>OU612098.1:89595349-90866047 GCA_914767995.1 Thecocarcelia acutangulata | reverse complement strand
TTATAGATAGAAATGTTTAAATTATAAAGCGTTAATATCAATAATATAATGATAATACAAATTAATGCCAACTATTTTCTAAAAATATTCTCAAGTGAAAAACACGGCAACTCCAGTTTATAAAGACAGTCAAAGAAACAAAATATATGAAGGAAACAAATTGTTTGAAGTTCACGTGCTGACGACAAATTTAAAATGAACTCTCGCATGTGTAGACAGAAATGAAAATTGCAAGAGATTCGAGTTTTTCGAAGAAATTTTCGTTGATAGTACATATTCAGCACTCGCATGAGATTACTCCTATGTCTAAATGCAGGGTTAGCATTTTCTAGCATTATTTTTTCTTCTAAGAATATTTAAAATATTGTGGTAATCTTAATATCAAAATCTGTCACAATTTTCCTGTTTTTGTTTTTTATCTTGGACCAGTACTCAGGGGATGACCCCCACGTATGCAGTGCTTTGCATCGGAACTAGGAAAATAGGTTAGACAGTCAAATCTGTAACTTGCCGCAGTCCAGCCAATAATAGTTAAAAGTTATCACAACGTTGAGGTGTCGGAAAGAGATGTTGACTTGCTACTACTGTTGAAGTGTAAATCAGAGAACAGATTGAATATCCTTGATACTTTGCCCAGCCTAAAAACCAGGATAACTGTCATTACATGTGCACAGCAACCTACTGTTCTACGGCCCACCATGCAATTACAGTAATATTCAGCCATGTGCAGAGCAACGCAAAATTTTTAAATCACTTGTTAAGTACTAAATCACAAATCGTATTTTTCTGTGTGCTAAAGATCGCGCGTTTTGCTTGAGCAAAAATATGAGTACAATTTGGTAGCACTTGCTTTCTGAATGGGAAAAACTAGATGTGCTATCTGAAGTCGCCATTTTTAAAGTAAACAAATGCAACAATAACAATCATATAAAAAAGGTGTGCTTTTGAATTGCAAATATTTTTAAACAATTGAGTTTTATTCACTATATTAGCTGCTTACATTGATACCAAACAAAAAATTATAAACAGTTTGTTTTCTATATTTCCCAGCTGTCTATATATCGACATTCCATAGAAGCTACCCTAATCATCAGTAGAGTTTGGAAATTTTTGAAAGATATTCTCAAACATTCAACTTTATATCTCAAGTTTGAAATGCGTAAAAAGTGGCAACGTATCTATATGTTCTCTGTTCTATCGTTACTACAATGGATTTTGCTCTGACGAGATTAGGGATCTTTACGTATCACGCGCTCACCGTCTAGAGCTCATTCATTTGTGGTCGATTGCCCGGGGAATTGCACTACGCATTACAGAGAGAATTCGGTTTTCAGCCGTACGCTTCGTCTGTGGAACAAGTTGTCTGCAGATGTGTTTCCTGTCTGTTATAACGTTCGAAAGTTCAAGTCAAATGTTCACGAACACTACTCCCTCTTTTTCCCTCCTCATATCCTATTTTCCTAGTTCTGGTACAATGCACTGCATATGTAGCGGTCATCCCCTGAGTACTGGTCCAAGCTAAAAAAAAAAAATACAGGGTGTCCTAGAACTAAACGTCAAGCCAAAAACAGGGTAACAAGATTGATTGCAACCATCAGAAAAAATAAAAATAAAAGAGCTTGTGCACGGCAGCTTTAACTAGGGTAGTTGTATAACAATCACACCGCAAATCGATTTAAGACGGGTGTACTTAGATCATTAAAAAGGCACCGGTTGCAGATCTCTGGTACATACCAATCGTTATACAGCGTGTTCCAGAACAGGGTGACAAAATTGATTGTAAACGTCATGAGAAAAATCAGAAAAAAATATCTAAAAAACATATTTTAAACGGTTCAAGTGTGTTTTTTTTCGCACAAGCCCAATGCAGCTTTAACAGGCAGTGGCAGAATTAGAATAAATACTACATCAAAAAACATCACATGTATTTTGTTGGTAGAAATTATGATAAGTTGTCAAAACTTTGTTTTTCTTTTGTTTGAAAAAGCAAGGAAGTCTTTTTCAGAATTATGTATTTTGTATACAAAATTTTGACAAATTTGCGCAAAGGAAACAAAAGACAGCTGTGCTATTATATACTACCTTACTACTACCATATTAAAGCTGCCTTGGCTTTACCTAACAGAGTGCTTGCTGGTTTTGAAATAAAATATTATTTATTTTCAGTCGTAAAGCAGCTCTGGGCTGAAGAACAGCTCTCGCGTCATCGTAATTATTTCTTAAGTGCGGTCAGGCTTGTGTTTGTTGTTCGGTCTTCGAGAGTTTTGCGTCTCGCTCGCACTGGTTAACGGTTTGCCTCAACTAACTGTATTGGTTTACAGTTTTTATAGAGGTTATTCATTGTTAACCACGTGGAAACTTCCTATGTGAAGGCATAGGTCGTTATAGTTAGTCACAGCGACGCTACAAAAATACTGTTAATACCATCTTGGGCATTATGGTCTTTGTCACCCCGCCCATGCTGTGCATCCTATACTTTGCAAATTTACTTTGCAACTGTATAGTTACTAAATAAATAAATAAATAAATATTATTTATTATTGTAAATGAAATGCGATTTTAGATTTTATGATTTTAGTTTATAATTTTGCTTTCCCATAGAGATTATTGTTGTGGTGTCATTTTTAAATATATAAAATAATTTCGTTAATTTGATTAATGATTCGGTTTATTATTACAATGTATTTATTTATTGTATTTTATTTTGTTTTAATTTTTCTTTTCTGAAGCATAAAGTGAGTGATTAATAATAATTTATTTCTATTGTGTAAACTTCTTTGTTTTATAAGAATATGATAAAAATATATTTATAATAAGTTATGTGGCTTAAGTTATAAATAATTAATAGAAAATTAGTAAAGTATCAACAACAAGTTCTCATATGTTATAATAAAACTTATGTATGTATGTATGTGTTTTGTTTTTAAAGTTATTACAAATCAAATATTTCATATCATTGTTGTTTTAATAATTATAAATCATCAAATGTTTTCTTTCAATGACAATGAAGTTAATAATAAGCTTTTTTAAGAACAACGAAAACAAATAAACAAACAAAATCTATAAACTATCACAGTTCAATATATAATTTAATTATATATTGTTTAAAAAAAAAAGACTTTATTTAACAAGTAAATAAAATTAAACAATTGCTTTTTTTAATGTCGAAAATATGAAAACTTGTTACAACACTTTTAAGAGCAATTTCAAACATTCAGCTAAAGTTCCTTTTAACATTTTAATACCGCAGCCAGAGCTGCCATTTTTGAGTATTTCTAGCCAAAATTGGTAATGTGTGGATGTGATTATTTTTCCCCTTTTGTTTACTTTTAGTTAAATAATAATATATGTAAATTTTTTTTAAACTTTTTTTTATTGAATCTTTACAAAGTGAACTAACAATGAGTATTCAAAGCTTAATACTAAATACAAAAAGTTAATTAAGTCCAGCCTATCAGGCATGTTCTAAGAAAGGCAAAACGCTTAAATTTAGCTTTTTTGTTTTGAAAATAGGTGTTCTGAGAAACGTATAACGCAAGAAGTACGGTTTTGCGATTTCAAATCTGGAAAACGCATATCGCTTAAAATTGGCGACTTCAATTCGCATGTGTATATTGAAGTGAACTGATTGAATTTGCTAAAACTGAACTTGCAAAAGGCAATACAATTATCCACAATTAAAATTTAATATGTTTTCTTTTTATTTCAATAAAAAGTTTAAAGAATTTTACACATTTTCATTAAGAAAACTAAATTGGAAAATTTTTCTGTTTGTTGTCAAATTTTTTTTTTCTTTTTATATTACTACCACACACATGTTGTATTTTTTCGGAAAAAAAACTCCTAAACGCCAGTAAAACACGCGTTCCTCAGAACACCTAAAAATCAATTAAGCGTTTTTCAAAACGCATTGCGGTTTCAGAACGCGTGTTCTCGGAACATGGCTGTTTCAATTAAAAAACTAAGTTAAAAATTTTGTCATTCAACAAAAATTTAACAAACTAATAAAAAATTTTGTCTATTTGTTGACAAATTTTTTTAAATTTATTTAACTATCACATACATTAATACGTATGTAAAACAGATGTAGTCGGAAAAAAACTCCGCAACGCCAGTAAAACGCGCGTTCCGTAGAACACCTAAAAAAAATTAAGCGTTTTTTAGAAGGCTTTGCGGTTTCAGAACACGCGTTTCTCGGAACATGGCTGTATGCTAGACAAAAAGTTATATTTTGCGCCAATTATATCGTTGGTAAAATCACCTATTTATCGCTCTGATGGTAGCAAACGTATCCCTTCTTCTGCACCGACTGTGACCCCCCGGAGAACAGGTTTTGCCTTGGCGTATTCCTAACTTAGGCACTCTGTTTTTCGGTGAAAAGAGGGGAAGGGGTCCCTCGTTTGGTGCGGCAAACAAAACTCTAGGAAGCCACATGACTTATGTTGTGTTGGCTTCCGCAACCCTTACCAAGGGTATAAATTGGCAGAACAGGGATCAGCATGGCCCCCGGGAAGTTCTGCTTGCGGTTCGACCCGGGCTGATCATGGTTGAGGTGCCTACCTTGGCTGAAACGTTCTGGCTGTGGTTGAAACCTAAAACGCAGGAAGGGAGTGTTAGTGTCCTTGATAATTGTTTGGTGTGTAGCTTTTTTCGGGGACTAACAATCTCCCGAGGATCTGTTGCCTATACAACAGATACGTGTACTGTAAGGAACCAGTGGTGATGGTTGACGGGTGAGTCGGTTTAAGGGCTGATGCTCTTAGTGGGCTTCGGCCTACCAACTCATTAAGCCTTGTCCTCCATTGATTGCTGGGAAATTGCATACATGAGGGACTAGAAAGCCCGAACTCCTCAACAAGAAGTTGTTCATATGACCGCAATCATATGACAAGAATTGCTACCTGTGTGAGCCTAGCAAACCACACGGGCGCGGTGGTGAATCGTGAAAAATTCACTCCGTGGAATTGGTCCACCATCAGGTTAGGCCGTCAAGGCCAAGGTACTGATGTAAATCATTTTCACAGTTGCACCGACTATGGCCGCTAAAATTAAGTATATTGCGCGCAAGAGGGTTTGGGTGAAGTTCCAGTTTGCTGAGCTACCTTGTCGCGTACTTTGATAATTCATCTTTTACCAGTATGCTTCTGAGACAAATGCTCGTACATACATATGTATGCTTGTAGATGCTTGCGGTAAATATATTGAAATCTGCGGTGAGGAGATTTCGGAAGTCTGGTTTTTTTTTTTTTTGGAGCGAACAAAAGAAAAAAAAAACTATGCTATTAAGACAAATGTGTTGGTTTCTATATAGTGAAAGGCCAATGTAAGCGGCTTGCGGCAACGGGCGGCAACCAACTGTTCTATTTGCCGCTTGAGTTTTTTTGCTGTAGGCAAATGAACGCGGCTAATTGAAGAAACATTTGTGCTTCGAAGATAAAACAAAAAAACATTTTGATTTTTTTTAAAGCCAAAATAAATAAACAAAATCAATTGTTCAAATTTTTTTAAAATTTTATTCCTTTACTTTTTGGTTTGACAAATTGAAGCGGCAAAACCAAATTTTACAGGGCTGGGGTCTAATCACCGCATACGATATCGAATTAACTATCGTATCGAATAACATTACGATACATCTAAATTATGGCAAACGAAGCATATCGGATCGTAATTTAAACAAAATGTAATAGATTGAAGACCATACGTTTCCTACAAGTACGAATACAAAAAAAATAAATCCTTTAACTTTTTTATATTATTGCAATACAGTTTATTCGATATCGTATGCCGTGATACCAAAATGAAAAATTTCGATAATTTTGCTCGATATCGTATGCGGTGATTTGGCCCCTGTTCTGCAAATCGCTTCTTGTGAAAGTGATTTGAAATCACAAAAAAGGTGTTCTGCACACAAAATATTTTTGCTTTTTGTGATTTTAAATCGGTTAGCTAACTTGCAATCAATTTGAAATCACATCCCAATTTTTGCACGTACTTTATTATGAATTGTATAATTTATTAGATTAATAATTAACTTAATGTCTTTTCTATTGATTATTTAAGTAAAATCATTTATTTTATGCGAAATAATTCACTAAGTTAAGAAAAAAAAAATAGATACGCTTATTTGGTTGCAAGATTTGTTGTATTATTTTGTGATTTGGTTTATTTTATTTTAACTTCTATATTCGTTAGAAGAAATTAATCTTATTTTGCAAATAATACCGCGAACAAAAAAATGCGACCTGAAAATAAAAATATCAATAAATTGAAGCAAAAAAAAAAAAAAAACAGCTGTTTTTTTGTGTTTCAGAAGAATAGAAATCAAATGGAAAGTCACAGGAACAAATCACATTTGTGCTTTTGAAACGGCATGTGCTTTGAAACATGCCTGTTAAACTGAATTCAACGTTGCCACTCGGCCGCCTTTAACGGCACTGCCAAATTAAACTAAATTCATTCAGTGGCTGCACAGAAAAAAATTTATGCCATATTGATAAAAAAATTGCACTATTTTTATCAAATTTGCTGTGAAAAAGACTTTTTGCCGGATTGATAATTCAAATTATAAAGTAGAAATAGCTTTATCACTTAAAAGCAAAAATTTTTGAGTTGAAAAAAATTGTTGTTAATTTGTAAAATATACTTAACAAAAAAAATTGTTAAAGAAACAACAACTCTTCACTGTTGTATGACAACCTTTTAAATTTATTTATTGAATAACAACCAATAATTCGGAAAACTTTTTATTAATTGCATTTTATTAAGAGATATTTCCAAAAATTCATTATTAATAATAATTTAATTAAGTCAATGCAAATTTTATTAAATTTGTGGTTTTTTATTAATAACATAACTTGATTGAAAAAAAATCTCATCTATTTTTTTCTGTGTGAGTGATTAAAGCAGCAGATCATGATACGTCATGACCCGAGTTCAAATCCCAGTGGGTGCTAATGAGTAGTGTAGCGACTACGAAACAGCTAGTTGTCCCCCAGCTAAAGATTTGATTATTATTTTTCTTGTCTTCTTCAATCAATAATTATTGATCACAGCAAATTTGTATTGTAAAAAAAATCCTTCTTAAGAAAAAACTTAAGAAAGGAAAAACTTGAACTAAAAACTTGATGTACATATGTACAAACCAAACAATTTTTAATTTAAAAAATTATAACAGTTCAACAAAAATGTAACAAATTAAACTAAATTCAATTTGTTGAAATTTACGTACGAATATTTTTATAAAAAATATAATTTTTTGTAAATGGGTCGCATTGTTTTCGCCCGCTGCCACATGCCACTTAGATTGGCTTGTCTACTATTACTATAAAAATCAGCTAAACTTTTTCACAGAAAAGTAAATGTAAAATATTTGCTACAGAGAAGAACGTCACAGAACGGCAACTGAAAGTAAAAACGAATGAGGCCTTTAAGAAAACTACAGCTGCTTAAAACTTACAACAAAAAGTTTAAAATTTGAATTTTTCGTGTTTAAAGAGTAAAGCCTTTAGCTGAATATCTTCAATTGCTTAAGTTTGCTATCTGATGATTTATTTTTCTGTTTACGAGTAGAAAAAAAAACATATTGTTAAATTTTCTTTAACATGTTTAACTTTATTTATAATAAAATTTTAAATTTATCAAAAGCTTTGTATAAAAGTTTTCTTATGTTTTCGTTTTTTGTTTTTAACTAAAGATAAATTAAGAATTTTGTTATGAATAAAATTGCAATTATATATTATTAATACATTAAGATTTCTTTAATAACATTTATGTATATGAATAATGCTGCTTTTTAACTGCTTTCTAAACCTTTTTTAAAAAAAGGTTTTTATTAAACGAAAAAAAAAAATATATATATTAATGCATTTAGTTTTGCTTAAAAAGTTTATATGTATTTTGTTTTAATTAAATTTTTGTCGATTTATGCGTTTAAAACTATTTATGGCATATCTAGACTATTTAACAACCGAACAAATAATAGAAATGAATGGATGTGTGAATTTAAATGATGGCATATAAATAAATAATAACAATACATAATGTTCATATAGGTATGTTAGGTATGTATAAAGTTAATAATAAAAAAAAGAAAATTATTAGTTTTTCATTTTCTTACAAAAAAAAAAAAAATATATTTTCTCAAAGAGAAACCAACAGCTTTTACTTCAAATATAAACTTTAATTTTTTGTTTCAAGTTAAGGTTTGCAACCCAACTTGTAGTTTATTAAGAGTTAGAACCAAAGAAAACAAAAATATATGAAAAAACAATGTTGCGGGGGAGACAGGGAGTTGCATAAACATTACGAAATAATTGTTTTTTTTTGTATTCCCTAAAATACAAGAGAGAAGTGTTTTACAAAGAGCTGAGAAGCAAAAGCTATTTTCAAAGCTTTTGCTTAAAGGACTTTAATAATACCAGGGCAGCACCCTGTAAAAAAAAGCTTTATTAGCTTTCATATTCATATTCTCACCAGAAGCTGTTAAACTAAGCTTTTTCTTTAACCATTCTATAAAACTGTGCTAGTTTGCTACTCTATTATACTGCAAGTATAAAAATATTTATGTTAAGTATGTAAGTGTTATACCCATTTAACCCTTCAACGCGATATTTGCTTTTTTATCAGGGCCTGCAAGAGACGAGCTTTAGCCTTTTTCTCCTTATACTGAGCATAAGTTTCCTCGATTGTTTTGCGATCGCTCTTTAACATTTTTCGGCCATTCTGCTCCTCGAAAACAGTCTCATATTCACGTATGATACGTTTAAGAAATTTCTTTTCCTCTCGGGTCTTGTCCAAATTCTCCCACAACTGTTCGATGGTAAGGAAACTTATATTTTCCTGCTGTTTTGGCTGCAAGTGACCAGCTGTTTGCGGCACTGTATTGGTGTTGGTATTGGTGTTTGTAGTGGTAGTTGTGGTTGTCGAATCATCTGAACTGGCCGTTGTGGTCTGCTGTTGTGACTCGGTTGTGGGTGAATTTGTATTCTCAGTACTGTTATTGGATGAATATTGTAGTGGTGTTGCTTCGAACACCATAGCCTCATGTTCCAAAATTGTGGGTAGTTCGGGTGCTCCACCCAGACAAGAACCGGTCATAGTGACACTGCGCGATACCATGCGTTTCAGTTGACGATAACGATCGTAAAGCGGTCGTGCTGCATCACGTTCGTCTTTGGTTGATGGCCGTCCGTAAAGCGATTCAAAATAGAGGAGACCATGCTGCACCGCTGTCTTTTCTTGCACCAACTGATCGGCGCTAAGTTCGTCTAAATTTTCCGAACGATTTGAATCTTCACGTTTTTCACCCAGACTCTGAAATTAAACAATATGTAAAACACAATTAATATAATATTAACACAATATATAGGTTTTTACTTTCAAATTAACGATTTTTGTACTCAAATTCAATTTTTTACAAGTCAAACGCAATGTTTTGCAACACAAATTCAATTTCTTGCACTTCAAATTAAATTCTTTGCATTTCATATTAAATTTTTTCTATTTCAAATTAAAATATTTTTATTTCAAATTAAATTTTTTGTGTTTCAAATTAAATTTATTTAACTTCGAATTAACAGCCTGTTCGACGATATCGAATAAAAATGTATGCGAAAGAAAGCTAGTCACTCACATTCGAATAAATTTGAGTTCGTCTATGTCACTATAACCGTCCAAATTTGGTTTAGAAAATTATATTAAGGAAAAATTACGAGTTATGACTTGAACAACAAGTTTATTTTTATTTCATTTTGTAAATTTTTAGCTAAATAAACAAAAACTTGAATTCGAAGTTAAACAAATTTAAATTGAAACAAAAAAAATTTCATTTGAAATAAAAATAATTTAATTTGAAATAGAAAAAATTTAATATGAAATGAAAAGAATTTAATTTGAAATGCAAGAAATTGAATTTGTGTTGCAAAACATTGTGTTTGACTTGTAAAAAATTGATTTTGATTACAAAAATCGTTAATTTGAAAGTAAAAACCTATATAAAAATGTAAATGTAAAATAAGGTTTGTCTCACGATTTAGTACAGATAACATACTAGGGCGGTTCGGAAACAAAAAGCGCGGTATAAACAGAAAAAAGTTAAGTGTTTTGGAAACTTGCATCTCTGCTATGAACACATGTTAAATTTTGTTTCGATCTGGTAACTCCTTCATATAGAAACAGATGTTCACAAAAGACGCAACCGCGATTTTTTTACAATGGAAAAATTAGAAATGAGTGGTGTCGTTACGACTATTCACCCGCTGTCGACGGCGAATGTTTAAGCGAGTGTTTTTTTGATATTCTCTTGATGTGGCGTCACCGTGCCTCTTGGAATATGGGGGAATAATTGTTTGTTATAATTTTATATTTTATTTCATTTACAATTGAAGAATCCGCAAAGCGTTTTTAACAGGTGAAAACGTAACAATATTATTTTTATATAACAAAATTTTTTTTTTTTTTTATATTTGCTTCACAACATTTTGTTTCACCCTTTTGTAAATTGTAAAAAAAGAAAAACTGAATTTTTGGCAACATTTCAAAAATTCTATAGACATGATTTTAAAACACAAATAAAAATACAAGACATTAAAAAAAAATGTCATTAATTTAAGTTGCTATTTCGCTGTTAAAAATAGATTTTATTTTTGAAATACATATTGTAAATATCTATGACGTCATTTGTAAAAGTTTTTTGTTTTTGAAAACAATAGAACGAAAATATTTCAAGAGGTCCATTTAGAATATTGTGCAATCGCTTTGCATCAAATCAATTGCAAACTACAGTAGCATATTTTTACTATTTGTACAGGGTGTCTCAGAACTCAATGTCAAGCCGAAACTGGGTTGTGTTTTTTGTAACCTGCGATGCCAGTAGTGCAATTCACTAACTTTTAACGATTTTAAAAGAGCATAACTTAACGAGAGCTACTGTGGTTTGCCCTAACGCTTATGTGATTCACTAACTTATTCGTAACACCTCTGGTTGTATGTTAAAAAAATTTGAAATAATATGGCAGCTTTGTTAGAAATAAAGAAAACCACAACGAGGAACAGGAAAAAAAAAACAAACAAATTTGCAAATAATTGCATGTTTAGGGTAAGTAAAACTATTTATATGTTTATTATTTAAAATATTTTTTGATAAGATAAGTTCTCACAGAGAAAACGTCGACCGATTGTTGGAGTCTTCCGACAAGTCGTATGCCAAATACAGCGAAGTTATTCTAGTAGAAATTTTAACTACATTGTTGTTAAGATAAACACCACAAAAATAATTGGTGTTTATAGTTAACACTAATCAGTCAGGCTATAAAAACAGCTGATTTAAAACGAAGACAAATAGTGTTAAAAACTGTTATAGAATTGCGAAAACACCAACGCTAGTGTTAATTTCTCTAAACGAATTTTATTGGCGTTAAAACAGGTTAGTGAATTGCACTGCAGAATGAAGATTTTACCTTAATTTTAAAGATTTTTTTATGCAAAATAAGATTTGAAGATTTTTCAGATTTACTATTCTAATAAATAGAATGTAAATTATTTTCATTTATAAAATTATAAATAGCTTGTTTTCTATGTTTCCCAGTTTTCTATACGTCGACATTTCATAGGAGCTACCCTAATCATCAGTAGACTTTGGAAATTTTTGAAAGATATTCTCAAAAACATTCAACTTTATATCCCAACAATCTAAATAAATTGTTGTGCAGTCAAGAAGAAGTAGGGATAAAACGATGCCACCAGGATATCGATACCTATACTCGATGCAGTATCGATCCCAAAGTATCGATTTCCACCGGGTACCGAAGAAAAAGTATCGATACATACTTGTATCGGTCGACTTCTTCATAAGATAATGGCAAAAATCGAGCCAAAAACCAAAATCTTCGTTATGGACTTCATCTTCTGATCCACTAGCCGAAACTGAAATGTCTTAATTAGGATCACGGAAGCGAAGATTTTTAAAAATCTGAAATTCTATCATAACAATTATTTTGGTGCATTTATCGAATAGATTTAATGGAGGAAGAAAAGCTTCGAAACTTCGATGTAAAACAATTTATCATTGGTATAATTTTCGATAAAATCACATAGCTCTGGGCTAAAGATTCTTTGGAGACAAATTTGAATGGCTTTAGTAGCTGGACTATTTGGTTTAGTATTTTAAGATCATGACCGCAATATTATCTTCTTTTTTTTTAATTTTCGGTGGCCCCATTTGGGTGCACGGATTTATTTTATAAAAATTTTGAACACAAATAAAATTATAGTAAAATTGGTGTGCAACACACTTTTTTTTACTTGTCAATGTTCTATCACACACGAGAACAATTGTTTTGACAGCTTTTAGGCGAATGGGATGAAGTTTTATTTTGTCGGCATAATTTTTTCAACCAGCTTTATACCCGCACAAGCAGCACAAAACCCATAGAAACACAGGCCAAGCAATCAAATAAATAGAAACATTAATACATACAAATTGCTGTGTATATGTATACATGTTATGATAAATTAGCCTCGTGTGTGATGAAAAGAACAAAAATTGTTCGGAGTATTTGCTATTATCTTTTTGGCAACACTAGTTTTGACAGCTCACGCACGTTTTGTATCTTGTGTCACTGTCAAACATCTTCAGTTTGGTCTATAATTTAATCATGAATCGTCTTACAAACGAACAACGCTTGCAAATTATTGAATTTTATTACCAAAATGCGTGCTCTGTTAAGAAAGTTCATCGCGCGCTTCTTCCATTTTATGGTCAGTTTAATCGACCTACTGACGCTTCTATTCGGGCTATTGTAAAAAAATTTCGCACCAAATTTACATTGTTGGACATGAAACCACCAACACGCTTACGTAGAGTGCGAACTGAAGAAAATATCGCAGCCGTGTGTGAAGCCTTATAAGATACAGCTGGTGCAAGAATTGAAGCCAAACGACCTACCACAACGCCAAATTTTTGGTGAATGGGCTCTTGAAAAGTTAGATGAAGATCCACTTTTTTATCGAAGAATTGTGTTCAGCGACGAGGCTCATTTCTGGTTGAATGGATACGTGAACAAGCAAAACTGCCGTATTTGGAGTGAAGTGCAGCCAGAAGCATTGCAAGAGCTACCAATGCATTCACAAAAAGTTTGGTGCGGATTATGGGCTGTCGGCATCATTGGGCCGTATTTCTTCAAAGATGATGCGAATCACAACGTTACTGTGAATGGTGAGCGCTACCGTGCGATGATAACAAACTTTTTTTTGCCCAAAATGGAAGAGCTTGACTTGCATGACATGTGGTTTCAACAAGACGGTGCCACATGCCACACAGCACGCGAAACAATGGACCAATTGAGAGGCGAGTTCGGTGAACAGTTTATTTCACGCTTGGGACCAGTCAATTGGCTGCCCAGATCGTGCGATTTAACGCCTCTAGACTATTTTTTGTGGGGCTATGTTAATGGGCTAATGTCTATAGCGACAAGCCCGCTTCGATTGACGCACTGGAAGCCAACATTGCTAACATTATTCGTGAGATACCGGCCGAAATGTTGGAAAGAGTATGCCAAAATTGGACTAAGCGGATGGACCATTTGAGGCGCAGCCGCGGCCAACATTTGCATGAAATAATCTTCAAACATTAAATTATATCGATCCAAATAAATATTTCATGCATTTTTCTGAATTTTATGTGTTTTTTTTTTTTTTTTAATTTCCGATAGTTCTTATAAAATCACCCATTAGTAAAAGGCCAATGTAAGCGGCATGCGGCAACGGGCGGCAACCAACTGTTCTATTTGCCGCTTGAATTTATTTGATATAGGCAAATGAACGCGGCTAATTGAACTAAAAATTTATGTACCGGAGTTTAAACAAAATAATATTATGACTTTTTTAATGCAAAAATAAATTAATAAATTTAATTGTTAAAAATTTTAAACCCAAAAATAAAGAAAATTTATTTTTTACTTCTATCTACTCGAAGTTTTGTTCCTTTACTTATTGGTTTGACAAATTGAAGCGGCAAAGCAAAAAGTTAAATTGAATTCAACATTGCCGCTCGGCCGCCTTTAGGTTAGATAGGCAGGCCGCTGTATACCCCGGAATAATCTAGGTTGTCCAGCTCACTTGGGTCCTGTAGTCGGCCGCCTTTAACGGCAATGCCAAATTAAATTAAATTCAATATGTTGAAAGTTTTATATGAATATTTTTATAAAAAGCAAATTTTTTGTAAATGGGTCACATTGCTGCCGCCTGCCGCTTACATGGGCCTTTCACTAGAAGGATTATTTTTAATTATAACAAAAATTACTGTGAAACAAAACGATCAAAGAAGAACAGAAAAATTAATTGAATACCATTAGCTGGGGGACAACTAGCTGTTTCGTATTCGCTACACTACCCATCACCAAAAGGAAAGCGTTTTGTTACGATTGAGGAGAGAAAAGAAAAATCGAAGCAGGAGCGCATTTCAGAAGTATTTTGAGAATTGGAAAAAACGCTGGCATAAGTGCATTATATCTGAGGGGGATTACTTTGAAGAGGACAAGATAGCTATTGATGAAAAAATAAATACTTCTTGAAAAAATTTAAAATAACGCTTATTTTTTTTATAAGACCTCGTATCTAAAGCTGTGTGAATCGGTGCGTTGTCTTGAAGAAGGAACATTTTTTTCTTCTTTAAATGTGATTCTGATTGAAGTTTCCGAACCGCCCTCGTACTCTTCTCCCAAAATCGCTTTGTGTTGGCAAAGCGTTTCTGTTTTAAAGGATAATTGCAGTATTTGCCAGCCGCTGAAAAACATTTCACTGTAGCAAAAATCTTTAAGATTCAGTTTTTTAATTCCCATACATAAACAAACAATTAAAAAAACTGTCTGCGTTGTTATTTAAACAAATATATGTAAGTATATAACTATTTCGAGCCTCTTAACATAATCGGAAGCAGTGTAGTAAATTTCTATTTGTATTTTGTTAATTAGCAAATTTAAATAAACATTTTACCAAACAAAGATTTTTTTTTTTTTTATGATTATGAATTCTTTTTATTTAGCGCTGACGTGCATTATTTTTGTAGCCGGAAAACAAGTTTATAAATAAACTAATTTGCTTCCTCAAAGTGTAAATAATAAATTAAAAATTATACAATTGGTGTTTGTTGTTGGAAAAGAGACAAATTGTTGTTTAAAAACAGTGAAATCAGTTTAAGATTGTTACACATTTTTGTTGGTAAGACGAAAATAATAATTTTAAAAACAATTACCAGTATTTTTATAACAAATTGTTTCCAAAGCAATTTATGTATTTTAAGCAAAACTTCAATAAGAAAATTCCAATTGGGATAAAAATAAAAAGTAGTCGTAAAATAATTGTTGAAGACGGCGTTTCCATTTACGCACGTATTAATCACGCGTGCGCATAAATTTAGGAGCATGAGCCACACACTCGAAAGCAAATTCGAGTTCTGGTTTAAGCGGCAGTGCATTCTTAAGCAGGGTTGCCATGATAGCGAGTGGGTGCTTATGAGTAGTGAGTGCAGCGACTACGCAACCGTCAGTCAGCTGCTGCCTCTCACTTAAATAAAGTCTAGAATTCTTACTTTTCTTGGCTTCTTTAATCAAGAATATTCACTACATCAATAAAAACGTAATAATAATCAAATATCTTCTACATTTAACAAAGGAAGGCACATATCGTTAGCCAAAATGCAAAAAGGCTTAACCAACAAAAATATAATTTTGCAGGATCAAATATCTTCTCAATTTAACAAAGGAAGGCACATATCGTTAGCTAAAATGCAAAAAGGCTTAACCAACAAAAATATAATTATGCAGGATCAAATATCTTCTCAATTTAACAAAGGTAGGCACATATCGTTAGCTAAAATGCAAAAAGGCTTAACCAACAAAAATATAATTTTGCAGGATCAAATATCTTCTCAATTTAACAAAAAAAGGCACATATCGTTAGCTAAAATGCAAAAAGCTTAACCAACAAAAATATAATTCTGCAGGAGAAGGAAAGGTTAGGTTAGGTTAGGTAGGCAGGCCGCTGGATTCTCTAAAAAGTACCTGGATACTCCAGCTCACTTGGGTCCAGAAGGTCGTTCAGGAGAAGGAAACAAATTTTTTTTTAAATAATTTTAAATAAATTTAATTTTTGCAGCTTCAGATCTTTGTTTTTGTTTTTATAAAAAATTTACAATTTAAAATCTTTTATTTCTCAATATTTCGATAACAATTTGTTATCATCGTCAGGAGAAATTAAATGTTATAAATTTAAATTGAAAAATTAACAAATTGTTATCGCAATATTGAGAAATAAAAGATTTTAAATTGTAAATTTTTTATAAAAACAAAAACAAAGATCTGAAGATGCAAAAATTAAATTTATTTAACAAACGAAGATCGAATAATATTGAGATAAAATTAAATAATTTTAATTAAGTTTTTTTTTTTTAATATCATTTGTTGGTTGAGCTAGTGTTCAACAACTTGTACGATAATTTTTCAGCTAACATTGAAGTTTTGTTTGTTCTGAAGCTCAAAATATGATCTAGTATCTTAGAACAAAAAAGCGGTTTGCCGTAAATAAAAAATGTTCTTGGAGTAGAAATAGACAGACTCACCTGTTCGATTTCCAGCAGAGTTGCTTTCATTTTCATTAATTTCTGTTCTGCATCCATGCCACCGCTGACTTTTAAGCCCAAAGCAGCCATTGGATCGGCTTTCAGCTCATGCCTCTCTTTGCGCAGTTTGCTTAACTCTGATAAAATATTTTTCATATATTTGTCATTGAGACGATCAGCCTGTGACGGTTTGTAGCCGCAACGCACTTCATATGAATCCTCGAGTTGGCTTAGTTTTTTCTTCAGAGCGGTTACCCGTTTATTTATCTGTTTCATGCGTTCTTCGGGTGTTTGGAAGGCCATTACATTTGGTATGACTTGTAGCATCAGTTCGCGTGTCTTCATGTTCTCTAGAGATGTGAAAGCACGAAAAGTCGATTCCATGCAATCGTCATCGTCCAAGTCGTTGGCCAACATTTGAGCAGCAGTCTGGTGTTGTTTGTGGTATGGTTGGGCGAATGGTTTGACTTTGGATAATTTGGCAGCCGAATCGATAGAATCGACTAGATGAGGGCGTACGGTTGCATAACGCCTACTGAGAACAGGCGTTTGGTCTTCGGGTACCGAACGATCCCATGGCAGTGCATCTTGAGCTGAGGTGGTTAGAGGAAGTTTGTGTAAACTTGTTTGACTGTTGCTTTTGCTGCTGTTGGTGGAGGATTTCAGCTGTTGTTGTTGTTGTTGTGGTTGCTGTTGGGTATTGTTGATGTTAACATCGTCCGCTGAACCATTTGAGGAAGCTGTTGGTGATATAGATTTGGCCAAAGTTTTGCTGGTAGCATTATTGAAGTCAATCAAATTATTGTCATTCAAGTCGTTGGTATTATTTTTCTCGCAAGTATTGGCCGCCACAGATGAAACTGACGAAGAAGATTTTTTACTTATAAAACCGCGCCGTTCATGTTTCAATGCCGACAAATCGTATTTGTAGACATTTTCGTCGTTCAATTTGGTGGGCAAATATTTAATAGCGTTTGAAGCATTTGTGGATTTTTTAGTGATGCCGGAAGCCTTGCGGCCCGGCGGTACACGAGACTTGCAAAAACGTTCACTACTGCGGCGACGTTCATGCTCACATTCGCTGTCATCGCTATTGTCGCGATGTTTGCCACCGTTACCATTATTACTGAAACACACTCTGATGGGTGAGTGGCGCTGGGAGCGAGCCGGACTAGTCTCATAACGTGATCTTCTAGTCATATCTTTGATGGGTACACCCACTGTCCAGGCCTGACAGCGCTGTGCCTGACGATTTGCCAAACTGGCATCATTTTCATCGGATCCACACTTTGAGTTTGATACAGTTTCTGTTTCTTTCAATTCCTGTTCGTATACCTCGTACGGTGTACGTTTGAAATCTTCCGATGAAACTCTTCTAATGTTTTCAACATTTCGGAGAGATTTCAGGGCATTCACACCCAAATCAGCTGGTGTGGATGCCACATTGTTGTTGTTTTGCAACTTGCCATCGTTGTCCTGAGGCAAAAGTTCCTCGCTATTCGATCGCTGCAATTTTCGGTCCTGTGTGGTGGACGAACTGCTGTCGAGACGTTCTTTGCGTTTACGTGATTTTTGCCATTCCAAAGGATTTATGATCTCGGGCAGATATGTGGAGTTAAAACGTGTTTGTGTGTTTCTATTATTTTCCAATTGTTCTGGAAATGATGATGTATGTTGATGTTGTTGTTGTTGTTGCTGCTGCTGTTGATGTTGATGATGATGATGGTGCTTTGAAGGAGATTTTGTTTCATGCTTCTTTTTGATATGTTGTTGTTGTTGCTGTTTTTTGCAATCATCAGGAATATTAATTCCAGTTGATGATGAAGCCGATGGTGTTGACGAGGCCGAAGAAGAAGAGGATGATGATGACGACGACGAGGAGGAGGAAGAGGATAATGTATTACAAATATTATTACGACAAGATGACGAAGATGAGGAACCAGTAAGACGACTTAGGTCGTCTTCGCTTAGTCCAGTATTAGGATGGCGCATGCCGCACTAAAAAGAGAAATGGAGAAACGTATTTTCTAGATTAAAGCACTATTAAATGTTTTTATTTTCTTTGATAAGGAAATAACTTTTAAATATAAATTTTGAATTAAATAAACATGATAAACTAAATATGTTTGTTAGTAGATTCGAGTTCACTTAATGCCACAAAATTTTCCATTCATCCATTTAATGATATTCGAATTACACTTCTAAGTCTTACGAGGATGGTTCAATAAGTCTGTGACTTTTGGAATTCCCTAGCTCTTAATTGAAATGGTAATACAGCTGCTGTCAATAGGTAACTAACTGTCCATTGACTCCTGTTTAAATTTGAACATTGAGCATTTAGCCAAGGTGTGCAGCGTTGTATTGTCCTGGTGCACACAAGTGGAGTTTCCATGTCAAAAATCCAGGAATTGGTTTACGAAATAATGGCACAAACAAATGCCTATTTGAATGAATCTATTATTCGGAAGCGATAATAAAATTGGAGAAACGTTGAGCTAAGTATATAGAACTCAAAGGAGACTGTATTAGAAAATAAACGATTATAACGTTATATAAAATAAATCTGAGTTTGGTTTTAAAGCCTCACTGACTTCTTAACCCACCCTCGTATTATGATTTAAATTTGTATGACTTAAAAAAGCACCCACTATTATTGTCTAACAGATGTTTAGATTAACAGAAAACGTTATTGAATTATTATTTTCCAAACTTCCAGTTTACGTTTGATTTTTGTACGCAGATCTTTCTATTACTACTATGGTTTGAATTTGTTTTTCTTTGTAGTAATTATTAATTTTCATATTGAAAATACGAGGCTAGATTTTTTACAATGCAACAGAGAAATTTGCCTCAAAAAATTTGTTTAATTAAATTTGTATTTCTTTAAACACACTTTTAACATTATCAACAAACACTTGTTGATGGTTTCTTTAGTATTTTTCTTTCATTTATTAAAAAACAATTAATCATTTTGCAAAGGTACCTGTTACTATCTCTAAGTGGATAAATAATCGATTATATTAAATGAGAAATTATATCATGACTTAATAATAAAAATTTTGCGCTGATTAGAAAATTTATTTAAACAAACAAATATCGAACGAATAATACTCGTAATAATACAGTAGACGCTCGTATTGTAGAACCACTTTGCAACCGGGGTGATTCTAATTCACGAAAAATTATATACTGTATACTCCAAAGGATTTGAATCAGTGATATGTCAGGAATATTTGTATAAAATGAACTGAAAATTGGGTGTATTTCACATAAGAAGTTCTCGAGTTCTGTAAACTGCATAAAAATACTCAAAAAAAAAAAAAAATAATAACGCTGAAAGGAGTTTGTGCTGCTTCCATTTGCAATACGAGGGCAGTACTAAAATTTATAAGTCTCATATATATTAATTAACAATCAATACGAGTATCGGGGCGGTTAAATTTTAAAACCCGATGTTGAAAGTGAACTACACCTAAACGTCAAGTTTTTCTCTGCATTTCATTTGACATTTCTCAATTTCAGACCTATTTAACTTAAACCATTGAATACACAATCGTTGGAGATACAGAATCAATCAATGCGTTAGACTTTTTCAGGCTTATTATGAAAATGGGCGTTCAAATCAAAATGCACACCGTGCACTTCGTGATTTTTTCGGTCAATTTAATCTTCCATATGTGCTTACAATCGAAAACATTGTGCAAAAATTTGAATAAACCGGGTCTGTAGGAGATGAGAAAACATCAGTACATGCTCGTACAGCTCGTTCTACAGAAAATATTGCTACTGTTAGTGGTAGCGTGGCTGAAGAGCCGTCCACGTCAACTCGTCATTGTGCCCAACAATTGCACCTCTCACGCTCGCCGTTGATGAACATTATGCCTCTTGACCACTCCAAACGTCGTCAATGGCCAGAATGGTGGCAAAGAATGGCAACAGTGGATGATCAATTTTCGAAGAAAATCATCTTCAGTGATGAGGAACATTTTCACCACAGTGGATTCGTTAATAAGCAGAATTGCCGCATTTGGGCGAATGATAATTAATCCAAGAGTGATTGTCGAAAAACAAATACACCCACTAGTGAGTAACAGTTTGTTGCGGTTTATGGGCTGGCGACATCATCGTGCCATATTTTTTCCAAAATGACGCACTTGCTGTGAATGATGTTTGCTATCGTGAGATGATAACGAACTTTTTATACCCCAAATTGGCCCCCCGGGGAACAGGTTTTACCTTGGCGTATTCCTAACCAGGGCACTCTGTTTTTCGGGTAATGAGGGGAAGAGGTCCCTCGTTTGTTGTAGCAAATACAACTCTAGAAAGTCGCATGGCTTATGTTGTGTTGGCTCCCAAAACCCTTACCAAGGGTTTAAATTGACAGAACGGAGATCTGCATGGCCCCCGGGTGATTCTGCTTGCAGTTCAACACGGGCTGATCATGGTTGAGGTGCCTACCTTAGCTGAAACATGCTGGCTGTGATTGAAACCTAAAACGCAGGCAGGGGGTGTTAGTATCCTTGATAATTGTTTGGTGTGTGGCTTTTGTCAGGAACTAACAACCTCCCGAGGGTTGCCTGTTGCCTTTACAATAGATACCCGTACTGTAAGCAACTAGTTGTGATGGTTGACGGGTGAGTTGGTTTAAGGGCTGATGTTGCTAGTGGGACTGGGCATACCAACTCATTAAGCCTTGTCTTTCATTGATTGCGGAGAAATTGCAAACAGGAGGAATTAGAAGGTCCGAACTCCTCAACAAGAAGTTACTCATATGGCTACAAACATATGGCAAAAATTGTTACCTGTGTAAGCCTAGTAAGCCGCACGGCGGCGCTGATGAACCATGAATAATTTACTCCGTGGAACTGGTCCATCATTAGATAAGGCCGTAAGGCAGGTGCTGATGTAAATCTTTTTCACAACCCTGAATTGGAAGATATGGATGTGGGCGATATGTGGTTTCAACAGCACGGTGCCACTTGCCACACAGCTAACGAAACAATAGCTCTTTTGCGCGACAAATTCAATGGCGCTGTTATCTCACGTGGTGGCAATGTCAATTGGCTGCCAAGATCATGTGATTTGACCCTGTTTCTTTTTTGGGGTTATTTGAAAAAGAAAGTGTACGTCGATAAGCCAGCAACAATTCAAGAGTTAAAGGTGAGATAATACGGCACATTAACGGCATAGGACCTCAATTATGGTTCAGAGTCCTCGAGAATTTGGACCATCGAATGGCGGTATGCCGTTGAAGTCGTGGCGGTCATTTGCCCAGTATTTAGTAATTGAACCATACTAATATTATCATAATAAAAACATATAACATTAATTCCTAAATGATCAACATCGGCGGTTAAAATTTAACCGCCTTTTATATTTCACAATCTGTTAGCAACCAGCAATATCTATAAATCTATAAAATATTGATAGCGAGAAATAAAATATAAAAAAATTGAATCATGCATAAATTATTAGCCGTTTGTACTTTGAGTTCGTTTTGTTTCACCACTGATCATCATTTGTAAATTCAACAACAAATCGAAGGGTTTGATCAAATCGTTATTTTTAAATTAAATTAAATTAAATTAAATTATGGAAAATCTTAGACATGTGAATAATTAGCCCTTAAATACTGCAATTATATGCTTAAATTAGACAAATAAATAATAAATGCTTGTCGATTTTTGTCTTTTTTTTCTGTCGTTTAAGTGGAAAAGTACTCAATTTTCTTTAGTTATGATTGTACTGATGTTCGAGTCTGAAGCTTGTTAAGGTAATAATTAATTCAAGTGACAAGCTTGTTAGAAATTTTTAATTTATTGTTTGTTAACAAATTTGATTGAAAGTAACAACATGTATACAGAGTGTTTTTTTTAGAGTAACAAGATTCAAATTTTATTGCGAATAAAACAAAAAAACAAAATACAAACGGTTTTAAAATAAATAAATAAATAAGGTTTTATTGGATAGGAAATTTTATGGCATTAATTTTTAAATATAATTTTGGCCTCGGCTGGAGCACGAACAAGGCGCAATCTGGAACACCGATTTCCACAAACTTTTCGCAGCATTTTTTTTTTAATTTTTTTTTCATTCATTTATTTATTGAATCTTCACAAAGTGAACTAACAATAAGTATTCAAATCTTAATACTAAATACATAAAATTAATTAAGTCCAGCCAATGCTAGACAAAAATGTTTTATTTTGCATGGTCAATATCGGTAGAATCACCTATTTAACGTTCTGATGGTGGCAAGGGTATCCCTCCTTCTCAACCGAGAGTCGCAGCATTTGCGAACAGTGCGTGTGTAACGCACAATATGGAACACCACATTACGACAAACTTTTCGCAATATTTGCGACCATATTTCGATAATAGCTCTTCGAGTATTGATTTACCACCAAAAGAGCAGGCCTTGTCGTTCTCCTAACCGGGACTTTCTGCTAACTGGAGAATAGAGGAGAAGGTGGTCTTCATTTGCTAAAGCAAATAAAATTCAAGGAAGTAGGTTGTGTTGGAACTTCCGAAAATTCTCACCAAGGGTAGCAGCACATCCTCTAGTGGTTCTGTTTTGCAAACTATCCTGGCACTGATCACATTTGAACTGCCTGCATCTTGACTGACAAGTTCCGACTTAGACCTAAAATCTCACGGTGGTATTATTAGTACTCCCTGAGAATGCCGATTTTCGGGGAATTAATTATAGCCTTCGAGGTGCAGTTTGCTTAGAACAGGTAGCCTGTAATACTAAGTAAGCAGAAGACGTGGAAGGGAAGGGTGGCCACCAACTCGAGAAGCCTTGTCTTCCTCTTCCCTAACTATCTGGGGAATTGCAGACAAGCGAGATTAGAGGGCCCGAGATCTTGAGTTTTGTTTGTATAACAGGAAGTTGCCACCCTTGCAAGCCACATTTGGGGCGCTGGTAAGCCGTGAGATAGTTTATGCCGGGCAATAGGATTAAAACGTTATGGCAGGTACTGACATATCTGGAATGGATGATCCCTACATGTACATTGCATTATACTGGAACTAGGAAAATAGATTCTGGGAAGGAGGAAAGAGGGAGTTTGTGGGCGTTAGACTTGCGCTTATCAATAATAACACGGAAGGACCAAATCAAAAAACATAACAGCATTTAAATTGTTGGAATTAAACTGATCAGCGTCTAGTGTACATATCTTCGTTACGTATCGGACTAACAAAAATTAGCACAACACATCCCACACACTGCAAGATAATGAATTGCATTCAAAAGAACATATAAAGAAAACGCGAACGAATGCAAAAAAAAATAAAAAATAATTAAAAAAATAAACGCATATACTGTGAAAGGCAAACCACCAACCTACCTATTCCTGCTTGGTACTTATTTCGTATATAGCAAGAATATTCAAAACAAATTAATGATGAACATTCTTAAATATAAAATGTGGACAACAGCAAAAAAAAAAATACCTGAGAACAGGGCGGAAGACAAAACACTACTCCTTCTCTTGTCTATGGTTTGGTTTATCGAAGTGGACCGGTCACTTTACGTAGCCCCAAACAAAATAGTCCAATGAGATTAAATCACATGATCTTGATGACCAATTAATTGGACCATTACGTGAAATTATTCGTTCATCAAAAGTTTATTTGAATAAATCAATTGTAGGAACCACATATGAGCAAAATGAGCGCCAGCTAATTGAGGTAGGAACAAGTTTCTAATCATGTTCTCACACCGTTCAGCATAACACATTGACCATTATCGTTTTTTAAATAGATATGGGGACCAATGATTCTATTAGCTCGTAAAGCACATCAAACAGTAGTTGTCTTTGGATGAAATAGTGTTTCGACACAAGCTTGTGGACTATCCCCACTCCAAATGCGACCACTCTGTTTTTTACGTACTTATCCAAACAAAAATTAGCTTTAGAGGAAAATGCTATGAAAATTCAATATCAATATTAATTGATGAACGGAACCATTATTTTCACAAAAAAAAGAAATTTCAATAACTTGCAAAAATTGCTTTAGTGCAGGTCTAACCACAATGAAATGTCAAATCAAACTAAAAAAAAGCAACTATCAGCTGTTAAATGAAGTCTCAAATTAGGCAATGCTGTCAACTCCAAATTGTGAACCTGTAAAAAAATCACCCAATATATTGTTTGCTATAAGGGTGAATGAAACTGAGAATTGATTAATAACAATTAACAAATTGGTTAAAAAAATATTAAAAGATTTTGCCAACGGATTGAAAAGGCAGAAAGCATAAAATAAATATTATATTATAAGAGAAAAAAACGCACTTAAGTGACTCTTTTTGATGCAAAAAAAAAGGAATCAATTTGACCCCTTAGAAGTTCAAGTTCTCCACAAGTGCTAAAATCCACTTACTCTTTTAAACCTCAAACACAATTTAAATTTTCTTTGTGTGCTTATTAATTTAAAAAACAGAATGATATTGAAAACAGTTAAGATAATTTATATTTTTTCTATTATCAGTAAATATGACACGGAGGAGACTGAATCAAATAACAAGTCCATGCCAATATTATTAATACGGCGATACATCAAATGAATGCCTTAAGAATCATGGAAAAGTGCTTAGTTTTAATGGTAGTATGAAATAAAGGTCATATGGAGGATGTACAAATATGAAAACAATTACAGTGAGTGGGCGGTCTTAGTCCCGGATGGAAACAGTGCGCCTACTAACGCTCTCTTAGAGGGCAAAATGCCACGCATGAGTACCAATCCGATAACACGCTATTTTGAACGCGATCTGCCCCTTGATTAGGAACTAATCCTTTCTAAAACTCCAGTTAGGAGCATTGTATCCGCTTGCAATGCAACTCTTCACTGATTACAAGTTAACACAAATATAATTAAGTTCGTGGCCCGAAGTCAATAAAGAGCTTCAGCCGTTAACAAACTCACCCGTCTATCTATCCCCAAAAATCGAAATGTACCGTTATTAATAGTGAATACTAATAACCATTACGTGCGACTTTAGGTTTAAGCCACAGGCCAGTTAGTATCCCTGATAATTGTGTGGTGCATGGCTTTTTTCGGAGGCTAACAACACCCCGAGGTGATGTTACCTTACAATAGATACCTGTACTGTAGGGAACCAGTGGTGATGGTTAGAAGGGTGAGTTGGTTTTTCGGCTGGGAAATTACATACAGAATGGATTAGAAGGCCTGAACTCCTAAGCAAGGGGTTTGTCTATACGGCTACAAACATGGTAAAAATTGCGACTTATATGTGCCTGGTAAGCCATATGGGGCGCTGGTGAATCGTGAATAATTCACGCCGTGGGTTTGGTGCATCCTCAGATCAGTGTGTAAAGGCAGGTGCTGATGTAAATCAATTTCAATACTGTTAAAAAAGGGGATCCCTACTGCGTTATACCCCAGAAAGAAATTAAAATATGAAAAAGTAATAGTCACAAAAGATTGTCAGTTAATAATACCAAATTGATGGTTGATTCTTTTGTTTACTTTGTGACGTTTTCATTTACCGCCTGTGCCTCGAACAGCGGTCAATGCAACTATATTTAGTTTATAACACACGCCTCACGAGTATTATTGGGTGCGTCACAGATATTATTACGAATTTTCATTTCCATCAATTTTATTTTACCTTCTTCAGATTTCAATTGATTTACTTCATTCCGAAAAAAATTATTTTTCCACTTTTTGAATTAAATGTGGCAATATTGTGCTAAGCAAAACAATAATATAATTTTCTGTATTAAAATAGAAATGTTTTAAATTTGCTTTTATACTATAGTCACATACAGAAACTACTAATTCCAACGTGTATACAAAACAAATTTTGTTCCGAGGAAATTGATCGATTTTCACTTTCTGAAGAAGCTTTTTCGGAATTAACTTCGATCAAAATTGATTTCTATAACAGGTCTGCATAATATCTCTTCATTAAGAAAAATTTTACGTTTATTCTAAGCAAACTGTTTGCTAAGTTTTATGAATTAAATTTCCTGAAAGTTTACTTTACTATTATACTCTTACGATGTAAGAGTATGTATGTCGCGTGTAAGCACAGGATTTGGTGTACTCGTAGGTAAGAGGCGAAGGCCTCTGCAGCCAGTTCGTTATTTTTTCTTTTTATAATATTAATTGTGCAAATTTATTTGCCATTAATATAAACAAATAAATAAATATACTTTTATTATCTATGTACATATCGCTACTTTATTGCAACATAGTCAAAACCAAAAAAAAGCCTGTTTCGAGAAAAATGCATTTCAAATGTTCAGTTTCCATACAAGCCTTAGAAAATGTTTTTAAGAAATATATTCTAAAGGACACAGTTTAAAAGCAATTTAAATAAATTTTTGGCAGAAAATAAAAGGTAGTGCTGTTAACAATTCTGCATTGTAAACTCGAAAATCTCACTTTTTTGAGATATGACTATGTTGCAATAAAGGATATGTTGTGCGTAAATACAGGATTTGGTGTAGGTATATAAGATACAAATAATCTATTTTTATTAACCAATTGTGTTTAATTTAAAATACCTAGAAGGTATACCAAAAAATAGATGATAAACCTGTGTACCATGGGTTAATAATCTGCTTATACTTTCATTTAAATTTTTTGCAAGTTTAGTTCACTATTATACAATTGGGATGTATGTATGTCGCGCGTAAATACAGGATTTGGTGTAGTTATATAAGATATAAATAATCTATTCCTATCAACCAATTGGGTTTAATTTGAAATAGAAGGTAGTATACAAAAAAAAATAGGTCATAAACTAATAATAATGGGTTAATAATCTGCTTATACTTTAATATAAAATGGATATTAAATTTTCAACTTTTTAATTTTTTTCTTTGTAGTTGCAGTCTAAGTTTATTTTAGTGTTAAAATATTTTTTAAGGCAATTAAAATTATGTGTTAGAAGTTAGTTTTGTTTTAAAATTTAGTTTAAAGTTTTTTATTACCAGCAATAACATTTTGTTGCAGTTGATTTAATTTGGTTTAGAGGTCACTGTGTACATATGTGGGTATTAAAAATTAGTTTACTTTTTTTTTATTAATTATAGGTATTTAAATTACTTTAAATTAAATTTTTTATAGGTATTTTAAAAAAATTATTTTTTCCACAATATTTTTTTAGCAAATAGGTATTTATGCTTTTTTTTTATATATTCTCAACTTTTTTGGAACTTGATTTCATAAGTAATTTTTATATGATTTTGTTTCTCTACTGACAATATTTTACTTCACCATTTATTTCATTCAAACAAATTGAAATTTATTAAATAAATTGTTCACTTGTTTATAAATTTTCCTTTCTGTCTTTTTGTTTTTTATTTTTTTTTTTTGAGTTTCATCTACTTGCTCACTGTGCAAAATCTTAAACACAATTAAATGTTTTTTCTCATCATCAAGGCAAAATATATGCAAAAACAAAAAAACAAACCAAAAACAGTTGATTGAAAACACAAGAATAACAAAAACAAATAAAAACACAGCACCTCGTTCCTTTCAGCGGAGAGCAACTTAATGAATGATAAGAAATATTGAGCAAATCAGTACGAGCGAGTCTGAATGAACGAACAGAGTGATGATCAAACAACACGGCATGGGTAATCATTGTTTACATTCTCTTTAAGGTAATTTTCTCTTAGAAATTTATCAATCACTAATTAAGATAAAAATATTAATGGCTCGTATGTATGTATATTCATTCACCCTTAATACGCTTGCCGATGGACGCACACAAAGAAATTAAGAATTATAAAAACTTCTTGCAAGGAAACCGACAGCGTTGCCAATTCGCTGCGTTTCGCACAATTTTTGCTGCTTTTTAAGCAGCGATGCCGGAATGAAGATTTTACAAGCAAAATAAGATTTCGTATTCTAATAAATAATGAAAGTTATTTGCAAACATCCAATGAATATTGACTTATTTAATAACATGGCCTATGAGTTCCGCATAGTGAATCAACGTGACAAACGCTAACGATATTAAATCATTAATGGCAAGTGTTGATTTTGTGTCATATATGATTTTGTTAACAACTCGTATTTGTACAAACTGTCATAGATGACCAAAGTTGCTTTCATCCTGCAGACATCCATGTCCTTACAGACAATATCATCCAGTTTCATTAGTGCATGGCGGAGACTTATAGCAGGCAAAGTCTTACAGTGTTCACTTTCTAGTCTACTCATAACATACTGTGTGTTATAATTGTATGTTATGGTGCTAAGTTTTTCTTTTCAATGGATGTCATGCATAACTCTCTCCGTTTATGTTACTGCCTTTAAAATACATTTATCAAATATTCATTGTGGA
This sequence comes from Thecocarcelia acutangulata, assembly GCA_914767995.1. Taxonomy (NCBI): domain Eukaryota; kingdom Metazoa; phylum Arthropoda; class Insecta; order Diptera; family Tachinidae; genus Thecocarcelia; species Thecocarcelia acutangulata. Next base: position 90,837,104 of record OU612098.1, on the reverse strand, counting down.
TATTTTCGCTTAAATTTCAACTTGTTACTGACTCTGTTGCGTATTCATCGATGAAAATGTCATAATGACAATGTCGCTCAAAAACACCACCGAGTATATTACATATGTACATGTAATTCTAATTTTGGAAAGAAATTTTAGTGAGTTGAATTTTCGTTGTTGTCTTCTTGTATTGTTAAAGTAGTTTAGTGAAAAAAGTCGAAAGATTTTTTATCTGAAACTAAGATTTTTGTTTTTTTGTTTTTTGTTTTGAAAAATGAAGATCTTCTCTCAAAATCCTTGGGTATCCTATCGAACCGTGCGATCTTCCATGTGTCTGCTGAAAAAGAATGGTCTTGTGTATAAAAAATGCAACTGTGTAAGATATGTGATAAATATTTTTTCTAGATATAATTAAAAAATCATCTATATCAGTGATGTTCACATATTTATATTTTCAAAGTACTGTATGACTTCAAAAAAAGAAAATACCGCTTTCTGAGCAAAATTTTCGTACCGAGAGTCTTAGCTGTACTGCTCTTAATACTAATTATGTTACTAAAAGTGGGAATTTTAAAAATTTATTAAGATATGTAAATAAATAAATGGGACCAAAGATATACATATGTATATCCTAATCTTGTTCTGGTTTTTTCAATAAAAACTCTAATCTGCAATAATGCATAGTAATATTTTCTCCATACTAAAAATACCTTGACATGGTAATTCTAGTAAGTGGATCTGTCAAAAATTTGTGTATTCAGTGGAAGAGAAATCTAAATGCAAAATTTGACAAGTATAACTTTAAATGCTCTACTTTTTTATTAATGCTCTAGTTTTTAATTAAAGGAGAGTATGAAGTGTTTTGTTCTTGTTTACTCTATTAAAATAAATAATAATTATATTGACGATTTTCCTCCCGAATTTGACGATTTTAAAATACATTTATCTAGCATCTATGCTGGCAGCACTGCATGTGTATTAATAAGAACCTTTCTCTTTCTATCTCTCTCTCGCTCTGTCTGCCTATAATTATGATGACCTTGCTTTTGTTATTTGTAAATATGAGTTGTTTACAAAATTTCTAGGTATTTTTATCAATGATAAAATGCTTTATTTCCCTCAGGCACAGTGGTCTAAATTATCTCGTGGTCCATAAATCTTCATTCGCAGAAAACTCTGTAATCTTATCACACCATAGTTGTATTTTTAAATTTACATTGGCAGCATATACAGCATTCTCTGAAGCTAATATAACATTTACAAACCCAACCGATTGCTAGTCAGCAATATAGCATGTTGTTTTTGTAAATGCTATATAACTGTAACCACCAGTGTAAACATATAAGTAGAGAACTGGATTTCCAGCTACAAAATTTAAATATCTTGTATCGTCATCTATATAATTAAGAGGCAAACACGTTTTTTAAAGGCCCTTTTGGGGCCGTACTACTGCACCGAATTAGAAAATTATATATCGTTTGAAAGTTTTTTCTGCACAGATGTGAACGAACTTAATTTAATTCTTGACCGCTTCATTATTTTAGGAGTAATACAGCTATTAATTTGTTACTAACACTAAGAAACAAAATATGTGTTTGACGTAAATACAAGTAAAATAAAAAAGCAGTGTAACCAAATAAAGTACATATTGTGGGTTTTCACAGTTTTATTGGTTGCAACATTTGTTTTTATATGAGAGTATATATTAGCTCTATTCACAATCTTGTGCATTTGAGGTTACATATTTTTGTAATTTCAAAAGTGACATTTGTGGGTGTGTTTTGTTAGTGTAAAGTAAAAATATACTCCATTATTTTGCAAATGCAATGATGCAAGGCCATTTGCACGAGATTGTGAATCGGGTTATAGTGATTCCCCCTAACATACATTAAATGACATATACGATATTTTTTTATATATAAGTAGCTTAAAATAAATTAAATGTTTCGTAAATCCTTAATTTTCCTTTTATGAAGTAAAACAAATTTAAAAATAAAATAAATTTAGATGTGTTCTATTAATAATCGTGGTTGTTTTCTGCTTTGAGAAAATATAATTTTTACCAATTTATGGCTGGAGTGACCACAGTTTAATAATTAACTTTGGCGATTCATACGAAGTTGTAGTGAAATGGTTCTTTTTTACTCGTATAATAAATAAGTAGAAGTATTTTTAATTTTAAGAATTTTTGTTGAACTTTTATAATTTTTTAAATTAAAAATTGTTTGGTTTGTACATCAGGTTTTAGTTCATGTTATTCCTTTCTTAAGTTTTTCCTTAAGAAAGATTTTTTACAATACAAATTTGCAAATAATTATTGATTGAAGAAGGCAAGAAAAATTTTTCTTTGAAAATTACCGTACAAATAATAAAATTACCGTGCCACCAGCTCAGAATTGCCGTACAGTTAACATCGCTGCTCTACATTAGCATCGAAATCACATTTTTTTTTCGTTTCAGCTCATAGCTATTTGTTAACTAGTTTTATTACAGGTAATTAAATGTGATAAAAAAAAGAGTACGCACATGCGGCCTCATTTGTGCCCACTGTGCAGAGTTACAAAAACACTGCTATTGAAAGATTGCTTAAAGATTATAGGTAACAAAAGTATTTTTAGTATTTTAAAACAATTTAATGAAAGGAATTTTCCATAACATTGTCCCTCATTCATTGTAAACAAGTCTTTCATGAGGGTTGTTTTATTTATGAATATAATACAGGGTGGCGCAGAAGTACCTTTATGTTTTGAATGTTTAATAACGTTTTAGTTTATCTATAGCTTTTGTTTTTCTTTTAAGACATTGTGAAGAAGATTTAGGGAATTTAAAATGGAACACTACACAAAACAGCGGCCCAAATTTGTTGGAAAAGCTCAGTTGTTTTGGCACAACGCGCTTATAATCGTTTATTTTTAATGCACTTACAAGAAGCCGCCTGGTTGCAAATTTTCGACAACATGTTGCAGTAAGAGCTTCAACACTACGAGTATTACGACTGAACGTGACAAGATAATTCACAATTTTGCCATAATATGGGTAGGATTGCTAAAATTATATGGTTGGGCAAATATAAGGTTACGTAGTTCAATATTGGTTCGTGGTTGTACTACGTTTTGTAAATGAATTTTAGATTGAAACCATATTATATGGTTGTCTTCGACAATACAATTCAACAATAGTATTTTGCCCTTAGAATATTGTTATATCAACCATATATTTTTTTCTGCGTGCATGTACCGGAAGAGGGCGTACAGTCCACACGGCAGAAAATATCCAATGTGTTGCAGATAGTGCACAGGTTAGTCCAGAAACATCAAGGCTGACACAACTGGGGCTAACGCGGAGGTCCGTTCAGAGGATTTTGTCCACATTGCACATGTTCCCGTATAAAGTTCAGCTTGTTCAAGGATTAAACCCGATAGACTACGAGTAGCATCTTAATTACGCTCTTTTATTCCGACTATAAAGGTAGTTCTGTGCCACCCTGTATAAGGAGTTTAAACGATATGTTTAAACATCCCTAAAAATGTAAATATGCACACATGTGTAGTACGGCTTTAGAACACATAAATTTTGTCTAAAAACAATTATCGAAAACGGCGTATTTAGCTGTATGTAAGTATATACATATGTATGTACCATATGTAAACATATCAATTGAAACATTAAGTGCTTTTTTTAGAAGTACATACATTTACAGTGGATGCCCAATAGTGCGTATTATAGTTTCGTAGTACTAATGAAAAACGAATTTCTTGCCATGATTATTCTATAGTCAAAATACAAAATTTGTATTTATTCGATGAAAAATATGAATAATAGTAATTATTATAAAATTTGTCGGCTATTCATACATATGTACATTAGCGCGACTCCAGTTGTATGGAAATGAAATTCGAGCAAGGTGTACCCCCCTTAAGATGACATCTAAAATATTTCGGCTTCAGCTTTTAACTCTCGTGAGCTGGACCATTATCAAAAAGGGCATAGTTTTGCAAGTTTTGTTAATTTGAGAATCTGCTTCCTTACCAAGATATACGATTTTAGTATCATAAGAAAGGTTTTATTAAGGCACGTCCAACTGTATATACAATTTATCCAAGGACGCTCATTAATGTCCCTTTTTAAGGATATTATGTAATAAAATAACGTTTTCTGAATGTTTTGTTCGGGGTTCTTTGTAATAAAAACGCCAAAATACCTTAATTTAATATTTAGTAGATTTAATTAAATATGGGTCTCAGCTTTTTTGAAATTCGAGAATCGCGTTTTGAACACTGTAAAGATATTCCAATAAATGCTAGACTGATTCTGGTGATAAATCGTTTCTTTAGCCGATAACTAAATTATTTTTATTACAACCATTTGCATTTTTTTTATTCAAGTTCAAATACGCGTGTAATTGACATGATAACTCAGTTGATTAAAGCATACAGCAATTTGACGTAGAATCGTGTATGAAATAAAGTTTTGTGTTAATTAGATTTATTGAGGTATTTGATTTACCGGCTTTTTCGGTCAAACTGCTATCAAAGTGTCAAATTTTGGAGGTTGCTAATTAATTATTTTGTGTATTTTGTCTGTGAAAATATTTGTTTTTTCTATATATAGAAGTAAGTAATATTTGGAATAAATAAAATAAAGCTATTTATAGAATTGCTAAAAGAAATATATTTTTAGCCAATACTCGTATATGAAAACAGCAATACAATTTGTAAATGCTTATACAGACATAAGTATTAACCTCTTCAGGGACATTGGCACAAGTGTGTACGGGTACGTTTGGCTTTCTTTTTAACACGTTTATATTGGGTTCACTTGCAGCATTCGGAACCCACGCCATATGAGTGATTATTACATATGTATGTAGGTATATAAAATAAAATTGTACAGTGTTGCTGCTTTAGAGTAAAAGTAAAAGTTGGAGTTGCCGTATTGCTTCCCGGGGAAGTGGGGAGATTTTGGGGATTCACGAAACCAATTTTAGGAATTTCTATAAAATTCCGGAACCCCTTCGTTCGTTTTTGCCGTGGAATATGCATCTGACCCATGCCATATGAGTGATTATTACATATGTATGTAGGTATATAAAATTGTACAGTGTTGCTGCTTTAGAGTAAAAGTTGGAGTTGCCGTATTGCTTCTTGTAAGTTTCAGCATATAACTGATTGTTTTTCGTTAAAAATCGTTTTTGATTGAATACGTTGGAAGTATATTTATAATTAATTATCGAATCGAACTTAACAAAAATCAGCTTTTAAATGCCAAATCAAGGTTTAAAAAATATCTAATGCATACACAGTGAGTCTTAATAAGGAAATATATTTTGTGTGTACAATATCCTTAAAACAACATCAAATTAACAATAATTTGTATATTTTGTCACATGTGTTGTGCAATTAATCTTAATTCTCTTCAAGAAAAAACAAGACTCGGTGGCACGAGTGGATGGATGAATGTATCATTCATTTTAATTAATTTTGCAACTTTTAATTTGCTTTCTTATCAAGCAAATAGCACGGCTTGTGTCTCATCATTTAAATATTTAATATATTGTTTAACATTATATATCAAACTAAAGCAATAATAATAAAAAAAAAACAAATAAAAACAAGCAGTATTTTTAGTATTTTGCGTCATACATTTTCAAAATGGGCTGCCTGTCAGTTGTAGCAGAAAATTAACATTTCTCTTCAAAACTTGTGATCATTTTATTGACGCCTTCAGCGTTAAAAAAAAAAAGATAAAAAAAAAAAATGCAGACTTATTTTTAATAACAAATTTTTTTTTTACGTTCATCCATGATTTGTTTTCTCGTATTTTTTTTTATTTTTGCACAATAATTTTGAAAAGTTCAATATCATGTTGATGATGATGATGTGTCGCTGTCGTGTAAATGAACTTCCACAGACGAGAACAATTTTTATGCACACAATTTTTGTGCTAAGCCGCCACACACGGGACTATTTCTGTTAACGGCGGTAGTTCGTGATGGCTTACGAGGAGTAAGAACACACGTTAGGTTTATTGAAATACAATTATTTCTGTGACGCAATGATGTCTTTTAATTCCTTAAATTTTAGAAGATAACTTTAGATTTCAATAATAAATTCAGTTTACAAATTGACTTACTTTTTGGTTAAAACCCTCAAGTATTTAAAATAAATTTGTACACTTTACGTGCGCAATTACTATACGCTATTTGAAATTAATTTCTTCTGTTAACTTTACAAGGGAAAAATACAGTAAAATACGTTAAATTTAAGTACATAGAATTATATAAATGTATTTTGTATGTATATAAGACCCTTAGAGAACTGGCAGAGCTGCAATTTTTCGTATGAAAGAACAGTTGCGGTTACCATTTCATTTAGCATAATGTGTAGTAGGAAGATGGCTGGTACAGAACAATTTCCCATCTTCTCTCCGCCTAGCAATATCCATTTACTACTATAAACCCATAGCTTCTTTTTTAATCGCTCTATTCAACAGGCAAACACAAAGGGAAGAAATTTAGTACCCAAGTTAGCTGGGTAACCTAGGACGTACTAGGGAAGAATGTACGTAATGGTTTTCTCAAAAACAGTATTTCGACTTTTCTATCAATACTGATTCAGAATATAGATACTTTATAGAGTCGGAAATGAAAATTGTGGAAATTACAAATGTAATCACAATCTTAAGCTATATTTACACGATTGAAATTTTCTTCAAAACTGCTCTTCAAAATACTTCAAAATTTCATCAAAATTTATGGAACAAAACTTTTGAATATTTTATTGATGCCGTGTAAATAAGCTTCAAAATCTCATCTGGCAATAATGATAACTATAAATAGTTTCAAAGCGTGCTCATTCTTTTGATTCAGTACATATCACATGTTTTTATTTACATATGTTTTTTGCGGCAAGTGGCAATGTAATTAAATTTCTTAAAGAATAAAATTAAAAATTAGTAAATTAATATGAGTTGGTAAGTGTTATATATTTAATAACTATATATTTGTGGTATAATATATCAATATTTTAAATAGTGATAACATAAATGATAACTCGCGCAACAATCCCAAACAACAGAAAAAAAGGACAGGCAATGAACTGAGACTGTTCATCGAAATGGTTGAAGTACGCAAACCGATATGGAATTTTAAAATTGATAGATACAGAAACAAAAATGAAAAGGAGAAGTGCTGGTCAGAATTTGCTGCTGCAAAGAATCATTGCGTAGCCGACTGCAAAGCACAATATAACGCTGTGCGATCACGCTATAAAAATCTTAAAGTATTTGCCAGGCGTTATCCGGGGCATATAGATTCTCGCATATTTCTCGCAAAGTTTTTGTATAGGTCAGGATCATTCCTTTTCAATCGTTCCCTTAAAGACATACACACCATTACCTTCCAAAAGAAAAGGTCGAACTCAATGTTCCTTTTATTTTCTTTTTTTTTTGCATTGTTACCAGCCACTTCTTCCTCCAATATTTAAAATGTTGATGCTATGATGTTAATTCACAAAAGAAGCAATACAGCTGATCAAAGTCAATATTTTCAATATAAAAAGTTTACCAGTAGTGTAGAGCAGCTTGAAAAAATTTTTATTTAATTTCTATCAAACGATTTTTGATCAAATCTTGATCAAATTTTGATCAAATTTTTGAAACGTGTCATCAAAATATATTTTCAAAATTTTGAAAAGACTTCAAAATGCCTTCAATCGTGTAAATCTACCTTTTTTTGTGACAGATATAAAAATAAATTGGATGTTTGGAGTTTCTAATGCGGGATTGAAGCTGCCATTTTATGCCTGAAAAATTGTTCTCGTGTGTGTCAGCACGATATAGATAGACATCTATTTGTACTAAATTTATATATAATATTTATTTAATTTTATAATTATTAATGAATTCATTTAAATAAGTTGAAAGTGAAACAGACAGCAGAACGGGATTTTGTTTTTGCACAAAAGGCAAAACAAATATAAAAGTATTGTAAAAAAACACCTGAGTGGGAGTAACAACATCGAAATTCACCTGTTCATTGTCTGAATATTTTTTCTTTACTTGAGTCGCATTTAATTGTCTCTTATGGAGATGAATTTTTATGCTATGTATAAAAATGTATTAAAAATATAATTATATATAAAATTTATTAAATAAGTAAACAATATTTAAAGAACAATGTATTGCTTCAATTTTTACGGTTATTTGAGCAAAAAAAGTCAAATTACGCAAGTAAGATTTTGATTTTGTGTCTCGAATTTGTCAGAATTGCGTCATACGTTTTTATAACGGGCTGTCATTTGTAGCAGAAACCAACAGTTCTGTTCAAAACTTTTATTAACCTGCATGATTTATACATACATCTTTAAATTTACATCTATTATCTATTATCCATTCAGCAATCATAGGTGTTTTATTATGTAAATCTAAATCCGGTGTTTCCCCTTTTTAAGTTCAGGAGCCCAAAAAAAGGGCATTTTGCGTTTTTTTTTTCATAGTAAGTGAAATTTTATCTGCTAACACCTGTTGCGGAATGAAGACTCCTTCAAATAGTAAATTACCAAAAAGAGCATGAAAATTTCTTTCAATTAAAGACAAAATTACTTTGATTCGTGACTATGACAATAACATATCTGTTAAGTTGTTGTCGGAAAATGATGGCGTTGGTAAGCAAACTACACGCGATTTGGTGAAAAATAAAGAACAAATTTTCCTTATGGTTCTAAAAGTGATTCAATCAACGGTTTAAAAAATAGATATACACTCAAAAATTCTGAAATTAGATTTTGCACTAAACGAACGGTTTCGGCAAGAAAGGTTCAAGGGAATACCAAAATCAGGTAAGTCAACTTTAAGACAAGCTATATATACATATCGGTTTTCCGAATTTCATTTGACATTTCTTAATTTAAGACTAGTTCAATTTGAACCATGAAAAGATACGCAATCGAGCAACGCGTTAAAGTTATTCAGGGTTATTATTGAAACAAAATAGCAAAATGCATATCGTGCACTTCGTGACTTTTTCGGTCAATTTAATCGTCCAAATCTGCTTACAATCGGAAAAATCGTGCAGAAAATATTGCTGCTGTTGGTGTGGGTGAAGAGCCGTCCACCTCAACTCATCGTCGTGCCCAACAATTGAACCTCTCACTCTCATCGTTGATGAACATTATAAATAAAGACTTGCATTTACACGCCGAAAAGGTGCAATTGACTCACGAACTAAAGCCTCCAAGCGTCGTCAATGATCGCACTATCCTTTCTTAAACTGAAAGAAAGCGTTTTACGCGCCAAAGCGTTCTAAGCGTCTGTCAAAAAGTATGAACAATGTAATTTTATGTGAGAGGTTACACAGCACAAAGCGTATGACGCGTTAAACGCGTCATACGCCAAAAGTAGGTTTATCACAAGCGTTATAAAAACTCAGTTTTTTTGATAGCTGCAGATCACAATTCATTTTATTTTTCAAAGTTATCGCCAAAAATATTTGTGCCGTGGATTATTGTGTTAAAAAAATGTGGATTTTGTGTTAAAAAAATGTTTTTATTGAAAAAATAATTCAAACACAACAAAAAACTATCGCATGAAAAGCGTTGCATGTAACTTGAATTTAGAAAAAGTGTAGAACGCATAGAAAATTTGAAATGCGTAAAACGTGCAACGCATATAACGCGTGGTATGGACTTTCAGCTTTAAAGCGCCAATTAAAGCTAATAAACATTGAAATTATCATAAAGTTTATAGTGTTATCTAATATTTCGATCAAAAGTTAAAGACTTTTGCTTGACACTTCCGCTCAATTAGTTGACCCTACTGTCTAAGACCTTTTAAGCGTTGGCAGTCTATAAAATATTAATTTCCACAAATCATTTAATTTTAACTTTTTTTGCCTTGATAATTTCAAATACAATTGCTACATTTCACATATTTTTCTAAACGGCAAAAGCTTAACAAATTATCATACTTTCATTCATAAAGATACGGTTGCACATTTTCCCTGCCCCGCTAACATGCCGCCCAGTTCTAGGTGTAAGCAACCCGGGCTATTAAATAAATACTAGATTCAGTAAACAATGCTACAGTTTAGTACTCAAACAGATTTTAATCACTTCCTACCGGATAGGAGTGGTAACATCTGGTTTCATTAAGCAAATAAAATGTAAAGAGAAAATACTAATGCGTTGAAATTAACTCAGCGCAAATACAAATGCTATAAAGATAAAAAAAAAATAATAATAATAAAACAATTCTAAATTTGCACAGTGGGGGTGACACCAAAATCATTTGAAACCATCAAATAATGTGTGTTTTTTTTTCATAAAATAAAATATATTGTTTTCGCCAATAAAATATGTAACGAAGTTGTATCAGTATTTTACCAATATCATGAAAGTAAAAAATTATAAATAGCTTGTTTTCTATGTTTCCCAGCTATCTATATGTCGACATTTCATAGGAACTACCCTAATCATCAGTAGACTTTGGAAATTTTTGAAAGATATTCTCAAACATTCAACTTTATATCCCAACAACATAAATAAATTGTTGAGAATTTAAAAGAAAAATGCTCTAATAATATCCGTCTAAACACAAAAAACAAGCTTTTCTATTTATAAACGTCTCTAACATTTCTTTACACCTTTAATTGTTTGAATATCATGAAAGTTTAACATGTTTTGATTTTGTACAAAGATGTAGTAATATTAAAGTTCTTTCACTTAACTCATTTAGCATTTAGCTGGCCCAATGTGCAGTATTTTAAAGCTGTTAAAAATTCACAATAGACATCCTCATCGTAATAGCTTTATACTCGTAAAATAAAATATTAAAAAAAAAAAAATTATTAACTAGTTTGTATTTGGATCAGTTCTTTTTTTTAACAAAAACAGTCTTATGAAAACCACGAGTTGTTGTTGGTCATATGATGGCAACGATCGTAAAGATAAACAATTTAAAACAATTACACAACACAGACACTGTGCAGCCAAATGTCAAATTAAAAAGACTTCTGACTGAACAAATGTTTACGTGTTGTTTGGGAAAACATTTTTTAATTATTTTATGTTGCAAAATTGGCCATAAATATATTATATACATATCGCTCTTTTATTGCAACATAGTCATATCTCAAAAAATTAGCTTTTTGAGTTAACAATGCAGAATTGTTAACAGTACTACTTTTTATATTGTGCCCAAATTTTATTTAAATTACCTTTAAACTGTTTCCTCTAGGAGATATTTTCTAAACAACTTTTCTAAGACTTGTATGGAAAATAAAAATTTTAAATGTGTTTTTCTCGAAACAAGCTTTTTTGTGTTATGACTATGTTGCAATAAAGGAGCGATATGTATTTTAACGTTCTTAGGTATGTATCATGGCTTAGTATACTCATTTTTATCTTTCCATTTTTATTTATTTTTTGTTTGTGATTTTATTCTTATTTGCGAAACGTTTAAGTCTGCATGCTCAATCAGGTGGTGGGTGCGTCATTATACCAGCCAGTTTTTTTTTATGTATGACAGTTCAACAATCATTATAGAATCCTATTAATCTAATAAAAATATTACAAATTCATTTTTGCAAAAAAAAAAATCGTTAAAATCGGAAAAAATTTTTGCTCGTTAGCCAGTTTGCTTCGTAGGCCGAAAATCAAACAAAATTTTCGTTGATTCGGTGAATTATTTATTTAAGACCTTATGAGGTGCTAGCAACTGTTGCTTGAATTGAAGTTAGCCGGCCGGCAAACATTTCATCAATTGAATCGTGAGGGCATTAAAAAAATTGAAAAATAAACTTGTTGTTAAAAGCAATTGTTGATTATAAAATGTTTTCATATGTATTGTATGTAACCACCCTGAAGGAAGTGGGGTTAAGTGTATCCATGTCAACATTTTTGTCAACATTTATGGTGTCTTTCTGGTGACACTCTCAACAAATATTTTCCTTGTCTTTTGTTTTTGATAGATAGAGAATATTTTTTGTTAACAATTTCATTTGTTTTTTAAATTTATCTGTGGCCGCAAGAAAATAGCTAATTCTAATAAAAAATAATAATAATAATAATAAGTGATATAAAAAGGTAAAGGTAAGTAAAAAGTGCTAAACCAGTTAAATATTTTATATTTATAGGCAATCAGTATTTGTTTTACTATTGACATTTTCTACACGTAGTGACAGCGCCTATAGGAATTCAATACTGTTTTACTATGGACATTTCCCACAGTGTGGTAATATCGTCAATAGTAAGTCAGTACAATTTTACTATTGACATTTTCTCTATATGTCCCCATAAGAACTACCTAGTCAGTATTGACGCAGTCTACTGGTAGATTTCGTAGGACAAGCCTGTGTTAAATGTCAACAGTAGTTATCATTAGTAAGGATACAATTTGTCAGTAGTACTGGTGACATCGTCAATAGGTAATCACTATAGCTTTACTATTGACATTTCCTGCAGGGCAGTTTATGGCTTCGTGAGCACATGCCTCTTTTATTGGTTCGATAGCAAAACAAAACCATATTCCGTAAGATAAAACTTTATAAACATGAGGGGATTTTTTCTTTGTTTGGTTTATTTTCGTATGTAAACACACAAATCGAAGAGTTAGTCAGTCATTCCATACATATGGCGTAAATAGGAATAATAATATTAAAAATAATTGATTTGAAATTAAACTGTTTGATAAAAAAAAAACAAGAATTTTAGTAAATCAACCACGTAGCAACCTTGAAGCTACAATATTTTCAATGGGGGATTCAAACGGTGTCATATCACGCGTAATGTCCTAATTTTATGTCGCAATATTTCTTATTGTTGTTCTTTGAGCAGATATGACATAGGACTTTTTAAATTGTGTTTTCTGATTTGCCCTAACTAAACCGTAAACATCCAAGTTGACTTAAATTCAAAATAGCACACTAAATATTCACAACAATAAATTTTATCCATGCTATTAATTTAAGACTTATGACTTTATGACCACACGTGGAAGAAACAATATGATTGATGTGACAATATTGTAAGGCACAGGGCTGGTCAGTATTTGAAATACTTGTATTTGAAATACGTATTTGAAATACAAATACGTATTTTGTATCTGTATTTCAAATACACGAACTGAAAGTATTTAGTATTTTGTATTTCAAATACATAACTTAATAGTATTTTGTATTTCAAATACATGTGGCTCAAAAATACATTTTTACAAAATACATTTATTTATTATAATAAAGTGAAAACAAGGTATTTCACAAAAGCTAACACCGCTAGAAACTACAACCATTAAAATGTTAATCATTTTGCAATACTGCAATTTAGCTTTCATTTATACAGAGCTAATACATTTTACACTAATCGGGTGATATCAGTAAGAATTTCTATATATTTGCCACCAGCTTTTTCCCAACGCTTTGAATTATATACAGGGAAATAATTTTTATTATGGAAAACTTTAGGCTGCGAGAACCAGATTAGATCCACTGCAATATAATACTTTGAGGCATTTAAGTTGTATTTTAACAAAATTGATGGAGAGCTTGGAAATAAGATTTAATGAGTTTCTCATGCTGACACCTGGAGCAAATAGAGTCATATCGGTGTCATCTTTCCATCCTGGTTTCAAAATTAGCTGATTGTCAGAAAGCATCTCATAAAAAGAGAAGCAAAAAATTCAAAATCTTGCAATAGATATCTTGGAGAAAAATTACAAAAAACGTGAAATCATGACTGGATGCAGAAGAAGTAGTAGATGAGGTAAAGATAATGAAGATTTTATTGCTGTTTTGGACAATACAGTGATCAACCTCGTAAATCAAATTTGGAACTTGAGCTTATTAGTTTTCAAAGTGATAAAAGCAAGAAGCTTGCTATTCTGGAAAACTATCCAAGTATCAAAAATAAATGCATTTATAGAATTTGACAGCAACTTGTGTTCCTCAGGACCTGTAGAAAGATTATTGTTTGTCAGATGACTGATTGAAATATCTAGTTTTTATTAAAGGAAATACTTATTTTTCCGAATGAATTTTTTATTTACTATCTATCAAATGCTAAATATTAGGTTTGTTCCTTTAATTTCTTAGCAAGTTTAGAACAATCATATGAATATACAACTTAGTTTAGGTGCATATGTAAAATAAAATATGTATCTAAAGCCAGACGGGTACATTTTTCTGAGACCAAATTACAAAAATGTATCTGTATTTTGTAGTTGTATTTTGTATTTGAAATACACAACTTGAAAGTATTTTGTATCTTGTATTTAGAATACAGTACTGTAAAGTATTTTGTATCTTGTATTTGAAATACATAATCTGTGTATTTTGCCCAGCCCTGGTAAGGCAGTGGTCCCCACGAAGAGAATACACAGTATGTCCATGAATAATGGCGATATATTTGAGGGCATTGCGTGGTATTCAATGTTTTAAGGGAAAAATACAATTATTGAATTATATGATTGAGTATAATCACATAATATGGTTTTAATCTGAAAAATAAAATTTCAACTAGGCACTGAGCGCAAGTAAAACGCATTTAAACAAGCGATTTTTCTTAGTTTCGATTTAATCGCTTTAAGGAATTCAAATATCAATAAACAAATTCAGACATTAAATGATCGCTTTGGATGGTTGCACCTTTTATGTGTTTAATTTAGCATTGAAAATAGCACGTTTTGTAACACAAATGTAGTGATTCCGTACGGTTACTGCTCATGCAAGATTCATCCACTTCACAGCAGGCTTGTAAGCGAATCTCAAACGTTTCTCCCTTACCAATCTGCTTTACGCGAGCCAGTATTTTTGACTGGAATATAAATTTTGTATACGAGTACATTTTAGATTTCAATTGTTTATTTTTATGATGAAAATATTTTTACCAAATAACACAGATTTATATTTCTTTTATTTTTAATATCATTAAAATTTAAAAAATATGCACACACCAAAAAGTTAAAAGAACATATAATTACAGTCGATTAAACTATATTAAAAACGGTAGTACACTGCTGGCGGCAACAATACCAAATCGTGTCAAACAAAGTATATACCAGGTGCGCCCAAGCCCTATGCGCTTGTTGCTCATTTGTTTTTGTAAAACTATAGGCTGTATGCTTTAAAATATACACACAAGTGCAAAGCAATAACAATTTCGTATGCTTTGCTTATTAAATAAAATTAGTTTTTCCTTAAATGTATTAGTGTTTGTTTTTTGCACCCCTGACAACTAATGTTGTCACAGCAATATTCAAAATTGTCTTTTCTTTGCGTGCACCCTTTCTTTGAATGCCATAAATTTAAAAATGATTATCATTGCCATCAAAGTTTGCTTTTCGAGAATTTTTATAACGTCATCTTCTCCTGCTCTTATTTTCGTTAATGGAAATCAATTAACTCAAATTAGTTCTGTAGCAAAGAAAAAACGCTCAATGAATTGCTTTTTTTCAGACAAAAAAAGTTAAAAGCTGATGTAAAATCACGTACGCATTTTCTTTTCTGTCTCATGGGACAAAATAATTTTCTCCAATCAATTTTTGTAGGAAAAATTGTGAAACACAAATATTAATTGTAATCATTTATATATGTACGTGTGTATGTAATTATATTTACGCGTACGCATAATGTAATATTTGTTTATTTGATAAATTACATATACCCAGTAGTAAGAATAGGAGATATGTTTCTTTAGATAGTACATGATTAAACAGGTATGCTTTAAATTTATGCGTTTTCTTGTCTTATTCTTCAGTACTGGTTTTTCTTCTGAGATTTTTTTAATTCCTTCATCTTGTCTAGGGATTCTGGTATAAGTTTAAATCGTTTGTTTCTAAGTAATGACTGCTTAGAAACTTTCTATTCCAGCTATTTTGAAGCTTATGTTAACTTTTTTAAGTTGTTGTTAGCTGTTGTTAATCACATCTCGTGTCTTTGAATTTATCAAAAGTCTGTTGAAAAAATAAAGCTTTCAGTAACGTAAATAAACGGATGTACGATTGCTTTAGATAAAAATATTTTTATGTCCTGCTTAAGCCTCTCATGTAAACGCCTCCACGTGTACTGATTGCTGGTTATATATAGAAAATGCAAACCATTTCCAGCTTCTATGCGAGCCTTCTTACTGAACACGATTAAAACTATTGAAAACTGAAGAAAAACATGTAATTTTTTTTACTGCTGGGTATGCTTGATGCATGAATAACAATTTTGTATACATCTTTGAATGTCTGATTAATTGATCACGCGACAATCTGTCCCGCCTTCCTTTCGAAAACAAAATAAATAAGAAAAAGGCAAGTGAAACGAAGGTATGCGTTTTTTGCCACTGTGTTTGCTTATATAAACAAATTAAGTGTTAGCGTGACAACTTAGCTCTCCGTCCTTATAAAATTTGGGAAATTAGTGGAATACTAAGTATCGTTATTCTACAAGGTGAGCCATAAGAAATTATTCGAACTTACATTCTGTTTTTTGATTATGTTTATTTAAACCTTTAGAATGTTGTTGGCCAATTAGAGAAGATGAATCGGCCAAATAGGCGTCGATCAAAAACAGATTCGAAGTTTAAAAAAAAAAACAAAAAAACAAAATGAGAGCCAAACAAGAATATTGTTTTATTGACAGCCTATCTAATAGCTGACAGATTCTATTTTTTTAGTTTTAATATTAAATTTTCTGAGAGCTTTTCAAAGACTTTGCAATACTGAACTGGCTTGTCTTTATGATTTATTCCTATGTAGGCAGTCTGGCAGCACTTAAATCCACAATTTGGTTCAGTTTAGTTTTATTAAGTTTTCTAGTTATGCCTCCGACACAAAATCGTATGACGACAGCAATTCATTTAACGCTTGTCAGCCGGAGATCATTGACAATTTATTACTTTGACCGAACAGTTGTGTCTTATGAGACACACCACAATCGTATTTTGTATTATGACACTTTATTATGATAGTAAAATTCATATTTGTTTGTAACAGCTTTGTAGTAAATTAAACCAGAATTTACTCACAGACAAAGGAAATAAAATTCTGATTGAAATTAAGCAAATACTTTATTTTATTCACTGCAAAATAAATGCTTTATTCACATTATAAATAAATCGATTGTTTTATAAGCGATGTGGCAGCTGGCACCGTCTTGTTTTAAACATGTCGTCCAGATCTAGCCGTCCCAGTTAAAGCCATTCCGTTATCATGTTCCTGTAAAGAATATAGCCCCCCCCCCCTCCCCTCCCTTCCTTACACCTTGCCGTGTGCCTAAGCAAGATATCGTGCTTTTTCGGGTATAGAGTGATAGGGGTCCCTCATTTGTTGTAATTAATAAAACTCTAGTAAGTCCCAACATGATTTCGGTTATATTGGGACTTCAGAAACCATCAGCAAAGCTTAATTTCCAGAAGGGAAATTATCAAGAACCCGCGAGCTTCTGTTTTGCAGCCTATCCTGGTGGTTATCGTGGTTAAGGTACCTGCACATAAGCTGAATAGCAGGGAAGAGTTATTAGTATTCGTTGATAATTATGGTGCATGACCGATTTTCGCGGAAGCAGTTACAGTCTCCGAGATGTTGTTGTATTTCAACAGATAACTGTAAGGCACAACACCAGAAATAGTGGAGTTGGTTAAGGGCTGATGTTCTTTATGAACTTCGGGGCAACTACTCTCAATACTTAGCATTCCTCTTACTGTCAAAGTTATTTCGGACTTATGTATGTAGAATGTAGAATTGCTTTATATCAGCAGCACCTGCCTTGTTGGCCTTTTCACCAACTCCATGGGGTGAAAAATTCACGATGCTCCAGCACCCCGTGTGGCTTGCACGGCTCACAACAACACCTTTAAAAAGAGCTCCGGTCTTCTAATCCTTGCTGTAAGCAATTTCCTAGACAGTCAATGGAATTCAAGCTTAATGAGTTGGTGGGGCGAAGTCCACTAAGAGCATCAGCCCTTAACCAACTCACCCGTCTAACCACCACTTCTGATTACCTACATTACAGCTATCTGTTGCAAGACAACAGCTACCGAAAACCGGCACTGCACTATAGTTATCAGGGAAACTAATACCGCTTCTTGTGCTTTAGTTTTAAACCACAGCCAAAACGTTAATCATGGCCAGCGCCAAGATGATCTGCAAGCTGAATTTCCCGGGGGCATTGCCAACTCTTGTTCTGCCAATCAACCCTTGGTGAGGGTTTTGGAAGTCCAATAAACGAGGAAAGCTGAGTGTCCTGGTTTGGTGTACACCACGGCAATACCTGTGCCCCGAGTAAGGTGAATTGCATACGGGATGGATTAGAAGACACAAGCTCTTCAGCAAAAAGATTGCTCATATGGCTACAAACATATGAAAATAAGTTGCCACCTGTGTAAGCCAAGTGGGCGCACTGTTGAGATTTGAGATAGTTCACCCCTGGAATTGAACCACGGTCAGATTAGGTCGTCGCGGCAGGTGCTGGCGCAAATCAGTTACAGTGTGATGTTCGCTGGACTGAACACATTTTTCATGTCTCTAAAGAAGCATTAAAGTGCCACGGGTTTTTGAAACGATGTAATATGTGCTTCACTCCGACCTCCTTACAATTTATACCACAGAAAGTGGAATACAATTCTTATGTTTGCGCCGGTGCCCCAAAGTATATTTTGGAGTTACTCGAACGTGTGCAGGAGAGGGCGAAGATGCTCATCGGCGATAGTGGGGTATCCAACTCTCTTGACTCACTGAAGCATCGACGCAGTGTGGAGTGCGTTACTCTGTTCTATCGTTACAATGGATTTAGCTCTGATGAGATTAGGAATCTTGTTCCCGAAACTCGCACATTTCTACGTAGCATGCGTTTATCATCCAGAGCTCATTTATTGGTGGTCGATTGCCCGGGGAATCGTACTACGCATTACAGAGGGAATTCGTTTTTCAGCAGTACGCGTCGCCTGTGGAATAAGTTGCCTGCAGACGTGTCTGTTATAACGTTGGAAAATTCAAGTCAAATGTTCACAAACACTACCATTTTCTTCCTCCTCACAACCTATTTTCCTAATTCTAGTACAACGCACTGCATATGTAGGGGTCTACATACTTATGCCGATACGTTGTAGGTATAGTTTGTTATATACTTCTAAGGCAAAACTAAAAACTATGCTTTCTGGAGAGCATTCTCCAATTTGTTTCTTATTTGAATGTGTCCCAGTTAAGGAGATTTCTCTCCAAGAAGAAAAAAATCTTATAAATTAACATTCACTGCTAAACGATCATATTAGATATGTGGTTCAGGTCTGTACTAGTTAGATTGACATTTATATTCACACACACCGAAATATCGACATTTAGGCAAATTTTTAATTAAATCCTTTTATCTTCTAGCCAAATCCCGCTACTAATTGTAATAGAGCAATTTCTTTTAACTTGTATATTATTGCAAAAGCCATTAATCATTCGTTGTATAGCAGTTACTCTAAGTCTAAGTCTTTTTTTCTTTTTCAAATAGAATAAGTATTTGTTATTTTTTAATAATTTATCAATTTCTTTTCAAATAAACTCATCCCGTTATTGGTCAAGTCATTGCTATTATTGTTCTGAATGCTCTATTAATAAGTCAGAGAAAATGTTCCTTAGAACTTTGCGTGCCTTTAAACACTTAATGGCCGCAAATAATTGTATGTGATTTGAGAAGCGTGTTTTACAAATGGAACTAAATAAAATACTAGTCATAATGCGAATAAAAAATGCATTGAATTACTGCTACATACTATTTATTTATTATTTAAATAACCCGAGAGGTGATTAAACTGTTGTGTAATATAATTTTCTTAATTAAGTGCCAATAGCTGTGTCGCAAGTGCCTTCAGATTTTAAAACGAAAGTAAATTAATTATTCAATTATAAATTAATGAGTTTGAGCTAGAGAGTTTATTAGCTATGTACATACATACAATGAACTTGATAATATACGAAGTAAATTGAAATGTTGACGAATGAAACAATTTTCGTAACATTGATGAAGAGTTAACAAATAATAAACAAAATTTTAATCCCATTAATGAAGCTTTCGTAAACAAAATTAAGCTTTTCGTGGTATTAACGAAAGAATGGTGGTCAAAACGGTTTATTTTAATCAAGAGTTTCTCTCTTAGTGTTGTCGATGAGGCACATCATAGCTATGACGTGGTTTCGCATTATGTATAAAACATTTCATAATTATTTTTACTTAGAGAAGTTAATAGTTTAGTTTTCTTAATCTGTTGCAACATCTGTTATGAAAACATATGGAAAATTCGTTTTATTGCAGAATATATATTTTTGTTGTTCAAGACTGTGATGCTTTTCGTTTTTGTTTTCCTCTTTTTCCTGGAATTTCCTCGCTGTGACGTCAATGGCACACAATTATCAAACGTTTTCCCGTCTTTTTTTTTTTTTTTTTTTGTTTACTGCTCGTAAAATTTCAACAGAAAATACTTTAAGACTCGTGTACGTGTTCGAGTTTATTTACAATCGAATTTTATTTTTTAGGGAAAGCATTAAATATCATTTAATTTATTGTTTTTTCTTAACACTTATCGAAATTATTATTAGATCAAATATTCTAGACTCCGCATTAATTGATCACCCAACAAAAGTTCTTTTTGTTTTGTAAATTTTTAATAAAATAAATAATTTGAAGCATTTAATTCCCGTTCTGCTGTCGATGCGGTCGCTCATCATAATAAAATTAAATGAGTTGTTATTTTTTTTTTTTTTTTGATAAATATATGTTTATCTATATTGGTTTTATTTAGTTTCTGCGGCTTCTAAGATAATTGGTAAACAGAAATTGGGAAAGCAGCGAATGAGAAAGCAAATATCAAATTCAAATCAGAGGTCGGCAACGAGTATCAATTATTTACTTTGGATTATGATTCAACCGTTTTGTTTAAACACATGACAGCTTTGTTATCGCAAACACTCATGTCGATATATTTAGTTTTGTAGTTGCAATGGACTTGAATGTTCGCGATCGATGTGATTCTAACATACATCTCACACACACATATTTGTTTCAAGCCACGAGCCAAGTGCATTAATACAGGTTGTCCGCCGGAAAGTTACATTACTTTGTCTGTTTATTATTTTTTATTAAATTAAAGAGAATGAATCTTATATTGATAAACGTTTTATTTAACATCGCCAATTATGCATGGAATACAATATCAGATAAATGTCCGCCTCTGTTAACCTAACATATGGGTAAATCCCTGGTGGTGAACGTGACATTCGTATGTGTTGAAAACCAAAAAGCAAAAAAACTAAAAAACTTTCAGGTTCGACTTAATCTTAAACTGCAGCTAATTTATATTAAAGTTAATGGAAAATAGAATCTCGAGTAAAAAAAAAAAGTTTTAAATAAGTAGTGGGACGAACGTGACAAATGTAGAAGCAATTTTCGCGTCCGCCCTTAGAAAAGAGTAATTCAGCGAAACTTTACGCAGTTTCAAAATTTTACCTAACAATGTTACTTTAAAAAACTGATATGGTTTGACTAAAAAGCCTCGTGCTTGTACACTTTGCTTACCTATATTTTCGGTCAATAAATGACATGTCGAACGTGACATTTTTCCCACAATAATTCGAACATTAAAATATTACTATAATTTCGTCAAATTTATCCTTAAAAAAATAGATATTATTCATATACTTAAATTATAATATATTTTTGTGTGAATATGTAGTTCTCGCTGCTTTTATTTTATCACCGTCGTATGAAAATGAGTGCAGTTTTCGGATACCCAGAATTTTTCTATTAAAAAAACTTTCCAAAAATTATTGTCAGAAATGAGAAATTATATTTGTGCAGGACAGCCATTTGGTTATTTCTCTCATTTGAAAAGATTATGGCTAAATTGATTTAATTAACAAAATTTCAGTATTTCTCTATTACTCTATCGTAAAAAAATTTCTAATATTATATGATGGTATTATTCTTTTGGCTAAAGTTCAAACCTGGCTTTCGCTAAGAATTATTTGTATTTTTAATTATAACAATAGTTACCACGAGTAATAACTTTTGATCAAAGAAGACAGGAAAAACTAATTGAATACACTAAAAGCTGGGGGACAACTAGCTGTTTCGCAGCCGCTACACTGCTCATCAGCACCCACTGGTATTCGAACGCAGTACCAATGTAAATATGATGTATTTTTAATACGGCCGCTTAACCAACTCTGCCACCGAGCTTATATTTATTTTTTAGATATCCCCACAAAAAGAAGTCCAGAGCAGTCCAATCAGGCGATTGGACCATTTCTTGAAGCAACTTGTTGTGGAAAGAGGTCACGCAGTAATTCCCTTTTAATCCTGGCTATATGCTAGTGCTTGTTGATACCACATGTTAATCAAGCCCAAAGCAAGCAGTTATAGCGTTAAAAAATGTTCAATCATATCACGATATCGCTCCCCATTCCCAGTTACCGTTACGCTGTTTTCATTTTCAAAGGACCAAGCTCCAATGATTCTTCATGACCAAATCGCACACCAGACTGTCAGTTTTCCAATTGTCCAAAACCGACAACTATTATGTTTATTCACATATGTATCTATTCAAATGAAAATATGTCCCGTCACTCATTATACATTTTTCATGAAAATTGGTGTTGTCATCGACGAGCTGAAACATCCTATTGGCATATACGAGTATACGACGGCGTAAATGATATTGTGGAAGTTAAAAATCAAACTCCTGAGCACGCCGTCGAATTGAGGTTGATGGATTGTTTTTAATACTATCTTGAGCAGCAGTAATGTTTTCAACCGATCGTGCAGGAAGTTGTGGTCCATGTTTGGACCTATTAGCTACATTTCCTCTTTCTTCCAAATCATTCACCGCTAAACGATAAATAGTGCATTTTGTTGGCACGTTTTTTCTCGCAAAAATTCACGTAACTTTCTCATCGTCACAGTAATCGATGATTGATTTTAATAAAATGTTTTAACGATTGAAACACGTTTGTTTATCGAATATTTTTCCTTAATAAAATTGCCAAATATGAACAAATGTTTACCAAAATGGCGGCAAAATAAAGTAGTATGCTTTCCGGACTGATACCCGGTACAAAGAGACCTGTAAAGGGTGTCCCAAAATTAACGCATGGATTGAAGTAAGTAAAAAAACACAGTTTTAAGTGTAGTTTTTTAATTGAGTTATCGGGCAAATGGGTTCCACGACTTTGCTTGCACATATGCTCTCGTTTGCCGAAAATTTCCATGACTATTCTACATAAATGCGGCCGAGTTTTGTTGGTGTAACGTTAATTCTTCTCCTTTAAAAAAACAGTTGGTTAAAAGAGACTTGCGATTTCGAGTAACCCAATAAACAGAAATCGAATGGTTTTAAATCACACGAGGGAGCCAAATTCTAATCATCAAAATGAGAAAGTACACGACCTGGAAATGTCTTATGCCGTAATATAACTGCTTGACGGGCTGTATGGCGTGCGGCACCGTCTTGTTGAAACCTCATATTGGCCAAATTAATATCTCTTAAAATTCTCAATAATTTATTTAGAATATTGGGATATAAAGTTGAATGTTTCAAAATATCTTTCAATGGTTTCCAAATCAGTAGATTAGGGAAGTTCCTATGAAATGTCGACATATAAGCTGTTTATAGATTTTTGATTAATATCAATAGTATCAGCTGTTTATAGTTTTTTGATTAGTATCAATATTAGAAGCTAATAAAGTGAATAAACGAATTTTTTCTTATTTTTGCCAAGCTCGTTAAACTGCAGAATTGTTGGTTCTTCTTTTGCTTTTGCAAATATTTGTCACATGCTCCAAATGACTTTTTTTTTTGCTTAAATTTGTACTAGTTTGTACCACGTGCTTTGAGAATAACATCATGGAAAAAACAATCCATAAATCAGCAATAATTTAGCTAATTTTGCATTCTGTTTGAAGCATTTAAAATAACAATAAATTTGTTATAATTGTTGTTTTTTTTTTCTCCTTTATGTTGATTTTATACAGAAAATGTTTAATTTTTTGCTCATAGATTGTTAACAAAATTATTGCCAGACAAGTATTTGAATATTTTATGCAAGACATTAGAAAATATAAACAAATTAATTCATTAAAAATTGTGTCGAGTATAAGTGATTAAAATAGCTTTTTTTTTGCTTTTTGCTATTATTTAATTAAAATTCTCACAGCGTTTATATATCAAGTCAAGAATTTTTATGCAAAAAATTGTTAAATAATAATTTTAAGCAAGTGCCCTCGGGTGGTGATTTAGTAATTATAGCACAATAGGAAGTGTTCGGGCATGTTCTGACACTCGCATGATATTTGCGATTCAAAAACAAAAGTTTACCAAAGTGAACTGATGAATTACCACTAAACTAAACCTTAAGCAAATAATAAAATGACGTACACATTATATTATTTCTTTATCCTAATTTTTCGACCTTTTTCTTAAATGTAGTGATCTCCAAGCTTAAGACCTTTTTTATATATTATATTAAATTTGTTTTCTTTATGCTAGAAGAAAAACTAGACGAGTTTTCATACAATTTTTGTTAAATACATAAAATTTAAAAAAAAAAATTCTTAGAACGCGAACCAAACTCATTATGTATTTCTGGAAATAAACTTTTTTACATTCAATTTTTGATTACATTTTTATGCTGGTATTTTCAATTTATTTTTTAGTTTAGTTACTTTGGTAGAACATGTGTTTTTAGCATTCAAATTATGTCAACTCGCAAGCAAAACGCGTGAGTCACAGAACACCTAAAAATAAATTTGGCATTTTCAAGACGCCTGGCGACTTTGAAAGCTTGCGAGTGTGGGAACATGCCTGGTTATTTCCCTTCTCCTGAAACGGGAAAGTGTTTCAAGAAAACATTTGTCATGCCCAGCGGCAAGGACACACACACGTCAAACTGACTTGTCAAACTAGGATCTTTGATTTAAATTTTCATAACGTCGCAGCAGAAATGTGAAGATAGTTTGTTATGTGTACATGTGAACTACAAGTACTTGAAACGTGGTTTTTGTGTAGTTTTAATCGTCGGGCGGCACTACTTCAAAAATGAGAATGACCCAGCAGTTACGGTGAATGGTGTTCGCTCTCACGAAATGATAACAGATGTATTGTGACCAGAAATTTACCTGGACAACATGTGGTTCCAATAGGATGGTGCCACTTGCATCACGATCATATAATTTTATATATAATTATATTTATAATAAAAAGTGCACCTCTATAAGCTAAGAACAATTCACGAGTGAAAGGCTTAAGCAATTCGGCACATTAACGACAGTGAATGAGACAGTGGTTTCTCAGGTCATTCAAAATATAGAGCTTCGGCTAGAGGTATGTCACCAAAGCGAGTATTTCGCCAATATTTTGTGCATAAAAAATCTTAAGACAATCAAAAATATTCAGACAATTCTTTGCAAAAATTTTGTTTTTTTTCTTCTTTTTTTTATCTTGGACCAGTAATCAGGGCATAACCCTTATGCATGGTACCAGAACTCGGAAAATAGATTGAGGGGGGGGGGGGGGGGGGGCGGAAGAGAGAGATTGTTTGTGAGCATTGGAATTGAACTTTCCAGCGTTATAAGAGACAGGAAACACGCCTGTAGACAACTTATTCCATAGGCGAAGCGTACGGCTGAAAAACGAATTCTCTCTGCAATGCGTTCTACGATTCTCCAAGTAATCGACCATAAACAGGATGAGCGATGCACAATGCACGCATGTAACGCGTGTAAATGTGCGAGTTTCGGGAACAAAATCTCTAATCTTGTCAGAGCAAAATCAATTGTAGTAACGATAGTATAGAAGAACGCGCACCCTACACTGCGTCGATACTCCAGTAAGTCAATAGAGTTGGATACCCTACTGTCACCGATGAGCTTTTTCGCCTTCTCCTGCACACGGTCGAGTAACCTCAAAATAAATGTTGGGGCACCGGCCCAAACATGAGAGTTATATTCCATTACTCGCAATTAACATTATGCGTGTTGGTTAAACAACTCTTACCTTAGTAGACCTACATATCACCCACCGGTACAGATCTAAAACAATGCGTCTATATCGGATTCCAGTATTGCTGCTAAATCCTGCAGTACTGGTCTACCTAGATACAATGCCCTTATATGAGAAATAGCTAGACAATGACAGTGAAAGCGTTCAACACTCTCTTCCTCCAATACATCCATACCTTTTCTGCAGCAGTTATTATACAGAAGATTTAACCTTCTCGCATATATCTCTATCTGGCAATGTGCTGCCAGAATCACTGCAATCATCGTTAGGAGAGAACCCTTAATAAAATAAGCATCCTATTATTATAACTGGGCCAGGTAGCCTCACTAGACCATATTTAATGTGCAGTCCCTAAGAGTTGATGCTTTACCTAGTGTCTACAATTTTTAAGCGGGATTCTTACCACGCCGTCTGTATTTCCTTGTTGTAACCGGGCTCAGGCCTTTGCCGGTTTGTCTGCAAAGCTTTGAAGCACGAGCTTTGCCCACATGGCAACAAACTCGTAGCAAAAGTTGCTAGCTCTGTGAGCCTTGCAAGCCATACGAGGGCGCTGGCGAGTCGTGGATAATTCAATCCGTGTTGTAATAAAGGCCCATCAGTCCACAAGTTATTACAATTTGCAGAGCAACCGATTGTAAGCTATTGTGTCAAGAGGAAAAATCAATATAATCATGTTAAGCACAACAAACAACTAGCATCCCATTCAGACTGGAATTTTTCTACTCATATTGTTAAATTAAATGTACATAAGAAGCAAAGAAGAAAAGAAATGCTAATAATATGGTTTTGGACTTATTCAATCTTCGCTTACAATGTATACAATGTTATATAAATCTTACGGCCTGGGCCATCGCTTTGTAATTACATACAGACTACGGATTTGTCACGCTTACATTGTCAATGCTCTTAGATAGAAGATGTATGTGACAAAAATTTCACTGGTTAAGTGATATGTAATGTTTTGTCAATAAACTATTAAATAAAATAACAGAGAAACAAATTAAATTGTTACAAATACTCGTATAAAAAACAATAAATTACTTCTAGAACTATAAAAATCAAAACAAAATCACATTCATGATTTATTCAATAGAAAAAGAGGTTAACTGACATTTAATTTCATCTAAAAGAATTTTTGAGTAGAAATGGTAATCTTTTCTTAGAGAATGGAAAAAAATTATATTTATCTTAGTTCAAAAATATATTTTACATTCATAAATTATTTCTAATTGAAATGAAGCATATTGTAGTTGAGACCTTTAGATGCATTCCAATCTGCACAATAATTATTCATTGGATTCTAGTCTTTACAAAAAGTTTCTTTCCACACAAATGAATGTGTATGTATGTATGTATGTATGTATGTATGTAGAATTGAATACGTACAACCAGATATATGTACATAGGTATATTCTCGTTCCTATTATAACAAATGTCTCAAGTAAAGTCACGTTTTTTAGTTTGATGATAATAATTTTTGATCACAAAAAAAAAAAAAAAACAAGAAACCGAAATGTAACAACCAATAATTTTTTATGGAAAATAACTGTTGAAATTTTCGTTCAATTGTCACGCAATATAAAATTTTAAAAGGTTTGAAACAAATGTCTGGTAAAAATGATTTCAAATCTTAAAGGGAAGTTAAGGATAAGTAATTTTTAAAATAACAACTTGCTTTGAATTGTCTGTCTGAAAATCTAATCGATGACATTGCATACCACTCATAGAAAAATTTTCATATTGATGACGGTGTATCATCAGAATTGTGACATCAATAGTACGTAAATAAATAGTCATCAATCTCAATGGCAAAAGTCATCAGATATACATATATGTACATACATGGTCTGATCAACAAATAACCGTTATTTTCAAATTTCGTGAGTTACGTATGTTAAATTTTCGCATTTTTGTTTCTGTTATGTTGTTACACATGTCTGTTATATCTGTTTGTAATAGCAGCCATTTCGGAGTGTCAGTTTATTTTTGACAGATAAAAATGTTATTTGTGTTTTGGTGTGCTCTTCGAATTTTTACTAAATTTACTAAATTTTAAACAAAAACAACGTCGCATAGACGTCAATGTCAAAACTAGGGACGAATCATAGGTGTATGGCTATGACATTAAAGTGACGAATCATGGGTGTACGGCTATGACATTAAACCCAATCATCTCAATGGAAGCGTCCAGAAGAGCCAAGACCGAAAAAAGGACGTCAAATTCGATCAAATGTGAAGGTTTTACTCACCGTTTTCTTCGACAGCAATGGCGTGGTGCTTCATGAATTCTTGCCACAAGGTCGTACGGTGAATAAGAAATACTACCTGGAAGTTATGCGCCGTTTGCGCGAAGCAATTCGTCAGCAACGCAGAGCGTTGTGGAAAAAACAATCAAGGATTTTGCACCATGATAACGCACCATCTCACACATCAATGCTTGTGCGTGAGTTTTTGGCCAAAAACAAAATCGTTATCATGGCTTAACCACGGTATTCACCAGACTTGGTCCCCGCTGACTCTTTCCTCTTCCCAAAACTGAAGATAGCGATGAATGGAAAGCGTTTTGCTACAATGGAGCAGATTAAAGAAAAATCGAAACAGGAGATGTTCGCGATACCAAAAAGCGCGCTTCAGAAGTATTTTGAGGATTGGAAAAAACGCTGGCATAAGTGTATTATATCTGAGGAGAATTACTTTAAAGGGGACAAGATAGTTATTGATGAATAAATACATACTTTTTGAAAAATTTAAAATAACAGCTATTTTTTGCTGCTCATAGTCATATCTCAAAAAAGCTCGTTTCGAGAAAAACGCATTTTAAATTTTTAGTTTCCATACAAGTCTTAGCAAATTTTTTGAGAAAATATCTCCTAAAGGAAACAGTTTAAAAACAATTTGAATAAATTTTTTGCACAATATAAATGGTAGTACTGTTAAAAATTCTGCATTGTTGGCTCGAAAAGCTCATTTTTTGAGATATGACTATGTTGCAATAAAGGAGCGATATATTCAGTATCACCAATGCTATAGCTGTGATGAATTGAAGTCAATCCCAGCAAAAACTGTGAAATGTGTTGCAATTACCTAAGAACATACTTTTCAATATAATAGTATTTACCTCCTGCATTACTTAGAAGTAGTTAAGTAATGATTCGCTTAATATCTATTTATAAGTATGTAAGAGATACAATGAAAGTTTAACAGAAGAATATCAGTAATACTTTGATTTGCTGCAACCTAAAGATAAGATGATAGATAGAAAAGGAGGTTAAAAACTTTTACAAACTGAAAAATATAACAAATCAAAATTTGCTTTTATAAATTTTGCTATTCTGGCAACTTTTCTTTTCGTGTCGTTTGTTTTGTTGTTATTACGACTTACAAGTTATGAATACCCGGTGAAAAGTAATGTTAACATTACTTTTCACCGGGCGCGTTAATACATTTTGTATTAACTATAAATTTTTTAAATGATAAACTAAAAATATGTTCCGTATGGAAAGGGTTTTTAAAAAATTTTGACAGTAATATCAAAATTGAGTGTTTTGTCTTCCATCCTACTTACACATGCCTTTTTCCACTGTCAATTGTGTTTGGAATACTTAGCCTCAAATTTTATATGTTTAACAGAGCTATGTTAACTCCTAAACAGATATCTGTTAAGTCAGTTGATTTATGTTGGTTTATGTTTAATTCGATTACAACGACAAAATCAGCATGGACAATAACCTGTAGCCGTGTTGTCTGGCTGTTTTCAAAATAATCGTTCTCACATGAATGCGTGAATTCTACTTTAGATAGGTAGTAGTCAGTAGCCTGCTGTCTCGAATGTATTTAATGCAATACTCTTCAAAAAATAGAAAAGCAACAAAAACGATAGTATATATTTTTGAAGTATGAAGGTTTTGTGAATAAACGACCGAAACCGCGTTATTTTTTAAAGAAGGTTAAAATGTTTGAATTTGAAAATCAGTGAGTAAACAACCGGTGTACTTATGGTTGCAGTATACCTATGCAGATCTCTGGAGTAGGGATAACTGTGACCCTTTAAGTTTAAACAACTATTTTACTTTAAACGAATTCAGTAATTTATCACATATTCACAACCACTGCGACACCCATAAAACAAAATAAATCAAAAATTAAATTTTAAAGCAAAAAATTAAATTCGATTTGTTTAGATTTAAAATTTATTAACCCTGTATTACATGAAATTAATTATTTTAATGATGACATGGCGGGCAATAAACTTTCTTAATTAAACTGCTGTAGGCGTTAAAGTGTTTGTTATTCGTTTTGTTGTTTGTTGAAATGTTTTTCTTTTTTAATTTACCAAAAAAAAAAAAAAAAAGGAAATTTATAATGACAGCTAGTTGGGTGCCTTTTTTGCGGCACCCAATCAATGCGCTTTATTTTTTAGTAGCTGTTGCCAAATACAACAAAAAAGATGCTTCCAGGTGGTAATAAAGCGCCATAAAAAATCATGTTCAACAAAAATTTTTTAAAACCAAACATTTAAAAATTTCCTTTGTGTTATATTAGTACATAAAGGCATAAATTCGATTAATTTAATCGTTTTTGAAGAGAAAGTTGTTGAATAATAGAGGAGTCATAAAATTTCCCATCGCGGGAAATATTTTACTTGAAAGCTTTAGTTGCATCCAGAGAAAGAAATTCGATTAATTTAATAGTTTTGGAGAGTAAGGTGTTAAATAATAAAGGAGTCATAAAATTTCCATGATGTAATGGGTAATTTTTAATTTGAAAGTTTTAGTTGCCTAATCAAAGAAATTCGATTAATTTAGCTATATCGCTTAAATAACCGGAAAGTTTACTTTGCAAAGCCTTGAATTTGGTGGTGGCAAGGGAATAAATAGAGTGGTATAGAGCCAGCCACCCGCTTTCCCTTGCCACCACCAAGTTTAAGACTTTGCAAAGTAAACTTTCTGTGTGTGAAAGCGATATTATTATTTGAGAGAAAGTTGTTGAATAATAGCGGAGACGTAAAATTGTCCAGAGTTTCCCTCGGTGGAAAATTTAATTTGGTACTTTTTGAGGGCAACGAGAAAGCTTAACAAATATTGTATTAAATTTAATAAATAATACATTTTAATCTTGGTCCTAGTTGCATTAACCTTTATTTAATTTAATACTTGCAATAAATTCTAAAGCAAAAAAGTTGAAAAAAAAAATATCGAATAAATAACACACAAACAAACATTCCTGAAGAAATCTTTGAAAACTACAATAAAATAAAATAAAAAAACCAAAAAGGATCTTGAGCTGAAAGAATTTATTGCAATTCTTAAAATAAATAATAAATAAATTTAAATGAATGGGCATAAAGAAATAAAATCATTTTTGAGAGAAAGTTATTGAATAGAAGTCGTAAAATTTCCCAAAATTTTCAGTTATGGGAAATTTTTAATTTGAAAGCTATAAACACATTTTTAATCGTTTTGCCATATGAACTTAAGCCAAATCTTATTTGCATACATTTTAATCAAAATGTGAATCTACAATTAAAGTTTTTATAAAAACCAACTCGATATAAAAATTTCCAATTGAGGTAATGCCAAAATATGTATTAGTATTAGTATTAACTTTGATGCAGTTCGAAGGACCAAATATAAATGTAGGAAATAACTTCCAGAAACTGGGAGAACAAAATTAGCCGAACGTCAGGAGCCAAATTGAGCAAAGCATTAGACGCTAGTTTAACTGCTTGGAAAATAAATGAACCACAACCAATGAAATGAAAAATAGAAAGTACAAGTAATTAGTGATAGAAAACAACAGGTTTATTATATAGGGACAAGATTGATTGCAACCATTATGAGAAAAATCGGAAAAAAAATCTAAAAAAAGGTAGGCTTTACAAAAATATTGGAAGTCAGACATTAGTGCAGCACCCTCTGGGGCTCATAGGGGCGGTTAACGCTAAAATGTTAAAAACTAATATTTTGTATAAGATCACCCTTAAGGAGGACGGTTAGAAATGTAAAGGAAGAAATTTTTGTGGGTGTCGGCCTTGCAACTCGGAGACAGTTATGAAGCTTTATGTGGATTTTCTGCCGTTGACCCCGTTGTGAAGCCTTCCTAGTTTTTGGATCCTGCATTTTTTAACAACCCCCACAAAATATAACGTTCTTACATCTCCAAATCTCGTTCCAAAGATTTTCCATATGACACTAATGCACATATGTACCGACTTTATGATTCATTAAATAAATAACAATCAAAAGAATAAAAGATAGTTGTAATTAATTCAAATCTTGAGTTAATTTTGGGACAACCTGTACTCGTATATGTGTAAATGTCTATTTATGAATGGAAAATTTCCACACCAAATAAGAAGACGAAATGACCAAATGTTTGTTAATATCGTTTCAACGTCATATGTACGTGTGTATGCATGTATGTATGTTTGAATACCCATTAAAAGTAAACACAAGATTTATACAAAGTTGTGTATTTTTTTAATTCCCATCCATAAAATTTATTTTTTTTTTTAAATGCATACATATGCATGTACGCATGCATGTAAAGATAGAAAAAAAAAAAAACAAGAAATCAGAAACACTAAAAATGAACTCTTCGCTATTACTGTAAATTCAAGAGAAGTAAAATGTTTCTCTCTTTGCAGCAGCGTTGCCATTTTTTTAATATTAAATCTATTTTTGAAGATGTTTGTGCGAGTGGGTACTGAAAACGGAATTGGATTGATTTGGACGAGAATCTAAAATTTTTTTTCGGATTGAAATCATTTCTACAAGACAATACTAGTTTCATTATTGAAATTAGAATTGAATTCATTCCGAAAAGTTAATTTTTCGTTTTTTGAAGTACCAAAAAAGAAAGTCAATTCCGTTTGACATGGCGGAACAATTAAGATTTTTGATGGGTAGTGTTTTTGCCTGTAACTTGAGTGTAGTTCTTAAAAGGTCAAAAATAAACTTCATTTTTGAAGAAGAAAATTAATTTTACATACATATACACGGTGTCCCACGACTCAACTTTGTTAAATTATTAGCAAAATCTATAAATGCTTAACTTAAGCTTCGGCCTCTAAGTCAGCGATAGGCAGTAGAGTGTGTTGCATAAAAAAGTTGTTCTATAGTTAGACAAATTCGAAATAAATTGTAAAGAATATTAAAAAATATTACAAAAATTTGTGTTCTATGTTTCCTAGCTGTCAATATGTCCATAAGTCCACTGATAATTGGGGCAGCGCATATGAAATATTGACATATAGAATATTGAGATATAAAGTTGAATGTTTGAAAAAATCTTTCCAATGAGTCCACGTCTACTTATGATTAGGGCAGCTCATATGAAATGTCACCATATGGACACCTAGGAAACATGGGAAACAAGCTGTTTATAATTTTTTGATTGGTATCAATACTAGAAGTTAACAAAGTGAATAAACTCGAATTGTATTAAGAAAACATATACAAAACACTTTGATTTCGTAATTTTTCCAGTGTAAAACAACAAATATGCCTCGAAGAGCACACCAAAACACGACTAACCTTTTTATCTATTCAAAACAAACTGACAATTCGAAATGGCTATTGCCAGCGTAAATAACAGACATGTGTACCAACATAACAGAAGAAAAAAGGCGAAGTTCGAACATACGTACTTAACGAAATTAGAAAACAACGGTTATTTTTTTATTAGACCAAGTATATTTCGGGAAATTGTACACGTATGTAACAACTTGATAGGAAAATTTTTCACTTTCTACCAACTCTAATTCAAATAAATACGAACAACTTCGTAATTCAGGTAAAATGGTGCCCTTTACTGCTCTAAGCAAAATTAAAAAAAAAAAACTTAAGCTATTATAATTGTTGTCACACAGAAATATATTTGTTTATCTCTTGTTCCTTAAGTTTCTGTAGAATTTTATGGTAAGCGCATTTACTGAATCAATTTATTAACATTTTTGCTTAGTTTTCGGAAAATGTTTTGGCAAATTGCTTAAGTGGCATTCTTTTCTATTCTGTTTTATTTATTTATTTAATTTTTTTTTTTTTTTCTTTTACATGAAATTATGAAATTGAAATAATCAATATGCAATAATTGTTTGTTTATTTGAATTTTAGCGTACTAAAACAAAATATCCAGTTAAAATAAATGTCATAAATTTATTTATAGATCTACATTTTGTATTGCTGTTGCTGCCGTGTTTTTAAAGAAAGCGAAAATTAAGAATATTGATACAAGACATTATGTTATGAAATCAGTTTTTGTTAAAATACTGATAAAACTAATAAATATCGCATGTGCTTTAGAGGTTCACAACATTGAGTTGACAGCACTGTATTATTAGACATCCCATTTAACAACTAATGGTTGTGTTTTGCTTATTTTCGTTTGACATGTCATTATGGCTAGAGAACTTATGCACATGCTATACCTAATCAAGTAAAGTAAGTAATTCAATTGTCCAAGTAGTTAGCCGTCAAGATCATATGATTTAACTTTACTGTATCATATTCTTTGAAGTAATGTAAAATCATTTGTCAACCTCGATAAGCCAGAGACAATTGAATTGATTTGCACCAGCCTATGCTATGACGAACTATAATCAGGGGATGGACAAGTTCTACGGGGTAAACTATCTATGCCGTTTAACCATCACCACTGGTTCCTTACAGTACAGGTATCTGTTGCAAGGCAACAGCCCCTCGAGAGATTGTTAGCCCCCAAAAAAAGCCATGCACCACACAATTGTTAGGGATACTAACTCTCACTTCCTGCGTCTTTAGGTTTAAACCAGAGCCAGAACAGAATACCCTGGTTAGGAATACGGCAAGGCAAAACCTGTTCGCCGGCGGGAAGGCAATTGAGCAGCTGGAGAAATCAACACTCGGAGATTGATTGGCAAAATAAGGCTACAGAAAAAACTATGAAAATTGGTGTTCTGGAGCACGCCTTGTAGACGCCAGTCTTTTCGGCCAAATGCACGTAAAGAAAAATCAATTTGGAATATTTTTGTGGCAACGTTAGTATTTTCTTTGTCATAATTTGATTTGTTGGCGCTAGCCAGTATATTATCGTTTTTAATATAGTTTCGTCTGCTACACATTTCCATTGTTACATTTCTACCATTTGAAAACATAGTTGAATACAATAATACTGTGTTGAAAGATACTTTGAATACAACAATATCTTCTGTTGTGTCCAATAATACACTATTTATTTTATGGTTAATGCAACACATGTGCGTTTACAATATAAACTATCTATTGTTGATTTTAGGAAAATCATTGATATGTTCATTTGTAGTAATTTTAAACGAATTAGTTTTTTAGTGTGTGAATTTTTTAATTTTGATAATATTAAAAATATTAAAGGAAATATAAATTTTCGTACATAAAAATAAACATTGGAAAACATAGAGGTTTGCACTAAGAATTCATATCGATTTGAATGTAAGCGTATTTTTTACAGATTTACTGGCTAGAACAAAAATGCATCAATATTTCCAATATAACAAAGATTTTTCGAATTCTATTATTCTATTCTAATTTCTATTTTATATGTTAATATATTGATTGAAAAGAAATAAAATAAATAACTTGTATATAGAAGTTACTTATGTGTGTATGTATGTGTACTTATGGTATCATAGAATATTGTGACCATCAACACTATGATTGATCATCGTAACAATAGAATTTCCAATTTTTCAATGATATGGTTGGGAGTGATTCTATTATATGGTTAGGCATGACAGTAAAACTATAGTTTTTACAATAATAGTGTTAGGTATAATATAACTACTATAACTTTCACTATATATATGGTTATATATTTGAAATTTGGTTCTTGGCTGTACTTAATTTTGTAAATAAATTTGATTGTAGTGGTTGTGTTTAACCATATAATTCAGTATATAAATAGTATTTTTTAATAGTATAAATAGTATTCAGTATATAAATAGTATGGTCATATCGACCATATTTTTTCTTCTATCATGTTTAAACATTAATTTAATGAAGTTTTCTATACCATAAAACCAATTTCCAACCAACCAATGGTATCAAAAGTATATTCTTCGTCCCGTAATTTAATAACCTCTTCTTTAAATTAGTTACCCAAAGATCTGATAATTTATAGCGGGGTTTTTATCAACGGATTACTGTAGTACATTAAATTTCGACCACGTTTTGAGAAAAAGATACAAAATGAAATGAAAAGTGTTTTTGGAGTCAACAGCCGGAAATTAATTTCTTTCTTTGGGGAAAAAAGCAAATTTTTATTTTCAACAATGTTTTTAATGCATAATAAATTGTGGACGTCTTTGCTTTTACTTATGTATGTCGCTGCTGCATTAAACAATTCATTTGTAAGCTTAAATGCATATAAATGGCGACACAGCTTAATACATGCATATGTAAATTCATTTTTTTAAATTTATTTTTAAGCAGTTCGTAAAATATTAAATATTCATTCTTCTTTTTAACAGGTAAATTTGTTTTGTCAGTTGCAAAAACCCAGTTTACTTTTCTTCTTTTTTTTATTACGAAAAGTGGCTTTATTTGTTGTGTTTTACGAGGCCTTGAAAGTGAGTTTAATTAAGTTTAAAAGATTTGAAAATATAAACACAATATGGAGTAATCAAGTTAAATGAAAAGGATTAGTAAAATGATTTTATATTGGAAATTTTAAGCAAAATAAAAAATTAATTTGTAATTAAACATACTGAAAGGAACTTTCAAGCAAAAGAAACGTTGAAGACACATAAAAAATATGCAATTCATTCAGTAGGTACACTCATAGAAGAATGCATCTTCATATTGACGGCGGCGTACCATCAGAATTATGATATCAATATTATATAAGTGGTCATTAGCAATCTGAAAGCTGAAATCAATCTACTTTGTGTCTATTTTTGAGGAATTTGATAAACGGCTATAGATGAGTGTTGCCTCTTTAGGGCAAAAATGGAAGTTGCCGTATCGTTTCTGGGGAAGTGGGAAAATTTTGGCGATTCCCTAAACCGTTTTTAGGAAGTCCCAAAAACCTTGGCATCACTTCGTTAACCGGTTCGGAATCGGTGCGCGTTTTTGGGGGACGTGGGACGTGTATCTGAACTATTAACGCTCATTTTGGACCCGGTTATACGGGTATTTATCCGGCTTTTTGTTCATATTTTACAAAAATACTAGTATTTTTCGTTCACTATTAATTTTTTAAGCTTATTTTTATTAAAAGAAAATGATGATATAAAAGAGCACTTTGTGTTTTACGAAGGCAGTAACCGCAAGTATAAGTATTGTCCAAAAAGAATGGGGATCCCTACACAGCCTCCCGTCTTCAATGTCGCGGCACAGACTTGGATAGAATTAAAAAGAGGCTAGATAAACGAATGGTCCGGCATACAGCCACATTGAAGCTAGTAGTAATTGAAAGTGGAAAAATATTGAATCTGCAATTTTTAAAATATTGTTTAAAAGCAAACCTCGGTATTTTTTTAGTTATTGTTGAAAGCAATGGGAGGGCAACAAGTTATTATAATCCAATTTAATACAGTATGTAAGTACGAAAATTGTAGTGTCTCACTTTAAATGTGAGCGTCGCTTTAAGCACTAGCAATATAAAATGTTGTATTTAATCAATTTTTTTAATGGATGTGACATAACTTTTAGTTAATTTAGGCTTTATACCGGGTGTCTAACGGGAAGATATACTACTCCATTGTTGTCCTGGCTGTATGCGATGTGGCAACATCTCGTTGGTACCACATGTTATCAAACCCAAAGCATACAGTTGTACAGTTGTGGCGTTAAAATGTTTTGCAATCATATCACGATATCGATTTCCATTATGAGTTACCGTTAAGCCGTTTTCATTTTCAAAGAAGAAAGGTCTAATGATTCCTTCTGACCAAATTGCACACCATGCTGTTACTTTTAATGGATGCAAAGGTGACTGATGAATAGTTTGTGGGGTATTTCCATTGCCCAGAACCGACTATTCTGTATTTTTACATATCCATTCAAATGCAAATGTTCCTCGTCATGAAAATCGATAATTGATTTTGATTAAATGTTCTAACGATTAAAACACGTTGATTTATCAAATAGATTTTCATAATAAATTTGCCGTGTGTCTACTTCACGACTTCCAAAATATGAGTTGTCAAGACTAATGTTTACCAAAATGGCTGCAAAACAAAGTAGTATAACTTCCCGGCGGACAACCGGTATATAGCTAACTAAATGATGTATATTAAATTGGGTTTCTAAAATTTAACTTTGCCTTTTATTTTGCTTTTAAATCTTGGGTACGCAAAATTCTTCTATGCGTCCCATTTTCAGTGTGAGTAGGTTAAGTAATTGTAGATATCGAAAATTTTCGGCGATTCAGAATAATAAGCAGCGGTGCTTATTTTCGAAGAGGTATTTTGTTCTCATTTTGCTGCAATTCCCGCTAGCATTATATACATTTCCAGCAACGTCTCAAGCAGTAGTCTTTATAGGTCAGTCTCTTCAGATGCCTGAACATAGTCAAAACATATATACTAGTACATTTCTATATACATTTGTACTATTTGACTACTATCACGAAATGTCCACACTAGTTTTTTTTTAAATTTAGAGTTTGGTCTAAAACTAATTTTCCAAAAATCTTTATAGGTATGTTGCTCAAAAAGAATATGTTTAAAATAAGTAATATAAAATACATATATTAAAAAAAAGGAATATTAATACTTACAACGCAAGCCTTGACAGACTTCCAAAGGTTTTTTACAAAGTCTTCAATCTTGCTAGTTTTTCTGTTGATGCTTTGTTGACTTTTGTTTTTTCTATGCGCTTTTCTGCTCTTCTTTTCTCTCCTCTGTCACTCTCGTTATTACAAAGTTACTCCAAGCGTAGAAAAACACAAAAATAGATGTTTGTATTAAAAATTAGAGTTGGTTTTCTTTTCTATTACTTTTCGTTTTCTCTTAACCTTCAATCCTTTCTCCTTTAAAAGTTCTCACACAAATCTGACGGTTTATACCGACGTTTTGAAATCCTTTTTTTTTCAACACGTTAACCCTCAAACGTTATTTCAAGCGGGACTTTTTTTAGTTACAAGGAATTTTAATTGGTTTTGCTAGAGTCACATTTTTCCTTTTTTCGTTTTATATATTGGTATTGATAAATGGCAAAAGTTTTGAAAGTTTGTTAATATTTGTTTAACTTAAACACTTCAATCGTTGTCTGATATTAATCAAGTTTAAATAAATAAGTCTGAAGTTTTTATTTAATTTTGATATTTTCTCTTAAATTTTTAAATTTATTGAACATTGATTTTTTTCTTAACTTTATATTGGCGATTACGCTGATCTATGGCAAAATCATATCGCGATCTCTGCACATTTTCGCTAATTAAATTATAATTATATTTGATGAATAGGCCGAAAACGTTTAATGAATACGTTGTGCCGAAATTAAAAAAACGCTTGCTGTGAGAAATAACGTTCCACAACCGGGACGTTAAAGCGTATTACAAAAGCGTAGTAGGCGTTTTGAAAACGTTCAACGACTGCGGTGATGGCGTTTCGTAGCTGTTAATGCTGTGGGTGTGGTTACAGCGACAACAAAAATATTACTTGTTTGATATAATGAAATGTTAGCTTAAGCTTTGGTTAGTTAACGCCGGTTAACTTACTGGCTGGCGTAGGTGTGATTTATGGTTAGTTTCTGTTCACAAGTGTTGTTATAGTCAGTCCTCTACACAGGCTAACTGGCTGATGATGATTTAAATGATGTGGATTTGATGGCTGAGCTGAGTGTTATATATGAAATGACAAGCAGAGTAAAATATAACAATTATTAAGCTTACACTCTCTATTCCTTACGTTGGCACTTAACTCAAGTTCTTTCCTTCTCTCAATCTCCCTCTCTTCACAGTTATGCGCCGGCACCAAATCTCTCTCGCTTTTAGGTGCAATTCGTGTATTATCTCATTTGCGACGGCCTTGTTTTATGAGACTTTTTACCGTTACATTTGCTCAGATTGGCGTTAAGTAACTCACACTAACTCAAATTTATATATGAATGTATCAATGGATTTAAATTTATTGCACAAATTTTTAAATGTGTAGCATGCTACTAGGCTTTTGCTTTTTTCCTTTCTTTTTTTTATGTTAATTTTTGTTTTCTAAACTTTTACGTATTTACTTCCTTCCGTTTTATTTATCGAGCCTTAAGGTCTTTCTTTATATATGCGTTTTAACTTGTTACCGTTCCTCGGACAATTTCTTGATTTCAACAATTTACGGCTGTTTTAAAAAGTGTGTCGACACAAGTCTGTATCTCAACATGGATTTGTTTGAGAAAGGGGGTTGTTAAAAGGGTTTTAGTTTAAAACAACTTTATATCAACAAAATTTTTTTATCGTTTTTGATTTTATTTTTGCAGCCATTTAATTAATAATTCTGTCTTATTTTTTTAGCACTTCGTAGCAAATTCAGCTTATTTTATCGTTTTCAATATAAACACTCTATTAACAAAAATAAAAATATTACAATTATTTAAAACAACTTTTCGTTTTATTTTTCTCTTCCAATTGATTACTCAGTTTAATGTTTCTTGATTTTTTCGTAATAATTTTTTATGCAGGTTTTCCGTTGCAATTTCGATATAAATCTTTTTCTTCAACGCTGATATTATAGTGATTTGTTGCTCTAAAAAAAGAAGAAGAGAGTGAGTGAGTAAGGTCGGCTAACATTAAATAAAACACAAACACACACCATAAAAGCAAAAACAATACTTGTGATATAAATAAAATTAATAAAATAGAGATAGATAAGAACAGTTGAACAGGGATGGAAATTTCAATAGCTTTTACTATGTATACCTATCATACAATAAAGAAATTATATATTTGGCGATTTGCTACCAAGAAAAACCTACCACTTCACTTTTATAACTAAAACAAAAAAAAACATTTTAAATTTCCATAGAATTATATATATAAAAAAATTTTACATGTACACATTTATTTAATTTTTTTCAGATTATATAAAGTACCTACATATGTATATAAAATGGTAATTTAAAAAAAAATGATTTCACCCATTTTCATTTTCGCAAGGCCCGTTTTAGGGCATTTTCAATAAAATTTCTCAAAATTTGTGGCAGCAAAGTCAAATTTCTACAGGAACGCTGTTAGATTGTGCCACGCTTGTTCCCATATGTTTGCTTCATATGCCCCCAAAGAAAATATACTGGTGCACACAAATCTCGCGAAGCGCTGGCGAAAATTTAAAACTTCCATTTGGAAATTTAACTGCCATTATTTTCCACACTTAGCTACACTAAAAATTTCCATTATATACATATGTATATTTTATAATCTGAAAAAACTCTAATATAAAAAATATATACAGTGCTGTTCCTACGCTAAGCAACTCACACTGTATTTTACAAAAATGTTATTTTTCTCTCAAATAAGAAGACCTTACGAACTCATTTTAATATATATTTATCACTTATATGATAACAAAACAGTTTATAAAAAAATAACAACAAAAACCTTTTTTGATATTTCAATAACGAACAAAAACAAAACTAACTCTATGAGAGGCTGTGCCTACGCTAAGCAACTTATTAATATTTCGTATATGACCCTTTGTTTTTTATGAATGCAGCACATCTCTTGGGCATTGAGGCAATTAAATTTTGCAATGTGCTTTTGGGGATGTTTTTCCATTCATTTTGAAAACCGTTTAACAAATTTTCTTTATTTGTAAATCGACTCGATCCGAGGCGTCGTTTCACAATGGCGAACAAATTTTCGTTAGGATTCAAGTCGGGTGATTGTGCCGGCCAATCAAGCACTTGAATCCTTTTCGTCTGAAACCATTCCTTGACCAACTTCGATGTGTGTTTCGGGTCGTTATCATGTTGAAACACCCATCGAAGTGGCATATTCCATTCTGCATATGGGAGCATTTTCGTTTCTAAGATGTCCTTATACACGAATCGATCCATTTTATCGTTTATTTTGTGCACAGGACCAAGGCGTTTGCCAGAGAAACATGCCCACACCATAATGTTTCCCCCTCCATGTTTCATTGTTTGCTTACAATAGCGTGGATCGAGCCGATTTCCTTTCATATGCCGCACAGTGCATATGCCGTCTGAATTGAAGAGGTTTACTTTGACTTCATCGCTAAAGAGCACACTGTTCCACTTTGTGATAGTCCAATTAATGTGTTGCTTTGCAAATTCAAGACTAAAAATTACAAAAGTCCTATAGAATTTGTTGTTAAAGTAAATTAAAATTCACTTACCGTTTTTTCATGTGTTTTTTTGTCAGCATTGGTTTTTTGACAGCCCTATAACTTTTTAAGCCCAGCTTGATGATATGTTTTCTGACTGTGCTGGAATCCACATTCAAATTAAGTGATTTCATTACCTCTTTTGAAGTTATAAATGGTTTTTTTTTTATTAATATTTTAATTTGTCTGTCGTCACGGTCGGAAATTTTACGTGGAGGTGCGCCTGTATTGGGTTTTACGACAGTGCCTATCGTTTTATAATTTTGAATCCACCGTGAAACCATTGATTTGTTAATTTTTAAATTATTAGCTATATCAATTTGACTTTGCCCTGCCTTCCACAATGATATAACGGAAGATTTGAAGCTATTATCGTATTGAACGCGCTTCATGTTGAAAATTTATAGTTTAAAGACGAAGAAAGTCTTAGTAGGACTAAACTGCATTGATTTAAGTAATTTGCAATTAATGAACTCAAATGCATCGCAAAAGAACCGTTATATTTAAGGGAAAGAGAATAAGAAAATTTGTTGCTTAGCATAGGCACAGCCTCTCATAGAGTTAGTTTTGTTTTTGTTTGT
Source organism: Thecocarcelia acutangulata (assembly GCA_914767995.1). Lineage (NCBI taxonomy): Eukaryota > Metazoa > Arthropoda > Insecta > Diptera > Tachinidae > Thecocarcelia > Thecocarcelia acutangulata. The sequence continues at coordinate 90,794,232 of OU612098.1, read as the reverse complement.
TATTGAAATATCCAAAAAGGTTTTTGTTGTTATTTTTTTATACATTTTTTTTTTTTTTGCTATCATACAAGTCATAAATAAGTATTATAATGAGTTCTTAAGATCTTCTTATTTGAGAGAAAAGTAACATTTTTCTAAAATACAGTGTGAGTTGCTTAGCGTAGGAACAGCACTGTATAAACGAAAATTTATTAGATTTTGAAATCGTTATACCATAGCGGTATAACGATTTTTTTTTTTGTTATTAATTTGAGCAGAAACCATCTTAATATATAACTAAAGCGACTCATAAGTTTGGCCTCGAATAAGTATGTAAATTTTTAATTTATATACAGTTGAAATTCATACTAGTAAGTTAGTTTTTAGTGTAATTTTATTAATCTATTTATTTTGTGCATTTCGGATCAGTAATTCAGCTATAAGGTTTCAAACACATAATTAGGGTACCAGTGTATGATGAATTTCTTCCATAAGAGGGTGCTAAAAGACTTAACACTAAAATTTGTATTAAGAATTTTTAAAACATACGCTTATAAATATTATAAAAATATATGTTTTTTAAATACTATATCAGTGAGTATTAAGGTGCTAAAAATGTAAAATGTTCCAGTCACACAACTTCATGCAAATTATGCATTTTTCGCGTTGTCTTCATTTTGTTTTCCGCATAAAAACTAACTGGCAAGATTCAGTTAGAGGCTTTCTTGATTTTGTTGTAGATGTAGACATATTTTCAAGTAGGCGATTCTGATAAATTTCTATCAGCCACGTCACTGGATTCAATTCGGCTCGGACATGAAATTCAATCATTTTCTTAGTTCATCAGACAACGTGAAAATAAAGTGAGATAATTACTAGCAGAAAATATTATTTTCAGTCTTGAAACTAAAAATGTTTTTATTCTGAAATATTTTTAGCTTTCGTTTTCCGAAGAAACAAAAACTGGTTAAATTCCGTTTCAAAATGGTGCGAAAACTGTGTTATAGCTGTATAACTAACTATTTTCGTTCTGAATTGCGTAGCTATTTAATGACTATTTGGCACATTTCTTCAGCTAGTTCGGCCTACTTGCGGAATGTAGAATTAGCTCGATGTTCATGTAATGTAATTTATATGCACCCAAAATCATTATGTACAAAACAGCGGTAATCACTTTTTAGCTCATTTTGTAGTATTCTCCAATAACTCGTCCATAAGGTTAATGCCTCCTTTGATCTTATTGTAAAATTTTTTAATTTAAGTTTTATTATTCCTGTCTCTATTATAGAAAATGGATGGAAGCAGTAACACAGATATGTTTTTTGAGGGGAACCTAAAAGCTCATTTTCAAATTTTTCCGCAACCAATCTTTGAACTAATTGTTAATCCTTTTACAAAGTTGTAAAAAATTGCAATTTTTGCCAGTTCGTCTGAGTCTAGATATAGAGCTGCCCATGCAGTAGGCATGCGAATTCATCAGAATTTTATACAGTTTTTTTTACATGTTTACGCAATATCTATGTTGCGTGTAACGCGTGCGGTACGATAAAGAAATTGTTGCATCATCAAACCATATGCAGCTCTCTTACTGTCACTTCCCATATTTTTGGAGTATATAATGGTATAAAGCATTATACATACGACTTTTTCCGATGTCACAAAGCATTTATAGCTGTTCTATGGACATTATTGGACATCATGAGTACTTTGATGCCTCGCATATAGTTATATGTATTAAAAATTATGTCTTAATGATTAACACGCAACTCGATTTTATCGCCAGGTTGTTTTTTCTTAACTCGTTTTAGTTATATTAAATATTTTTATTTGTGAATCTGAAAAGAATTGAAATTATAATGGGGTACGTATTTGCGCTACATTTTTTGGTTATGTATTCTACAGTGAAACAAGCAGGCTGGTAAACAAGACAAAAAATAATAATTTAATTAACAAGTGAGTTTTCCATCCCTGTTATGGCTATTTTTTCAATTGCACCCAGCAAATAAGTATTTTGCAAAAAATTAACACGAACGAAACAAATAGAACCTTTTTACATGAACGATTGCAACTCTTTTTTTAACACTCCACACTTTTTGTGCTTGTTGGCTGTTAAATATATTGACGATAATGATGATACAGAAAATCGTTTAAAAATCACTCGTATTTTGAGTCGTTTTCTAACAAAAACAACAAAATATATTTTAAAATAAAAACACACACACGAACATAAAAATTAAGAACAACCAAGTCGTGGTTTTTCGTAAGGTTAAATCGTAAATCAATAACTAGGTATACTTATGTATGAATTTTTTCAAATATGTATATCTTATTGTTTGCAACAAAAAAATTTCCAATTATTAAAATATGTTTTAAATAACAACGTGCTTTAAAGCCAATTAAAATTAATGTCTTATTAGTATCGTTAACTGTATAATGAAATCGGCACAATTTTATCTGTTGACTGCTGAACCATTTGTTTATACATATGTATCAATAAACTCAGGCGTGTGCATACATACACATGTATGCATATAATTTTGTGTGTTCGTATCTATGAACTTGCAAACAATTTATTTTTTAATTAAATTTTTTTCGCTATTTCTTTTTGTTATTTTACTTTAATTTGTTTTCTCCGATTGATTTCTTCGCTAAAAAAAATCGTTTACCGCAAACACTCGTTTATTTGTTTGTTACGTATTGAAACGCGATTTGTATCTGAATTGTAAATTTTAAGTTTCAAGTAAATTTTGTGCCTCTTGCTCTTCGTTTACTGTGTTGTTTTTGTTGGCGACAACTACTTGTTCTCTTTTCAAGTTGTAATTGCTCACGTTTCTCTCACGTTTCTTCATTTTTTTACGTATTTAAATTTTCATAAAAGAATACACCATTCCTGTATCTACATATACAGTGTGGCAAATTAAAAAATGGTAACTCAAACCTTGAACATCTCGAAGCTATTATCACTTCTGCTTGCAGTTAGCGTAGCCAGAAGGAAAATGTTGCCTTAATTTTCACGATTTTACAAGAAAAATATATGGTGGTGAAACAAAACTAGTACTTGACGACGTTTTCAAAACAATTACATAAAATTTATGCCTCAGAATGCGAGATCGTAACATATAATAATCCCCCATATTTCAAGAGGCGTCATCGCCGTCACATCAAGACGACATCAAAAAACACTCTGTTACAAATTCGCCTTCAATAATAATTATGGGCCTCCGGTATTTCCTAGACCTAAACAATAGATAGAAGCTGTCGAGAACATTCAATTGTTTTTGGCAACGAGTATATAAATGAAAAAATATTTTTGTCGAGCCAGATTTGCGATATACCCCAGCGTCACAAACTTTATCCATTTTTTAAAATGGTTACATTGTTTTAACTGATTACTGTATACTGTGAATTGTGTTATTGAATGTTAAATAACTTGCAAATTAGTTTTTAACAGCAACAATCATTTACTTCTTACAATGTATTTACACAAAACCAAAATCGAATAGATTTGAATTAAAATTCTCAACGAAAATTTAATCTTCATTCTATCGTAGTTTTGTTTTTGACATTTTGTATGACTTAATTTTCATAAAATTTACTTTTTCAAAGCCTTTGCCAGAACATATTATACCACAATGAATTCATTTTTCCAAAGTACGGTTTTCTAGATGCAGCGTAATATTTTCATTACCATTACCAAACAAATTACATTGGTACAGTTGTGTAACAAGATTCTACAAGATTTCGCCAAAATCAAGTCTCAAAGTAGACTTCCTTTTGAAATCAATTAGATTTGGCTCAAAATCTATTAGATTTGGTGTAAATTAACTTTTGTTTGTTTACCAAATAGGTTTTTTCAGTCTTGCTATGGTAGCCTTAAACCGATATACAAATATTTATCATATTACAATGAGCGAGCTATAAATAGTACTCATGCGCGAAAATGAAGAAGTGAGTCAGTCGGCCTGACTCAGAGCATAATGATTATTTATTATGTATTTGAAAGAGCAACAAACATTTGCATGTACATACATATGTACGTATGTATGTATATGCCCATGAGGTCTTATGCCGGTTTTGAAGACAAAAAAAATATATAGGTATACAAAAAATTTTTGTGCATAAAATTCTAGAACATTCTTGAAACCAAATGGACCGCAACAACAGGAGCGGCCGGTTCCTTGCAACAACATTTATTTTCTTTCTCTTTTTTTTTATTTAGCTTTTATTAGCTCTTTCAATCTCTAACTTTAGCTCTCATTTTATGTAGTAGTGTTGATTTTGAAATATTGAAAGTTTGAGTGTGTTTGTTTAAACTTTTTGCTTTTATGAATGGGTGTGTTTGCTGGCAAGCATTTTTATTGCTTTTTTTCATTTTGTTTTTTTTTATTTTGATGCCTTTGCTCATCTTTTACATTGTATTTCTCTTATATCAAAATTATGTCTACCTATTTCATCACAATCCTTTACTTTTTTTTTACTGCTGTTAAGAAATTTTGTGATTTTCTCTAATTTTTGTTGAATTTTAAATTCTTTTTTTTATGACTAAATAGGTAATTAATTTCATATGTTTGTGTGTAAATGTAGGTATACATACGTATATATTTCCTTTACCTTGTTGTTACAATTGTTTACTTTTTATTTTAAAGTTCGTTTTAATTTACTAGTTGTTTTGTTTTATTTCCAAATTCGTTTGCTACAATTTGATTGCAATTTATGGTCGGCTTGTTTCGTTACACTTTTGTTCGTTTTTGCAATTACGCAAACGTTTTTCATAAATCTGTAAAAAAAATTTTGAATAAAAGCAATTAGAAAAAATTTAATTTATTTTCGTTTTTTGAAACAGGGATCTAAAGTGAGACAAGTGTGGGGAGAATAGGTATAAAAGATCAAAAAAAAACCTTATCATAGGTACCTATATATCCATATGGATATGAACAGAGGCTTGTACATACTGTGAGCGTCAAAATAAAGTGTACAAAACTTTTAAAGTAAAAAAATTTTCTGAGAAATTGGCTCTATTATAAACAAAAGACATAGGTATGACAAAATTTATCATTTTACGATTTTTGATATTAGTATCGTCTTCTCTAATTAGTTATAAAAAGACAATGAGAAATTTCTTACAATTATATAAATTATAGAGCAAAAACATAAAGGCGTGTTCTGAGAAACGCAAATCGCTTAAATTTAGCGTTTTCGATTTGAAGACGCCAAATAGGTGTTCTGAGAAACGTATAACGCAAGAAGTATGGTTTTGCGATTTGAAATCGCCAAATAGGTGTTCTGGAAAACGCATATCGCTTAAACTTGGCGACTTCAACTCGCATGTGTATATTGAAGTGAACCGATTGAATTTGCTAAAACTGAACTCGCATAAGGCACTAAAATTATTCACAATTAAATTTTAATATGTTTTCTTTTTATTTTAATAAAAAGTTGAAAGAATTTTACACATTTACACGGAGCAGATTCACCATAATGTTTATCGGGTTTCTCTTTTGCCGTTTTCCCCTTCAAATAATAGTGTTTAATCACTGCATGAAATCCAGTTTTTTCCGTTTTTCAAGAAACATAAAAGTTGCTTATTTCATACGACTACAACAAATAAACTAGTGATGAATTTGGGTGAAATTTTGAAAACATGTTTTGTCCAAAACATATATTTTCGAGCACAACGTCCATATGGAAACACGCTATAAAATATTAATCATTCGATTCTCTTTTTGAAAAGTTAATCTCCATTAATATCTATTTTAATTTTTTTATCTTTCATTCTATTAATGTTTTTTTTTTTAGGAAACTCAACTCGTAGTTTTAATTTCTTTCAGCATAAACGCGTTCAATTGCATTTATCGCTAATTAAATAAAAATAATAAAATGTTTTCTTGTTTTTCATCACGTGTTATTATTAATGTCCTCTTTGTTTTCCAGAAAATCAACATTTATGCAATTAAATATTTATTAGTTCATTTTTTCATATTTTTTTCTTTTACACTTAAATGAACTTTGAGCGATGATGTTTGTTTGAGTAATCACAAAATACGTGCAGTTGCCTTCTGCCTCTCTTCAATGATATCAAATAACATTTTTAGAAAATCTATAATATTCAATATTTATTGGCGTTCTCACTTATACAACAACTTTCTTAATTGGCACTGTACAATTTTTCTGGTATATTTTATTGGTTTAAGCAATAATTTGTCACTCATACACAAAATATTTGGGTTGGCCAGTACTCATAGGATGAACCCTACATATGCAGTGTTCAGGAAGAGGGAACAGTGTTTGGCGACGTTTGACTTGAACTTTCCAACATTTTAATAGACAAGAAACACGTCTGCAGGCTACTCTTTCCTCAGTCATATACCAGTAGCGGAAGAATGAATTCTCTCTGTAATGCGTTGTGCGATTCACTGAGCAATCTACGATAAATGAATGAGCCATAGATGATAAACGTGTATTTTTTTTTTCTTATCTTATACCAGTACTCAGGGGATGACCCCCACATATGCAGTGTATTGTGCCAGAATTAGGAAAATAGGTTGTGAGGAGGGGGAAAGAGGGAGTAGTATTTGTGAACGCTGGACTTGAAATTCCTAATATGCTGTTCATACATACAATTTTAATTAAAATTTTGCAATTAATGCCTTAATTGATTTTAATTGCCCACACAAAATTTTTATTAACTTTATTACAAATTAACATTTAATTATTCTAATATTTAGTAAAGTTAAATATACAACACTGTGGCAACCGTGTTTAGTTAGCACAATAATACCCAATGAACACACTTTGTTCGAATTTGACAACTCAAATGTAAGCAAATACAAACAAAAGATGACGAGTCAACAAGAAGGAATATTCACAATCAAAATGTAAACAACTTTTTTGTCAGCTGTTGCCAAACGTTAATTGCATTAGCAATTAATTGTATGAACAATTAATTGCTAATGCTATTAAGTGTATAAACACTTAAAAGTATTTTTAATTTACTGATAAATGAGTTCATTAAAAAGTGTATGTATGAACAGCATATAACGTTATAAGTTACAGGAAAACATAAACAGAACAAACAAACATACAAGCGAAACTAATATATGTACATAAGTGTGTTAACAAACCACTTAAAACAAAAATTTAATGCAACTTTGTTGTTGAATTGCTCTGTCATATAACAAAAATGTGGCCATTTTTGTTATATGACCTTTCTAAAAGGAAGTGTAGGGCATTCATAACTTTTAATTGCCAACTCACATGTTTGAAAATATTTTATATTTTTATTTTAATAAATTGTCATCAATTGGCATCAATTGCCAATAATATTCTATACTTTTTCATAATATTTTTGTAAAATACTCATGCAAATAATAATTTTGCATTTGTTTATCTTGCAGATATTCAATAGATTTCGCCCGTCTGGCTGTCTTTATAAGGCTGTCTGTAATTTTTTTTTCATTTACATACGTACAAGTGTGCATATGTACATTCATATAGACACATATGTTTGGTATGTATGTATGCACAAGTGTTTTTCATTTTTAAACGGTGTAAATTCTTCTCTTGTTTAAAGTGGCACTCTGAGCTTGTTTTCGTCTGTTTGCAATTGCAACCTCTTTTTCGCACACAGCCTTTATTCGCTGTAAAGAACTGAAACTATTTATTGTTTTTGTTGTTTTATTTTTATTTATTTGCAAATGCCGGCATTTTTTATGGTTGTTGCTTTTATTTTATTTATCGATTGACTTTCTTGCATGACTTTAATTGTGTTTAAGATATGTTTACAGAAAATTTTCCGATTTTCTTTTTACAGTTTATTTACATATTTGTTTTTATTTATTAATTGATATTTTTTAGAACAGTAATTTATTAGTTAAAGCTGTGGGCTACCGGCATAATATTAGCGACAATTGTCGCCGTGTAGTCCGCTACATAATTATTTTAGAGGCGGCAGCACAGCAAACAGCTAGTATGTAATTTGATTTAAAAAAACGGCAATTATGTATGTTGTCTAATTTGTGGGTGTATAAGTCTTTTATATGACTGGGGCATTTTATTAGCTTCAAAAATTATTTAAAGGATATCAAGTTGGTAAGAGTTAATCTACATATGTATCTGTGGATAACATCTTAAGTCGAGATAAGACTAAAAATAGTTTTAGGAGAAATTTCAATGGAAAACCATGATATAAAAAAAACAAGGTAGTTACATTCTCTTCTTATTATTTTTAATAACTATTTTTGAAGTTTATTATTAGAGAGAAATATAAAAAGGCGTTGCCACTCTATGAAGTAAGAAAATATACTACTAGAATTGATTTTTTTCCCAAAATTTGTAATTGCATTATGCATACCAGAAGACACTATAAACTAATATAAGTAGGTATTTGTGGTCGTTTTGTTAAGGCACCCACAGACGAAATAGTTTTAGGTCTGTTTTTTAACATATAATTCCTCATGTATTTTTTCATGTCTGTCAAAATTTTTCATTTTTACAGACGGTTTTTAAAATTTGCTCATAAACGTACATGTACATTTACATCTAACATTGTCTATGATTTTTATTATAATAAAAAATAATTATTTAAATCATATTACAATATTAATGCATTAAAATATCCTCAAACCGACTATTTATACCGACCAAAAACGGCCTCTGAATTGTTCGCAAGGCATAGAGTTCTAATGTCAGATGTTTAAACATAACAAAATAGAACACACTCTTTTTGAAATTTTGTCAGACGACTTTGCTTATGTTTTTTACATACGCAATATTTTTGAGGCAACAGACGACATGTAGGCATTTTACATTGTGAAATAAGATATGTATATTGTTAAAAACATATCGTGTGCTATCTACTTAAAAGGCAAGACAGCCGTGCTGGTACCTCTAAAGTATCTGATAAAGCGCCTGAGAGAGAAGCTCTAGTTAAAGACTAAAAGTCCAGAGTAAGTAAAAAGTAATAAATTTCCTTTGTTATTGCATTTAAAAAATTTTTTAATATATTAACAAAAAAACACGTTTCAATTTTCGAGCGGCATGAAGCGAAGCCTCTGACAAAAATCATTGAATAACTTACTTCGATTAATTCACGAATTTCAAAGTCATTCAGAATGTCAAAATATGATTGAATGAGTGAATAATATTCGATGTTAAATGAATGACATCTCATGTTATATTGAAATTTATTGTATTATTCTAACAAATGCCAATTATAAGGTTTATGTTCTTAAGTATTTTTATTTAATTCCTTAAGTTTTTATTACTTAACACACGAACTGTTTATAATAATAATTTTACTTTCATTTATTTCACATTTTAATTGCGTCATTTTTAATTTAATGAATTTTAATTATTCTCTTGTTAAATAATATTGAATTGTATTGTAAGTTTTAGAAATATTTTTTAATGGAAAAATGCAAATAAAGAATTAGCAAAAATTGCCTAGAAGAAATTGAAGATTTGTAATTTTTCTATAGATTTTTTTTAGTTTTTAGTTTTGTGTAATTTTTAATTTTGTTTACTTTTCAGTTTTCTTGAATTGTTTTTATTTAAGGCATTATTAAACAAACACTTAGTCCATAGGATTAAGGGAATTCAAAAATTCTTGTATAGATATAAAACTTTAAAATGGAATAAAACATGAATAAAGTTTTTGAAATTACATAAAATTTACTTTATTCTAAAGATAATCTTCCGACATTATAATTTAAATATGAGTTCTGACATAAGGCCGCCACGGTTGGCTCGGACTTCTGATCTAATCTTGAGTTCCAATTTTCTATAATTTTTCCCACATTTGTGGCCATATATTGACAATAACGCAACGAATATTATGATTAAAGTGATCAATCGTTTTCGGGTTTTTGGCGCAGACTAGTGACTTTTCAGAAACCATGGAAATATGGACCATCGGCTAGAAGTATGCCACCGAAGATTCTTCTATCACAATAAAAAATATGAAGATAATTATCTGAAAACTTTTTGTTAACTTTTTTTTTATATTTTTTTTAATAAATAAAAAATGCCAAAAAATATACTATTAACAGCGTGCGTTTTGTTTGGACTACCCATACCCATTGGTAACCCCTGCACATATGTTTGTTTGTATGTATGCTTTTTTGCCTTACATACTTAGCCTTTCTAATTATAACCCTAAACATCATTCGCAGATATTTTGTGCTTTTTCATGTTTTTCTTTTCTGTCTACTATTAATACTGGTAGAATAAAAAATTATATAATTAAATGAAACTCTGTGAAGGAAATAAACAAATAAACTTCTTTAATTAAATTCCTGCATGAAATACAAGTCATCGTCATTTCTTCTACCTGATGTCAAGGGAGCATAAAACTTTACTTACATTTGCATGCCAGAAACGAAACGTCAGGGCGTTAACTAGTTGTTATTATAACAGTTCTGGGAAAAAATTAAAAAAAAAATTTGTATAGTGTTATTAATTTAGAGGTTATTAAACCAGCAGTCTGGTAAGACGGTCAGCTGTTATATATCTGTAATCTAAATGTCATTTAGTTAGTGAAAGGTTTGCCAATGAAAACTTTTCTCTACCCAATGAAAACTTTTCTCTATAAGTTTGTAGCCCTATAGATAACCTCTTGTTTAAGAATTCGGGACTTCTAGAAGACAAGCTTAATGAGTTGGTAGGCTGAAGCCCATTAAGAGCATCAGCCTTTATACCAAATCACCCGTCCAACCATTACTGCTGCTTCATTACAGTACAAGTGTCTGTTGCAAGACAACAGCACCGCTATTCACAACAGTTATCAGGGAAACTAATTCCCTTTCCTGTGATTTTAAGTTTAAACCACAGCCAGAACGTTTAAGCCAAGATCTTACGCTGCCATGATCAGCAGCGAGAGATATGTAAACCAAAACCAAACTACATAAAGTCCATGTAGCAACTGTTAAATTGGTTGTCAAATAAAGCCGTGTTGCCAACTCAAAGTTTTGAAACTCTAAAAAAACTCTCTGTATGTAAGTAGAAGCAAAAAGAAATTAAATTAAATAAAACCAACATTTTTAAATAACAACAAAAAGCTCTTTTGTACGATAATAAAAAACAATCTCGATGAAAGTAGAAAAAATAAAAAAAGTTAAACAAAAGAAAATACTAGTACTGCAGCCAAGATGAGTCAGTTGAAAGAAAACCTTGCCTGAGTTTTTATTTTTATTTTAAGAAGAGAAAAGGATATTAAAAAGTAAACTTAACAAAACCAACAATTTTTCAAGCAAAATACTTAAACAAAGTAATAAATAGACAAGGACAAAGTTTATAAACGTTTTTCCTTTTGTTTTTGTACTAAACATTTTAAATATGTATGTACGAGTATGAAATATTGGATTGCAACAAAAACTAGTTGTTATTTTTTCGTAGACGCAAATTCATTAGACATGTGATAAGAGAAACTATTCAAAGGTGGCGACACTAACAAAAGACAATATAATTACAAAAAAAAGAAATCTTACAAGCGGCCATCAACCACAATGGCTTCTGCTTCGTCAAAACCATTTGGGCGTATGAGCATTAAAAATTATTGCATTTCTTATATGTATGTATGTATGTACGTCGTAGATATGAAATCAATTATACGTTTTGATGAATGTTGAGATGAAACATAAAGTTTAATGTGATGTTCCAACAGCAATGCCAGTCCAGTATAAAGATTTTACTTTACAGCGCAACCTAAATTAGGGTGTAAAGCGAAACGTAATTTATCGCTTTGCAAAACTATACACACGAGTACAAGCAATTAAATTAAGTTTAGTTTCCTTAAATTGCTTTTTTTGGTTTGTTTTGATTTAAAAATTCTTTGTATGTAACAAAACATTAATAATTGTCCAATCATTCGAAAATGAATAATTTGCGACTATCGCCTAAGCAATTTTATCATAATATTTATAACAAAATATTTTTAACTTGTCTTTTTCGTCTTGAGGCATGAATAATACATGTCACTTTGCCAAATGCGCAAAAAAGTTTTATTACGTTCTACTACATGGATACATACATATATAAAAACGGTGATAATTTCATGTGTTCTTTCAATAAACTTTTAAATATATATTAATATAAGCATCCAGATGTATGTACACAAGTTAAATAAATTAAACTTAAACAGAGAGAAACTTGCTGGCAGATGTGGATATTGATTAGAGTCAAAAACTGCCGTTATGGTCACAGGGTGTCCTACTTCCGGTTGAAGTGATGAACAACTCTCCACTGTGCTTGTTAGACACACAAATCATATATCTATAAACAGCAGCAAGCAACACTACAGACAAAGAATTGATTTGCTACAGCATCAGCACCAGCTTCATGGAGTGAACGTACAACGCTCAAACAGGTGGCAACTTCTTGTAAATCTGTGTTCGGCCATATTAACAAGCCCATTGTTGTAGAGTTTTAACTTTCTAGTGTCTTCTGTAAGCCATTCCCTAGGCACCGGTCGTGATAAGCCTCTAATCCATTAAAAATATCAGACTTTTAGCCTACTCGCCTGATTCTCCTTACATCACGTTCCTTAGAAGAAACAGGTATTTTTTGCTAGACAACAGTACCTCCAAAACCGAAAAAAGCGTTATGCACCACTTTCGTCAGGAGTAAAAAATATGTGCCCCTGCGATTTTGCATTTAAACCACTGTCATATAGTTTCAGCCAAAGTAGAAACCTAAATCACAGGAAGTCCAATTAATCGATAGTTTCTGCACAACCAAAATTATGCATTTCCTTCTTTCCTAGTTATTTTCCTTTCCTCTACTTTTCTTCCGTCTTCCTTCCTCCTTTTCATACATCCTTTCTTCCTATTTTTCTCTCCATCCTTTTTTCCTGACCATCTTATTTATTTTCTTCCTTCGTTCTTTATCTAATTCTTTAGACATATTCTTATATCAATCCATCCTTCCAGATTTTCTACTTCTATTATTTTCTTTCTTCCTTACTTTCTTCCTACGCCCTTCCTTTCCTCTTACCTTATTTTCTGCCATCGTTAAAGGATAGCTTTTTAAATACCCGCACAACCAAAATAATGTTTAAGCTTCCTTCCTTCTTATCGTACTTTGCTTCCTTTCTTCTTTTCCTAATTCATTTTTCCCTCTCTTACTTCCTTCCTGCCTTCATTTAATATTCCCATCCATCAGCCTTTCTTCTTTACTCTTGTTTCCTTTGATTATCAAGCACAATTGATTTATGCAAAGTATCTCAGTATGAAATTCACTGCGAGGGATAAACTGACGCCACAATGAAATAAAAAGGCAAAACTGACCACCAAATTTTAATATGGTTGAATCTTGTAATAGGGACTTTTAAAATTTTGATATCCAATAGTGGCCGCTATATCTACTAAATTGGCTGCCATTTTTTATGCTGTTTTGCCAAATCTCTATGTTCGCATATAGCGCTAAACATCACAAGAAAATGTCAAAACTAATCCATCAATCTTCCTACCAAGAACTATTTGCACTGTACTTAATGAATGAGTTCATGCCCCCCGAACAACGAAAAAATGATATCGGCGCTGCGCGTGACAGCGTATAAAACAAAATACGAGACATCCGATTATGCATCGTTTGAAAAAAGTCTGCCTTTCAACTTGACAAATTTGACGGTGTATGTATGTGTTTTCAACTGTAACTATTTATTTGTAAGCATCCGGTTTGATGCGATCAAAACAAACCGAAAACACAATATTTCTTTAAAATCCAACAGCATTTTAGTAATTAAAATCTTTTTCCATTAATTTTTTCTTTGTACATACAATTATATCTCTAGTGAAATAAATCGTCCAAAAGAACGAATCACCTTAAAAATAAACAAAAATTAATTGCTGTTTTTTTCTAATAAAACACATCATTGCGATGTATTTAATGCACAACACAAATTCGATTGGGAAATTCAAAATTAGTAAATGAAATTTAATTTATATTCATATCTTTAATTTGGCTTTATGCCAAAATATGGTAATTCTCAAAATAATATAACAAATTCATTATTTTTACAATTACATGGAATTTATGTAAATTTTTTTGCAGATATTTTTCTAAAAAAAAATATTTTGTTATTTTATTACACTGTGATTGATTTTGTGTTTAAACTCAATATTATAATTATTTGCTTCAAATGCTATTATATTAAAATCCAAAATTTTTGAAGAATTGCATATAACCCAGCAAAAGTATTGGTATATATGGAAGCAGGTTTGTCTTCAAAAATTTGCTCAAATATACGGCAATCATAAGTGCAACTCTTCTTTACTCAATGATTTTCATATCCAAGTATTTTAAACAACTGTGTAATTGATTTATGGCAGCACATGCCGTGGCAGCCTAATCGGACCAATTCCACGACGTGAACTATCTCACGAATCACCCGTATCTCCAAAGTAGCAGGACTCAAACAGGTGGCAACTTTTTGTCATATGTTTTTAGGCATATGAAGAAATATCTTGCTGAAAAACTCATATATTCTAATCTCTACTGTATGCAATTTCCCACACAGTCAAGGGAAGACAAGGCTTCATAAGTTGGTAGGCCGAAGCCCACCACACAACCCGTCTAACAATCTCTACCGGTTCCTTACATTACAGGTGTCTGTCGCAAGACAAAAGTACCTGGGAGAAAATCTGCATGCACCATAGTTATCAACACCAATAACTCCTGCCTACAATTTAAGGTCTAAGCCATAACCGAAAATTTTCAGCCATGATCAGCACCAGGATGGTCTATAAAGCAGAACCAAATAATAGAGACCATACACATAAAAGGGACCATACTGAACCCTTTTCTGTAAATTGAACTTTGAAGGGGATTTTTGGATGTCCCAACACAATCTAAATCATGCTGGGACTTCCTATAGTTTTATTTACCATAATCGAGAAGGGATCCCTAGCCCTATATATCACAGAAAGTGGATTTTCATATTAGGAATATGCCAAGACAAAACTTGCTCCTCGAGAGGGGATACACATTTTCACAAAAATTTTATTTTCAGTTTTAATAAGAAACAAAGGGTGGTTTAAGGACCGATAATGATGTTGAATAAAACACAAATTATTTAGGAATTATTATCATTTCTTATGATAATATTTGGTTTAATTATGTATGAATATCAGCTGCCACCTTGGCGGCACATCTCCATCCGATGGTCCAAATTTTTGATGACGCTGATGCATAACTGAAATTCTATGCACTTAATGTGCTGAATTTTCTCATCCTTTTGCTCTTGAATTGTTGCTGGCTTATCGATGTACACCTTTTCTCTAAGCGCCAAAGAAAGAAGTCCAACGGCGTCAAATCCCATGATCTTGGCGGTCAATTGACATCGCCACCACGTGAGATAACATGGCCATTAAATTTGTAGCGCAAAATAGCCATTATTTCGTTAGGTGAGTGGCAAGTGTAGCCACACATTTTCCGAATCCCTATCTTCCAATTCCGGCCATAAAAAGTTCACGATAACGAATATAAAAAATACAGCACGATGATGCCGTCAGCCAATAAACCGCACAAAACAGTCACTCCTTGTGGGTGGATTGCTGTTTCGACAATCACTCTTGGATTATCATTCGCCCAAGTGTGATAATCCTTGTGCCTCATCACTGAAGATGACTTTCTTCAAAAATTGATCATCCACTGTTGCCATTTCTTACCATCATTCTGACTATTGACGACGCTTGGAATGGTCACGAGGCTTTAGTTCTTGAGTCAATTGCACCTTGTAAATGCGTTAATGCAAGTTTTTATGAATGATTTTCATCTACGACGAGCGTGAGACTGGCAATTATGGGACACGACGACGAGTTGAGGTGGACGGCTCCCCAGTCCCACTGTTCGCATAGTGGCAGCAATATTTTCAGCCGAACGAGCTGTACGAGAATGCACCGATGTTTTCACATCTCCCACAGACCCGGTTTGCGAAAATATTTACACAATTTTTCCGATTGTACGCACATTTGGACGATTAAATTGACAGGAAAAATTACGATATGCATTTTGATTTGAACGCCCATTTTCATAATAAGCCTGAATAACTTTAATTCGTTAATCGGTTATGTATCTTTCCATGGTTCAAATTAAGTTAGTCTTATATTAAGAAATATCAAATGAAATGTAGAAATAGACTTGACGTTTAGGTGTGGCCTTTAAAATTAAATTCTTGGAAAAAAGTAACAAATAAAATTGCATTAACTTGTAAAATGACCACTGGCCTTAATTATTTTTACTTTTTTTTTACTAGAATTTTTAGTTTTGCTTGTTGATTTTGCGAACTTTGAAATTTAAAAGTTCTTTCTGCTATTTTTACTTCAGCCATAAACAATTAAAAGTCCTTACAGTGCAAAAATTCTATAAGGAGAAACAACAACAATAGTAAGTTATGCAGGCAATGCACTCAAATGATGCCAAGGATAATGCAAACGTATGCAAAAACACAAAAAACAACAGAAACAACAACAACAACGGTAACAAAAAGTACTTGTATACTTTCAACAACATATTCGTACTTTCTATTATCTACTCGTATGTATGTATGTATACTCAAGTAAAGGGTGTTTTTTTAAGGGCTACACAATTTTGTATCATACACAACAAACAAAGAAATATATTTTGATTATCAATGAAATAGGTTTTATGGGACAGAAAATTGTATGACATTAACGTGGACGTATGATTTAGGAATTGTGGCCGCCAAGGATGGTGACAAACAAGGTGCAATCTGGAATACCAATTTCTACACAATTTGCAGCATTTGCGGTTATATATAGAAATATATCTTGAAAGATTGATTCATTGTCTCTGAGGTAAGTGACTTAACATAACCTTAAAGCAGATACGAGTAGACTAACGGAGTTAAATCACATAATCCTGGTGACCATTGGACCCAAGAATGATAGAATACAAGATTACGACAAACCGAACACAAAAATTAAAAGTTCTGCGCGGGTTGGGCAAATGACGTCACGAACACATTTTAAAGTTGTAAAAACGTAACACTGGGCCAATTTTTATTACTTTTCCCTTTAAATAATATTTTAATTTCGTTTTTAATGTTTGTCTTTTACGATATATAAAATTAAATAATATTTAAAACACATAATCACATATACGAGGGCGGATTCATATTGAAGCTACTTAGGTGGAAAACCACATTTTTTTTCAAAAACCATCTATTTCTCAACATAGTCAGTCTCCTTTTAGCTCAACGTCAAGCCGAAACAGGGTGACAAAATTGATTGTAACCATCATGAGAAAAATCATAAAAACCAGAAAAAAATAAAAAATGCAAAGGCTTATGTGTATAAAAACCATTTGAACCGTGTAAAATGTTTTTTTTTTTTTAGATTTTTTTCTGACTTTTCTCATAATGGTTACAATTAATCTTGTCATCCTGTTTCGGCATGACGTTGAGTTCTGCAACTGCTTGCATTATTTTCAGAACCAGACTTACTGTCATATCTTATGGCTAAAGGTTGGATCTAATAATTTGATTATTGTGGTGTAGTCTTGTCAAAACGAGTTGCTTTAGAATCTACTTCATTGTTTGCGCGCCGTAGACCACCCAGCCCTAGCAGCCGATACAGGCTTCATTAGAGTATAACATTGTGAATGCAAATTTAAAAGCAATTTATTTGCCTCCGACCATCCGGCTATCGCTGCTCTGGTGTAAATCTCTCTATAATGAAATGTCAAACCAAATTAAACAAACATGAACTATCAGCTATTAAATGAGTTGTTCAATAAAGCAGCTCAAAGCTGTGAACCTCTAAAAAAAACACCTAATACATAAATATGTAGATATTTTACTAACACAGTTTTATGCTTACATCTACACACTAACAACTTCAACCCAAATTCGTATAATGTCGCAACACATCATTCTTATGTACGTATCTGTAGAAATTTTAATATTCATGCTTAAAATTACATGAATATTTTATATGTAGTATGAGTAAGTGTGCAATTATTTTAAAAAATATATGTATATATCCTTAACAAGATTAAAATTCTTATCTGTGTGAATATTTGCAGTTCTTTTTTTAAATTCAACTCAAAGTATGCTTTTATTATAAAATTTGAAACACAGCCAAAAAGTATGCAATAAAATTTAGTAAAAAAATATAATGGCTATCTGGTGAAAAAGTTTTATTTTCCAGTAGGGAGGTACGTATTCGAACAACATTGTCGCCACAAATTATATATATCACACAAAAAATAAAATCATAGTTAATTTAAGACTTTTTATTAATGCCTTTACGTTATTTAAGTTAAATTAATGTGCTTTTAAAAAAATTTTAATTTTATAGATTTCGCATACTACTTACTCGTGATACTACCATACATAGAGCAGCCCCTGGAGAAAACAGTATTTTTCAAAATGTACTCTCGCCAATTTTAGTCTTTGTCCTTGTGCTTTATTTATTGTTATAGTAAATTTATTTATTGTTATCGCAAATGCTGTTTGAGTATGGTATTGAATGTATTACTGATATACATACATATATTAAAAAAACTTTTTCCTTTACCGGAATTAAACGTTGTTTTAAACTTGAATGGTGCCACCGTACGTTTAAAAAAACCCATCGAAAATTTAAAAAAGTGCAACGCACACCGGCTAATTAATTTTTCATACAAAAAATGTAAAAAAGCACCAAAAACGTTGCGAAATGCACCGAGTTGACAACGTTGCACTCCACAACGTAAACTAAAAAGTTAACTTACCCGAGCAATACAAGTTTATGCGAATTAACTTCTTGGAGGTGCTACTGTATATTTCAGCTAGTTCTAATAGTAGATTGCACTTGGAATAATAAAAACAAATGATTTTAATATAGATTTTTCTTAAGACGTTTTTTTTTCTTTTTTTTTTTTTTTTTTATATTGGACCAGTACTCAGGGGATGACCCCTACATATGCAGTGCATTGTACCAGAACTAGGAAAATAGGTTGTGAGGAGGGGGAAAGAGGGAGTAGTGTTATAACAGACAGGAAACACGTCTGCAGGCAAATTATTCCACAGACGAAGCGTTCGGCTGAAGAACGAATTCTCTCTGTAATGCGTAGTGCGATTCCCCGGGCGATCGACCACAAATGGATGAGCTCTAGACGATGAACGCGTGCTACGTAAAAATATGCGTGTTTCGGGAATAAGATCCCTAATCTCGTCAGAGCAAAATCCATTGTAGTATCGATAGAACAGAGTAACGCATCCCACACTGCGTCGATGCTCCAGTGAGTCAATAGAGTTGGATACCCTACTGTCACCGATGAGCTTCTTCGCCCTCTCCTGCACACGGTCGAGTAACCCCAAAATAGACTTTGAGGCACCGGCCCAAACATGAGAGTTGTATTCCATTTTCGGTCGGATGTAGGTGGTATAAATAGTAAGGAGGTCGGATGGAGTGAAGTACATCTTACACCGTTTCAAAAAACCAAGACACTTGAATGCTTCTTTGGAGACATGAAAAATGTGTTCAGTCCAGCGAACATCACACTGTATCTTCATTCCAAGAACATCAAGAGCATTCGATTCCTCAATATTTATACCATCCATGAGCACAGATGAAGCAGCATTTGCGGTCGTTTGCTTGTGTGTTAATAAGCAACATTGGGTCTTACGAGCGTTGAAGGCGACTCTGTTTTTACGACCCCATTCGGAGATTAATCGAAGGTCACTATTCAGTGAATCATTCATATTTAGCCTCTTAGCAGCGATCTCGGATAGGCTGGGCCTATAGCTAAAAGAGTACGAGTGGCAAATGCTGCTGTCATCTGCGAAAGAGTGGATAGGGTTGGAAGTTTGGTATAGAAGATCATTTAGAAAAATAAGGAATAGGGTAGGAGAAAGAACGGAGCCTTGCGGAACCCCTGAATTAATCTTGAACTCGTTTGATGAGACCCCATCTATAACAACTCGTATAGTGCGATCTCTGAGAAAACTCGATATAAACCGAGAGAAGTCATCACCGACACCAAAAGCAGTAAGTTTTGCCAGTAGTGCACCATGCCACACTCTGTCAAACGCTTTTGAAATATCCAGAGCCACCACCCTACTTTCACCGAAATGATGGATTGAGTGGCACCATTTCTCTGAGAGATATGCCATAAGATCGCCAGTAGAACGACCCTCACGAAATCCATATTGACGATCGCAAAGTAGTTTATGCGACTCTAGATACTTCATAAGGTGATGGTTAACCATACTTTCCATTACTTTGGAAAGTTTTATAATAATACCAGTAGGAATCACCACCGGTCGATGCAAACGACCACATTGTTTTTTTATCGCTCTTAAGTAATACACTCTCATATAAAATCCAATGTTGAAACCAATAAAACTGTGAAAACCCCCAACTATGTTATTTACTCACATTTGGCAACACTGCTTTTGTTTTACTTGTAAAGTCAAACACATACACATATTTTGTTTGTTAGTGTTAATAACAAATTAAAAGCCTTATTAAAATATTGACCAAAATGAAATTCAACTCGTTCACTTCTGTGCAGAGAGAACTTTAAAACGATTTACGATTTTTCCAAATCGGTGCAGTAGTACGGCTACAAAAGGAATTTTTAAATTATATAGATACTCGTATTTACAGAATGTTGCTCTCTATGAAAATCGTTATCATTATTGCAATGTTTTACTATAAAATAAGTATGTATGAGTACTCGATTTTTTTTCTCTCTATAAAACAACAAGTTAAGCACATTTCAAAATTTTAACACTCGGAAATTGTGTGTCAGTTACTATAACTCTCCCTAAAGTACCTGTTTATGAGCATGTTTACATTCATGTTCAGTACCATCAATTACTTTCAACAATTTTGTAAAAATGTATTAGTTATGAGATTGTACATATGTACATACTCGTATCCAGTTGTCCAGGTTGGTGTCAACGACTTTTCATCGTCCTTAAACTACTGTGTTCTATAACGCAAACTTGAAAAAATTATATAAGAACGGCTTCTTGGTTAACGTTTTTTTATTTACGACAATACAGTATTATTAGGTACAACCAGACAATTCAACAATATTAGAATATTGTTTAGATTTTTATAGATTTTTTTCTACGTGTGGTATGTACGAAACATAATAATCCTCGTCAACGACAATATAAATGACAATGTTACTCTTATTTCCAAGCACAATTATAGTGTCCTTTGTTCGAAAATGTCATCAGTAATTGTCCTGAGCTGCCGTCACTGTGTCGTCGCTCTAATTCGGCAGGTTTTGTACACATTTTCGACGATACGTGCATGACATGGCCAACTGGGTATGTACATACATATGTAAGTAAATAGATGTAGGAGTTTGTAATACACACACATGTACATATTTTATGGATAAATTTGTGTGTGTCAGGTTGAATATTTGATACCGGAATTCCTTAAGTTTGTTTGTCAGCTGGGATTTTTTTTTTACATGGAAAACTATTGCGCAATTTTATTTTCTAAGAACATTTTGATCATATCCTACCCCAACCTTAGGCAATAATATTTATAAACCACACACACACACGTATACATAAATAATTATTTATAAGCACACAGGCAGGCTGTACCTAAACGACATCTTTAATGATGCAAAACGACAATCTTCATTTTTGCAAGACGCGCGAAGCGCAGTCAATATAAATCGTTCGTACCACATATTTGCATAACTACATATTTTTTATCTTGGACCAGTACTCAGGGGATAAACCCTACATATGCTGTGCATTGTACCAGAACTAGGAAAATAGATTTTGAGGAGGGGGAAAGTGGGAATAGTGTTTGTGAACATTTGACTTGAACTTTCCGATATAATAACAGACGAGAAACACGTCTGCAGGCAACTTATGTATTCCACAGGCGAAGCATGCGTTTGATAAATGAATTCTCTCTGTAATGCGTTGTACGGTTCCCCGACCCAATCGAGCACAAATGTATGAGCCTTGGATGATGAACGCATGTTACGTAAAAATCTGCGAGTTTCGGGAACTAGATCCCTAATCTCGTCAGAGCAAAATCCATTGTAGTAACAGTAGAACAGAGTTACGCACCCAACACTGCGTCGATGCTCCAGTGATTCAATAGTGTTAAACACCCCCAAAAATTTATCACCGATAATCTTCTTCGCCCAACACGGTCGAGAAGCCCCATAATGGACTTTGAAGCGCCGGTCCAAACATAAGATTTGTATTTCATTTGCGGTCGGATATGGTCTGATCAAAAAATAACCGTTATTTTTTATTTTCATGAGTTACGTATGTTCGATTTTCGCATTTTTTTCTGTTATGGTGGTACACATGTCTATTATATATGTTTGCAATAGCAGCCATTTCGGATTGTCAGTTTGTTTTTGACAGATAAAAAGGTTAATCGTGTTTTGGTGTGCTCTTCGATTTTTTTACTAAATTATGAGCAAAAACAACGTCGCATGGACATCGCTCAAGATTGTCACCGACGATCCAGATTTTCTCTAAAAGGTCATAACTGGTGACGAATCATGGGTGTATGGCTATGACATTGAAACCAAGGCCCAGTCAATCCAGTGAAAGCGTCCAGAAGAGCCAAGACAGAAAAAAGCAAGTCAAATTCTGTCAAATATGAACGTTTTGCTCACTGTTATCTTCGACTGCAATGGCGTAGTGCATCATGAGTTCTCGCCATATGGTCGTACGGTCAATAAGGAATACTTTTGCTCACTGTTTTCTTCGACTGCAATGGCGTGGTGCATTGTAAATTCTTGCTACAAGGTCGATAAGGAATACTATCTTAAAGCTGTGTGCCGTTTACGCGAAGCAATTGATCAGAAACGCACAGAATTGTGGAGAAAACAATCGTGGATTTTGCACCATCATAACGCACCAGCTCACACATCGATGCTTGTGCTTGAGTTTTTTGCCAGACTTGGCCTCTGCTAACTTTTTCCTTTTCCCAAAATTGAAGACACCGATGAAAGGAAAGCGTTTTGCTACGATTGAGGAAATAAAAAAAATCGAAACAGGATCTGTTGGCGATGCCAAAAAGTGCATTTCAGACGTGTTTCGAGCATTGGAAAAAATGCTGGCATAAGTATATTATATCTGAGGGGAAGTACTTTAGAGGGGACAAGCTAGTTATTGCTGAATAAACAAATACTTTTTGAAAAAGTTTAAAATAACGGTGATTTTATATCAGACCTCGTATGTTTATTTTTGGGCTATAAACTTGGCTTTTTGCGTTCCCGTACTTCTAATAGATTTTAGCTCCTTTTGAAAGAAGCTTATGCTTGCTCTGATTTGCACGAAACTTACCCAGAAAGTAAAGAAACACACCTAATATCAAAATTTATCAACTTATCATAAAAAAGTTTAGTATAGTAAAATATAAGTACGTTTCTCTACCGTCTCAAATGTTTGCGTACATTGGCGTTTGAGATCATGAAAAAGGCTATTAATTTCACAACATTGCGCAATAAAACTTGGCGTTGCCATAAAATTGGCTTGAAAAAATTTCTTGGCAACTTTTCTAATGAAATATTTTATACACAAAAGAAATATATGTGCACACGATTACATATGTATGTATGCACACATTTATAGCCGCCCGCAATCAATATTTTAGCGCCTGCGCTCATTCCAGCTGATTGTTAAATTTCACAAATTTGGCGCCATTCATAAAAATAAAAATTTGTATACGGCATCTGAAGACATTTAACAGGTACTCGTGACAAATGTTTCTGTTGGATATTTCCAAGTACTTGAGAGGCAACAGCCATAATGATGTGTTTCTTTCGCAGAAATTGCATCAAAATTATAAGAGGTTGTGTGTGTGTGTGTGTGTTTGTGCGTTTCTCTCTTAAATCAACAGCCTCTGCCCTGAACAGGCAAGACAACATTGTTGTGTTCTTATTTTATAACAAAATACTCTAATAGAAAGAAAAACTTGTGAAGGACATATTTTTTATTTCCTTTTTTATTATCATAATCTAAAGCAGGTACATACATACATATATGTATATATATATATATATATATATATATATATATATATATATATATATATATATATATATATATATATATATATATATATATATATATATATATATATATATATATATATATATATATATATATATATATATATATATATATATATATATATATATATATATATATATACAAAACCTACTAAAACTTTACGTTTTGCATTGTTTATGAGAGTGGTTACCTGTTTGCGCAGATATATGAAGAATGTTTGCAAGAAAATTAAAAATGTTCGATTTTCGTGCAAATATGTTGATGTTTGTCAAACCGCTTGTGTTGTTTAACGCTAAATTTTGTCATTTCAGTGATTGGTAGAAGAAGAATTAAACAAAATTGATCAAGAAAAAATTGTCTTGTTCTAATTTATAGAATTGTATACAACTCTGCTAGAGTTGGGTAGTTTGCGAAAGAACTATGTAGTATAACTGAACTATTCACTTGAGGGAGCTAAGTGAGCCAATCAATTCTGCGATCTCTCTTAGCTCCGTAGTTCATGTTTCTTTCTTTTGTCTTTGTTTTCTTTTCGTTCAAGCTTATTTCTTTCTAGTATGTTTACGGAAGGAAATAGCCAAAAAGTTTTGAATCAATTTCACACAGAAAACACAAAATTAGACAACAAGTTTTTGTTTAACACAAATTCTGTTGTCTTTTCCTGTAGTATCAAAATAGATGATTTGAAATGAAAAAGAAAAAAAAAATATGAAAACGATCAAAATTCATCTCAACTAAATTAAATTTTCTTTTCAATACAATTATTTTTCATCACACCTAAATATTTCTAATCTCACTTTTAATTTTGTTTACACCGATTTTGGTTTGGGTTTCTTTTTGTTTCATGAAAGCTGAAACAGAGCCGTTGATTGAAATTAGTTTTATATAGCACTGAGCACTGAACTACTGAACTAAAAGAAAGACATATTTCCTTGAAAAGAGCATTCATTGAAAAGAGCTCATGAAACCAACTCTAAAATCTGCCGTCTTTGTGGAACAATTAAAAGGAATGTCTACAGTAACCGATTCTGAAGAAATGGAAGCTATAACATTTTTGCAGAGCAGTTAAAAGTTTGTGTTGTTCAACTACAAACGAATGTTTGCCAAACTGTTTGCGTAGTTTATTTGGTCCTTAAATATGTACATATGTTCTATGTAGTGTAAAAAAGACCAAGAGGTAAAAATTTATTTGAATTTTATTAGAATATTAAGCATCAAAAATCTTAAATTTGTAAAAACGGTCTTCAAATCTTATTTGACTTGAAAAATCTTCAAAATCAAGGTAAACTCTTCATTCTGGTAAGTAGTATAAAGGTGATGCTACCAGACCGCCGAATAAAACTTGCATCGCACCACTAATGCATTGGCCTTCAGTGTTTTCGTTTTTTTTCTGTGCTTTCAAAAGTCAACAAGAGCAATGGAACGTAACGCAGAAGAATGGAAAGAATTTAACTTTTGTTTTTATTGCTTTTGTTGCACCTTCTTTTATGTAAATCAACACAACAGCTTTTTAAAACGCAATTTCTAGATTTGTTTAAAATTAGTATGTTGGCAGATTTTCCGTTCGAATGACATTTTGTAGCTTTGTTTACCATCTTGTTGTTGGTATGAAAAGGTGCAAATTTCTTGTTGATGGGCGTATGAAAGATTAATTTTTTTTAAAGGAGAATATGTGACCGAAAACCTCAGCACAAGGTCGCAAAGTAATAATAGAAAAATAATAAACAAAACAAATAAGAAAAGAACGACGATACGAGTAAATGGCAGGGTGAAAAATTAAGTAAAACGATGTGACATTGTCCTTGACAGGGATATAAACGCACAATTTACATGATTTGCATGATGTGAATTTTTAGTTGTATATGTTGAATTTTTAGTATGTACTCGTTTG
The DNA here is from genome assembly GCA_914767995.1 of Thecocarcelia acutangulata. Taxonomy (NCBI): domain Eukaryota; kingdom Metazoa; phylum Arthropoda; class Insecta; order Diptera; family Tachinidae; genus Thecocarcelia; species Thecocarcelia acutangulata. The sequence continues at coordinate 90,768,349 of OU612098.1, read as the reverse complement.
TACATATGTAGATACACCCAGTTGGCCATGTACTTACATCATGTTAAAAAACCGGTACAAGGCGATAGAATATCGTGGCAGACATATTGATAACATATAATACAAATCGTCCGAACAAATGATCATGAAATCTGACAAGACTTTACAAACGACAATTTCCATGGCACCGCATCGTCAACGATTATATTAAGTATCTTTTACATGTTCACAGCTTTTAGTTGAAAGTGCTGCTTTATATAACAACCCATTTAACAGCTATAGTTGCTATTTGTTAAGTTTGGTTTGACATCTTATTATAGATAGGATAGACTTACTCTAATTTAACCTTTAAAATTTGTTGAAGTGGATTTTTTTTCAAACAAATGTATATAAATGATATAGGTGCAATTAATTGGCCACGAAGGCCATATGATGAAAATATCACTTCCTGCGATTTTCTTCAGCGTTGATTTTATTATTCGGTGCTTCCATCAACAAACAATATTATCGCATACAGGGCTCAAGAAAACCGAAAAAATACATATTTTCAGGCGAAATTGAGGACAATATATGTTTTATGCAGGGAGCTCAAACCCAAGAATTGTTGCTTGATAGTTTAAAAAATTGGTCCCCAGATGGACCCAAAACGCTCCAAAGAGTAGTAGTGGGAATAGTAGGGCCTAGGACAGGAAAAGTAATAACTCTTTGCAAGTACGCCATAATCTTCCAAGCAGAACTATACGCAGTAAGAGAAGTGGTGGAAATACTATCCCTTAGGGGCCAAATAAAAAAAAAAATACTCTCCGACAGTCAACCGGTCTTCAAAGCCCTAAACAGTTATGTTTTTACACCCCAGCTAGTACTGGAATGTCACAACAGGCTAAATGCACTGGCAAACCAGAACCACATTACTCAGATTGGGGTGTCAGGATATGAGGAGCACTGTAATAATGAGAGCAGCGAGAACTTTCCCCTCCAATCTTTGGCAAATCTGCTAATACCATCGTGGAGAAAAATTGGAACAAGATAAACGGTCTTGGACATTCCAATAAATTTCTGAAAGAGAGCTAAACTTGCTCTAAGATTGGATAGAAAAAGCCTAAGAACACTGATAGATGTACTTACAGGACCTGCCTTAAGCACCAGTACAGAATGGGTATTTCAAATATATATTTTTACGGTGAGAGAGTGCTGTCAATGGTACACTACTCTCCCTACTGGGAGGCGTTGAAACACTGAAGATACAGGCTGCTACAAGCTCATACGATCGGTGAACAGAACTTACTAACACTCTCATAGAAGCAGTTACTCTTATTTCCTGGCATACATTGTGGAAGCACAATGGATCAATAATGGTCGCAGTGCAAGGGGCCGTTTTTGATCCACATCTCTTTCTAACAATAATATGCATATGATGCATATGGGAGTAGTTATACTACATATAAGAGTAGCTCACTACCCGCTCGCCGGAGTGGGAGTGAGCAGAAAATTCATGCGGCCGGAGCTAGTCTTACTGTAGCGAACATAGGGAGTACTGTTTTTTTAGACGGCCTGGTGCAGGATGTGCAATTGATTTACATCAGCATCTGCCGTGTGGTCCAATTCTAACGGGTGAACTAATATACGGTACACCAGCGCGCTTGTGTGGCTTGCAAAGACCACAACCTTTTGCCATATGATTGTAGCCATATGAATAAATCCCTTGATAAAGAGCTCGGACCTTCTAGTCCCTCCTTTATGCAATTTCCCAGACAGTCAATAAAAGACAAGGCTTCACAAGCTGGTGGCTCGAAATCCATGAAGAATATCAGCACTTAAACAACTCAGCTGCTTATCCATCGCTTTTGGTTTCTTACATTCTATGATGTAGCAAGACAACAGCGCCCCGGGGACTATAATTAGCCCTCCAATAACTGGCATGCTACCGGGAGGAGGGATCCATGAAGAATATCAGCACTTGAACAACTCAGCTGCTTATCCATCGCTTTTGGTTTCTTACATTCTATGATGTAGCAAGACAACCGCGCCCCGGGGACTATAATTAGCTCTCCAATAACTGGTATACTCCCAGGTGCAGAAGGAACTAACTATACTGGACTTCACATTAGTTTCGGATAATTTTGTCGACAAATAGAGTGTACATCATACGCAAATGAAGAGGCCATTACAATTAATGAAGACACCACTCAACAGAAGACAGGTAGCAGAAAATGGATCATCGGAAAACTGACCTCGCCAGCTCTGCTAGATAAATTTGACACAAAAACACACGAAGCGAGTCTTATGGAGAAAACTATGCGGATAATCAAATCTATGCCCAGAGTTAAAACAAGAAGGCACTGGTAGAGTAGTAAAGCAGATAAAGATTAGGTTTCACACGCAATCTTTAATAACAAATGGTTGTTGCGGAAGAAACTGCGAGCAGATATAAATAAATACCCGTTGCAAACTGGTTAAAAGCTAGTGAAGGGAAAATTTGTCGTAATTTTAAATCGTGTAAATTTTCCTCATGACATCAAGTCTCCAAAAAATGCCAGCGTTTGATTAAGAGTTACAGACTTAAAAATGTTTTCCCAGTTGATTTTATTTGCTGTTTCATTGTGGCAACAGCATAACTTGAAAACGTTAATCAAAAGTGCATTAAACGTCCTTGTGGCAAAGTGCAAAATAAATGAGCATTTTAAGCTTTTGCGGTCGCAACAAATAAAAATAACGTAATCATGGATAAAAAAAAAATAAAATTATTTAGACGATTAGATTTATTACATTGGGATATACAATGTATGTATTAATACATACATAACAATTTTAACCAAAGCATTTGTGTATATGAAAGGTGCTTTGAAATGAATATTACGACTATTAAATGTTGTACAATACACTCAATGTTTAACCTTGAATGCACTTGCACTCTATCAATGATGATAGAACGAAAATTAACTTAAAAATAAATATTAATAACACAAAAAATATTATGCAGGTAAAGAAAAACCTTTAAATTTGCCAGCATTATTTAAACTTGTTAATTGAAAATGCGGAACAATTTTGAAACGAATTAGAGCGCGACGTAACTAAAATGAACTTTTAAAATCACATGACTTATATGCTTAACGTTTGCAGGAGCAGTTGAAAATAGTAATACTCGTACATAGCATAATAATGTTTGCATTTTTATTAGGCTTCAAACATTTTTTTTTTTTGTGAATTTAGGCCTAGGCCATTTGCTTCCTTCGAAGTACACAACAACGTATTTTTGTCTGTAAGCGTAAACTTCACCCAAATTCTCTTGTACGTAATATACTTAATTTCGGTGGCCAAATAAAGCTTTTCGTCTAGAATTGGCCGGACTTAAGTAAAAAGTATATCTTGTTTTTAAGTTTTCATGTTTATTATTAAGATTTGAATACTTATTGTTAGTTCACTTTGAAGATTCAATAAATAAATAAATGTCAAAAAGAATAATAATATCGCGATATCGCTCCCCATTTACAATTATGGTAAGACGTTTTAATTTTGAAAAAAGTAAGGTCCAATGATTCCTTCTGACCAAATTGCAAAGGTGACTGAAGAATAAGTTGAGGGTTTTCCATTCCCTATAACCGACTATTCTGTTTATTCATACATCCATTCAAATGAATATGTGCCTCGTTACTCGTTATGATTTTTTCATGAGAATCGGGGTTGTCATGGGCGAGCTGTGACATCCAATTGGCATATGTACGACGACGTAAATGATATTGTGGAAGAAGCTCTTGTGTTAACTGAATCTTAAATGGAAACAAAGGTAAATCCTTGTGGAAAATTGTGACCAAATTTGTTGCTTGAAGGCCAAGCTTCTGAACGCGGTGTCGAATTGAAAATGATGAATTGTTTTGAATACTTTTTTGAGCAGCAGTAATACGTTGTGGTCCATGCTTACGCCTATCACCTACAGACGCTCTTTCTTCGTAATCATTCCTTATACGATAAATAGTACGTTTTGTTTTCACGCTGTTTCTTGTAACTTTTTCATCGTCAGCATTATCGATGATTGATTTTGATAAAATGTTTTAACCAAAAAAACACGTTGATTTATCGAATATTTTTATTTCATATAACATTTGCCACGTGTCTACTTCACAACTGCCAAATATGAGTTGTCAAGACTAATGTTTACCAAAAGGTGGCAAAGGAAAGTAGTATACCTTCCCGGCGGACACCCTGTACGTAATAATAAACTGTATTTAGAAAATTTGTGTTACACCCCGTCTACAACTGTGATTAACTCTCATACAATATTAGAGAGAACGTCGATAAAATGAAAAAACAAAATTCTTCATGTACTTCTCAATATCGCATAAGGAGTATACGCAGTTTTGTTAAAATCATTAAAAAAAAAATTCAAAAATAATTGAAAGCCGAGAAGAAACCACTTCTTTGCGAGCAGTAGACACTTATGTGAATTTAAAAGTGTTTCTTTGTGAGATATTCTGCGAAATCCGGTTAAGTGAGGGTATTTTGGCGATTCCTAAAGCTGATTTTCTAAATTCCCAAATAACTCCGAAGTGGTTTTTTATACTCGGTACGCATTTCTGCCATCGAACGGTTATCTGAAATTTTAACGGTCAGTTTAAATCCGATTACATGGATAATTATTCGGGTTTTTTTTTCTTGATTTTTACCGATATTTTGTCGATTTTTACCGATGTTTGGGAATTTTTGCCGGCTTTTTTAAGATTTTACCAAGTTTGTGCGCCTTTTGTGCAATGCAGCAGCACTTTTCAAAGTATGCTGTCGGGATTGTTCCGGTTAAGTGAGGGTATTTTGGTGATTCCTAAAGCTGATTTTGTAAATTCCCAAAAACCTCAGAACCGGTTTTTTATATTCGGTACGCATTTTTGCCGTAGAATGTCTATCTGAAGTTTTAACGGCCAATTTTAACCCGGTTGCACGGGTTTTCTTGATTTTTACCGATATTTTGTCGATTTTTGCCGGTTTTTTGCATTTTTTTGCCGTTTTTTACATTTTACCGAGTTTGTGCGCTTTTTGGGCAATGCGGTAGCACTTGTCAAAGTTTCCTGCCGGTTTTTAGTGACTTAATAGCTGACATTTACACCACAGGAGCGGTTATTAACACGCTGATATTAGTTTCACTTCTATGTTTGTATTTCTGTAAGTTTTTATGTTTGTAACTCTCGCAACCCCAGGCGTATGAGTTATTATTTATTGGGAGAGATAAGAACATTTTAACTTATACACTTTCATAGCACATCAAGTTAAAAAGTAAAATATATATAAGTAGTTAAAGAAGCTAAAAAAATTTCTTTTTTAAATTATATTTATTCAGTATTATCTCGACTTGAGCTGTTATAACATATTGCCACAAATACATACATACATGTATTACACATAAATTATTTTTGGAAGGCATTTACGATTCAGTTTAATTACTGCCCGTCTACATTAAACATGAAAAGCTGTTAAGACGTACTGTTAAAACATACCTTTGGCGATCCGACTGTTACATGGTGGAGTACACATATGTCCTGATTTTTGATTGTTTTAACTGCGTCAATACAAGCACATCATCTTTTTTATGCCCTTTTTTATAGTGTGTGGAAAAAATATATTTTTATTGCAAAATTTACAATTTAAAATAAGAATTTGAACTTTTTTCTGTTCATTCATTTTCCGTTTTTCTTAACATTCGTGTCATGGCAGCAAGAAAACTGTAACATTTGCGGTCTACACCTGACAGTAACAGAATTTTGCTGGTACTGTTCTCATGTGAGGTGTGGACAACGCTTTCTGAAAACTTTTAATAGAATTTTATATATCTTTGGCAAAAAATTGACATAATTATGTTAAATTTTAGCCTGATTACCAATAACTGCAATGAATTTATTTTACAACTTCTACAACAGAAAAAAATAAAATAAAACGAAGAAAACATATTACCCACGCACTCGTAGACAGCTCATTTGACGCGTCAACTTCAAATACAAAGATTTTCCTCCAAGTTGCTTTGAGATGAATGCACTCAAATTGCCTCAAAAAATGCCAAGGCAAGCGAACAAATGTTGCGCACAAGTAAAAATATAAAAAAAGCACATGCATACCAGAGAATGACAAAAGTATCATTTTAAGTACTTATTGGGTATTTGTAGAAAAAAGTATATGATTATGTACAAGTCAAAAATCAAACCACACACTATGTTGTGTTCATGCCAACCTAAGTATGTTTCGAAGGGCTCATTGGATATTGGCATACTCATGCCCATTTTTATTAAATACTTACGTTAGTAAGTAAAATGTGTATTGCGTATTTAGAATACTCATACTTGTATACATATATACACTCGAGTGCTCATATATACTCTGACAGGGCTGGAACACACAATTTTAAAAACTTTCACGTTAAATACAGTTTCTATATGTAGTTTTAAAGTGCCCTAGAGACGATATAAAAAAGCACACCAATCAGGGCATATGTGTAAGTGCCCTGTTTTTGTCATTTAAACGCAGACGTACAAATAAAATCGTCAATCATCATTTTTATTTTGACTTCGCTGCGTTCATTTCTAAACATGTTATCATCGGATGAAGAACTATTGCTATCTTGTGCAATTTTGTTAAGAAAAAAAAAACATGAAAAGAAAAAAACTATGTATGAAAAGTAGTACTATATGAACAAAATAAAATTATATAATCATAAAGAATATAAAATTTAATAATCATAAACAAAATCAATAAATAAATAAAAATCAATTCAATAATCATAATAAATATAGATGTAGTTTTTTCTTTTACTTATTGTTGTTCCTTTCGATAACAAAACTGATTTTTTTTTATCGTCAGTCACAACTGAAGATTATCTAAATAATTACACGTTAAAATAAAATATGAAAAGTTTTTATTTTCATCAATCAGAGCCGACAACCTATAGGTGTACCCGAAGAAGTACGACTGCAAGCAAGCACACACTTATACCGCCTCCAGGGCACTTAAAAGTTTCTACATTTTGTTTGGTTGTTTAAGTGTATATAAAATATATATAAATAATTAACATACGTGTGCTAGTACAGTAAAATTCGCTTATAGTCTCAAATGCACCCTTTTTGTGGACTATAAGCCGAATTGGACTATAGTTAGATTTTTATATAAGCCACTTTTTGGCTTATAAATGAATTATCATATAATATTTTATTTTGACTATATAAAATCTGAAAGCAGATATTTCAATGTTCTCATCTCATCTAAGTGGAATATAAGAGAAAATGGACTATAGCGCTAATGGACTATGTAACAAATATTTTGCAGGTATTTTATTTATTGATGCCAAAAAACTGCACATTTTGGACTAAATCGCTAATTCTACTATAAGCGGTGTGGCTTATACGCGAATTTTACTGTAATATGTTTGATACATCTTTTAAATCTTTATCACATAAAATCACGAACGTCATTCAAACACAAATTAGAAAAAAAACCTAGTATATATTTTATATTTTTTTGGTGTTATTCATAAAAAATATTGTATGTTTATTAAACTGTTATTTGACAATCTTCTATAGGAAATTTGTCAAATAAGTTTTTAATAAACATTAAATATATTTTATGAATACGGTTATTTATGTCTAACATTAAAAAAATTTTTGTTATTTATCATTAAAAATTTGTATGTACTCGTAGTTCCATATCTGCACATGTATTTCGCTGCTCCATTTCATGTCTACAAAAACTACTTTACAAACTACGCAAGTACAGAAAAAATACCCAAGTACTTATGTAGCATACATGGGTATTAAATATTACCGCAAGTGATATGGGCACGGTCTCACACATGCATGTATTTCAGTTCTTTGTGTTTTGGTGTGTATAGTACTTTCGCTTCTATAAGTTTAAGTAATACACATACTTGCTGCTCAATAGTTATGAATGAATGGTTTTTTCCGCATAAGTATTGGGTATACCTAATAACGAAATTTTCGGGTTAATACTTAAGAATAGTTGTTTTTATGAGTACCCATTGTCAGTCTCTGGGATACATAAATAAAAAACAATAAACAGCATCAAAAATCGATGGCAAATTGTGAAATTATAAACAAAACAAGTCACATGACAAAGTGGTGAGATATATTAATACATACATAGGTATGTACATATGTACTTATGTATGGATTTATGTAGTTTACGTAAGTTTGCAACTAGAGGTACGTTTACATAGTAATACCTACAATGTATTTAGAATTGCAAAATCAAAAAACAAAAGAGAGCACAAGTATGTATGTTGTAGGTATTTTTATTTTATTTGTATTTTTTTACGCATACTAAAGTGAAATAAATTTGCAATGTAAAGCATGAACAGAATGGGCGGGGTAACGAAGACCAAAGATGGTATTAACAGTACATTTGTAACGACCGATGCCCACGCAAAACTTGCAATAAACAATACAGTTAGTTGCAGTAAATCAGTTACTACGGCGAGCGAGACCCAAACTCTTGAAGACCAGGCAACAAACACAACAACGCGGGCGCTGTTCTTCAGCCCAGAGCAGCTTTACGACTGGCCCAGTGAAATTTTTATGGCATACATCTCCCAAGGTGCATTAACGTATACACGGTGGCAGCACTAGAGCAAAATTACAACAATACAACATGTGGTAAGCTATGTTTATCAAAAATATTTGTAACTATTTTCACAATTATAAACTAGGAATGTACCTTTTCATAATTATAAATTATATTTATTTGGAATTTAATTCAGAATAAAACACTAAATTCACTTTAAAAAATGTAAACAATACATTTAACGTAAATAACTTACTATATTGCCAGTAGCAAAAAATTGTCACATGCCGTAGTGCTGCCACCGTGTATACGTTAATACGCCTTGACATCTCCGATCAGAACCCAGTGACAATAAGCGCGACACAACTGATCAGCGCTGTCAACTTTGAAATTTCAAAACGCACCAAAATGGGGGAAAAAGTGCGTTATTTCAACAAAAACGCACCGAATTTTGAATTTTTTTCTTTTCATTTTTAGAAACCTATTTTGTATTTTAAGAAGTACAATATTTTGATATTAAAAACATGATAATGAAACAGTCTTTTAAGCGACTATCAATCAAACTGGGTCTGATAGCACCGCTTGATAGCATGCCATCAAATTCGTTTAATATCCAGAGTTCGTGTTTGTCAAACTCTCACTCGCACTCTAGTGCGACTTCGTTAGTTTTATTAAGATAATGTTACCTTTACAATAATTATAACGATATTTTAGCAAATTTATTACTAAGCAATATCATTTAATTGTATTTGCTGTCGACCAAAATCAGTTGTTAATTTTAATACCTGTGATCAGGGACACAAAAATACAGCTGCTTGCCGTCGTCAAAATTATATTGCAGGAGCATACAACCATCACTATCGAAACAATTTATGATTATCGGATCATTAAAAGTTACAGAATCGCACTACAAGCCTTCAAATTCAATTAATTGCAATTCTATCAAACACAGTGCACATTTTATTTGTGTTTTCGTAAACGGTGTCTTTAAAAGAATTTTTTGAAATATACGAAAATTTGGTGAAGTTTTCCATAATTAATTAATATTTAATGCAAACGTTTGGGAGAAACTTTATAATTTAATAATTTGGTAATTTCTCAATTACCAAGGCCGTAACGAATTCACGAGACGTCATAAATACGAACTTCACTGTTCAGAGACTGCATTTGTTACAATATTTGGCAAACTTGGCTTGATCGTTTAATAGCAAAACACTTTCTAAAAGCAGCAATATTGTAAAACGAAATGTTTCTTTTGCCTTCGACAACAGCAAAATTGTCTGATTTTAGGCATATGAATAATATGTTACGTTTTTCACGTAAAATTAAATATAAAAATTTTGGATACTTAAACAATTTTTTTTTTACATTAAAAAAAAAAAAGTTGTGTTGAATATGATTTTGTACCAACGAAATTTAAAAAACGCACCGAAAATGTAAAATAGCACCCCGCACCGGCTAAAGAATTTTTCGCACAAATAATTTTAAAAAGCATCAAAAATGGTGCGGACCGCACCGAGTTGACAACGCTGCAATTTATATTGTATAAGTTGAGTTTTTTGAAGTTATTTCTTCATTAAAAAAAAGAATAAAATTCTTTTTTTTTTTTTATATTTTTTTATTTATTTTTTCTTTATTTAATTAAACCTTTTTGGTTGACAATTACTTAAGAACTAACTTAAAATAAATTCCTAAGTATTAATTAAACTTGCTGTAGGTGGTGATCACGTCATATGAATTTTGCTGACCTGGTGGAGTGTGCAGGAAGTCGTTTGATTTTTGTTTAATTTCATAAATGTTGCACAATTTGCTTTCACACGTCTCTCTTTAGCTTTAATTTAAAAGTGCTGAATGGGTTTATGTTACAGTGTATGTATGTCTGTTTGTAATATTGCATTAGCTTTTGCAATATTAACTCCTCCCTTCTCAAATGCTAACGTACCCGTTGGCAGAAACTTGGCTTCGGGCATCGACCTTCTTTTCAGGTTCATTTTCTTGTTAATTTTCCATGATGCATATGCGAGTGCAACAATAAGGGTGACAAATGCAGCTAAAGTGATTGAGTTGAGTGTTAATCCAATTTTGTTGTTTGTGTCAATTTTGGAAATTCTTTTCCTATTAGTGATCTCGAGTTCTTTAATCATTTCCAAAGAGAGAACTTCTTCTAATTCATCATTCTTTGATTTTTGCTGAAAAACGGCTGGCAACGGCTCAAAATATATTTCTTCGCGTATGTAAAAAATTTTATTTTCAATCTTAATTGTAGAGTTATGGTGTTTTATGATAAAAGTTCCAGTCAGTGTGAATTGTTGTCCATCTATCTCTATCGTGCCATTGAAGTTGTTGAGTAATAGTATACCAGGATAAATTTCTTCCGTATCCGATATGTGATCAGCATTAGTTCGTGAACAATTAGATGATTGGCTTCTTACAAGTTTACTTATACAATGATTATCGCTTAATTCTACTAAGTTATTCTTGTTACAAATGGCTTTTCTATTATATTCTTTACATTTAGATTTTATTCCAAAAATTTTCTTTTTACAATTCAGAATTTTGTCATATTGGATTTTATTGATTCTATTGTTTAATTTTACAGGTTTAAGTGTAAGTATTTCACATTCTTCTTTTTCAGTTGTAGGCAAGCTAAGAATATAAATTATCATAGAACCATTTGCGGCTATGCTTACGTCTGTAAATTCTAGTTCCTCTTCAACATTTATGTATGGTATGCCTTCATGTCTAACAATTTTTTCTATGGTTTCAATTTCAATACTTGACAAAATAAATGAATTAACTACACTGGATTTTGCCCAATGTAAAGCATATTCGATATTTAATAGTTCTTCTTTTATAAGTTGTATTTTATATTTTATCTTAAGACTAATTTCTAGCTTATTGTCTACATTAATAATTTTCATAATTTGGTTACTTTTTTCAGTTTGTTCATTTAATTTCTGTATCAATTGTTTATTTATAATTATCTGATTGTTATTGTTTTCATTTAATGTTTCCAAATTTTCATTTATGATTTCTAGGTCACGGTGGTCGGGGTTTCCTGCGACCCATTTCCACGCTGAGCCTATAAAGTCAAGAGAACGTTTTTCTCTTGCTTTAGGAGAAATTTTTGCAATAAGAGTCCGAACTTGAGATACTTCGTGTATTAGGAGAGGATATAATTGATGTTCTGCATTAAGGCTATTTCTAATAGTATTTTCTATTTCAGAAGTTAGTTTTGCATATTCTTCCAAATTTATTACATGAATTATCTTAAAAGATCCTTCTTGAACTCTTGCAGTGTCGTCTTTTAGAGTGATAAGTTGCGAATTCGTGTAATCGAATATTTGAAATTCCGCATGCACTAGGTGCATGGTAAGTCTGCAAAATTAGCATAGAATTTTTTTATTATATGTCTAGGTAAAGCTTTTAATTCTTAATAACAATAATAAAGATTAATTTATATTTTAATGTTGCGGGTTTTTTTTTTTTTTTTTTTTTTTTTTTTTTTTTTTTTTTTTTAAATTAATATTTTTTATAAATCATATTTTCTTTCAAAGTAGTGAGTTTTACAATTTTATAATACTTAAATTTAAAATCGTATGCCTATGGCATATTATTCGATTGTTCTTTTCTTGATTTACAATTTTTCTCTTACTAAATGAAGGTATCGTACGCCTATGGCATATTGCTCGATCCTTTTACAAGCTTTATCATTACTTAGCAAATAATTAATTCACATATTTTGTTTTGTTTGATTCGTTATCATTTTTTTACATTTAGTTTTTAATTTTTTCTTAATTCTATTTAAATTATACATATTTTTCATAAATGTTGTAAAAATATTGTTAAGCTTTACGATATTGTTTTCATTTTATACGAGTTTATATTAAAATTTATTTTAACTTCTAATGTGTGACTTATGAACTATCCTTCCTGATTCTGTCAGTATTGTGTTTCCTCTATCTTCTTTTACTGTCTCTTCTTTATATCTAGGCGTTAGCTTATTTCCTATTCTCTTATTGTTTCTTACAAATATTTTATCGTTTGCGTTGTACGAACGAAAAGGTATCCTTTTCTTATTATGAAATTCTAAGTCTTTGTTTTGTTTTTCTACGAGTCTATTAACGCTGTCCTGTCGGTCTTTTTCGATTTGTTCTGGGTCTGTACTAACTGTTCGTCCAAAAAATGCTTCAACTGGTTTTTTCTTGATCGTCGAGTGAATAGAGAAGTTGTATTTGTAAAGGGATCTAAGTAGTAAGTCTTCAAAATTCCTATGTGTTTTTTCGGTTTTAATGCATCGCATTATTTCAGAAAGAGTGGAGTGAAACCGCTCTACTTGTCCATTTATTGTACTCGTATAGGGTGGTGTCTTGAATATTTCTATTCCATATTGATTTTCAAGCATAAATACTATAGGTGCTGAACTAAGAGACTTTTCGTTATCTATAACGATTTTCTTCGGGATTCCAAAAGAAATGAGCAACTCTTGAAGGGGTAATTTTATATCTTCGGTTGACCGTGATTTAACTAATTTCACTAAGGCATATTTCGAAAGCTTATCAATGGCGGTTAAAATGATTTTATTGTTTGTGTGGTAAATGTCAATGTGAACAATATGTCCGGGATATTCAGGGATAGGAGAAGGTTTCAAAATTGGAGAAGTAGGGTGTCTTTCGTATTTATTTTCCTTGCATATTTTGCATTGTTTTACAATAGCTGTGATCTTTGCACTCATATGAGGAAAGTAAAATTTATCTAGCAATTGGATTTTGTTCTCGACTGCGTTCCTATGAGCTCTATTATGTTCTTTTATAATTTCTGTTTCCTGGTCTGCCTCTTGAGTGAGATTTTCTACTTGTTTCCTAGTGTAACGTGTTCTGTATTGGGCAAAGTGTTGTGGATATATATTTTGTATTTTACCTAAAATATGATCTTCTGTGAAAATACCATTTGTCACAGAAGGATTTAAATATCGTTTTAAAATGTTTACTAAGTTTTCCTCATTAAAATCTGGTTCCATTATGATATGCTTATGGTAGGTGGGAAAGATAATTTTGAACTGGTACGAGGCTACATCGCCAGTAGAAAGAAACAACTGGTTCTTAAAAACATTTATTGGGGAATCTGTATAGGGAATAAGATTATGCGAAGAACTTCCATCACTGTGCATCGTTGGTGTAAGAGAATTGATTTGATTATTTGGAGTTCTAGATAATGTGTCTGCTACTACGTTTGATTTTCCAGGTTTGTATTTGAGTACATAATTATACTCCTCTAAAATTGCTTTCCATCTCTTGAGCTTGCTGTTGTTATTTTTATTACTTAATGCATACGTTAAAGGTTGATGATCTGTGAATATTTTTACGGCAACAGGTCCATACAAATAACTTCGCAATGTTTTCAGAGCCCAAACGATAGCTAACATCTCCTTTTCGTTGGTGGCATAATTTTCTTCTGCTTTCGAGAGAGTCCGTGATATAAATATTATTGGTTTGTCATCCTGCTCCAAAACTGCGCCTATAGCGTAATTGGATGCATCTGTAGTAAGACTAAATTCTTTGCTAAAATCAGGATACTGTAGCATTACCTCGTTAGAAGCGAGAGTAGTTTTAATTTTATTAAAGGCTTCTATTGCATCATTATCTAACGTTATTTCTTTTTTTGCTGACAAACGTTTGGACATTCGTCCTTCCTCCCCTCTCAAAATTAGGGTTAGTGGTTTCGCTAACCTGGCATAGTCCTGAATGAAGCGCCTGTAAAATCCAGACATTCCTAGGAACGATCTGAGATCCTTAAGGGTCTTTGGTATAGGAATCTTTTCTATCGCTTCAACTTTTAATGGGTTTGCTTTTATTCCATTGGGTGTTACAACAAATCCTAAAAATTCAACTTCATCGGCAAAAAACTTGCATTTGTCTAATTGAACTTTCATATTCGCCTGTTCTAAAGTGTTAAAAATAGTCTCTAAATGTTTAGTATGATCCTGTTCTGTTTGACTAAAGATGATTATGTCATCAATGTATACGAAACAAATTTTACCAATGTGCATTCTTAAGATGTCATCTAAAGCACGTTGAAAAATGGAAGGGGCATTTTTAAGGCCAAATGGAAGACGAGTAAATTCGTACTTACCATTATTGACAGAAAATGCTGTCTTTTCGATGTCTTTTTCTTTTAAAGGAATTTGGTGGAAACCGCTTTTAAGATCTATGACAGAAAAAAATTTGTTTCGTCCTAATTGCGAAAGAACTTCGTTGATTTCGGGGATTGGGTAACGGTCGGCGATAGTAACAGCGTTTAACTTTCTGTAATCAATAACTAATCTGTATTGCTTGTTTCCCTCTGAATCTGGTTTTTTATTTACAATCCAAACGGGCGAATTGTAAGGGGAACGTGATGGTCGGATAATCCCATCTTTAAGGAGTTTATTTATCTGGTCTTCGACTTCGTTTTTGAGCGACATGGGGTATGGGTAATATTTTGTATAGACTGGGGATTCCGTTGTTGTTCGAATCTCACCTGTAACTCTCGTAGTAAATGTTAATCTTTTGTCAGGTTCTGCAAATAATTTTGAAAATTTTCCTAATAATGATTTAATAACGGTTTGCTGTTTAAGGGTAAGATGGTCTGTTTTTACTTCTATACTATTTACTGATTTTGCTATTTGCTGTTTAATAGGTATTTTAATTTTATCTTTAATTATCATTAGGTCATCTGAAGTGTAAATAACTGCTTTAAGTTGTTTTAAGCTGTCGTTGCCAATAATAGCATCAAATGATTTAAGTGTTGGTAGTATAAAAAATTTAAGTTTTTCGTTCTTGAGATTAAAAAGATAAAGTTCTATGTGCTGAGATATTTCAATTTTTCCTCCTACTGAATCTGCGAAAAAAATATTTTCGTTTTGTTTAGGGTTTTTTGCTAGTGAAGGTTGAATATAGTTTTTATTTGATCCGGTGTCGATAAGAAATTTTAATATTTTTCCATCGCTTCTTTTACATTCGAAATACGGAAGCGATGAATTTGTTAACCTAAAAAATGAACATCTGCAAATTGATTTTGATTTTCGCTTGGATAATTCTGTTCTTGTTGTTCATAGTTATTATAATATTCCTGCCAATTCTCCTCATTCAGATTTTCGGGCATATTTGAGTTATAATGTTCCATATTATTTGTGAAGTTTTCAGCCTGGGAAATGTGGTTAACTCTTTGGAGTTTGTTTGGAATATTACGAGAAAATTGGTTTGATGGCGGTGGTGCGCGCTTTCCTGCAAATGTGTTATAATTTGGTCTGTTCATATAATTGACATTACGCGTTTGTTGGGAACTGTCGACTTCCATAGGTATAGGTTTGGGTAATGGTTTAGGAGCATAAGGTCTTTGTGGTTGAAAATTTTGATATTGTGGAAAATGGTTGAAATTTTGTGGAAAAGCGTTGTTGAGTGAAGGGATGTTTGCTTGATTATTTATGGGTCTGTTATAAGAAAAAGGTCTAAACTGTTGAGGAATAAATGCTGTTTGTGCAAAGAAAGGTGGTTTTCTTTGCATTTGCTGCGGTGTATGCATTGGTGGTGGTTGGAATTTTCTATTTTTATTCTGGTTGTACGCGTATTGTGTCCTGTATCCCTGGTTTTCAAGTTTAAGACATAAATGTAAGGCCTGAGGTAAATCAGATGGTTCTTTCATGCCTAATAACTTTGGGAAGTCACCATTAAGTCCCTTAACAAATGTGTCTAATGCTTTGTTTCTGTAAGTCTGTGTCAAAAGGTTAAGAGCTTCCTGTCCCATGGTAAGGCTTGATAATTTGTTTAATATTAAAGAAAGGTGGTTGTATACCTCTTGGTAAAATTCGGGTATGGATTTCCTTCCTTGCACCAATGATGCAAGTTGGCATTCCAATGTCGTTATGTCGCGTCTGTCTGCGAAGTGGAGATTGAGGCAATAGATTATTGCTTTCCAGTCTAATGGAACGTTATAGGATTCTAAAATCACGTCGGCATTTCCTGTAATTTTATTTCTAATACTACTTAGAATCCCAAAATACTTTGGTGTTCCTTTCGTATTTTCATAAATTTTGAGGACGCGTTCTATGCTTTTCCTCCACGAACTAAATTCTGAAGGATTTCCGGAAAAATCCCTTAAACTACGAACAATGTCCGGTATTTTGTCTAAGTCATTAATTTGTCCCTGGTGTTCCGGTCTTATTGTCTCGTCTGTCGCGGTAACGAGTATGCTGTCCGGGTTATTTAGAGCTAAGTTCTCCTGAACAACCCTGTTTACTATATTGCTTATTAGCCTTTCTAAATCAGGTGCTGCTACTGGCTGTGATGAATTAGTGGACTGATTCTGTGCGCTAGAGCTACCAGGATTTTCTAAAATGCTAGGTCTAATGAGATTATTTGGATTAGACATATTTAAAAATTTTCTTAATTTTAAAATCGCCTTAAATTTTTACTATTTATTTACTTCAAAACCTCCTTAAATTTTACTTTTTCCTTATTTTAAAACCTCTTTAAATTTTTATTTTCTGTTTTCTCGTTGAAAATAAAAATTTCACTGTTAAAAAATTAAAATTACTAATTTTTTAATTATATTAGGGCAATTTGTGAATTAATATTTTTCTTTTTTAATTAGATATTTAAATTAAAATTTATTTTAAAGAATTTCTAAATTTTTTTGTGTTTTTTTTTTTTTTATATTCACTCGAAAAACGATGAATTAAGTTAATATTCTTTTGTTTTAATTAAATATTTGATATTGCTTATTAGCTTTGGATTTATTTTTAAAACTTTCTTATTTTTCTTTTTAAATTTAATTTTATATTTCACTTTTATAATTAACCATTTAAAACTTTTACTTAAATATAAAGCTTACATAAAAAATATTGTAATAACCATCCCACGGCGCTGGAGAATTATCCTTTTTGCTGTCTGCTACTGAGGGTCCCGCGATGCGCACTCTGCGTGGGTGTGCGTTTCGTCCTCTTTGGGCTTTAACGCTGATTGTAGTCACTGCCTGTTACTTCCTATCGCACTGCTTAAGGGCTTTTATTAAGGACTTTTCCCTTTTTTTTTGAAAATGATAAACCACGTATGCTTCTTAAGGATCTTATGGTTTTTCACTCACACTTTACTTTTTTATTTCACAAAAAAAAAGTCCTTCGGAACGTAACGCGGTAGCGACCCTTTATTGTTGGGCGCCAGTTGAGTTTTTTGAAGTTATTTCTTCATTAAAAAAAAGAATAAAATTCTTTTTTTTTTTTTATATTTTTTTATTTATTTTTTCTTTATTTAATTAAACCTTTTTGGTTGACAATTACTTAAGAACTAACTTAAAATAAATTCCTAAGTATTAATTAAACTTGCTGTAGGTGGTGATCACGTCATATGAATTTTGCTGACCTGGTGGAGTGTGCAGGAAGTCGTTTGATTTTTGTTTAATTTCATAAATGTTGCACAATTTGCTTTCACACGTCTCTCTTTAGCTTTAATTTAAAAGTGCTGAATGGGTTTATGTTACAGTGTATGTATGTCTGTTTGTAATATTGCATTAGCTTTTGCAATATTAACTTATATGCACATAACTACAAACAAGAGAGAAGAGTATGAAATTGCTGAGTACTAGCAAAAAATTTTTCCCCTATTATTCACCTCTCCGAAACCTTGCATAAAATCAAGAATTATTACCCAGCTAAAATTGTTGTTGTGATCTGTTACGAAGTCTAATAAGCATGTATTTGCCCGTATTTAAATGAGGGGGTGTGTATATTAGAGCAGAAACTGTGTAATGAGGTGGGGTGGGTCAGTTAATTGTGGGCGATTAACAAATCGCATGTGTTCTCACGAATGTTTACATGTGCGCTGACGCTTATAGACCCACTGGCAGAACAATAAAACAACAAAAACTGTGACATATTAAAGCCAACGTTAAAAAGTTGCGTTTTTTTTTTATATGTACATACGTACATATAAAAAACTCAACATATGTACGTACACACTGTATATACATATGTAACAAATGACGACTTACCTTGGCCAATTATCAGCCATAAGGTTCAATAACCTTTTTTTAAACTACAGCAAAATGTGTTGTAATTGATTTTTTTCTACATTAATTTCACTTTTTATTAACCTTAATTTAACCACTTGACTTGTTTTATTTGTTGTTTAAAATATTTTTTATAACTTTAATTACTTAATTTGTTTTCTTATAACTTCAAACAACATTTATTGCATTTGAATTATTGACAATAGATATGACTATTTTATTGGCTTCCTACTTTCTTAAATTTTTGCTACAGAGAACAAAACCTCTGCAAACGCCTTTTATAAATTTTCGACTTCTGACCGAAAAACGGAAAATGCACTCACGAACAAATTGTTGTAGTAGGGTGTGAAAAAAAAAACAAAATTCATTCACTTGCTTGCAAATAAAATGTCAAGGACTGTTGCCACATCAAACAGTTTTCAGATTTTAATTTTACGCTATTTGTTGGATTTCTTTTTCTGGCAGCACAGAACTGTAATAGTTTTTAGCTAAGCCAACAACAAATGTAATATTATTAGTGGTATATTATTCATGTTGCCAGATTAGGGAATTTATCGTTGAATTATGATTTTATTATATTCAGTATACGGGTTGGAAAATTTGGTGTGGGCGTATTTCTGGGTATATCTTACATAGTGTATTTTAATAATATTAACTCTGACATAATATTTGACAGAACGTTAGCTTAATAATGGAGGAAAAATTTATATCTTCGCTTCAGCGATACTAGAATAAAGATTATGTATTATTTTTATAAGATTTTTTTTAAGCTAAATAAGATTCAAAGATATTTCTCTCAAAATTAAGAATTTTGAAATTTAGTATTATAATAAATATTATGTGGTCAACGAATTTTGACTTCATTAATTACATTAATCTTGTAATAAAATTTACCTCTTAATCACAATATACACATATATAAGTATATAGTTACATATTCGTACATATCAAGGGGAAGTGGTGAAGAAAAATCTTCACTTTTCAAAAAAAAAAAAATCTGAAATTTAGGTACAAAATTTTAAATGTTTTGCTTTTCTGACACCATAAAATTAATAATTACAAGGAGATGTTTACTTTAACAACACAAGTTCATAACAACAAAGACCAACTCTGCGCCAATAAAGAGCGGCTCTCTTTTCTCTTTTTCCCCCTTGCCACCACCAAACTCAAGGGATTGCAAAGTAAATTTTTTGTGTCGTGTTAATACAGCTTATTGAGTTAACACTAGAGTGTTACAGTGCATATTTTAGAACACTTAGAACCATAGATGCCAGATAAATCTGGTTAAAAATCTTAAAATTTGAGGAAAAAAATCGTCAATATGTTCGTCGCAAATCGTCAGCAAGTAAAATTAATCATTTTTATATGAAATGTATATTTCAAAGGGGTAAAATATAACAAAATAATTCATGGTTGCCTTTAGTGGAAAAGACATGAAGTTGTATTTGTATTTTGTATTTATAACTATAAAGCTGCAAAAAATAAATTTTTTGACGTTTTCTGAAAGTAAAATGACAAGTTCTAAGCACTGTTGCCACATACAAAGAATTATACAAAGTTGCAGTATTATAGTAAAATAATAATTATAAAATTAACTTCTTTTGCACGTCTATGAAAATAATTATGGTGATTTTCCCTTCTATTGTATATTTAACACATAGAGAAAACAATTTAAGTCTTTTTATAAAAATAATATCATAGAAAAATGTATAATGATAAGTTTTTTTCAATTATTGCCTCATAAATTTGTATATTTAATAAGCTCGGCAACTCTGATTAGTAAGCAAACAAAATAAGAGTGGAGAGAAGTAGAGGCAAATTTTGCACATCTTTGCTTTGGCGACATTTCTAAAATGAACTTTCACTTTCCTGTGTAGACGAACAAGAAATTTGCATGAAAGTCGTCTATTTCATTGAAATTTTTATTTGTAATACGTATACAGAAATTTCATAAAAGTACTTTCCTATGTAATGGCAACATATATCACAATGAATTCATCATGTATTTTAAAGTATTGTTTTGAACAAAATCACAGTTGTCTAATTTAGTATTACAAAAATCTACCAGATTTCGTCAAAATCTGGTCGCAATCTAGATTTCCTTTTGTATGGGAAATTTCGTCAGAGTCCACTAGATTTGATTCGAAGTCCCGAAAGTAGTAGATTTGGCTTAGGTGTAAATGGCCTCTACATGTGATCTACAAAAATCGTCAAAACAGACCTTAAATCATTATATCGTCATTATACTATTTTCAGCGCCCAAAATCGTCAAAATGACCATAAATCGTCAAACATGGCAACCGTGCTTAGAACATTAAAGACCGGTGCCTCCACTGTGTTACACTTACATATTTTTATACATTTGTAAACACCCTGTTTCTTAAAAAATTTCTTATTAGCATCAAATGCTGTTATTAAAACACCATAAACAAACAATAAATACAACAAACATCAGTTTTTTAACTTTATTTTCTTTTATACATAATAAATAACATAATTTACAATTCATCAGCAACCATCTCGGGGTAGTTTATTTATTATAGTATAAAAAATGTAAAAATTTTATACGAAATTTCGTTCCCTTTTAGAAAGCTTTTTCACACCAAAATCAAAAATCGCTAATTTTAAAGTTTTTATAAAAAATAACGAAAAGGCCTCGAGCTTGTTGTTAATTAATTACAAAGAAATATTATCAATTTGCTTATAAAAGATAAATCAACCCAATCCGGAATTTTGTGTGATAGCTTTTAACTGAAACAAACAAATGCAAAAATGGCATTTCTGTGTCCAGTGCGCATGAGACGCGATAAAAAGAAAGGTGAATTAATAAAGAACAAAAAACAAATATAAAAACTATAGATCCTAAAAAAAAAATACATATTATTTAACTTTATTGGCATATATCAACAAAAGACTTAAGACAGCTACTCCTGTTGCGTACTCTTTAAACAAAACAAAAGACTCACGAATAATACTTGATTACATTTTTCAGCCACAAATGCGAATATTGAGCGGGATTTGCCTTTACCTGGCGGCTTAGGTTTGGGCCGTATAACAGGCTCTTCCAGCATTGAAACTTTGGTACGTGTGGGCATTGAAAAGGAACATGGCTTAAGTCCTGACTCTAAGATGGTGGTGCTGCACGATTTCACACCCTGTGTTGATGACGAACTCGAAGTTAAACGTGGTCAAATTGTGAATATTTTGTATCGCGAAAATGATTGGGTTTACGTTATAGGTGAAGATACACGCCAGGAAGGCTTTATACCCTATTCATATTGTGCACCCTATAACACCCAGTTGGCTGATATGGCTATTAAAAAGAAATTGCCCCGCGGTACAGCTGCACCCGAAGAACATAATGAAGCCATGCCCCTGTTGACAGGAAATGACCAGTCCAAGCTAGATTTGATAGAGGAGGTCAACAATGCCCAAGTGGCATTAAAAAATGCTGCTGTAGAACTTGTTTCACCCCCCATCTTGGAACCGGAATGTACGCCCTTTCACAAGGAACCCAATGGCCGTTACATAGTTCTCTATACATTTATAGCACGCGATGAGAATGATTTGTCGGTGGAGAGAGGCGAATTTGTTACTTTACTTAATCGCGACGACAGTGATTGGTTTTGGATAGTGCGCAGTGATGGTCAGGAAGGTTTTGTGCCTTCGGCTTTTATCTATCCGGCTGATAGTGTTTTGCAAACGCAACAAAAACTTTTGGAAAGCAACTTAAATAAAACTAATACGCAATTGACAGCAGACTTAATAACGAGTTCGGGACCAACACAGGGCAATTTGAATTCGTTGAGCCAACCGGTTTCAACTATCGGCAATAATGCCTTGGATAATTCCCTGCAACAGCAACAACAGCAAAACTCGCAAAATCCGGCACAAATACCAGCGGATGACTTAAGATACGGTACGGAGCTGGTTATGTTATATGATTATAAGGTAATAATTAAAAAATATTAACATTCTATCGAGATTAACTTAACTACGAACTAGCCAGTTATATTTGAAGTAGGATACGCATTAATTAATTACTAGTGGGAATCACCGGTCGACGCAATCAACCGTATTCTTTTTTTATCGCGCTTATATACATCACTCTCATATAAAATCCAATTAACCAATACATACATACAAATATGTTCTTTACTCATATTTGGTCAGACTGTTTTTGGTTTACTTGTAGTTAAGTCAAACACATACACATATTTATTTATTTATTTAGTAACTATACAGTTGCAAAGTAAATTTGCAAATTATAGGGTGCACAGCATGGGCAGGGTGACAAAGACCATATGCCTACGTTTGTAGCGTCGCTGTGACTAACTATAACGACCTATGCCTTCACATAGGAAGTTGCAATACCTCCAAAAAACTGTAAACCAGTAGTTAGTTGAGGCAAACAGTGTTAACCAGTGCGAGTGAGACGCAAAACTTTCGAAGACCGAACAACATAAACAACAAGCCTGACCGCACTTAAGAAATAATTACGATGACGCGAGAGCTGTTCTTCAGCCCAGAGCTGCTTTACGACTGACATACACATATTTTGTTTGTTTAACATTAGCAACAAATTAATAGTATTACAAATTAATAGTATTACTCCTAAAATATTGAACCGATCAAAATTAAGCTCGTTCCCTTCTGTGCAGAAATAACTTTTAGTGATTAGCTACTTTTTAATAAAATATCTATTTTTAATAGCCTTCAAAGTGTAAAGTACCGAGTTGGTAAGTACTCATAACATTTTCAATACTAAAAATAATATCTGGTCTTTAAAAATTAAAGAAACAAAAAATATTTATTTATTTGTTTAGTTAATCAGCAGAATGAATTCTGAGACTAAATGAAAAAAGGAGCATTGGCAGCGTAGGTCATCAGCTCTATTTCAAAAATATTCATAAATGTAGGAAAGTTATACTGTTGAATTTGTAAATGGAAGTGTGTGTTCTTCCTATACAGCTGTATTAAATTTTAAGTCTTGTTGTTTTGATATATTCGTAGATTTTGTTGATGTTGGTGGCTGTTGGGTTCTCTAAGAAAATCGGTGGGTGGTGTATTCGCGAATATTCTGTTTCTTGAAATCTGAAATACTGGGCAATCTGTTAGGACGTGCTTGACGGTAAATGTGCATCCGCAATTGTTACATTTTGGCTGGCTATGTTTATTACGTAACCATTCATGCGAGAAAAAGGTGTGACCTAGCCGTAGTCTAGAGAATATTTTGATTTTGCTTTTCGATGTGTTAGTTGGGTAGATTGGTGGATTGTGGGAGGGGTTTAATGTTGAATAGTGGTGATGGTTGATAACTGTCGCTTTAAATTTTGTTTTGATGTAACTTTCGATGTGGCGGCGAATATCATTTTTTTCTATTGTTCCATCTGTTATAATTGGTGCGTAGGAGGCGTATTATGCAGCGGTATCGGCTCTTTCGTTGCCTACAATTCCAGTGTGGCTGGGTATCCAGTACAATTTAATTTTGTGTTCACTGCCAATGAGCGCATTTCTGATTTGTGCGATTGTTTTAAATTTATTGTTGTGTGTGCTGCTGATCGACTTCAAAACTGAGAGACTATCTGTAAATATGACCGTTTTCTTTCTACTTTTCAGAGCAAAACGTATCGCCTGTAAAATTGCGCAGGACTCGGCTGTGAATATAGAGCCAAGTTCGTGTAGTACTCCGAGAGACACACTTTTACCTGCTTCGTCCACTACTGCGTACGCTGGCCAGTGGCCTATTGATTTGGTACCATCTGTAAATATGAAGTTCCAACCCTCCTTCTTCAGACGGCACATAAGTTCGGACATCAAAATACGGAAAGTGTTCTGCGTGGTGTCATTTTTCGCAAAGGCTGTGAGAGATAGATCCAAACAGGACGTGTTAAGTTTCCATGGAGCTTTGTTTGTGTGTTTTGTATTTTGAGTTAGCGGTATACTCAACTCGTCAGCACGTGCAAGTGATTCAGATATTGCTGATGTAAATCGCTTTGAGCGAGAAACAAAAAATAAAAACATTTCAGAGGTGAAAACTAGAAATATATTAATATAATTAAAAATGGAATTATCTAAGTGTCAATTTAATTGCTTCCCTAAAAGTTTTAAACTCATCCAAGCAAGTAAATTTGCCGGAACATCCATTGTCACTGATGTGCTAGATACTATATTGCTTAGTTCATTTCCATTAGACGTCTTGTTTTACTTCTATTTTTGCTAAGATACACAAAAATAAATTTATCTTTTTAGTGTTTTAAAAGTTTGCATGTACTTACAATTTTTTAAATTTTCCCAAAAATTTTTATTTTTAATTTAATTTAGAAATTTTGTTTAGTAAACAGAAACGCAAAACAGCTGTTTGAATAATCGTTGCGAGTAAAAAATTTTACTTGTAAAAACTTGCAAGATTTTTTCTGTCTCTTTTGACGCTCTCTCGTTGCAAATTTTTTGGGTTAATGAACGATTTCTAGTAACAATTGTTACAAATTAGTAAACATTTTATATTAGATTTATTCGTTTACTCTACAGTAAATTTCAGTAAATGAGTAATTTTTCAGCAAATTGTAAAAATTACTCTCTGATAAACTCTCTTGTCCAAAAAAATACTCGAACAGAAAAATATTAAAAATTACACCCATATATAACCATCGCACACTGGGGTAATTTCTGACTAAAATGTATTGTCAGCTCCTCGAACCAGCTTCGTACGATTATCGTAATTGTGACCGTTAAGTTTGTGATCGAACAAAAATGTTTCCAAAAACCTCTCTTGTCTAAAAGTACAGAAATTATTATTAAAGTAATAAAAATTCGTAAACACAAATTACTTTTTTTAAAAGGGGAAATTATGTGATACTTCGACAATACAACCAAGCGACTTTAATAAATAGAAAAGCTTGTTTTTTGTGTTTTGACGGATATTATTAGAGCATTTTTCTTTTTGAATTCTCAGCAATTTATTTGGATTGTTGGGATATAAAGTTGAATGTTTGAGAATATCTTTCAAAAATTTCCAAAGTCTATGGTTAGGATAGCTGCTATGAAATGTCGACATATAGATAGCTGGGAAACATAGAAAACAAGCTATTTATAATTTTTTACTGGTATAA
Source organism: Thecocarcelia acutangulata (assembly GCA_914767995.1). NCBI lineage: Eukaryota > Metazoa > Arthropoda > Insecta > Diptera > Tachinidae > Thecocarcelia > Thecocarcelia acutangulata. The sequence continues at coordinate 90,742,664 of OU612098.1, read as the reverse complement.
ATGTTAGAAGCTGAAATAGCGAATAAAAAACTTAATTGCTTTTATATTATTATTAACTTTTCCAAAAATTTGTCTGCTTTTGGTTACTCTCCTTTGTTTAGATTTGTTTGTTTAACATATTTGTTTAAACTTTAATACAAGCAATTTTTGCAGTAAAAATTTGTAAGTACTCAGTAAAAGAACTGTCACTTTACTCTCTTTTTTGTGTTCTCATTAACTACAACTTGGGTAAATGAACAGTATTCAGTAAAGTGCAGTAAAACACAGTGGGTAAACGATCAGACATATTAACGGGAACGCAAAAAGCTCTAACATTTTTAAATTGTCGACTCAATTAAGTACAGCCGCAAATATATTAAATTCAGGCTATTTTGTGAAAAATGTATATTAATGTACAACAATAACATTTATTCTTTTAAGGCACAAGCTCCTGATGATTTGAGCGTCAGACGTGGTGATTGGATATATGCCGATTTGAATAATCAAACCGTGGATGGTTGGCTATGGGCATATGCACCTAAAACACGGAAATATGGTTTCATACCAAAAGCCTATGCCCGACCACCAGCCATGACCAGCTTATAAATAACAACATCTGGTTGTTTGCTTTTGATAGTTGTACGCAATCAAATCGATTGCATTTATTATACTTTGTATTGCTCTATAAATAAAATTTATTTTAGCTTTTTTTTGTAATTCATTTTTAACTAAATATTAGTTTACTACGCTACATATTGTGGGTATAACATTTGATATAGCTGTTGATACCAAGAAAATGTACATTTTAATTTAAGGTCACTTTAACTATTAAACTATTTTACATTGAATTAATATAATAACTCTTAGTCTAGGATAATTGATAATTATTGTTTGGGCACATGAACATTTTTGAGAAATGAAGAACAAAATGTCAACTAAAACTTGCCAAAATAATAAACAAATAAGGAATCTTATAAAATCAAAAATACTTTGTTTAGATGATAATCGTAATAAATAAAGATATAAATTTATGTTCAAAAATACATGAACTTGAAATAAACTTTTAGTGTAACATTTTTTATAAAAAATTTCCTTAAATTTATTTCAAATGCATTTTATTTAGTTACCATGAATATGATATTTAGATATAATTTTAACTTAAATAAACATAAACGTCAAACTTTTCATTCTAAAAAGTAAAACTATATTTGTGTAGATTTGTTATTTTTTATAAGTGCAATTTGTAACTGATTAATTATGCTCAACATAAGAATCAGTGTAACAACCATTTAGTTAGAATTCTAAATAATTTGTAGACACCTGAATTATATCCAAATTATTCACTACACTACCTTAATGTGAGATTTAAAATAATAGATAAGGACTTTCATTAAAGTAAAGTAAAGCATCACTTTGGACAGTTGTGGTTACATGATGCAAAATAGTTGAATTTGCGCCAGATTTTCACAACTGAAGATTTAAATGTTTCCATTTATGGGATTCATATTGAGATTTCTGCATAAAAGTATTTATGTTTATTTTTTCATTTGTTTTTTAACAGTATGAATAAACTTACTTTAACATTTCTTTTAGTTGCTCTTTTTCTTGAATTTCGTCGCGCAACTTTTGCTGAAGTTGTAAAATCAAGTCGTTCTTGGTATTCACCTGTAGTTTCAAATGTGCAATAGTTTCTTCTTGAGCCTCAAAAATTGCCTAGAATATTCAATAAATTAAAAAATGTTTTATTATAGACGGCATTTAACGGTGATTTTTTCCTTTATATGAACTGAAAATTTTTTACAATGAAAAATGCTTAATTCCTACATTTCATGGTGTTTTTCTAAATCCATTTGCTATTTTCCCATAATGTCTTATTTTCATTAATTTGCCAAGGAGAGAGAAGGGTTATTTTAGACTATCAAATAAAATCGTGAATCAGTGCATATGTGTAAATGTCGTACGCTTGTTGTTTTAAAGGAGACATACCAAGGCGAATTTATACAGAAGAATTCAAGCGGGAAGGCGAATTTAGTACTATGTATTTTGTTATTGTAAAACATATTGTGAATGTCAAAATCTAAATTCGCCTAAGATTGTTCAACTGGAAAAAAATTTTATATAAACGTTAAATATAAACTTCTATAAATGTTTTGTAATTAAAATCACAGATTATATTAGTTTTTCGCTTTTAAATTCACACAAATTTCTTGAAATTGCACTAAATAATACAAAAAAAATCTGCAGATTAAAATGGAGCAAAAAGGTTTGTAAAAAAAAGAAAAAAAATTTTGACAGTCTCATTAGGAAAAACGCGAGAAGCAAAAAATATTCACCTGAGCTGTCAAGTTCACCTAGTAATGAATTCGCCTTGAGACATACCAAGGCAGCCGCTTCGCTACAACAATAAAAAAAACAACAGGTATTTTGTTTGGGTAAAAGGCGAATTCACACTACTTCAAAATTAGTTGGTAAAGAACATGAGCAAAAGTTTTAATGGCGCCGAAAAAGGTAAACAAAACTTGACAGAGGAAGTGCCGGCCGATTGACCGAATTCGACTGAATTCGCCGATGCATCCACCTAATAATGAATTCGCCTTGACCTAAACCTTTTAGAATAGTTAAATTACAATGCAGACACAAACCATAATTTGTATATTTATCTATTGGCGACATTTACATTATGATTAAAAGTCATGCCTTTTTTAATTTCTTTCAAGTACTCTGCAGATGATCGAATAAACTCGGCAATCACATAGTTGTGAGCGTGTAGTCTTATTTTTTCGGTTATATGAACGTATTGTCAGCAATAATGAATGAAATTTAAAAAGTTTTGACTCTTATATTTGACTGACACATTTTTGATCATCTCCTACTGTGATTGACTCAAAAAATTTTCATTAGTTTAGATTTTTGCCTTTGACGATGATGTCTACTGAAGAACAAAATAGGTTTTGTGTCGAAATTCAAAATTATATTTGTATGTCTCCAAGGCAGCTTTAACAGGTAGTGGCAGAATTACACTAAATACAACATCAAAAAACATCAACATGTATTTTGTTGGTAGAATTTACGGACAGTTGTAAAAATTTTGTATGAAAAAGCAAGGAAGTATATGAGTTTTGGACAAATTTACACAAAGGAAACGAAAAACAGCTGCGCTTATACCACTACCCTATTCAAGCTGCCTTAGCTGTATTAAAAAAATATTTTATATATGTACATATTCACAATTTTTGTATAGAAATTTCTCAAATAAACCAATAATATATAAATATTATTTTTTAGAAATATGGCCGTCATTGTATTACAAAGAAATAAATAAATAATACACCCCGTCTTGACCAGCAATTTCGTTCCCGAAAACCATATGAAAACTTCCTTTGGCACATATGTATATTTGGGGCTTCATGACTTTGTATTGCTATAACTAAAACATAATACAAAAATTAATTACTTGTGGCAGAATTATCTGCTCGTAAATTGACAGTTTCATAACTAAAACAATTTTCTTCCAAAATTCCCAAAAATTTGTTTAAAATATTGGAATATATTAGTTAAATGTTTGAAAATATCTTCCAAAAGTGTCCAAGTCTACGGATGATTAGGGTAGAAAAAACTGTTTGTATTTTATATTGGTATCAGTATTGAGGCTCATTAAGTAAATAAACTGAATTATATAAATCTTTTATTTAAAATACATACACACAACTAATGAGTTTAGATATGTATGAACATGGTTACTTATTTACGCTCTGGATATTCATACTTATGTTTTCAATAGCCAGAAAAGTGAACCAAATATTTTATGTGCATATAAAAATAATGTTTTTATACATATAAAAAAAAGCTGTTTGTATTTTTTGATTGGTATCAATATTAAAAGCTAATAAATTAGATAAACTCAATTGTTTGAGTATTTATTTTTTTAATTTAAACAATATTGCATTGCTTTTAAATAACAGTTAAACTACATTACTTATTGGAGCAGGCAAGCAGAAATAAATCTTATAATCTAAATAATTGCAAAATATATGAAAACATTTATTAAAACAATAATTTGTGTGTCGCCTTATCAAAATGGTCAGTGCTAACCAACATGCATGTCGCATATACATACATATGTATACGTAGTATATACATACATATAAATGTATTTCGTTTTGCAAAGCTTATTTTTTAATACGCATTGATTAATTATTGTTTTTACACATGCTCCAATAATTGTACTATGAATCATTAATACAAATAAAGAAAAACAGAAGCAAAATAAACAAACAAAAAACAGACTTTTACTTACCCGACACTCTTCCATTGATTCCGAATATGAAGGCGGTTCGTCTAAACAGAAAAATTCACGCACCAACTGGCATTTTCTTAATTCTTCTTTGCTCATTATAGAATTAACAAACATTTGTAAGCCCTGAATACGATTGTCCAAGAAAACAGCATTGAAATTATCGCCAAATATTTTTTTGCGTGGCAAATTTAGTACAAGATGAGGAAATGATTGCTTCAACTTTGTATTCAAACGTACAAAATCGGTGTAACGTCTCAGAACCAGCCAGCAATCATTAGTGTGTGGATTTTCTACACGAAGTTTATAGACCGTGAAACGAGCTCTCTCTTCCATTACCTCATATCCAATTATTGGTATCCGTAGTATACTGTTTGGATCCACGGGCGGCACAGAATGACCCAAATTTGAGGAGGCAGCATTCGAAGAAGTTGTCATTTCGCTTGTTGACATTGAATTTGTTCTTTGTGACCTTATATAGTTACCCTCGCTCATACGACGATGATTGGTTGAAAGGCCACAGTTGGTGACCTCAACATTGTTTTGGGAGGTGCAATAAGATGATTGTGTTAGGTCGCGATGAGAACGTGCACCAGTTAGCATGTTTTTTCCTCTTGATTTTTGTAATTTACGGGGCGTTAATAACAAATTATTGTTGCTGATAGCTGCTTGATAATTGTGAGCTGATATAGTTTTTAAACAAACTTCTGACTTGGCATTAAGTAAAGCACCTTGCTTGGATTGATTAACGCTACTTAACAATTTATCGACATCTGCTTCAGATTTGGTCCTAACCAAACTTGCAGCCTCTAAACGTACAATTGTCTCCGATGGTTTTCCAAATTCCAAATTCGATTTCGTCAATCTGCCCAATAGCTGATATTGTTGTTTAATTGAGTTCACAGATAATTTAAACTGGTTGTAATTTGTACTTTTAATAAATTCCCCACCAACACCAGCACCATCGCTTGCATCACAACGACCACTAGTTGATTGCTGTTGATGTTGCAACAGACCTTTGATATTGTGCTTGTTGTTTAGTTTTTTAAAAAGTGTGGTTCTTGAATTTGTACTGTTTGCACCAGGTGGAGGTAATTGATTTTCGCGCTTTTTAATAGCGCGCAAAGACATTGATTCGTAATTTACTGCAATAATAACATAAGAAATAATACAAATTCGTTTTTGTTTTATCAAGGCAGTTGTGAGTTGATTACAAGTTGTGTAAGGTTATTAGACTATATGCAAACAAATATACACTTGTATGCACATATGATGACGGCATCAGCAGATACTTTGCGACTCCATATTAAATTTGTAGGGAAAATTTTAAGCTTCATATTTTGCATAAGCCTTTTTTATATTTAAATGCACCAAAAATTAATGAATTTTGCAAAAATTTACTAGAAAATTTAGAAAAATTATAAGAAAACTATGTAAAAGAAAAACTGCTTTGTTGTGTTGTATATCCTTTCTTTTTCGCTGTTTAATAAAATTGACTGAATAGAGATACCAGAAGAATTTGATTGTATAAGGATGCCATACTTGTTTAAGAACACTGCCTTTTATTGAAGCCACCCAAATACCTAAAGGGCCAAATAAGCTACAGAAATAAACTACGCAAACCGCTTATCAATCACACTCCTTCCTCTCGCATCCAGACTTTTTCAACCAGCTCTATGCCCGCACAAGCAGCACAAAAGCAATACAAACACGAGCCAAGCAATCAAATGTATGCAAAGACACTAACACACTATGCTGTGTAAATGTATCCATGTTATGCCAGATTAGTCTCGTGTGTTCTTAAAAGAACAAACAATTGTTCGGACTAAAAGTTGTCCTGTTTTTTTAACATTTTTTTTTTTTATTTCCACAATAAAGGTAAACTTTTACGCAATACTAAACATTATTACAAGAAAATATTTTCTTAATTCACTTTGTATGTGTCACCTTCCACCACCTCTGCAAAAATTTCATTGAAATGACAAAATTTACCACTTTTAGAATGTTTGCACCAATATTAAAATTTTTTGATTTTCGTGCAAACATGCTTCAAATATTTGTACAATTTAGCAAACACGCCCTTAAACGAACAAAAACGTTTGTTTGAACCTAAAATTTTAACATGTTTGTAAGCAGTTTATTTAGCCCTTAAAACCAGTTACAAAAAAAGGCAAAACTATAACTATTAAGACAACTTTAGTATTAGAATTTCAATAAAAACCACACCAAAAAATATCATATGTATTTTGTTGCTAGAAATTACAAAAGGTTGTCAAAATGTTGTTTTACTTTTGTTTGAAAAAGCAACGAAGTCTATGTATTTTTGACAAATTTCCGCAAAGGAAACGGAAGACAGCTGTATTTATGCTACTACGCTGGTAAAGCTGCCTTGCTATAATACAAATAGCTTATTTTTATATATTCTATCTGTCTATATGCAAACAATTCATAGGAGCTACCATAATCTTATCTGTTCAGCTGTAACAAATTTATTAATTTTAGTAAAACATGAGTGAAAGATAAATAGTATTTGCTCTTGGCACAAAATTTTTGAAAAATTTGTTAAAGGTGACTACCATACTAAAATAGAAAAATTAATATTTGGCCACTATGAAATTTTGGAGTATGCTATTTACACTGCCTACGAATTATAGTGAATTAAGAAAATTTTTCATTAAGCCAAAATAAAGCTAAAGGCTTTGTTTTTGCAAACTTATAAATATATTTTTTGATTTTTGCATGTAAATCGAAATGGAAATAACATAAGTAATTATGAAACTAGCATCAAATTGGCATTGTAGGCAACGGTATACTATACCAAATTGTGCAAAACCTTATTTTTTTCGTTTTATTTATATATATATACAATAATTTACATAAAAAACTATTGAACTTATAGAAAGATTCGAAAAAACAAATAGTATTGGGTACACACTTTCATGTACTCCGAAATTCTGTCGCCTTTCCACCATTTTCATCTAGTTTTGAGGAGAAAAGTATTAAAACAATACAATTAAGTTTTTTATTCGCTATTTAAGCTTCTAATATTTATACCAGTAAAAAATTATAAATAGCTTGTTTTCTATGTTTCCCAGCTATCTATATGTCGACATTTCATAGGAACTACCCTAATCATCAGTAGACTTTGGAAACTTTTGAAAGATATTCTCAAACATTCAACTTTATATCCCAACAATATAAATAAATTGTTGAGAATTTAAAAGAAAAATGCTCTAATAATATCCGTCAAAACACAAAAAACAAGCTTTTCTATTTATAAACGTCTCTAACATTTCTTTACACCTTTCAAACAAATGAACAACCGTTGGTTGCTACGATTTGCTTTTTGAAAGTATCGAAAAGCAGAGAACCAAAATTCAAAACAATTAAGTTTTTTATTCGCTATTTAAGCTTCTAACATTTATACCAGTAAAAAATTATAAATAGCTTGTTTTCTATGTTTCCCAGCTATCTATATGTCGACATTTCATAGGAACTACCCTAATCATCAGTAGACTTTGGAAACTTTTGAAAGATATTCTCAAACATTCAACTTTATATCCCAACAATATAAATAAATTGTTGAGAATTTAAAAGAAAAATGCTCTAATAATATCCGTCAAAACACAAAAAACAAGCTTTTCTATTTATAAACGTCTCTAAAGGTGTAAAGAAATGTTAGAGACGTTTATAAATAGAAAAGCTTGTTTTTTGTGTTTTGACGGATATTATTAGAGCATTTTTCTTTTAAATTCTCAACAATTTATTTATATTGTTGGGATATAAAGTTGAATGTTTGAGAATATCTTTCAAAAGTTTCCAAAGTCTACTGATGATTAGGGTAGTTCCTATGAAATGTCGACATATAGATAGCTGGGAAACATAGAAAACAAGCTATTTATAATTTTTTACTGGTATAAATGTTAGAAGCTTAAATAGCGAATAAAAAACTTAATTGTTTTGAATTTTGGTTCTCTGCTTTTCGATACTTTCAAAAAGCAAATCGTAGCAACCAACGGTTGTTCATTTGTTTGAAAGGTGTAAAGAAATGTTAGAGACGTTTATAAATAGAAAAGCTTGTTTTTTGTGTTTTGACGGATATTATTAGAGCATTTTTCTTTTAAATTCTCAACAATTTATTTATATTGTTGGGATATAAAGTTGAATGTTTGAGAATATCTTTCAAAAGTTTCCAAAGTCTACTGATGATTAGGGTAGTTCCTATGAAATGTCGACATATAGATAGCTGGGAAACATAGAAAACAAGCTATTTATAATTTTTTACTGGTATTAAAACAATGTTAAAGCAAATAAAAATAATCTGAAATTTAATAAAAAAAAATTCGTTGTTGAAAATTTAAAATATATGTAATTGAAAAAGTTTCAGGAAAGAAACATATATGAATCGAATCACACTGGTAACAAAATCCACTTAAAACAGCTAAGTTTTTCTGGACTCTGAGCACACTTTTGAAAATAGTTGAAGTATGGTAGCTTATACCGATTGTCAAACAAAGAAAAGTATAAAAGAAAACGAAAAAAAAAACACAAAGCTAAAAACGTGTTCATGCTATCTTAATTTTTTTAAACCTCATTAAATTTTAAAAAGTTAAAAATATGGTGCGGCATAATAATCAACTGCCGGATAATCTGCCGCAACTGCAGAATTTAATAAAACGCGATCCGGAATCGTATAAAGAAGAATTTCATCAACAATATAGGCATTTCCTCAGTAGTCTGGAAGTGTTTGCCTTAAACCCTACAGAGGAAAATAAGTCTTTAGATGAATTAGTAATGTTCATAGCTCAGGTATAAAGTGGTAGAATCACATCTGATTGAAAAGCTTAATTTGAATCTTCTTAGGTGGCTCAATGTTATCCAAGTGTTTGTGTGCAATTTCCACAACACTTAGTAGACTTGTTAAAAAATCATGCAACTACACTAGATCCTGCCATGCGAAACTGTTTTGTCAAGGCTTTGATATTGTTGCGTAACAAAAACCTTATACCTGCCTTGGACTTGCTTGAATTATTTTTTCAATTGTTGCGCTGTCCCGATAAGCATTTGCGCACATTTTTACAAAATCATATAATAACTGATATTAAAAATATGAACGCTAAGCATAAGGATATGAAACTAAATTCTACATTGCAAAACTTTATGTATTCTATGCTAAAGGATGCGAATCCAAAAGCTGCAAAAATGTCTGTAGACATTATGATAGAACTATACAAGAAAAATATCTGGAATGATGAAAAAACTGTAAATGTAATAGCAACTGTTGGCTGTTTCTCAAAAATAACAAAGGTAACAAATAATATAAAATGATAAATAATAGAATTAGTTGTTTAACAATAAGATCTTAGATACAAGTAGCATCTTTAAAATTCTTTTTGGGCCATGATGACGATGAAAAAGGTTCCGATGACTCAGATACTGAGAATGAGGTTGACCTGAAATCCGCTCTTATTCAAAGTCGTGTTAATAAAAAGACGAAAAAACGCAAGAAACAACTAGATCAAATCAAAAAGCAAGCAGTTAAGCAACAAAAAAAGAAGAAAAATGCAGTATCTTTCAATTTCTCAGCGATACACTTAATACATAATCCTCAAGGTATGGCCGAGGGACTTTTTAAGCAACTACAAGCCGGAAATGAGCGTTTCGAGGTTAAATTGATGCATTTGGATGTAATATCTCGACTCATAGGCATACACGAACTGTTTCTTTTTGCTTTCTATCCTTACATAACACGTTTTATTCAACCACATCAACGACAAGTAACAAGAATATTGCAGTTTGCTGCACAGGCTTCTCATGAACTAGTTCCGGGTGAAGTAGTGGAACCAATTTTAAAAACAATTGCTAATAACTTTATTACGGAGCGTAATTCGTCTGACGTAATGGCTATAGGTTTGAATGCGACACGAGAAATTTGTCAAAGGTGTCCTTTAGCAATGGGAGAAGATTTACTGAGAGATTTGACGTTGTATAAAACGTACAAAGAAAAGTCAGTTATGATGGCTGCTCGATCATTAATTATACTATACAGAGAACAACTGCCAGCATTATTGCATAAAAAAGATCGGGGCCGTTTAACTGAGGCACAAGCTGAACTTAAGCCAAAAGCCTATGGAGCTGTTGAAGTACATGAAACTATCCCTGGCGCGGAAGCTTTGTTAAAAAATTCTAAAACTATTGAATTGGGTAGTAATGATGACGAAACTGATTCCAATGATGGCGATTGGGTAAACGTTAGTCATAGTGAGGGAGAAGACAATGAAAATGATAATGAAGAAACCAGCAGTGCTGATGAAGACGAAGAGGAGGATGAAGTTGACGAAGATTGTGAGGATGAAGAAGACGAAAGTATTGGTAGTGAAGAAGAGGATACAGAAGAACAAGAAGAAACCGAGAAGCAAGCAGGGAAAAGGGATCAGATAGCAAATAATAAATTCCGGTCTAGCTCTTTTTCGTCGGCAGCATCCAAAAAGATCTCCAAAGACAAGTGCAAGTCCACGGAGCTATCTGAAAAGGCCACAGTTTTAAACGAAAAAGAAGCTGCACAAGAATTAGCCCTTACACGCATATTTACAGACGAAGATTTCAAACGGATCAATGCTGCAAATGTCAAGAAAGCGGTAACAAATGCTCGTAAGCGACCTTTAGAAAAAGATCGTGAAGAATTTGTCAAATTAGATAAAATTGAAATGATTTATAAAAAACGGAAGCACGACAAGGAAACACGTTTAGAGACGGTACAAAGCGGTCGAAAGGACCGGGAAAAATTTGGTTGGAAAGATGGACGTAAGAACGAAAATTGCTCAAAGACAAATCGGGAAAAGGCCAAACGTAAGAATTTCGTGATGATGCGCCACAAAGCGAGATCAAAAGTGAAGAAGAGTTTTCGAGATAAGCAACAGGCTATGAGAAAACATTTGTTGCATATTAAGAAAATGAAGTAGTTTTTTGGTTTGTTATGCAGGTTAATAAAAGGTATATAGATATGTATATTGGTATAAACAAGGCAGCTTATACCACTACCACGGTAAAAAAAAGCTGCCTTGGTTATAAATAAAAAAATTTATTTACGAATAGTACTTTTTACCAATTATCGTTTTTATTTTTGAAAAATAAATGAATATTCTTGGTTTAAATTAAACGTGTTTGCATATTTATTATTCAATATTGTTTTATTTGTTCAAGTCACTAAAAATTAAACTAATTTAGTGGTTTTTATAAATACATTTCATGTGTTTGCAGAATTGTTTGCCACTTATGACAAGTTTTTATTAAAAATACACTATTTTCTCAACGGCGTCTTTTATCCGATGATTTCTTTACTCGTTTCGGACCTTTAACAAAACACCAATCTACCTGTATTGGCTGTCCCATTATCTCAGTACCATTCAAGGCTTCCTTGGCGGCCCAAGCTTCTTTGTGTGTTTCGAATTCGACTAGAGCATAGCCTTTTGAAAATCCCGTTCTACGATCTAAATTTAAGTGAATGTTCTTGATTGCTCCAAAATCACAAAACTTTTCCTGTATTTCATCCTCCTGAGCTTCTTCATGTATATTTGTAACAAAAAGTATCCAACCTTCTACTGAACGTTGTGGACCAGGTTCTAATTCATCATCTTCCTCATGACGTACACGTTCATACTGATGTATTGTTTCCCGCGTTGTGGTCTCATTACCAAATCCTCTACCTTTGCGGTGTTTAGCTTTTTCCTTAAGGCGTACAATACCCTCTAAAGATTAAGTTTTTGTCAATACGAAACATGTCTTTTTTTAGGAACTTACGATCTCCATCCTCATCGACTTCAAATTCTTCAGCATTATCGATATCTAAAACATCAGCCATTTTATAAAAATTGTATTTTTTTAACAAATATGCACAACTTCAATATTTAGGAAATTTTAATCCACACGGCGTTGCTACTGTCAAATTAAAATGTCATTCATTTGGCTGTGTTCATGTGTGAAAATTTTTTGTGTTGCCACTGTCAGATCATGAATATTGTGATGCCAGCTTTGGTACCAGCGGTGCTAGAATGAAGATTTAACTTAATTTTGACGATTTTACAACAAAATACGATTTTAAAATCTCTCTCACTTTCTTATTATCTGTCCCACGATAACGAACTTTTTTTTTGGGGTCAGAAAGCTGAGTTGAGCACTATAAACTTCCTGTTAACAATCTCAACTATTACTCGCATTTATGAACTCCAAAATTGTCGCAATTACTAAGATTTGCCAATAATTATGTTTTTCAATTCAATTCAAATATTTATTTTTACAGTTTAAAATATCATCGAACGTTAATATTCGACATTGTGGAACAGGTTATTAGTATTCTAATAAATAACAATAACTTCTTTGCAAAATGCAATTAAATCCAAACGAAAAATGTTTTCAACTTTTCTTTTTCAAAAACAAAATTATTTTGCGAAAAAAAATTCTGTCAGCAATGTTTGGTTAAACTACGTCATCTAACGGGAAATCATAAGCATAGCCTAATCTTTGGTTTTTCAAGTAGCTAGTACGATATATGAAGTCATTTGTTGCCTGACTAAACCGAATATGGAATTATTTGCCCCTGGAACTGGGAATATTTTCTCACTCAATGTAATCGTTTAAAACTTAATGTAAATCGTTTAAAACTTAAGAAACATCTTACAAACTAAAATTAATTTGTTTTCATTTAACTTAAATTTTAGCTATTCACTGCTGGGATATTTTTTTAAATTATTTATAAAAACGTCTTGTTAGCTTGAGGAGCCTATGAACTATTGAACAAATTTTTATATACTATGAGCGTCAAAATAAAATGTACACAAATCTAGGTAGCTTTAAACAGGTAATGACAGAATTACAATAAACACAACTCCAAAAAACATCACATGTATTTTGTTGATAGAAACAACGATAATTTGTCAAAATTTTGTTTTCCTTTTGTTTGAAAAAGCGAAGAAGTCTATGTGTTTTTTTCAGAGTTATGTATTTTGTATACAAAATTCTGACAAATTTACGCAAAGGAAACGAAAGCCGTTCTTATACCACAACCTTGGTAAAACTGCCTTGACACAAATATTTCTTAAAATATAGTTTTTATTTACAACAAAAATCCATATTTAGGTACTTTTAAATCAGTACTCAGTTCTCTACCTTACTCTAAACAAAACAGCATACAATATTTACAACAAAAATAAAAAATAATTTATTATTTACGCGTCAAAAAGAAGTGTACGAACTATTTTAAAAAGAACATAAAATCGATTTAGTATTTAGTTTATTTTCCTTTTGCCTTAATTACGGCATTCTGAGCATCTATTTTACCAATTTTTTTAGTTATATCAGATTAAATTTTCTCTTTCCTCCATTATAACGGATTTCAGTATATTCTAATGCTAATTGACCTTTTTCAGATTTGACGGTTCAAATGTTCACACAAATTTTCAATTGGATTTGAGTGATTGGGGAGGATAATCCAATGTTTTCGGAGTGACGTACAGAATCCATTCTTTTACTATATGGGATGTATGTTTAAACTCCAATTCCTCCAATATATTTTAACCCAGCTAAAAAGTGAGTTTTACGCTATTTTGAACAAATAAATAAATAAGTAATGAAGATATGATGAACCAATGTGAATTCATTATTAATTATTGTGTCATGTGATGAACTAAGTAATGTAAGCGCATTTAATCAGATGCTTACGTTACTTCAGCCATATAAAAATATTTTGACTTATCCATCTTAATTATTTTTTATTTACAATTCACACATCAGCCAGTTAAAGTTTTTACGTCAGCTGATCGCTCAATTGCATATTTAGTTTTCTCCATTAAATATTATTTTTTAATTCTTCTTCAGGAAAATATATATTGCTTCGTTTGTTGAACACATATACACATGTGCATATTATAGTTAAAGTGATAAAACTTAGTAGTATTTTTTTTTTGGACATTAAAGGGCCAAATAAACTACACCCATTATCTTGCATAATTAGTTTTTAAATAGCTGTTAAAAACGCATTAGTATTTTACTGCTTAGTTTATAAAATGTGACTTTGTAGTAGTGCATATACATATGTACATACATGAATTCACATTAAGATTTTTTTTATATCCTATTAAAAAGTCGTCAAAATCGCTCAATTGTTAGTACTGCTTAGTTTATAAAAAAAAGCGCGCACAGCTGTTTCTAAATATATTTAGAACTCGTTGCTCAGTTTGGTTTCTACTTTGTGGTTTGGTAACATCGGTCGTAGAATATTTGTATTGTATTCGGAGTTTGCGGTTTTGGGCAAATCTTTTCTATTAGAATCCAGAAATAAACAAAAATCAATACGTAAAACTCCAGGGGGTGGAGTGAACTAGATATACATATATTGAAAATAGGTTAATGCCCTTAATTAAAGCTAACGAGCAGGTTTTAAGTATAATCAACATTATTCATCGCAAAATTACATACAGTAGCAATATCTGAGTGCCGGGCTTAATTGTTAATTGAGATAGTAATAAAAAAATAATCAACAAAAGCTGTTCCTTAACAGATAACGAGAAAAAAAAATTTTTTATTGTTCCACGAATCAGCAAATTGATACGTAATATGGCGTCATATTCAGGTGATGAGGAATTGGATGAGTATATCAAATTATGGCTAAAATGGGACCGCAATGAAAATACTTGCAATGAAATTAAACAAATGATTTTGTCAAAAGACTATGATCAACTGCGAAAACGTTTGATGGAACGTTTAGCTTTCGGTACGGCTGGTTTACGTGGTTGCATGCGAGCTGGTTTTGATTCTATGAACGATTTGGTTATTGTTCAAACTGCTCAGGGATTATGTGAGTATGTCAAAAATCAATACAAGCCAGAAGAACTGGAACGTGGTGTAGTGTTTGGCTACGATGGCCGTTATAATAGCAAACGATTTGCTGAACTTTCATCAACTGTATTTATACAAAGTGGCATTAGAGTGTTTCTCTATAGTCGAATGGTAGCCACACCGTTTGTTCCATTTGCAATTTTACAAAAAAATTGCTTAGCAGGTGTAATGGTTACAGCATCGCATAATCCAAAAGAGGATAATGGTTACAAAGTGTATTGGGGTAACGGTGCTCAAATAATAGCACCACATGACAAGGGCATACAACAATCCATACTTAGTAATTTAGAACCCAAAGATTCCTCGTGGAATATAGATTTATTAAAAGGCACACCACTTTTAGAAGATCCCTATGAAGAAATGTTTGCAGCTTACTATAGAATTTTAAAGGAAAATATTCCAGTCAAGTTCCTAGAAATTAATAAAAAACAAAAATCATTGGGCAAATATAAGTTTGTTTATACAGCAATGCATGGTGTAGGATGGCCATATGTAGAGCAAGCATTTGCAGAAACTAACTTGCCAGACCTGTTGCCTGTTGAAGAGCAAAAAGAAGCTGATCCTGAATTTCCAACGGTTAAATTTCCTAATCCCGAGGAAGGCAAAAGCGCTTTAGAATTGTCGATTAAAAAAGCCGAGGCAGAAGGAGTAACAACAATTTTGGCCAATGATCCGGATGCTGATCGATTGGCGTGTGCAGAAAAGGACCCTGAAACAGGACAATGGAAGGTAGATACATTTTTTTCTAAAAAGTTCTCCAGCATTTTTTTTAACCAACTTCAGGGAATTAAAGATCCTCCATATTCTTAGTCATGTTCCATATTCTCCGAATATTAGACTTGGAAACCTAAAATTTTGTGTGTGGAATTTTAAGCTAATGTGAGCATTCCATTTCTAGAAAATCCAGTCTGCTTTATAGGCCCACAATGTTCTTCATTAAGAACTTTGCGTTGTTGCTCTAAATAGTGTTTTCCCATACGCGGTATGTCATATCTATTTTGTACCATTTCCACTGCATTTCATTTGGGTTTGTGGCGAACTAAAGTCATCTTCCTAATTAGTTTGTCTTGCGATCAATATTTATTCGCAATTGTGGTATTTAGGAAAAAAGTTATTGAACTTATAACTACAAGCCATGATATATACATAGACAAATTATGGTCTTTTCAATAATTTTTTACGTATCATGATTTAACTTTACTAACGCATTGATAATCCTTAGATTTTAAATCAAAATTGTGATTTATGGTGAAAACGCTACCATATAAAAGTTAAATATATGTAGGTACTACTTTTGCATGGTGTGCACAACGTTTTCGGGACTCTCATCATATATTATTGTTTTCTACTGCTGTTTATTTCGAATAAACTATTCAAAATAAAAAAAATTATTTGATTTCCCTGTATGGTTTTTGTTTTCATAGACGGCGAAATTCAATGTCATTAACATGACCTCACTCACTTCTGCTCGCCACTGTATGTGAACAACTGCCTGACTATCAAACAACATTGTTGCAATAATTCGAGCGCCACCGCTACAAACTTTTAAACATTTCTAGAAAATGCTCTAAAATGAGCCCATCACCGCGATGCTGGAAACATGAGCCATTTAAGTGATAATATTTTCCACAGTTCCTGTAAAAAGTTTTCATTTTACACATTTTATAAACTGAAAAATATATATAAGTACATTTAAGCGAAAGCTATTCAATTTTTAATCACCGGCAATTTTGGGCCATCCCGTCTAAAGTCTTCGTTTCATTTCACATTTTCTTATTATTTTACAATTTTCTATCAGGCTACAAGATCATATTCTATTTAGAAGATATTCGCAATTTGTTTCACTATTTTTGTTTTTTATCTGAAGATACAAATTTGTTGTTGAGTAATATACATTTTTTTTAATCAATTTATGTACTAAAACTTTCCCTTCATTTTTAAGGTATTTAATGGCAACGAACTTGGTGCTCTTTTGGGTTGGTGGTCTGTCGAAAATTATAAAGCTTTGCATCCCGATGTAAACATATCAGATTGCTATTTATTGGCCAGCACGGTCAGTTCAAAAATTTTACGCTCCATGAGCACTATTGAGGGTTATAACTTTGTAGAAACTCTTACCGGTTTCAAGTGGATGGGCAATTGCAGCATCGATTTAATGCAACAGGGCAAACAAGTATTATTTGCATTCGAAGAGGCTATTGGTTTTATGTTTTCAACGGCCGTACTCGACAAAGATGGTGTCAGTGCTGCCACTCATTTAGCCACTATGGCTTGCTACCTCAGAGAAACACAGGGAGTAACTCTTGCCCAAAAACTAAATCAAATTTATGCAAAATATGGCTATCACTGCACAAAATGTTCATATCTATTTTGTGATAAGGCTCCTGTAATCAAACGTATTTTCGAACGCTTACGTAATTTCCAAAATGGCCAACAAAGCACTTATCCAAACTCCATTCTAAATGGCGAATTTAACATTCAACATGTAAGAGATTTAACGACAGGCTACGATTCGTCACAGCCGGATGGCAAAGCTCGTCTACCAGTCAGTTCCAGTACACAAATGATAACATTCAGTTTTGAAAATGGTCTAGTGATAACTTTACGCACAAGCGGCACCGAACCAAAAATTAAATACTATGCTGAACTATGTGCTAAACCAGAGGAAAAGGATTGGCAAACTCTTAGACAAACACTGGTTCGAATGGTAAATGCAATTGTGGAGGAATTTTTGCAACCATCCTTAAATGATTTAGAACTCAAAACAGATTGAATTTAATTGCATTTATATTAACGTTAATGTTCTCCTATAAACTTAAGTATATATGTGCACATTCATATGTATGCATGTATATCTAAGTATGTATGTACATATGTGCACACAATTTGCTATGTATATTCAATTACTTCCTTTTGTCGCCATGTGATAAAATATTAATCTCATTTCACACTTGTCGATGTCAAATGTGACAGAAATTTGAAGTTCTGTTTGTTGTTAAATTATTTTGTTTTTCTTTTAATGCATTTTTCAACGGTCTATTTATATGCATTTATTTACTTACATGCTTTTTGTAACTTCTTGAACTAAACTAAGTAATATTTTTTGAATTTAAAAATGTGTCTATACACTAAATATAATTTTTGGGTTTGTTGTCAACTATTAATACTTTATTAGCAAATAACAAAAATAAATTCCTTTATCATACACAATAAAATGAGTTTTTATCAAACAAAATGAACAGTACGGTTAACCTTGAGTTGAACCCTGCTGTACTTTGAGCATGTAGTAGCCCAACTTATGCCAATGCACTTGTCAGAAAAATAAATCTTATCAAAATCCTAAGTGTTAAAAATTTGTTGGTAGAAAATATTGTAAGTGTTGTTTTTTCTTTTGCTATTTGTTATAAATAAAAACGAAATATTTTTAATTATATATGTATATATATTGTATGTATCTGCATATGTATTGTATGTTTGGGAATTAAATAGAACTTCATAAATGCCTGTGAATTGTCTTTATTAATTTAATAATATGAAAACGAGGTATTTTTCTTTTTAACTAATAACACCGTTTGAAATTTGTCCTTTAAATAAAAGTGTGTGGACGATACATAAAATGCAAAATAACGTATCATCAAAAAATTCAAATTGTTGGGTGTGTACAAAGTTAAATATATAATTTAAAAAACTAAAAACAAGCTTCTTATTAAATTACCCATATAACCAGATAATTATCCGCATAACGGTTTCCGAATTTTTCTTTAATTCCCAATATTTGCTTCAGGAATCGCCAAAACCTCCCACTTCCTCAGAAGCAATACGGCAACTTCAATTTTTGCACTAAAGTTGAATGACCGTTAATAGTGTAGATGCACGTTCCACGGTCAAAATACGCACCAAATATTAAAAACTGGTTCACATTCGGTTAGCAAAGGGGTTCCTTTTTTTCGGGAAATCCCAAAGTCGGCTTGACGAAACGTCAAAATCTCCCCACTTCCGCAGGAGCAATACGGCAACATCAATTTTCGCACTGAAGTGAATGACCGATCATAGTTCGGATGCATGTCCCACGCTAAAAACGCGCACCGAATATGAAAAAACGGTTCCATACCGATTAGCGAACTGGTTCCGTCCGAATTTTTTGGTAGTTCCCAAAATCGGTTTCGTAAATACCCAAATTCTCCCCACTTCGCCGTAAGCAATACGACAACTCCAATTTTCGCACCGTATAACGCGTTCCGAGTTTCTTTTTTTTTATTTCCCAAAATCGGGAACTGCCAAAATTCCCCACTTCTCCGGAAACAATATGGCAGCTTATATTTTCGTACTAAATCGACATAGCGTTAATAGTTCAGATACACGTTCACGGCCAAAGCGCACACCGAATATGAAAAATCGGTTCCGATTCGGTTAGCAAAATGGTTCCGGGGGTCTTTTTGGGAAGCTTCAGGAAACGTCGAACCCCCACTTCGCCGAAGCAATATGGCAACTCCAACTTTCGCACTTGAGCGGCAACACTGTATATACAATGTTGCCGCTTAAGACAGTTTTAAACAGGTAGTGGCAGAATTATAATAAATATAACACCAAAAAACATCACATGTTTGCTTTACTTTTGTTTGAAAAAGCAAGGAAGTCTATATGTTGAATATACTGAGAGTTGGATTCTACTGTTTTTGGTTGCTCTTACGTACGTATATATGAGTTTGGATATTTCTATTTAACTATGCAGTTGCAAAGTATAGGGTGCACATCATGGGCGGGGTGACGGAGACCAGTACTTTACAAACAGTAAGTTTGTAACATCGCAGTGACTAACTATAACAACATGTTATTTGTGTTTCCATACTAAAAGCTAACAATGCATTAGACAATATTATTTTGGGGTTTTGGTAGAAATAGCCAACTGAAAAATAATTACGAGACGAATTTCTGGCGAGTGAGTTTGAGTCTTCTTTGAGTGTTTAATAATATACGTTGCGAAAACGGAAGATACTACATTTTTTTTTTTTTTTGAGTCGAGTTGGCATTTTTAGTAAGAGAAAATAAATATAAAAAATAAGATAAACTTTTTGTGAAAGTGATTTGAAATCACAAAAAAATGTGTTCTGCACACAAAATATTTGATTTTTGTGATTTTAAACCGGTTAGTTTACTTGCATTCAATTTGAAATGACATCCTAATTTTTGCACGTGCTTTATTGTAAATTTCATAATTTATTACATTAATAAATAACTTAATATGTTTTCCATTGATTATTCAAGTAAAATTATTTATTTTATACGAAATAATTCACTAAATTAAGTAAAAACAAAATACTCTTATTTTCAGGGCTGTTCTGCAAATCACTTTTTGTGGAAGTGATTTGAAATCACAAAAAAGGTGTTCTGCACACAAAATATTTGTGATTTTAAATCGATTAGCTAACTTGCAATCAATTTGAAATCACATCTCAATTTTTGCACGCACTTTATTATGAATTTCATAATTTATTACATTAATAAATAACTTAATGTGTTTTCTATCGATTATTTAAATAAAATCATTTATTTTATACGAAATAATTCATTAAATTAAGAAAAAACTAGACACGCTCATTTTGTTGCAAAATTCATTGTATTATATTGTGATTTGCTTTATTGGTTTATTTTATTTTACCTTTTATATTTATTAGAAGGAATTAACCTTATTTTGCAAATAATACCGCGAATAAAAAAATTCAACCTGAAAATAAAAATATCAGTAAATTGAACCAAAAAACAGCAGTTTTTTGTGCTTTAGAAGAGTGTAAATCACATCGAAAGTCATAAAAAATTGTGATTTACAGAACAGGCACAAATCACATTTGTGCTTTTGAAACGGCATGTGCTTTGAAATCACGTGATTTTTAGAACAGGCCTGTTTATTGCAAAATTTGCTGTATTATTTTGTGATATGGTTTATTTTACATTAGTTTTTATATTTATTAGAAGAAATTAACCTTATTTTTCAAATAATACCGCAAATAAAAAAATTCAACATGAAAGTCAAAATATCAGTAAATTGAAGCGAAAAACAGCAGTCATAAGAGTATAAATCACATCGAAAATCACAAAAAATTTGTAATTTGCAGAACAGGCACAAATCACATTTGTGCTTTTGAAACGGCATGTGCTTTGAAATCACGTGATTTTTAGAACAGGCATGGAAAAAGCTATTTCAACTATGTTAGAAGCATTTCAAGATTTTGTAATAAGTAATCTTTTAAGTTTGTTAGTTGAATAACCAAATTGAGTTAATGCTTTTTAAGCTTGAAGGTAGATTATTATATTCTAAACAACCAATGTATTCAATTATTTGCTTTGTTATTTCGAGTCTGCACCTTGCTGTTCTTAAATTAGAGTTATTTCGTGTAGCAAAAATTGTTTGATTCCCTGAGAACTCATCGTGTTGTGGCCAATATTATTTATTTACCAGAATAAATAAAACGCCATTTAAAAAAAATGAGTTACGTCCTTTTTATATTAAGCCATCGATATATAAATCTTGCAAAACCAGCATTTGTGATAAACTTTTGCCGGTTTGATCTACATACAAACAATTTTTTCTTTCACTTACGATTTTGTTGAATAAGTGACAAAGCAGATATTATGATCAGATAATTTGTAAAACAGATATTTTTTCTTTTTAATAAAAAATGTTGGTTTTTGTAGTGTTTATTTAAAAAATTATTGTAATAATTATTTATAAATATTTTTGTATATGTTGCTTGGTACTAAAATTTAAGTTAAACAATAATTTCTAAATATTACTATATTTATTAAAACCTATAAAATATTACTATCTTAATAACTCAATAAAAAATTACTTTGATCGATTAAAAGCTATTAAAAAATTCATTAAATGCATATAAGTTAAAGGAAAATGATATCAGTTAAATACATACAAAATGTATGTATAGCATTATTAAATACTTATATGTATATATTTTAAAAATTAGCTACAATGTTATCATGTTAAATGCAATACATATGTTTTTATGAAGCTAATATTTATTATCTAAATTAGTTTTAAATTGTAAAAATAAACCTATGTATGTATTTATGCATGCACAAAAGATGTTTTTTATTTTGCAACAAATTTGTACATTATTCTTTTTATTGGCATAGACATGGTTTCTAGTTGCTTTTTTCGAAAATTTTCCAAGTATTCGAAAAATTTCCAAGAAATAAAGTGTAAAACATTTTGAAAGCCGTAATCAAGGTGAATTCATAACAGGTGAACTTGAGAGTGCAGCTGAAAACCTTTTTTGAATTTTAATCTCTTTCAGATGTCAATGGAATAATTAAGGAAAAAAACAATTTTTAAAACAACTTTTTAAATTTTGTTTTGTATCTTGAACACCAAATATCATCCAGAATCCTCCCCAATTTGGCTGGCCATTTACACCTTTCCAAGCTCCATGGTCTGAGACTTTAATTTTCACGATATAATTAAAAGTTTCACGAAATATTTAAAAGTTTTTCATTTCTTGTAAATTTCTTTTATTTTGTATTTTTTGAATTCCTTTTTGTGTTTATATTTTTCTCGTGACATTTGAAAAAGATTTATTGTTTGTAGTGTTGTATTTATTGCTCTTGCATATACCTGGTATGAATTCGCCTTGGCCGTAATGATCCTTAGTTTTTTCTGGCTTTTTTTTATATTTTGGAGAAGAGTATACATATGTATATTAGAACGATTCACACAAAAAAAGCGACCCTCTTAAAAATGACCGTTGTACTTTTTTAGGATGACATCTAAAATATTTCGGCTTTAGCTTTGACCTCTGGTGAGCTGGATCATTTTGAAAAAAGGTTTTTATTTTTGCGTGATTTGTCAATTTGAGAATCTGGGGGGTTACTCTCCATTGCGATGCGAGAGGTAAATGAGATAAGAGCATAACTTGCTACTCTGTGCCGTTTGCGCAAACTTTTTCGCGAAATGGTTTGAAAATGAAGCAACACTGATACCACAAAATAAACAATAGCGAAGAATGGTAAAAAAAATGTGCGAAACGGAAAAATTAAATGCGAAAAGAAAATATGAAAACGCAATACAGGATACCAATTCCTCGATTACGAACCATTTTGCTTTCGCATCGCAGTAGAGATGTTTCCTTCCCAACATATAATCATAAGAAACCTTTTTTTAAGCGTCCAACTGTATATACAATTTGTCTAGGACGATCGTCCACGCTCTTTTTTAAGGTTAACTGTAAAAAAAAGAACGGTACAACGTCTTTGTATGTACATAATTTAGATGTTTGTAAATCTAAATTATTTAAAATGGCAGCATCAGTTAAATATGACATTTGGCAAGTACTGTCAACCAGCCATACTGTGCAAATGGTTAATTTCCGGTTTTTTGGATTGGATAATCAAAGGGACCGGTTGGGCTACCAAGAGAGCAGAGCCACACATTCACAGTGAAGGAGGCAAACAGGCAAGCGGCACTAAGTCGACAATATACCGGTAGTCAACCCGCACCGGTACTCAGGAGGCGTTACAACTGGATGGAGAAAAAGGTAAGTAAATTAAATCAAGTGTTAGTGTACAGAATAATAGTAGCAGCGGTTCTCACACTTCGTATTAAAGTACTATTGTAGAGCTTGTTTATATGGGAGATTTAGTAAATTTTGGTAAATTTAAAACTTGATAAATACAAGTATTCTTGTAGACAAAAAAAAAATTGTTGTTTTGATAAGTTGAGTTTGTTAATCAGAGTAAAGAAAAACAGTAACATACAACATAATACTTTTATTTTGTGTAAAAAGTAATGCGTAGTAACATGGTTAAACTGTTTTCGCAATACTTCCTGTTACATAATGTTTTAGTGTATGTTTAGTGGCAGTATGGCCACCATAAATTTCTGGTTACTAGAAAAACAACTATAGTTATGAGGTAAATCGAGTGGCTACCAGTCGACTTGGAGATGCCGCCGGCTTCTTTGTATTAGATTTAATCGCCGCCGTTGCAGCAATTGAAATCAGCTTATTATGAAAGATATATATTGCCAGAAATTTTTGTTTTAACTGATATTTTAGTATACTAAAATATTACTACAAATTTGTGAACAAAATACATTTATCGGCTACAGTCGACTTTTAGACATTGGCGAACGTTGTTTTGCCCAAATCGCCGACATATGTGCGACGTATTACACACCTCTGCTGCAATTGCTTTCGGCATCATACTTTATTTAACAGTATTATCCGTTTACTCGACTGCATTATCACTATCAGTAACTTTCAATGCAGCTAAGATTCGGTTGCCATAAAATTTGAATAATGTAGTTAGTGTGCAAAGCTTTTATTTCAGTGACTTAAAGTTATTCTATATTTTTTTAATTACAATTTTCAGATAACCTGCTTATAATTACACTTTAAATTATAATTTATACATATACATACATACGTATGCTTGTTTTTATACAGTCTCCAACGTTGTCTTATTGTTAACAAATGTTAATTTGTAATTTGGCATTGTTCTGTTTTTCAAAAGTAATTCTTAGTTTCAAAATTTTCGTTTGATTTAAAATCTTATTTATAATTCGAGTTCACACACAGAACATTCCTTAAAGATTGAGTATTTTACAATATTTTTATTTTTGATTGATTGACAGTTTAATGCAGAAAGTATATATAATACATATGTATGCAACTTTTAAGACATTTTATATAAATTTGTCATTAAGTTTAATTATTTTCATTTTTTGTTAGTTTTAATAGGATGCTTGTTTCAGTTTTATTTTTATTGTTTAGTAAGGAATCTTAAGTTGTAGTTATGGAATTTTTGTTTTTGACCAATATGTACATATGTTGAAATAAAAAATATTTACGTACATAATGTTCTTTTAAAACTTTACAAAAACTAAATGAATGAAACGAAAAACTCTTGATGATTTCTTTATAGTTTTGTTACGCGTATGATTATGTAGGAATTCATTGTAAATATAAAATAAAAAAATAAGTTTTGTTCAATAGTTTAATAAACGAAATTTTTATGAGCAAATCGAAATGTATTTATCAGCGATCGGCAACAAGTATCGGATACTACTACTATTTTATGTATTTTTATTTAATTTGATTAAATCATTAATAATTGTGCAGTATACAAAATCAGATATAATAAATCCTCAGAAATATTTTTATAAAAGAGAGAAGATTGAAAACAAGCTATATCAGTTGCTGCTATGCTAAATGCAAAATTTTGTAACAATCTAACTCCCGATGAGCAACGTGAGGTGGCGATTCTCAAAGTGAAGAATGAAGCCAGAGAGGTCCTGAACAAGATAATTTCTGAGTATGCCAAAATATTTGAATTTTTTTAAGTCTAGAGTAGCAGAAGTACAATAATATTTATTTTAATATGTACAGTTAAAAATTGTGGATAGGTACAATGTGGATTTTGCCATACCTCCAAGCAAAACACTTAAAGTATTCGCTAGAAAAAAATAATCTAATAATTTTGTTCACTATACTGCATCCGAGTATTTTAAATACTCTTAAAAATTGCCGTTCGTTTGCGAAATCTTGAGACATCAAAAATATATCCAATCACTTTCGTATCTTGTGTATTCACTAAGAGCAAGATTTTGAATATTTTCGTTTTTAATCGTTTTCATAATAATCTATTGTAGTCACACAATCAACTTGTAAAAACAACACTCTCGACAAATTCGTTTGTTGCTTATATGCGCCACCATTTATTTAACATTAACTGAAATCGCGGCATCCAAATTTAATGATTTACAACTGTTTTGGCGATTTTGACAGTTGCGTACTAAATGATGATTTGGCTTTGCTGAAAAATTTGAAACAAAAATTCTGTTCACAGTTCGTTATTATATTGTTACGTTTTGGCCTTTAAAAACACTTTACTTGCTAACTATTCTGACTTATGACTGTCTTGCACAACGTTTAAAAATAAATTGACTCATTGCATCAGACCTGCCTGCTATTTATACTTCTTTATCATCTTCTATAATCATCATGATGATCTTTCGAGTGATTCATAATTCCAGAGCAGCGGTGGACATTTAGTCAAACAATAGTTTATAAGCAACTCCTCCTTTTTCTTATGCTCTTTAGTCGTTCAACAGATGTTGGAGAACACACATGTTAGATACATGCTTAGAGGCGTTTGCCAATTTCAGTGGATAATATAAATACCAATGCAAAATTATTTTATGGTGAATAATGCGTTTGTATATATTCATTGTGTTTTATGTCATCAAATATTTAAAGTACGTAGAAGAGAAAATAATTATTAAAAGGCGTTATGATACTTTCTATTCTAATATAAAGAAATATAACGACATGCATATGGAATAAGAAATTTTTGGGACCAAACAACGTAATAATATTAGTTATACGTCTTTGAAACATATATTGCTCTTACGAAGCTGTCAACAACATAAACGTAAATGAGTTAATTCTTCTTAGTGTTAGTTTTGCTTAGAAGGTGACATATTTCCATCTATTATTTTGCCTGGGACCAAATACAAGGTTTGCAAGTCATTATTAGTTCAAGAGACTATTTTCGGATGGATGGAAGTCCAACTATTGCATCACATTTCAGCGAGATTTATTTGGATAAAGGAATTTCGCGATTTTGGGCGGTGGAGAATCTTCCAGACATACGGCAAAAAACAATCAATTTCTTTTGCATACGTCTTTGCAAAAAAATAAGCTTCTTTTTCTTGAGTGTTGACAGGTATTATTAAAACATTTTTCTTTTTAAATTCTCAATAATTTCTTTAGAATATTGGGATACAAATTTGAATGGTTGAGAATACTTTTCAAAGATTTCCAAGTCTACTGAGGGGGCACCTATTAAATTTCGACATATAGACATCTAGGATACATAAGGCGTTATGTATAATAAAAAACCTTGTGCTAACTAACTTGCTGCTATCTTTCCCTTATGGGAATTTACACACAAAAAACTTAGAAGCTAGTTAGTTAGCATAAGGATTTTTATTATACATAAGGCCGATAGAAAACAAGCTGTTTATAATAACTTTTTGATTAGTAACAATAGAAGCTAATAAAGCGAATAAACTCAATTAATAGAAAAATGTTGGCCCTTGAGGCTTTGTATTGCATATTTTTGTAAATAAATGAATTAAAATGTTTTTTTTTTCATAAAAACACAAAATACAGAGTAGTCTTTTTCATATTACGTTTAACTTTTAACAAATTTTAAAGTAAATTTTACGTTAGTAAACTCAATAGTAACTTCGCAAAAAAAAAAAAATAAAATAAAAATGGTTTAAATACTACAAATGTGAATGCTTTCTTAATTATATTTTCATGTTGATATGTACTTTCAGAGGAATTAAGTGTGTATAATTGGTATGCTTAGAAGAATGTTTAAGAATAATGATTATGTTTGAGAAGATTTATGTTAAAACTAAAGTACACTGGTTCTTTTTAACTTTTACAAGTTTCGAGTCTTTTTTCCTATCATTTTTTTTTTTTCCTAATTAAAAATATATACCGAAAGTTGCACTGACCTTGAATGTTTTCCGAGACCTGCTTGTTGGCGTTTAGACGAAAACATGCAAATAAG
This sequence comes from Thecocarcelia acutangulata, assembly GCA_914767995.1. Lineage (NCBI taxonomy): Eukaryota > Metazoa > Arthropoda > Insecta > Diptera > Tachinidae > Thecocarcelia > Thecocarcelia acutangulata. The sequence goes on along the minus strand of OU612098.1, from coordinate 90,714,904 downwards.
ACGATTGTGTAGCGTTGCTGTGCGTTGGTGTTATAGTTGGGGTCTGAGTTTGCTGTTGTCATACAGATGTTTCAGAGTTAAGTTTCAATACAAATTTATTGCTTTTGGGATCAACTACTTCTTCCACAATATTAAAATGCGGTAGCTTATGTATTGACACCATAAGCGATACATCATTTTGTATGAGTTGAAATGTAACATTGCCAGCAATTGGCCGTGATACAAGTTCATCACATATAAGCGACCAAGACTGCACCCATCTGCGTTCTTTTTCACTTTGCAGAACCGGAGATTCTGTGAGATACGGTTCTAGAAAAGCCCGTGGCGACAAATCATGTTTGAGACAATGCGCCAAATGTTTAAGTATGCTCTCCGTTGTGTGTCTAGGCTGTTGTCGGGTTAGCCGTAAATACTTTTGTAAAGCACGAGCCAGTGAAGGAAAGACTGCTTGTGCTGCTTCGTTTGGATCCAGAGGCACAGCCGGTGCTGGTTCATTATGTATACGTTTAATGTGCGTAAATGCTTCTTCAGCCGCTGTTATTAAACGTGCTCTTCTCTTTTTCACTCTGCGCTCATATTCATTTTCTTCAAAGAAGCGTTCATTGTGTGCTGAGTCCCGACGTCTGGCATTTGCCGCCAGTACTGCTCTACTTTGGCTCTGTTGTTGTAAATTGTTTACACCATCTACTTCGTAGTACTTAAAACTAGTTGTTATTTTATTTCTTTGTGATTTAGATATAGGTATTCGCTCCAAATAGGGATTATAAATAGGAAAGTCAACATAGTAACGCTGCAAAACCCAAACTGCAGCTCTTTGTATACTTAGCTGGCCTAGAGTATATGATCGAGATATTCCATCTGGTGAGCGTATAATCTTTATGTAATACATTGATTGGTTATGCCTTAATTCAAGTAAAACCACAGCAATGTAATGAATAAAAAGAAGGGTGTCGACTAAATTCGTTGCATAAGCTACCAAAGACTTGTAATCAACTGCTTCTCCTCCGGTCTCAACAACGATTTTTGCGCCGTTAGTGACCTGAAAGTATCATAAAAAATATGTACATATGAATTAGGAACAAAATCTAAAAAAAAAGTAAATAGTTATGATTGGTTTCTTTTCCTTATTCTTGAACAATGAGCTTATTTAGTATTAATTTTATTTGATGTATTGGACGAAAAACAGCGAACAGGAAGCATGCTAATATTCGCACCACCATATTTCGCAGACTCTGTTGGGCTGACAATTGAGGCCGTTACCAGGCCAGTATATGATTTTGTTGTTTCCAGGCAGTATGTTCGACATTTGTTGAATAACGAATTTTACTGCGGAAATGCGATACGAACAGCAATATGTAAAAAAGCGATTGAAACTTCTCATCTTTCCTCAATCAATTAAAAAAATCTTGATCCATGCAATAAAGATATAAAGAAGGTGCTTGGCTAGAAGAACCAAGGATAAGCTTTTCATTATTATTATTTTTTTTTAATTCATATTAAATATTTTTCCATTATTCATTACAATTTTTCCCTCAATACGGCTTTATTTTGGAACCTTCGTTTAGTTAATCTTTTTTTTTTTAATTCTGCCTATGCAGAGAAGTTTTTGTTAGCGAATTCGGTGTGTATTATACCACAGTATATAAATCCATCCGTTCGGCCGAGAACTGGGTATGCAGGGAAATTTTAGTCAGCGAATACGGTGTTTCTTATACCATAGAGCAGAAAATCCCCTCACCCAGCAAATACAGTTTTGTTAATTAATCCGGTGTTATTTACTAAAATTTTAATCACACATTCCAAGGCAGTTTTATAATAGGTAGTGGCAGAATTACAATAAATTCCTCATCATAACCTATTTTCCTAGTTCCAGTACAATGCGCTGCATATGTAGGGGTCATCCCCTGAGTACTGGTCCCAGATAAAAAAAAATACAACACCAACAAACATTAACATGTATTTTGTTGGTAGAATTTACGAATAATTGTCAAAATTTTGTTTTAAAAAGCAAGGCGGTCTATGTGTTTTTGGAAAATTTACCACAACCATATTAAAGTTGCCTTGTCAATTTCGTTTCTATAAACAATTTTAATATTTATATACCTATTAACCCCTAGCATTTTTAACTACAATTAAAAAAAAAAACTGTATTATAACTTAAAAAATTAAAAGTCTTGCATAATATAATTTAGTTATTCAAAAGCGTTCGAATGATACCAATTTTGTCTAAATACCTTAAAAAAGTAATGAAAAATCACGATTTCATGTACACATATATCAGAACTTCAGAAGTGAGAAGCTATGCGTTTCCGTCAACATTTCCACTTAACATTTACTTCTTATTTTTCTATCCCCCCCTACTTAAATTTTTCCATTTCGAAGCTCGTAAACTGGCCATAAGCAATATATAATTTTACTTAAGAATCATTTGATTGAAGTATTTTATTGGAATGACATAAATCTAGTAGGTACTTCAAATATTTTCCATGGTAAATCGGGGAAACTCACCTGAACTATATAAAATAACCAGTAGGCAAACGTTGATAATGTTACCAGCAATAAAACCACCGCCTGATACAGAAATATCCTTGGCATTGTTGCGGCCGAATGACGCATAAATAAAGCCCATAAGCCAATAGCTAGGAGAAGAAGGCGGACAGCCATTGATACCAACAAACCTTTGCATTCACTACCGCATGCCAACAGTTGAGTTCTCACGGTCTGTGTAAGTTCAGGATGATCAAAGGCTGAAGGAAAAAACCCCATATGAGGCATTACAACCATTGCTATAGGGGAGAAAAATGCACCAAAACCAAGTAAAAAAGAAAATATCGATTCCATGTAACGCCGACATTTAAAACCAAAACCAGAGTCCGCCATTTCACGATGCCAAACATTATTTATGTCCTCAACAGATATACTTTGCTCCGACGTGTTACCGGTAATTGCAGTAGTGTTTTCTCCCCAGTTATCATCCTGAGGTAAAATCTGAACTTCTATAATTTCCTGACCTTCGCGGCCTTCTTCTCCTGTCATATTAACTGTTGTTTGATAAGGATTTAAATCGCTATTCCGACTACTTTTAGATTTTGAATGAGAATTACTGCGATGCGAGTGACGTGTACGGTCTCGGTGATAGCCGTTGTTTATTGAACCGCCGCCACCTCCATTATTGTTGTGATTTCTCGAACGTCGGGACCTACCGCTTTGTTCAGATTTTACCGATTCATTTTCCATTGTTTTTCTTTTCTATGTAAAGGGCGTCAAAAGATTTTTCCAAAATTGCTTCTTTTACACCTGTTACCGAGTTTGTCTTTCTTATAATTATATTTTTCCTTTCCTTAACTTTTTACTTCATTTTCTTAAAAGTAAAATGAGGAAAATTCTTTCACGCACACTGCGACACATATGAATGTATAAGCTTTAACACAAGTGTTCTTTGTGTGAAACCACAGGCAATTTTTCAATCCTCAATGAACGGCTGGCTGATTACGGCCTTAACTATATATATAAGGCTTTCTGGTTTTCTTAAAAGCTAAGTTTGTCGGCAAAAAGGGTTATTTACTGTAAAGGGGGTGTGGTTTTTCATTCTTTACAATTTTTTTTGCAAGTTTTTGTTTTGGACAATTATGTTTACTTTTGATTTAGGACTTTTATAAGAATTATAAAATTTCATCACTCTTTAACGATTTTTTTTTTTGTATAAATGCAATATTTACGAATAAAAGAAAACGTCTCACGCAAAAAACAAAATTGCTTTTCCCAATTGAAAGAATTTTTTGCAATGCTGCTTCTCTTCTTGTTGAACATTCACAATAATCCAGCGTTGTTTAAAAGACTTGGTAGCATCCTCATTAGCTACCAAGGTGCATTAACGTCTATACGGTGGCAGCACTATAGCACAATTACAACAATACAACAAAAAACAGGCATCTGGTAAGCATGTTTATCAAAAATCAAGGCGAATTAATTATTAGGTGGATGCATCGGCGAATTCAGGCGAATTCGGTTAATATGGCGGCACTTTCGCTGTCAAGTTTTGTTTACGTTTTTCGGCGCCATTTAAATTTTTTACATGTAATTTATCAAATACTTTTGACAGCTTAAGTGTGAATTCGCCTTTTTACACAAACAAAATACCTGTTGTTTTTTTTATTGTTGTATTGTTGTAGCGAAGCGGCTACCTTGTTTTTTGTATCATGATCAAAAATATTTGTAACTTTTTTCACAGTTATAAACTATGAATGTATGTTTTCATAATTATAAATTATTCTTATTTGATTTATTTTTATGTTCACAAAATAATTTGTATATGCTTAATTCAGAATAAAACACTAAATTCACTTTCAAAAATGTAAGCAATACATTTGAGATGAGAACGTCAAATTCAATCGCAGAGAGAATTCTGTTACGTGTAGACTTAAAATCACTGTTATCGCAGTCTTATAATAATTTTTATGAGAGCGTAAACATCGTTGACTGTTGTATTTTTCTTAAGCAAACTTACATATTCCAAAAAACAATAAACGATTTTTTATAAATATTTTAATGATTTTATGATTTTTTTATTCAACTTTTTTCGGGAATTCTTCAAAAATTGAATATTATGTCGTTTTGTTTAAGTTTTTTACAGTTCATATCATGATATGGTTTTCTAAATATATATTATCAAAACAATATTGTGATATCTGATATAATATTGCAATAATACTAATTTTGAAGGCTACACGTGATATAATTCTCTCTGCTATCAAATTTGACGTTTGCTGATAGAAAAATATTTGATATTATATCACGTATAGACTCTATGTTAAGGATGGTTGCAGAATTTTGAAAAAAAAAAAACAAAAATAACACGCCTACACAAATTTATAAGTATTTCAAAAACACTCAGTTTAATTCGCCTTGATCTTGGACATGGCGAATTTATACAGGCGAACGCAAAGGGAAAGGCGGATTCAGTATTTTGTTATTGTATAACTTCCTGAGAATGTCAAAATCTAAATTCACCTAAAATTGTTCAGTGGGAAAGTATGTTATATAAGCAATGATACAAAAAACAAGGTAGCCGCTTCGCTACAATACAGCAATAATAGAAACAACAGGTATTTTGTTTATGTACAAGGCGAATTCACACTTTAGCTGTCAAAAGTAGTTGATAAAGAACATTTGCATTATTAGTATTTTTTGAACCTTGGGTTAGGTCTATGTCACATGAAAAGACAAAAACTCGCGGCTTTGTCAATGGATAAAACATAATTACAATAGTGAAGTTGAAAACAACATTACGAAAGGTCGTCGAACGGACAACGTTTTAAGAAAACAATAAACCAAAATAGTCATGCACAAAGTCTAGCCTGAATCCAATATACAAATTTGTTATTTTTATTGGTATAAAATAAACGATAATAACCATAATACAAAATTTAAGTGGCGCCGAAAAAGGTAAACAAGACTTAATAGACGAAGTGTCGACGAATTGACCGAATTCGCCGATGCATACACCTAATAATGAATTCGCCTTGATATAACAGCTAAATACAAATTTTTATAATTGTTTGTGATAGAAATCACTGATTACATTGGGTTTTCATTTCATTTATTTACAAAAATATGCAATACAAAGCCTCAAGGGCCAATATAATTATATTACATCCCAGCAGCATAGCCTGAGTATACAAAAATGTTTTTCTCTTTTAAATTCACAAAAATTTCATAAAATTGCACCATATCATAAAAAATTCTTCAGTTTAAAGTGAAGCGAAAATGTTTGAGAGCAAAAGAAAAAACATTTGACAGCCTCAGGAACAAAAAGGAGTGAAGCAAAAAATTATAACCAGCGCTGTCAAGTTCACCTAGTAATGAATTCGCCTTGATCTTGGTTTTGATTGATGCCTGAACTGATAACAAACATATGCATAGCGAATGTGAAGAATAGAGAATAAATTTTGACAAGTCGCGTACTGGCGTGGTGTGGCATTTTTAAACATCAATCAAATTGAATACATTATTACATGAAGTCTACAACTAACTTGAAACGCAGTTAAAACATGAAGTTAAAACTTGCTGTTTAAAGTCGGCGTACACGTAGTGATGTTTTCATAGTAAAAAATAAAAATGGCGAAAAACAACTACAAATAGCAGGCTGTTGTCAATTTAAGTTATAACAGAGTTTCCAAATGAAATGTTTCAACAACCAAGTTATAACTTTAACCATACTTCAACATGAGCGGTCCACATTTAACTTTAACTTGAAGTTAGCATTAATGTTAGTGTTCAAGGCGAACTCATTATTAGGTGGATGCATCGGCGAATTCAGGCAAATTCGGTTAATATGGCGGCACCTTCGCAGTCAAGTTTTGTTTACCTTTTTCGGCGCCATTTAAATTTTTGTACATGTCTTTATCAACTACTTTTGACAGCGTAAGTGTGAATTCGCCTTTTTACACAAACAAAATACCTGTTGTTTTTTTATTGTTGTATTGTTGTAGCGAAGCGGCTACCTTGTTTTGTGTCAAGGCGAATTCATTATTAGGTGGATGCATCGGCGAATTCAGGCGAATTCGGTTAATATGGCGGCACCTTCGCAGTCAAGTTTTGTTTACCTTTTTCGGCGCCATTTAAATTTTTTTACATGTTCGTTATCAACTACTTTTGACAGCTTAAGTGTGAATTCGCCTTTTTACACAAACAAAATACCTGTTGTTTTTTTTATTGTTGTATTGTTGTAGCGAAGCGGCTACCTTGTTTTTTTGTATCATGTTTTTTGTATCATGTTAGTGTTTTTATGTCATACTTCCTTCTTTAGGTGGAAGCTTCAACGAACTCCTTGTTAATTCGTCTTGGTTCAATATGTCAAATTTTTCATGTTTTATTCATCACACCCGCACATAAAAAATAAAGCAGCTCAGGGCTTAAATCAGCCATTTACACAAAATAATACTTGCTGTTTGTTTAGTACTGTATTGTTATAGCGTCGCGATTAACCTGTTTACTGTATCATGACTTTTATATAAATTTATTTATTGTATAAAGTACTTTTAGTCCTATATCAACTATTTTATTTTGCATTTTTGTGTTTTTTCATCTTTCGTCAACTGAACAGCTTAAGGCGAATTTAGAATTTGGTAATGAAACAAAAACTTATATGGGTTTTTTATTGCCACCTTGCGTTCACCTGATATGAATTTCCTTTACAGTATCCAAAATTGTATTCTGTGTCCAAAATGTTATTTTTAATAAAAATCGCTGGATTCAGAAAAATACATGCATACTTACATTTATGCTAAATAACAGAAAAGCAACCAATAATTTTGACAGCTTGTATCTTTGTTGTTGTCGAAGGGTGCATTATTTTTCATTGCAATCATAAAAAAGAAACTTTTCTAATTTGCGTAGAAACATAAGTTTTTACTATTGGGATCTTCGTTTGTTACTTAACGACGATGGATACTGAATTGTTGACCTTAAATGACGTTGATATAGAAGATGGGCAGGTAATTTGAAATTAGTCAAAATTAATTTTTGTTAGGTTTTCCACAAATACGACTCCCACTCACCTTTGTCTTTAAAAAGCTTTCAGATACTTCGGAAGAAGTATACACTCCGCTTCAAAGACCAGCCACAGTAAACCATAATATCACTACCGCAACGCCTACGGACAATTTGCTGAATGATGCCAAATGCTTAAAAATGGATGCAGATGCTGCTGAAGAGGACAAGGTTGATAAATGTTTAAATAACTTTGAGGATGAGGACCAAAGTGATGATTATATTTCATCGTCTGGAGACACTTCATCGGACACATGTTTAGATAAGACAAAAATGGGCAAAAAATCTAAGCGCAGAAAAAGTCATTCGAAACGCACTGTAATGGTACGAATTCGCCCAAATTCGGATAGTGTCGAACAGACGAAGGCTCGCTTCAAAAAATACGATATTTGGACAGCTGCGTTAGAAGAAGAGGCATTAACAGAAAATATGCGTGGATGCGATGTAACTCAGAATAGTTTTAATGATCGCAATGTAGAAAATTATGATTTTTCTTTGAGATATCGTTTAAACGGTGAAAATAGTCTTAAAAGAAGACTTTCAAATTCAAACGATGACCTTTCTGACAGCGATCAGTATCAGCCACATAGTAAACGCAAAAGACCTGCAAGTCGCAACGATCCTAAGTCGACATCATTTAAACGTTCAGTACATGAAAGATTAGGCAAACGTAGGGATTTTTCTGGACGTCGACGTAAATCTCCAAATAGTGGAGGCTCTGATTCAAATTCTTATGATCCCAAGTATATAGAAGATTTAGAAGATCCTGAAGGGCGCGATGCTACAGATGTAGCTAAAGAAATGGCAATGAAGCTGTACGAGGAAAAACATGAATTATTTGGTAATAAAATGAAAATAACAGATATCTGCTGTCGAAGAAGATTTGAATTTTCCTTTTTAATACAGAAAGAATTGTAAAAATTCTGGGAACAGAATTGCCTTTAAAGGTCTATCAAGAAACTCAGCGGATTGAAGCCCAAGGAGGTATGACAATAAAGGTAAGTAAGTTGATATATTTTTAATTAATTTATTTTTATTAATTGCACTTGCAGCTATAGATGTTATATGTCATTTATAAAATGTTTTTGTGTTTTTTATAAAATATAGGAAAAATAACGCTAACAACCTGTTAGCGAAATATCGTAAAAAAATTTTAATTTTTAATAAAAAAACAAGATTTATAGCTGCAAAAATTAATTTGTTTAACGGAAAAATATCGAAGAATATTAATACCATGTTTCCACTATAAAGGAAAACACTTGTTTTGAGGAAAACGTTTGGAAGTGTTTCCATTAAAATAAGAAGTGTTTTTAATTTCGAATTTTCGAAGTTAGCTTGACATCAGCTTATTTTCAATTTATTTATAATTTTTCAAAATTATTGTATATGTATGTATTATTTAAACCAAAATATTTTTTTTTATTTATATAATTTAATTTATTCTTATGAATAAATTCTAAGAATAAAATGTGATTTGGAAAAGAGCATAGCTGCTAGGGCTATCAGCTCGATGTAAATGTGAAGTGACAGTTTTGCAAGAGTGGATGTGGAGCTATAGGGGTGCGGAATAGTAGTTGTGTATATTTGTGTAGATGATAAGGGTTCATATTGCGACTTATACGACGTATGGCCGAGTCGAAGTCTGGAAAATATTTTTATTTTAATATTTTCGACATCTGTCGGGTATTGAGGGCATATGTAATTAGGATTGATGTTGGCATAGTGGGGGTGCTGTGGTTGACTGTCTCTGATTTTGAAGTTGATATAGCTTGTAATTTGTCGCCGTATATCAATGTTTTCTAGCGTATCGTCTAGCAGGATGGGAACATGAGAACCGTATCGAGCTGTAGCGTCGGCCAGTTCATTGCCTTTGATACCTATTTGGCTGGGGATCCAGCGAATTCTTATCATACCTTTATTATTTATTTATTTATAATTTTTCAAAATTATTGTATATGGATATTATTTAAACCAAAATAAAAAGCAAGTAAGGGTAAGGCAATGAATGTTTCAAGAAATCTTAAGAAAAAAAAATGTATAATGCTATTTGTTAGAGTTTTATTTAATCCCCCTTATTCCTAGAGTCGCATTCTAATTCCACAGAAAATGTGGTAGAATTCATTGCATGTACCACAACAATGAAGTGCTATTCTATAGTTATATAGATAGAAAATATCAGGTGCCTATTTAGATCAGATAACTCTATCAACGAGTAGTGATACTTATTTTTACATGTCGACTTGAAGAGGAAATATATTCTATAGTTATCGAGTTTTAATAGCATTTAGCTGTTTAAACATCCAGCAAGAAAACTCCTTTCCATTCCATAAAAGTCTTTTCTGTAAATGATTATTTTTATTATAAACTTGTGCATAGAAAAACTCTTCTAATTGTTTTATTTATTTATTAAATGACAAGTGAACATTTATTTTTTTCTAGTTTTACAATCACTTTGGATGGGTACTGTTTAATTTTTTTATTATTTAGTACAAGCTCTGTTGTATAGAACATTTTCACAAATTTCAACATTTGTGGAAAGTTCTACTATGCTGGACTACATAAGACCCATTTCACTAATATCTAGTTTATCAAAACTTGTAGAGCGCTTAATGCTAAGTTATATAGATGAAACAATCTGTTGCATCCAAATCAGTTTCAGAAAGAATCACTTGGTAGACTTTCGGACTCTGTAAGACGGAAAATCATTTACAAAAAGTTTTGTGTGCGTCTTTCGTTGGATTTATCAAAGGCTTTTGATAAAGTTGTGCATTCTACCTGCTCTACATGTTCAAATTTTTAAATTTTCCTGACAGCTTGCACAGTCTTATTTATCTGATAGATCGCAGTATGTTGCAATAGCAGATAGGAAGTCGAGCAAGTCAACTGTTATTTCACAAAATTACAAAAATTATGATTGGTTGAGCGGACGTGATATTGAAAATCTGAATTTTCAAAGCTAGGTTAGGTTAGGTAGGCAGGCCGCTGGATACCGCGAAATAGCCTAGGTTTTTTAGCTTTCTTGGATCCTGAAGTCGTTCCCGATTCAAAGTGTAATTACTAGTGAATTGATGACGAAAAAATCTGTGACTCTTTACTTCTGAAGATAATATCATCAATTATACAATCCAGCTTTGAAACTCGCTTCCATTACCCGGAATGTCAATCTGTAACTTCAAGTCGGATGCCTTTGTAATATCACTCGGCTTCCTGCGGAAAAAAACTGATGAAGAACAAGCAATAATACTGAAAGCAAAGTATAAGAGACGTTTTTTATCACGAGTTAATGATTCGGAGAGAAAGTGATTTTAAACATTTGTAGTTATTAGTTCGGCTTGCATACACAACGACAATTAGCTAATCTTAAATCCGTTCATTGCATATGTGCGGCGTTAACCCTGAAACCCCATCTTACTACGTTCTTTTTTTCGAATTTTAACTAGGTATATCAATTGAAATAAGATTTCCAGGCAAAACAACGTTTGCCGGTTCAAATATATTGAAATAAATATGTAAGCTAAACAAATTTCGAAAAAACTTTGTTTTATAAAAAGTTCAACAGTATTTTCAATATTTCTCTAGCAGTTTGTTAGCATCTTCAGCTTTTTTTCCTGAAAGAAAGATCTTTAGCTGCAAAAACAAGAATAGATTACACGAACAAGTCCAAATATAAATATTATTTTTGTAAATGCTGTCATAAAATATTAATAGATTGCAAATATTTTCTGATTAAGTAATCTTAAAGTGGATTTATAATTCATTGTGAAAAAATAAGTCGATTAATGTGTTTATTCTTCTTGTTTTTCGTTTTTTTTTTTTTTTAATTTTGTAGAATGGTAAACGTAGACGTACACCCGGCGGTGTTTTTTTGTTTCTCTTAAAACATCACAATTTACTGTCTGCCGAAAACCAAAAAGCTATATTCGCTGAGGATCGCAATATTGCCAACAAAAAGCATAAAAACGAAAAAGCGTCAATCCGCGATCGAAAAGTTGAAGAATTAAAAAAGCGTCTTTGTGAACAGGGGGCAGAACTACCTAATCTAGGTACTCGTAAAGAATTAATGTTGTTGGGAGAAGAGGCCAATCAAAAAACAAAAGATGGAAACTGTAAGATTTGTTAAAATAAAATAATTTGCATTATTTTATTATAATATATAATAATCTTTGTTTTATATTTAATTTGTATATTACTTGAAACATCTATTATTTTAGTATCTAATCCTCCACCCTCACCAGAAGCGTACGAACAAATTGAGCTTGCTTTAGCACCAATGCCTTTAAATCATGTTGACAACGATGGCGAAGCTGATTTGTCGGATAAACCCTCAACATCACGTGCTTATGATAAAAATGTTCTGCAAACCTATGAGGATGATTTTTTGGATGTAAACTGTGGAGATATGGACTTTTTCTAAGTAAATTTGAGTAGCTTTATAAACAGTGTACATATAGCCTTTGATTTATATTTTTAAATTTAAGTGTAAAATGTATAGACAACTACATACATACATGTAACACAAATAAATTTTGTAAAACTTTGCGGTACCCAAAAATAAAAAATTCTAAAATTAAGATTAAAAAATTATATGAGCGATAATATATTTTCTTTTTCATCTTCGTCTTTTTAATTTATATACATATATGTAAACATTAAAGTTATTCTTCTTTTAATGTGACCTCTACAAACATGTAGAATTTAAATTTAGAGACAGATTCATCCAAAAAGCGATTATGGTCATTTATATCCGGCACCCCAAAATATCTTCTAGTGCAGTTAAGCGATTCCTTTTCAAAAAATATTTTGTAACCTTTATTACATTCAAATGCATACACAACTTTTACATGCTACATCGTAAAATTAAAGCGTTAAACTTCGTTCACTGTTTCAGAGAGACAGTAAAGCTTTCTGTCTTACGCTCTGTCAAAATTGTATTTTCCAGCTGCAAGGCATTGACGCCGCACTATTTGTGTTGGTCTTATATGTACGTGAGGATTTTTGACCGCTAATTTATGCTTGACGTGCTAATTTAGGTTGCGCTGTATCCATATAACATGTTACATTATAGTATTATAAAATATCTCTGTTCTGACATCTCTCCGAAAATTAAAAGCCTGATTTCACTTAATAAAAACGGTAGTTTTTATCTTTGGATATGAAAGCTAAAACTTAATTTGAAAAAATTGAAAATAACGGTTATGTTTTGATCAGCCCTCGTATATTTAATTTTTATTTATATTTGAACAAATATATAATCTAAAAGTCTAAAAGCTGTTGTGTCTTAATTCTAGCAATAACGCGAACAGTTAGCGAATATGTAAATATTTTAAAATATAATTTGATATATTTTGGCAAAGACGGTTGCATGTGTTTTAATTAATTGTATTTGTTATATATTTTGTTATTCTAAATTATTAAATTTTTTGCAGCTTAAGATCTTTTGTTGTTTTTCGATATTTCGCTAACAGTTTGTTAGCATCATCAGGAAAATCGAAATGTTATTTTGCTAACAAACTGTTAGCGAAACAGAAATAAAAAATACGTTAATTTTTTATAAAAAAAAAAACAACAAAAGATCTTAAGCTGCAAAAATTTTCATAATTTAACATAAAAAAGAAGATCAAATAATATTAGGATTGAATTATTTTTTTATTCTTTTAAAAATTAGTGCTTTAAATGCATCAATTTCGAGCACTCCATTTCTTTTTTCAATGAACTCAAAAATGTAAATAATTACATTTTTTCTATTGATAAAATCTCTTATAATATATAATTATTTGCACATTTGTTTATATATTGAGGCGTATTTTCATAAACATCATTGATGATAAGTGAAATTTGACAGCTTATGTTCAAAGATAATTGCTCAGCAATATCTTCTAGCAATAATTGCTCAACATGTGTTTTAACACATATTCGTGTGGTCCACACGCAAATATCTTGTGTCGGCAATCGATTTTGGCAGTTGCCACTGCAATAATTGCCATTCAGATTGCCCGTGTGGACGGGTAGTAAAAAGATGCAAATATTAAAGAAAATACAACTTTCCTCAAAAACATATAGTATATTCAAAAAAATATAAAAGTGTTTAATTTTTTGCTCAGTGTTTTTACTTTACCATCACAAAATATAGGGAAATTTTTATTCTCTGCCTTTCAAAATGACAGCTGTTTTTTAAGTGCTTTTAGTGCATTCTTTTTGATACCCAAGAACCCTACTGCAAAAGTTGGACTCTTCAATAATTTTCCGCCGAAATAAAGTTTATGTGAAATTTATTGCAATTATTTACAATTTAAAAATCAAAGATAATTTAGGATTTTTAGCAAGTGATTTTATAATTTTAATTTTTTGTTGATATCCTAGTCTTGTGTCAGTTTGTGTTTGGCAAGGAAACTTGGCCTGCGTACAACTTTGTAATGCGTAAGACGCGCTCCCAAACTCAAGCTGAAACCGCGTTACTGTCTGGCAGCGCCAAGAACAGTTCGCGTTCTGGTGTTGTTTCTTCATCAACGACTTCCATAAACCATCAGCATCAGCAGCTCCAGCAGAATCAAATGAATACCGGCAACCCGCAAAAAAGAAGTACACAAGCTCCAGCTCCAAGTTACGTTGATCCGACCATACTTAAGGTAGGTTTATTCTCCCAAAGTTCTATGGTTCTTGATCATTTAAGCTACATAGATATGCTAAAATAAATATTTTTAATTATATTTAAATTTCCTTTCGGGATTGATTGAATTTTGTCAAAATTACCCAGTATTTTGTGGTAGCTAATTAGGGGTTTTTTGTTTTAGTTATAATGACCATGGTTGCTTCAAAATTGGCTTGTTTCTTGTTAAGCTCATTTTACAGAATTCTTTATCATTAAAATGGTAATTTTAATTGGCAGTTATTTTTTGAATTGTTTCATCTTAATCGAGTTCTATTGTGATTATTTTCCTATTTTTAAATTTAATTAAAAATAAACGATTATACTGGATTTGTAGAGCCAAAGTAATTTTACTCTGCAAATGTATGTCTTATTATAAAAAATGCAATGAAAATTTTAATATAAATTTAATAATAATTATACCAATCTAGAAATATATACCTGGTTTCCTAGTTGTCCATATGATGTCGACATTTGATATACTTTTGTACTTCAAATCAAAGAGAAAATGCGAAAATATATCCGTGGCTGTTCAATATCGTACCACAGATACTCATGTGTTTAAATGATTGGTAAAAATGCAAAATGAACTAAAATGAAAAAGTTCCTGATATACCTATGTATCTTGATACTAGTTTAAAATTAAAAAAAAAAAAAAAACGGAGCTCAGTAACTGTGAAATTTTTGTGTTTTCTCTCAATGAGCTAAAACACACGAAAGCGTTTTTACAGCCAGTTTACCAATCCCGACAGCCTGCTTGCGTTCGCAATCTAAGTGAAAGAAAATTGATTTGGGTTCGTCTAACTTTTTGCTATGCGAACGATGTGTCTGTCAAAACTCAATCAAAATACATAAGAATATGCGAACGAATAGTAGTGAGATAGACAAACCCAAATTGATTCGAATGTGAGTGACTGGCTTTCTTTCGCATTCATTTTCTTTCGAAATTGGTAAACTGGCTGTTAGACAATTTTTGTTTTCATCACACCCATGATACAAAAAACATAATTAATTCGCCTTGATCACACCCGCGACCAATTTATCTGCAGTAACATGTATACGTATCAAGGCGAATTAATTATGAGGTGGGTGCATCGGCGAATTCGATTAATATGGCGGCACTTTTTCTGTCAAGTTTTGTTTACCTTTTTCGGCGCCATTTAAATTTTTGTACATGTTCGTTATCAACTACTTTTGACAGCTTAAGTGTGAATTCGTCTTTTTACACAAACAAGGTACAAGGCAAGGCGAATTCATTACCAGGTGAACTTAACAGCACAGGTGATTATTTTTTGCTTCTCGCGTTTTTTTCAATGAGACTGTCAAATTTTGTTTCTTTTGTTTACAAACTTTTTCGCGCCATTTTAATCTGAAGGTTTTTTTTGCATGATTTAGTGCAATTTCAAGAAATTTGTGGGAATTTAAAAGTGAAAAACTAATATAATCTGTGATTTTAATTACAAACAATTATAAAAGCTTATATTTAACGTTTATATAAAATTTTTTCTCTGCTGAGCAATCTTAGGCGAATTTAGATTATGACATTCACGATATGTTTTACAATAACAAAATACATAGTACTGAATTCGCTTTTCCGTTTGCATTCACCTGTATAAAGTCGCCTTGGTACAAGGCGAATTTATACAGGTGAATTCAAGCGGGAAGGCGAATTTAGTACTATGCATTTTGTTTGTTAATGTAAATGGGCAGTAATTGTTTTTTTGTTTGGAAATTAAATGGACACAATTTCAAATGTATTACGTATATGCTATCGTATAGTATTGTGGAAATCATTTTGAAGTAAGTTTTTTGCCGTAGAACGTAACTAGAAAGTGATTTCATGCCCATTAGCATTTTTATGTGCTAAAAGATTATTTTTGTTAGTACCAAGGCGAATTCATTATTAGGTGGATGCATCGGCGAATTCAGGCGAATTCGGTTAATATGGCGGCACCTTCGCAGTCAAGTTTTGTTTACCTTTTTCGGCGCCATTTAAATTTTTGTACATGTCTTTATCAACTACTTTTGACAGCGTAAGTGTGAATTCGCCTTTTTACACAAACAAAATACCTGTTGTTTTTTTTATTGTTGTATTGTTGTAGCGAAGCGGCTACCTTGTTTTTTTGTATCATGGTTAGTACTGTGCAAAACATTGTTTTGATCTTTATACAACTCTGCTATTTTGCTCATATGGCTGTGTTCACATGTAAAATACTGGGAATTTCATGCCGTCAAAAAAAGACCAAACTCGCCGCCATATTCTTTGGAGTAGAATTTTATTTTTTTCGTAGTCTGTCAGCAAAATGAAAATTTAAAAAATGTGTACAAAAAGCGCAAATAAAAGTAGAAATAATATTTAATTACAACAACAAATAACTTAAAAACTTTTCTTTATTATTTTTTTTAATAAAAAAAAATCCAGTGAAAAACAGCCATACACTTTTACATGCAACAATACCAACAAAATTTGTGATAATTTTTCATCCACATTTAGTAAAAGAAAAGTGAATTATAAATTAACGTTCATCAAAAATATGTTAAATCTTCATTGAGGTATTATAAATAAAATGTACATTAAGTATGCATTCAATACATATTTAGATCAGAAATAATGTTGAAGATTTATTAATTTCTTACGAATAGTGAAATTTTAATATTTTTCAAAGATTTTTCTTTGAAAGGAAACTTTTTTGTGCCTTTATAGATGTTGCCAGCTTGTATTTTTTACATTTCAATAAGGGTTTAAGTGTGTGTAAAAATGCAGTAGTGTAGGTGTGTGCATGTACACGATATCTGTATGTAGTATGTGCATGCAAAATAATTTATATTGTAAATGGATAAGTATTTTGGTGTTAGTTTTCCCAAGCTTGAAATAACACTAGCCCAAATTCGCTATAACAATAGCAGAATCGGCAGAACATTGTTTATTTGAATGTATATATGCTAGTTAGTCTTATGTAGAAAAATATTTTCCTGAATTTGAGTTATTTAGTTATAGCTAATACATTTCACTCCAATATACCTTGGCGTGGTTACAAGCAATTTTTCACAAAAAGATCGATTTTGATACTTGCTGTTTATATTTATTATGTTCTCTTTGTACAAATTTGCATTACGTTAATTATGGTCTTTCTACATGGGTTCACCGATATGTAAATAAGTAACTAAAACATCTCGCAAACATATATCACAAACCAAGATCACTGAGTTATTAATATGTAGTAGCAAGAAGTAGCAAGCTAGCTGTTGTGAATTGGAACTCACTTCTCCCCCAACCAATAGAATAATACGTAGCAGCAAACAGCTCCTGAAAGTGAGAGTGTGTTGAATTACCGGCTTGCATCAATAAACGGTTGTGGGTTAAGAATGACTGCTATCGGCTAACCAAACCCAACCGTGGAAAATTGCTGACGCGGCAAAATATTGGTGCTGGGCATCAATTCCGTCAGCAAAAAAGTGGAAACAACAGTCAGCTGGAGATTCCATGTTTGCAGAATCAACCACAACGGCAACATCGACACCTAAAAAAAAAGAGAAAACATTAGGTGCGTATTGCACCGAATTTTAAAATTTTTTGTGCAGAAGTTTTTTTAAACAGTGCGGCGTGCGCTATTTTTCAATTTTCGGTGCGTTTATTAACTTTCGAAGTCACTTTTTGTTTTAGTGTACCTATGTTATATATCAGTAGCAGAGAACTTCACTTGTTGATTAAAAAATCGTTCAACAATAACAAGGCCACAAAAAACTTGTCTTTTATATGAACAAACTTGCCCACACTCTTTTGTTGTTCATTTTGAAGCAACCGAATATTTGTTTCATTGTTGGTTCTGGTATATTACATATCGATTGACTCAGAAAAATAAGCTTTAAATTAGGAATAAATGAAATAATTAAACTTGCTCGAACTTTTTATACGTTTTTCATTTTAAGGCAATCCAACCACATGCAGGTTGAAGGCTTGCTTATTTTTTTTTTTTATCATTGGTCTAATCAAACTTGTCAACTCGTGCGCTTACCTCAAAATTTTGATAGACATTGGGATACAAAAAGCAAGAAATCGTTGTGTATGAATTCGTTTATTTCTTTCAACAAACTCAAGTTTTTTTATTTTAATTTACATTGGTGTTTTATATCTATTTTTGCTGTCTATGGCACGAAATATAAATTTGCACGAAAATATAAATTTTATTTTGCTGTTTCATATTGCAAATAATATTTAAAATTTTATTGTTTGTTTTTTATTTGTTCTCCTTTACAGTGGCCTAAAATAAAACTTTTTTAATGTCTGTCATATGTATATCGCAATTCAACAAAATTAGATCCATTAATGGGACACATGTTTAACAATAAATAAAATGGTAAAACTTGTCCATCTTCTTTGCATTGTTAGTATACACCTTTGCCATATTTGACGATTTATCGTGTTTTTAACGTTTTTGGGTGCTGAAAATTGCACTTTGACGATTTAACGTCTGTTCTTGACGATTTCCGTAGACTTTCATATATTTCAAGCGATTTTGGTTTTACAACTACATATCTACTAACTTTTTTATAGTCAATTTATGTAGGAAATGAAAGTAATATTTATGGTATACAAGGCATGGTATAGAAAACATAGTAGTAAAGTCCATTTATACGTAAATATGTATATAACACTGAAACGTTACGTGATATTTATTTGAGACTATTCTTACGTATGTTATATATATTGGAGGTGTATTTAAAAAGAATTGCATTTCTCATTATCCCTTAAAAGGATAATTAAAAACTTTTTGTGCTGAATAAAATCAAGTAACCCCATGATTTTGAAGTTCTCTCATCAGTAATACATTCAATAGCAGTATATATTATTTATAATGTGTATAAAATGTACCAAGTTATATGCACAAAGTAAAACAGTCTTTTTGTTGTAGATTATTTATGTTAAAGCAAAAGGAATTTTCACCCCCAAGGGAATAAAATAGGCGATAAAAGTTTGTATGAGCGAAGCCGCCGGCAAAAGCTAGTTTAGGTTACGTTGTACAGGCCGCCAGTTTCATGAAACCAGCCCACTTGGGTCCTTTTGGTCCCGTTAAAAGCTAGTTTTGATATAAAAGAAAACTATAATGTCCATGTCAGTTCTGGCAACTGAAAGTAGTGAAGTTGTATAGAACACCGGAAAACCTCACACCTATGTACGTACATATGTAACAGAGTAGTGTCAAATACTGCGTTGGCTTACAAAACCAAATGTGTTTTTCTCAGAATTATGTATTGTATGGAGTTAGCATTTGACATAGGTATTTTGCGCGGGGCAAAATATATGGGATTCTAAGAAACGTGTACGCCAACGGGTAAATAACAGAGAAATCTTAATGAAGTAGAGTGACATTCGAACCTGGAGCACAGTAAAGTGTCGGGACATATTGCACCGAATATGTACAATGACCAAAAATCTGCAAAAGTGTAACAGAAAGTATTGCGCAAACAGTTAAAACATGGTGAAAAAATTACTTTTTGCACAAATTATAATATTATACTGCATGCAGCTGTTTTTCTTTATACCAACTATCACACTTAGCTTATTCAAACGAAGGAAATATTTATGTTTTCGTGTTATTTTTTGTTTGATACAAACTAAGTTTTGTAAAAATTTATGGCGGAAGCTATCTGCAGCCTTGTAAGCCCGCAAGCATAGACACATGCTTTCAAAAACCATTTATTTCTCAACATAGTCTCCTTTTAGCTCAATACACTTAACAAGATGATATTCCAACTTTTTTATACCATCCGAATAATACGACTTGGGAACCCTTCAAAATACGAGTTAGTTTCGGTAATCACTTCTTCGTTTGAGGTGAATCTTTTTCCTGCGACCCATTTTTTCAATTTTGGAAACAAGAAAAAGTCACTAGAAGCTAAAACAGGACTATAAGGTGGATGATCAATTAATTCGAAGATTTCACGTAATTTTAACGTTGTATCTAATGGTGTATGAACTGTTGCATTGGCTTGAAGAAATATCAGTTTTTTCTTCTTTAAATATAGACGTTTTTTCTTGTTTGCATCAATCAGTTGGTCCAATAATGTACGATATACTTTCCTGTGATTGCGGATCCTTTTTCAAGATAATCAATTAGCAATATTCCGTGCGCATCCCAAAATACAGTGGCCATAACCTTGCCAGCCGATTTCACTGTATTCGCCTTCTTCCGAGTACTTTCGATTGATTTTTGGTTTCCGGTGTGTAGTGGTGAACCCAATTTTCATCAACAGTTAGTAATAGACGCCGAAAATTATCAGGATTACGCTTTATCCTGCCCGATCACCGCCTCTTTCATTTTCAAATGATAGTGTTTAATCATTGCACGAAATTCACTTTTCCATTTTTCAGGAAACACAAAAGTTACTTCAAACGACTACAACAAATAAACTAATCGATAAATTTGGGTGAAATCGCAACATCAAAAACAAAAAATAAATTTAAGTTTGTGCTGTCATCTAGCGCTAGGTCGCTTCAATATCAATCCAGCCTCGTATATTTCCTTGCCACCGTTCTAATTGTTTATTATATTTTTTTTATTGGGAAAATATTATTTTATTTGCAGGAATGCGAGGAAATGATAACCCTCCTTCGTGTGGTTGAACTGCAAAAGATTCTTTCATATTTAAATATTAATTTTGCCGGTCGAAAAGTTGATTATCAACGTAGAATTTTAGGATTCTTACGTACAAATTTTGATTTAGTAGCACCAAAGGTACGCGAAGTTTACACACAATCCATGTAAGTTTTCGAAGAGTGGCATAGAATTGATAAAAAGTCTTTACATATTTCGTAAATTATCTTTAGCGTCGAACAACAAGCAAATCAATACGGTCCACCGGATCCAAAAAGAATGTACTCACAAATGCAGATGCAGCCAAATGCTGCCGGTATGGTTGGTGCCAACCCTGCAGCTCAAATGGGACCCGCACAACAGATTTTAAATCCAGCTAGTCAAGCTGGAATGCAAGCTGGTGTACCGCCAGGCAACAATGTGGTCCCATTCCTTCATGCTATACCTACTCAAATGCCCATTCATCCAGATGTACGTTTGAAAAAATTAGCTTTTTATGATGTTCTGGGAACTTTGATAAAACCATCATCGTTGGTACCGCGAAACGCTCAACGCATACAGGAAGTACCATTTTATTTTACATTGACACCACAACAGGCCACAGAAATAGCCTCCAATCGCGATATACGCAATAGTTCGAAAATTGAGCATGCTATACAGGTGCAGTTACGGTTCTGTTTATTGGAAACATCGTGCGATCAAGAAGATTGCTTTCCGCCAAGTGTTAGTGTTAAAGTAAACAATAAACTGTGTCAATTGCCAGTAAGTACTTTGAAAAAATAACCAAAAAAAAACGTCTTCAATTTAATTATCAAATTATATTTATAAGAATGTCATTCCAACAAATCGTCCTAATGTGGAACCTAAAAGGCCACCAAGACCAGTGAATGTTACATCAAATGTTAAACTATCACCAACAGTAACAAATACAATAACAGTGCAATGGTGTCCCGATTACACACGGGTCTACTGTATTGCAGTTTATTTAGTAAAGAAGTTAACCTCGGCACAATTATTACAAAGAATGAAACAAAAAGGAGTTAAACCGGCCGATTACACTAGAGCTCTAAGTAGGTGCCAATTGTAAAAACTCGTGGCATTTATGTCTAAAAATTTCACTTTTCTTCCGCAGTCAAAGAAAAATTAACAGAAGATGCCGATTGTGAAATAGCTACCACTATGTTGAAAGTATCACTAAATTGTCCTTTGGGTAAAATGAAAATGTCCATACCATGTCGTGCATCAACTTGTTCACATTTGCAATGCTTTGATGCCAGTCTTTATCTGCAAATGAATGAACGTAAGCCGACATGGAATTGTCCAGTTTGTGATAAACCCGCCGTTTATGATAATCTGGTTATTGACGGGTGAGTTTTGATTTTATCTTTTGTGTATTTCAACAGAGGTATACCAAGTAAATTAATACCGTATTTTGCTATTTGAAAATATCCAGCTACTTCCAAGAAGTTTTAGCATCAAATTTATTAAAACCAGATGATACCGAAATACAATTGCATAAAGACGGATCATGGAGCACTCATAGCTTAAGAAATGAAGGTCAGATAATAGATACACCAACAAAACCAGTCGAAAAAGTGGAAGTTATTTCAGATGATATAGGTAAATGCTTAAAAACGAAATTTAGAGAAACTTATTATTTGAATTTTTTATTATATTTTTTACTTCCTGAGGCAGGGAGACGGACATATCAAAGTTTTACTTATACAATACATATTACATTGGCCGCGAAGGCTTTTTCTGTATTGAATTTTAATAAATAAATAAATTCTTCACTTTTGCTTTATTTCCAGAGTCGTCATCGTAGTCGTCATATAAAGTTGATGTTTTTTGCTCATCAATAACTATTGTATATTATTAAAAGTCTTCATTTATCACTTAGGTCTAGGAAATACCAAGTATCTGTCTGTCAAAGATATAACAGGTGTCAGCCGGGGAGGTATACTACTCGCAGTAATTCCATTGTAATCCTGGCTGTATGCGATGTGGCACCGTGTTGTTAATAACACATGTTAATCAAGCCCAAAACAACAAAGTTGTGGCGTTAAAAAGTTTTCAGTCATATCACGATATCGATCCTCATTCACAGTTACCGTTACGCCATTTTCATTTTCAAAGAAGAAAGGTCCAGTCCAATGATTCCTCCTGACCAAATTTCACACCAGACTGACACTTTTAATGGATGCAAAGGTGACTGATAAATAATTAGAGGATTTTCCATTGCCCAGAAGTGACTATTCTGTTTATTCATATATCCACTGAAATGAAAATATGCCTCTTCACTCATTATGATTTTTTCATGAACATCCATGATTGATTTTGATAAAATGTGACGATTAATAAAATAGGTTGGTTTATCGAATATTTTCCCTTAATAAATTTTCCACATGTCTACTTCACGCCGGCCAAATATGAACTGTCAAGACTAATGTTTACCGAAATGGCGGCAAAACAAAGTAGTATACTTTCCCGGCGGACACCGTGTATAACCGTTGTCGAAGACAATTGTTCAAGGAAGAGTTTTTGCAGTTAACTTAATGTGGCGATTATGATGACTCCCAGAGTAGAAAGTATTTTGCAAACAATTTTTTATGATAAAACCCACACTGTTGTATAAAGTGTAATTGATATTAAATTGATAATCGTATATAGCACACCAAAAGTGAAGAAAATTGAATTTTTACGAATTTTTAAACGAGATCAAAATGTATTAAATATGTCCTATCACTTTTTTAAAACAAATAGTTTTGATTGAATTGATTTCTATCACACAACAGATAAAAATAACATTTTGTATGCTTTTGTTGAAAGTTGCGATATTAGGTTTATTATTTAAATAGAAATATTAGCAAACCTAATAGAATTTGTACTTTTTTGACGCAACTTAAATCGAAAGTTTTTTCTTTCGAAAATTATATATAACCTAATTGTTGAATTAAATAAATTACTTTTATGTGTTTATACCTATAATTTTTTATATTATATATTAATACGAAAATATTTTAAAGAACTTATTACCACAGAAGATGTTAAACCTGTAAAAACAGCAGTTGCCGCATCAGTTAACACAAATGAACAACCTTCATCCACAACAAATAACGAAACTGTAAGTGTTATATATATATATATGTATATTGGCATCAGTATTTTATTTTAATACATTCCATCAACCTACAAATTTTAGGTGGACTTAACACTTAGTGATTCAGATGATGATCTACCTTTGGCAAAGCGTCGTCCGATTGTTAAACAAAACGCTAATCAAGGACAACCATCTTCAACCATAAATGGAAATGCTAGCGGTGGTGGCAATCAAAGAGGTGCCGGAATGTATATGCAACAAAAGAATGGTACGTTGGATTCATTTTCGTACTAAAATTAAATTTATTCCAAACACTAAAAAACAAAAAAAAAAAAAAAAAAAAAAAAAAAAAAAAAAAAAAATAAAAAATATTTTTAAATTCTTATTTATCTTAAAAAAAAAAAAAAAAAAATTTTCACTATGTTCTCTAGATAAAAAAAAAAATTATACACAATTTACACAATGCAACATACATACATTTACACAACAACATTTAACTACATATTTAATTATGTCGTGTATTGAATTTTTTTATATATTTACTTTAAATTCGCATTATTTCATCCCTTTCTTAGCTAGTAAACGAGCAACAACACTATTTACATTACATATCGCTTTTTCACAGCAACATCGTCATAACTCGAGACAGTTGGTTGTGTAACAAACGCATTTGAACTTTTATAATATTTATTTTGTTTTGTTGTTCATTATTCGCCATAGTCACACATCAAACAATTTGATAAAATTTTTGCATGTTTTGGTAAAATTTGGTTTGACAGGAGCATATCAAATTCATTCCATCAAACCTAATTTTCATACTGTCTTGAAAAACAAAGTCAGCCTGTATGGCCAATTATATCTGTATTGTAAGCAGAATATAAAACGCTTCCTGTTCATTAAACTCCCATTTGACAATTTTTTGCTAAAACTCGGCCACTAAAAAAATTATATCGTCGCTGCCAAAACCACACAAAAATTAAATTTGTAGTAATTATGCGCACACATACATATCAAACTAACTTCAAACTTTTGCTGCTGGTGAGTAAAAATTTTAATTATTTTGATTTCCTAAAAGGGGCTCCTGACAGGCCGGCCTAATGAGAGAGTTTTTTACTATTAAGGAATCAGGCCAACATAACTACACAAGCAGACACTTAATAGAAAAGTTCGTATTTATGAATTATTTGCTGCTTTAGTAATTGGTAAATTACACAAATTCTTAATCATATAATTTAATATATCCAAAAGCTTACTCTTTAAATTTCTGTTTGTTAAACTTCATCTTTTTTTTATTTGCTACAATTCTGGAAAAAGTTTCATACACTACAATAAATTCTTTTAAAAATAGGCACTCTACACCTCAATGCAACTTTACGGTTACGAAAACATGAAATTTTCACAAAATTGTTATCAAACCAGATTGATGGTAAACGCAAAATATTAGAAAAAAATGTAATTAGGCCAAGTTTGAAAAACTCGAAGTTTAGCTATTAAACGAGTTTGATAGTATGCCATCAGGCCCTGTCAAGACAAGTTCGATCATCTAATAACCACTTAAATAAAACTAATTAAAACATACTTGCGGGGTTTTTTTTTTCGCTAACAACCAAAAACAGACTAGCTTGAACAAGCATTTTGATATATGGCTATGATTCTTTAACCAATATACATAAATAAATTAATAGAGCTGTGCCGGATCAGTTCATTTTAATTGCTATTTTCGTTCAATTTCACTGCCTGGCTCACGATGTCGTTTCGTAAACGTCCGTTATAATGTTTAAGGTCCAAAAACCTTTTCCGATGCCGTTTATAAGCTATATTTTTCCCTGATCTTGTATCATTTGCCTTGTCTACCTTCGATATATCCGTTAATTCAATAATAGTTGACTATTAGTCACTTATTTTTAATGTTAAACATTAGTGAACGTTGAAACGACATCGTGAGCCAGGAAGTTAATAAATAAATAAATAACTGGTTCATTTCGTAATCAATTCTTTTTCCACCCGTGTTCTTATTTTTCATTAATTGTCTTCTGTGTTTTCTTTATGTGTTCATTATTAATTTCTTCTGAATGTTCTATGTAATTCATTATCTTGCAGTACGAAAGGTGTTGGACCATTTTTTGTTATTCTTATCATTGTCGAAGGTATATACACTGGGCACTGATCAGTTTTAACCAATTTAATTCCAACATTTTAAATGCTGTGATAACGTTGGTTATGGTCTTTTCGTGTTGTTCAAGTCAAATGTCCACAAGCACTAACTACTTTCTCTTTCCTCTTTCTCATAACATATTTTCCTAGTTCCAGTAGAATGCAATGCATATGCAGGGGTCATTCCCCGAGCGCTGGTCCAAGTTAAAAAAAAATATCTGTTTGAAATGAACTAAAGTAAATCCTTGAAACGGAAGGATAAAGAAAAAATAATATAAAAAATAGCATGAGTAACTGTGAAATTGAATGGAGAAATACATGTGTGTAATAAATACTAAAACCCAAAATTTAAAATTTAATGAAAGGTTTTCCACCCATTGCTGGACATGAAGTGCAGTTATGTTGTATGAAAGCAAAATTAGAATGAACATACATACGTATACATATATGTACTTTCGTTTTTACACAAATTATTAAAAAACAAAAAAATATGTTTTTTTTATAAATAAGGCAGTTAATTAACAAAACTATAGTCTTAGAATTCTGGCGATGTTGCGGCAAATGAGTGTAAATACATATATTTTAACCCATCCTAACTAGTTTTATTTCGTTTTTTTTTATTATTATTTTTTTTAACACTGTTCATGTCTTTCCAAAGATAAATTTAATTTAAATTTTAACTTCTAGTTTTTTTTTCATAGATCTAATTTTCAATTTAATTGTCTAAATACGCTTTTATATGCTTTATCTTGTTATATAGATACATACGTATGTGTGTAACTGCAAATATACTTACGTAATTTTCACTCGCTTTTCTCATTAAGATCACACATTTTGATTATCATTTAATCAACTTTCTTATACTTCTCTGCAATAAAGGATTATTTAAAGTTTTCAAAGAGAACAAATCAACTTTCCCAACGAATTAATTTATTATATGCTTTTAAAACAATATTTCATTAGCTATTAACCAGTAAAAAATTATAAATAGATTGTTTTCTATGTTTCCCAGCTATCTATATGTCGACATTTCATAGGAACTACCCTAATCATCAGTAGACTTTGGAAATTTTTGAAAGATATTCTCAAACATTCAACTTTATATCCCAACAATCCAAATAAATTGCTGAGAATTTAAAAAGAAAAATGCTCTAATAATATCCGTTAAAACACAAAAAACAAGCTTTTCTATTTATAAACGTCTCTAACATTTCTTTACACCTTTCAAACAAATGAACAACCGTTGGTTGCTACGATTTGTTTTTTGAAAGTATCGAAAAGCAGAGAACAAAAATTCAAACAATTAAATGTTAGAGACGTTTATAAATAGAAAAGCTTGTTTTTTGTGTTTTGACGGATATTATTAGAGCATTTTTCTTTTTAAATTCTCAGCAATTTATTTGGATTGTTGGGATATAAAGTTGAATGTTTGAGAATATCTTTCAAAAATTTCCAAAGTCTACTGATGATTAGGGTAGTTCCTGTGAAATGTCGACATATAGATAGCTGGGAAACATAGAAAACAAGCTATTTATAATTTTTTACTGGTATAAATGTTGGAAGCTTAAATAGCGAATAAAAAACTTAATTATTAGCTATTAACTTTTTTTTTGTAAAAAAAACAATTTTATTAAATTGCGATATTTTGCTAATAATTTGTTAGCATAATCGGGAAAATTAAAAATA
Source organism: Thecocarcelia acutangulata (assembly GCA_914767995.1). Lineage (NCBI taxonomy): Eukaryota > Metazoa > Arthropoda > Insecta > Diptera > Tachinidae > Thecocarcelia > Thecocarcelia acutangulata. The sequence continues at coordinate 90,687,171 of OU612098.1, read as the reverse complement.
ATTAATGATAAATTGTTAGCGAAATATCGAAATTTAACAAAATAGTTAAATATTTTTTATTAAAAACAAATACTTGTGCAAACATCCAAAAAGATTAAAATTTCATAGAAAGAGTTTTAAAAATTAGCGACAAAAGATTTCCATAGAACGATAAAATAAGAATCAACGAAATCCTCCATAGTAACAATATTCAGCGCATATAATAGATAATCTCTTTAGACAAACTGAAAACCCTAATAAACCGAAAAAAAAAGAAAACAGCCGATCGAGAAATATACATTGACCTCAAGCTCGAAAAATTCCCGACATTTTGATTTTACAATTGTAAAGGTCAAAAAATCTATTATTAATATTAATCCTCTTTATAATATAACTCACATTGTTTACAAGTTAACGTGCCAGAAATGGTTTCCATATGTGCTAATGGTTTCCATATGTATGTTTTATTCTTATGGGTTTTGATAAAACATGGGTTTTTAGCATTCAAATTACGTCAACTCGTAAGCAAAACACGTGAGCCACAGTACACCTGAAAATAAATTTAGCGTTTTCAAATCGCCTGGCAACTTTGAAAACTTCCGAGTGTGAGAAAATGCTTTGCTAATTTAATAGCAATTTTATAGAGCACAGACTGAAAATGAGATATAAAGGTTAGGTCAGAAGCTTTGGCTGGGTAACAAATTCAATTCTAGAACTATTAATGTGGCTGTGAAAATTGCGTCGTAGATCAGCCAAAAGAGCTATAGACGTCGAAGCATTAACATATAAATAGTTACACCTACAAGTAGAGCAAGTAGAAAAAAAGTTCAGGAGTATAGTTTATGTTTGATTCTATAATATCGAAAAAGAAGTCAGGCGGTATAGAAAACAAGCATAATGTTGTCAGCTAACAAAAAAGATTTACATACACTAGAATCCGAAAAAGCAGGAAGGTCGTTTACATATAGTAAGAATAAAAGACGATTTAATACCGAACCCTGCGGGATGCCAAATGTAATGGGTAGTATACCGGAAAAATTACCGTTTAGGTCAACAAACTGGGTTCTTCCATTTAGATAGGAAGCAACAAGCTTATATGCAGATTTTGAAAAATGAAACACGTTCCTGAGTTTATTAAACAACATAGTGGCCTAACGTACGAAATATAAAAATAATTCCTCACATAAATTTTTTAAATAAAAATACCTGCAAAAAAAAAATAGTGTTACAAATTGTATAAATGTTTTTTTTTTTTTTGCCAATGTAGGATATATATATGCACATATACATATATGTATATATAGATATATACCACTCAATTTCCAAAAATAAAAATGTTTTTTGTTTTTTTAAATGGGTTACATTTGAACCTTGGACCTTATAAAGGTTAATTTTTGAGTTTGTTTTTTGACATTAAAAGTTCTTTCAAATATTTTAATTTATTTTTTCCGAATATTGTCGAATAATTTTCAAGTCTTGTAATTTCCTCAACAGTTTAAAATTAAAATCAATTATCCCAAATTTAAAATGGATTTAATGTTCGCCGAATCTTTTTGTATCATGTGCCTGGGATTGTTTGCGCATTGCTATGGCATAAGTGTGACTGTATTAAAATTTTCACCAAATGCTGCATCATCTTTATTTGTACTATCCGTTTTGGGTATATTTGCAAAACTGCGATCCTTTTTACCAAGACCCGTACAAATGTGTAACAGATTTTTAATTTTTTGTGCCGAGTTGATGTCGATTTTATACACTTCTGATTTTATACTACGATCGATTTGGTTACCTTGTCTTAAGACGTTGAATTCATTGTGCTATATTTTGAATGTATATATCCAAAAGAGTAATCCAAATTTCATTATACTGCATGTGCCAAAATTGTCCGGTTGGATTCGGTATGATGCTTTTTACACAATAACGTTGCTGCTGTCCATATCGATATTTCTTATTATGTTGTATCTTACCGGTTTTATAAAACTTCTACAAAGAAACTCAATGGTTAATCGGGTCAACAAAATCGTGGTTTCAAACAGGAATGATAAGAACTTCTCTGGCCATAATTTTAATATTACAGACTTTCAGCCATTTGATGTACACGATTTGCCTACTGTACCGCAAGAAAATCTTTTGAATTTAGCAAATCGTGGTCGACCAAGGCAAAAGAAATTAACTACAACAAAACGTAGAAGTAAACGTTTAAATAAAAGTCTTCTTCTCCTGGATGATGAATTTAGTGAGTGCTAAAAGTTTATTTTTTGTAAACTTTTTTTTTTTATTAACTTTCTGTAATAAAAATCAAATAAGTTAAAATAAAATAAATTAAGTACATATTAATGAAATTGTTTTAATAGCAGCAAAAATAGTTCACGTAATTTCAGATTGGCATATATTGGACAACCGGTATACATATGTACATATTTTAAACAAGCAAATTTTCAAAAATATTATCTCAATATTGAATCAAAATGTTTTTGGGTTTTTTGATAACTGCGACCGGCAGCTTTACGGCAGACTTTCCCTCTTGAGAAGTATTTTTGAATAGCATCTTTCACCGTCGTACCGTCGTCAAAGCTTTTAAATAACTACCGAACTGCTGTCAGTGTTGTCAACTCGCTGTGTTTCGCAACGTTTTTGGTTAAACCTATTTGTGTGAAAATTTCTTTAGTTGGTGCGTGGTGCGCTTTATTAAATTTTTTGTGTGCTTTTGAAATTTCGATAGCACCAAATCAAATTTAAATCAACTTCTTATTTTAATGCAAGAAATCGTTAATTTAAGTTTCCAAAATTTTAACGTTTCATTTTGCAGAGCACAATCAGAACACGGAGTTTTAATGTGGAAAACGCACCATATTATATACACAAAGTAGGACTATCTTGCTGTTGCATATTAAACATGTTTTCAAAAGAAAAAAGAAGCATTTCGCTTTATAAAATTAGCTGCTTTTCGAGAGTGTTTTGCTATTAAACGATCAAGCTAAAGTTTGCCAAATATTACAATAAATGCAGACACTTCAATTTTGATTTTGGTAATTGATAAATTACGAAATTATTAATTAAATTACAAAACTTTTTTACCTCGTTTGTATTACGAGTAAATATTGATTGTCGTAAATTTCAAATTTTTTTGTTAATCACCAGTCAACTAGTTTTCACTGTTCGCTTATGAATATACAAATCCAATTTACACTATGTTGGATAGAATTGCTATTAATCTTGTAGTGTAATGCTTGTAGTGCGAATCTGTAACTTTTAATGATTCGATAATCGTAAAAACTTGCAGTAAAGGTTGTACGCACCTGCAATATAATTTTAACGGGGGTAAGAAGCTGTACTTTTGTGTACCTGACAATAGGCAGTAAAAGTAACAGCTGATTTCGGTCGACAGCGAATATAATTAAATAATATTGCTGAATAATAAATTTAATAAAAATCGTTATAATTATAGTAAATACAACATTATCATTAAGAGAATCGTACCAGAGGCCAAGTTTAAAAAAAGTGAATTCTAGTTATTGATATCCGATGCTATCAGACCCAGTTTGAAACGCTCTTTAATTATCGCGTTTTAATATAAAAATATCCTTACAAAATACATAGGTTTTTGAAAATGAAAAAGAAAAATTCAAAATTCGGTGCGATTTTGTTGAAATAAATAAAGTTGACAACGCTGACCGCTTAACTAATCCATTTGAGGCTGAACAAAAAGGAACTGTTACTATTTTAACACTTGATTAAACGTTTCTAAAACGCGTCCGGGGCGAGCTGTGTGTCGTTAGTATTGACAATTATGTTAGGAAGTCCTTCAATGCAAGAAATTCGATGGGATTTGAGTTCATTAGACTTATTTTTATTGAAATCTTATTTACTATCTAGGCAAATATATTATTTTTTAATCGCTTCTTATTAATATACCGGCATGTTCCAGAAAAGTAGTGGAATGAAAATAAAAAATGATTTGAAAAGTTAACTTTTCATTTTTGTTGTTCTGAAAAAGTAGTAGTTCTTTCGTTCGAACTGAATTTCGAAAATAAAACTTGGATACATTGTGCTGTAACTAGTACTGACACGAACCATGTTTTCAATTTTTTTTTTTTATACAAGCCAGTACTGAAATGAACCATATTTTCAATTTCATTTTATTTTTTGCCCAAATAACTACGTGGAAAATTTTTTTTTCTAATGCTTGTTATTTTATAAGAACAAAATTTAAGGCCATGCCAGATAACACTTTGCCGCTTTGCGTGATGTTTAAAAGCGCAAAGCAAAAGGTGTATGTCACAATGAAAACTTTGGCAACGCTCACGATATGTTTGTTTATCTAAAAAACTGGTCGTTAATTTTTATATATAATTATTCCTCATAATAATAGAAGTTAGAAATATTATTGGACGAACTTCTGAAGTTGGTTTTAATTGTTTTCTTAGTGCATAAAGCTTTGAAGCTATTAGAAAAAACTTCAACGAGTACAAACATGAGAGTTGCTGAAATTTTCGTTTCACGTTGCGTTAAAAGTACTTTATGTGACATGTTTCATATAAGTCGCTTCGGTTTTTGTCTCATAAACTAGTATAATTAAAACTATATAAAAATATAATTTTCATCCATTTGGTCGTTTCTAAAATACAAGTAGCCATAGTCATTCATCGTAACCACAATTATATATATGTATTATATAGTAATAACGTAAGTTTTGTTTATGTGCCTGATATTCGTCCGTATGTGTCTGTGTGTTTCACAATCGTCACATTCAGCTGTTAAATATTTAAAATATTATTTTCTTTCTTTTGTCTAGTTATTAAATTCACCACAAATAAATCCAAAGAGTTCACCACCACCTTCCTTCCAATTAATCCCAATAATGGTAATAAAACTTTTATTCGTACAATAATTATAGCCAAATAATAAATCATATTGATGTAATAATTAATAAAAACAGCAATTTTAAGATTCAAAATGACAATAACAACAAGCGCGCCGAAAAATAGCACAAATTTAAAGTAGAAAATAAAAGTGTGTCTTACTATACAAATTTTAAATAATTTGTATTGTCTGTCTGTTGTGATTTTAGTTTCGAGTAAAAATTTCTTCTTATAATTATGAACTAATTAAATTTAAAAGAATATTAAATTTCTGATTTAAAATAATTGATTAAAGAGCTGATTTATACGGTGATTTAAAGCTTTCTTTTTTATAATACTATTTTAAAGCTGTTATCAAAATCATGTTACATTTTTACGATGATTTTTAAGTCGTGTCGTTTTCTAATTATTGTCGTTTAAAAAAATTTTTTGTCTCTTTTTATCCTTTTGTTGGTATCGATGTGTTTACCTTGCTAGTCGAATGAAAAAAAAAATAAACAATTTAATATAATAACAAATGAGTAAAAAGAAATAAAAGAAACATGAAAAACAGAAAATATGCCTTTTTCCCAAGGCAGCTTTAATAGGGTAGTAGTATAAGCACAGCTGTCTTTCGTTTCCTTTGCGTAAACTTGTCAAAAACACAAGACTTCCTTGCAAAGACAGCTTTAAACAGGTAATGGCAGAATTACAGTAACAGAAATTGGTTTGCTTCATTCTTTACCTCAGAACCATAGCAGTTCTTTTGTCGCGGAAACCATATGCTACCAGACAGATGGGTAAAGGCAGTGGCTCACGATGGACAATACTTTAAACAATGTATCAACTCTTATTTTTTATCGTAATAAATGCATTTTTCAAGCAAATAATAAATACAGTTTAAAAGACAAAAAACTCACTTCGATATCAAACTAATTATCCATGTAACCCGATAATTAGCTGTACAACGCCTTCCGAGTTTTTTTTCGGAATTCCCAAACCCAGCTTCAGAAATCGCTAACTTCCACGGAAACAATATGGCAACTTCAATTTTCGTACTAAATCGAATTAAGCGTTCAGATACCCATTCCACGGCCAAAACGCACACCAAATATGAAAATCTGGTTCTGATTCGGTTAGCGAAGCGGTTCCGAGTTTTTTTTTTTGGGAATTCCCAAATTTAGCTTCAGGTAACGTCAAAATCCCTACACTTCCTCAGAAACAACGGCAACTTAAATTTTCTCTCTATAGCGAAAGACCTTTTATAGTTTAGATACATATTCCACGACTATAACGCGCACCGAATATGAAAAACCGGTTTCGATTTGGTTAGCAAAGCAGCTCCGGGTTTTTTTTTAGAAATTCCCAAAGTTGGCTTCAGGAAACGTCAGTATACACTTGCAAGTTGATGTCGATATATCCAATTTCAAGTGATGTAAGTTTACCAGAATGAACATCTTTTTAGCGATTTCAAATCGCAAACCTATATTTTTTTGCGATATGCGTTTGTCAGAACAATTAGTTGGTGATTTACGTTTGCTAAACATTATTGTAGAGCTTTGTTCAAATGGTTGTTAGATCTGACAATATTGTTCGATCTAACAATGTGCTGACAATTGCATGACAATGAACAATTGCTCTAACGATACAAATTGTTACGGTCGCTAGGCAATTGTCAGAAAAACTGCCAATCCCATTGTAAGACAATTTTCTGCCTATTCCATTATCTGACACTGTTGGCATGAAATATAATGTCAGTTCACACGGTTGTCAAATTAGTTATGAAGCAAAAATTGTCAGCTCAATTGTCAGAATCAAAACATTTATATAAAAATTTAATTGTGTGTTTGGAAAATTGAATAAAAAAATATTTATTTACGATATGGATCAAGATATGGCGAACACTTCAACAGCGTACATTTTAGAAAATAATGACGTTGAGGAAGAAAACAACGAAACGTTGCAATGTTTAGGTAAAGACCTGGGGTCTAATCACCGCATACGATATCGAATTAACTATCGTATCGAATAACATTACGATACATCTAAATTATGGCAACCGATGCATATTGGATCGTAATTTAAACAAAATGCAATAGATTGAAGACCACACGTTCCCTAAAAGTAGGAATACAAAAAATAAATCGTTTAACTTTTTTATATTATTGCAATACAGTTTATTCGATATCGTATGCCGTGATACCAAAATGAAAAATTTCGATAATTTTGCTCGATATCGTATGCGGTGATTTGGCCCCTGGGTGCTTTGTCGCCATCAAGAGGGATTTTACGTAAAATTACGCACCTAGCATTGAAACTCACAAGAATAGAATCTGCGACTTGATAACATGCACTATATTTGTGTAGTTGATATTCTACGCATCCCACATTCTACAAGCTTATCCAACACTCGGCCTATTGCATTAGTTTTATGAGGCCATTAAGTTTCTACTTTTTTCCGAAACGATTTTTTTGGGTTTGTAGCAACTGGAGAGTTCTTAGCGATGGAAATTTTATAGCCTGAAACAAACATTCTTTCAGAACACTTTCATCTTCAACATCTATAGACCAATCACTATCCATACTTGAAATATTAAAATAACTTTTTTTGAGAAAATTAATTTTGTTCCGCACAAAAAAAAAAAAAAAAAAAAATATTTTTCAATTGCTTTGTTCTTCGTCTGCATGATGCCATTGTCAGATGTCAAAAATTCACGCACCTGACAATATGAAATAAGCTAACAACGTCAGACAACGACAAGAAAAGTGTTTATACAGGGTGGCCCAGAAAGACCGAAGTGGTGTGAATTGCTTATAACTTTTTATTTAAGAGATATTTTTTTAATTTTTTTTTTTTTAAATACATTAAATTTATGGGGAATATTTTTGGATTAGTTATTAAAAATGATATCCCGCAAGTGGTGGCTATATTCTGCTTCGCACAAATGTGCTCTTTCCAACACATTTTCCATGACCTTTCGCAAAACTTCCGGTGGTATGTTGTTAATTTCTTCTCGAATATTGGTTTTTAACTCCTCAATAGTCCTAGGCTTATTAACATAAACTTTTCCTTTTAAATAGCCCCAAAGAAAACAGTCTGGAGCGGTTAAATCCGGGGAACGCGGAGGCCAATTAAAATTGCTGTTACGAGAAATTATTCTTTCACCAAAGATGTCGCGTAAAAGAGTCATTGTGGCCCTCGCAGTGTGCGCTGTGGCTCCATCCTGTTGGAACCATATTTGCGGATGGTTTTCCACGGCTGGCCTTACAAAATTTTGCAACATGGCCCGATATCGATCACCATTGACGGAAATGGCGACACCTTGTTCATTTTCAAAAAAAAAATGGGCCAATGGGCCTTTCTGAAGAAACACCGCACCAAACGGGACCAGGAAGGTTCCTTACTGCTCCTTGTTCTGGAAAATTTGCAACCAGACGGTTTATTGTTGACTGAGAGGGTGCAACCCGCACATTAAATTGACGACGGTATGCACGCTGAGTCAACACAATGGACCGTTGATTTGAAAAGTAAATTTCAACAATTTGGGCACGTTGTTCAATTGTGTATTGCTCCATTATAAATTATCCAAGTCTTCTTTACAAAATACTGAAAAGAAAAGAAAAAAAAAATTATAATAAAAAAGTTATAAGGAATTCACACCACTTCGGTCTTTCTTTATGGAAGAGCAAACACCAGTATATTTAAGGAAAAACTACTATTATTTAATATTATTTGTTGTAAAAAGCAAAACATATTTACAAAAACAAATTTACACTGATAATCGCCGTCGTCAATGTTTACCAGCAAATCATGCGAAAGCGTTGTTGTTTTGCTGTTGTGTGTCTACAGTGAAGAACGACAGACAAAAATAATATATAAGACAAAGTTGTTTGTGTATTTTCCATTGTTATTGCTGAGCGTATGTGTGTCTTAAAAAGCCCTTTACCTAAGCTCTTTTACAAAAACAATTGAGCATCAAGCGAATAGGGCTTGGGCAAATAGGGTTTACACGATGGTCAGGTGTCTGTCAATAAGTTTGTCTTAACAATATTTTTTCTGACACCATTGTCAGACAAAAATTGTAAGTTCACACGATTGTTAGAAATTTTCTGCATATGCCGCCAAGGTAATTTTTCTGTAGGTTAGAAAATTTGTATACAGCCATGTGGTGAAACTCACGTTGCGCAAGAAAAATATTTGCTTTCAACTCGCAAGCAACTGATCGAGTGCACTTATAATATGAAAACTAATGGTCAAACCGTGGCATCAAAATGAATCAAAAAAATTTATAATTTTTCAGTTTTGATTATTTTTCTTCTCTTCTTCAATCAGAAATTATTAATCAAGCACATTTGTACTTAAGAAATCCTTCCTAAGAAAACTAAAGAAAGGAAAAACTTGAACTCAAAAACCCGTTGTACAAATTTACAAAAACAACATATTGCCCGTGCGCAATAAGAATTGCGCAACTAAAATTGCCTCGTGAAAATTGGGACTTAAAGAAAAAATTTGTTCAAAAAACAAAGTTCAATTATTATTTTAATCTATTTTAATATAAAAAATATGATGAAAATGGCGACTTCAGACGGCAAATATAGTTTTTCCCATACAAAAAGCAAGTGTTGCCAAATTTTACACATACTTTTGCTTAAACAAAACGCTCGATCTACAGTCAGCACACAAAAATGAGATTTGCGGTTTTGATCGAACAAGTGATATAAAAATTTCGCGTTTCTCAGCGCATTTTTATTTTAATTATGGGAACTGAACGTTAATTCATTTAAAAAACATTTTTTCAATGAGTTTAACCTTGAGTTGACCTACTACAAATTATATTTTCGTGCATGTGTTGACAGAAAATTACATTTGTCTGGAAATTTGTATCCAATCATTCGTATTCTGTAAACTGCATCTTAGCAAACGAATGAAAAATTGTGTTATTAATATACAGACAGCAGGTTAAAGGATTTATTTTTTTGTTTGCTATCAGGGTTAGTTTTTAAAATTATATATTTGTATTCAGCAATATTGCGCTATACATATTTTTTATTTATTTGTTTGTTAGCAAAAATAAAAATCTTCAGATATTATTTGCCATTCACCTTTATAATTTGCTTATTAATATTTTGTATTTTTTTATAATTATACATAAATATATTTTTGAATCCTGTTCACATTTTTCAAAAAATAAGATTTTCTGTTTGGAAGTTTTCTTCACAACATTTTGACTCTCCCCAACTTTTTTCTCTTGAACACAAACAAAAACATAATTTTGTCACCACGTTGTTGTATTTTGATTTCAACTCTCGAAACTTATTTTAAAACATACAAATTTATGTAATGTTTAGAAAGCCCCATGTCTACGGATGCAATGCAGGACCAAATTTTAATGGACTTGCGGCAAAATAATTCATCTGCAAAAACAACCGCGTCAGCGTCTCCAACTTCGCCTTCGTCCACATCAGCAGTGGCAGCAGGAACACGTTTATCTCAAAATATTGTTGTTACTTCATCAAATCAAATGACCAGTAATAACAATTCCAATGAAGAAAATATGTAATATGTAACAAAAAAAGAAGAAAACCTTTCAATAGCCTTAATATTTATTAGTTTGTTCTTATACTCCAAAGCTATAAATAAATTTTTTTCTTTTGCACATACATAGATTCTCATTACTTTTGTTTGTTCTAGATAATTGTTAACATTTTTTGCCATTAGTGGTGTAGTCTGCAAAATTAATCAGATTTTTTTTGTATATCATATTGAATTATTATATTGCGAGCCATGATAATGCTTTACATATGTTGACTTTAAATGAGACTTAAAAGTTTGTTTTTATGATTCGATTCCTAAGGCACCTAAAAGTTCAATTTGTCGAGCAGCCGCCCGCTGACAACAATAAGTTTGTTGTTGCTAGAAAGGCAGTAAAGCAACAATTAAGCTGAATTCACCCATTGTTTCGGAATAAAATATTTGTTCCGAACCAATTTTAGCTTTTTGACGGTTTGTTCTGAAACGATTTACCCACTTCGACAAACAAATCTACCATATGAAATAGCTATGTTAACGAGGCGTCTTACTGTTACAAGGTGGCAGCTTTTTTTTTTCTGAAATAAGCTTCAGTGCAATCGATGCGTTTAAATTCATGACAAAATGTTTTAAAGTTGTTTACTTTTTATAATAATCAATATAAAACATTTACGTACGAGTATACACTGTATTTTATTATACATATGTGTGTACATGTAATATGATGTGGCATCTCAGTTCAGTTTTGCTTCAAAAATTAAAGTAGCTGACAGCACAGTTAATTTGGTTCGGAACAACCAACCAAAACCAATTGAAGCTGAAAGGGTTCCGAACAATTTTAACTCTCTTTTGCTCACGCTCTCAAAAAGAAAAACGTCAAACTATATATAAAAAAACGTGTTTCAGAATAAAATTTTTGTTGCGAAACAATGGGTGAAGCCAGCTATACAGTGCAAACGGCATTATCATTCTGTTATCTGCGTTATTCTCTTATGCGACTACGTTTTCAGTATATGGCCATGCAACTGTATATCGGTTGCCAACCATACTTGTGCCAAAGGTCTGTTAAATGCTTTAAAGCCGTGTCAGATAGAACTTTTGCTTCGCTTTGCGTCGCAGATTCGTTTTCACATCTGAGATAAAATATACATACTATGTCAAAAATATGTCACATAAAGTAATTTTGCAACGTGAAGCGAAAAGTTCGGCAACTCTCATCTTTTTAAGCGTCGAAGTTAAGTTAAGAAAACAATTAGAACCAAATTTAGTAGTTCGTCCAATAATATTTATAACTTCTATTATCATAAGAAATAATTGAATATAAAAATTAAAAACCATTTTTCTAGATAAATCTAATAATAAAACTAATCCTGAGCGTTGCCAAAGTTTTTATTGTGCTTTGCGCTTTTCTGGTAAAGTTTTAAACGTCACGACAAAGTGTCATCTGACATGGCCGTTAGTTGTTTAAAGAACACAGACAAGCGTTTAGAAGATTTATGTGGAATATACTAAAAAACAGTGCTTTTTTTATAATTTTTCTGTGTTGTTTGTGAACAACAAGCCGACAATCCCAATTAAATATGAACCAGCCAGGAGGCATGACTTTCGAGGAAATTTTTATATGTTTGTAATTATTGTTTTAAATTAATGTTCAAAGCGGAATTACCACGAATTCGGGGAAGTCTTGATAAATTAAATGTTTGGGAATAAGAAATATAAAAACAAGCATACAAATGTAATTATGTATACGGAAACAACGTTTATTTACACATCAGCTGTTAGAAAAAATGTATCAAAAATTTGATTTAATATTTTTGTTTGTTTTAATTTTATTGAGGTTTATTACGGTTCTCCAAATCTTCAAGAGTTTGTCATAGATTAAACGAAATTTCTTAGTCTATTACAAAGTCTGCCAGATTTCGAGAACGAAAATAAATCCTATTATTTGCTTAGTTTCTTTTTTCGTTGCGTTCGTCATTTTACTTGATTTTTTATAATTTTATACACCTACATACATATGTATATTGAATTTATATATTTTTTATGTATTTATTTATTTTATTTATTTTTTTTTTTTCTTGAAATTTATTTTCAGCTCGAAGATAAATTATGTTTTGAAACCTATTCTGCCTTAATAGTTCTTTAATATTTCCTATTATGTTTAGACAATTTATGATTTAATAATTTTTTATTACTATTTTTTTTATTTTTATTATAATTATAGTCGTTTAAACAATTAAATTGAAAATTTTCTAATAAACTAGAAGTGTTATGATGATAGTTATTATATATGAATGATTTAGCTTAGATTAATATAATTACGTATATATACATTTATATATTTTTAATTTAAAATATTTGTTTTTTTTTTATATAAAAAACGCGAAAATTCAGTTCAAAGCAAAATCAAATCAATTCACATACTTAGTTTATAAAGAGATGTACAGTGAAACTTATATTTACTGGGAATACAAAAATTTTACGCTTATCTGCTGATAGAAATTTATTCTACTGGCCGGCTTTGCCAGTAAAATTTCACAGCAGTGGCCTAGGCATAAATTTGTATGTATCGAATTGATGAGGGCACGGTAATTATTGCTATGCACTGAGAAAAAAAGATACTTGCAATAAATACATATTTCTTGTTATATTTTAAAAGCTTTCCGAATAAGAAAGAAACTGAACGTTACGAAATAATAGGAACAAGCGCATTATCAAGCAATATTAACAGTCCTTAAACATTTAAAACTACAACGACACACACATTGTTACAGGCCAAAAAATAATTTTCTTATGATGAATTTGTTATACCTTGTGCTGCATTTTTTTACACTTCATATTGAGCTAGGACTTAAAAAGAGTAGATCGAAATCAGGTGTATTTTCTCTCAAATTGCTTAATAACGTTCGTGAACGTGAAACTTGCTGCAATAAGACATTTCTAGTTAAATTTTGTTTGTCAATATAAATTAAACATCTTTGTTTTAATTCTTGGGAGACGTTAAAAGTTAAAGGGAATCAAAATTCAACAATGTTGTTTTAATATTTTTTATTTTTATTTTTATTTTTAATACATAATTCCAATGAATCCATAGCTTATATTAATATTACATCACTTCACTTTAATTTAACACGATTTCTATCAATACCTTTGTTAAAATGTAAGATTGGAATAAATTTAATTATTAGAGAAATGTGTATTAAAAATTAAATGACGGCAAACCAAACTGCATACAGTATTGGCAACGATTTTAAACCACGACATTTCTCGTGCATATTTCTGATAATTTTTACATCTTATCAAACAAAATTTAGATTCATGTTATTTTTTTTTCAAAATGGTACCTATATTTTGTTAGAAATTTTTATATACGTACTCATATTATACAGATTAATAAAAGTTTTAGTCTAGTCATAAATTTAGAACATATGAAAAATTAAAGTGAATTCAATAAAGTAAAACACAGTTTTATAAAACAAATTAACTAATGTCGTGCAATGTTCCTGGTATGGAATGGTATACCAAACTTTTTGGATTTCTTACAATAAATTGCTTGAATTTTTTGGCTTAACTGCTAGCACGTGCTCCTCAACATTATTCCACAAGTTCTTAATTGGATTGAAATTCGAGATACAGTGATATTGTTTTCCTCTAAGCAACTAGGTGTGAAGTATTTAAATTTCCCCAAGTTTGTCTTTAGCCATGTTCGGAAACGAGCGATCTGAAACGGCGGCAAAACTTTTTGAAAAACGCTAAATTCATTTTTTAGTGCTTTAAAGAACGCTCGTTTTATTGGCGTTTCGAAGTTGTTTCGCAAATAGGTTTTATAGGCGTTTCGAAGTTGTTTCGCAAATATACAATCAAACAATAAAAATCAAAGCATAAAAATGTTTGATATTTCATCTACTTGTAATTGTGAGTGATGTTGTTTGAGTTGGTTCACCTGGCCTGCTCCACGATCTTTCCGCTTGATATTGTTGTAAACAACTCATTATTCATCGCCAGTTATCAGTCTTTTCAAAAATGGATACTTTTCATTGCGTTACCTTAGCAATCGCAGCTGTTAATGCGTTTCTTTCAGTTCGTGGGGAACCCATGTATCGAGATTTAGCATATAGCCAAGTTGTTTTAAGTGATTTTTAATGCATGTATGTGATAAATGAAGCTTCTCTGCAATCTCACGTGTTGTACTGTGAGGATCCGAATCGATTATTGCTTAAAATGTCATCAACTTCAACAGGACGATCAGAGCGTTTTTCATCTTTGAGTGATAAATCACCAGAACGACATTTGGCAAACCAATTTTGACCCTACCATTCTTTTTAGGCTTCGTCGCCGTAAACAGCACATAACTTTTTATGAGCTTGCGATGCGTTTTAAAATATGTCCAGAATGTTCCTTTTGATTTTTCCTTCTACAACGAACGCCAAATGAAAACTACCCAACCGATCAAAAAACTTTTTTTTACTGATTGACAGCTGAATTGTCAGCTATCAAATAACAAAATGTGTTTTACACTTGTACTACGCCCGCAAAGCTAAAACTTCAATTGGAACCATATGCCAACGCAATATAAAAATCGTAAAAGGTCTTACTAGACAATTTTTTTTTTTTTTTTTTTTTTTTTTTTTTTTGTGAAATAACGCCTTTTTTTCTCCCATTTTTGGTGCGTTTTGAAATTTCGAAGTTGACAACTCTGCTTATAATGCAGTCTGCCTCCCCTTTAGATCTAGAAGAAAATCAACTGTATTGAAGAAATTAACAATTGTCAGAAACTAGTGAAAAGACAACTATATTTTGATTTTGATCGATTGAATGTGACAACAATGACGATTGGCTCTAGGGATAACTAGAGAATGGACTATCTCTTTAATTCGTTACTATTTTAAAATAGATTTTAATAAAATATTACGCGTTTCTATCTGGCTTATTATATTACATTAAATAGCGGCCGACAAGCTCTTTTTTTCTATGCTCCGAATACCAATAGTTTTTCAGAAAAGTGATATTCAAGGCTGAATTTTTTATGTCGGCGGTTGATGACAAAATTATTATGATGCTTTTGCTGTACGTATTGTATAAAACCTTGAATGACTTCGAACTATATTTGGTTTTTATATCGCATGCTACTCGTACTTTTTATCTTTCGCTGTTTGTACATATGTATGTATATATGAAGACGTTTTGTTCTATACTCTAATAAGAATATGATATGATTTTGCTTTGATTAAGCTAACTTTCAGTTCAAAGTATGATTAATTTGTCGCATATTTTTAAAATTGTCATACACATTTTGAACCATACATTAAAAAAAAAAACCCCAACATGCAAATTATTATTTTTCTCATATTGAGGCACTATTTTATTTGAACATTTCTACTTTTTGTGGCTATTAAATAAACATTTCTTGTTATAAATTTTAAGAAAATATACTATATTATATATTATTTAATGTATACTGACCATTTAATTGTGAGTGTTTTTTTATTTGAATTTATTTTAAACCATAGATCACCACGCTAAGCCCTCAGGGGTAATCGTGTTTATACATTTATATACTGAGTGTTCTCTTTGTGGGAACCACTGTTTTAGATTATTTAAAGAGTTGTGCCAAAGTTTTCAAAAATTTCCTTCTCCGCTCTCATGGCATGTGAATGAAAAAAAAGAAAAGGATTGGGAAATAAGAAAAATGATTAAAGCACTGAAAGAATACCAACAAAAATATTACTGATCGCAAAATATTGATTTTCAATTCATAAAGAAAACTTAATTTGATACTGGAACAAAGAGTTTCACAAAACAATACTGACTTTTTTTAACAGGAAATCATGTTGAACTAATACAAAACAACAAAACTTAACAAATTTTCATGCATAATTATTTTTAATTGTGAAAAAATCTTAGGAAAACAAAAATAAACAAATTAAAAAATCAGTGATAAAAAACAAGATGTTTTGAAAGTTTCAAGTTTATTGATCTTTGCCTGGCAAACGAACACAGCAAAATCAAATTTAAATTTATCGTCCAATAGTCGCTTAATGGATGATTTTTGACAGAAGCTTAGATATCTTTCTTACACAATCCAGTGAAAATCTTAGTCTTGAGCTACGATAGTGTAAAATGCCATTAAAGTTTTGTTATTTTATGCTTCTTTGAGATTTTATATTGATTTAATACGATTTTCTATTAAATTTCAATGAAATGACGAAACTTTAGAATTGAAAATCAATATTGTGAAGTGAGAATTGTTTTGTGGAAATATTTCTGAGCTTTCATCACACAAATAATGTGACTGTTACACGATTTCGAACGTTAACGTTCGCACACTTCATTAACCGTAAAAAAGCACTGATTTGGAGCAAAGTTATTAGCTTTGATGTAGCAAATCAGAAAAACCCAAACGATTTGTACTGCTTTGTTTTGTTTTTTTTTCAACAGAAATGCTATTAATGTTCCAAAAATTAGTTTTGAGTCGTTCAGAATGCAAGCTAATTATTAACGTTCGAGATCGTTAACAGGCCCTATATATTATTATTCTATATATATTCTGTTACGCAATAAAAAAAAAACTTTTACACTGAAAGAAAAATAATGTTATAGAACTTGTTTCATATGACACCCAGAACATATCACTTTTTTATTGCAACAACTGAAAAAACTAATGTGTTGTTCATAGAAAATCGCTTAAAAAATTGAATAGCTTTCATACAAATTTTCTAGACGAAGTGCTCGTTTGTTTTCTATGACATAAGGTTTCCGAATTATCAATGCAGGTTTATTAACACTACTATTGTTTATGTTGTATCAAAAATTCATTAAAATTAGTTTAAAACTGTCGCCCTTTTTGAGAGGGGTTTGAACCATTTTACAGCTGTTGTATGGAAACTAAAAGTGCTTTTTTTTTTGTTAAATTTTTTTTTGAGCTATGACGTTGCTGCAATAAAGGAGCAATATTTTTATGGGATTTCTTTATGTAATTTTGAACACTACTAAATAGCGAATTTCCATTATTCGAAAACTGCAACTTAAACCCTGTACAAAATGCCTTTGGCGCCATACGAAATAGACCTGATAACATTTTCCAAAGAAATAATTTGATACAATTTTTCCTTAAACTTTTTCTTTTCGCTAATTAACAATTTTGTATTTTTCAAATTAATATTAATACTCAGTTTTATTTTCAAAATAAGCTTATTGAGAAAATTCAAAACGTTCCAGTCATAATACAATTTTACCTGTATCTCGTTTGTCTGTTATAAAATAAACGGATTAAAAATGCGCATTAATATGATATTTATAACATTAATTATTCTAAACATGACTTTAAATTACCAATACAAATTTAAAACGATATCATCGAAATTTAATGTTCTTTAAACATTATCGTGTTACGTTAAAACAATTTGCTTATCAAACTAAAACTGAAGCCACCAAATAGTATTAGGAAATGTAATCGTCGTTAACAAAATTGTTTTTGCGCTACAAATTTGTTTTTAAAACTGCAATTCGTAAGAAAGAGCTTTCGAATTATATAATGCATCCTGTATCGGCGTTTCGAAATTAGCACACCATATAATTTTGGGCATATTTTCATAAATTTAATATATATTATAGACAATTAGCTTTAAAAACATTTTAAAATATTTTAAATTCTCCTACAGCCTTATTCAAAAAAAAAATTTATTAAGCAAAATTTCCTAAAGTATTATACAAAAACCAATATTAACTCAAAGTGTCAATTGCTGAAATTTTATGGGATTTCTTTAGCCTATCTCTAAACCTACGGTAAAACTAACCTTGAAATTTTTTCCTGATTTCCTATACTTTTTGTCATAATTCCTCTTAATGGTTTTTATCCTCAATATAATTATTCAGGACAATATCCTATTTTGTCATAGTTTTGGGCAAACATGGGTAGATATGATCGTATGTACATACATAAATATGAAAAAAAAAAATTTTTTAATAAAAATTAAATTAAAAAAAAATTGTGGAAATACATATGAATTGATGTTTGTACATATGTACTTTTTCTATTCATAAGTACATACAATGCAGCTTTAATAGGGTAGTGGTATAAGCACAGCTGTTTTTCGTTTCCTTTGCGTAAATTTGTCCTTGCTATTTCAAACAAAATTCTGACAACTTTTCGTAAATTCTACCAACGAAATACATCTTGATGTTTTTTGGTGTTGTATTAATTGTAATTCTGCCACTACCTATTATAAAGCTGCCTTGGGTACATATATCAATTTTAATAAATTTTATTTTTGAATGGCAAAAAAGTATAAAAATGGTGTACAAAAAAAAGGTTATTCGAGTTAATTTTATTCGTAATGAAAAAAAAATACATCTCCTTCGCCTTCAAAAATATGTTCTATTTGGCTTTATTAATACATTTTTAACGTGATTCATAAAAAATTTTCACTAAAAGATAAAAGCAAAGAAATGTTTATTATACGCAAATGGTGGTTTTTATTATTTTACAACGATAATTCGGTTACCGATTTATATAATACACATAGAATCCGTCTTTCTTTATTCGCCTAAATTTTCAACTGACATCAACGTATACGAAGTATGAAGCTGACACAATAGGTACTTTATTAACGGATATAAATTCAGCTGATTTTTATTTTAATTTGATTAAAATCTTTTGATTTATTTTTCAGACACAGCACAAATCTTACCCACAAAATTATTTTTAAATTTATTTTATGTTTGAACGAAAAATTAAATCAAAATACACAAAAATTATTACCAGATAGTTGTCAAAGTTCTCAACG
Source organism: Thecocarcelia acutangulata (assembly GCA_914767995.1). NCBI lineage: Eukaryota > Metazoa > Arthropoda > Insecta > Diptera > Tachinidae > Thecocarcelia > Thecocarcelia acutangulata. The sequence goes on along the minus strand of OU612098.1, from coordinate 90,668,035 downwards.
TACGTTAAAAGTTAAATATTGCTCAACTTTAATACTTTGCGTTGACGGAGAAGTACGAAATGTGACTAAGCTCATAAGAATACATGTATTTCAACTTAGTTGTCATTTGAAAAAGGCAACGTATAACGTACGACGGATTCTATGTGCCCCGGCCTTAAGTAGCAATTTTATGTATACCAGTACTGTTACCAGTTCAAAATTGCTTAAATCACATATCAGTTGAATAAGTGTTTTCTAAATACAGTTTATTCAGCTATAAACATTTGGTAACAAATACATATGTACATGAAACCAAAAGTAAATTTTTTTCTGAATAAGGCTGCTATTAGTCCGCAACAGGACAGAACGAAAAAGTAAAAACAAACCATGCACATGTAGTTTATATTGAACAGAAACAAAACAGCTGATTCAAAACGGAGAAGAACGTGCAAACTAATTCTGCCTTAACGTTTGATATCGTAAAACACCATATAGCTTTTATACAAAACACATTTTTACAATGTTCAAATTATTGAAGACTTGATTTGAAAGAAAAATATACTTTCCCAGCTATGTTTATGCCGTAACTCGCATTTAGCAAGAAACAAAAACAACCTGGCTCACGATGTCGTTTCGTAAACGTTCATCATAAGTTTTAAGGTCAAAAAACCTATTCCAATGGCTTTTATAAACTTTATTTTTCCCTGATATTGTATCATTTGCCGTGTCTACCTCTGATATACCTGTTAGTTGCATAATAGCTGACTATAAGTCACTTATGTGGTGTTTATGAGACACGAACGAGTGATACGTCTAGAAAATTTGTATGAAATACACTCAAATATTTCATAAAAATTTTCTAGACGTATCACTCATTTGTGTCCCATAAACACCATATTATTTTTAATATAAAACATCAGCGAACGTTAAAGAAACGGCATCGTGAGCCAGGCGGCAGTACGTTTGGAAATCGCAAAATTGATGGGCTGAACGCAAGCACAAAAAATTTTGCTATTTCAATTCTCAGGCCACTAGGTGCATATAATGCAAAATATCTCGAAATATTCTCTTCAAAAGAAATACTACTTTCTCCAATTTCAACAAAATATTTTCAACTGAAAAATTCTTGAAAAAACAATGTTTTTATTTGATTGCTGGGTTTCATTTATTTACTCTAAAAATCGCGACTTCAGAGCGCACAGCTGCTTGTATTCCTGTACAAAAACAGAGCTACCAAATTTTCTAATACGTATGATCAACCAAAATGCGCTATCTTCTTCAGCGCATGCTTGTAATTTCCAATATGCAAGTCTTATTGCTGAGTTGGTTAAACTTTTAGAGAATGGTGTGGAGGTGTTTTACCTCATGATTAAAATAGTACATCAGCCCGTTCTCTAAAAGTTTAGCCTGTTGTTTAGCAATAAAGCATTAAACACATTGAAGAGCCAGCTACCAACCGACTTCAAAATGTCAAATATAAAATACACGTATTTAAATGCGAACGTTTATTTTGACAACAACAAGACAAGACACGACTGCAGGCTGTTGTCCATGCTGATTTTTTTGCCGCAGTCAAATTAAACTAAACCAATTTCTATTTTTCTTGTAAAAAATATGTAAAACAATTAACTCTTGTAAATATTTTATTTTTTACCAATAAAACATTATAAATAGCTTGTTTTCTATGTTTATAGCGAATAAAAAACTAAATTGTTTTGTATTCTATTTTTTAATATAACAAAAAACTACAAAATTTAAATGCTGCTTTAAATACATTAATAAATTTATTTGTTATATTGTTAAATATGTGCATACATACTTATAATCAAAACAAGAAATCTTCTATAAAACAACTAGTTTGCGGTTGGATATATATATACCAGTTGATTTTGCTTTGTATATAAGGGGTTTTAATTGTATGTCTATGACTTATAAAAGAAGCGGGTGTAAATTTTTGTATCTCGAGTCGAATTATTGTTGGTCTACATTTTAAAAAATTTGATACAATTGTTGTAAAATTTCAATTCTTCAATACTTGTTCTCACTATCGATCAGCAATTATATATCCGATTATATTTTCAACATTGAAATCCCGCCTAACCTGAATTAAGGGTAGCAAACAAAAGCATTTTTAGGTTAAATTAAAATTTTTACACTTGTTTTTTTTTAAGAGAATTACTTTTTTCCACTAAAATTTGATATAAGGAGCTTGTTCTGTAAAGCAATGGAATTTTTTAAAGCTAAAAACTAAGGTGGCCCCATACTGAAGTATACTTTTGTGTAAATGAATTTATGTTGCTGCCGTGTTCAAAATAATTCTGTAGTTGACTACAGAAATACATTGTTTTAGTGAAGTCGTGAAGTCTGCTGTGGTCGGTGTGTTTGATGCTTAATATTTGCATAGTGAAAATTGCGAGTTAAGAAAATGAGATTTGTGATTTTGAGCTCACAAGTGTTACAAAAGTTTTGCGTCTCTCAGCACATGAGCATTTATTTGGCAATCTTGGCTCTTTAGGAATTTGCTGTTCTGTAAACAAATGATTTGAAACAAATTTTAATTAAATTTATAACCAACGTTTGAATTTTAATGGATGAATTCAATAGTACAAGTCACAAAGTGTCTGCACAAAATAATAATCCCCCATATTCCATAAGGCGTCATCGTCTCCACATGAAGTCGGCACAAACATTTTTTCATTTATTTCTTCATTGCCAAAAACAATGGAATGTTGTTTACATCATCTATATATCGCTTAAGTCTAGGAAATACCGAAGGCCTATCAAAGAATACACAATTGCTGTCGAAGGCAAATGTGTTACCGAGTGTTTTTTGATGTGATGACGATGACGCCTCTTAGAATATGGGGGAATATCTAGTTTAGAGCCGTGTCGACATCGTTGTTTTTGCGTTTATTTTCATTTGTTGTAACATTCCGTGCCTTAGCTATAAAATCGAAAAAAATGTAATCAGCTGTTGTTTGCTTGTGATTTAAAAAAAAGTGATTTTCAGAATGCTAAGAAATCAACTGTGTGAAGAACATGTCTTATAATTAGATCTTATTTTATTGCTTTTGCTGTAATTTTTTTTTTTTTTTTTTTGAGTAACAAAAAGAATTAGTAAAATAATTATACATATTTTAAACGACTTAAGTACATAATAGAGTAAATAATTGTAGCGAGTTATGTGATGTGCAGAATAGACTTCATTTCGAATACGCGGGAACGTTTTGAATTTTATCCCTAATGAACAAATGTATTTTAATATGCACTTATTTAATTATTTTATACAAAATAATGAAAATAGTAACGAAATCATTTCAAAATCTTGATTTTATATAATACAAAAAAGCTTCTGCTGCTTTTTATTTTTTATTATTCCCCTTTTCTTTTGACTATTTTTAATTTCATTCGTTTCTTTAATCAATTAATTTAGGAGGTAATAAGCAAACAACTCTGCCACAATATTTCACTAAAAACGATTTAAAAAAAAGATGAACATTTAAACTTAACCTTAAAAGCATTTGTAAAACTAAAAGTGTTAAATATATTAAAAAAAAAAACGACAAAAATGTTCAAATTAACAAAATCTTATAATTTTGTTCATAAAATCCAAATCAATATTTTTTGTTTGTATACTCATTATTAAATTTCAAAGGATTCTCAAACAAATGTAAATATTTTAAAGAAAAATAACTATTTTTAAATATTGATTATAGTTTTAAAAACTTAAAGAAATAAGACACAAGTAAATTCTTATCCCAAAAATATATATCACCTAAAAAATCATTTCATTTATAAGTTAAGATAAAAACTAAAATGATTAAAAACTGAACTATATAATCGATAAATTAAAAAGAAGAAGAAGAAAAAAAAGAATTAATTATATAATAAACAAAGAAAACATATGTAAAATATAAATTAAAACTCCAGAAAAACTTGTTTTATTTACAAAAGCAATTTTAGGTAAAAAGTATGTATATAAAATCGAAGGTTACGAAATGGTTTCAGTTGTCTGATAGTGTTTATTTGCAAATTTTCAATAAGTTTATTGACTTTTTATGTGATTTTCTTATTTTTCTTTTAGACGATGAAATAATATTATTAGACTCGCCATCACCTCCAGCCAGTCCAGTGCCGTTATCGGATAAGGGTAAATATTAAAAGTGACGCTAAAAATACAGCACATACATACTTAATTTCATTGACCCAACGAAAAAAAAGGGAAGAACAATTTTGAAGACAGTATTGACGAGCAAAAAATCTACAGATGCTACGTACGTGTCCATAACTGCGACCTAATTTCGTTTGGCATTTATGTTCTGTTTGTAGCAAGTAGGTTATGTTTGATTTAAGCTTTTCCTCTCCTCAAATCAAAACAATTATTTTGTTTTCTGACGCGCGTACTTTCGTAATAACCACGAAATCGTTGATGCTGCAGTGATGTCATTTTTTGTTTGTTTTCGGTACGCTCAAAATAACCTTAATTACGAGTATTATAAATAAAAGCACGTTCGTAGACGTTAGACGTTGCAGTGTTGCCAAAATTTGTTTTGTCGATAAAAGGTTAAGAAACTGATGCAGTTGTTTTGTTGCTGCAAAGCACCTATGTAGCTTTTTTGAACATAAGCTACTAAATTACTAATGGCCATTATTACAACTCAAAAATAGTTAAAATTAGAAGTTGATTTTATTTTTAATTGCTCGATTGTCGATAGCAACCGAACTTTAGTTGCGTTGCCAATTGCTAAAACGACATTACAGATGGCAACTGACACTGGCAATCAAAGTTGCAACCACAAAATTTTAGTTGCTGTATGATTTTTAAAGCAAGATAAACTAAAATTTTAAAAATAACTGCCTTATTTATAAAAAAAAATTTCATGTTTATTAAGCTGTTATTGCACTGATTTCCATACAAAATTTGTGTAATAAGAGCTTAATAAACATGAAAAAAATTTTATAAATGAGTAAATTACTTTTTATTATATATCCGAAAATGATTAAAATTACTACAGAGAAACAGTTTGTAGAGGCAATCACGTTGTCTGAGATGTTCGGGCATTTGAAGAAGGTAAAACAACTGGAGATCAGGTTCGGGAAAATATTTCAGAAAAATTAAATAGTATTGGTCCACACTACTTCGTTCCCTCCATGAATGATGGAGGGTATGGGGTAATTTTAAGTCAAATTTGAAAAAGGAAATGGCGCAAATCGAAAGAAATCTGCATACAACTGGAGAAGAAAATACACCACAGCATTTTTAAGATAGAAAAAAGTCTTAAAGCTGAAAAACACACATGGATACGTATGTAATTAGCAAAACATATCCCACAAATAACATTTACTTACATCACAGAGCGCGAATCTAAAGGATCAAGAGCATCCCTTAACCGCCTTCTAGTAGATGCCAAATTCTGCATGTTTTTCCGTTGAAATCATTTTAATTAAAAATTTTTTTTTGCTTTTAAGTTAAAATTTTCGTTTTTTTTTTTTGCACCAAAAAAATGAAAATTATTGTTAACTATTTGCTAATATGTCAAAATATCACTATCGATAACATTTCAGCAACTAAAAATAGTTGCCATACATATAATATTTTTAATATAATATTTAATATGCCTATAGGCAACGCAACTAAAGTTCGGTTAAAGTTTTTATCTTTACAAAATTCCTTTGCGATACAGAACGAGTTCTGTTTATATCAAATCTTTCATGAAAAAATCTTAAAAAAACCATGTGAAATTTTTGTTGGCTGCGCTTAATGCAGGATAGGTGGTTCTTCACAGTTGGTAATATACCCGGGTGTTCACCGTGAAAGTATACTACTTTGTTTTGCCGCCATTTTGGTAAATATAGTGTTGATAGTTCATATTTGGCAGTCGTGAAGTAGACATGTGGCAAATTTATTATGGCAAAATATTCGATAAACCAACGTGTTTTAATCGTTAAAATATTCTATCAAAATCAGTCGTCGATTTTCATGAAAAAGTTATAATGAATTACGAGGCACATTTTCATATGAATGGATATGTGAATAAATAGAATAATCGGTTCTGGGAGACCCCTCAAATTATTCATCAGTCACCTTTGCATCCATTAAAAGTGACAGTGTGTTGTTCAATTTGGTTAGGAGGAATCATTGGAGCGGACCTTTCTTCTGTGAAAATGAAAATGGCTTAACGGTAACTGTGAATGGAGAACAATATCGTGATATGATTGAAAACTTTTTAATGCCACAACTGCATGCTTTGGGCTTGATTAACATGTGGTATCAACAAGACGGTATCACATCGCATGCAGCCAGGATTACAATGAACTTACTGCGGGTAGTATACCTTCAACTCGTACACCTTGTATTTTCTGATCTATAATATGAACAATATGAAAGAAGTGAATCGTTACGAAAATATATCGAATTTTTCAAAATGTGGACTAAAAATAATTCCACTTAAGGAACAAAAATTTTTACCTGTCTCTTTTAACAGTTTTCATCTTTGATGCACTTATTTTTATTTATATTTTATTTAAAATTAATGATTACAACATTAATTATTATAAAAAACTAGCCGACCCGGCAAACGTTATTTTACCTTCAAATTTTATTTACATTGATATAGGTAAACAAAAGAAACATGGGTTTTCATTGCGAAAGCAAGCCGTAAGGATGGAATAGTGTTATTTCTCGAAACCATTAGGATTCGTGGTATCAAAACGTCTTCCTCTTTATAATTTTATTTAAGTATCGAACTTGAAAGGCATTTTGTTAATATTTTTATAGGAATATATCGGAAATTCTAAATGTCATATCTCCGAGACCACTGGACCGATTTTGTGCAAACTGCACATAAACCATTTACATACTATTACCAACGTACTTTTAAATTTTGGTTAAAATCTGTCTACCCGTTCGCGCTGTTAGTGGCGATATCGAAATGTATAAAAAACGTAAACTAATTAATTAATAAAAAATTCAACTAAACCGTGTTTGTTTTCAATGTGCAAACGCATTATTCACAGACTGTTTGTAAATAAGACATACTCGTACTTATAAGATGATTAGGCCGCTGATTTTTTTTTTGTTAATTTCTTTTCATTACTTTATTTTATAATTGAAATCAATTTTGAAGTATGAATATTTTTCTATATTTAAGATAATTCTGTATCTTCTACAACGAAAATGAATGCTCAGCCAAATCAAAACTTTATTTCGGACGAAGGTGGGCGTAGTATAAAGCGAAGTACCTACGAAAGATAAACCAAAAATGAATAAAAACGTTGTTATGTTACTGTTAAATTTAAGAATTTTTTAAAGTTTAAAATTGAAAATTATTTTTTACTGGTTATTTAAATTCCATAGTGTAAGAGGTTAAGATTTTGCCATGAATACAAAGTACAAAAAATAATATAAAGAAATTGATGCTGAAATCTCATCACAACTAACCTCCTCGTGGAGGTTTGTTCTTAATTTGTATATTACAACTGTACTACCAGTGCATATAGGTGCATACATGAACGTTGTTTCGCTAGAATTAATTTCTTTTCGGGAACTTATTTTTTTAGCTCCTTTTTATAACTCAGAGAAGAAAAAGTTTTTCACTGTGCTCTGAAATGAATGAAAAGTTTATTTTTTTAGAAGCTAGATTTAGTTATACAATATGCTCTGAAGTTACGGCGATTTTAAATTATGGAAGTGATTTCTTGGTGTTCTGAAAATCACGAGGCTAACATTTTCGGAGTGCTTTTCTAGTAGCCGCAAATGCGTTTTCGAACAAAACAGCTGATTGCTAAAAAGCAAAATGTAAAAACATGTAGATTGTCAAACGTAGTTTTTCTTTAGATGTTTTCAATAATTTGTTTTATATAAAAAATATAACATACAGGGTTGTTTTGCAAATCACTTTTTGTGAAAGTGATTTGAAATCACAAAAAAGGTGTTCTGCACACAAAATATTTTTGTTTTTTGTGATTTTAAATCGGTTAGCTAACTTGCAATCAATTTGAAATCACATCCCAATTTTTGCACGTACTTTATTATAAATTGTGTAATTTATTAGATTAATAAATAACTTAATGTGTTTTCTATTGATTATTTAAGTGAAATTATTTATTTTATACGAAATAAATCACTAAATTAAGCAAAAGCTAGGTACTCTTATTTTGCTGCAAGATTTGCTGTATTATTTTGTGATTTGGTTTATTTTACTTTGCTTTTTATATTTATTAGAAGAAAGGGATTAAAAAAATTCAACCTAAAGGTAAAAATATCAGTAAATTAAAGCGAAAAACAGCAGTATTTTGTACTTTAGAAGAGTATAAACCACATCGAAAATCACAAAAAATTGTGATTTGCAGAACAAGCACAAATCACATTTGTGATTGTGAAACGGCATGTGCTTTGAAATCACGTGATTTTTAGAACAGGCCTGATAATCAGTCATTTATTGGGTTCATAGCAGAACACCTTTTTACTTTCTGTAATTCACTTTTCACTTTTGTGAAAAGTGATTTACAAGCACCCCTATATATACATATATTTATTTTATTATTTTTATATAAATGTTAAAACTTTCTTTTGTTTGCCAAAACGATTAAGTTTATTGCTTGATTTGTTTTTTTCTTAAACTTTTGAACTATAAAACCTAGTTAGCACCTCTGTTCAGTAAAAATAAAAACTCCTATTCAGAATTTATATGAGAAACAAATTAGACTTGGTAGGATTATTTACAACTCCATAAAATATGCTACAGTTTTGTTTTCACACATTGCGGTAGTACATATATATGTATATTCTTTTTTAGAACGTTACTCGCTAATTCGTAAGATTTTTGTAGTTTATAGAAATTGAAATCTTCAAGTATTTGTTGTCATTTCAACATTCATTTCTTTTAATGAAATTTTTGCCAATTACTTTAACAAAACTGTTTGCAAGCCACCGTCTTCTGCTGAGCCGCGATAAACATTAATAGTCCATCAATGCCTCAAAAGTTCCTCAGCTGCATGAAATTTTAGCATTCAGATCTTTTTAACAAGTCTAATACAATATTAATTATTAAAAATAAACCAATAAACCAAATCACAAAATAATACAACAAATCTTGCAACAAAATAAACGTATCTACTATATTCTTAATTCAGTGAATTATATCGTATAAAATAAATAATTTTACTTAAATAAACAATAGAAAACACATTTAAGTTATTTATTTATTTAATAAATTATGAAATTCATAATTAAGTGCGTGCAAAAATTAGGATGCGATATTTCAGATTGATTGCATGTTAGCTTACCGGTTTAAAATCACAAAAATCAAAAATATTTTGTTTGCAGAACACCTTTTTTTGTGATTTCAAATCACTTTCACAAAAAAGATGTGTCTCTTTACTCTACTTTGGGATCCCAGTTTGCATGAAAAGTGTTCCGGTACTTTAAAATTGAGCAAATGAGAGTGCTTTTGAGAGAATAGTATGTTTCTTCTTCTTGCACGAATCAGCCCGTTTGGGCAAGTAGTTAAGCAATCAGCTGTTCGAAAAATAAACAATAACAAAGAAAGAAAGTTCATTTGAATCAACTCGTATACAAATCATTTTAGTGTTTTTATATAAATATTAAGTAAAAAGGAATGTGCAAAAGACTTTAAAAGCCAAAAATTGTAAAATATCACAGCATTTTTTTGTAAAACTAAATGTCAATTTTTCTTGTCACATCAAAACACAGCATATGTTTCTTTTTGGGCTAGAAATTTGGCTTTTTGAGTTCCCGTACTTTAGGTAAATTTTATCTGTATTTGAGAGAACCTTATGCATGCTCTCTTTTGCACGAAACTTGCCCTAAAAGTAAAAAAAAAACATACCTAAAGTGATTTGCAGAACAACTCTGAAAGTCGTATGTGTTTTCTCAGAATTGAGCAACTAAAGCTGCCTTGCATACAATAAAAATTTTAAAATATTAAAAACAAGTTTAATTATTTCAAATAATGCGTCAATATACGAGTAATAAATTTGCTTGCTATACTTTTAAAATTTATTTCTGCTGTTGAGTGAGGACTTATAAATATGCTACCAAGGATAATTTTTTTTTATCAAGTTGAAGGAATTTATAAATGAAGCTTGTAAAATATTGAAGATAGCAAAAAATCTCTACTTACGAAATAAATTTATTTACTTCATATAAAAAGGATTCTGTTTATTAGCTGAACAAGTAGCTAGGAATATGTATTAACTATTAAATAATACTACTTAAGCTGATTCCAGTATTTAATTAACACTTTAATACTTTACTGCGCAATTTTTCTCGCTTAGAATTAATTTTCCCTTAAAACTATTCATTTTTTTATTTTTTATTATTATTATTGAAAACGGAATTGAATTCTTTTTTTACTTCTTCAAAAAACGAAAAACTGAAAAACTTTTCGGAATGAAATTATTTCTAACTGCAAGAATGAAACTAGTATTATCTTATAGAATTGATTTCATTCCTAAAAAGTTTTAAATTTTCGTTTTTTGAAGAATTAAAAAACCGATTCAATTCCATTTCCGAACAGAAGTGAATTCTGTGACATGGCCGAAATTTTCTTATTTTATTGTTGTATTGAGTACAAATTTGTGGGAAAAAATTTCTGTTTGTTTTCGGAAAGTAGTCTATAAGTCTTATTATATTGTTTAATTTAATACACAGTACAAACTTAAGAAACCTTCAATTTAAATCTTAATTTAATTTAAGCTATCTTTTCTTTATTTTGTGTTTACAATTGAATAAATTTTTAGTTACTAAACTCTACATTACCGTCTTTTCTTTATTAATATTCTTATTATAGCTGAAAAAAGTCCTTCCTTGATTAATGAGTAGTCTAATAGCGAAATTTGAATCATACACGTAAAAACTTTAGCATTTGTTAACTCATTGCCAACCACTATTAAATGTTGTCCACAGTCTCTATCTATAGCTTAGATCTTTGAAATATCGAAGTCCTCTCAAAGAATAGATAATTGTTTTCAAGACCTTTTTGATGTTGTCTTGGATGTAACGACGATGCCGCCTACTGGAATATAGGGGAATATTTATTATTATTATTTCTTGAATATAAAATTAAAATTTGGACTTCACAATATTAAAACTAATAGTAAAATAATAAAAAAAAAGTTGAGATCAAATCATATAACTGTACTCGTATACTAACATGGAAATAAAGTTTATTTTGTATGGTACTCTGTGAAGCACATTTTGGCATCTTCCTCTTGAACGGCTTTCGCAACCAGTAGTGCGGCATCGCTTGGCTGTACCAGATGTAAACTCCAGCCAATGAGCAGACCGATCGTACCTTATGAAAGCTAGGGTATTATGGGGGGGATATTTACTTCCATAATATTCTTCAGGCAAAACATCTGGTGACAAATTTTAGTAGTTTGTCAAAATTTCTTCAATTTCTATTTTGAAGCTCAGAAACTTATTTGCTTTTTTTTGTATCTTAATACAACAAATGCTCCATGACCAAAACCACAGTGTGGAAAGGTACCAGCTCTTTGAAACAACTCAAAATCGAATATAAGTTCATGCGATGTTGCACACACAAAATTTTTCCAACCGACTGGTCGTGGTTCTGATTTCATCACCTGCCGACCCAGACACCTTCTAGAAAAATGTAGCATTTAATCATCGAGTAGCTTATGACGTCAGTGCCTAGGTGTTGACAACGGTTTCTAACCAAGTCAACCACAGGTTGCACTCTCCACAAATTGTTGATTGGATACGTTTTACTTTAGTAATCTCAATATTCCATACACAAATTAGATTACAAGTAATGTGACGTTTCCACAATACGAGCAAGCGACTTGTCTAAAAATTTTGAATAGAAATCACTCCAATTATTGAGTGATTTTCATATAAATTTTCTTCGCAATTCGTTTGCTTGTGACATGGAAACATCATATAAGTTATTGAACAATAAGTACGGAATAGTTATAAATATTGAGTAAAATACAACACTTGTTGCAGGTGCGTTAAGTGAGAAAAATTATTCACAATAGAAATTAATAATTAAATTAAATAAGCAAATAACGAGTTCGGACGAGTACTTTTTATTGAGACAATAATTAGTTTCTTGAACAATATAGTTTTGCCAATTAGATTAATAAATTAGCATTCGACAGCTGGCAAATAATATATTTATTTTGGCTGTAAAAATCTGAGTTTGTAAATTAAAAAAAAAAAAAAAATAGAAATTATTTTATTAAAAGTTTTCTAATATCTGTGATGGAGTTTGAAGTAAAAGTAGCTTTACATAAATAAAAAAGATAAAAATAATTTGCTGTTCATAGAAACCACACGAGCAAATCGTCTAGAAAGTCACTAAAATTTTTGAGCGATTTCCATACAAAGTTTTGGACAAGTCGCTCGTCTGTGTTCTATAAACAGCACATAAGAATTGAAAAAATTTATTTTACTAACGGCCATATTAAAAAATATATACATATATATGTTTACTAAGGCTTTATTTGACAAATTTTGGCAAACTATTTCTTACGAATATGAACCTAAGTTCTTAAGTTCTTTTGCGTTGTTAGCGGCACTTATTTCTTTGGGTGTATTGCTATCCGCGATGACGCGAATCTTATTAAGGATACGAAACAAAGGTGAGTCAAATTTTTTTTTTTACAATTTTAATATGATATCTATATTTTTTCTTTACATTACAAAGAAAAGCAGCCACGCTATGTACGCATACTGTTTGATAAATCCGCGGAACTACTTGATTCCTTATTTCTTTCTTCAATGAGCATTTTATTTCTTTAACATACAGGTATGTATTGCAAATCACTTGTGAAAGTGATTTAAATTAATTTTGTGAAAGTGATTTAAAAACACAATAAATAAAATAAATGCGCATAAGTTTTTTGGAATTTTTGTGTTTTGAAAACGCTTGGACAAGTTCTTCCTGGAGCTCCCGTTTCCCGTGGTACCAGACTTAAGTCTCTGGGCAGACTTCATAGCCCAAGGGCTACTACCACTAGAGCGGTAAACGACTCGAAGACTGGTGAACCCGTCAGCATAAAAATTTAATTTTGTTGTATTTCTAATCGAGACTTTGTTAAAAACACTAATGTGCTTATTCATAAAAAATTAAATTAATTTTAGAAAAATTTTGTATGGAATTTTTGAATTAAAACACATTTCAAATTTATTTAAATTTTTATGAATATGCCAATAATTATTTTTCCCTATATAAAATTCAAATCAAAACAAAAGTCAGCTGTGTTCTCGTATTTTCGAAAATCAAAAAACACATTGAGCAGTAAAAAGTACGATTTGCAGAATACCATGATACCGTAATTGTGAATTTGAAATCACAAACTGATTTCAAATATACAATACTTTTATTTTATTTGCATTACTGACATGATAATCATCTTTTAAAAATGTAGACCAACGGTTTTCCAATTTGTGCAATAGCTGTTTCGTAGTCGCTACACCGACCAGGATTCGATTAAAAATTCAAGTATGATTTTGATCGCGATTGGTCTATACATGTTGAAGATGAAAGTGTTTGACTGTCTGTTGCGGCCTATAAAAGTTCCATCGCCAAGAAATTCTGCACTTACTAAAACCCCAAGAAAATCGCATCGTAAAGAGTAAGAATTGTTTTGAAATATTTCTTTTGTTTTTGTATCTTGTGCGAAAACTATAAAAAATATAAAATTGTTTGTTGTTGAGAGAAATATTTTTGAAATGTACGGTTTATTTTCATTCACTGATTACGAGCAGGTATTATTAAATTTTAATTTTGACATTACTGGTTACACCAAAACCAACCTCCGTGCAATGCGCAGAGTAGGTATGAAAACGATTTCCGCGGGTACTTGTGACCTTACCACACGTATTGTATCCCACCGAGTGAGATGCAATACGCCCAACAACGTCCCCACACATTACAAACTGCTATGCAAAATGGCCAAAAATAAAAATTGGTATTGCAATGTGCAAACTACAACTCCCCTTTAGTAGTGCTGTATTGTGTTTTATTTTTTTCTGAGCGAAAGCTAATCAAATATTTTACTCTCATTATCTCTTTTGTTTATTGACATTTCGTGTATATAAAAAAAAACTAGCAATAAGAATACGTATGAGAAACATTGAAAACACCACAAAAAAGCACAACTAACTAAAATTTTAGTGTAGACGTGCATGCGATTAGTATGCACATATCTGCATAGCATCCAAGCTTAAGCTTCTAAATAGTATATGAACTATTTTCAATTGATTAATTACTAGTTATTATTTGACGTATTAAATATGCCTTCCTATTCAGATGACTTTTGCTTAAAAATGTATTTCCTACTAAATACATTTTTTTCAGTAATCGATGCGTATTACCAACCTTTTAAAGGTAAAAACTTGACCAGAGAAGACAACAAATTTTACTCGAATGTAAATCGGATTTTGCCAAAAGCATGTTTAATGCAAAGACCTTGACTAATTAGTTTTTAACGAATATTTATAAACATTTTTCAAAAAGCTAAGAAATTTGAATTAAATCATATTTTTTATATCTTTTTCGCTTCAGGTTTACAGTTGAAAACAGAAATTTGTTATTCCCCTCAAGAAGAATTTGTAGGAATTTCAGACGATATTGACTTCCTGGAGTATATTTCAATAAAAAGCGAATGTTTTTCTGAATACTCGTACATTTCCAATGATGATAACATTTCTCACATCAGCTTCGGAGATTTAACACCGCCTATTTGTGCAACACCCAATGATGAATTAATAACCGGCGGAGATCTGAATTTCAGTGAACTTTCATCTTTACATACAATATCTACTGCCAGCTTTGAATCTGATGGGCTGCCATTGTCTTCTGTGACAATCGCAGATGGCCGAGACCCAAATGAATGCGAGAACGCAAACTTTAAAGATATTGCAGTTCTTATAGAGGACATTTCAAATGATGAAACAATTTTTGGAGAAATCGACAACTATATTATTTCTTTGCCTTTAAATGCACCAATAAACGGTGAAACAGAGGCCAACGAGGGTTTTAATTTGAATGAAGGAATCCCGTCTTTTCCAACCGTAATAAACGTTGCTAATGAAAGCGTTAGCGAGAGTTTTGCAACAAATTGTGTTGCAAATTCTAGCGAGGAGCTAAATGACAACGAAGGTCTATTGCGTTTAGAAGCAACAACGAATTCTTATACCACTCCTACTAACGAGAACTTTAACCAGAATTTATCGCCTGTAGATGCATTAATAAACGAAGTTGCAAATTCCGGAGAGTCCGTGCCCAGTAGTTCAACAACAGCGGCCGTTATCGATAAAATTTCAAATTATGAACCAAATACTTGTGGTGAGAAACAATTATTTTCTTTTCCCTATGAAACGGAAAATGTTTTCCCAAGCAAAATAACACCGCTTTCAGAACCTGCTGCAACAGATGATGAAGCCTCTATTCGTAATAATTCAGACCAAGACAAAAATGCATTGCCCTTAAACGAGATAGCAAATAATGTCTTATTTCCTAGTGGTACCTTGAGCTACAATGATGATTTCATGCCTTTAGCTAGTGGCGCTACAAATGCTGGCCAGATTTTGAGCAACACTGAAGATGCAGTGCCCTCATATAGCACAGCAAGTTGTGATGCAAATGCCACCGAGCGGTCAAACTATGAAGAGATTGTTGCTCTTATACAGGACCTTTCAAATGATGAAATAAGTTTGGGCGAAAGCAGCTCATGTGGCGACATCTTAAATGACGAATTCATCTCGCCTTGGGATACAATAAATGAAAAAACACTTGCCAGCGAGGACTTAAACCACAAGACGATTACATCACCTTTTGAAATAATAAGTATTTCCAATGCTGGCATTAACGAAGTTACATCGACTTTCGAAACGACAACTAAGGGTGGAACTATTTCTAAAGCAAACTTATGCTATAACGAGGTTACATCGTCTTTGGATACAGCCATAAATTCTGAATTAATATCCAAAGAGAGTTTAAACTGTGAACACGCTTGTGATAATGAAATCATTATCGATAATGGAATAAGATCATCACCAGCGAAAACAGGTGAACCAGTTTCCAGTGTGAGCTTAAGCAACAACGAAGTAACCTCAACTTTTGAACCAACAGTAACGGAAGATAGTACTGAGCCCACGACAAATGATGAAACAATCGCTAGTAGCATCATGGACTCCGCAAAAGATATACAACCATCTATAGACAAACTGGCAGATAATGAGACTGTTTTAAGCGATAACGATAATGAAACAATTACCAAAGAGATCTCAAACTCCCAGAGCGAATTGCCTCAACCTCAGACAATTTGCTCTTCCTCTCATTTAGACATAACAAAGGTTCACATTCCCTGTAGCGGCACAACCAAAAAACATTTTTGCGTTTTCTGTAAAACTCTGCAAACTTCAATTGCTCGACATTTTGTACTTAAACATAGTTCAGAAACTCAAATAAAAGCCATTTTGAAACTACCCAAAAAGCACAAAGAACGTGTAAAAATCATAAACCAACTAAGAAAAGAAGGTGATTTTTTGCACAACACCTCAAAATCCCTTAACACCGGCATGTTGATTGTCAGCAGACAACGGCAGGCAAAATATAACAATACTGCCGATGACTACGCCTGTTGCAAAAATTGTAAAGGCTTTTTCTCCAAGCAAACTTTGAGAATACATTTAGCTAAGTGCGGCAGTAATAAGAGCAATGATCGTACAAATTTAATTGCCGGCAGAAGACTGACTCAATATGTACATGAAGTGGCCAGCGAAAAACTCAAAACTTCTATTTTCCCTCTATTAAATGAAGACGCTGTTACTAAAATCATTCGATATGATAAACTCATAATAATTTATGGCAATGTAGTGGCTGAACGATATACCATTCCTAAGCATTATGATATAGTACGATCACAATTACGCCTATTGGGACGTTTTAAAATTGCACTTCAAAAGCTGTGTCCAGAATTGCCAGAGCTCAAATGCGTTTTTAGACCACAAATGTTCAAGAAATGTGTAAAAGCTTTTCGTCAAACAGCAAATTGGAACAGCAACTCAAACTGTTTTAAAACGCAAACTGTTGCTTACAAACTTTTTTCCATAATCCAGGAGTGTGGAAAACTACAAAGATGCGAGCTGAACAAAATACAGGATCTTGTTTCAACAAAAAATTTAAATGAGTTTTTATTATTATGGAATAAAAAAATTCCTATACTCATTAATAGAAAGCCGACAAAGGTTTTGAGACCACAAAATACTAAAGATGATCATACCAATTCTAAAGAACTTGATAAATCTAATATATCCCAAGAACGTAACGAATCTTTGGAAAGAATCCCTGAAAAGAATTTTAGCAACATAGAGAGCACTGAGCCTGACTTATCAGGTGATAATAGCGAGAAACTATACGAGCGAGAGAAGGAAAACATTGTTTCAAACTGCATACTACAAAATACTGAGAGTCATACCAATTCTGAAGAACTTGATGAATCTGATATGCCAAAAGAAACACGTAGCAGAACAATTCTTGAAGACAATTTCAGTAGCACAGGGAAGACTAAGCCTGACTTGTCAGGTGATAATAGCCAAAACCTTTGCGAGCGAGAGGAGGGCAGCTCTGAAGAAGATTTTGTTTTGGAAATATTAAACGAAATAAGTAAAACTCAAGCTGAATCTAATGCTGAGGAAATTGAGCAAGA
The DNA here is from genome assembly GCA_914767995.1 of Thecocarcelia acutangulata. NCBI lineage: Eukaryota > Metazoa > Arthropoda > Insecta > Diptera > Tachinidae > Thecocarcelia > Thecocarcelia acutangulata. The sequence continues at coordinate 90,650,350 of OU612098.1, read as the reverse complement.
CTTTTCTGACTCGTCTGACGATGATGTCATACCACATTCACATAAATCAAATGAAGAACCATTTTCCGTGAAAACAACTCTCTCGGAAAATCCTGATAAAAACAAAGATCAAATTTCATCAGATTTGGATATAGCAAAGGCTGTAGTTCCATATAGCGGCAAGACGAAAAAACATTTTTGCGTCTTCTGCAAAACACTGCAGTCTAAAATATCAAGACATTTGCTATTGAGACACAGGTCAGAAGAGCAAATTAAATCCATTTTAAAAATACCCAAAAAGCACAAAGATCGCTTAAAAGTATTAAACCAATTAAGGAAAGAAGGCGATTTCTTGCACAATACCTCAAAGTCGCTCAACACCGGCATGTTGATCGTGAGCAGACGTCAGCAGGCAAATAGAAAATATACCGCTGATCATTATGGTTCTTGTAAATATTGCAAAGCATACGTGTTCAAGAAAAGCCTACGACACCATTTACGAAAATGTAAAAAGAACAATAATATAAACAACCGAAATTTGGCGGAAAGCGGGGATCGAGAGGCTTCATCTAACTTTAATATAGCAAAAATTGCTGTTCCTTATAGCGGCAAGACGAAACAACATTTTTGTATTTTCTGCAGAACACTGCAAACCAAACTGCCTAGACATTTCCTGCTCAAACACCGGTCGGAAGAACAAATAAAGAAAATTTTGAAATTACCGAAAATGCACAAAGATCGTTTGTCAGTATTAAACCAATTAAGGAAAGAAGGCGATTTTCTGCACAACACCTCTAAATCCCACAACACCGGCATGTTAATTGTGAGCAGGCAGCAACGGGCAACAAGGAATAATGACGCTGACGATTACGCCTGTTGCAAGTATTGTAAAGGTTTCTTTTCCAAGCAAACTTTAAGAATGCATATACGTAAATGTGGTAACAACGTGAAAAATGATCGTTCAAATTTAATCGCAAGCAGAAGACTGACTCAATATTTGCATGAAGCAGCCAGTGAGAAACTCAAAACCGTCGTTTTTCCCATCTTAAATGAAGATGCTGTTACCAAAATTATTCGGTATGATGAACTCATAATAAAGTATGGCAATAAATTGGCGGAAAAATACACCCTTTCCAAGCAATATGATATAGTACGATCACGATTACGTATATTGGGACGTTTTAAAATTGCACTTAAAAAACTGTGCCCAGAATTGGAAGCGCTTGAGCAGTGCTTTAAGCCACAGATGCTAAAAAATTGCTTGAAGGCTTTTCGCAAGGTGGCAAACTGGGATAGTAGCTTAAAGTATTTTAAAACGCCGTCTATTGCTTACAGTCTACATCTAATAATAAGGGAGTGTGGTAGCTTAAAAATATCCGAGTTGAATAAAATACAGCATGAAAGTGTAACAAGCTTGGAAGAGTTTTTTGCCTTGTGGAATCGAATTATTTCAAAAGTTGTTAACCAAAAGCCTAATAGGAATATGAGAAAAAGCAAAAAAGTTCGCTCAGATAATAGCTTGTCAGAAAATCATACAAACGCTTCAGTTTCTAAAGAGCAAAATATATCTAGTGTGACGGAAGAAATTTGTGAGATAAACTCTGAGAATAAGATTAATACTTTAGAAGCAGATTTACCCCATTTATCACATGAGAAGTGTGAACACAAAGCCGAGCAGGAGAATGCTGAAACAAATGTGAATTTAAGAAAGCTAGAAAAGCCTAAAACATCAAACGATACAAGTGAAAGTGAAAAACAGAATGAGCAGGAGAATACTGAAACAAATGTGAATTCAAGAGAGCTAGAAAAGCCTAAAACATCAAACGATACAAGTGAAAGTGAAAAACAGAATGCTGAGAATTGCTCCAACTCAAAGCTATTAAATAATTTTGATGAGTCGAACGAAATCCCTGAAAATAATTTAACGCCAGCAGGCCAAATAAGTGAAAACAAAAGTAATGAAAGGAGTGTAGAGGAAGACTTTTCGGATGCATTTGATGAAGAGATTGAACTATTTTCTAATAAGGCAGCAAATATTGGAACCACTACCGTCCAAAGCTTTACTAAAACACTGCCAGGTACACCCGAGCAAAGTGTCGACGATCAAGCTTCTTCAAATTTTAACATAGCAAAACTTGCGGTTCCGTATAGCAGCAAAACAAAACAACATTTTTGCATTTTCTGTAAAACACTGCAAACCAAAATGCCAAGACATTTTCTACTCAAACACCGGTCCGAAGAGCAAGTAAAGAAAATTTTGAAATTACCGAAGAAGCACAAAGATCGCTTGAAAATATTGAATGAATTAAGAAAAGAAGGCGATTTTTTGCACAACACCTCTAAGTCTCTCAATACCGGAATGTTAATTTTAACCAGGCGGCAACATACATCAAGAAATAATGACGCTGACCATTATGTCTGCTGCAAGTTTTGCAAAGGCTTCTTTTCCAAGCTAACTTTAAGATCGCATTTACGTAAATGTGGTAACAACAAGAAAAATGATCGTACAAATTTAATCGCCAGTAGAAGGCTGACTCAATATATACATGAAACAGCCAGTGAGAAACTTAGAACTGAAATATTCCCCTTTATAAAACTAGATGAAATAACAAAACTTATTCGGTATGATAAACTTATTATTAGTTTGGGTAATTATTTGACCGAAAGGTGTTCCAGTACAACACTTTATGAAAAACTGCGCTTTCAACTGCGTTTATTAGGGCGTTTTAAATTTAATATTATGAAATTATGCCCGGAGGTAAAAGAGCTTGAGGAAATCTTTAAGCCGTATATGCTAAACGATTGCAAGAAAGCCTTCCTCATAACCGCCAACTGGGATAGTGATTTAATGTGGTTCAAAACACCTTCTACTGTACAGAATTTGAGTTTCATAATTAAAAGATGCGCTTGCTTGCAAAGAGGCAAGTTAAAAAAATTGCAGCAACACGATTTGAAAAATGATTTGGACAATTTTTTGTCTCAGTGGGAGAGAGAAATTGCAACACTTGTGAATAAAAGAAGTGATGATGTCGTAGTTGATGCTGGCGAAGATGTTGCAGAGAAATCTGGTGATAATTCTGACGTGGAATCAAATTCCGATGTGGAATCAAAGTCAGATACCGAAGAAATAAGCTCAAGAAAAAGAAAGAGAACACAGAAAGATAACAGCCGTAAGTATCTAGTTATAGAAAATAGAACTGAAATAAGTTGCAAAATATTTGATTGTTTTTTTACTTCATGGGTAAACTAAGTACGAATGAGAGCAGAAGATAAATTCCTTAACAATGAATTTTGAAAATATTCTCCAATTTCAGTGTTCACTTTGATTTTTGTGTCCACAATGTTGAGTATGAATAATTTTGACAGTTACAATGAATACTTAAGAAGTAATTTTTTCACTCAAATATCTGCGATGAGTTTTGGTTTTTATACAATATTTTTAAATTGAAAAATACAAAAATAATATGTAGATAACAATTTCTGTGATCAAGGCAAATTCATAAAAAAAAACTTGAAAAAAAAAATGCCAGCTTCGACATTTCATAGGAGCTACCCTAATCATCAGTAGACTTTGGAAATATTTGAAAGATATTCTCAAACATTCAACTTTTATGAAAAAAAAAATGCCAGCTTCGACATTTCATAGGAGCTACCCTAATCATCAGTAGACTTTGGAAATATTTGAAAGATATTCTCAAACATTCAACTTTATATCCCAACAATCTAAATAAATTATTGACAACTTTTTGTAATTTCTGCCAACAAAACACATGTGATATTTTTTGGTGTTGTAATTACCTATGAAGCTACCTTGATCATAATCACGGCGAATTCATTACTAGGTGAACTTGACAGCTCAGGTGATTATTTTTTGTTTTTCGCGTTTTTTGCAATGAGACTGTAAATTTTTTTTTTTCTTTTGCTTACAAGCATTTTCGCACCATTTTAATCTGAAAATTTTTTTTGTATGATTTAGTGCAATTTCAAGAAATTTGTGTGAATTTAAAGGTGAAAAACTAATGTAGCCTGTGATTTTAATTACAAACAATTATAAAAGTTGATATTTAACGTTTATATAAAAACTTTTCCCTGCTGAACAATCTTAGGCGAATTTAGATTATGATATTCTCAGGAAGTTTTACAATAACAAAATACCTAGTGCTGAATTTGCCTTCCCGCACTCACCTGTATAAATTCGCCTTGATCATATTAATATTTTTTGTGTTTTAAATATAGCTTTTAAAGCAAGCGGAATTCATACCGGGTGAAACTTTTAATTATTTCGTGAAAATTAAAGTCTCAGATTATAGAGCTTGGAAAGGTGAAAAAGGCCAGCCAGATTAGAGAGGATTCTAGATGATACCTGGCGCTCTAGATTGTTTTATTTTTTTTCAATTTTCTTTTAATTACTCCATTAACATCTGAAACAGATTAAAATTTAAAAAAAAGTTATCAGCTGCGCTGTCAATTACATCTGTTATGAATTCGCTTTGCTTTAAAGTTTGAAATTTTAACTTCTAGCATTACGTTTTTCAAAAATCAAACGTTTACGATGGACTCTTGAGGAACAAAATGCAATTACTTCAGCTTTTGGAAATCTCAACAAATTGGAAAAACTTCCCACCCTTAGGGAGTGCACCGATGCTATTAATAAATTTCCAGTACTTAAGAAAAGAACTCCACCACAAATAAAAGCTTGGATAGATAATCAAAAAAGCAAAAAACCTAATAACAATAACGTTAGAAACTATTCTGAACCAGATTCCGATGCAACTGATGAAAACAGCATTTCTGAAGAAATAACCAAAAGAATACAGACAAATCGAAGACGTGAAACGAGAATCGTAGTAGAAGAAAGCGGTAACTACAGCTATTAATGTTTTGAATCGGAAATAATTTTTTACTAATAATTTTTTGCTTTTACAGCTTCACATTTATGTAAAATAAAACGATTGCGATGGAGTCAAGAAGAACAGGATGCAATTACCTCAATTTTCGGTTGTCTAAAGAGCTTAGATAAACTACCAAGTCTCATGGAGTGCACTGACGTTATTAATAAAATGCCAGTATTGATGAACAGAACTGCAGCACAATTAAAATCTTGGATAGATAATCAGAGAAGATATAAGTAGAAAATCTACGAGTACTTGGATAGGTAATCAGAAAACATATGCGTAGAAAACATAAAGATATTTTTTTGCTTGTTTTGCAGAAGACCTCAAAATTAAAATACTTTATACCAACAAAAACAGGCGCGGTAGAGTTAGTTCTCTTTCCAAAAACATTTGAAATGAATTTCACAAATATAAATCACCAGCTGTGACTGCGGCGTTGCCCGACCGGTGTTCATCTTTATTTCACTATAAGAATAACAGTAGAAATCAGTACACATATTTTTTTTTACAAGGACTACAAATTTATTTGTTCTTATTATTAGCCAAAGAAAAAATGCAAATTTGTATACATACAGTTGTTTATATGTATATCTTATCTAGGTTTAAAATTTCATCAAAGTTGTTTGAACAGCTCAGGAGAAGAATAAACTGTGCCTCCAAGTTTGCTTCGTCCTAGCTTTGAAGACATACACACATTGAGAGCCTGTGTGTTTATTTAGATGCAGTTATATATTCATTTTGAATTTAAAAAATTTAAGTAGGTAGTTTTGCATACGAAAAAATTACCCCTAATCCCTCTTAGTCTACGTAGCTTAGCAACAATATAAAGCTGCAGTATCTCTTTGTAAACAATTCCAAGGCGAATTATTTTAACCAGGTGAAAGTACAAAAATGCAAAAAAAAACATCATGTTTTTTTTATTGCTTCAGAGATTCAAGTGTTAAAACACTTTACTTGCATGTTTGCGACAAACCGGAAACAACTTTTGATACTTTACAAATAGCATAAATGTAGGACATCTGTTTTTACTGTTTCATCTAGTAAAATGTATTCGCCTTGCCAATTCTATCTATAAAAATATCAAATATCGCGTATCGTTGTATACGTTTATTCAGCTCGTTTTATCACATAGTGTAATTGCTAGATGGCAGCACTAAGATTTGTACTACAATACAAAACCCACATAACGTTTTGTTTAAGTTAAAGGCCGTGGCTCAATATCCTACACAATCGTGCGATCTATCAAATTGATTTTTTGACAAGTCATGCTATTTGAAAAAAACTACATGCCATTACGGCTTAAGACTCGCTGAAAACATCACTTGCTAGAGTGTTTTTCTTTTTTACATACAGCGCTGTGCTGCAAATCACTTTTTGTGAAAGGGATTTGAAATCACGAAAAATGTGTTCTGCAGACAAAATATTTTTGATTTTTAAGATTTCAAACCGGTAAGCTAACCTGCTATCAATTTGAAATCACATATTAATTTTTGTAGGTACTTCATTATAAATTTCATAATTCATTACCTTATTAATGTGCTTAATGTGTTTTCAATTGATTACTTAACAGCCATGTTCCGAGAACGCGCGTTCTGAAACCGCAATGCGTTTTGAAAAACGCTTAATTGATTTTTAGGTGTTCTGATGAACGTGCGTTTTACTTGCGTTTAGGAGTTTTTTCCGAAAAAATACAACATGTGTTTTACATATGTGGTAGTAATATAAAACGAAAAAAAAATTTGACAATAAATAGACAAATTTTTCAATTTATGCCGTTTTCTTTTCTGAAAAAGTTTTGCATTTATGCTGCTCTTTCTTTCTTAAAATTCAGGTTTTAAAATTTAAGTTTTATTGAGATGAAAAGAAGATCTCGCAACAGCTATAAATATCTGAAAAAAAGTTGAGAAAACTGTAAATTTCTGTATATTTTTGGCAAAACAATATTGAAAATGTTACACTTTTTCTAGAAAAGAAAACGCCATTAGTTTTCTTAATGAAAATGTGTAAAATTCTTAAAAATTTTTATTTAAGTAAAAAGAAAATAATTAAGTGTTCCATTCGCTATTTTTAGCTTCTACCATTTATACCAATAAAAATTATAAATAGCTTGTTTTCTATGTTTCCCAGCTATCTATATGTCGACATTTCATAGGAACTACCCTAATCATCAGTAGACTTTGGAAATTTTTGAAAGATATTCTCAAACATTCAACTTTATATCCCAGCAATATAAATAAATTGTTGAGAATTTAAAAGAAAAATGCTCTAATAATACCTGTCAAAACACAAAAAACAAGCCTTTTCATTTATTCACCTCTCCAAAGTCTACTGATGATTAGGGTAGTTCCTATGAAATGTCGACATATAGATAGCTGGGAAACATAGAAAACAAGCTATTTATAATTTTTATTGGTAAAAAGAAAATATATTAAATTTTAATTGTGAATAATTTTATTGTCTTGCAAGTTCAGTTTTTGCAAATTCAATCAGTTCACTTCAATATATACATGCGAGTTGAAGTCGCCAATTTTAAGCGATATGCGTTTTCCAGAACACCTATTTGGCGATTTCAAATCGCATAACCATATTTCTTGCGTTATACGTTTCTCAGAACACCAATTTGGCGTTTTCAAACCGAAAACGCTAAATTTAAGCGATTTGCGTTTCTCAGAACATGCATGTAAGTAAAACTATTTATTTCATACGAAATATTGCACTAAATTATGAGAAAACTAGATACGTTTATTTTGTTGCAATCTTTTGTGATTTGGTATGTGGGTTTATCTAACTTTTTTGTAATTTACCTTTTGTATTTATTAAAAGTAATTTTTTTTTTGTAAATAAAACCGCGACTAAAAAAATTCCATCTGGGAATAAAAATATCTGTAAATCAAAGCAAAAATCAGCTGTTTTTTGTGCTTTCAAAGAGTATAAATCACATCGAAAATCATAAAATGTTGTGATTTGCAGAACAGGTACAAATCCCATAAGTATGTGCTTTTGAAACGGCATGTGCTTTGAAATCACGTGGTTTTCAAAACAGGCCTAATAACAAATATATATGTATAAATTTTAAGCATTAATTATATTTTACAATTTATTGTATATATTTATTTTTAACTTTTTTAAATCGCTTGTTGCGCAGCCTAGCATTAGTTATTAATTTAAGTTTTAATAGAAAACTTAAAAAATAACTTCTTTATCGACTATTTTTTTCTCGAATTTGTCAAACTATAAAAATGTATTGCATGTATATATAAATTTTTTTTTTATATATTGTACAAAGAAGGTTCAATGGCGAAAAATAACCAAATTTCAGTTGGATTCTAAGCAGACATTCACAAATTTCAAGTTGTCCGCAAAAAAGTAAAACAACAAAATTTGCTTCCACCGCTACAATATTATTAACAGTATTACCACTTTACTTGTTTGCGTTATCATTTTCAGTACCTGGTAGCTCCACTTCTTTTTGGTTACGATCCATATTCAAGGCATAGCATAGATTTTGAAGTTAATTATAAAAAACGCGTTTAAATGTAAAATAAACAAAGAATAAAAGCTAGTGTTTTAAGTTTTTGTTACTACAAACAAATTTACATTTTATAAGCATAATTTTGTTTTTGTTAAGTTTTATTGCTTCAACTATATACATATATATGCTACGTACCCAGCTAGCATTTTTAATCGCAGAATAGTCTACTCAAAAATTCATGCAGAGGGTTTTTGGTCGTCCAAACTGACTAACGAGCTGCATCTTCTATGACAAACTTCCAGAAGACAACGAAAAATAATCTCTACAGTACTCGTTTGAGAGTACTGTAGAGATTATTTAACAAATCGTACTCGAGCTCAACCGTGTTAGCCTTATGTGATTTATACTAGTAGCCGCAAAATGTTAATTCAATGTCGATTTGCCGTATGCTAGCTGGATATGCACATGTGTGTTAACGTACATACATATGTATGTACATATGATTATTTTTGTTTTTAATTATACTTTAAAAATGAATTGATTAGATTCTGCTACTTTTATAAAAATAAATTTTTAAACTTATAAATTGATTAAAAAATAAAATCGTTTTTTTTCTAACGACTTGTATGAAGGAATATTTTGGGCCTGTTCGGAAATGCATCAATGTGCTACATCTGCTATGCAGTGCGTTCTAGAAAGCAATGTTGACAATAGTCCAATAGCGTGTGGCACTGTGCATTACTAGCTAAAATTGCTGCTTTCGGTGTCGGTGATGAGTTTGTTCGGTCTGTATCGTGCTTGCTCAGAAACCGAACTATACGAGTTCAAGATTAATTCAAGTGTTCAAGGCTCGGCTCTTTCTCTTACTCTATTTCTTAATGACCATTTATACCAAACTTCCCATTCTATTCAATCTTTTGCAAATGACAGCAGCATTTTCCATTCGTATTCATTCAGTTATACATAGATAGGCCTATAGATAGCATATCTTAGATTGAGGAGAAGAGGTAAAATATGAAAAGTCGACTTCAACGCCCACAAACACACAAACTCATGACAGTAAATGCTGCCTCATCTGTACTAATGGATGATATAAGTATTGAGGAAACGGATGCTATTGATTTTCTTGGAAGGAAAATACAGTGGAATATTTGCTGGACTGAACACATTCTTCATGTTTCTAAAGAAGCATTCAAATGTCTGGGTGCTTTAAAGCGGTCCGATCTCCATACTATTTATACCATCTCTATCGGACGGAAAATGGTCTTTTGTTTTGCTCTTGTGTTTTGGCCAGGGCCTCTAAACCTATTTACGGGTTACTCGACCATGCACAAAAGAGAGCGAAGAAGTTTATTGGTGATAGTACGGTATTCAATTCTATTGATTCACTCCACTACAATGGATTTTGCTCTCACGAACTAAACATTTATGATTGATTTTCGTTACAGCACAAGCAAATTTCGCAAAATAATTATATTCGTCTACACATGAGTATCGCAAACTAATCATACATAGGTGGTCATCAGATGCAGCTCAGTAATGCATTGCCGAATAAAACCGTTATCAATTTGAGTGTATTTTTATGTAGTCAAACTGATTTCTATAACTTGTGGGCCCTTTTTTAAAAGTCTAATATGGACATTTCTTTAAGCGTTTGCTTGTTTTCCCCAATTTCCGTTGCAACATGTTAAAAAGCTTTTGAATAAATCACTTATACATCCCTGTAACATTTGTATGTTTGTAAAGCTTTTAAAGCTTTATGCTTTTACTAAAATAAATGCACTAGCCCCCTTTATCATCTAGTACCCGTTAATATTTTGACAAATAAACAGCTGCAGTGATAACTTGCATCAACTGCAAAACAATTTTTTAAGGCAGAAAACATATTTAAGTGTTGTTAAAACAAGAAAGGTTAAATAAAGTGCAATGACAAAGCCAACACTATATTATGCATTATTTAGTCCTCCAGCCAGAACCTGTATGATAACAGCCAAATTAATTGGTCTCGATGTAGATTTAAAGTGAGTTACCTGCACCAGAGAAACCTTATTTATATTGTTTGTTTGCTTATATAATGTAATAATGTTTTGTTATTAAACAGATTTGTTGATTTTGCACAAAAGCAACATTTAAGTGAGGAATTTTTGAAGGTACGTAATGAATAATTTGGCAGTTGTATTAAAATGTCCGGCATAAACTTCTTAAAAAGAAAGCAATAACAACAAGAGTGTTATGAAGTGTTATCTATCAGTGTTGGGAAGTACTTTTTTGTACGAAAATAATCATTCTTATTCACCCCTATTCTGCGTTTCGATTAAGTCTCCACATTCAGTTCCGTTGCGATCGAAAATTGGTATTCTGAAAAAAAAAAACGGAATCGAAAGATAAAGAAGAAGACAACAATGTTTATAAAATTCACTGTGGAATGTGGAAATGAAATAGCAAAATAAGCAAGTTTGTTATCATTTTCATAAAGAAATGTCAAATTTAATACAAAATGTTGTTTTTATAATTAAAAAATGAGGTCTTGATACAGTTTAATAAGAAGGTTAGGTTAGGTTTAACAGGTTGCCAGCTATTATAAAGCCAGCCCACTTGGGTCCAGTCAGGTCCCGTTGTGTTGCCTGGATCTGATATGTATCTCAGTAGATCTACATATCACTGGCTTAGAACCAACCCGAGGATCGGATAAAGGAGTCCAATCCACTTACATCGCATTCCGATACCTCCGTCAAATCATGCAGCATCGGTCTGCCCTTATATAAGAAAGAACTGGACACTGACAGAGGAAGTGCTCAACGCTCTCTTCTTCCTCCTCGTCTCTGCAACTTCTACAGAAGTCATTAAATGGAAGATTTAACCTCCTTGCCTGCGTCCCTATGTGGCAATGTCCCGTCAGAACCGCCACAGCAGAACGCAACCTCCGTCGGGGCAAGCCCCTTAGGATAATAGTTCTCCTGTTATCATATCTGGGCCATGTCAGCCTTGATATTCGACAGGTACCCTCATTAGACCATCTGTCTTGAGCGGTTTGAAAAAGTTGGCGCTGTACTAGTTTCTTACAGCTCGCAAGCGGGATTCCAACGATCCCATCAATATCTCTTTGTTGTAGCTGGACACCGGCCTTTGCCAGTTCATCCGCTACTAGATTTCCGGACACTTCACTGTGCCCTCGTACCCAGATAAGCTCCAGGTTCGTATGTCTCGCTATCTCGTTTAGAGATATCCGGCATTCACGAATATTAATAAGAAAAAAACAAGAAATATATTTACAAAAAACAAACTAAAATTAATTGTTCATAAATATATTATAGTGCAAAGAATCTTGTGAAGATTCATAATAAAAAAAAAAATTAATAGTGTTGTGATTAAATATGGAAAGACCAAAATAAAACTTTAATAAAAATTGTAGGGGATTAATTCACAGTGTTGCATTTAATTTTTTTTTAATTTCAAGCAGGAATGGAGTCTATAACAGCTGCATTATTGTTGGTCAGAGAGGAGAACAACATGAGAAATTATGAGGCAACTCGTTATATTTTACTGGCATTTTTTGTTAGAGGGCCTAGTGCACTGATGATTCCCGCAACTTCCTCCCAGAACACTGCTACTTCCTCTTTTGATCGCTGGTGATATCCACATGCAATGTCTGAATTAGATTGCATTAAATTTGCCAATTTTTCATACTGCTCTGGTGTTGTTGTTTTTTACCTATAATACACAAAAAATACATCAGATTCGGGTACAAAAATTAAAAGTTTAAAACAAAAAAAATTAATTTAATTAAATAAATTAATTAAAATAATTTTAAATGTTTTTTTAATCGTTAATAAACATTTTGTATTACTTTCTACTTACATTTTTTTATTTAAAATTTTTAAATAAAAAACACAGATCAAGAAAACTTCTCCGTTAACAAAAAAACAACTGAAAAAAACGGAGCTCCGCTTGTAATGCAGAATACATACAATCGAAAGAAACTGAGCGGAATCGAAACGCAGAATACCAAAGTTGCCAGACGGAGAAAATTTCGATCCGAACCGAAACGCAGAATAGCCCCATTGTGTTTGTGGTTTTTATCGCGAAAGTCTGCTGTTTTTGAAAAATGGTTCCGTGATTGGCGAAAAACATGTTCTCATTTGAAATGAGTGTTTATTTATTTATACTAGACTTCGTCCTGTGGTTCAAAAGTGACAAAATATTTAATTCAATAAATCATATACACATATCATACACTATAACATATAAATTATCTTACAGATCAAACCATTAATTTTAAAGAGGTATCACTGTATTTACACTACTGTTGCCAATTTAGCATCTTTCGCGCTAGATTCAGTGCCTAACCCCTCGTCTTCGCGTGCCATCGACTTGAACATAACGTCGGCAGAGCGAAGGTAAAAATAAGTTCAAATCAAATCTAGATTTCATTTGATTTAGGAGCTCAATATAAAATTTCAATATAAGGAGTGGGATAAAGTACCAAAAGAATATGATATAGCAAATTTAATAATGGCGGTTACAAGCTGTAATGATACTAAAAACAGGGACACTAAGTATTAGTAGCCAAGAAAAATTTTCCCGTTTTGAATACACACTTTTTTAAATTTAACACAGTTTTTAAAACATTTATTTTACAGCATACAAACTGAACTATTTTTTTAGGTTACAATTATGACTTCGTTATTAAAGTTAGTTTATTTTTCTTTTTTTTTTTTAAGGAATTCACATAAATAAAAAAAATATAAAATTTACTTGTTTAGGACGTGTGTGAAACGGTAGCAAAGTACTCTCGGAAGTAAAATTTTGACATTTCTAATGCTAGGCACACAATTGCGACGAACGACGAATATTTGGTCGCGAATATTCGTCGCCAAAAATAAAACACATTGGTGTATATGAAAATGCACACAATCATGGCGTTGGTCGAAATTCGTCATACTCAGCGAAAATTGAAATAGATTTATTTCTAATTGTTTCCTCAGCGAACGACGAACAAAATGTATTAGGTGGCCAGGTTTCTTATGTAAAAAAATTTTTTTCACGAAATCATACTTTTTATAAATGTAAATCCATGTAGTAAACAATTTATGAAGATGTTCTCAAAATATAAAGTACCTAAGATAATTTGTTCAAAAATCCCTCTTTCGGATGGGATTTATATAGGTTTAATTTTAATATGGCCACCTTAGTATTTATATTCATTTTTTTCCTTTTGCACGGAATGTAAACAATGTTCGTTGATCTTGTGCTTCACACGACGAATTTATACAACGAATATTTGAAGGCAAATTCGTCGCGATGGGCGAAGTTCGTCGTTCGTCGCAGTTGTGTTCCTAGCATAAGGTGAATAAAATTTTACTAGCTCTAGGACAAGGCGAACTCATACCAGGTATATGCAAAAGTAATAAATACAACACTACAAAAAATAAATCTTTTTCAAATGTCAAGCGAAAAATATAAACACAAAAAGGAATTAAAAAAAATATATTTTGGTTTTTATTCGACCTCTATTTCTTAATTAAGTAGTATTTCGTTAATTTTAAGGTCCTTTTTGCTTATTTATTTTAATATGTATGCCAATATTTCGCTTTCCTTCGGATAGCTTCTTCAGGGCAATAATATATTGCCCTGAAGAAGCTATCCGAAGGAAAGCGAAATATTGGCATACATATTAAAATAAATAAGCAAAAAGGACCTTAAAATTAACGAAATACTACTTAATTAAAAAAAATATAGTAAAAAATAATTTACAAGAAAAGAAAAACTTTTAATTATATCGTGAAAATTAAAGTCTCAGGTCATAAAGCTTGGGAAGGTGTAAATGGCCTGACAGTTTGGGAATCATTCTGGATGATAGCTAGCGCTCCAGATACAATACAAAATTTAAACAATTTTTTTTTTCAAATTTCTATTAACAAAAAATTTGCAATAAAAGAAAAACTTAATTATTTCGTAAAACCTTTAATTATTTTTTGAAACTGAAAGTCTCAGATCATAGAGTTTGAAAAGGTGAAAATGGCCAGCCAAATTAGGGAGGGTTCTGGGTGATATCTGGCGCTCAACATTTTTTTTTTCAACTTTGTTTTAATTATGCCATTGACATCTGAAACAGATTAAAATTAAAAAAAAGTTATCAGCTGCGCTGTCAGGTTCACCTGCTATGCCTTGCTCTAGGGGCTAATATAAATTTTGACAATAGGATAGATATATTTGAAATATACAAATTTTATTGAATTAAATTGAAAATTTTATAATTAGAAGTGTAAAAATCACATTATACTAAATTGCAAAATGGCTCTATTATAATTATTATTTAATTTGTATGTATTAATGTTAAACAGTCGAACTTTATTTTTAATATTTCTAATATTATGTGATGATAAGATTATAGCAAATTGCATATATGATCAATATGAGACAATTATTGACGAAAAAATAAATAAGGCCTCAGTGGCTGAGTTGGTTAAGCAGCCGTATTAAAAATATATCATGTTTACATGGTACTGAGTTCGAATCCTAGTGGGTGCTGATGAGCAGTGTAGCGACTGAAACAGCTAGTTGTCCCCCAACTTTAGTGTATTCAATTATTTTTTCCTGTCTTCTTTGATCAAGAGTTATTGATCGCGGCAATTATTGTTATAATTATAAATAAAAATATTTCTTGGCTTTAGCCAGGATTGAACTCGAGCTAGACAAATGATACCAACCCATCATCATATAATATTAGAAATATTTCTTAATTTATTAATTTTTATATATATATTTTTCTTATTAGTTTTGTTAGAATTTCTTAATTTTTTGTCAAATATACATAATATTTTTTCACACAGCAAAAACATGAAATTTCTTTACCACAGACAAATTATTTTCACCATAATACTTTGCTACCGTTTCGCACACGTCCTTAATTAAAAACAAACGTTTTTTACGAACATTGAGAAATATTTGAATTATTATTGTTTTGTTAATTTTCAGTTGAATCCCCAACATCAAATACCGGTTTTTATCGATTCTGATGGCGAAGTGTACATCGATAGGTACGCTGGTGACTTCTTAATAATTTTAGAGTAAATTTGTAGATTTGATTTTTTGTTTTTTTTTGTAGTCACGCCATCATATGCTTTATGGTATCAAAATACGCCAAGGATGATAAATTATATCCAAAGGACTTAAGTAAAAGAGCACGTGTTGATCATCGCTTACATTATGAAAATGGTGTTTTGTTTCAAGTTATAAAAGATATGGTCGTAAGTATTAAATTTTATTCAACATATTGCACGCTAAATTAAAAACAGCCACAACTCAAAACTTATCAAAATTAGATTTTTCTTGTAAACAAGTTAACAGAACAAATGTCTATCGACCGCAAAAAAATGCGTTTGCAGCACTGTTGTGTTTAGTTGGAAAAATACCGTTATAGCTGTGACACCAAGCTAGGGCACATGTTCCATAATGTCCTAGCTTACATAGTGTCTACAACTGATATTAACTCTGATATAATATGAGAGATAACGTCAGCAGATTAACGAGAAAAAACAAATTATATTTTCTCTCATATCTAGCATGGCGCCAATTATTTTTGCAAATATCATAATATTTCACAATTTTTAAGCAACCATGCAGTAAACATGGTTGAATGTTGTATTTTTCTTAACTACCCGTCCACACGGGCAATCTGATTGGCAATTATTGCCGTGACAACTGCTAAAATCGATTGCCGACACAAGATATTTGCGTGTGGACCGCACGAATATGTATTCAAACACATGTTCAGCAATTATTGCTAGAAGATATTGCTGAGCAATTATCTTTGAACATAAGCTGTCAAAATTCACTGATGTTTATGAACATACATACAAACATACGTTTCAATATATGAACAAATGTAGAAATGATTATAAAAAGTGATTTTATCAACTGAAAAAATTTAATTGTTTACATTTTTGAGTTCATAAAAAAAGAAATGAAGTGCTCGGAGATTGATGCATTTAAAGCACTAATTTTTAAAAGAATAAAAAAAAATAAAACAATTACAATTAATTAAAACAGGCGCAACCTTCTTCGCCAAAATATCTTAAATTATGTTTTAAGAGATTTACATGTTCGCCAACTAAAAGTACAGCGTTGAACATTAGCAATTTGATGACGTAACTCTGCCGGCGTTATTGCTAGTATTAAGACACATCAGATTGCCTGTGTGGTCGAGCTGTAAACAAATTTATATATTCCAACAACAAAACGAACAATAAACGATTTTTTATAAATATTTTAATGATTTTATGACCTTTTTATTAAACTTTTTTTGAGAATTCTTCAAAAATTGAATATTATGTCATTTTGTTTACGTTTTTTGACAGTTCATATCATGATATGGTTTTCTAAATATATATTATCAAAACAATATTGTGATATCTGATATAATATTGCAATAATACTAATTTTGAAGGCTACACGTGATATAATTCTCTCTGCTATCAAATTTGACATTTGCTGATAGAAAAATATTTGATATTATATCACGTATAGACTCTATGTTACGCTTCTTACGATATAATTCATCATTGATTGCCTGTGTGGTAAACTATTCTTATATGCTTCCAATCTATAGAGAAATCAAACTATGACAATACCAATAATAGTATTAAATAAACGGCAAGAAAAACAGTATACTACTGACTTTTTCGCTTGTGATTAAAGCCATTTTCTCTGTAAAGATTCACATTACCATTTTCTTGGGCATATTTCAACGTGTGGAGCTTTATTCTCTTCGAGCACGCTGATAAATGTGTTGGAAAGAGCACGAATGTGCGAAGCCAAAAATTTTCACCACTTGCGGGATATATGTACTGTTTCCAGAACACAGACGAGCAGCCTGTCTGCAAAATTTGTATGGAAAGCACTCAAAATATTGAGAATTTTTCATACAAAATTTCTAAACGAGTCTCTCGTCTGTGTTCAGTAAATGGTACAATATTTTTCATACCTTATGTGCTGTTCATAGAACACAGACGAGCGACTTGTCAAGAACATTTGTATGAAAAAGACTCAATTTTTTGAGTGCTTTACATATAAATTTTCTAGACAAGTCGCTCGTTTGTGTTCTGTGAACAGCACATTAATAATAACGGTAATTAACAATTAAATAAAAAAGTTACTCAACATTCAAACCATAAACGCAGTTCTGCGCCACCCCGTGTAAACAATTTTTTTTATTTCATGTTATATTTTTTTCTATGTACTAATTACAACACATACATGCATATTTTAAGCTCTCATAACACTTTTCTTTATGGTTTCTCTATCCAGGCACGTAACATCTATGGCGGAGAGGCAGATTTTAATCCTAAAACCATTGATATGTGTCAGAATGCATACAGTTTTCTTGAAGCATTTCTCAAGCAAGGTCAATATGTTGTGGGCAATGAAATGACTGTCGCAGATATTTCTATTAATACGACCCTTATAACATTGCACAAGTTATTGCCTGTCGATGCTGGAAAATATCCACTTATTACAGCTTGGATGGAGCGTATGAAATCGTTGCCGGACTATGAAGAGGTTAATGTGAAAGGAGCCGAGGCTCTGTGTGCTCGTATAAACGGAGTAATGGCTGAAAATAAAACTAAAAGTGGAAATTAATTTGAATATACACCGTATTGTTTTGTTAAAATATATATACATATCTGTGTCGTTTTATTGAAACATCGTACGTTTAAAAATCGACTTTTTAGCTAAGAGTATTAATGATTTAACCGGTTGTGATGTTTTTTTTTATATTTTTATTCCGAAAAAGGCGGGTTTTCGGTCAAAATAAATATATAGGTAATTTTTACATATTTCGGAAACAATCAATTCTAGGAGTAGCTTCCTTTTTTAACTGTGTGGCAGCGCCTTTTTATATTTCCTTGTAAAAACAAACTGCAAAAATTCTTATCTTATATTGTTTATATTATGCATCAAACCATACGTGTGGCTTTATTCTCACTAACACGATCAAATAAGTATAATTTGAGGAAACGGCAGCGTTGCCAGAATGAAGATTTTATCTTAATTTTGAAGATTTTATAAATGAAATAATTAATATGCGGTTAATAGAACACAGACGTGCAACTCGTTTGAACAATTTGTATGAAAGTTCCTCAATTTTTTTTAGTGATTTCCATATAAGTTTTTTAGACGCATCGTTCGTCTGTGCTCTATGCACAATACATACGATTTTTAAAGCTAATGTGATGTCTCCGTGTCATAAACAATTGAATTGCCAAGAAAATTTATATGAAAATCACTCAATAGTTTGAGTGATTTCCATACAAATATTTCAGACAAATCGCTTGCTTGTGTTGCGGAAACATCACATTTGTATTTGAAAGTGCTCTGGAGACGACGAAAAAAACACATCAACGTTTTAAGTGTGTGCGTGCAGTCGTGCGTCATTTTACCGGACTTTACCCGGAATTTCCTCGAACAAAGCTATATTTTTATAAGTTTTACTATATTTCCGTTACTGGGTACTTTTTTGTACAAGAGTTTTCAGAGCGTAATTTTCACAATTGGCTGGAAAAACTACTCATTTACCAAGAATGATAGAACTATAGATTATGCCATGTGCATGACTTCCCGTTAGATGACGTAATGTTACCCATGTAAGAGTATGTATCTCCAAATCGTATTGTTTGGTGACGTCTTGAAATAGAAGATTTCAATTTTGTGTGCGAGTTGTCGCAATCATGTATTCTATCATTCTTGTTCATTTGGTGCCAGTTTACAGACATCAAGTTTGACTCGTCAAGTCTTGAGTTTGTGGCAGAACGTGGAGAAGAGACTGGAGAAGAGTGCAGACTTGACGGTACCGTGAAGTTTAAATATCAATTGTATATGCAAATTTAAAGGCAACAAAAATTAAACTTAACGACACCAGCTTTTGTATGTGAAGGTAAATGCAAGTTCGAAAGGAAATTGAAGCAGAACTGAGCAAGAAAACCTCATGTGTGTAAACTGGAACTTACTGTATTTTACTGTAAAGTAAACGAAACGAAATCTAATGATACATGATGTTATTTTAATTTTTTTTTATATTTATTATTTTTTATTAAATACATTATGGGTTTATTATATATATTTACTATACATTGATATACATACATACAATTTGATATTTTGTGGCCATATAACTAACTAAATAATAATAGTAATAATGATAATTATATAAAACTTTTACTCGTTTGGAAATATTTACATATTAACATTTGTTATTTTTCAAACAATAAAACAACTAAAAATAAACTAAATAGACATTAAAATAAAGTATACTTATACATGTACGTAAATAAAAAATAATTGCAAGCAACAATACAACAAAGACATCGGATTTCAATCGAATGTTGTCCAATTACTCATGCCAGTCGTAGTTATAGTTGAACTGTTACTTGTTCCTGTAACTGTTGTAGTGATCAAAGTAAACTGATCGAGACCATACTTTCGTAGCAATTCAAAATCCTCATCCGGCGGTGGCATGGGAGGTGGAACTGTTTTGGGTAGGGGTGGCGGTTTCTCGTTAGGAGGTGGTGGTAGTGGTGGTTTTAAAGCAGTTGACGCCAAATGCTGTGGTGTATAATAGGTATATAATGGATTACTTATGCTGGATGTAGTCATAAGCGCTGAAGGATTTGTAGCATTTGTGGGCAAGGTTGTTGATTTTATTTGAGTATTACTACTGTTATTATATTTAGCAGCGCCCACTTTGTGAGTGGGCAAAGGGCGAGCGTTCTGATTCAAAGGATCGAAATCTTCCAAATCAAAACTACTATTATGACTATCGTCCAGCGATATTAAATCTTTCATAGAATCCTCAGAAGCATGAGAATTAGTAACGGCTGCAGTTGTAGCGATGTTGGAGGAAGCTGTATTATTAATACCATTCATACCCATTGTCATATGTTGGGGTTGAAGAGAACGCAAGGACTATTTTAGAGAAAGAATAGGCCAAAAAACAAAAGCAAACAGATACACTTTAATGTTAGTTCAATTTAAAAGCAACATTGTGAGATAAAAAGAAAATAA
The DNA here is from genome assembly GCA_914767995.1 of Thecocarcelia acutangulata. NCBI lineage: Eukaryota > Metazoa > Arthropoda > Insecta > Diptera > Tachinidae > Thecocarcelia > Thecocarcelia acutangulata. Next base: position 90,629,941 of record OU612098.1, on the reverse strand, counting down.
AAACTAATTTTCTCTACACACTAACTACCACAAGCAACATTTTTGGACATACAAATAGAAATAATGAAGAAAATGAAACAAAAAAAATTTACATCAAGCATAAACTAAAACAAGAGGAAATAATGACGGGGACATTTTTAACAAGACACAAACAACAACAAAATTTGCAACAATGTTTGTAAGTATGTTAATAGAATGTTAATGCTATAGTAGGTGTTATCACGATGTGATGATAATTTGTTTAGTGGTTATGTGATTACGTGCTCAAGTGATTTGTTTTATGAATATTTAAGGTTAAGATTGAATCAATTTCAGATTTGTTGACTACGCGCTGTCATGATATCAGTAATGTTAACAGATAATATCAGTAGAGCGATTCACTAACTTTTAACGTGTCGACAATCGTAAGTATTGTGTATACATTTTTTCGCTTGTTTAGAACCACGTTTAGAACCAAATCGAGGATCGCATCACGTTTCGAAATTTCGGCCAATTCGTGCTGCATCGGTCTGGTTAGACACAAAGCCTTTAGTGTTCAACACTCTCTGCCTCATCATCCTTACAACTTCTATAGAAGTCATTAAATGGAAGATTTCATCTTCTCGCATGCATGCTTATGTGACGATACTAAAGCTTCCATTTAATGACTTCTGTAGAAGTTGTAATGCTGAGGATGGAGGAGGTAGAGAGTATTGAGCTCTCTCGCTAGCAGTATTGATAGTATGATTTTGTAGCTAACACTAGGGTGATTGAACGGTTATTATTGGACCAGATTTTACCGATTTTTTTGGTTTTGCTAAAAAGGGGGTTTTTAAAATGTCTGGAGTATCGAATAAATCGGGGTTAGTAATGCGGTTAACCGGGAATTTGAAATATAAATACAATATTTTTGTATCTATTTTAATTCCAAATAAGCTCGTAGCTGAATATATTTAAATGAGAGTGTAGAGTGAGAATTAGTTATACATGGTCTGATCAAAAAATAACCGTTATTTTCAAAGTTCGTGAGTTACACGTATGTTCGATTTTCGCATTTTTTTCTGTTATTTTGGTACACATGTCTGTTGATATATGTTGGCTATATCAGCCTGTTTGGGTTGTCAGTTTGTTATTGACAGCTAAAAAGGTTAGTCGTGTTTTGGTGTGCCCTTCGGTTTTTTACTAAATTCTGAGCAAAAACAACGTCACTTGGGCATCGCTCAGGAGTTGTTGAACATCGCCAACGGCGATCTAGATTTCCTTAAAAAGATCATACTGGGTGACGAATCATGGGTGTAAGGCTATGACATTAAAACCAAAGCCCAATCATCCCAATAGAAGCGTCCAGAAGAGCCAGGACTGAAAAAAGCACATCAAGTTCGATCAAATGTGAAGGTGTTGCTCTTTGCGCAAAGCAATTAGTCAGAAACGCACAGAATTGTGGAAAAAGTAATCATTAATTTTGCACCATGATAACGCATCAGCTCACACATCGATGCTTTTGCGTAAGTTTTGGGCCAAAAACAAAAACGTTATCATGTCTCAACCATCGTATTCACCGGACTTTGTCCCCGCTGACTTTTTCCTCTTTCCATAATTGAAGACATCGATGAAAGGAAATCGATTTGCTACGATTAAGGAGATAAAAGATCGAAATCGAACTAGGAGCTGTTGGCGATACCAAAAAGCACGTTTCAGAAGAGTTTCGAGGATTGGAAAAAATGCTGACAGAAGTGTATTATATCTGAGGGGAATTGCTTTAAAAGGGACAAGATAGCTATTGATGAATAAATAAGTGCCTTTTGCAAAAAATTTATAATATCGGTTATTGTGATCAGCCCTCATATTCGTGAGCATTTGTTCTTGTTGTGAATTACTTTGTTTTTTTTTCAAGTAATATTTTACCAAAAAATTTCTTTTTATTTATTGTATTGCAAAAATCTCGGTTAACCATTTTTTTTCCTTTAAAATCCGAGGGTTTTTAAATTGCCACTATTCGAATCATTCGAAAACCGTTTGTAGAAAAAAGTCGAATAATCGATCACCCCAGCTAAAACCCTTACCCCCCGTCTAGATTAGCAATAAATATGTTAACATTTCTTGCAGCAAACGTCAAAATTGTGTTATTGCTAGTGAAGACAGCTTATTGCTATTGAATTTTCGTTAACAATTATTGCAAACACAAAACGTCAAAATTTATTGTCATTTGAGTTTAATATGAAAGAATTTTTGAAACATTCTGTTTGCGAATAATTTTCGTAAATTTTTCTTTTGCAAAAATTATTCATTTAATTCTTATTACTTGAAATAAAGTGTTTTCTTTTAAAGGATTGGTGCATTGAGGGTGTTTGCAAAGTAATCACGCTGTACAAACAGTTTTCTTGCCTTTAGGACTTTAAAAAAGGTCCAGATAAAATAACATTTTATGTTATTTTGCACATTTTGTGCAATAAAATGTTGCTTTTTGCGCTGAACTTTCCTATTCGGGGGTTTTTTTTTTTTTTTTTTTTTTGTAATTATGAGTTGTCATAAATACGTGTTCAATCACAAAGGGAACGACCTTCAGGACCCAAGTAAGCTGGAATATCCGGGTACTCTTTGGAGAACCCAGCGGCCTGCGTACCTAAATACTTGTTCCCATACCTTTGACATAAGCAAGGCAACAAGCAATTTTGTACCGTTGTTCTGCCGGCGTTATTGCTTTATTGCGAAGATATTTATTGCTAATCTAGACGGGGGGTTATGATGGGGTGCAATCGATAATCGTATTCCGCTGGCAATGAATGTATAGTTTGTATTATAAGTTGGCAGCACTGTTTCTAAAACTAATTGAAGGTGCATAGAGACGAACAAAATGAAAAAATTTTTTCTACTCTTTATGCTGTTTGATAATAATGACATATAAAGCAACAAAAAACTATTTATAAATAAGAAAAATTAATAAAATGAACAGCCTGTTCGACGATATGGAATGAAAATGTAGGCGAGAGAAAGCTAGTCACTCACATTCCAACCAATTTGGGTTTGTCTATGTCACTATTGTTCATTCGCATGAATTTATGTATTTTAATTGAATTTTGACACATCGTTCGCATAGAATAAAGTTAGCAAAAACCCAAATCAATTTTCATTCGCTTAAAGTGCGAATGAACTAATCCTTTAGAGATCGGCGAACTGGCTGTAATACTAATTTTTGTAAAAATTCTTTAATTTTATGAGATATCAGGCCTCTTATCGTATTGATTGTTTCACACTTAAAATGTCCTACTTGCATTTTTGGCTTGAGTTTCTGATAAGTCTTAATACAAAGTCTGATAGCCTGAAATGTTCTTAAACAGCACAATCGACATATCGCTCCTTTATTGCAACATAGTCATAACGCAAAATTTTTAGTTTCCATACAAGTCTAAGAAATTTTTTTTTAGAAAATATCTCCTAAAGGAAACACTTTAAAAGTAATTTGAATAAATTTTTGGCACAATTCTGCATTGTTAACTGAAAAGCTCATTTTTTGAGATATGACTATGTTGCAATAAAGGAGCGATATGTTCATTATATTGATTTCAACGATACGATACGATTGTAATAAAAGTTAGTGAATCGCACTACATTGTACAACATCCATTTATCTTTTTATGACTAAATATTATTAGCTATTTAAAACAAGTTTAGAATTGCTAACATTTAGAAATTGTGTTTTATATACTCGTATATATTTTAAAATTATGGCTGACTGCATTTAAAAATTGTACCTATCAATCAAAATATCAAAGTTTTTATAGGTTTAGATGTTTGTTATCAAAAGTGCTGAAGTTTGGATCGAGAAGCCAAAACGGCTACGCTTAATTTAACTTCATTCAGAAACATGGGAGCAAAAATATTGCGCTATGAACTTAACAGTCGAAACGTTAATTTATCGCCCGTGTTGAGAAACGCAAAATGTTTACATCATGTGTAGTTGAACATCGTTAAATCACAGTCTTTCATGTGCTACATATCGCGGCTAAGTATAAACATGAATATATATAAAGTCTGACAGCACTTGTTTTTGTAAGAAAACCAAAACAATGTGTGTCAACATTTGTAAAGTACAAGTGGTATATATCGGATGGTTAAATTTTAAGTACCGATGTGGAATGTGAACCACACCTAAACATCAATTTTTTTTATGTCTTTCATTTGACATTTCTCAATTTCAGACCAATTCAATTTGCACCATGGTAAGACGAACAACGCGTTATAGTCTATTTACACCAAAGCGAAATCTGCTCATTCGAGATTTGAAGCCAAATCTAGTAGATTTTGTGAGGATTTCCCATACAAAATGAAATCTACTTTATGAGTAGATTTCGTCGAAATCTCCTGAAATCTACTCAGTACTAAGCGATGCAACTGTGATTTCTTGCAAAAAGTACTTAAAAATACTACACTGCAACAAAAATTGCACTATAATGTGGTGTATGCAGCCTCTGGTCACAAAAAATATACACTTTAATGCTGGTGTATTCAGTCTCTGATAATATTGTATTGTCAAACCCGCATTATTTTTGAGCAAATGAAATCTTGCTAGATGTTAAAAAACGGTAGTGTAAACGATATAGATTTCGTTGTAAATTTCAATTCAAATCTACTAGATTTTGAGTTGGTGTAAATGCGCTTTAAAGTTATTCAGGGTTATTATGAAAATATGCCTTCAAATCAAAATGCATATCGTGCACTTCGTAATTATTTCAGTCAATTTAATTGTCCAAATCGGAAAAATCGTGCAAAAATTTGAGCAAACATTTGCACCTCAATGGATTTGTCAATAAGCAGATTTGGTGCATTCGAAATCGAAAAATCAATGCACCTACAAAGGGTGACTGTTTGGTGCCGTTTATGGGCTGGCGGCATCATCGGGTCGTATTTTTTCCAAAATGAGGCCGGTCAGGCAGTTACTGTGAATGGTGTTCGCTATCGTGAGATGATAACGAACTTTTTATGGCCCGAATTGGATTATATGGATGTGGATGTTGCCACACAGCTAACGAAACGTGGTGGTTATGTCAATTGGTAGCCAAGATCTTGTGATTTGTGACGGTTGGACTTCTTTTTTTTTTTTTTGTTATTTGAAAGCAAAGGTGTACGTCGATAAGCCAGCAACAATTCGACAATAGTGAAAAAGATTTACTTCAGTATCTGCCTTTACGGCCTTATCTGATGATGGACCAATACCACGGAGTGAATTATTCACGATTCACCAGCGCCCCCAATGTTTGCCATATGTTTGTAGCCATATGAGCAACTTTTTGTTGAGGAGTGTGGGTCTTCTAATCCCTCCTGTATGCAATTACATAGCAATCAATGGAAGACAAGGCTTATGAGTTGGTAGGCCACAGCCCACACAGAGCATCAGCCCTTAAACCAAGTCACCCGTCAACCATCACCACTTTTTCCTTACAGTTTGTTTGTGATCACCTGCTTGCAAGGCAAAGACGAAAGGGATTTCAGCATCGCTTTGTGACTAAGCATGAAAAATGGGTTCATTACGATGACCCGGATCAAGCTTCCACGTCGACGGCCAAAACGAATATTCACGGTTCCCAGGTCATAGTTAGTATTTGATGGGACTGTATTATGAGTTATTAAAACCGACTGAAACAATCACAGGCGATCGTTATGGAACGCAATTAGTGCGTTTGAGGCGAGCATTGAAAAACAAACAGCCGCAATACAACGAGAGACATGATAAAGTGATTTCACAGCATAACAATGTTAGACCCCATGTTGCGAAGGAAACGTTAAAATGGAAACCTATCCTACTTGCCATTATCTCCAGACGTTGCTCCCTCGTACTGTCACTTGCTTCGATCAATGGCTGACCTGCACTTACGATCATATGAAGAAGTGAAAAATTGGATCGATTCGTGCATCGCTTCAAAGTACAACCAGTTTTTCAATACGGAATTCGTACGCTAGCTGAAAGATGGGAGAAAGTAGTGGTGAGCGATGGACAATACTTTGAATCATAAATGTATATCCAGATTTTTACAATAAAGCATCGAATTTAGGAAAAAAAAAACGGTGGAAGCAAAGTTATATACCTATTTAGTAATCACACTTTACGTGCTTTCAGACTAATTTAGCGATTTTGTCTCTATTTAGCGATTTTTATTAAACAAGATTAGTGAATAATACTGTTCATGGCAAAACGTTAACGCTCTTATTTAAGTTACTTCAGCGTAAAAAAGCGTTAAATTGCGTTCAGTCCTTTAATTACTCTAAGTTCTTTATGTAGAAAATTCGTTAAATTTGGTTTTTACCTTTTTGAAGAACAAACATCCAAATATTAAAATTTGTAGGTTAAAAGATCTGCAAAAAATCAAATCTTAAGCGTCCCAGAGTAAAATTCCGTAACGATGCAATTTGAAATGTTCACCAATTTCAGTGTTCACTTTCGATTTCTGTATCCACATTGGTGGGATAGAATAACTTTGACAGTTACAGTGAACACTTTTTTTTTCACTCAAAAATCTGCGGTGAGTCTTGTAATATATTTTGAAATTGAAAAAAATACAGAGAAATATTATGTAATTAAAAATCTATATTAGACAACTTGTGCGACAATGTAGATTTGGCAATTTAGCACATCTTTGAAATCTCCAGGGCGCTTAAATCTTAAAAAAAGAATATATATATATATACTCGTATATTTAGTTTTTAGTTTAACTTAAATGCAAAATCTAAAGTACAATACTACAGCCTTTATTAACTCATTCTATAAAGCTGTTATTATAACAACACATTTCGAAATGAAAGAAAGCCTTATTTTCTATTTTATCCCCATAATAAAAAATATACATATATTGATAGTTTTAAAATAAAAAATTATTTTCCAGCTAAACATGCATGTTCTGAGAAACGCAAATCGCTTAAATTTATCGTTTTCGATTTCAAAACGCCAAATAGGTGTTCTGAGAAACAAACGTACAACGCAAGAAATATGGTTTTGCGATTTGAAATCGCCAAATAAGTGTTCTGGAAAACGCATATCGCTTAAAATTGGCGAATTCAATATAAGGAAGTGAATTGATTGAATTTGCTAAAACTGAACTTGCAAAAGGCAATAAAATTATTCACAATTAAAATTTAATATGTTTTCTTTTTATTTCAATAAAAAGTTTAAAGAATTTTACACATTTTCATTAAGAAAACTAAATTGAAAAATTTTTCTATTTGTTGTCAAATTTTTTTTCGTTTTATATTACTACCACATACATACGTATGTAAAACACATGTTGTATTTTTTCGGAAAAAACTCCTAAACGCCAGTAAAACGCGCGTTCCTCAGAACACCTAAAAATCAATTAGCCTTTTTCAAAACGCATTGCGGTTTCAGAACGCGCGTTCTCGGAACATGGCTGAAAGATCTTGAAATGTTTTTGTTTTTTATAAAAAAGGTTTAACGGTATTTTATTTTCGATATTTCGATAACAGTTTGTTATCATCCTCAGGAAAATTTAAATGTTAAGCACCCCATTTCAACTCAGTTGGCAACTGAGTCGGTTGTTGTCCAAATCAAAGCGTGTACGGTCAGTTGTCGAGTTGGTTGAAGAAAAATTAAAACATTTTGAATTTTTCAAGTTGACTAGCAAATCTTTCAATTCGATTGTGTTGTGTGTGTTCGAGTCTCTTGATCAGGTCTCAAAATTTATATTTGTAGTGTTTTTGCAAAGAGAACGTTATATATTTTTAAAATTATCTTTAATTTCATTGAATTTAATAGTTGAAAGAAAATCTTTCAATTTAGTTTCTGAAGTATGTGGGCAATATTCAATTCAGTTGAAAGACTCAATTTACGATTGAATTGAAACGTATATGGGCCGCTTTATAAATTTAAATATAAACATTTTAAATTTTCTGAGGATGATAACAAATAGAAATATTGAAAATAAAATACCGTTAAACCTTTTTTTTTTAAACCAAAAACAAATCAACATTTTTAGCTGAAAATTTTAGAAGAAAAAATATATATAAACAAAATCAAATAAATAATACGAATATTAAATAAAAAATTAATTAAATTCACAAGCTCGTTTTAAGGGCCTTGATTGAGATTAACAAATTTAAGCCCCGCTTGGGACGGTTTTGTAATAGCTCAAGGTACACAAGTTTATTTACGTTTGTTTTTCAAAAGATTTTGTACTAGATTAAAGTAAACAAATTCAATTCACTTTAGTATTTGTTTTTTCACTTCGCCTAAGCAAAGATCAATCTAAATACCAGTAAATTTTTACATGCGAAAAATTAGCTATCCCCTAGTCTAGTATCGTACTTCGGCGTTTCAAAATAATTCTTTTGAGGCTTGAACACCACTTCTGGGTTTTCACAATCTTCACAGAAAACTCATCTTTTCTGACGAGGCGACAGGACATTTTCATTTCGGCGGCCATCTCAAGAACCAGAAGTTCCATATCAGGCGACCGCGAAGCTAATGCATATAAAACCATGCTTAAAGACTTTATACATAGAAATAGAAAATATGAATCAAGGGGTCACCCAACTGGTTTTTTGAGTACTTAGTTCAACCACCTTGTGCTGTCCACCTTGTGACCACAAATTCCATATAAAAAAAACTTTCCTGGTTCATTTTTTGTGCTGTGCTTCTTTCCATTACTTTACTCTGCAAAATTTTCACTGAAATGATAGAATTTAACAATATACAGCACAAATGGTTTGACAAACATGTTTGTAAAAAATTTAAACTTGTTTTGGAATTTCGTGCAAACATCTTGCAAATATTTCTGCAAACAACGCAAAACGTTTGTACAAACGTGAGCGTTTCGCTTGTTTTCTAACCGTTGGTGTAGTTTATTTGGTTCTTAAGACCTGCTGCTTGCTCATAATAAATAGTTTAAGCGCCTTAAAACAATAATTATTTTTTAAGCCTTAAACGATACCACTTGTGAGGTGAATTTTTCTTTTTCAAAAAAGTTTTCTTAAGACGAGCTGCTCATAATAAATAAATTCAGCGCCTAAGAACCAAGATTACATTTTAAGCATTAAGCGATACAATTTGTGAATTTTTTTTTCAGAAAAGTTTCTATACCAACAAACATACATATTTTTTATAACTATGGGGATAAATATTTTAAAAATTATTACTGCCACATTAGGGACCAAACAATAGATAATTTATCGGAAAACATTACTGTGATGAAGAAATGTTTTGTTTGAAAGGTATACTACCTCTTTGTCTTTTTTAAAACGTGGAGCCGGTACGGGCGGCTCACAGCCGGGGGGCGATGACTGATAAAGTGAGAAGCGAGAAGCGGCCGTCACAAAAGATGCACTGGATGACGATGAGTTTGAATTGTTCGATGATGATGAAGCTGAACTGCGCAACGAGTCGTTTTGCAAAAGTTGCGATTCGGCATAATCCTGCCAGCAATTACGCTCAAGCCGTGTGATGCCAGCTGTAACAGCAGCAGCTGTTGCGGCCACAGCATTTGCTAGAATATGAGCACCACCACTACCATTACAATTCGTGGGTGTTGGAGGTGTGGTGGCGGCGGCGGCTGTTTGACGTCGTGGCGGAATGGGTGGTGACTGCATATCAGGCGGCGTGTCATACGTTGAATCAGTTGTGTGTATGAACTGATTAGAGTTGGGAGTTGAAATACATGACAGTGGTTGTGACTGCTGTTGTTGTAATAACAGCTGTTTTTGTTGATGTGTTAAATGATTGCTTGTACCTGTGCCTGTGGTGATTGTGAGAGTGTTGGTTGTGGTAATGGTATTGGTGGCAGTATTATTAAGGGTTTGTGATTTTGATTTTGGAATGTAAATTGGTGCCGGTCTGGGTATAAATGGTGGCTTTCCTTCTACACGAGGATGTGCACCATATGGATGATTGTAATATGTTGGACCATTTTTTGCAAGCAGTTGTTGTTGCTGTTGATGCTGCTGCTGCGGCTGTTGCTGATAAAGCTGTAATAAATGAGGTGCCGGCGGTGGTGGCCTAGCTGGGGCAGAGCCCCCTGTACGCGAGGCTGTTATGCGATGATTAGGCTCTAAACTATGACATGGTTTAAGCTGTTTTTTGTTTAAGATGTTATTTATTTTTTCATAATTTAATAAATTTTATAGATATTTTGTGAAGAATTTCATGTTTAATGAAAAAGGACGCCCGCACAGAATTATGCAACATTAGACGTACAATATAACCATAGAAAAAAAAGAATAATTCAAAAAAACACAATAAATCAAATGAAACAAAAATAAATAAACATATGTATGTATATGTAAGTAAAAGTGTGTGAACGCGTACGTTATAATTATGACACAATAAAAGCGATAGCATTTTATAAGTACTTTTTAAATTTAAAGCTTTTTTTGTACAAACGTAACAGGCAAATTTTAATAAACAAACAATAAAATATATAACACAATAATAAAGGGAGAATATACGAGTAAAACATTAAAGGGCGGAGTTGCTTGATATATTAAACGACTATTCTGATTAAAAAAAACTATTCTAATATAAAAACTACAAAACTCGTTTTAGTTACCGGTTGAGCTTAGCTTGCCAACCGTAATCGAAAATTTCTGTTTTTTTTTTTAAATCTACAAATTAATCATCTAAAAATTAACTGCAAACAACTAAATAAAACGAAATACCGGAATTTCGAGAAAATTTATTTATCTGTCAAAAACTCTCATGCAGATACAAAATCTATGAGACCAACCCAAATAGCGCGGTGTCAACGCTTTGCAATTGGATAATCCAATTCTGACAGAGTAAAGTTCGCTTCAATGCGACCATTAGTAATCACACTTTAGGTGTTTTTAGAGTAATTTAACGATTTTTCACTTTTTATTATTTATATGTAATGATTTTTATTAAACAAGTTTATTGAGCAATACTGTCAATGGCACAACGTTAACGCATTTATTTAAGTTACTTACTACAGAGTAAAATCAAAGCGTTAAATTACGTTGCGCTTTACGCCCGAATATGGGTTGCATTGTAAAGCTGATAGAAACGAAGCGAACATAGAAGAGATACTAGTTTGTGTTAAAATATATCAATATTTCCACTGACGGCTCTACTTTACGCACTAATAGAATTAATAATTAAAGAACTTTAAGGACATGACATTTTTGAAAGGCAACGAAAGAAAAATCGAAAAATAAAGTGCTGTCCGTACCTGACATGAGAGCACTACGAGTAACAGGAACAGTAAAATACTGTTACTGGCAGGTGTAGACTGCAAATGTGACTGGTTTCTTGCCGTCTTGAAACGGCTATTAAGACGTCTGTTTTAAAAGCTCTGTCTTAACAGAAAATGACATTTTAATATGAAAAAAGTAAAAAAAGTCTCAAATTAAAAGAAATTACCAAAAGTTCCAATTCTTATTTTAGAATGCAAATTTAGCAATAAAAACATATTTTTTTCCACAAACTATAAAAAAGGACATAAAAAGTGATGATGTGCTTTTGATCACGGAGTTGAAATATTGAAAAATCAAGACATAGGGGTACTCCAGCATGTAACAATCAGGCCGTAAAAGGTATATTTTAACAGTATGTCTTAACGGCGTTTCATGTCTAATGTAGACGGTCAGTTTAGAATTCCAAACAAAATGTTTTGGTTTTTAGACCTGACTTCACTTTGTTGTCAAAATTTATTTTCTAATCAAAATGAAGACTAAACTCCGCCCGGGGATATTTAATAAAAAAAAAACTACAATAAAACGCATACATACAACACAAAATAAAGTTTTATATTTATGATTATTACTACTTACACTTCTGTCCACCACCGGAGTCTTAAAGAGTGGATGATTTTGCAATTCCTGTGACAAGTTCATCTCAGATGAGCATAGCGAACTCGCCGGACTAATCGTGGGAGATGAAGCCAGATTATTGTTATGATTATAAGCAACTGTAGCAGATTTCGCCAAACCATTTGACTGTATGTGCGTACTCGAGCTAGACATGGCCAAAGGTGTTGGAGCACGACGCAAATGCATCGAGGCACTTGTAATTTGTTCTTTGGAAGCATATTGAAAGCCGGCAGTTGAATTGCCGGCAACACCATTAACACGTTTGCCAAAAATAGGAGAACTTGGTGCCGAATGGCGTCCCATATACGACTTTATGGGCAATTCTTTGCCGTATGCAACACCATCCATGCGATCATGTTGAGAGTTCGAAGTCAAATGAGAACGAAAATGTGTGGTATTATGAACAGTAGTGTGGGGTGGTGTTATATCACGTAGTTTTGATTTGAGATTTTTATAAGCATGTTTAGCACTCTGAGAACTTTCTTTCACCTGCAAAAATTTTTGAAACATAAACAACTTTTTTTCAACAAACTTCTTTAAATTTAAATGTTATTTATAAATGTGTTTTAAACTACAAATTCAACATGTAATAATTAAATAAAATTAGTTTGTAACTACATACTTAAAAGCTAATGTTAGTAAGTATATCTTAAACTAAAGCATTCTTTCGTTTTAGTAATATTTTTTACCACTCACCGATTTAACAGCGGACTTAACAGCAGGATTAGTCTGCAGAATATGATATATATATTTTTTTGATTTTATTTTGTTTGTTTTTAAGTCAGCATTTAAATTAGGATGATTTTTTTTAGGAATGGACAAAGTATTATGCAAGCAATAAAGGACAAACGTTTTATTATTATTTTTTTTTATATTTATTAAGTTGACGTTGTTGTTGCCGTGTGGTTTTTTGTCAATATGAAAAGAATACAAAAAAGTACGAGAAAAAATATATAATTTCGTTTTAAAATAATTGTCTAAAAATTATTAAGCATTTTTTTATTTTAATGGTTTTTGATGTTTTCATAATGATAAACATAAAAATGTAGTTAAAAATAAATAATCAGTGAATTAGAAAATAATATTAAACTGGATTAGAAGCATGTATGTATGTACGAAGCAACATGTCATATGCAATTAATAGAGCATTAAACTAAAACAGTCATTTTAAGGTGCTTTTTGATAATAAATCATTACTGTGCTGCTGCCAACCCAAAAGTTAGTAAAGATTCTAGATAGAGAACTAATTTAGTTTTAAGATACGAGTACTATTTTATAATTGAAATTTTACGAACTTTTTTTTCATATTAAATAAATGGTTTATTTGACGGAAGTTAAGAGATTTTGCTGATCACAGTAGAGTTGAATGTACATATGTATTTGCATTAAAAGTATTTTGGTTTTATGTAAAAAAAATGTACAAATATTTAAGTAGCATTAATAGTGTAGGTTTTCTTATTGAAAACTTTTATTAAACCATGTTTCCCCAAATAATACTGGAAGAGAGTAATGAAAAGTAAAATTAAACAAAAAAGGAAAAAAATTAAAATAATAATTAGATACTAAGTGCAAGAAAAAATTAGCTAAAAAACGGAACTGGTACAAAATAAGAAAAATTAATAATGTTGATAATAATTGCTGAGGCTTGAAATATTTTATTAATATTTTTTATGGAATTTTTAAACTAAAACTCATTTTAAATTATTTAGTAGCGTTTTCTTTTCTAAAAACGATAATGTTACATGTGATTAAAGGCACGTTTACATTGTAATACAAGATATTTAGATTTTTTAAGAAAAAATTCTCTCTGTTAATAAAAAAAAAAAAAAAACATCAAAAAGGTGTAATAAGATAAGGTTAGGGCCCAAATTGGACTTGGGTCCAATCTGGTCTCTTTGTGTTGCCTGGGTGTGATACGTATCTCAACAGATCTGCGTTTCACTGGTTTAGAATCAATCCGAGAAACGGCTAAAGGAGTTCAATACACTTACGTCACATTCCGATACCTCCGCCAAATCATGCAGCATCGGTCTGCCTAGATATAATGTCCTTATGTAAGTAACAGCTGAACACCGACAGAAGAAGTGCTCAACACTCTCTACTTCCTCCTCGTCTCTGAAACTTCTGCAGAAGTCATTATATGGAAGATTTAAATTCCTCGCCTGCGTCACTATGTGGCAGTGTCCCGTCAGAATTGTCGCAGCAGAACGCAACCTCTGTCGAAAAGCCTCCTAGGATGATAGTCCTCCTGTTATCATATCTGCGCCATGTCAGCCTTGCTATTCGATAGGTAATCTCACTAGGCCATCTGTCTTGAGCACTCTCAAAAAGTTGACGCTGTACTTGTTTCTTATAGCTCCCAAGCGGGATTCCAACGGCCCCATCTGTATCTATTTGTTGTACTTGAACCGGTCTTTTCCAGTTCATCCACTACTAGATTTCCGGGCACTATCTCGGCATTCACGAACCAACCTGGATGTCGTATAGACTCCAGCTAGTGCATGCAACGCAGCTTAACAATCAGTACAAATTCGGATATCATCCCCGTATATCCTGTAGTATCTTAGCCAGTTAGCTACCCTCAGTATGGCCGCAATTTCCGCCCGCGCTACGCTGCACTCATCTTGCAGCCTGAAACTAATCCTCCTCTTATACAGGGGTATAAAGATATCCTCACCAGCTGCCAAGTATACCGTGCCTGACAAAATTACATCAAATCTCTTGTCGGGCAGTAGAGCCAGTGAGTAGTATTAATATTGTCCGGAAGGATCACTATACTTCCTAGCTTAGCCATAGTCTGATATCCGAATTCATGGCTATTTCTATTATGTTTGTATAAACCTTGCTTTCTAGATATCCCCACAAACAGAAGCCGAAAACAGTAAAATAAGGCGACCGTGCAGGCCAATCAACATCATAATTTCTTGAAATAACTTGCTGTGAAGTAAATACATTGTAATCCTGGCTGTAGACGATGTGGTACCCGACATGTTAATCAAGCCCAAAGTATGCAGTTGTGGCTTTAAAAAGATTTCAATCATATAACGATATTGCTACCCATTCACAGTTACCGATACGCCGTTATCATTTTCAAAGAAGTAAGGTCCAATGATTCCTCCTGATCAAATTACACACCAGACTATCACTTTCAATGGATTGAAAGGTGGCTGATGAATAATTTAAGGGTTATTCATTGCACAAAACCGACTATGCGGTTTATTCACATGTCCTTTCAAGTGAAAATTGGGATTGTCATGGGTGAGCAGTAACATTCTGTTGGCTTATGTGCGGCGGCATAAACGGTTTTGTGAAAGAAGCTCTTGTGTCAACTGAATCTTAAATGGAAACAAATGCAAATCCTTGTGCCAAATTGTGGCCAAAGTTGTTCTTTAAAAACCAAGCTCCTGAGCTCGGCCTCGAATTGAGGTTGGTGGATTGTTTTGAACACTTTCTTGAGCAGTAGTTTTTTAGCCGATCTTACAGTACGTTGTAGTCAATGCTTGGGCCTATCACCTACAAATCCTCTTTCTTCGAAATCATTCACTCGATAACTAGTACGTTATGTTGGCATGTTGTTTTTTTTTCAAAAATTAGAAAGGTACGTGACACAGTAATCAACGATTGATTTCGACAAAATGTTTTAACGATTAAAACACGTTGGTTTATCGAAAAATTTCCATAACAAATTTGCGCTTTTGTTTGAAAAAGGTTTTTTTTAGCATTATGTAGCTCCTAAACAAAATTTTTACAAATTTACGCAAAGGAAACGAAAGATAACGAAAAGAACATAAAAATGAGTAAAGTATATAATAAATGTAACATTTCTGTTACAAGAGGAAACGCCACAAATGTTTAAGAATATGAACACTACAGCAAAAAATGTCTACAGAACGTTTAGTCTTACTACGCTGTGGTTAAAGAACAATATAAAGACCTGACTTGTGGTATGCACAATCAAAATATTTTTGCCAACTAAATAGTTGCAAAATTTTTTTGGCCTTATTCATAAAAAATATTGTATGTTTATTAAACTGTTATTTGACAAATTTCTATGGGAAATTTGTCAAATAAGAGTTTAATAAACATACAATATTTTTTATGAATAAGGCCATTTAAGTTTATTATTATTATCATTTTTTTATTTTATTTTTTTTTAATAAAAAAAAAATGCAACATTATTCCAAGGCTGCATTCATTTCATGCAAATGAGACATTTTTCTGTAATCAAAATAGAACAAAGTTTACAGAATATGACACTCTTATTGCCTTAATAATTTTTTTTTTATAGATTTACATGCAAAACTAACAATTCTCACTTAAATTTGTTAAAATATGTAAAATTTGTAGCATTTCTTGTAAAATCTTTTTATAAAGAACATATTTTTCTATATTCACCCACATTAAAAAAATACCAAAATTAATATGTAATTAAAAAAAAAGGAAGTCGCTATTAGTTTCGCCCAGACAAAATGAAGCACTTTAAAGCATATATTGTCACCTAAAATGCAAAAGGCCGTAGCTGACCAAAACTTCAAAATCTTTCGGAGTTTGTATATTATTTATAGCGACAGACATCTCATTCACTCAAAGCTACGCTTTTGATTTTTTGTGTCAGTTACACTCTTTTATATTTTAGGTGACAATATGTAGGTACATAAAAGACATATCAAAGACATTTATATGTGTAAATGAAGCTTTATATGTATATGGCCAAATAATGAAATCAAAATATTTATAAAAAAAACGTAAGTAATAGCTGCAAATCAAATAATTTGTGAAACAATACACTATTATACGAATAAGTTATGGGTAGGTACTCAATCACATCATACCTTTTCCTTAAATTGATAGAAACGACCGAGTTTTTTGCGATTTTCAGCATATCGCACAGTTTCCTGTTCAAATTCATCCGAAAATCCTAAGCCAGTATTCATCATTTCCAAACGTTCATCAATAAACTGGCGAAAAATTTGCAATTCCATCATCTTTCTAAGAAAAGGTCTCAAATGTGAAGGCCGTGAATCAATGAACTTGTCACTATTGAATGTTTTGCCAGTATCACGAAATTCCACGGCATCTCTATAACCGCCTATAAGTTGAACTAGCACACCAAGAAAAATTTTCGAAACTCTATCGCCCATATGTTCGCTGGTGCGACTTAATTCTTTCTTTAGGCGGGCTACAATTTCGGGAGGCATTGAGTGAACATCATCAAAGGGACTTTCAAAAGTATTTTTATCACAGTTCAAAATCACAACATCGCCCAACTCTTCAGGCATCATCTGTCAAATAAAAAGCATTCATTCATGCATTTTTTAATATTTATAGGCCAGTTAGTTAATTACCGTTTCTAATACCATAGAGGGAACACCTATTAAATAAGGCATGGGGGCACTTAAATAATCTTTTAGCTTCATTGGCATCATTGGTATAAATATGTGCTGCCATACCATGGGATAAAGAAATGCATTGGCCGCTTGTATGCAAGATGATAAACGATCCAAGCGTTTAGAAGTAAAAATTATACGTCTCTCTGCTAGCATGGCCGCAAAAACGGCTATCATATTCTTTGGATAAACAAAATTATAATACAAATTCAAATTATGCTGTAAAGAAAAGTATGAAAAATTTGAAATATTAGCTATTAGTGTCACATTTAAATGCAAAAAAACACAAAGTAGAACAGAACTGAGACGAGACGGAAAAGAGACCTAAATATATATATTGTAGATACATAGCTTAATGCACCTCCTTCATCTTTTCGCTCCATGTTTTGTGTTTCCTCCATCTGTCTGAATTCAAAAAGCACAAGTGTAGTATTTTTGCAAAAAAATAAAAATAAAAAAATATATATATATGTATATATAACAGATGAAAATCGGTTGACAAATACGGATCTGCTGCGCTTTAATTTCTTCTTTTGCAGAAAGCAAGGCGAGTTCATTTTATCAAGTCAAACTGGGATTACATTAAGTACAACAATGCAAAAAAAAAATTTTTTTTTTGTTTTTTATCCTAATATTATTTTATCTTCTTTTATGTTAGATTATTTAAATTTTTGCAGCTTAAGATCTTATATTGTTTTTTTTTATAAAAAAAGTAACCTATTTTATATTTTTATTTCGATATTTCCCTAACAGTTTGCTAGCGATTTGTGTCTCAAAATATTGTATAAAAAGTATGTACATGCATATATACACATTCACACTTTACTTTTAGATAGGTATGTATGTGAGCAAACCGGAAACAACTTTTGACACTTGGTGCCAATTTCACGATAACGAAGCTGTTCGTTCATTCGCACAATTAGATTTAAAACAAAAACAACATTTTGTTATTGTTTTAAATGTAATTGTGCGAACGAACAGCTTCGTTATCGTGAAATTGGCTCTTGATGTTTTACAAATAGAGAAAATGTAGAACATTTGTTTTTACGGTTTCACCTGGTAAAATGAATTCGCCTTAGCAGGAACCATTAAAAAAATTTTATATTTACGAGAGCTGTTTCATAACTCCGTGACTATTTGAATAACATAATCTCTTTTTCAGTTAATACATTTTGTTCAGAGTTTTTCCAATTTTTTTATTCTTAAATAGGCTTTTGTTGGTATATAATCTATAAACATGCAGACTGGCCAGGTTAATGTGGCCAACTTTTGACAAAAAAATTAACTAGACAATTTAAAACTCCCCTTAACTGGAGGGATATATCGAGGTTGCTGGCAGTACTAACTGGATGCTGGATGCTAGAAAGACGAGCAAGTCGAATTGGCCTTTCTGTAATAGTTTTTAGGATAGGAGGAAGGAAGAACGGATTTCCACCTTCTCTGTGATTGTCTAGCTTAGGCTAGACAACCTAGGAAACTATATAATTTCCTACTTAATACAGCTATCCGGGATAAGGCTTGATAACCTGCTCTTGCTGCTACAGGTTGGATCTAATAATTCGATGACTGTACAATGTATGAGTTGTGTTTCATCCGAAGTGTGGTGTGGTTATGGAAAAAGGGGTCCTTCCAGTCCTACTTGGTTGAGCTGTTATGTTAAAGAGCCAATGCACCATGCATTTGAACCAAATGAATCTTGTTCGTAGAACTCAACCGTATATTTACGTAATTAGAGCCAAAGAACATTTATTACTAATATTTTTAGCTGACTTTAAATATGCATAATTTTTCCGATAGGACGCATATTTACCGAAATAGCACCGAAAAATAATTTTTACAAAAAATTTTAGCTGATACCAAATTTTCCTTATTTTGCTTCTGTTATTAAATAAAGCAAAAACACACGTGTTTTAATGATTTGTAAAAAAAGAAAATATGGCAAAACTGAATATAGCTGTCACTTATAACTCAACTCTCTATCAGCTGATTTGCAGCTTATTCAAAATAAAGTCTCTTTTTATTTCTGTTCTACTCTGTGGCAACAACTATTAGTCGCTTACATTTTCTGGTATGCTGGGCAATTGAAACTGTTTTGGCCTTTCAAATACAAATTGCTAAAATTAAAAGATTTTTTCAGTAAATTACGTATGTGCACTATGTGCACTTTTAATACAATTTAAATATTAAACACTTACACTTTGTCCTTGACTATATACTAATTTTAGCTGGCTGCCAATATCTGGTACTCCACTATTGTAGGCCTCAGTTAGAAATTGATGAAAGTCTTTTATATCAGTCCTTCTCAGTTCAGCAAGCACAGACAATAGTTTTAGAAAAGTGTCGTGCCACGGTAGAAATGTTATAATGACCATGGTACTGCCAGCTTTCGGATCATGTCGACAAAACCCAAAACGCCATTTTGAATCATCAGTGGTTAATACAAAGGAGTATAATTGCACGGAATCACTGCAAAACAAGAAAAAAAGACATGTTTTTATTTATTGTTAATAAAGGTCACTTCACACTATCTCATTTGGTATTAAGACTTGTCAAAAATTCGAATAATACATGCAAGTGTGAATGTAAATCGTTATGAAAATGGGATATAATACGGTAATAGATTTGACATCCTATAACGCATTAACATTTTTAGAAATTTATTTAAACAATAAGATTTTTCACTGGACCAGGGTTGCATTTTTTTACAAAAACAAATAAATAAAATTTTAAATCCAGACGTTGACGAATTTGGCTGTTTATTTTCTACACATATTTTTCATTTTACTTCAGGTGTGATGATGTGAAAACAAAATGTAATAAGTTAGATTTTTTGACAGTCCAAGCAAATATATTAAGACTTCTATGATAGTCTGGAAGGCCTTTAAGTAAATATTATTAAGATTGTACCATTCGACCGGATTTTATTGGTATTTTTAGTTTTACTGAAGCCTGTGTTTTTGAACCTTTAATTTTTGAAATATCGGGAGTTTTAACGCAATTAACCTGGATTCAAATATATAAATGTAGTAGTTTTATATTTTTATTTTAATTACAAATGTCGAAATGGAAACATTTTATGAGAGTGTAGAGTGAGAATTTGTAGTTTTAACAAGATGTAGCCACATGCCATACAGCCTGTAGGACAATTCAATTACTGAATGAGGCATTCCCAGGTCATGTGCTCGTGTGATTTAACGTAATTAGATTTTTTATTATGGGGTTATTTAAAATCACATGTTTATGTCCATAAGCTCAGACGCCACGCGTGCTTTAAAAGATTCAACGCTGCATCAATGAAATTTAGCCACAGTTGTGAAAATGGTCATGTAAAATTTCGAGGGGGCACACCTGTATGTAGTCCCATGGAAATTAATGTGTTATTCTACAATAAAATTTATCATATGTACTCGTACTTCATGATTCAATAAAAAAAAAATAACAATAAAAAGACTAAAAACTGTGTTTTGTATTTAGTTCAAAATTTGCGTTAATTTTGAGACACCCTTTAGTATAAACTAAAAAAAAAAAACTAATAGCGATTTTATTAAAATTTTAACTTTTGATATTCATCTATTATTAGAAAGAAAGAACTAAAGTTCAGTGTCTGGTTCCAGCACCTAAAAATATATCTGTGCAAGCAGCAACATGCTCAATGGT
The DNA here is from genome assembly GCA_914767995.1 of Thecocarcelia acutangulata. Lineage (NCBI taxonomy): Eukaryota > Metazoa > Arthropoda > Insecta > Diptera > Tachinidae > Thecocarcelia > Thecocarcelia acutangulata. The sequence continues at coordinate 90,609,089 of OU612098.1, read as the reverse complement.
AAAATGTAATATGTATTATTTCTTCGGATTTCGATAGCGATTTTAATAAAATGTTAATTTTTGATATTCATCTATTATTAGAAAGAAAGAACTAAAGTTCAGTGTCTGGTTCCAGCACCTAAAAATAGATCTGTGCAAGCAGCAACATGCTCAATCGTAATATGTATTATTTCTTCGGATTTCTTGGTTAGTATGCAGATACATAACTGCCTTTGCGTTTTAGTATCTCCTTTAAGAAATTGTACTAATTTTAGATTAAAAAAAAAAGTACATTGCTTAATATTTATGATTTAATTAAAAAAAATACAAAAAAAAACAAAAATAACAATCATAAGACTAAAAACTGTATTTTCTATTTAATTAATACCTTGTGTTAATTTTGAAACACCCTTTCTTAAATATGTTGAGGAAACAAATGCTCTCTGTAGTACGTAGTAAAGGAAAAAATACCAGAAAACTAATATTTAATCTCTGACGTTAACCAAGCGTTTAATTTTAAGTATATTAGAGACATTAGTAGTTAAAAGCCGGTACGGAGTTCTTACGAAAATTCACGTTTAGAAATATACATCTATTTCTACACCGAAAAATAATTTGTAGATTTGTGTAGAAAAGGTATATACGGCAAACAATTCTTCCTCCATTTTATTAACAACATTTTTAAAAATCTATTTTATTAATAATAATAGTCAACCGCCAACAAATTCCGTACGCAAATAAATGTATGAACATTAATTTTTGTTCCAGTTAACGGAAAAAAGTCTCCACTTTTACTTTTAACATACCTGTAATAATAAAAAAAAATATCAAAAATTCCGTTTACTTTTCTTTAAGAGCTCAGTACCTGCATGCGGAAATTTACATAGGGGATTTACCAACCTGAAATTCCGTAACTTTTTTTACACACAGTTCTTATGGGAATCTGAATTTCCGTAAGAACTGTGTACTGCCCTTAATATGGAAAACAAATTTTCAATTACATAACAATTTTTCAAATCAAATTTAATTTATTGTTTACATTTAAATAAACAAGAAATTACTTTAAAATTAATTTGCTGCAGAAGCTATTATTTTTGTGCTTTATTTATTTACATTCTCTCCCTAGCCTCCCACTTTTGTTTACTTCCTCTTGGCTAATAATCCATAATTACTTGTAAATAAATTGACTGCAATCATTCCCACCCATTCTGGGTACTAAGCGATTAAACTTAACCTAAAAACAACATACATATATATGTACAAGTACGAGGGCGGTTAAAAAAGTTCAAGAAACCGCAATTATTAATTTCAATGGGAGTGTTAGCAGCCTGTCATGCTGTTCATAGAACACAGGCGAGCAACTCGTCTAGAAAATTTGTCTGAACGTTACTTAAATTTTTTGAGTGGTTTCCATATACAATTTTTTTTATCTCTTGTGAACCAACGGCCCACAGTATGTGATCAAGTGTTGCACTGACTCCTCCTCACCACAATCTACTAATGTCTGTATTAGTTATGCCCATTCTTAACAGATGCTTACGACAGGTATAATGGCTTAAAAATGCACCTGTCAGTATGCTTATGCTTTTCCTATCCAGTCTTAGAGCACGTTTAGCTATCTCTCTTTGAATAAAAGTTTAGAAATTTTTGTACCGTTTGGCCGTTTGTCTCGTTCCAATCTTTTTCTACGATGGATTCAGATTATTTCTTCATCTCCCTCTTAAGGAGACGCTTGTTGAAGCCGAAAGTTGAAGTGGGTCAAAAAAAAACTTGTACTCCCTTTACCACAACGCTCCTTATGTCCCGTCATTTAGCCTGTTGCGACATTTCTGTACTAGATTGGACGCGCAAAAACATAATTTCTTAGGGCTTTGAGGACTCATTGACGGTTAGAGAGTATTTTTATCATCACAGCCTTGTGTCTCCTATGTATTTCCACCGCTTGGAAGATTGTGGTGCTCTTACTAAGATTTATTAGTTTGAGTGCTCTCCTCCACTATTTCTGCTTCCACTCCTTGGTGCGTTTTGGATTCATCTGCGTACCACTTTTGTGAACGTGTGAACCAACTTGGGTTCGGGACATTCTCTTCTTTTGGTGGGAAGATGATTGTGTACCTCTTGATAAAGGAATGGAATGGATTGGATTGTGCTCACTACTCTGGCACATATCTAATATGTCTCAGATTCCTCTAAGGATTGCAATAAGGTTATGCAATTTTCATTTCTCCTCTTTGTACATTAAGATCGTCTGATCGCCAGTTTAAGCGGCGTTAGGTTCAGAAGAGCTTTCATACCCGTCGATGGGGAATTGGCAGAACGGGAATCAGCAAAGCTCCCGGGAGTTTCTATCTTGCAGACCTCTCAACATTGATCATGGTTAAGGTGTCTGCCTTTGCGGAGACTTGTTGGCTGTGGTTTAAACCTAAATTCGAAGGAAGGGGAATTAGATTCCCTGGTAAATTTGGTGCATGCTAACAACTCCCCGAAGAGCTGTTGTCTTCCAAGAGGTACCTGTACTGTAAGGAATCAGGAATGATAGTTAGGCGGCTGAGTTTTTTTTTTTTTTATCTTGGACCAGTACTCAGGGGATAACCCCTACATATGCAGTGCATTATACTGGAACTAGGAAAATAGCTTAGGAGAAGGAGGAAAGGGGGAGTAATGTTTGTGAACTTAACGCACGGAACGACCAAAACAAACATTATCACAGCATTTAAAATGTTGAAATTAAATTAGTTAAAACTAAACAGTGCCCAGTGTATATACTTTCGACACTGCTCAGACTAACAAACATTAGTTCAACACCAAGTAATAAATACGTAGGAGGAACATAAAAGGAAATTAATAATAACAAATAGAGAAAAAACAAACGACAGTAAAGAAATAAAATAATAGAAAAAAAACTTGTGCACACATGATGCAAAACAAAACTCTACCTATTCCGGTATAATTTCGTTTTTTAAGAATTAATAATAAACATAAATACAGGTATAGAACGGACGACAATGAAAAACACGTGTGTACAGAACGAAAGACAAAACACTACCGTTAAAAGCCGATGTTCTTAATGGACTTGGGCCTGCCAACTCATCAAGCCTTGTCTTCCATTGACTGTTGGGAAATTGCATAAAGGAGGAATTAGAAGGCCCGAACTCTTATGCAAGGGTTTTGTCTATATAGCTACAAACATATAGCAAAAAGTTGCAGCCTGTGTGAGCCTAGAAAGCCATACGGGAGCGCTGGTGAATCGTAAATAATTCACCCCATGGAGTTGATCCATCATCAGACTAGATCGTAAAGGCAGATGCTGATGTGAATCAATTTCAGAGTTTTACAAAGTGTTGTTATGATCTTTACCTGTTTGGTATTTTCCCACCATACTAGGGCGTCATTTGAATATGTAACCAAAATGTCATCCTAGGTCTTTTTTTGCAGAACTCAAAGGATACTATTTTGAATAATAAAATTACTTAAAGAAAAAAAAAATCTGTGTTTCATTAAAAAAGCCACGGACTTATTCTGCCCTCGTATATACATACATATACAATCGCAAAATTATCCATGCACGTGCCAACAAAATTGTTTTTCTTTGATAAACGAATTTTTTTTTTTGTGTTTTAGACAATAAAATACAATATTTATTTGAAAATGCATAAATTATTCTTTTAGTTATTAATTTGTATTTACTCGAACGCACAACGCTTCGAACCGTTTGCATTGCAATCAGTCAAAGGTGAATGACTTTTAAATTCTCCACTAAAAATAAAATTGAATTGACTAAAAATCTAAAACATATGTACTTATTTACAATTATATACAATGCATACATACGTACAATTCAAAATTTCAACACCAACTTTAATTGTAGATTTGTTTAGTGTACATCAATATGAAATCAACAACAACATTTGATTAAATTTGTATGCACATTCATACAAGTACATGTTGTTTTTGTTTTTTTTTTTGTATGTACTCGCATGTAGACATGTTCTTTGTAATAAGTTTAAAGTCAATTTTGCGGTTAAGACCGACGTGAAGATATTTCAAAATCAGTCTGCTTGGTTTTATTGTTTTTTTTTTTTCTTCTTCTAATTTCTTAATATCGGTATTTAGTGATTATAACAATTTATTTAAAACAAACAATTTTTTTTTGTTCTGACATGAGTGGGCGTTGTTAGAACCATGTGGTTTGCATAATAAAAATTTGTAGTGATTATTTAAAGTTGAAAAAAATTGAAGCAGTTTTTGAAAACAAGTTTTGAAAACAGCAAAATGTAAATTAAATTGGTAAGGCATAAAAAAGTAATCACAAGGGTGATAAAATATATGGAATGAGAGCACAAACGCATAATAACTGCTGTGCCTTCTCAAGCTGTCCAGGGACCTATTGCTCCTTGACGTAAATTATGCCAATAGTTAATAAAACTATGCTATCACTACATGTGAAAAAGTGTGTTCATATATTTTCAGGTTTCATTCAAATGATTTTTTTCACTTTCCAACAGGTCGCCTTAATTAATCTCGCTCTCTCTCTCTCTCTCTCTCTCTCTTTCTCTCTTTTTTTAAAGCAAAAGGTTATTTTTTATAAAAGCATTGATTGTGTTATTACTGTACATACGAGGGCGGATTGATATTGAAGCAATCTAGCGCTAGATGGCAGCACAAACACAATTTTTTTTTACTTGAGATCTGTCAAACGTCAGCTGTTAAAATTTCACCCAAATTCATCGATTGGTTTATTATTCCTTAAAAAATGGAAAAAAGTGAATTTCGTGCAGTGATTAAATACTATTATTTGAAACTCGATAAAAATTACGGTGAGTCTGTTCCGATTACATTTTAAAATATTGGATTGCTGAATTTAAACGCGGTCGGACAACCACTGCAACAACACCATCAACAGGAAGGCCAAAAGGGGTGGTTACTGAAGAAAATATCAAGAAAATCCTCGATATCGTTATGTATGATCGCCGAATCAAGTTACGTGAGATTGTTGAAATGGTAAACATATCATATGAACGTGTGTTCAACATTTGCATGAACATTTGCATATAAAAAAGCTATCGGCAAGATGGGTGTCACGTTTGCTCAGTGTCAAACAAGAAAGAGTTCGACAGACCACTTCACAGCGGTGTTAGGAGATGGTAAAGCTACACACCTGAAACCAAAAATCTATCGAATCGATGGGTAAAGACTGGTAGAAGTGCTCCGAAGAAGGCGAAGACAGTGGAATTGGGTGGCAAGGTTATGGCTTCTTTATTTTGGGATGCATTCGGAATATTGGTCATTGATTATCTTGAAAAAGGATCCACAATTACAGGAAAATATTATCGTGCATTATTGGGTCAAATGATTGATGCAATCAAGAAAAAAAAACACATTTAAAGAAGAAAAAAGTGCTCTTTCTTTAAGACAACACACCGGTTCACACAGCATTAAATATGATGCTAAAATTACGTGGAATACACTTCGAATTGGTTAATCATCCACGTTATAGTCCAGATTTAGATTCTAGTGGCTCGTTTCTTTTCTCAAACTTCAAAAAAATGGCTTGCAGGAAAAAAATTCATCTCAAACGAAGAAGTTATTACCGAAACTAACGCATTTCCAAAATCGTATTATTCAGATGGTATAAAAAAGTATTTTACTAAGTCTTATTAGGTGTATAGAGCTAAAAAGAGACCATGTTGAGAAATACATGGCTTTTGAAAAAGTTTTTTCCTACTTACTTGTAGGTAGCTTCAATATCAATCCGCCGTCATATGTAGGGGGAGGTCACCAGACCCCGAGCAGTTTGAAGCTATACTAGTAGTAGTCCTTGGGCTACGATATCTGATCGGTGACTTTAACTTGGTTCGAAGAGAACCCGCAACCCCAGGTATGGTGCGGCCCTTCGCGGCTATCATGGTGGGTGTGGTTTACAACCAAATTTCGGGGAGAGTTCTTTTGAACTCGGTGAGGACTAGCATTGCAATCGGGTACCGTGGCCCAAAAATCAGTAAGAGTATTAGAAAGGCTCCGCTGCTAACCGAGGGGGAGATCATGTCCATACAACATGAGATCGAATTAGTACTGATGACATGGCAGTTGTCATGTTTGAGAGCGTTAGTAAACGGATTGTATTCATCGGTGATAAGATCATCGTGGAGTAAGGCCACACTGGCAGCTACCTACGGAAATAGTTTTAACGCCTGTTCATATGAATGTACTTACTATATTTGATACTTTAGGGCATGTATTCAAGAATTATGAGCACAATTTGAAACCAGTGAATCAGAAATTAATGTAAAATAACGTATTTTCCATAAGTTTAAAATAAATTGGAAACTGATAAGAAGTAGATAACATAAATAAAAGAAAAAATAGATCCTCAATTAACGGAAAAGTCAAAGCTAAAAAATTAAAAGGTATGAAAAACGAAAATGTCTGATGTTGGCTTGCAAGCAAAGTTTATGAAGGAGGAAAACAATTCGAGCTGATAGAATACTTAAAGGATACAGTTCAACACAACGGCACCAGACTGGACCTAAGTGGGCTGGCAGCATGTCAAACCTAAAGGATGCAATAACGGAAGCATGGAGTTCAATTTCGCTAAAGTCCTATATTAAGAGTCATTATACAAGACGATGCCAAATCGCATTTTTGAGCTTATTTCTAAAAATGGTGGCAGTACTCATTACCAATTGAATTCTAGAAGATAATAACTTTCATTTTTATAACTTAAAATTTAAAAACAAATTACATTTTGCTTAGCTTTAAAATATTCGTTATTCAAGTGACGCACGAAAATGTGCCACAGATGTACGAGTACATGTCTGTAAATAAATGCATAATTTTAGTACAACAAAATATGTATATTTTTTATTTCTATATTTAGGAAACTGAAGCCAACCCCTTATTTACTTCTGAACTTTAGTTTAGGAATGTACTTAATTAAAGTTAAAAAAATGTGATTCCTTATTCAAATGGTAGGCAGTGTATATTCGTATATACATATCTAAAATGAAATTAAAATAGTTTTATAATTGTCTGCTTTATCGCATTGTAGTAAAATTTTTAAATTAAACAGCAGCGAAATTTTATACAGATAATCTCTTTTAGCTGTGATTTCATGTTTAAGGTATTTTAAAATTGCTAACTAATTGAAAATAATTAATTATGTACAATAGCAAATAGTACACAACTTAAAAAAATAATATTGTGCGCGTCTGTGAAGAGTTACATGTTACCGAAATGTGCAAAAAATCAAAATGGGTATATGTATGTCAGCCACGAGAGAATAACTTATTGCTCGTTTTTGTGGACTCAATTACGATTTTTTACGATTTTCAAGAACTCGTCCAATTTTTTGCTTTATACAGTGCAGTTCTAAACATCATAACTTTTCCGTTTATACGATATAGAGATAGAGCTGGTTTCATCATTGGTCTACATTTCTCGAAAAATGAGCCAAATCAGGCCGTTACCGCAAAAGTTTTCGCAGCATGTTAACGAACAGTGGGTAGTGTTATGTCTTTCGTTCTGTACACACGTGTTGTTCATTGTCGTCCGTGTTTTCTATACCTAAACTTAAGTTTATTATAAATTTGTAAAAAACGAAATTTTACCGGAATAGGTAGAGTTTTGCATCATTTGGTCACGTGTTTTTTTATTATATTATTTGTTTACTGTCGTTTGTTTTTTCTCTATTTGTTATTATTAATTTCTTTTCTATGTTCTTCCTATGTATTTTATTATCTTACGGTGTGCGCGGTGCTGAACTAATTTTTGTTAGTCTGAGCAGTGTCGAAGGTATGTACACTGGGCACTGATCAATTTAACTAATTTAATTTCAACATTTTAAATGCAGTGATAATGTTTGTTTTGATCGTTCCGTGTGTTAAGTTCACAAACATTACTCCCCCTTTCCTCCTTCTCATAATATATTTTTCTAGTTCCAGTACAATGGACTGCATATGTAGGGGCTATCCCCTGGGTACTGGTCTAAGATAAAAAAAAAACTATGAGCTTCCTGAAACCCAAGTGCATGAGTTCGATGTGCTCTGGTTTCATCAAAACGCCGCTACGAGTCATGCCGCGCATGAAGCAATGAACATGTTGAGATATTATTTTGGTAAAGGCCCAATCAGACTATTATACAAGTATAAATACTTTCATTAGATTTTGTGAGATAAAAGTCTAAACACATTTCTTGCGACTGTGAAAAAGTCTAACGTAAATTAGATTTTGCATTCACCCCATCACACTTGATATAAACCAACATAGATGTGCCATCATAAAACTTTTCACGCCGGCAGGTGCGCTATTTGTCGTAGGCGATAGACGTGCCGACGCGTGAAATTCTTCAACAGTTAAAATAATAATTATGTATAACACATCCAAATTCAATAGCTCAAACATATTTAATGTTCTAAATATAGCATGAGCAAAATACATTTATAAATGACAGCTAAATTCCAAATTTCGAGCTTTTTTATAGCGACAAAAAATACTATCAGTGACGGCACCCTATCGGCTACGAAATAGCTGACTACTCAATTTTTAATTAGCTAGTTTGCTAAAAAAAAACACAACCCTGATCCAATGTAAATTATTATCGTTTTGAAAAGTTTCAAAAAACAACAAAGTCGTATGGGATGTCAAATTTTTATCGTATTATTTTTCGTACGCACGACGGATTACATTCAGACTATCAGACTTGCACGTATTATTTGCATTTTTGACAAGTATTATTACAAAGTATAATAGTCTGAACTGGGCTTAAGCGATACGATGTCACGCCTTTAGACTACGTAAAGTACGTTTAAAGTACGTAGTAATAAGCCAGCTACGATTGACATTTTAGAACCTAATACTGGATATCATCTTCAAACAGTAAATGCCATAAATTGTTTTATTAACAAATAATTTTGCTTTACATTATACGAGTATGTAAATCAAAACTCCCAATGAGTCACCCGATATTTATTATTTCAAATTTTCACTGATATGTATTTGATTTTTTTTTTTGCATAAAATGTATCGAGATTTTTTTTTTTTTAATTAAACAGCAGTATGCACACATATTGCATATGTAATTTTATAGTGGATGGGGTGAACTGAAGCATTAAATTACCAAATATTGCGATTAAATCAGTCTTATTAACATTGGAAATGTAAGATAAAACAAGCTTTGAAGAAACAATGTAATTAAAATCCACTTAATGAATTTTTGTTTGTTGTTTCTTTTTATTGTTTCTTCTTCGATTATTATTTTTTTTTTTTTTTGCCATATTTGACCATAATTAATTATACAAAACAAAAGTTTTTGTTGAATCATCTATCGATTAAATAGTTTTTTTTTCACTGATTTGCAATTTTGAATAAAAAATAAAAAAAATTTTTAGGTGCACGGTGGAACATTTTCAATGGTAGTTAGGAAAAATGTTAACTACAACAAAGTTCTCTTGCGATTACAGTAAAATTCATTTAGTCCAAAATGTGGAATTTTTTGGCATCAATAAATAAAATACCTGCAAAATATTTGTTACATAGTCCATTAACGCTATAGTCCATTTTCGCTTATATTCCACCTAGATGCGGTGTGAAAAAACTTAATATAATAATCCAAAATGCAAATTTAATAAAAATTTTCCTAGACAAAAACGGAGCTCAAAAATGCAACACTTTTTTATATGCACATATTTCATTTTTGACACATGTTTGCAATGTAAATGTATTTTTTTTTTGTCAATGAGAGCATTGAAATATCTGCTTTCAGATTTTATATAGTCAAAATAAATTTTTTATATGCTAATTCATTTATAAGCCAAAAAGTGGCTTATATAAAAATCTAACTATAGTCCAATTCGCCTTATAGTCCACAAAAAGCGTGTATTTGAGGCAGTGGACTATAAGCAAATATTACTGTACTTATTTATGATTGAATATAAACAGAGAAAACAAAACTTCTGGCGATTCAGCATACGAGTATGTTGGTGATAATATCAGATGGTTAAATTTTAAGGTCCGATGTTGATAATGAACCACTCCTAAACGTCAAGTTTCATTTAATATTTCTCAATTTCTGGCGAACTTAATTTGAACCATGGAAAGATCGAGCAAAACGCGTTAAAGTTGTTCAGGCTTATTATGAAAATGGGCGTTCAACTCAAAATGTTGTTTTTGGACAATCAGTGTGTTTGGTGTCTCTAACGTATCCAGTCTCTCTGAATTTTTCAATCAATCTCTTTACAGTTGACGAAGTTAAAATAGTATTCCAGCCATATTTTGTATGAATTTTTTTACTATATTTAAATTTCATTCAATAACGAAGACACATTGTTCAATCGTATGCAGCAAGGGGGAGTTAGTATCCCTGATAATTGTTTGGTGTGTGAAATTTTTCGGTTACTAACATCCTCCTGAGGGTCTGTTGCCTTTACAATAGATACCTGTACTGTAAGGAACCGGTGGTGATGGTTGACGGGTGAGTTGTTTTAAATCCTGATGTCTTAGTGGACTTCGGCTTACCAACTTATGAAGCCTTGTCTCCCATTGATTGCCGGAAAATTACATATAGGAGGGATTAGAAGGCCCGAACTCCTCAACAAGAAGTTGCTCATATGACTACAAACATATGACAAAAATTGCTACCTGTCTGAGCCTGGTAAGCCACATGGGGGCACTGGTGAATCGTGAATAATTCATTCCGTGGAATTGGTCTATCATGAGATAAGGCCGTAAAGGCAGGTGCTGATGTAAATCTTTTTCACTACTGTTTAATGCACAATAACAGACGAGAACAATTGTTCTGTAGCCTGTAGGCGAACGGTAATATGGAGGTGATCTTTTGTCGGCATAATTTTTTTCAACTAGCTTTATGCCGGCACTAGCAGAACAAACCAATACAAATACAAGCCAAGCAATAAAATGTATACAAACACACGTATACATACACAATGCTGTGTATACGTACACATGTTATGCCAGATTACGAGTAATTAGTCTCGTCTGTTCTTAAAAGAACAAAAAATTGTTTGGACTAAAAATTGTTCTCGTCTGTTATTGTCCATTCGTATAACACTCGACTTTTACTAGCTTTAAACTATCAGCTGTCGTATTGTTTTTAAGAATTGCCAACACTTTACTCGTATTGCATAAATCGCGAAAAATTCAAATCTTGCGTTAATTTTGATATACTCTTTATAGATATTACAAATGTCCCCAATAAATTGGCCAGCTACTGTATATGTGTGCATACGAGTATTTGTTAAATCGTATTATGGGTCAGTTAAGTTTGCTCAACAAAATGTTTGCATTATTTTTACATGAGTTTTTTGTTTATGGACATTTGCCAGCCAAACATGTATTTATAAATGGTTAAATAGCGTTTTTTTATATATTTTTGTATTTCACACTTTCATTAAATTTAATCACTGTTACACATACTCATACTCGTTTAATTTATTGCAACTAAAATAAAAAATTTTAATAAAATTATTTAAATTATTTAGTCATGAGTAGATGATAGTAGTGGTGGACGTCGTAGAAGAAGTGGAATGAACTTTTAAGCAGGCGATTGCGTGGGTCGTCAGTTAAGTTGAAATCATCGTTTATCGAAATGTGATTGACTATAAAGTATCATTTTCCAAACAAACATGAATGTATGACTAAATAGCTCATAATGAATTCCAATTAAAATTTTATCTGACATACTTAATTTAAAGAATAAATTTAATATATTTCTTTTTATATCTGTATTCGGTAGCTTAAGTCATTCATATATATTTACATTAAATATCACTGTTGTGTTGTGCCCATTATCTTATTTAAAAAGAAATGCCGTAGAAGTGTCAATTTGCTTGTGTGTTTAAAGCGTCTGTACATGTGGTACTGTGTGCCTGAGTTATTTTATTAGACGATAATTTCTAAGCAAATCAAATGAGCTGAAAATAGGAGGGCTGTTTTGAAAGCGATTTTCGATTGATCCAAATCTTTAAAGAACCCTGGAAAACACCAAATAACCACTTCAATTACATAGTTGTGTGCGTGCAGTTATGTTTTTTTTCGGCTACACATAAGCGTTGTCGGCGATGGTTGATGAAAATCAAAAGGTATTTATTGATGGCCGGCCTTCTCTGATGATGGACCAACTCCAAGGGATGAACTACTCACGATTCACCAGCGCCCCCGTGTGGCCTGCAAGTCGCAACCACTTGCTGAAGACATCGGGCCTTCTATTCCTTCCTGTATGCAATTTCCCAGGCAGTTAATAAAAGACAAAGCTTCATTATGAGTATTAGCCCTTAATCAACTCACCCGCTTAACCATCACTACTGGTTGCTCCTATAACAGTTATCTGTTGCCAGACAACAGCACATCGGGGATTATTATCCCCCAACAACCGTTATGCACCGTAGTTAGCAGGGAAGGCTGATTCAATTCCTTTTAGGTTTAAACAGCCACAACGCTTTATATGCAGGCAATTCAACCATCATCAGCGCCGAGATGGTCTGCAAGCAGAACATCCCGCGGGATCGACAAAGCTCGTTCTGCCAATTAACCCTTGGTAAGGGTTTAAGAAGTCAAACACAATAAAAGTTATGTGGATTCCTAGAGTTCTATTTGCTACCATAAGCGAGAAACTCCAGCCGTTCTATGCCCGAGAAAGCAGAGTGCCCTGGTTAGGAGTACACCAAGGCAAAACCTGCTCCTCGGGGGGTTTTGTGATTGATACAAAAAATATGTACAAGTCGTACCAGAACTCAATGTTAAGCCGAAACAGGATAACAAGAATGAGAAAATTCAGAAGAACAATTTTTTTTTGCTTCAGTTGATTTTTAGTTTTGGTCAGTCATTGTTGCCAGATAGTAAGATTAATAATTTTTTGATAGTTTTTTTAAGATTCTGAAAAGATATTTTAAAATTTTTATTCTATGAAAAAAAAGTTTTTTGGAAATTTGTGCTGTTAACCTTTTTATATTTTTTGAAAAAAAATTGAGCCAAAAACACATATAAAAAGTTTTTCGAAAAAGTTTTCTTTTCAGAAAATAAGATTTTTTGGAAAAAAATATGATAACTCTGAACGTAGTACAAATGTAAAACACATTTTTTTATTTGATAGTTGGCAATTCAGCTGTCAATCAGTAAAAAAGTTTTTTGATCAGCTGCGTAGTTTTCGTTTCGTGTTCGTTGAAAAATGGAAATTCAAAAGGAACATTTTCGTCATATTTTGCTTTTTCATTTCCGCAAAGGGGAAAAAGCATAGCAAGCTTATAAAAAATGTGTACTGTTTATGGTAACGACTGATAACAGGCGAAGAAAAATATGTTGTTTATAACATAATCAAGCGTAAAAGATCGTGGGGCAGGCCAGGTTAAGCAACTCAAACAATATCAAAAGCTCATATTCGTCAAAAGAAGGTTTTGTTATCAGTTTGGTGGGACTACAAAAGAATTGTCTACTTTGAACTCTTACCACCCAACCGAACGTTCAATTCTGATGTCTACATTGAACAATGCAGTTGATGAAAAGTGACCCGCATTGACAAATCGAAAAAGTGTAGTATTCCATCATGACAATGCAAGGCCAAACACATCTTTGGTCGATCGGCAAAAATTATTGGAGCTTTTTGGGATGTTTTACCACATCCACCATATATTTCTGAACTTGCACCATCTGATTATTTTTTGTTTCGATCTTTACAAAGCTGCTTGAATGGTAAAAATTTCAATAATGATGATGATGGCAAATCGTACCTGACTCAGTTTTTTGCTAATAAAACCAAAAGCTTTATGAACGTGGGATTATGATGCTGCCTTAAAGATTGTCATTGAAAAAATGGGCAATACATTACAGAATAAAGTTATTTAGTTCCATGAAGAAATGGTCTTTGATTTTCTAAAAAAAGATCAGCAATGACTTAGTTGCCAAACCAATACATTGTGGGGAACTTTAATATTATAAGGAAAAACTAATTATTGTAAAAACAATACAAAACGCAGATTAGATGAATTCTTTTTTTTTCAAAGCAACTACTGACTTATCAAACAACCCGCGTAAATAATAAAAAAAAATACTGTTCTCGTTCAATTGTCAGGTGGCAGCAATTTATTCTCATGTTGTAAGCGGTCACTTTAGTGATTTCATAAGAAAAGGCAAAAATGAATAAATGACAAAAAAAAAAAATACTAATGGGCAAATTGTAATTACAAGGTGTTCTAAATATGGTGGCATTGTATGCTTCTGTTCCATTTGGCAACTTTAATGAACACCCCTCAAAGATTGTATAAATGACCAAAATTGAATTTTAATTCATTTGAAAATTTTCACAAAATCAATTTGAATATTGGTTTTATTTCATAATTTTTAATCACTTCACTAGGCCACTGATTCTTATAACTGCACTGGACCTAAAGAATGCTTTTTAATAGCCTCAGATGGGAGAGTTCCAGCTAACTTACTGATGATCATAAGGAACTATCTTAAAGAAAGAGAACCAATATATAACAATACAGGAGGACAGAAAAGGATGATGATAATATCAGGCGCTCTGAGCAGGGCTTCATTCTGGGACTGGGCCGGAACCTTAGCAAGTAGTATTGCCATAGAGTAGCTTTTTAGTGGGTTTTGAGGAGGACGTAGTAGCAATTATTAGTGCCAGCGAGGTTGAGGAGGCTAAAGAAAAACTTAGGCAAATGAAGATTAGACCATTGACATCTGAAAAAGGTTAAAATTAAAAAAAAGAAATTATCAGCTGCGCTGTCAATTTCACCTGTTATGAATTCGCCTTGATTATACCTATACATCTATGAATTTTTTTTATCAATTCCCAACAAACACTAAGGTTTGATTTCAACTTGAGAATGATTTGAAATCAAACGTTTTCTCAAACGAAAAACTGATTTAGCTAAATTCAAATTGAAAAACATAGTATTATCAACAAAACGGGTAGGATTATTTTTAAATTGATAAATTCTTTTGTTCTCAACTTGCTGTGGAATACAAATAAAAACTAATTTTTGCTTTAAAAAATTCATATTTCTTATGATTTATTTGAATTTTTTTTATTATTATTTATATTATTATTATTATTTTTCTTAGAGTTTCTTGACTCTAAATCGAGTTAAATCAATCCTATTATTTCTTATTATTTCAATTTTTTATGTTTTTCATCATAAAATTTTACTTATCAAACCCAATTTCTGCTCACATTTAATGGCATATTGTCACAATTTAATCAAATTTATTCATCTTTTCTCGAATTCTTACGGCCTTATGCTAACTAACTAGCTGCTGTTTTTTATGTGTAAATTCTCATAAGGGTAAGATAGGCGCTAGTTAGTTAGCACAAAGTTTTTTATTATACATAAGGCCATTAATTTTTTTTTTTTATTTTTTTTTTTATTTTATTTAATTTTTTTTTATTTTTTGTAAATGAATTTAAAATGCTAATATTTTTTCAGTAATAACTGACGCATTTGTTTATTGATTGGTAGTTACACTCAAAATCAAATTGATAAAACATTGAGAACTATTTTAACCTTAAGAAGAACACGAATAAAGCAAAAATCTTTTAATACGCGAAACTCAACCTGTTTTTCTAATCAAAATTAAAAAGCAATAATTAAGAAAGAGGAGTCTCCTCTCATCCTCGGTAATTTTTGATTAGACCAATATAACGCACGGATAACAACTTATTGCGAATGCAAAAATGCAGTTTTCCTTAGCACCCGAATAATAAAAAAAACTAGTATACACTGTAATATTTACTGTGGATATTGTGCCATTGCATGTCTCAGTTGAACAGAATTTGACACTTTAAAAAAAAATCCCTTACAGGTCATGCGATTCGTCAAAATTGTAGGCTCATTTATTTATGGAAAAAAGATCACAAAAAGGAATTTGCTAATTAAAATGCATAACTGTGTTTGTGTGTTGTTGCCTCAAATTGTTTGGAAGCTCTAATCAATCATGTCCCTGTCAATCCCCGCAACCGAAATACATACATAAGTAAGTATTAAATTTAATGTCTGCAAATTTAAGAAAATAAATAAATGATTTTTGAGAAGTTTTCGATTACTAAAGACAAAGAATTTCGAAGCATAAAACGAACATTTTATAAAACTGCATATTTATTCAATTTTTATCTAAACAAACTGAGTCCATCGATTGTTATGAGTAATTATGGTAAATAAAGTAAATAAATAAACGCTATGAGCAAAACTCGTTAGATCACAAAAACCAATTTATCAGAAATAAACACATAAACAAGCTAGAGATATTTTAAGCCACAGTGAATGACGTTGAACACATGAAACGAAAAAAAAAATTGAAAAGATACTCGTACCTAAAACAAGTCAATAAATGTATGAATGAATGCATGAATCATCAGCCACAAACGAAAAAAATTTAAAAAAATAAACACTTATTTAATAGACCTTAAAAAATAAAAAGAGTTGATATCAAATTCTGTTGCGAAAAAAGCCAAGATGTGGAAGGTCTTGGTTACTTGTTAATAGGAAAATCAACAGCAGACAAGACAGCAGCGGACAGACAACAACCTGATTGTTGTTGTGCTGTAAAAAAGTAAAAGGAGAGAATTTATGAAAAATATACTTTTAATAATGTTTTACTTGAAGAAAACAAGATTTTTATTTATTAGTGCTTCCAATTAAAACTGTTTCGGCTTTGATTTAAAAAGCAAAATAAAAGAATTTTGTTAATTTTTCCAATTTATTCATTATATAAAATATATGAGGAGGATAATGATGCACAGGGCGTCTCAGAACTCTGCGTCAAGCCGAAACAGGGTGACAAGGTTGATTGTAACCATCATGAAAATTATTAGCGAGATTTCATGTCCGGCTACTGCCAGCTCGCTTACTAAAACATTTCCAGGTACTTCACTGTGCACTCATACCAAAAAAGCTCCAGGTTCGATTGACCCGCTATCTTCTTTAGAGATATCTGGCATCAACCTGGACGTTGCAGAGACACCAGCATGTGCATTCAACGCACTTTCTATTAGAACAAATTCGGATATGCTCCATGTATAGTACCTTAAACCGATAGCTGCCCTAATTATGGCCGTGATATCCGCCTGCGTTACGCTACACTCATTTTGCAGCTTAGACCTAATCCTCCTCTCATACAGGGAAATAAAGAGCGTCACAAAAATTCCGAAGTCCGACATGGATCCATCAGTAAAGATTTCAATCACGTCCTTACGACGATCTTTGCCGATCATCTCCGTGAGACCGTACCTGACAAAATTACATCAAACCTCTTGTCGCACCATAGCCTGAGTAGTGCCGGAAGCACTAGTCACCATCAACGTCGAGGTGTGCATTTTCATTTATACGATTTTGCAGTAGGTGGTTTTCTCCAACTTTCACCATACGAACGCTCCATGTATTAAAACAGGCGATGGCCGCCTTTTCTGCCCTTGAATGGACATTCCGCTGCCATGATAGTTACATAGATATTACGCACTATCTGAAAGCCTGAGCTCAACCCCCTTTACGGTTCGTAGAGGAAACGATGGAGTCTTGTATCTCCGAGTGAGGAGTACATGCTCCATTTTCTACAAGTTGCTGTGATAGTACACCCGACACAGCCATCGCAATATCATCGGCATATGCCACTGTTCTAAGCAACATGAAATCTAATTCCACAAATAACGAATTCAGTGCCAAATTCCATAGAAGAGAAAGCAGAACCCCTTCCTGCAGAGTGCCCTTTCTAGCCATTCTGCAAATTGTGGCTCGCCACATATTGGGAACTGGTATTTAAAAACTACAAGAATTATTACTAAAATTCTAATGAAATAAAAATAGCTTTTATTCTGTTATAAATTTGAGTAAAGGAGTTAATAATAAATAATTAGTTCGACATTATTTTTTTCAATAATCTATGAAATACTCCACAATGTATGTTGATCAAATTGACACAACAAATTCCATTACTTTTTAAAACTAATACTAGTACAGACAAATGAGAGTAAAAAAGCAAATTATTCTCTAAATTTGCGAATTTTAACCACAAGGGTAAAACGCAACAAACTATAATTGTGGGTTTTGATATACTAGTGTTGCTTACTTTTTAAATTAAAATACATTTTAGTGATTTAAAAACGCATTACATTATAAAAACAAAACATTTGCATTGTTGGCAACAGCTGTAAAATTTTAAGCAAAGTAAAACTTTTTTCAATAGATATTTATAATGCATATTTATAAAATAGATATAACCATTACATATTCCGTTTACAACTTCGCAACGTTATTTTTAATTTGGATAACCTTCCATTTTGCTATGAATTCATTTTTAAACAAAAACTTTTTTAAATTTGCAAATTTTCTGATTATTTTTCAGTGTTATATGTATATATGTAAAAAAAGCACCTGATTATTCAGTTTTAATCCGAACTTACCCAAAGAAAGAGATCGCGCAACAAGAAATTAATAAAATTACTCTCTCAAAATTACACAAAAGTTGTATTGCTAGTTTTTTGAGATGCCGAACAGATTTTTTAGTTTTTTTCTATGAAAGAAAATTTCTGGAAAATTGAGCAACTTACTTTTTTATATATTTTCAATAAAATGGAACCAAAAACACAAACAAGTAAGTTTTTTGTTCAGATTATTTAAGATTTCTTAGAAAAAAATATGACAACACTGCGTGAAACGCTTTTAGACAACTTCGGACTGGCTCAGACTATCTCTTTATTCACGTGGAACACTCCTATAATAATTCTAAGAGAATTGAAAAGTTCGTATTGCATTTTGTTTGTAATTTTTCCATCTATTGAGTTTATTGCCACAAAACACCTTCAACGGTCGTTAATTTGTATAAAATTTACCATATTTTCCAGAAATTAGGAAACAACGCAACTATTTTTAATTTCCAACATGTTTTTCCGATTTTTAACAAGGTCCTGTCTTCCTGGCCTTTATTTAGATTTGTTTTAATTTATCATCTATTTTACGTCCACTATTAAGTTAGCTTAAATTAAGAATATTGAGAATTTAGTTTAATTCCAGTTTGTACTGAAAAATGGATTTCCTATTTAAGTAAAATTTTAACAACGAAATAAAAAATTGGCATTTAAACATATTTCGTTCTGTTTCTAAAATAATTTTCCATGGAAGCTATTTCTTCTCGGGCTATAATAAGAGCCTAAAACTGAAAATTAATAACAATTTGGTCTACTGAAAACAAAATACTGAACGTATTTGCTGCTTTTTGCCGCAACTTTTCAATTTGAAGGTTTGAAGCAGTTAGCCATTTTTAACTTTCCAAGTCATTTTCAATTGACGCAACAAAAAATTTTGAAAGACAAACCAACATTGTTTTGTTGGTGTAATAAATACTCATGTGTACATTAATACACACTTTAACTTTTGAAAAATAAGCTGTTAAAAATGTAATAGGTATGTACAATATTTGACATTTTTAAGTGTTTCTTTGAATTAGCAAAAGAAAATCATTAAACTGGAAATATGAAAATCTCAATTTTCGGCTTTCATTAAAATAACATTTTTTGAATCCGGCAGGTCAACTGAACTTCTTGCGCTTAAGATTTTTTTTGTTTTTTTGTTTACTTAATTACCGGAAGTTGTTATTATGCTTGGTGAAGGGGGGCCCATCTTCCATAAATGTTTTTGTGTTGTCTGCATGTTGTTGTATACTTCATACTTTCTATACTTTTATTAACTATATGTGCTTTACAGGTATTTGTTTTTGTATTCTTACTCACCTTTCAAAATCACACGGAAATGCAAAAGCAGGTATATTCGCAATGGTTTTTTCATCACGAAAATTGTCTGGAAAACTTTCTGTTATTATGCCCTCTGGTGTTGATGAACTGTTACCAACAACACCAACTTGACCATTTAAACATGCTGTAGTATGGTTATTGCCATAAGTTCCAGACACCTCACACCAATATTCAAATAATTTTTTAACATCGGTCCTGCGAATAACGAAATGAACACAATTTAGAAATAATTAAAAAAGGCGACTAGTAAAAGTTTATATTTACTAATTGTTTAAAATATATGAACAAAAAAGTTATGTTATTTAATGAATAAAACCAAGCACAAGCACTGGAGCAGAACGCTTATATTTAAAGCAATAAATTCCCACAAAATCAAGCAGAATTTCAATGGGGACTATGAACTCCTCTCAAATACATTTACAATCAATTATATGAAATAACTTACTTGTTACGAGAGCTCATGGTTGCTAAAAGAAATTAATTCTTTTTAACTCAGACTAAAGATTATTCCAGTTCGTTGAAAATCTTCATTATTTGCATTTACTGAATCTACTTTTAAAAAGCTGCTAGATTTAATTAACTTTATCTTAAATTTTAATATCACTTCACTTTATTTTTGCTCTTTCCTTTCTTTTATCAGATTGCCTTGCAAATAATTTGTTCTTCCTTTACTTATTAAAGAATTTTTGTTGTTTTTCCCAACGATATCACTTTGAATTTTTATTATGACAAACTTGTAATGTTTTGCCTCTTAATTATATAAAAATTTTATTATCAATGTAGCAATTTTGCTAGAAATTCCAACTAATATTTTAGACAACTTCTTTACACTATGTCTCACCGAACATAAAAAACGTCTGCTTTGTAATCGCGAACAAAAGGAAATAAATGAAGTGATAAAGCAAAATAAATAAAAAACATGAACGTCAACTATTGTGAATGATTTGCGCGAGGAGAAATAAAGAAAGGAATATTAAGTAATCGGTAGAGAATTTAAAAATTTTAACAAAGTGTTCAATGTAAATCATGGCATAATAATGCATGAGTGGTTGCATTCTCCTGTAGCATTAAATTTAACTGCACGAGTTGGACAGTACCATGATACAAAAACAAGGTAGCCGCTTCGCTACAACAATAAAAAAACAACAGGTAATTTGTTTGTGCAAAAGGCGAATTCACACTTCAGCTGTCAAAAGTAGTTGATAAAGAACGTGTACAAAAATTTAAATGGCGCCAAAACAGGTAAACAAAACCTGACAGAAGGAATGCCTACTGATTGACCGAATTCACCTGAACTTTATATTTTGAATTTTTGTTGAACTTTATAATTTTTAAATAAAATTTTTGATCTGTACATTTGTACATCGGGTTTTAGTTCAAGTTTTTCCTTCCTTATGTTTTTTGTTAAGAAGGATTTTTTACAATACTAATATGCTGTGATCAATAATTTGATTGAAGAAGACAAGGAAAATAATAATCAAATCTTTAGCTGGGGGACAACTAGCTGCTTCGTAGTCGCTACACTACTCATCAGCATCATGAACTGCTGCCATAACCACTCAGCCACCGAGCCATTTAATTCATATCATATTGAATCCTAAGATAAAATTTTTAGTTTATACACCAGTTTTACATATTGTTTTTTTTTATATATATATAAATCACTGAACACTAAATTTGCTATTAATATTAAAAAATGTAACATAGGAAACACGAAAATAAGCTGTATATATTTTTCGACTGATATAAATATTAGTAGCTATTAAAGTAAATAATAATAAACTCAATTGTTTGAATGCTGTAGCGTTACTTTCTGATACTTTTAAAATACAAATCGCTGCAACTAATGGTAGTTTATTTGTATAAAAGTTGCCTCAAATTTTTGTACAAATTAGCAAACACCCGCATAAACGAACAAAAATACAAACTTAAAATTTTGACATGTTTGGCAAGCAGTTTATTTGACCCTTAAAAATTTTTCTTACTCGCGCTTTATATGATAAACCTTCTGCTTTTTTGTAATAGTTCCTATATTTGCACCACCACTGTGTAGATAATATTTGACAGCTGTTTAATATCTCAAAATTTTTTTGACAGTTAAATTTTGCTTGAGTTTGTTTTGACTTGTATATTCTTTTATTGTGGTTGTTTTTTCTGCCGTCTCCTTAAAAAATTTTTTCCTTTTTATTCTGTCGGGGAAAAAGTAACAAAAGTTTATGGTGTTAAATATTAAAAAGTCAAAACAAATAAATAAATAACGTAATTTTTCTTAAAGAATAAAAGAAGTTTAAGAAATTAAGTGTAAGACATTACAAAAGTTCTTTGAAAATAAGGTGGTGTAAATAATGTACATATGTATATACATACATACATACATAGTACATCAAATATACAGTAATTTTAATTTAACAGCTTGTTATAGCTGTTTTTGCATTGATTAAATAAAGATAATTTAAATTAGAATATAAAAAAAAGGAATTGAAACAAGTATTGACAAAATATGGATCATATTAAATTAGCAAAGGTAAGTTGAAGGCAAATTGTGTCTCAATACAATACAAATGGCCTAAGTGTGTTTTGTATAAAAGTGTAGATGTATTTTTTTTGGGACCGCATAGAAATATTTATTTCTGTATTTAATTATTTGTTAATTTACAACAGTAATTCGAATATATTTGGAGTTCATTTAGAGCAAGGCCGCTTTCAAGTCTATGCTTGCAGTTGATGCTGCCTGATTTAAATTATTCTGTTACAGTAGAAGGCCATCAGTTGTATCTACAGGTGTTGTTATAGGGTGATATTGATTTTTGCCAATATTTTGGAAACTGTAAATTCACCTCTCCCAATATGTATTTATTATGATTGAAACAATGATTTCTAAATGAGCTCCCTTACAAGGCTGCTTTATATATTGTACATTTTTTTTTGTAAATTTTAGTGCAGCATATGTTTTTGTAACTTCTCTTAACACTTGTGCTGGAGTGTAGTCTTTGTGCGCATGCTTGCTTTATAAAGGGAAAATTTTTTAAGAAAATATAGAGATACATACATTGCTATATGTATATTTTCAACAGTAAAATATGTTATTTCATACTTATGTGCACTTACGTATGTACG
Organism: Thecocarcelia acutangulata; assembly: GCA_914767995.1. Classification (NCBI taxonomy): domain Eukaryota; kingdom Metazoa; phylum Arthropoda; class Insecta; order Diptera; family Tachinidae; genus Thecocarcelia; species Thecocarcelia acutangulata. Next base: position 90,586,231 of record OU612098.1, on the reverse strand, counting down.
TATGTCCCAAACCCTTTCAACATATGAGTAGACCTCTCAGTGCTAAAAACACATCCCAGCTCATAGTTTTGACAAAATTCTGAATCCAATACCCGTTACATTAACATCATATTCAAAACGCTTAGAAACTAATACTAGCAAATTTTAAATATTAAAATCATATCCAATCGTACATCAGCTCTGGTCTGAAGAACAGCTCTCGTGTCATCGTAATTATTTCTTAAGTGCGGTCAGCCTTGTTATTTTCGTTGTTCGGTCATCGGGAGTTTGGCGTCTCATTCGCACTGCTTAATGGTTTGCCTCAACTAGCTGTACTGGTTTACAGTTTTTTCAGAGGTATTTCGTTGTTAACCACACTGCAACTTCCGATGTGAAGACATAGGTCGTTATAGTTAGTCACAGCGACGCTACAAATGTGTTGTTAATATCGTCTTGAGCATATGGTCTCCGTCACCCCGCCCATGCTGTGCATCCTATACTTTGCTAATTTACTTAGCAACTATATAGTTGAATAAATAAAAGTCATATTGACATATTTCTTGTAACATTGAACTCTAACGACAATAAGATTTGGCCGGTAGACAGATGTTTATTTCTCTTTTGGCTTCTTTCATTAAGTCTTGCGGTGCTCACACCCGCTTTCGTTTAAGACCAATTGATCGGTATAAATCCCTCTCCCCATCTTCCACTTAACATTGTAAATACTCATCATATTTACAATATCCCTTTCACAATATTGTGTAAATGGCCTAGCATCACTGTATTTTCAAAATAGTGTAGTATATTTTCACATTACACTAACAAAATGCACCCAAATATATTATTATTTTGCAGTGGAAGAAATATATAGCCTCAAGTGCACGAAATTGTAAGTCGGGCTAATACATTTTACAAACAAGAATTATCAACTACAATAATGATGCTTACTTTATTTATCACCTTGACACCCAAAACAACCAAAACATTCTTATTATGCTTGTTTTTATTTTATCTAAAAACAATGATTAAAGCCACTGAAAGATTTATGTTTTATTTAAACTTTTTCTTCTGCAAGATAAACAATCGTAAAATAATTGTTTTATTGCAGAATAAAATATAAACAAAAATATGTTGTGCTTGTAAATTCCTGCCCTAGAAAATCCATCTTTGTTTGATTAAAAAATCCTTGGTATACAAAACTGTTTCCAGTGAATCATTATCCAAACTATTTCTCTGCTTTGCGATATAATTACATATAAGATTTTTAATTAAGACGGCAATTGTGAAGATTTAGTTGGCTAAATATTTTATATTTTCATTAGTAGCTGATAAATGTGGCAGAACTAAAAAAATGTTTGAATAAAACTACATAATTTTTGGAATAGTACTCTTGGAGCAATAGTGCTAATACCAGCATTTAAAATACATACAAATTTGCATTTAGATAGCAATAATTCACAAATCTACGTTCATATTTTTTTCAATGAAAAATCAGCAAAACGCATCTAGTTTATAAATTTTTATTGTACATTACATTTTTTTTTATTGGCCATGAAGGCTTTTTTTGTATTGACATTTTTTTTTTTTAATAAACTGAATAAATAAACTGAAGTCCGAAGATTTGGCAATAGTGATAGCGAAACATATCCCCAGCGGCGAACATTGGCTACCACATTACAGCACTTTAATGATGTGTGTTCAAGGAACGCTAACCAACAAAGACATCTTCTACCTCTAACATGTGTGCATGAGACTAGCGCTTCTGTAATCGAAACTTTCGCCACTGGTTTAATTTAAACATGTTTCGGTTGCATACAGCGTTACCAGAATGAAGATTTGATCTTAATTTTAAAGATTTTACAAGCAATATAAAATTGAAGATATTTTTCTCAAAATTAAGATTTTTGAGATCTATTACTCAAATCAATGCGTCAATTGTTTTCGAATATGTAATGAAGTTTAACTTCTCCCAGAAAATAAGACTTGAAATATGTTGTTTCTTCTTGGTTTTACTATCTAGATACATAGTAACACATGTTAATTTTGCAAAGAAATTAAATTGAGTTAGTTGACTATTTGCTTTAAAGTTTTGTTTCTTCTTTTTCTTATGTTAGAATAATCAAACATTTTAATATATATATTTTTTTTAATTAAGGACTTCCTTTGAAAAATCAAGACTTTTCGTCCAAAACTTTTGGCAACACTGGTTATATACCCTGAATGAAGAGACCAATTACGAATTTAATGATCAGCTTACGCAAGTCGAATGAGTGATGCATACTTTTCTAAAAACATCATTAATTCGCCTTCTATATACTGTATTAGAGTGCATGAAGCAAATAACTAAAATGATGCCGAAAAGTTAATAAAAATAATTCTACTGCGTATTACGTCTCACGAGACTACAATTTGTCGTTTCTTCAATCTCTCTTGCTATAATTTGTTGTTTATTCTCTTTTTCTATTACAACAGTATACAAAAATCACTGTCTACGTCACATTATACAGCTCACTGATGTAAACAACACAATAGAAAGCGTAATCTATTATCTATTTTTAGTTTTTATTATTTATGATCACAGAGTATACAGGAATATTAAAATAGAGCTCTGCAAAGGCCGCAATCAGATGCGCTAAAAAGATATCTATATAGTATATTACTACTAATATCTGAATATAAATATAACCAAAAAATAACACTTTTTACGTAAAATTTGCCCACAAAAGTTTGCATAAAATAGTTTTAGCTTATGTTAAAACAAATTTGTTGCCTTAGTTGCTAAGCAAAGTCTATGTCTATGGCGATTTCCAACGGTCTTTAAACGAGAAAAACCGTTTTTATTCTTTCTTTACTGATTAAATCACGAAGCGCAGAGAGTACAACTGACTGAAATGTACAGGGGTTTTAAGCCGTTATATGCTCGTTTACATAATAATACAAGATATTTAGATTTAATACGAGCAAAATATTATAAAATTCTTTCTGTACTTAAAAAAGTGTGTTGTACAATAAGTATTTTTTATGGTTACATTTGTCGAAAAAGAAAAATCAATATATAATTATTAAAGTTTAATAAAATTACTGATGGTTACAATTCTTCCTATGCAACTTCCTTTGTGAAAGCATAGGTCGTTGTAGCGTTATGAGCATATGTCTCCATTACTTCGGAAATTTACTTTGGAACTGTATAGTTAAATAAATAGTTAAATATATTTTTCATATTACTTATAAGTAATAATAAAAACAAAATTACAATATCATAGGCTTATCGACGATACCTTCCAGTACAAAGTCTTTGACGATAAACTAGTCATCAGTGACAAAATGGATGAAAAATGGCATGGTGGCTATCAACGGCATGTTCTTTGACAGGGTCTTGTACGCATTCATTGATGAGAAAGTATACGATACTATGCTGTATATAATTAATCATTGTGTGTACGATAGGACGGGCGTAAAAAACTTATAGGTTTATAGACGATATCTTCATGTGCGCAGTCGTCGCCTGCAAGGTAGAATTTATTATCGTGCATATAGTCATATGCATGCAAATGTCATGTATATGGTCATCAACGACATGTTCATTGACATGGTCATGTACGCATTCGCTGAAAAGAAAGTACGCGATATTGTGCTCTACATAATTCATCTTTGTGTGTACGACAGGATGAGCGACGTTGTTTTACTTTGTAATATGTACGATTTTCGCGTTACTGGTTTTATGTCGACGATTTGTGTGTCGAGCAGGAATTAGCATTGTCGTATATGAATCATCAACGGTTCGTGCACGACACAGCCAACTGGGCAATATACAATTCCAAATACGCATCTATGAGTGAACACCGTACACAAAGTAAGCGAGATACTGAAGTGCTCATTCAACGAACATAAAAAAGTCTCAGTATTGTCTAACGTACATAGTAAGTAAGCAGTAAGTAACCTGAATACCATTTTTGTCAGCAATTAGAAAACGCCTGAAACACTAATTCTCACACATTGTAAGCTAGCTTTTCAAAATACAGCAATCAATTCAAAATACGCATCTATAGAGTGAACACCGTCCACTTGTACACAAAGTAAGCGAGATACTGAAGTGCTCATTCAACGAACATAAAAAAGTCTCAGTATTGTCTAACGTACATAGTAAGTAAGCAATAAGAAACCCGCATACCATTTTTGTCAGCAATTAGAAGACGCCTGGAACACTAATTCTCACACATTGTAAGCTAGCTTTCATTGAATACAAAGTGTGGGTTATTGCATATTTTTCTCTTAATTTTCAGCAAGAGACATTTAGTTGGTGAAAACTTCCCTTCATTATTGCAACAAATTTCCCTGAAAACAAAATATTGGGAAATAATTTCGAGACGAAAATTAACCATGAATAATAATTGCAATTTAAAACAATGAGTTAATATCTGAACCTCGGGCAAGACGGTTTTATATTTTAAGGATAACTGTGCACGGATAGTTTTGTATACTACAAAAAGCTGTTACTTTTTGTGTTTCCCTCTTTTTCAATTGTTACAACAAAAACGAAAGGAAAGCAGATATTAAGAAGTGCTCCTACAACAACACCTAAAAATATTTTGATAAAATATACACTTCAACTATTAAACGACGTCATAACCTAGAGACATCCTTCTTGTTGTTGCTTCCTTGTGTTGTTTTTTGTATGCTCCCTCACCATGGCAATGTAGAGAAAAAGTAAATTTGTTTTCTGTTTAAACATTCAAAGACTTGTGTGTTGAGATGTGAGGGAATGTTTTTTTAACGCTATCGATGAAATCCAATGAAGTGAAAGTGAGAGCGCATTTGTCTAATTCACGTGATTTTACTTATTTCTTTTTTTGGAATAAATATTTACTGCTACTTTTAAATACATAAAACTTTCAATCAATATTTACACCTGAACAACGATTGTCCTAAATAGTAAAAAGAAAAACATAATATATATACATACGAGTACATATATATATTTTTATTAGTTTCCGTGTTTTTGATAAAATGGATTTTACCAAATTTATGAATAAATTTAATGAAATCGAGCGGCAGTTGTCGCCTACTTCCGCTTTACGCTTAAGTTTCGACAATATTTCACCGGAAACGGAAGAACCCGAAAATAAACGTCTTTGGGGCGTACCAGTACCACCGTTCGTATCCGATAAAGTTGTGTCCTGGATTGAAGAGGAATTTACAGGTCCACCTATATTTTTTAATGATATTTTGGTATTGAAGAAAGTAAGTAAAAATTTTGTTAATAAAAAAAGTGACTAATATTTTGTTTTTGGTAATCCAAATACTTCTTGACTTAATGATCGTCTTCGTGTTCTGGAATATTAATGTTCTCTTAGATTCTTAACAGAATAAATTAAAAAATAGCACGTGACAGACTAAAGAAAAACGGTTTCAATAACTTTAAGTGTTGTCATCAGGAAGCTTAATACTATATGTCAAGTTTACAGAATCTTTCATTAGAGGTTTTCGGACTTTTGTCGTATTGAGAGGGCGTTTGGAAGTACAGTGAATAAATTTGTGTCCGCTGGTGTTCATTCATTGATTGCAGAGGAATGAACACTCACATAACGCCAATACATGACCTACCGAAGTAATAATAGTGGGCTGTAAAAATGTCTTGAAGAATCTTAAGCAACTCCTTTGTTCGCATAGAGACTTGGGCATGAAACAGTAGAAAATACATCTTAGTTAAGAGCTGAAGTTAAACTGCTACAAGGCGCACACTAGCACTCAAAGTCAACCCTGCAACATTTGAAAACTGACCGACATAATCATTGACAAAAACCATTTTTTTGGACCTATGTAATGTTGAGCAGGTTACCCAGCTTTTGAGCAAAGGCCGCCCACTTCGGTTTCGACTTGGTTTTTCTTGTTGCCTGAGATTCTTCATATCTCCTATGTCCAAATCCGACCCAACCGTTCTATTTGAAATTTTGTCAGACGACATTATTCATGAAGCCATGTTTTTGAGGTAAAAGACGACATGTAGGCATTTTACAGTGAAAAAAACTACATCTACATTGCCAAACACGTATCGTGTGTTATCTACTTTATATTGTGACTGGTTGTCTAATTACTTGAAGATATTTTTTTTATTTTTTGTCATTTAAAAAAATTTAAAGTAGAATAAAATATTTATCGAAATTTTCGTAGACTTTTTTTAATGTTTAAAAAATTTACGTGACTAATTCAATTTCAACATTTCAAAAAATTTTTTCAGGTCGAAAATGTTCGCATGATTGATCGCTATAATGCGAAAAATCCAATTGTTGGCACTTTGTATTTAACGGCAACACATTTAATATTTGTCGAACCGGATAGCAATAAAGAGACATGGGTAAGTAAAATATTACGTATGTACTAAACGTCTGCATGAAAATTAACCGTGATCCCCAAAAAGAGTCACCTGCCAATAAAAATCGAAGACCCAGAGATTTGAAAAAATGGGAATATTGGTTTTCTGTTACTAAAAATTAGGGCAGTGAGTAAATCGAGGAAATAAAAATTTTTTCATGAAAATCTTCAATGTATATATTAGTTGCTTGGAGCTTCTCCTCATGTGTCTCGTTCAGTAAATAGTGTGCAATTCTTGTTTTTATTAGAATTGCCGGGCCTCCACAAGATATTCCACAGGGGTCTTTAGTGGCATCTAATGTGTAGCCATTAATTTTGAAATAGCTATTGGATGTCAAGTGAGTTTCAGCAATCATCATTATATCGATTTGCTTTTCCATAAGAAAGTGTTCAAGGTCATTTTTGTGTTGGCGGATGCTCGCAAATCTGCAAAAATACACATACATTAAAATCAACGATGCCTCAATTAATTATGCAAAATATTCAAATGCATATTTTTGTTTCTTAACTGCAATTGTACATTTATAATTCCCTTATTTTGATGACAAATCGATATAATTTTGTCGTAATACAAAAGTATTACATTCAAGTGATTTTGAAAATTGAATACAATTGAGTTCATTTGCCTCCATTAAAAATGAATTGTTTACAGTTTCAAAGTGAATGCACCGTGCCGGTGTAGATTTTTTAATTATCCATACATACACATACAAAAGATATAAAAATTTATTTATGCGAAACACAACTTGGGTAATACCTGCTATTAAATTCTGAGCACATACGCTCATACACATATACTTGTATGCATATACTACCCAGTTGGCGATATTGTCGTAGACGGCATAGTTTTCGATAATAATACGAAGGCGGATTAATATTGAAGCCTAACTAAGTAGAAAGAAACACTTTCAAATATCATTTTAGCTTAATACATTTAGTAAGACGATATTCTAACTTTTTTATACCATCAGAATAATAAGATTTTGGGAATGCGTTATTTTCGGTAATCAATTTTTATTTTGAGGAAAATCTTTTTCCTGTCAGCCATTATTTCAAGTTTGGAAACAGGTAAAAGTCTAGAAGCTAAATCTGGACTATAAGGTGGATGATCAACCAATTCGAAGTGTATTTCGAGTAATTTTAACGTCGTATCTCATGGTGAGTGAACCGGTGCGTTGGCTTGAAAAAAGAACACTTTTTTCTTCTTTAAATGTGGTCGTTTTTTCTTGTTTGCATCAATCAATTGCACGATAATACTTTTCTGTGATTGTGGAGCCTTTTTCAAGATACTCGATGAGCAATATTCCGTGTGAAATACAGTGGCCATAACCTTGCCTGCCGATTTCACTCTCTTCGCCTTTTTTGGAGCACTTCCAGCACCAGCTTGCTTCGATTGATTTTTGGTTTCAGGTGTATAGTGGTGGACCCACGTTTCATCAACAGTTATTAATCGATGCCAAAAATCAACAGACTTACGCTTTATCATGCCCTAACCCCGCTGTGAAGTGGTCTATTAAACTCGTTCTTGTTCGAAACTGAGCAAACGCGGCACCGATCTTGCCGATAGCTTTTTCATATGCAAATGTTAATGCAAAATGTTGAACACACGTTCATATAATATGTTTACCATTTCACCAAGCTTGCGTAACTTGACTCGGCGGTCATTCATAATGATCACGAGGGTTTTTTTTTATATTTTCTCCAGTAACCACCTCTGTTGGGCTTCCTGTTGATGGTATTGCTGCAGCGCTTGCTCGATCGGGCTTAAATTCAGCAATCCAATATTTTACCATGTAATTTGATGGAGCAGATTCACTGTAAAGTTTATCGAGGTTTTCTTTTGTCTCTTTCGCCGTTTTCCCTTTCAAATAATAGCGTTTAATGACTGCACGAATTGTTCGATTTTTCACGAAAAACAAACTTCAAACGACTACAACAAATAAACTAATCGATGGGTAAAGATTGCAATTAAAAAAAAGAGTGTTTGTGCTGCCATCTAGCACTAGGTAGCTTCAATATCCGTTCACCCTTGTAAAAAATCGATTTATTCGATATTCGAAAAATAGACATATTAAAAAACCAAAAAAAAAAAAACAAAAAAATCGGTCGAATAATAACCTTTCGATTACCCTACTTCATACATACCAAAAAATAATCGTACGTTTTATATTTTATTGCTTAAAGAAAAATAATAATTTTCTTTCAATAACAATTTTTACTAAATTTTTATTTGCATCTACGAATTCCTTTACAGTTCCGTATTCGAAAAATTGTTTAATTCATTCAGCGAATTTCTTTATTTAACATGAAAAAATGTCTTTCTGTTTTCTCCGTAATGAATTTTAAAACGGTCTTCCACCTCCTTTGTGAATGCCCAGCTTTGGTTGTCAATAGGAGCGCCTTACTGGCAAGTATGCAACCTTGGAAATATGCGACCTTGGCTAGTTAATGAGAATATCCAACGGCTACAGATTGGATCTTACCCTTTGATGATTGCGCAATGAGTAAGTTATGATCCAAAGAGTGGTGTGGTTATGTCAAAACGGGGTCCTGTAAAACCTATTTGATTGCTTGCGCGCAGTGAACTACCACGTAAACCAACTAATAAAATATAAATATTAACTGCCTTATGTATTAAAAAAATATTTCATGTTAGTTGCACAGTTTTCTACACAAAATTTTTCTAATAAAAGCTTAGTAAACACGAAACATTTTTTATAAATAAAACCGTACTTATTTTTATACAGTTAACTAACAATAGCCCTTCGTTTAAAATGCCTTAAATTCATGGTTAGTTGGGATAGCAGGCACATGGTCGTACTTACAAATATGCAAATATATAAGTACAATTAGAGGTTTTTTAAGCTTAGCGACGCTTCTATTCAGTTCTTTTTTTTCATTAAAAGTATGTGTTCCCAAGAAATTATACAACTTTCTTAACGGTGTTGGCATAATGTTTGTAAAATTTTTAAATTTGTTTGTTAAGTGTTGTTGAAGCTTAAAAGCTTAGTTAGTCTACTTTCGCTTACTCGTTTAACAACTCAATTTACATACTTAAAATGAATGGGACATCTTCGCTTTGGCGGTTATAGACAAACAATTTTTTTAACTAAAACATGAAATACGCATTTTGCAAATGTAACACCTCCATCGAAGAAAAATGTTTTGCCTAGGCATTCGTTGGGCTCTATTCTCTGGGGCAAAGAGGGGCAATCAAAACTCTAAAAAGTAAAGGGATGATTGAGCTGTTGCGGAATTTCCGAAACCTTTACCAAATGTTAATTGGCTGAATGAGGTGCTAATCCTAGGTTGAGATACCTATCTTGGCTGAACCATTCTGATCGAAGTTTGAACCTAGAATCGCAGTCAGAGTCGTTATTTTTCCCCGATAATGATAGGCCATGGTCCATTTTCGGTGACAAAATACCCTAGAGGCGCTGCTGTTTGCAACATATGCCTGTAACCTAAATACGGCCCGGCAAACAGGTTTTGCCTTGATAACAAGATTACGTCAAATCGCTTATCAGGCAGTTCAGTTGATAAACAGTAATCAATATTCCAACCGCCGCTTCTTTCCCCACCTGGAAAAAATATTATACAGGCGGGTTTTTTTTAAGAATTGCTCGAGATAGTCAAATAAGGAAACAAGTTTTTAATATCAATGATGCGGTCTTTATTGGATAGAGAATTATATGATATTGATGTTTAAATGTGTTTACGGCCACATGACCGCCATGGCTGGCGCGTACAAGGCGCAATCTGGAACACCAATTTGCAGAAACTTTTTGTAGCGTTTGCTGTTTGAATGTTGCTTTACAGGTGTTCAATTGTCTCCCCGCGGGGAACAGATTTTGCCTTGGCGTATACCAAAACAGGGCACTCCGTTATCGGGTCATAAAGGGGAAGGAGTCTTTCGTTTGTTGTAGCAATAAAGACTCTAGGAAGCCGCATGACTTATGTTGTGTTGGACTTCCGAAATCCGTACCAAGAGTTACAATTCGCTGAACGGCGATCAGCAAAGCCCCCGGGATATTCTGAATTGGAGATCTCTCGGTGCCGATCATGATTGAGCTGCCTGCCTTCGCTGAAACTTTCTGGCCTGGTTTAAACCTAAACCTAAAATCGCAGGACGGGGAATTAGTTTACCGGTTTTCGAGGCTAACAACCCCAGAGGATCCAGGAGTGATTGTTAGACGGTTGAGTTGATTAAGGGCTGATGCTCTTTATGGGCTTCGGCCAACCAACTCATTAATTCTTGTCTTCCATTGACTGTTGGGAAATTGCATACAGGAGGGATTAGAAGGCCCGAACTCTTAAGCAAGGGTGTGTCTATAGGGCTACAAACATATAGCAAAAAGTTGCGACCAAGTTGGACGTTTGACTTGAACCGATCAATAACAACACGAAAAAACCAAAACAAACATTATTTAGAACTAAATTAGTTAAAACTGATCAGAGTCCAGTGTATATACCTTCGACACTGCTCAGACGAACAAAACTTAGTCCAACACCTCCCACACTGCAAAGAAATGAACACCATAGTAAGAACATTCAAAACAAGTCAATAATGAAAATTTAAAGAAAAAAATACGTGTGCACCGTCTTGTTGAAACCACATATTGACCACACCGCTCCTTTATTGCAACATAGTCATATCTCAAAACTTAAGTTTTTCGAGTTAACAATTCAGAATTGTTAACAGTACTATCTTTTATATTGTGCCAAAATTTTAATCAAATTACTTTTAAACTGTTTCCTTTAAGAGATATTTTCTAAAAAAAATTTCTAAGACTTGTATGGAAAGTAAAAATTTGAAATGTGTTTTTCTCGAAACAAACTTTTTTTAGTTATGACTATGTTGCAATAAAGGTGCGACGTCATCTAATATCGGCAGAAAGAACTATGGTATCATGTCGTGATATCAAGCACTAGTAACAGTCACTGTTTGAACTGCCCACTTCGAGAGTCACAAGTGGGCTTTAGAACCTCAAAAGCGGACATATTGGCAATTGAAAAAGCCATCGAATTGAAAATGTGCTTCATTGTTTACGGTGATTTCGGTTGAGAATTTAATAATGAAGATATACTCAATAATGGAGACACGTTGTTTCATCGTATAACGCTTTACTTTTACTAAACCTAAACTGTCAGCTGTTAATTTATTTTTAGGACTGCCAACACTTTATTGCACAAATGGGGACAAATTCATATCTTACGTTGATTTTAGGACACTCTTTAAAAAGCTATATAGAGGCGGTAACGTGCCATTGCCAAATTCAAACCATGGAGTTGATTCATCGCCAGATTATGTCAAATGATCGGTGCTAAGGAAAATCAATTACTTTTTTTTGGTTTTTGCACGTTTGTACACCAGATTTTAGTTCAAGTTTTTCCTTTCTTAAGTTCTCTTAAGAAGGATTTTTTACAATACAAATTTTCTATGATCAATAACTTTTGACTAGCTGTCGTAGTCGCTAAACTGCTCATCAGCACCCATTTTCGGACTTAAACCTTATACCTTTACAGATCCGCATTCAAACAATTTATTAACTGATTTAATTTGGATATAATTGAATTACCTATCACTTGTGTTCATATGTATACAAATAGCTCCCATCTTTTGCAATTAATACCATACAGTTGCCCCTGTACTTTATTTCAACAAAGTATAACTAACTTGCAAGTCAGTATTTTACAACCGATGTTGACAAAACCAGTATTGTTTCTATCGCTGCACGTCATCTCAAGTAGGTTTAACAACGACGGTAGCAATAGAAGCAGTAGAGGTCGTTTTAGAATTTTTTGACGCCACATTTAATAACATTGTCTGAGGATAAACAAAAGAGAAAAAATTACTCATTTTGTTTGTGTATACACAAATAACGACTATGAGTGCTATATAATTGTAACCTTCAGCAACTTTTTCTTTATTCTCCTTTGGGGCAGATTGTTTATATTTTTATACTCGATGTCTGTACGCCATTTTTACTCTTCATATCGTCGGCATCTACAAGTCGCCACTAATTCTACAAGCATGTTGGCTTATGGCGAGGACACGCAATCTACGACTACTTATACATTAGTGTGCATATGTGTTTGTTCTGCACCTGTACTACTAGTGGTGTTTGTAATAAACACCTTTATAAAAAGCTACTGCAAATTTAAACAATTAAATTCTTTCATTACACTAATACCAAAGCAAGTAAAAAAAAGACTATTTGATTTTCCTTAAACTCATATACGTGAAACTCGTTTAAGAAGAGGATTAGGATTTGCAGAAGTAGGATTGTTTATGAATAAATAAAGAAAATTTAACAGATTCCAACATATGCGACACCTTATCAGAAAACATAGATTGTGGCCTGGAGTTGAAATTGACTCATCAGTTATTATTCTAATGAACTACATCAATTCAGTTAAACTCCTTGATTTGTCTTGCTTTGTGTAACCTAATGAAAAGTCAGGTTAGCTGATCTTAAGAGGTTGTGGAAATTGAAGCTGGAAGTTTTCGTTGTAGATCCTCTATAACCGGTCGTGCTATGTTGGTGTTACTCCATCTTGCTAGAACAAAGTTTTGTTAAGGCGAATACGTTTTCAGCGGAGTTCTGGGCAAAAAAAAACTCCTCCAGCAATTTTACATTCTGGTTTGTAGCGCGATTGGTCATATACTGACAGGGTGATATGTATGAAATAATATAGTAATAACACTTTCCGAATTTTTTTTTTGAAATTCCCAAAATAGAGTTCAGGAATCGGCAACATCCACCACTTCCCCGGAAACCATCTAAATCGAATGACGATTAAGAAAAACCGGTTCTGATTCGGTTAGCGAAGAGGTTCCAAGTTTTTTGTCGGCTTCAGGAAACGTCAAAATCTTCCTGCCTCTTTCTCAGAAGCAATACGATAACTTCAATTTTGGCACTAAAACGAATGGTCATTTATAGTTCAGATGCATTTTTCACGGCAAAAACGCGCAACGAATATGTAAAACTGGTTAGCGAAGTGATTCTGAGTTTTTTTGAGAATTCCCAAAATTGGCTTCTTGAATCCCCAAAATCTCTCCACTTCCCCGGAAACAATATGGAAACTACACTACACTACACTACACTACACTACCACTACAGCAGCAGCACTATATATACTGTTTTATATAACTGCATATGTAATAATCACTCATATGTCATGGATTTCGAGTGTTGCAAACATACAAACAAACATAAATGTGAAACTAATATAAGCGTGTTATAAAATCGTTTCAAGCCTCATTTTATGAAAGTAGTTAAACTTCGTTGGGTAGTTGAAAATAGTTCAAGAATTTATTACAATACTTTGCCTCAAAAATATTGTTTTTGTAAAAAAAAACTTCAAATCTTATTTTATTCGTAAAATCTTAAAAACTAAGGTTAAATCTTCATTCTGACAAGACATAATTTTTAAAAATTTTTACAACGCATCTTTTAACGTTTTACTAGTTGAATACGATAAAGTCGTTCTCAAGGTATGGCGAATTATATTATAAATAGTTAACTAATTTTTGGAGTAAAATTAACGAGGCATGTACGTGTTGCAGAAAAACTGAAAACAGAAAAATCTATATAGTCCACATACATACCATATATAAAGAAAAATGTTGTCGTTGTACAATATAATTTAATCTCCCTCCAGTTTCGACTCCATTATAGATGTCTAGCCATTTTCTTATAAGCAATTATTATTGAGTAGAAGCAATTTACTTACTACTTCATAGAAAAAGTCGTAAATTTGTTGATGACTCATGTGAACGTGTTGACTTGTATTTGATAAGGTTTTGCTTCCTTTGGGGCAAACACATTTTGTCACGATACTTGTTAGAAAACGAACAATACTTACTACATACGAGTATTACCATTCTCTAGTCAATTATTGGGGTCACAAAAGCGCAAAACTTTCTTACAGAAATAACAAATGCTAAAGTGAGTTAATGTTTGTTAGAGCTTATTTTTTGTTTAATACAAGGTGTTCTCTTTAGAATTACACAAACTTAAATCATACTCTAATAAAACAAAGAAATACAGGGTGGCTGATAAATTTTGCTACATTAAGAAACTCAAAAAACTTTTTGTAAAGTTTATGTAATTTATTTTTTATTAAAGTAATTCATGAAGTTTTGCAAATAATTGAATTCAAATGGCCTTCATCATCGGTGACACATGTGCGACATCTTATCAAAAAGTTATTCATTACTGCTTTGTCTCCATTACCGTACGAATGGATTGCTTTAAATCATCCAAATTTGTTGGGTTTCTTTTGTAAATTTATTGCTTGCAATAACCCCAAGAAGGCCCAAGCTCTTCAGCAAAGGGTTTGTTCAATGGCTACAAACACAGGACAAGTATTTGCCACCTGTGCGAAGTTAACAAGCCACTTGGGTGCCCAATTGAGCCGTGAATGGTTTACCTCGTAGAATTAGTCCACCGTCAGATTAGGCCGTAAGGACAGGTGGTGATGCGAATCAATTACACATCTATTCAATTGTCTCTGGACCCTTACATAAAGTTATTCTTTCATCAAAAGTTTTTATTTAGTAAATCAATTAAAAAGCGCTCTAAGTGTCATGTAACTCTGATCTTTTGAAACCACATGTAATCAAAAGTAATGTCAGCTACTTGAGGTACGAACAAATTTCTAATCATGCTCCTTCTTTATTGATAGTAACACTCTGACCGCATCATTTTTGAAGACAAGAGGACCAATGAATATGCTAGCTTATAAAGTTTTCTGTAATTTGCTGTGAATTTGTTGATGTTTCGACAAAAGCTTATGAATTATCCCCTCTTCAAACATGCCAATTCTGTTTATTTACAAGTACGAGTAAGTAACCGACTCAACCAATAATCGGCTTCACTGAAGAACAACATTTTGAATTGAATTCAATATCCGTTGAAGAATAGAACGAGTATGCTAGTGTAAGTCATTCATAACGAAAAATCAAACTCAAACGAAACAAAAAGCAGCTATCAGCTGTTAAATGAGCTGTGAAAGCAATGTTGCCAACTCGAAGCTATGTACCTCGAAAAAAAAAACGCCCATTTGTAATGTTAATTATTGTAGGGGCTTGAAGTGTATTGGGTTGTTGTTATATATATATATATAACAGCACGTTAGTAAATTACACATAAATACCAGTACATTTGTTATTGTTCATTCAAACTCTCGTTTTTAATCAAATTTTATAAACCTCGGCACGTTTATTTAACATGATTTATTTATGATAAAACTCATCCGTTTGTTATTTTGTGCAACTTGAATGAAAACTTTTTGGAATGAGTATTGTTGCTTAATTCATAAAAAATACTCATCCTCAGCTTTTAATACCAATTAAAAGTTTTATTTTATTACTTTTATCCTTTTGTATGAAATTTTGATTATTTGCAGCATAAAGATAGAAAAACGACGGTTGTCAGAAATAAACGTTTCATATCGTTTTAGATTATTATGAACATAGACGAGAGACGCGTCTAGAAATTAGTTGTTTACACACAAATTTTCTAGATGACTCGATCGTCTGTGTTCGTTGAACAGCAAATTAGTCAAACGTTATTCCAATTTTTTTGTTCTTTGCAAATAATAGATTTTCTCAAATCTCTCAAAATACCTCTTCATTCGACAAAACTTTCATTTATTCCTCCTCCTCACAACCTATTTTCCTAGTTCTAGTACAATCCATATGTAGGTGTTATTCCCTGAGTTCTGGTTCAAGATAAACAAGCTTATTTTGAGACAATTGTAACTTTACGTTCGTCAACATAATGAATTGAACGACACCATTTCGGGGGCATAGAGTTTATTTATACGGTGATTTAAAGTCATGCCTTTTTCCATCACATTCTTGAGAAATTGCTACCAAAATCATGTTATATTTTTTTTTTTTTATTGTTGTTGGAAAAAATCGTTTGTCTCTTTTATCCTTTTGCTAGTATCGAAAGGTAAGGTAACCACACATTGACAGATGAATGAAAATAAAACAATTTTTAAAATAACAAATGAGTCAAAAAGAAATTGGAGAAAAACATGAACAACAGTAAACGTTTCTTTTTTCATATTTATAAATTTTTGGTACAAAAAAAATAGGCATGTGACGTGACTTTAAATCATCGTGAAAATTTGCTCATAGAGAGGTAGGAGTTCCTCGTTTGGTGTAGCAAATAAAACTTTAGGAAGTCGCATGGCTTGTGTTGGACTTCCAAAACCCTTACCAAGTATTAATTGGTAGAAAGGGAATCAGCAAAGCCCCCTGGAGGTTCTACTTGCAGACCATCTTGGCACTGATCATGGTTGAGATGCCTATTTTGGTTAAAACGTTCTAGTTGTGATTAAACCCAAAATCGGAGAAGGGGGATTAGTTTCCCTCACAACTATGGTGCATGCAGTTTTTCGGGAACTAATAACGCCCGAGATGCTGTTGTCTTGCAATAGACTAGACAGCTAATGTAAGGAACCAGTAGTCATGGTTAGAAGGGTAAGTTCGTTAAGGACCGATGCTCTTAATGCACTTCGGCCTACCAAATCATAAGGCTAGTTTGTCTTCCATTGACTGTCTGGAAAATTGCATACGCGAGAGTTTGGAAGACCCGAGCGCTTCAACAAGAAGTTTATTCATTTGGCTACAAACCTATGGCAAAAGTTACGACTATAGTGAATCGTTCACCCCGTGGAGTTGATCCATCATCAGATAAGGACGTACAGTTGCCGTTTGCTGATATAAATCAATTTCATATTCTGCCGAAAAACTTAATACTTAAAGTTTGTTAATTCCAGAAAACCATTAATTACTAACCTACGAAAATGTCCTTAACTGTAAGTTCAGTCCCGAATTACACACAGATTTTCCAGCAATATAAAAAGTTGTTACTAGGCCATTACCACACTCATTTGACATTTAAAATTTTAAATTTCTTGCGCAATTATATTTAGGAAACTAAAAAAAGAATAATGAGATCATATTTTTCATATCCGGTTACAATTAACCACAATTATGTGCTTAGTTCGTGTAAAACAATGGAAAAAACATGCACGTAGACGTCATTAAGTAATGAAAAAATGTGAAAATAAACTCATTGTAATAGATTTACAACAACTTTGACATTTACAAAGTTTTCAGAACAATTTAGCCTTTTCCTTTATGTTTCTACTTCTATTGTCATTTTCTTTTATTTGGATTTTAAAAAGAACTTTTCCTTTTTTTCTATTGTTTCAAACTTTTAATTTAACCCGTTTCTATTATAGCAATAAATAAAATAAAATTTAACATCAAATGCAGGCCACCAGGCCTGTCATTCATTTCAGTCTACAAACGTTACTCAACATTTTGTTCACATTTCTATAAGAAAAAAAAAAAAATCACATTTGTAAACAGTTCTTATAAGATGGTTTTCGTGCTTATTTGTTACTTGATAAATTACTAACAGCTTTTGAACTACATATAAAATATCCTACACTTGTACCAGTTTTAGACTGTCGTTCAATAGTGGGCATGTTTTAAAACATACACATACGAGTACACAAATTTCCAAATGTGTGTGTTTGTGTGTGTGCACTTTTTGTGTGTATCAAGAAATGTTTAAATGTGCCTTCAAGGAATACAAAATAGCATTAAAATAATGCAAAAACAATGTTTTATTGAGACTAATGATTTATGAAGTGTGTTCTATATTCTACAAAAATAAATATACTGTAGTTGTTTGTGGCCTATTTCGCTACGGACCTGACTATTTACATTACTTCTATGTGAGATGTCCTTAAATCGCCCTTTCAGATTTTCTAAGTTTGCCGTTGATGGCGATACCAGGCAGTTACATTTTTCGGCTGCCTTAACCGCTCTTGGACGCCAGTAGTGCGATTCTGTAACTTATATAACGATAATCGAATCATTAAAATAATTATAACGATATTTTATCGTATTTGCTATTCTGTAACATTTTCTTAACGATATTCGTAGTCGATCAAAATCAGCTGTTAATTTTACTGCCGATTGTCGATTTCTTAAAGACAAAAATTTTCTTGCTGTTTATTCAATCGTTAAAGTGTAATTTTTTAAAATTGTGCATCCATGAAATAAAGTGCTTACAATCAGATTTTTAAGACATAAAAATATTTATTATATATTAAATACATAAAATATTTATTAAATACATTTTCAAAAACAAAAATTTCAGTATAATTTTTTAACCGGTAAAGAGTATTTTGTGTTGAAATAGCTATTGAACGTTGGTCATTCGGACTTGCAATCGATGAAACAAGTTTGAACGCTTCATGGGATAATCGTTGTGTTTATCGGGAGTTGGACAATTCCTTTGAGTTGACAATTAATGAATTTTAAAAGTTATATTGATTATCACCAGTCTTAGTTGTGGTCACTCTGAACATATAGAAATTAGTACATATAAACAAATAAATGAAACATATGGACACATATTTTATTTTACTTACCTTATTACAAATTAAATAATATTTATTGTCATTTAAATACTAAAATCACAACAAATAAAAATCAATATGTATACATATTGTTATGGAAAAATTTATAGTTTTTTCTTTTTTTTTTTGTGGTTTTCGCTTTTTTCTGGCAGAGATGCCACGTGTTGTTTATATGAATGAACAGAAAAATACAGCTGTTTACCATCGTTAGAATTAAGTTACAGAATCACTCAATCGTTAGTGCAAGCGACGAAATTTGATGACAAAAGTTGCAATTATCGAATCGTTAAAAGTTAGAGAATCGCACTACAGGTCGATTAGTATAGTATCAAATTTGATTTTTTTTTTTACGGAAATTAGAATTAATTAGAAGGTTTTCAAATCGACCAAGTCCGCGATAGTTGAAGCACTTTGTTTTTATTTACATTTAGCTCCTGAGTCAGTTAAATTTTGTATGCATCGACGTCTGTAAACCCCCTTATGAGACCAGCGGGAATATCAACAAACAGAAGTGTCGGATGAGATATGAGATCTTAATGCACATCGCAAAAATTCAATCCATTACATTCATTAAGTACGGCATTGGCAATGAAATAACAACAAACATAACTGTCTCTGCTTACCATATCCTTTTGGTCTAAATTGGATGACTCGCGGCTTCCACAAGACAGGGTTACATGTCACACTGCTCATGTTGCTTTGTATGCGCTGCACAAGCGATTGGAAAGCATGTCCATATCACGTAGAACTTGACGACGTTAGAGGTATATTATTATAATGGAGTTTTTGTTTGGAGGCAAAGAATTTTAAAATTTTATTTCAAAGATAATCTTCTGACATTATAATTCAAATATGACCTCTGGCAAATGGCCACGTCTGTTTCGGTCGTAATGTAATCTGGAAATCCAATTTTCGATAACTTTTTCCAATATTTGTGGTCGTATATCGGCAATAACGCGGCGAATGTTGCCCTCCAAATAGTCAATCGTTTCTGGCTTATCGGCGTAGACACCAGCGACTTTACATATCCCCACACAAGATAGTCTAGCGGCGTTAAATGGCACCAATTCGAAAAGTAAAACTATGCGGCTACTAAACAATAAATAAATTGTAACACGAGCTGTGTGACATGTTGCATCTCATTGTAATCACAGCTTTTGCACATCATGGTTGTTCAATTGATGAACGAAAGAGTCAATAATCAATGCTGATCGCTATAGCGCCATACATTTTCTTATAAAGCGGTATTGTTAGTTCAGTTCTTCGTAAGTTACTCCGTTCTATCGTTACTACAATGGATTTTGCTCTGACGAGATTAGGGATCTTGTTCCCGAAACTCGCACATTTTTATGTAGCACGCGTTCATCGTGCAGAGCTCATCCATTTGTGGTCGATTGCCCGGGGAATCGTACTATGTATTACAGAGAGAACACGTGTTTCAGCTGTTCGCTTCGCCTGTGAAATAATTTGCCTGCAGACGTTTTTTGCTGTCTGTTATAACGTTGGAAAGTTCAAGTCAAATGTTTACAAACACTACTCCCTCTTTCCCCCTCCTTACAACATATATTCCTTTAACCCTGGGTACTAGTCCAAGATAAAAAAAAAGTTGTATACAATCCACCAGATTTAGCGCATTTTGTGATTATTAAGAAGATGGAGATAAAAGCGGAATCGCTGATAGGGCAAATATCAGAAAAGTTTCGAGAATCGAAGAAAGCGCTGGATAAGTTTATTATATCTAAAACATAATACTTTAAAGAAACCCAAATAGAAATTGATAAATAAAAAATTGAATTTGTTGAATTTATTAGCTTCTAATATTGATATCAATACAAGTAGCTTGATTTTTATGCGTCCATAAGTCGACATTTCATCAGTAGACTAAATTCGAGCGTTAAGCGCAACATAATTTAACGCTTGATTTTACGCTGGAGTAAGTAACTTAAATGAAAGCATTAACGTTGTGCCATTGACAGTATTGCTCAATAAACTTGTTTAATAAAAATCACTACATAGAAATAATAAAAAGTGATAAAGTCACTAAATTAGTCTGAAAGCACCTAAACTGTGATTGCTAATGGCCGCAAGAAATTAGTAACATTTGTTTTGAAGCGAACTTTACTGATATTAAAGCTTTCTCTCTTACGCTCTGTCAAAATAGGATTATCCAATTGCATAGCGTTGACGTCGCGCTATTTGGGTTGGTCTCATACATTTTGTATGTGCATGAGAATTTTTGACAGATAAATAACGCTTGACGCGCTAATTTAGGTTGGACATTTAGAACGTGTGTGTTTTGAAGAGTATTATTAGAGCACCTTTCTTTTAAATTATGAATAATGTATTTAGAATATTGAGATATGTAGTTAAATGTGTGAAAATATCTTTCAAAAATCTATGGATGATTAGGGTGGCTCCAATGAAATGTCGACTTCTACACACCTAAGAAACAGCAACATGTTTGTATTTTTGATTGATAAGTAAATAAATATTTTTTGAGAAAAATTAAAGCTCACTTTTCATATTGAACAGACCTCGTATGTATTTTTGTTTATCGTACATTTCTGCAGCACATCACATTTTCATAGTCGTTCAAACTTTAAGAAAACAAAAACTTTCATATAATTTAGGAATATTTTCCCATCTCAGTGTGCCAGTATTACGAGTATATAGCACTATACAGTATAAATGGCAACCTTAAGTGTTTTAAAATGCAAATGTTGCTGGTCCCGATGACAACTTTTTTGCTAAACTATGTTTCAACTGATTTTAATGCTAAAATAAAAAGGAAAAAAAACTTTTAAAAATAGCAATGGAAAATAAAAATAAGCTTTCGCTTGTGCAGATTTCCATTTGAAACTATGTTTGTGTATGTATGCGCCTGCACTATTTGTGCCATAAGGAAACGGAAATTAAAATTGAAACAAAAAATAGCGTAACGTTTAAAAAACTAGAACACTTTGTAAGTTTATGCATGTTCTGATATTTCGCAAAACAAAATGAAAAGGAATAAAATTCTTTGAAGTTTGCTAATTAATTTTTTAAATTCCGTATCATTTTGCAGCAGTACGATTTCTTACAGGAACAAAAACCCACTTAATGAAAATGTATTCATGCGGAAAAAATCAAACTTAAAGCTGCAACGTTAAAGTTCGCAAGCATTTTGCATAAGGAATCCCTCAATGTGCGAACGATTTTTTTTCCTTGGGCCATTTTTGACCAAAGTTTTTTGTAAAATTCTTCACCACATCAAGTTTTATGTGTAGTACTGGCGGAAATACGACTATTTGATCTGTTGGTACTGGGTTTGGATGAATGCCGTTGTATTCACATAATTTTCTGTGAATTCTGGACTCCCAACGCTTTTTCATACTAAGGAGCGCGCACAAAAAAAATTTGGACTTTATATTTTAATTAAAGCAAATAATATTCAAATTTTTTTTATAATACATTTTAATGTGTTTTATCGATATTTTTTTTATTTTTGCTTTAATCCATCCTTTAATTGATTTACATCAAGACAAGTCTTGATCTATATCAACTCCATATCCTGCCGTACTGGTTGCCACGCCATCGTTAATTTAGTGTCTCATCTTCTCTTCAGTGATGGAATAATAACTCAATTAATCCTTAATGGACAATCTTGAATTTCATTGGTGTTTGTTCTAAGTTTTGGGTTTTGGAGTGTGCTGACATATATCGCAAAATTTTATGTCCAATATTTTTGTAAAACATTTCACTCCCGTCCTTCCCTTTTTTCGGGGTGTTGTTTCAAGGTGTTGGAACAAAGCCAAAAAATACTGTAAGAGTGGAAGTTAGAAGGTTAATATGATCAACATAAATGTTTGCCATAACATATTCTACAAAATTGTTGAACATACATTTTATCTCGGATGTAAAGAAACATAGTTTTATATACCGATAGACTAAAGCTAGCAAACTTTAACCACCTCGAAAATAAAATTTCGATGTGATCTTTAAATTGCAAGCACACGTATATTTTTTTTTGTCTCTTCTGAAAGAATCAATCGTCGGATTCCCCCCCCCCCCCCTCCCCCAGTTTTCTAAAAAGTTTCAAGATTGTGTACAATGTAATTAGAGATACATATGTACAGGGCGTCCGCCGGGAAGGTATACTTCGTGCAGTAATTCCACTGTAATCAAGGCTGTATTCGATGTGGCACCACCGTCTTGTTGATACCAGATATTTTCATCAAGCCCAAAGCATGCAATTGTGACGTTAAAAAGTGTTCAATCATATCAAGATATCGCTTTCATTTATAATTGCCGTTACGCCATTTTCATGTTTAAAGAAGTAAGGCCCAATAATTCCTCCTGAAGAAATTTCACTCCTTACAGTCACTTTTAATGGGCGCAAGATAACTGAATAATAAGGGGTTTCCATTGACCAGAACCTTCAATTGTTTTGTTTCCAAACAATTTCTGATTTTAGTTTTATTTAAAACTATTTGACTAAAAATACTTACAAGCATGTTCTGAGAAACGCAAAACTATTAAATTTTAGCGTTTTCGGTTGAGAAAAAGGGATACCGTTGCCACCATCAGAGCGTTAAGTAGGTGATTCTACCGATATAATTGGCGCAAAGTAAAACTTTTTGTCTAGCATTCGCTGGACTTAGTTAATTTATTGTATTTCGTATTAATATTTGAATACTTACTGTTAGTTCACATTGTGAAGATTCAATAAATAAATAAAAGCTTAAAAAAAATAAAAAGTTGAAAGAATTTTGCAAATTTTCAATTAAAAAAACTAAATTAAAAACTTTTTTATTTGTTGTCATTTTTTTGTTTCAGTTTTTATAAACACCACATACATAATACGTATATAAAACACATGTAGTACTTTTTCGAAAAAAAAACTCCGAAACACCAGGCACGTTTCTTAGAACCTAAAAATCATTTAAGCATTTTTAGAACGCTTTGTGGTTTCTGAACGCGCGTTTCTCGGAAAAATCGTAATTTTACTTTATTTTTACAAAAAAAAGTCGTCAAAATGACGTAAAATCGTCACTTCTGACAGCCCTGCTTACCAGATGAAAAACTTCTTATTGTGAAGTGTGTCTTTTATTTTCTTTTTGGTAGAATTATAGCCTGATGCAATTTAATTAAATTAAATCTCTTTACTTTTGAACATTTCTTTAATAGCAAAACAAAAAGCATTCATCACAAATAGTTTCTTTAAAATATGTGTGCATATTCTTTTACATATTTATTAAATTTATACATTTAAAGGATTATTTGCAAAAATGCTTTTAACAAAATATGTATTCAACATTTAAAACTCTATCTTTGTATTCGCACTTGTATGTGTTTTTGTGCTGGTGCACACTGAAATGATGCAAATATTTATTTATTTGCATAAATCTGCAAAAAAAAATTCATTTAATTAAATCATGAGAGCTTTTACTGCTGATAAATGGAATATGAAACGTTCATTTTTTTCAATTATACGTTAAAAAATTTATATCAAAGGAAACGTGTGAGAAAAAAAAGTTTTGTATAAGAAAACCTCTTTAAATATCCTATTTAATTGAAGGAAATAAATGCATTCAGGTATAAAATGAAAATGTTAAATTTCAGAAAAGCGTGAATGAAATATTTACGCAAATTCTTAAGCTTTAAAATCGATTTACATGCAAACAAAGCAATTTGATAACCTATTTTTTAAAACAAAATTGTAAAGCAACAATAACAAGTAACTCCGTAATTAAATTTTACTCGTACATCGTATAATTAATATTTTATTAAATATAATTTCTTAAGATTCAAAGTTTTTTTTGTTAATTTAGTTTATAATTAATTTCTTTTTTTTTATTTTCTTAATGAAGTACTATTTCTCAAAAAAATATAGTATAACAGATTTTGACACGATTTTACTTGTTACAATAAACTGCTCCTTAAGAAATATTTTATATTTTATATAAAATCATTTAATTTGTTGATTTAGTTAAGTGCTACAAAGAAGTTATTGTTATGCTTGTCTTAAAAAACAAACTCAGCCTTAAAACTTCCTTTAGTATGAACAAAGGAACATTTTTGTTTTTTTCTGGGTTAAAACCAAGCAGAGTTTAAGCCGTAAATAAGTAAATCGTACTTTAATAGTATAATCTATATATAATACACCTTTTCTATTACTCACATCCATGTCACAGTGTTCAATTTCTTTCAAAAACAGGTTAACAGCCTATTTATAGGTCATGAGTAAGCTCACTCGCGGCAAGCCAATTCATAGACGAGTACGTAAAGAATTGTGTTTGTAAAACTCGGCTTGATCGTGTCGTGCAACTTACGCAAATTTGTGTGTAGTTATGTCAAACATTTATAATTTTTTTTATCGCCAACATTTAAAAAAAAAAAATAGTATTTGTTTACCTTCTTTACACCTTTCAAACAAATGAACAACCATTGGTTGCTACGATTTGTTTTTTGAAAGTATCGAAAAACAAAGAATATCGGCCAAATGGCCGCCTCAATCTCCTCACCACACCTCCATCCGATGGCCAAAATTTTCGATGACGCTGAGGCATAATTGCAGTTCTATGCCATTAATGTGCCGAATTATCTCTTCCTTTAGCTCTTGAATTGTTGCTGGCTTATCGACGTTTACATTTTCTTTCAAATAACCTTAAAGAAAGACGTCAAACGGTGTAAAATCACATGATCATGATCTCGCCACCACTCTATGGCAAGTGGAACAGTCCTGTTAAACCCACACATTGCCCACCTCCATATCTTCCGATTAGGGCTATATAAAGTTTGTTATCATCTCATGACAACAAACACTATTCACAGTAACGGCCTGACCGCTCTCATTTTGGAAAAAATACGGCCAGCCCATAAACCGCAACAAACAGTCATTCTTTGTGCGTACAAGAGTTGTTCAGTCGTTCTCAGCAAAATTTCCATGTTTGATAAAAAAAGTCTCATAGACATCAAAAAAGGGTCAAATTGACACTTTAGTATGCAAAGGGCAACGCTGCACCCAATGTAATCTTGCTATAGTGTGAGACGTATGATAGATATTTAATCGTTTAATAAACATTCATAAATGTTGCACATACCACCAGGCGCATTTGATTAAATGCACTAAAAGTATTTTTCTATGGTTTAAACAATTTTCAAAAATTGTTTAATTTATTCATTAATAACAATTAAGTTTTTTATTCACTATTTTTAGCTTCTACCATTTATACCAATAAAAATTATAAATAGCTTGTTTTCTATGTTTCCCAGCTATCTATATGTCGACATTTCATTTTTAGGGTAGTTCCTATGAAATGTCGACATATAGATAGCTGGGAAACATAGAAAACAAGCTATTTATAATATTCATTAATAACTATTTTCAAGTAAGAAAATAAATAAAAAATTATAAATAGCTTGTTTTCCATGTTTCCCAGCTCTCTATATGTCGACATTTCATAGAAGCCACCCTAATCATCAGTAGACTTTGGAAATTTTTGAAACTTTATATCTCAACAATCTAAATAAGAAAATAAAAATAAAAATACAGTTGTTTTGAGTGTGTTAATGTTTTTTTTATTTAACAAAAATTTTCCAGCTTTAAAACGAATAATACAAATTCAATTGTCTAACCAAAAAATGTATGCAAGTTTATAATATAAAACTGTTTTAAATCTCTGTTGATTACGAATGTATTCAATATTTAAATCAATTCTTTTTCCAGCCCACAGCAACATTTTGTATCTCTTTTTTTTCTTAAGTTTTCGGCAAATGTTTTTTTTATTGTATTATTCTCTATTGTATTGTACATGTAAATGCAAATAAAAGCTGGACAATTTCCAAATTTTGTTCAACAAAATTGTGCAATTATAATTGATGCCCTCTGAATAGAGAAAAATTGTTGTCAATAAATCATAAGAAAATATTTTTTAATTGCCTGGAAATATAAACATTGAAAATTGGTTTTCCAATTTATAATGTTTGTATTAAAAATAAACTTTTAGTTTCATAAACAATATGTTGCAATGGAATAGTTAGTACAGAGTAGGCTGAAATTCACCATTAAGCATAAAACAAGATATCGTAATAGAATATTTAATAAAAGGTAAACACGATAACTGATACCGAAGCTTTAATAAATTCATGAAAAAATGCATGCCTTTTCAGCCTATCAAACACAAAGTAAACAGAGAAGGACTGTTCACACTGTGAACAGAAGTCTCACCTCCGTTATAACAATACCCACACATGATTCCTACCAATTCAACCAACAGTGATAAGTGCAACGAGTCGTCTTATATCAATCATTTTGCTATCAACTTGTACTGAACCGCGAAAAGCAAAAAACGAATCAATAAGTATGAGCATCCTCTAGCCCAACATTATATTATAAGAATTTACTAGTTTAACAAACTAAAATTTTAAAATTAAAATTTTACGTATTCTAACCATATTATTGTATTATAATTCGAAACTAATTTAAAAAATCAATATTATATGATGGTATTATTCGTCTGGCTCAAATCCAAACCTGGCTTTCGCCAAGAGTTATTTTTATTTTTAATTATAACAGTAATTGCTTTGTCTTGATCAAAGAAGACAGGAAAAAATAATTGAATACACTAAGCTGATCGCGGCAATTACTGTTCAATTTTAGTAAATTTTAATCGCTGTTATTTATACCTCTACCTAATAATTACATATCGGTATTGGACTATATTTTTTTTAACATTTATGACATAACGACGTAATCATATTTGGTTGTTTTCGACTTGAGTTACAGACACTTACATAGAAACGGTGGAGTAATTTGTTTCACGATTTTTCGGCACTATAACTACTCACTAAAGTTACAGAACACGACTTTATTCAGATGGTATTGTTTTCATCTCTATATATATTGTGTTATCAAATGAGGAATAAACTTTTGACTATGATGTGATTACCGTATGACTAACTTTTCACTGTAAAAATAAATTGCTTGTTTTGTACTTAATTGATTTAAGGATTTATGATTTTAAGTTGATCGAACCTGATTATTGAAGGAAGTAAAGGCCGTAACAAGGTTTCCGTAGATGAACCTGCGGAAGAATCACAAATATGTTTCTTACCGTAATATAACAAGAAAAATAATATAGATTGAACTATATTCTGTAGAATAATATACAGTGCTGTATCGGCTCCTCCAAAGTCTACCTACTATAGTGGAGCGACATTACCCTACCAGAGAGCCGTCCTGATAGTATTAAATTCGATTATAACTTTTTTAAATAAACTACATGCAGTATTCTATCATTGTTTGAGCTTCCTCTTGTTTTTCGCATATCTTTTGTGACAAATTATTTATGCTGTCTCTGTTTCTTTTCGGATGAAATTTCCTTTTCATAAATATTTAAAAAGAACACATGTACAAAAGATTTTTATCTCTGTTTGCTATTGATTGCTTCGGTAGTAATTTAAAAAAAAACTTCCATTTCAAATCATTAATATTGTAAAAATACGTGTTTCCACTTCTGTGGCTTGATTTTTATGGCCTTGCGATTTTCCCTAATGAACAATAAAGAATATTTACAATGAAACTATATTAATGTCAATATCATAGATATCGTCAGTGGATATTTGAAATGTTCACACATACACATCAGTACATTATATAAAGCGGAGTGCACTATGTTATTAGTGAGTCACACCTCAAGTGATCAAGTTTTTTACCCAACTTACTTTAAACAGGTAGTGGCAGTATTACAATAAATACAACACCAAAAAACATCACATGTATTGAAGAAGCAAGGAAGCCTATGTGTTTTTGACAAATTTATACAAAGGAAACGAAAGACAGCTGTGCTTATACCACTACCCTATTAAAGCTGCCTTGTTAGTGATTATTACATATGTATGTAGGTATATATACAGTGTTGTTGCTTTAGTGCGAAAATTAGAGTTGCCGTAGTGCTTCAGTGTAAGTGGGGGGATTTTGGAAATTCCCAAAAAACTTGGAACCGCTTCTTTAACCGAATCGGACCTGATTTTTCATATTCTGTGTGCGTTTTCGCCATGGAACGTGAACCTGAACTATTAGTGGTCCTTCGATTTAGTGCGAAAATTTAAGTTGCCATACTGTTTCCGGGGAAGTGCGGGATGATGAAAATTTCTGAAGCCGATTTTAGGAAACCAAAAAAAAAAATCTGAACGCATTATACGGATATTTCTTAGTTTTTAGTTTAGTTAAAAGCGTGTTTTTTAGCTTTTTAAATCATATTTATTTCATGTATATTAGTTGCGTTCCACTTGAAACTGGACCTCATCGTTGGAGATTTTGTGAGAAAAATTATGTCAGTTTTCAACTACTCTAGACGCCATTCAGCATATACATGTTGCTGTTTATGTTTAGTGCCTGAAATAGTTCCGTTTTGTTTAAATGATGGTCTCAGGTGTGACGTGAAATTCACTATGTTATGGTCTTCGAAAGGAGTAGTTCTTGTGAGCAATGTAAAAACCATTGCGTCGGGTTTTTTAATAGACTCCTAAGATTAGCTACATTATTTTAAGCAGATCTTGCATTTCGTTATGCAAACGATTGTTACTTGTCTGTTTACTAAACCAGTAGACTCAAATTTATCCACCACAATGCAAATAGGACTTCCGGGAGAACGATTATAGTGATCGTGAAGCGATCTAATCGGGTGGAACGTTGCGCTCACAAAAACAATTTAATTCTCAAGTCCTTTTTTTTGTACACGGTTTTTAGTTTAAGTTTATCCTTTCTTAAGATGTATTTTTTATAATAAAAATTTGCTGTGATCAATAATTTGTGATTGAAGAAGACCAGAAAAAATAATCAATCCTTTTTACTTGGGGGACCACTCATCAGCACCCTTTTTCGGATTTGAGCTCGGGTCATGACGCATCATGAATGGCGGTCTTAACCACTCAGCCATTTTTTTTAATACTCAGGGGATAACTCGTACATAAGCAGTGCTTTGTACTGGAACTAGTAAAATAGGCTAGGATGAAGAGGAAAAAGAAAGGAGTGATTGTGGATGTTTGACTTGAACCTTCTTACGTTATATGTGACAGGAAATACGTCTGCAGGCAACTCTTACCCAAGACGTACGACTGAAAAATGAATTTTTTATGTAATGTGCAGTGAGATTCGCTGAGCGTTGTGCTACAAATGGATGAGCTTTGAACGATGAACACGTATTGTGTAAAAATATATAGATTTCAAGAATAAGATCCCTAATCTCGTCAGAGCAAAGTCTATTGTAGTAGCGATAAACAGATAAACGCACCCCACTTTGCGGTGATGCTCCTTGAGTAACATATATGGATACCCTACCATCACTGATAAGCTCCTTCGCTCTCTCTTGCACACGATCGAATAAGCTCAAAATAAACTTTGAAGCACTGGCCCTATTATGAGAGTTGTATTCCATTCACGGTTGAATATAGGGGGTATAAATAGTAAGGAGTTCGGACGGTGTGAAATACATCTTACACCGTTTCAAAAAACCGAGACACTTTACATTATACTTAGTACATTATACTTAGTAAAATGCAGTCAATTCGATGGTTGCATGTGACTGCAGTATCAGTACAGTATTATCTATTTCAACTGTCCAAGTTTGAAAGTGTTTGTTAAACTTACCCTTTGTATTTAGTCAACAGCAAGGTAACTAAAAAAAAACCCCTAAAATATTGGTGTAGAAGCTATATCTTCTTAACTAATGACTGTACTTACTATAACTGCAAATTACTTGATTGTGTCAAATACATACTTAGGGATATATATCGGGTCTTTTCTCATGCCTCAAGTTGTTAAAAATGAAGAAGTTTTCCCACAAACTCCACAATCAAAATATGCTTTTATCTTTCCAGATACCACAAATGCACATTGCAAATATTGAAAAATTAACATTAACCACAACTGGATCACCACTATTAATACGCTGCAAAACATTTCTCTCAGTAACATTTGTCATACCCAAAGATTCGGAGTGTCACGATGTTTATACGTCATTGTTGAAGCTCTATCAGCCAGGTTAATCGATATCCAAATTGTTTAATAGATTTAATGTAAAACAAACCCGTAATACTTATTCTTCTTTGTTGTTTACAGTCTCCATTAATAAATTGTATTGCTTTAATTATCAACCCGCCAAAGATGATTTTCCCAAAGATGCAGGTTGGGAGTATTTCAAACTGGAAAATGAATTTAAACGTATGCGCGTTCCGAATGAAACTTGGACTTTGTGCAATCTTAATACGAATTATGAATTGTGTGATACTTATCCCAGACAAATTTATGTACCACAAGAAGCTAACACAGCCATGCTAATTGGTAGTTCACGATTTCGTTCGAAGGGAAGATTGCCAGCTTTAACTTATTTACATTCCAATAAGGTAAGACAACAGATTCAAAAATATAACACATTTGTTTGGTATTACAGATAGTCGAGAATATAGTAAATTAAAAATACGTGCTTTTTGCTGCTGAGGTAATTGAATTATATTTGTGTGATAAGATTTGCTAAAGACAATAGATGTAAAAAATCTATCAGTTGTCTCAGTAAGAGATAAGTTTTTAATTTTCATTGCATTTTTTTTTTGTGCAAGTGGCAACTCCATAACTTGTCAGCTGTTACATATAATGATTCCGATTATTAAAAATGGAGCTCTATAATTGTGAAAATTATAATAAATATGTTGAAGATTATGCTGATGCCAGTTGCAAATTTTGAAAAAATTTTTAGTCGAGAGTGTTAAGAAACTGGATGGATTATGGACATCAAGGCTCCTGTGCGTCCATATAAAGCTCGGTTTTTTGGGAACATTTCTGTTATAAGCGAGTGTCGCTAAAAATCCGAAAACAATTCGTTGAGTACGTAATGGAGCGAAGTCAATGTTCTGTCTAATGCGGTCAAGCGCCATGATTCGGCCTTATTTTTTGAAGATGAGACCGAAATTGCAGTGACTGTGATCGGCATTCATTATAGGAACGTGATAACAAAATTTTTGTGGCCTCAACTTGATGGAATGGATATGAACGATGTACGGATTTTATTTTTGTTTTTGCCGGCGTGATTGGGCCTTATTTTTTTTTGAAGATGAAGCCGAAATTACAGTGATTCGTTATAGGAACACGATAACAGAGCTATACAGAACGGCGTGGATCTGAACGACGGACGTGTTGTTTCAATCAGGCATCGCCACCTGCCACACCACGCGTGAAACAATCGATTTATTGCACTAAGAATGATTATCTCAAGAAATGCTGATGCCAACTGGTCACACTTTAATTCGGGGAGCAGTTTTTACCTTAGTGTTAGCAAAGCACTTTGCTTTCTGGGGCATAAGATATCCTTGTTTGTTGTAGCAAATAAAGCACTAGGAAGCCGCATAATTTATACTCTGTTCGGCTTCCGAAGGGTTAATTCGCAGAAAGGGGATTGACAACTTTTATCTTTCATGAATTCGCCTTGCTTGTAACTAGTGTTGTACTGTTGCAGCGTAACTAATTCGCTTATTTATTGTATTATGATATAATTCCATAAAAAAAATCGCAAAATCTGAAAGTATGTATATTTTTCAGTCTTTTCAGTCTCTTTGTCAAAAACATATGTATATTTTACTCTGGTACTGTTTACAATCCAAAGTAACTTATAAAAGCGTAATCAGCTGTGCACTATTTATTATTTAATCTCTTTTTAAGGAGCCTTTATTATCAAAACGTCATTAGTTATTTTATTATTATTTTGTTTCTCAGGCCTCCATTTGCCGCTGCAGTCAGCCGTTGTCGGGTTTTAGTGCACGCTGTCTAGAGGATGAACAAATGCTTGAAACTATACGTAAAACGAACCCGAATACCGATTATATGTGTGTTGTGGATACCAGACCACGAGTAAGTGAAATCATATTTTCAACAAACACGAAAACGTAACAAAAAAAAATTAAAGCACAAAAAAGAGAAAATATGCAAAAATGTTAAAAGTATTAAAACGAGAAAGAAGCAGAACTTCAAATCTACACGAATGAATATTTTAAATGATAATTTTTTAAGCTTGTTTTCCCAATTGACCATGTCATGTCGTTCATCGTAAATTAGCGCGTAAAGCGTAATTTATCTGTTAAAAATCCTCATACAAAATGTATGAGAACAACCCAAATAGCGCGTCGTCAACTCTTTGCAATTGGAAAATCCAATTTTGTCACAGCCTTAGAGAGAAAGGTTTACTGTCTCTCAGTAAAGTTCCCTTCAAAACAAATGTTACTCATTTTTTGCGGCCATTAGTAAACACACTTTAGGTGCTTTCAGACAAACTTGGTGACTTTATCACTTTTTATTACTTCTATATTTTATTTATTTATTCAGCCCAATTGCGAATATTCTCAAGGAAATTATTCCTCATGGAGTTTATTTCTCTCGTAAAATATTTTTTTCACTTCAAATTAAAGAAAAACACACTCAATTTTTGCTAACTTTATCGTAGGAATTGAAGATATGATCCACCTTTAAGTGTTTTCTGTGAATGGAAAAAACGAAAGACTAAAAAACGTCATACTTAATTTTTATTCATTTTCATTCATAATTAGAGGAAAGAGAAAAGTGAAAAAACTCGCTCGGAATTTTTATTTGTAATCGGGCTGATTATTTCGGTTTATAGCACAACGTTAACGTTCTTATTTACGTTACTTACTACAGCGTAAAATCGAAGCGTTAAATTACATTGCGCTTTACGCGCTAATTATAGTCCCTGTATCTTTTGTGTTGTAACAGATACCTGTAATGCAACGAATTGTGCTATAGTGGTGGGAGAGACGTGCGAGTTGGATAAGGGCTGATGTTTTTTATAAACATCGGGACGCAAACTCGCAAAAAAGCCGAGCACTTCAGCAAGAGAATTGTTCATATGGATACTAACATATGACAGAAAAAAAAGTTGCCGTTTGCGTGAGAAGTGAAATAGTTCACAGCGTGGAATTGGTGCACTGTTGGATTAGGCAGTGATGGCATGTGCAGATTAGTTGCATATGTGTGCCAATTTTATGAGATGTCTTGAGTAAATGAACGCGGAACTACTATAAGAAAGAGAAGTTTTTTCAATAAGTTGATCTTAATAGAGTTGGCTACATAGAGAGATCGATGTTTGGGTTCAGAACACGTTCTCGATAGTTTGAGCTCCGAAAAATGTTATTGTCCATTTTTACTGCAGCATAATTAGTGGTTTTTTAGTACGCGTAACAACTACTTTCTTTACTACTGGCTGCTGCCTTCAGGTTCAAGTGCTTGTAAGAAGTATCAATTGTTATTTATTGTCAATTTAAGTTTATGTGTTTGAATTGATTAACACTAAATTTTTATCATCTAACAATATCTATATACTCGTATGTGGTCAATTGGGTTATTTTCTTTTACTTACAATGTAAATACAAGTACAATTCTTTTTAAACAACTAAACATTATTAGTCTGTAGAATATTTAACTTGATATTTCACTAATGCAAAAACTTTCTTTGTAATTTAAATAAGTTTTATTTTATTTTATTTTTTTATCATCTGGATACTTTCTACTCTTTAGATAAATGCTTTGGCCAATCGTGCTGCTGGTAAAGGTTATGAAAATGAGGCATTTTATGAAAATATAAAATTTCATTTTCTTGGAATTGAAAATATTCACACACAAAGAGCCAGCTTGCAAAAGTTAATTGAAGCTTGCGAACAGAAAACACCGACTATGAATGGATTTTTGAATGCTTTAGAGTCTTCGGGTTGGCTGAAACATATACGTTCTATATTGGATACATCAAGGTAATGAATTATTAATTTGCATTCATTTATTTTGCTTTAATTTCTCATTTTAAAATCTGTGATAGAAAACTTAATTAGTGATTTTGATGCCTGGCAGAGCATAAGAGCATTAAGTCTAGCTAAATAATAGAATTCATTTCATCGGTCACACATTTCATTACATCAGATCAGTCATACATTCGGTGTGCTTCTTTACTCTACTTTGGGATCTCGCGGGACTCCAATTTGCAGTACTTTAAAATTGGGCAAATGAGAGCGCTTTTGAGCGCTTCCTCTTCTTGCACGAAACACTCCGTACTATTTCTTGGGGTTAGTTTGGGCAAGTAGTTAAGCAATCAGCTGTTCGAAAAACAAAGAATAACGAAGAAATAAAGTTCATTTGAATAAACTCGTATACAAATCATTACAATGTTTTTGTATTTATATATTAATATGGTAGTGGGACAAGCACAGCTGTCTTTCGTTTCCTTTGCATAAATTTGTCAATAACACATAGACTTTCTTGCTTTTTCAAACAAAATTTTGACAACTGTTGTAAATTCTACCAACAAAATACATGTTGACGTTTGTTGGTGTTGTATTTATTGTAATTCTGCCACTACCTATTAAAGCTGCCTTGACTATCATATAACATTTCAGTATCACATACATACATACATATATGTATATTTACGTACCATAAATATCACTTTCATTTCCTACGTAAATTAACTTTAAAGAAATGAAGTTTGCATGAAGTTGCTTGAAGGATATGATAGTAAAAAAAATGTGATCTACAAAAATCGTCAAAAACAGATCTTAAATCGTCAAAACGTCAAAGTGCTATTTTCAGCACCCAAAATTGTCAAAATGACGATAAATTGTCAAATATGGTAGCCATGACCATAGGTGAATCCAGCTTAAGAGCCAAATATCTATCTAAGTGGTTACATTGTACGAGTTGCCACATATGCAGTGCATTGTACTGCAACTAGGAAAAAAGGTTAGGAGCAGAAGGTACCTCTAGTGTTTCTAGAAGTTTGAATTGTTAACTTGTTCCATATTTTTTCTTTATAACGCATTGTACAATTCACTCACTAGGCAATCGACTACAAATGGATAGGCCCTGCACAAATAACGTGTATTACATAAAACTATGCACGTATCGGGAACGAGATCTATAATCTTGTCAGAGAAAAATCCACTGTAATATTAATAAATCACCGTAACACATCCTTCATTGGAACGTTACGCGAATAGCAACAATTTAATACTTGGCGCGTATGTTTTTTCTTTTTGTCTTGGAGCAGTACTCAGAACATGTACATGTACACATGTACGGGTCAATACACGTGTAATGCATTGTACTGAAACTAGGAAAATAGGTTATGAGACGTAGGGGTTTCTGGACGTTTAACATGTCGGAATACGCTTTGGATGGTTCAGTTTATCTCATCTGAGTTTCTGATTAGTTGGGATCGGACTTGTTGGGTAACACATAGGTTGCTGAACTGCATAACCTCATCAGGTAATACAACGGAACTAAAATGGACATAAGAGGGCTAGTTTTTACGAGCCCAAGAGCTGGTGCAACCTAACCTAAGTTTTGTTAATCATAATTAAATTTCAATCATTAGCGATTGTAGTGAACTCCATTCAAATACAATAATATGAGAATACGCATAAATTTAGCATGTTATTCCAATTATTTTCGACATACTAGTGCATTACGAAGAAGATTTTTCTTTTCTGTAGGGAATTATTTTCTGTGCTGAGTCAGTTATTAAGCTTTTTCTAGCATTTCTTTCAAGCTGTCTAAATATTTTTAATTGTTTTCAATTTTTATTTATTTATTTATTTTATAAATTTTTTTTTTTGTTAAAGTTTCATTTCGAATGTTGTTGACGAGGGAGTTTCTGTAGTTGTTCACTGTTCGGATGGTTGGGACCGCACTGCACAAGTCTGCTCATTAGCTTCATTAATGTTGGATCCATATTATCGTACCATTAAAGGATTTCAGGTAATTAATCTTAATTAATCTA
Source organism: Thecocarcelia acutangulata (assembly GCA_914767995.1). Classification (NCBI taxonomy): domain Eukaryota; kingdom Metazoa; phylum Arthropoda; class Insecta; order Diptera; family Tachinidae; genus Thecocarcelia; species Thecocarcelia acutangulata. The sequence goes on along the minus strand of OU612098.1, from coordinate 90,549,611 downwards.
TTGACATTCGCTTTTAAAAGAGAAATATGAACACAATTAATTTCATATCTTAAGGCTCTAATTGAAAAAGACTGGTTGGCTTTTGGACATAAATTCAGCGATCGTTGTGGTCATGTACAAAACGATGCGCGAGAAGTTTCACCCATATTTACACAATTTCTTGATTGTACCTGGCAGTTGATGTCACAACGCAGCGATGCTTTCGAATTCAATGAACGTTTTCTTCTCATCTTGCACGATCATGTGCATTCATGTCAATATGGCACTTTTGTAGGAAACTGTGAAAAAGATCGTTTGGATTTGAAATTATCCGAAAGAACATATTCCTTATGGGGCTATATGGCCAATCATATGAATGAATATATAAATCCACTGTACAAACCAAATGTTGATGAAACGATCAAAGCGAATTTGGCCCCTCAGTGTATAAAGTAAGAAAAGTGTTATTGGAATTTTGTTGCAGTTAATTCGACATTATTGGTTATGTATTTTAGGTTTTGGCGTGGCATGTACAGCCGGTTTGAAAGTGGTGTACATCCACGTGAACCTTTAGGTGATTTGCTTTTAGCCAGCAAGGATCATACCACATCTTTGGAAGATCATGTTCAACATTTAACAAAGGTAAACGATACATTTCCTTTTTTATTAAATTGATGATAATATTTGTTTATTGTGCTGTTTTAAGCGCATTGCAAGTTTTAAAAATTATATATCAAAATCTGCTAGAAAACTACAAGATGCTACTTCCACTAAGTCTAATGCCAAAGAAACTTCTCAAGCCACAGATACTAATGATAACAAGTGGGTCTAAAAACTCGTTTTCTTTTATTTGCAATTCAATAAATGCCTTCATATATTTGTGTTTTTATAGGTATAATTATGACAAGAAAATGAGCGAACTATCTGCTGCAGATGACGATCATCCTCTGAAGCCGTCCGGAGGTGGCGGCGAAAAGGTTGGCAGTACCGGCGGTGGTATGTCATTTGCAAGTTTGTCGGTATGTAATTCATATTGCTGTTTTTTCGTGAAGTATCACGCAATACATAAGAATGTGTTTTCAAGAAGGAATAAACAGAGTTTTTGACTTTTGTTAGTAGAGACTATTGAACTCCAATAGACGCGAGGGTACTTCCTTTATCAGAGTTTTCTTAGAAAAAAATCGGATAATATATATTTATTTACCTCAGGCAACATAACGCTGGTTTCATGAAAATGGCGGCCTGTACAACCTAACCTAACTTATTTTTGTTTGCAAAAACCCGTTTTTTTCACCCACATTTATTGATATTGTCATTATAAACATTCTATTCATATTTACCAACAATAGACCTTGAACTTTAGGCAGAAGCAAAATGGACACATTTGGAATATTTGCCGAAACACCATTATATCCATAGAAAATTATTGCCTGGTGCATTTTATGGCCTGGTGGAGACATTGAATGTCAGTACGCTATTGTCAATTGTGAACACATCTCGGGGAGCAGATTTTACCTTGCCGTATGCCTAACTATAGCGCACTTTGCTTTCTGGGGTATAGATGGGTAGCAGTCCCTCATTATTTATTTAGCAAATAAAGTTCTAGGAGGTCCAAGCATAACTCAGGTTGTGTTAGACTTCCGAAACACTCACCATGGGTTAATTGGCAAAATAGGCATCAGCAAGGCTCTAGGAGGTTCCGTTTTACAGTCCATCCTTATGCTGATCCTGGTTAAGCCGCCTGTACCTTAACTGAAACGAGATTGCTGTGGTTTAGACATAAAATCGCGGGATAAGTATGGTTCATGCCGGTTTTGGGGGAACTGATATAGTCCCCGAAATTGCTGTTGTCTCAATACAGATACCTATAATTAAAAACCAAAAGTGGTAGAAGGACAGGTGAGTTTGTAAAGGGGTGATGTTCTTTATGAACTTCGGGCCACCAACTAGCCTTCCACTTCTTCCTATCTTGCTTACATGTAGGTCCAATAAAACAAACCATATGTCTACGCGCTACAATGGATTTATTCTAAGAAATTTTTTATGAAATAATAATTTCACATAATCATCCAGCAAGATCGTGAGATTTAGTCCCCTTGGATTATTTTCTTTTGTATTATGTAAAGTCACTTGCCTACGTCGATAAATAAGATAATTGAACAATTGTGATATCGATTTAAATCAGCACCTGCCTTTACGGCCTAATCTGATAATGGACCAACTCCACGGGGTGAATTATTCACGACTCGCCAGCCCGTTCAGACAATTTTAAGCCTTGGTTTCGGAAGTCCAACACAACATAATTCATGCAGCTTTTTAGAGCTTTGTTTACTAGAGCAAACGGGGGACTCTTTCCCCTCTATACCTCGAAAACAGTGTGCCCTGGTTTGGTCTACGCCAAGGCAAACCAAGGCAACCTTTGGGAGACAGTTGAACACCTATAAAACAACATTCAAAGAGTTACTGGCGGAATATGGTCGCAAATACTATGAAAAGTTTGCGAAAATTGGTGTTCCAGATTGAGCCTTGTAAGCGCCAGCCACGGCGGTCATGAGGCCGTAAACACATTCATTTAAACAATAATGTCAAAAAATTCTCTATCCACAAAGGCCGCATCATTGATATTAAAAACTTATGTCCTTATTTGACTATATCGAGTAATTCTAAAAAAACATCCTGTATAATAGTTTTTCCATGTGTGGAAAGGACCGCGGCGGTTGGTCATGCTTCGGTAATGTGTAGAATAAAATGGACCTTCCCGAATATTCATTACTGTTTATCAACTGAACTGCTTGATAAGCGATTTGGCGTAATCTTGTCGAGTACGGTTCAGACCACGAAGAGTATCTTTATATATTGATCCAGTTTGGCCAATTTTTCCATAAAGTTTAAGAAATTTTATATTAAAATTATTCGAGCTTATAAATATCTTTGATTCTTGTTTTATTTATTCTTCTAATGATCGCTCTTGCATTTTGTTTTCAGCTTTCTGACGAAGCTGATCCGAGTATCTTGAATGATGAAATCAATTCGGTGGCCGTAGATTGGAAATCAATGCGCAACGTTACCACATGCTCTTGCTCAACGCCATTTGATCAGTTTAGCAAGAAAACGCACTGTTGGAAATGTGGCGATATTTTCTGCGAACGTTGTATTGATAAGAACATCCCGTTGCCCGGCTTGGATAGCGGCAAACCTGTGCCCGTTTGTCATACATGTTTTCGTCTGGTACAAAAGATTAGCCCATAAATTTATGATGAAACAAACGCTTTTCGGTAAAACGGAATTTTTTTATCGCTTGTTTACAAAGCGTAAATCTGCTATGTTTAATGTATGGGATGGCTGACTTACAGACTTTAAAATTAATATAATCACTAAAGCTTGAAATATAAAAAAAGCAACTTTTTAACTTAAATTAGCCGAAAGTGTGTCTGGAAGTGCGTTACATACCTACAGGCAGGCATTTTTGTCAGAAATAAAAAAATATATGATAGCATTACAAAAAGGAAAACAAAATTTCTGTGATTTCTGCTTCCATTCACCCGAATTGTCTTTTTGGATTCTCTTCTTTAGTAAAATTAAAGATACTTCTTTTCAAAAAAAAAAAAAAGAAAACTTCAAATTTTAAAAGTCTTGCTTGTGGCTCCGATTTATAATATAAACGAAATCAAAATTATAATATATATGTATACGTAAGTGTGTAGCATCATATTTTCTTGTATAAAATAAAAACAATTATTTAGCGTCAAAACATACATATAAATATTTTAAATTTAGTTCCACAAATCACAAAATATAGAGTGGTATATTAAAAAAAAAATGCATTTTAAACAAACAAATAATATCGAGCCTTAACAATTAAACGGACATAAACGTTATAAATATTTATTTATCTGAAATGATTGTAAACAATTGTATGGATTATGAACCTTTCGCTGTTGTGGCTCGATATGTATACTACATAAATAAATATAATATTTAAAAAATTACACGTCTTAGAAAAATAAAGTTAAACATTTTAAGTTCATTTTGAAATAAGTCCGTATTTATTTATAGATTTCCAATTCTGTTGTTATCCAATTTAAGTAAAATATGAAAAAAATTTAATAATTGTTTTAATCTCATTAGTTTTATGTATATTTTTAGGATAAACAAATACTTATTTAGTTGCACAAATTATAATTTGAATATCAAAAGTAAAACAAAAGCAACAAAAAAATGTATTGATATATAGAAATTTTGTCATTAAAACGTTTTGGCCACTCCTTAAAATAGTTGTTTTACTTGGCAATTGTGTTAGCAAACAACAAAGAACTTATTAAAATTAAACAAACTGACCTAATCACGATATATCGAAATTTATTAATGCGTGCTATGGATAGAGCTGTGTCGCTAATGAACGAACGGGTTAAATTGAACGGATCATCTCATGAAAGAAGTGAGCCAGTCATTAAACTGACCACTTTTCGCTCAATAGTGAGCCATTCAATTTGGATAGCTTTCGTTCAAATCCGTATTTTCTATATATGTATATATGTTCATTATTAATTTCGTATAAAATCAAAGTGCACCGGAATAGGTAGCAAAATGTGTACACGTGTTTCTTTTCTTTTTTTTTTTTTGTCTTTTCACCGTTGTCCGTGTTTTCTTTATATGTTCAATATTATTAATTTCTTTTCAATGCATTTCATTACTTTGTAGAGTGGAAGGCGTTGGACTAAATTTTGCTAATCTGAGCAGTGTCGAAGGAATATACACAGTTCAGTGATTCTAATTTTAACATTTTATACGCTGCAATAGAGTTTGTTTTAGTTTTTGGTGCTGTTATTGTTAAAGTTAAACCTCCAAGAACACTACTCCCTCTTTTCTCCTCATCATAACCTATTTTACTAGTTCTAGTACAATGCGCAGCATATATAGAAGCCATCCCCAGAGTACTGGTCCCAGATAAAAAAAAATCATCAATTTCTTCGGTCAATTTAACAAAAATTGTGCTTTTCTCTTTAATTTGAATTGAAAAAAGTATTTTACATAAGAAATAATACCCGCGCGGACTAAATTCCGTGAGAATATTCATAATACATCATACGAACGTATGTTCAACATTTTGCATGAACATTTGCATATGAAAAAGCTATCGCCAAGATGGATGGCGCGTTTGCTCAGTGTCGAGCAAAACCTAGTTCCACAGACCACTTTACAGCAGTGTTTGAATATGATAAAGCGTAATCCTGTTGATTTTTGGCCTCGATTAATAATTGTTGAAAAAACGTGGGTCCACCACTAACACCTGAAACCAAAAATCACTCGAAACAGTGGGTGGAAGCTGGTGGAAGTGCTCCGAAAAAAGCGAAAACAGTGAAATCAACAGGCAAGGTTATGGCCACTGTATTTTGGGATGCACAAGGAATACTGTTCATCGAATTATCTTGATAAAGGATCCACAATCACAGGAAAGTATTATCGTGCATTTCTGGATCAATTGATTGGTGCAATCAAGAAAAAACGACCGCAGTTAAAGAAGAAAAAAGTGCTATTTCTTCAAGCCAACGCACCGGTTCACTCACCATTAGATACCATGCTAAAATTACTCGAAATACACTTCGAATTGGTTGATCATCCACCTTATAGTCCAGATTTATTTGTTTCCTAACTTGAAAAAATGGTTCACAAGAAAAATATTCATCTCAAACGAAGAAGTGATTATCGAAACTAATGCGTATTTTGAGGGGTTCCCAAAATCGCATTATTCAGATGGTATAAAAAAGCTGGAATATCATCTTATTAAGTGTATTGAGCTAACAGGAGACTATGTTGAAAATAAATGGTTTTTGAAAAATATATATATATTTTTTCCTACTTAGATAGCTTCAATATCAATCTGCCCTTGTATAAAGATCGATTATCTTGTATATTCCTTTTCTCTTTTAGTTTAAATTTAGAAAATAATCGGTATTTATGGTCCCTGTAAAATAGCCAATCAATGCAATATCAATGCATTTAATGCACAGCAACAGAAATAGTCTGTTTCTTTCGTCTAATTTAGGATTTCGATTGTGATTAGCTACTATAAATTTTTAAGTCTTGCTGGTTGTTATGTAATTCTATTTGAGAACAGAATCGTTAGATGTTATTTATGTGTTTATAATCTGATAATAAGGCAGAAACTATTTTCAGCTCCTCAGATTTTATGTTAAAGTTGGATTACTTTACCTTCTACAAATTAATATTTATTTTAAAAGAAGTATACTTATCACAAGAAAGCTGTATCAGTTTGTAGTCTCTCAATCCTTAAGCAAATAGATTGCAAAATTGTTGTTTGTGTACTTACAAAAACCGGAAAATTATGGTAGAAACAATAATAAAATTTAATTATATATGTATGTAGTTTAGTTAACTTTAATTTCAAGGTTTTTAACGTTAATTCAAAATTATTATTTTATGATTATAAGATAAATGAACGCACTGTCTTTTGTTATCGTTCTTGCCAGTCAACAATATCTTTTAAGTAAACAAAAAAAAAAAAAAAAGCTCGAAAGAAGCAGATACATATCGAAAATATTTCTGTCAAAAAGTTTGATGCATCCGTTATGGTTATTATGTGTGTGATAAGGTCTTAAACTAACCAGTCTGGTTTCATACGTAAAATAACAGGAACACTGGTGCAGGGTAAGACGGAGACTTCTGTTACAACAGCAGTAACTAGTTCGGGTGGTGTTATATCATAATTTAGGTTTAGGAGCGACATTTTATGTTTAGTCTGCCAATTCGAAAGACAACATTTGTTGTCGACGACAATATCATCAGGATTGCCCAGTTCGTTGTAAACTATAGCATCGGTTTGGAAACGTTCACTAAACTTGTGAGTTTCACAGCAAACCAAGACGGGAACATTAAAAGAACGCGCCACAAGAGCTACTTGGGCTGTGCCCGTACGAGCCATCACATAGCCGTTGGCCAAGAGAGCATGGGCGCCCATTAAAACTTTGGTAACCTCTGGCATAACAAAGCTGACCGCATTGATTAAGACATATGTGCAGGGAATATCTTTGGCAGTTAAACGACGCAAGAGTTCCTTACCTTCGCAAAATGGGCGTGAATCTACCACTATGACGCGAAAATCGACTTGACGTGCTTGCGCTTCTTCACATATGTAGTTGATGAGAGAAGAGCTTTAATAAAATATAATATTATGTGCATTTTAAAATCAACATTGTGTTTAAGAAGAATTTTGTGAAAAGTCTTACCAGCCAAAAGTAAGTATAACATCGCCATTATTTATTTTCTTTTGCATCATGGAATTTATGGCCTGGGCTGCTTTGCCAATTTGATTTTCAATATAAGTATCAATGAATGTAAAGAGCCTCTCTTTAAGCTTAACGCATTAACAAATAAATCAGCAGAGTAAAAGTTATTAATTCAATTTTTGATTGTTTCTTAAACTATAATAGTATTTCCAAAGGGCCAATTATAGCCAGATTTTTGTAATATATAATTAATAAAATGTAACATGTTTTACCTCTGATTCTGGTTCGTCTTTGGGTAACTGCATTAATACTTGCTTAAGACTTTTGTGGGCATTTATAACCGATACAGCAAGTGTCCGACACTTTTGCAAATAGTCAACGCAGTTGGCTATAAAGGATTCCAAACTACGACTAAACTCTTTCTTAGGTGGTGTCTCATAGTCTTGTATGACCTAAATAAAATAAATTGTACAAAAGGCATGTCTTAGCATATAAATAGATATAAATATTTTTGATTTCTTTTACCATTTTAATAACATTCAAAAATGCCAAACATCTGGCATTTGAGCCCACAATTGTTCGTTTAGCATATTGCTCGCCCAGGCGTGCAACGGTGGGATGTATTTGACTATTATTCACAAATAAATTCGCGTTGGTGTTGGGTTTTTCCAAGTGACTAAACAACTTGACATTACCATCGTTAAAACGTACAGCTTTTGCGGGCGAATTGCTTGCAGTTCTTATTGATCTTTCTTTTTCCGCTGAAGTTCCTAGCGTTTTTTGAGACTTATTAGCCGTGCTAGTTGATGATGCGCTTGACGAAATTGTTTTACCAGTTGTTGATTTACCTGGTTTGCTTGCTGCTTTAACTTGAGCTTGAGCCTTAGCTGCTCTCTGTGCATCTTGTATTGCCCTTCTTTCCGCTTTGGTAAGTGCTGGCTTTTTCTAAAATACAAAAAACTCTTTGCTTTAAATAAAAAAATTTATTAATTTTCATGTACATAAGTGTACACATATACGAGATTGCAATATTGCTACTTTTTTAAATAATTTTATAGAACAGAACAACTTTTCCATACACAGCACTAACTCTGTTTGTTATACACAGTACTGACACTCTTTTAAAACTTTTATAGGCATTGATTGGCTATTTTACAGGGACCATAAATAAGGATTATTTTCTAAATTTTAACTAAAAGAGAAAAGGAGTATACAAGATAATCCTTATACAAGCGCGGATTGATATTAAAGCTACCTAAGTAGGAAAAAATATATATTTTTTTCAAAAACCATTTATTTTTTTTTTTTTTTACGTTTATTTCACAAGTAATTTGTAACAATTAAGACTATAAATAAACAAATAGTAGATAAACATAGTATAGTGTACACTGTCCCGTATTCGAGCTCTCTAGTACATTAAAAATTCTTAGAAATTTAAGTTCTTTTTGAGAAATTTTTTATAGATTAATATACATGTACATTCTGTGATACATATATTTGTACGTTAATAGCTTATACTTTGTGTAGGAAAAAACAATTGAAAAAAACCACTTTAATATGAGAATTATTAAAAGATATGTAGTTAAAGAGTAAAAAAAGAAAAAAAAATTAGCTACCAGAACGGTTCAGCCACCAATATTTTTTAGTGTTCAAATTCGGCAACATGTTTTTATCCTTCAAGTAGAGGCTTGTATCGTATCTAATGTTACGTTGTGTAGTTTGTTTACTAATTATGGCTTTAACATTAGCTCGCCTATAAATGTGATATAACACTGGAATGCCGACATCATTTTGAATATATCGTTGATTATCTAGGTATAAAAATGCTTCCGGTGGCACATACCCATTTTTTTGAACTTCCTCGATATATTGTTCATTAACATAGTAGGGTGCCATAATAAGATTATTAACCCTGCAATTGAATGTCTTTAAAATGTGTTTTCTTATTATGTTAATTATAAAATTATCGATTCGGCTTATTTTTGACGTTTCATATAGCCTCTTATTAGAAATATATTTCTTAAAGTCACTATCTGGTGATGGTGAAACATTGTACCAAATTTGACAATATTGGTCTAATTAAGGATTGGTATAATATACTTTTAACTGGCGCGCTTACATATTTGGTGAGTGAACCGGTGCGTTGGCTTGAAGAAAGAGCACTTTTTTCTTCTTTAATTGTAGTCGTTTTTCATCTACAATCAATTGATCCAATAATGCACGATAATACTTACCTGAGATCTTGATAATCGATGAGCAAAATTCCTTGTGTATCCCAAAATACAGTGGCCATAACCTTGCCATCTGATTTCACTGTCTTCGCTTTTTTCGGAGCACTTCCACCCACTGTTTCGAGTGATTTTTGGTTTCAAGCGTTAGTGGTGGACCCACGTTTTTTCAACAATTATTAATCGACGCCAAAAATCCACAGGATTACGTTTTATCATATCCAAACACTGGTGTAAAGTGGTCTGTGGAACTCGGTTTTACTCGATAGTGAGCAAAGGCGCCACCCATCTTGGCGATAGCTTGTCGCTATAGCGACATTGCCAACATTATTCGTGAGATACCGGCCGAAATGTTGGAAAGAGTATGCCAAAATTGGACCATTTGAGGCGCAGCCGCGGCCAACATTTGCATGAAATAATCTTCAAACATTAAATTAAATCGACCCAACTATCGATCCAAATAAATATTTCATGCATTTTTCTGAATTTTATGTTTTTTTTTTTTAATTTCCGATAGTTCTTATAAAATCACCCATTATAACTAAGCAATTGTGCACATCATTGGTAAGGGCAATTTTTGAATATGGATCAGTTATTTGGGATCCTAATTATAAAGTTCATATTGAAGCCGTTGAATCTGTTCAAAAATATGTCTTGCTTTTTTTGTCTTCGCGGTCTACACTGGAATGTGCTAAATTTATCTTCATACAAGTCGAGACTTGCATTAATAAAACTTCCCACTCTTAAAAGTCGCAGAAATGTCACTTTTTTGTTAAATATAATAAATGGAAAAGTTAGCTGTGAATTTTTGATACGAAATATATTTTGGAACATTTCAACACGACCTACACGCAATTTCGTGCCGCTGTTTGGTTACGCCTTGGATGCAATTTGAGACCCCTTCTGAGAGAAGGTTAGTAATATTTTATCGCAAAACAGTTGTAATACATACTTATACAAAAAAGAAAATTTAAAAAATTATACGTTATTGTTCCTAGTCCATATAAATTTCGCCGATGGCCCAGTGGCGGGTCCTATTTAAAATAATTTTTTACGTAAAAGTGATCTTGTTCTGTCATGCGAATTTTGAACGGTGCGTGTTAAGAATCTGATACTAGTAAATATTCCGAGTTTGCAGCCAATCTCCATATTAATATTTCAGCTATATACGAAAAAAAAAATAATGAAACCAGCCAAATCGTCAGTTTTGCAAATGTTGCCAACGAGTTTTATGTCTTTGAAATGATACAAAAGAGTTTTTAAAAGAAATTTTCCGCTTTTATTTAGATGCAATAGAATGGGAAACATGAATTCAATTACTAATTGTAAATAAACATATAACACATATATTATTACAGATGTTTATTTTTAATCGGCCCACGACTTAAGTCAAGGCGAATATACATATGTTCTTCTTACAATATAAGCATTAGAATTTTATAAAATAAAAAAAAAATGTTTAAATAAAGAACAATAACTAACTATCTTACTGTTGTATTCTCATTCGAAAGCAAGACCCTTTAAAAGTTCCTTTTCTTTAAATTTAATTCCTTTATAGACAAAAATTCAAATGAGTTTACTTTGCGTAAGAACGGCAGCAGCATTAAAAGTGGCCATTAATTGTATAATTGAGATTTTTGTTGTGAAGAAATTGTGAACTGTCATTAACAACTGGTGGAATTTGGGGCTGCTGTTGTTGGTGCATATACTGAAAATTTCCCCTACCAAGAATAATTCTTGGCTGATTCGAATGCTGATACGACATCTGAGGATGTGTTGGAATTTTTAAATGGGGCTGCTGAAGATGTGGCTGTGTTGATGAAGAATTAGTTGTAGTGGCATGTGAATAACTAGTGGGCTCCTTTTCGGCAGTCATTTTGCGTAAAACTGAAGTTGGCATAAAAGCTAATGGAGTTGGATTATTAATCTGTCTTGATGATTGCTGATGTCCTTGTTGAGATATTGTAGAATTTGAAATCAGCGACTGTTGTTGTTGGTGAAGTTGATTAATAAAATCTGGTTCCTGTTTTTGTTGCTTAAAGTTTTCTTGTCGTCTTCTTAATGCCTCCTGTTGCTCCATTTCTAGCTTCTTTTTGAACAGAGCATTTTGCATCATGGCTTGAGAATGTTGGTCATGATAACTCGATCGATACATAGAAGAAATATTCTGATGATGCTGCTGATGATCTGCTGAAACTGTTTCGTTTGTTAAAATTGAATTTTGTTCTTGTCTAGGAACTACCTGGGAAACTAATGGCACAATCATGCTACCGCTTGTTGGAATAGAAGTAACATTTAATGATGATGTTAAAGGTGTACCACAACGCGATCTTTCCTTGAAAGCAGCACTTGTTACAGATGCATCGTTGATGTTGATGTTATTTAATTTGTTTAACTCATGCTCTACAAAGTTAAGAGAGACTTCACCTCTTGCTAAGGATTGCATTAAGTTGTTTGGTGCAACAGATTGCTCGCTGTTTGGTGCTGCACTAATAGAGTCTGGTACATTAAATCTAGATGTTTCCTTTAATACTGTCGTTATTACTTCCTTATTATACGGAGAATTGTTCCGATTTTGCAGCTCTTTTTCCAAAAAGCTGCGTGAGAGCTCACCTCGAACTACAGATTGAATTAAATGCTGAACATCAAGTCGCTTTTGTGGTTGGCCAATCATCATTGGCATATGATGGGTATGAGGATGGTGAGACACTGGCATGAAAGGTATATTTTCAGGCTGTAGTTGTGGCACACCAGAATGTGGATACTGATGCTGAAAAAGTGGCATTTTGCCAACATTTTGCTGACGATGTATAATTGGCTGCTGATGCATATTTGGCATCATGAATTCTTGTTTGGGCATATTAATCTGCGGCAATGGATTTGACATTGGTAGATGTGATATACCGGAGGGAAATGCTCCAACATGAGATTTTATGGGTTGTGGTTGTCCTGGTGGCACTTGCAAATTAATATTTATTGCATTATCTACAGGCGGTTTTCCTAGCTGATCAAGTAATTTTCGGAAAGCTTCTACATCTTGAGTATTTATCTCTGCCTGTGGAGTTGCTTCGCGCTTGTTTGGACATTCAAGTTTTTTTGTTTGATTGGTGTCATTTCTTCGTAAATTATGACTATCTCCAAAGTTTTCCATTTCTAATGTTTCTAGTTTGCGCATCCTAGCTTCCAGCTCTTCTACACTCAATGCATTTTTGTGTAAATTTTGACCGCAGTCACTACTTGTAGCTTTTTCAGGTTCGTTGGCGTCTATTTTTCGCATTCTAGCTTCCAGTTCTTCAACACTTAATGCAGAAACGTTGGATGGTAAGCCTTTAGGTAACTCAGGTGTATGATAATTGTTGCATTTGAAAAAGGACATAAATGAATTGAAGTCACTGTCATTTATTTCCTTAGGTGTTTTTGAATTTTCTTTGCTAGGGGGATTATTGTTGAATTCGTCATTACTATTTACATTATTTGAATTATTAACAAACCAACGGCTGAATCTCGAAGTTCCTCCACCATCATTTAAAGATGATGTGGACTGATCGGTTCCTCCGCTAATCAAACTATTTTCAATTGCTTCCATATTAAGAAAATTGTCTATAAACAATTCCGTAATATTAGATCGTTGCTTCTCCGAATTTTCGTATTCGTCAGTTTTTGGAAGGATTTGTTGCAGTTCCTCTTTCAAATCAGTGGCCTCTTTTTTGTCTATGCTTTTAGTTTCATCGTCATTAGTACTCACATTACAATTACTATCATTGTCCACATCGTTGCTAGTTTTATTATCAGAGTTATTTGATATTTCATTAGATATATCAATGTTAGGCTTTGAGGACAAATTAACATTGCTGCTGCTATTAAGGGATAGAAGGGAACTGTTTGAAGACATTTTTTCTGTTTTTGAGTATAGTTCAGACTCTTCTTGCTGTTGAGTATCTTCTGCTTCTTCAAAACCACGCAATTCAATTGTTTCGTGTTGTGAAGTAGGACCTTCACTGAACCACTCAGGCTCCTCTTTATTATCTCGGTGATAGAAATGATGATGATGGTGATGATGTTCATCGTCTCTTTGTTCTCTATTTTCGCGACCTTCTCTTGGTTCCTTGCGTTCACGGAAATCTCTGAAATCTCTTTGATGATCTTTAGGATCCACATACTCACGTCGTCGGAATGAAATCGATCGCTTACCCGTAAAATGTGACGCTTGCTGGTAGTTAGATTCAAAATTATTTCTTTCATCTTCAAGATTTGCTGTGGTATACTTTTTATTTCTGCCATTATTACCATTATTTTGATCTTCAGAGCTTGATATGCGGCGGTCAAAAATACGCATTTCTTGCACTTGAGGATCAGAATAACGCCCAATTGAAGAGTTTCGACTAGCTTGCTTATCCATGGCTCTAGGCAAACTATCATTTTCCTTTTCTGCGTTGTTCGAGATGATGTTTGGAATTTCTTTTTCAATGCGTTTTTTGCTACCAGCTTTAATTTCCAAACTAACTTCTCTTGGTATTAAACGACCACTACCAATGCGACGTTCTGAAATTAACTTCTTGTTAACAGTGCCGGGGCTCACTTTGTTACTAGATGGCGAATAGTCGGAATTATTTCGATCACTCTTAACCATCCGTCCTTTGGCTGACGCTTTATACAAATGGTAATCATTTGGATCATTCACTGACTTTAAAGATTCCTTTCGTGGTCTTACTGATGCTTCGCAATTATTGGAACTTTCATTCAGTGCGCCATCACTAGATAGATGCTCCACATTATTACCACCGGTGTTATAATGCGATGCTACGTCCAGCTGACCGTGCGAAACATTAGCATGACCCATTCGGCGTTTTGCAAACGCGGGCATAAGATGAGAAGATGAAATACTTCGATGATCAATAAAAGCTGGTTTTGCCTGGTGGTTAATGTAATGTAATGAACCCTCTCTTTCGCCATTTGGTGATATGGCTCGAATTACTTCAGGGTTAACATTACGTTGATAATTTGAAAAACGTTCTCGAGATCTCTCACCTTTTTTAGATCCCATAGTTGGAGAGCTTGACAGCATTGGATGAACTTGCAGAGAGTTTGGAACATTTGCATAACACATTTGAGAAATACCAGAGTAAACTTGAGAATTGTGAAAAGGAAAGGGCTGACCCTCACATGCGTATGATTGACAGCTTCCATTGCAATTGCAACTTCCATAAACACTTCCCGCGTTTGGAATTTTCCACAAACCCAAATATTGTAGTTTACAACGCAGTCGACAAGTCCATATAGTAAAAACCTGCAACTCGGGTCGTAGGGCGCATTGTGGATAATGTATAGAGAGCTGGGCGTTTCGGAGCGATAGCAAGTCATTCAAAGAATATCGTTTCAAAGTATTATTAAAACCAAGATTTTGAATTGCCATTTTATCATCTTCTCCATCGAAATTAATTTTATCAGAATTATCAATATTTCTTTTTATTGCACTTTCTTCTTCATCTTTTATATTTGCTTCAGATAATTTTCTGAGTTCGGCCATCACAACAATCTAAATTTTTTCTTTGTTCACCTTTTTTTAATTTTTTTGCAGATAATTTTATCTTTTTTTTTAAATAAAATTTTACTTTTAACAAGGTTTAGTCAGACGTTCCAATGAATTCACTTTTTTTATAAGTGTTACAACAGCATCAGCTTTAACAAAGGTATACTCAGTGACAAAGGGGTGTATGAAGAGATCTGTGTGCACTGTTTTTAGGAACGGCGTCGTCAGAAACTGAGTACGCAGCGGATATAAGTCGATATTGAAACGAATGCAGTACACTTTACAAAACTTAGTCGCCAAAAATTTATTGTTGCAGACGTCAATAATTTTAAGTTACAATGACTTTTTATTTTCTTTTAAGCTTTTTCTTTATTTTTACGTAAGCAATTTTTTGTTTTGTTACCTCTTTTAGACATAAAATGAAAGTCAAAAAAATATGCAGACAATTTTTAGCGTTTTTTTTAATACACTGAAAGAACGTTGCAGCAGGTACAGAAATTTTAAACAATAATTGAAATTACAATAAACTATATTTAGTAAAGCACTAGCAACTGGGGCTATCGGCTTGTATAATAATGTAAATACTTACATTAGTACATAAATTGTTTCTTAATTTGTTTTTTGTTTTTTGGTTTAAATATAGTTTACGCGCACAGTTCCAAATTAAACAAAAATTATATATGTACCTACCTAGAGTGATAGAGAAATGAAAAATACTGAAATTGTGGAAATGCATAGTTTTCGAGATAGTTTACATATATTTATATACCTATGTATGATATTTTTTTAACCTAATTTGAAGCCATGTGTGTAAATTAGATTCAATTCCTTATTTAAACAGCAAAAAAAAAAAAAAATGAAATTTTGCATAAGGAAATGTTTATGGAGAAAAATAGTTTGAAAACAAATATAGCAATAGCTCCAAGATTATGTGGATTACTAAAAATCCATAAAAAATATTTTTCCTTAAGACCAATCTGCTCTTTTATAAATTCACCATCTTACGGACTTTGTAAATATATAACTCATATTCTTCAGAACTTGACAGTTGATTTTAAATACAATGTTAAGAATTCTTTTCATTTTAAAGATAAAATTAAGAATCTGAAAATTGAAAATAATGAAAAAAATTTTTTTTTGGATGTTGTATCTCTTTTACCAAGCATACCAGTTGAGCTGGCTATTAAAATTATAAAAAATAACTGGAGTAGAATATCCAAGTTCACTAATATTAGCAAAAACTTGTTTTTAAGAATTATTCGATTTTGTATATTTGATAATAGATATTTTCAGTATGATAAAAAATTTTTTTCACAAAAGAAGGGATCGCCTATGGGTTACCCGAATTCTTCTGTTGTGGCAGATATTGTCATTGAAGAGTTATTAGATTCATATTTGGAAAAATTACGAATCCGGCCAAAAGTTGTAACAAAGTATGTATGTAGATGACTTGTTATGTATTATTAATGAGGAGGAAATTAGTTTCTTACTTTAAACTTTAAACTATTTGATCCAAGAATTAAATTTCCGATTGAGAGAAAATAAAGAAATAGAATTTCATACTTATAGTTATAGTTATAAAAAAAAAATAAAAATTTATTAATAGATTGGTATCGAAAACCAACATTTCTGGTAGAATTATTAATTATTTTTCAAAACACCCAAAAAGAATAAAAATGAATACGGCGAAAAGTATTATAGATAAGTATGTACATACATATGTTAAAATTTGGTTTTCAATATTTTTTGAATTTGTGTATTTTGTTTGTATGCATATTCATTGTATTTATGAATGTTAAATTTTTTTTCAATTCATTATGTTGTTTTCATGTGTGTTGATTGTATTTTTGTACGTAAAACTTTTTCATTAAATTAAAATTTTTTATTGAATTAATAACACACAAATAAATTTTCCCGAAGAAGTCTTCCGAACGAAGATGAAATATTGAAAAATACAATAATAAAATAAAAAAAAAACCAAAAAGGACTTTGAGCTGAAAGAATTTATTGCAAATATTTTATGCATGTACCTATAACTTTGTTAAGAAAGAAGTAGAGATATAAAATTCACACATTTTTAACTAACGTACAACAAGCAATTATAAAGTGCGGTCCCACCTGACATGAGAACATTAACATGAGCGGCAAAAGTACTGTTACTGTCAGGTGAAGGTCGCAAATGTTACTGTTTTCTGTCTTAACAGCAAATGGTATTTCAATATGAAAAATGTTAAATACTTTTGATTACACATTGAAAAAAAAATTATATAGATTTTGCAGCAATATTAATACAAAGGGCACGACTGCAGCACCAAAGTGAGTTGGACAACCTAGACTATTCTAGGGTATCCAGCGGCCTGCCTACCTAACCTAATACAAAAATCATTGAACTGCGTCCAAATTTTTTTCTTTGTTATCATTCACTTTCATATTGAACTTATATTGCCGTGCACCCAGTATACATATATAACATCTAAACCATTACTAATTTTCAATACTACCTAGTTTGCTCTATAGACATTATATATAAATATATATGCCTTAAAAATCATCAAAGAAGGCAAAAGATATTAATTGAAATTTGTGTGCAAAATTTCTTCTAAATTTTCCAGCTAAAGATCTTGATTGATTTTTGTTTTTATAAAAAAGGTTTAACGGTATTTTATTTTCAATATTTCGATAACAATTTGTTATCATCATTTTAATTTTCCTGATGATGATAACAAATTGTTATCGAAATATTGAAAATAAAATACCGTTAAACCTTTTTTATAAAAACAAAAATCAATCAAGATCTTTAGCTGGAAAATTTAGAAGAAATCAATATAAACAAGATCAAATAATACGAATATTTAATTTGTGTCCAAAATTTAAAACAACTGAGATTCACAGTGTCTTTCAAATTAAATTATTATACAGATATATGATTTACCTTATTTTCAAATGAAGCATCACTGCACTGAGCTGCATTTGTATCACTAATGTTGGTCTGATTTAATTGTTCTGTCACTACTGCCACGAGACTAACGGAAGGTACAACGCCTGCTTTCACAGCTTTTGCGGTCTGTTTAGCTTGTTTTTTAGCTTCTCGTTCTGCTTTGATTTGGTCCCGAGTTTTCTCGTTACTATCCCCTAAATTTGAAGATGCATCTATGACGTTATTCTGCCTAACAGTTTCATTAGTTCGTTTCGTTGCATCTTTAGTACTCGAAATTGCATCATTTTGAACAACACCGTCAGCTTTTAGCTTTTTTGCTTGCTTTGCCAGTTTTTTCGCCTCTCGCCCGGCTTTTATTTCATCACGAGTTTTATCAATATTCAGCTCTTCTTGGGAAGAAATATCTAATGCTGGTCTGTCTGATTTTTTAATATCAGTGACGACTTTATTACATTTCCCTTTTGTAGTTTCAACTTTAACTATAGAGGCAGTTTCCAATTGTACTTCTACTTTGATTTCTGTATTAATTTCCGTTGTAATTATTTCACCGGTATTCATTGTATGTCGCTTTCTTGAGTTTGTTTTCCTCTTTGACTTTATAACACAGGGCTAAACAATATATTAACAACAAAAAAATAGTTTAATACATATTTTGTAAACATGAAATGTAATGTTGTAACAAAAGTTTGGTTATGATAGACATATGTACCTTCATATCTACATATATCCTTGTTTTGGCTTTTATGTAGTAAGGATAAACAAATAAACAAAATTAATAAGTTTTACTTTTGTATACCGCTAACTTTTTCAATAACATTGGTAAATGATTTTTTTAAAGGGATTTGACGCCTTTAATTTTTTAGCATGATCAGTGATATTTTTTATATCTTTTATCTCTTTACAGACTTACCTTTTATGTTAAACTTTATTTTTTTAATATTTTTATTTAATATTTTTTGCACACGAAGACAATTTGTCATTCAATTGTCAAAGCAGGGCTGAAATAATCAGTACAGTCCGTTTTTAGTAAACATTAATACGCGCTTACACCGAAATCTACAATGGAATTAACCCTAGAATAACGTACCGTGTCCACCTAACATGAAACTAACTTTAACGCTGACTTCAAGTTAAAGCTTAAGAGCCAAATAAACCACACAAATTGCTTGCCAAACATGTCAAAATTTTAGGTTCGTGCAAATATTTTTGTTCGTTTGTCATTTTAGTTTTTGCAGAGTGAGGTGGTTGAAGAAGTAGCAGAGGGAAAAGAGAAAAAAAGTTTTTTGTAATAATGCTTAGAATGACGCAAAGTTTTTAATTTGTATGTGTGATTAAATTACATTTACATGTGTTGTATTTGTATGTTTTGGGTGCAAGCGGAAAGCGTGTATTTGGCAAGCAGTTTGCGTAGTTTATTTGACCCTTTAGTATGAAGAGCGTATGTTGAAGTATGGTTAAAGTTATAACTTAGTTTTTAAAACATTTCCTTTAGAAACTTTGTTATAACTTAAATTGACATTTAAGTATAAGAGCCTGCTGTTAGTAGTTGTTCTTCATACACTGATTTTAAGTCTACACGTAACAGAATTCTCTCTGCGATTGAATTTAACGTTCTCATCTCAGATATAATCGCAGGTGTGGACACTAAGTAAGTTACGCTTTCGTACTGACAAAACATAAACATAAGCTTGAACATTAACATATTTTTGCTGTTATTCTGCCGACGTTATTGCTTATGTTCCAAAATAAATAGTGCGGGTGGCGACGTGCAGTAAAGTGTCAATAAGATAAAGACTTATGGACTACACAGATCGATAGATTTATAAAACTTACCTAGGAAAGTGGTATTATATCATTTTTTTTTTTTTTTGATATTGTGATAAACGTGAAAAAAACTCCGGGCGACGATGTGAGAAAAGGTTTAATTAGAGAACAACAACAAATTTCCAGAGGAAACTTTTTATAAGCTGCTGGTAACAATCGTAACCTTATCCCTAGTTATATAGAAGAATTGATTTCAATTTTAACTTTAAAGGCATACCCTCGCTGAAACGTGGTCGTGTTTACATTTTTTTTTTGAAACTATCGAAATATTTTCAACTTGCCAGAAAATAAAGTGTAAATCTCAGTATATTGATTCACAATATTCCAACAAACATCCGGCAACGCTTTAGCATGCCAAATGCCAAAATCGATTTAATACTGCTTGGCCATTGAAAAATATTCTTACTACATTTGAGCATACTAAAAAATTGATTATAAATAAAATGTCTGCAATTATATCACAAATTATTCGCCGCAAAATTGCAACCTCTTCTCCAAGGCTTGGAACAGCCGCCACTGCTGGCGACCACTCAGGTAAATTATGATACAAAGGGAAAATTTTTAAAGCAAGATATGAAAGTTATATAATGTTATGACCCTAATCTAAAGAATTCTTTAAGAAAGTAAACTAGCACAATAATAATTCTCTACTTGCAGGTGGTTACAAGATGTGGAAACGTTTATCTTTCTTCGTTGCTTTTCCATGTGTTGGATTGTGCATGCTAAATGCCTACTTGGCTCACCAAGAACATGCTCATCACCCGCGTCCAGAGTTTGTAAAATACGAATACTTGGCCAAACGCGACAAACGTTTTCCTTGGGGAGATGGCACTAAATCTTTGTTCCACAACCCCCATACCAACGCTTTACCTGATGGTTACGAAGCCTAAGGCGAGTCATATATTTGATTGATAGGTATTTGGAAGTAAATTATAAAAAAAGGTTAAATAAGTCATACACAAATAAAGAAATAAAATTTGCTTCTCAAAAGAACAATATCTGCATATGCCGTGAATGTGCTGAACTTTACATACATATACTTATGTATATGTATTTTAAAACTAAATAAATCCAATGTATTAAATTTTAAAAACTCCAACATAAACGGATATTGTGCTACATTTTTTTTAATTTCTCGATTTGTTCTCATAGGAAATTCAGGCAATATTTTTGTATAGATATACATATACTTATTTACTCCATATAAATTTTTCCCCATGAACTATATAGTTTAGAGATTTTTCTCCGAGAAAATTGAATACTAATCAAAAACTTAATCTTATTTGGAGGAAAAATCAAAATACTTCAGATAGAGAAACAAGCAATGAAATTGCAATTAAATCATTATGACAAACTCAAATTTAAAAATTAGTAGATGCACGTAATTAATCTACCGAATTAGATATAATCAATTATAAATTCGATATTTTTGGGGATATAGGTACAACTTTTTCGACGACGATATGACTATAAAAATATCGTTGGTATCATGTTGACAACCCTTATTTCGCATGTTTCTCCACTTGAATTTTTTAGTGGTCCTGGTACATTTCGGTTAATTACACCTCGTCACAAAGTTTTAATGGAATAGTTTCATCACTAACGGGTTTATAATTAGTTGTATAGAAAAAGAACGCATTGATACAAACAGTTTCTATTATGTCCATTCCTTTTCTCGTAAAATTGTAATTGTTAGGGCAAAGACAATAAATATCAATTTTTTGTATTTGGTTAGGGCCTTTTTACATGAGACCCAGGAGAGTTATGCAGGCGGCTACTTTTTACAATGATGACAAGAAGGAAATATTGAATTAGTTAAGTGAAGGTCCTCAAAGAAATTGTTTTGTATTTTAAAGAATTTAACCCTTATTATGTGAGATTATGTACATATAGCTTAGTAACTTATCAGGTAAAAATATTTATGTTTAATTATGAAGTTAGAAATTATGTTCCGTAAATTAACTTTACTGTCAACTCTTTTTCTCTGGGAACGTAAAAACTTGAGCTGTTAGCATATTGGGTAGTCCTCGTGACGCTAGAGCTATAAAAACACTATGTTGCAAGGATTTAAATATTTTTCTCATACAAGAAATTGGGTTTTTTTTAAAGTGAGATCACCTTTGAATTTAAAAAATTATAGGTACATAGTTAGAAATTATAAAATTGCCATTTGAAGCTTAATGATCTTGGAAACAATAACAGTGAATGTCAAATGACCGGCATTGTTGACTGAAACATACATAGTCAAAAGTTTCTATCAAGTTCTTAAGGGCGGTATGCAAAACGATCGAAACTTTCGTATACGTATGATAATTCTTCTAACCATTACCAAAAATATATGTAAACATATAACATTTTTGTGAATGTGTTGCAAATAACATTTGAGTGCATTAGTATCGGTCATCTATTTCTTGTAGGTAAATGCATTAAATTTTCCATGCTTGCAAGTCAATTTTTAAAGAAGTAAAAAACAAAAAAATTGGTTTTACTCACTAGCTTTAAATTTTTTGAAAAGTAAAAAACTTTACTCAGCTCAAAAATTTAAAAATAACGTTAATTTTTATGATGCTGCATTCGAAACAATCTCCAAAGGCCTATATTTTTCAGCTTAATAATTTACGTTAACAACACTTAAAGTATCTCCATAAAAAAGGATTTCTTTCATTTTATTGGGAGAGTATAGTGCTGCCACACCTAAGACAAAAAATAAATATCGTCAATCCGTTGGAAAAATCGGTCAATGATGAGCGCATATTTTTTGAAATTATTTGAATTTATAAGCTATTTCTTTTACAGCCAGTTTACCAATCTCGACAGCGTGCTTGCGTTCGCAATCTAAGTGAAAGAAAATTGATTTGGGTTCGTCTAACTTTTTTCTATGCGAACGATCAAAATACATAAGAATATGCGAACGAATAGTAGTGAGATAGACAAATCCAAATTCATTCGAATGTGAGTGACTGGCTTTCCTTCGCATTAATTTTCTTTCGAAATTGGTAAACTGGCTGTTAATTAAATTTATTTCCTTAATTTCCATTGTTATATATTTTCGAAAGAAGTCAACTTTATTAAATGGATCTAAAATTCGATTTTTTATATTAATAGCAAATATTAAAAAGTATATGTTAAAAAAAATTCAAAAAGTTTTTTGTTATAGATGCATTTATAACAGGTGAAATTGACAGCGCAGCTGATAACTTTTTTTTAATTTTAATCTTTTTCAGATGTCAATCGAATAATTAAAACAAATTTGAAAAAAAAAATTTAAAACAATTTTTTAAATTATTATTGTATCTTGAGCGCCAGGTACCATCCAGAATTCTCCCCAATCTGGCTGGCCATTTTCACCTTTTCAAGCTCTATCATCTGAGACTTTAAATTTCACAAAATAATTAAAACTTTCACGAAATAATTAAGTTTTTCTTTTGTTGTAAATTTTTTTTAAAGAAATTTGAAAAAAAATTTGTTTGAAACAATTTTTTAGTTATGTATTGCAACTTTATTCAGAATCCTCCGCCTTTTTCACCTTTCCGAGCTTTATGATCCGAGACTTTAATTTTCACGAATAGTTAAAGTTTATCTTTTATTGTCAATTTTTTTATTATATTTTTTTTGAATTCCTTTTTGTGTTTATATTTTTTCCTTGACGTTTGAAAAAGATTTTTTTTTATAGTGTTGTATTTATTGCTCTTGCATATACCTGTTATGAATTCGCCTTGGATGCATTCGTTTTAGTAAATTTCAGATACATAAATAGATTCGTTTATATTTACAAAACAAAACAATATCATTAAATCTATAATAAAAAAAAAAAAACATTTGGCAAGCAGTTTATGTAGTTTATTTGGCCCTTAAAGTGCGGTCTCCACCTGACATGAAAACACTAACTTTGACGCTAACTTCAAGTGTGGGGCGCTCATGTTGAAGTTTGGTTAAAGTTATAACTTCGTTGTTAAAACATTTCATTTCGAAACTCTGTTATAACTTAAATTGAAAACAGCCTACTAATTGTAGTAGTTTTCCGCCATTTTTATTTTTTTACTATGAGAAGTTATAACTCTAACATTACTACGTGTCCGCCACCTTAAACAGACAGATATATAAACAGCAAGTTTTAACTTAATGTTTTAACTGCGTTTCAAGTTAGGTGTAGACTACATGTAAGGGCACTATAACATTTTAATCACAGAATACAATTTTAATGTTGTGGTGGGGTAACATTATAAATCGTTAAAGTTTTACGTAAATCAAATTTGGGAATGTAATTGCACTAAAGAAATATCGTCCAGTCTGGTAACTAAGCGCGAGCGTCTTTGAGAAATTCGTTTATTTATATTTAGTTTTTGTTGTGATGCACAAACGAATTGTTGCAATTATCAGGAAAGCGAAAGAGTTGTTTATTAGTAGTGAATAAAAAGCCGCCTAATGCATTTTTTTCTTATTGAAAACTTTAATCTCAACTCGAAATGTGCACATCAAGTATGTTCTATTGATATACTATGTATTTATTTGTTAAAATGAAAATAGCAAAATTTTAACCTTGATACAATGTTAAATAAACGTCACAAAAACATGCATTTATAACAACAATAATAATAAAAGCGGTCTTTTACCTTAAATGTATAAATAAATATTTGGGAACTAAAAATTAAAAAGTGACAAATAAATGAAAAAAATCTAATATATATGAGAGTAGAATGCAAAAATTTAAAGAAATACAAAGGAAACGTTAATAAACCGTTCTATGGTTAATAGGTAAAGTATTTAAAAAAAAATTAGATTTTGGCCTAGAAACAATAGTTATTGGAATTTGGCGTGGCGTGTCTGGCATTTATTTGCCTAAATTTCGAATGCGTTAGAGAGGATAGTTACAAAGAACACAGTTTGTGCTAATGGCAGTAAAGGATAAAAAGAAATGCTTAATGAGCAAAAGTCGATAAAAGCAAAAAACGGAGAGGCACCAAACTAAAACCCTTATAGGTATCAAACAATCGAAACAGAATAAAATACAACGCAAATCTTGGTGTTTTTGTTGTTATTTTTAAACAGAACTTAAAACTCATAGTCACTGCATTAAAATTACTAATAAGTCATCAAACAAAAAAGTATTAAGTAGAATAAAAAAAAAAATAGTAATCATGACGGATGAATGCATATCGACTTGTGAGTACATAACGAGTGCAACATTAAAAATGAACAATACCACGCAGCCAAACGATGTTTTTGATGGAATAAATGACGAT
Source organism: Thecocarcelia acutangulata (assembly GCA_914767995.1). Taxonomy (NCBI): domain Eukaryota; kingdom Metazoa; phylum Arthropoda; class Insecta; order Diptera; family Tachinidae; genus Thecocarcelia; species Thecocarcelia acutangulata. The sequence goes on along the minus strand of OU612098.1, from coordinate 90,524,622 downwards.
GATACTGCTGGCAGTCATGGCATTGGCAATAGAAACAGCTTTGATAGACCCGATGCATTGGGAATGGGTTGTGAGGAAAATACAAATAGTGGAACATATCCTTCAAATGGCAATACTGTGTAAGTTGTTTTATTGTTTATAAAATCTTAGCAGCATAATTATTATTATGTATTAATGTTTGTATGTAAAACTTTTTTCTAATGTCCTTTACTATTTGCAATCGAAATGTCGGAACAAGTCCAGCTTAAGCACACTCCTGTAAACTAAAAAAAATCTTGGTTTGGGGGGGATAGAAAATTGAAAAATAAGAAGAAAATGTCTAGTGAAGAAGTTGGCGGAAATGCATAGTTACCGAGTACCTACGTGAAAATGTTATTTTCCAATATATTTGTGAAGTTATTTAAGCAAAATTAAAAAATCCTTCTTAAAGAAAAACTTAAGAAAGGAAAAACTTGAACTAAAAACCCGTTGTACAAATGTACAAAAACCAAAAATCTAATTTAAAAATTATAAAGTTCAACAAAAATTCAATAAACTAAAATTAGTAGAAAGAAAGCTTTTGAATAAATAAATTAGATTGTGCAACAATTTTTTAATTCCATAGATGCTAATAGAGTTTTTACAAAATTTTAGATCATGTGTTACGGAAGTGTTCGATGAAAAAATGTTTTTTAAAAAATAAAAATGTGATTAAAAATTTATTAAACAATACTGGATCAATTAACAAATATGTCTTGCATAGCCGGGCGGAGAGATTTTCTCCTCTATGATACAACAAACACCTGTTTCGCTGACCAAAGTTTCTCTACATAGCCGGCCTTTGGCCGGGCGTAGAGGTTCTCCTCTATAGTATACAAATAAAACACCTGCTTCGCTGACTAAAATTTCACTGCATAACCGGCCTTTGGCCGAACGGACGGATTTTCTCTCCTATGGTATAATAAACACCAGCTTCGCTGAGTAAAGTTTCTCTGGAATAAACATTTTTTATACTTTATTTCCTGTATTTCAAACAAGTTTAAAAAAATGTTCGCATATCCAAAAAGTCTTATTTAAGAGTTTTCAAATGATACCAATTTTGCATAAATAACTTTAAAAATTAAATGGGAAATCGCAATTTTATGTATAGGAATATCGAAACTACAAAAAAAAATTTTCTAAGACTTGTATGGAAACTAAAAATTTGAAATGCGTTTTTCACGAAACGAGCTTTTTTATAGTTATGACCATGTTGCAATAAAGGAGCGATATGTTCATATTTCTTAACTTTTTTTTTTTATCTTGGACCAGTACTCAGGGGATGACCCCTACATATGCAGTGCATTGTACTGGAACTGGGAAAATAGGTTATGATGAGGAGAAAAGAGGGAGTAGTGTTTGTCGAGGTTTAACTTCAACAATAACAACATGAAAGACCAAAGGAAACTCTATTACAGCATTTAGAATATTGGAATTAAATTAGTTAAAACTTATCAGTGCCCAGTGTATATACCTTCGACACTGCTCAGATTATCAAAATTTAGTCCAACACCTTCCATACTACAAGGCAATGAAATGAATTGAAAATAAATTAATAATGAACATATAAAGAAAACATGGACAACGGCGAAAAGGGAGAAAAAAACACATGTACACATCTTGCTACCTATTCCGGTGCATTTTGGATTCATACGAAGTTAATAATGGACATATATATGCAGACAATATGGACCACGGTGAAAAAAAAAAAAAAAACACGTGTACACAACTTGCAACCTATTCCGATGCAATTTGCTTTCATAGGAATTTAAATAATGAACATACATATATAGAAAATACGGATAGCAGTAAAAAAAACGTGTGTACAGGATGAGAGACAGAACACTACTCCAACTGTTGATTTGTATTAAAAAAAAAATAATCCGAATTAATGAGGAGGAGGAATTAATGGGCTTATCGTTTAATTCGTTTGATTATAGGCTCCCTAATTACTGTGATCTTCGAATTAAAGGGTTACAAATTATCGGAACTCCTAACTCTGTATGAATAAATAATATAAAACAACTATAAACAGCTTGTTTTCTATGTTTCCCAGCTATCTATATGTCGACATTTCATAGGAACTACTCTAATCATCAGTAGACTTTGGAAATTTTTGAAAGATATTCTCAAACATTTAACTTTATATTCCAACAATCCGAATAAATTGCTGAGAATTTAAAAAGAAAAATGCTCTAATAATATTCGTCAAAACACAAAAAACAAGCTTTTCTATTTATAAACGTCTCTAACATTTCTTTACATCTTTCAAACAAATGAACAGCCGTTGGTTGCTACGATTTGCTTTTTGAAAGTATCGAAGAGCAGAGAACAAAAATTCAAACAATTAAGTTTAAGTAGTTCCTATGAAATGTCGACATATAGATAGCTGGGAAACATAGAAAACAAGCTGTTTATAATTTTTTACTGGTATAAATGTTAGAAGCTTAAATAGCGAATAAAAAACTTAATTGTTTGAATATAAAACAACATTTTAATTTAGCTACAATAAATATGTTCTCATAAGGCTTATCCGCACTCTTTGTACACTTCATTAACACAATTAAATACAATATTTGATAAGCTTTCTCGTTGCCCTCAAAAAGTAACAAATCCAACAAAACACTCTTTGTAGACTTCATGGAATGCATTCAAACACACAATTAAATAAAAAAAAATAAGGCTTATTCGCAGCAGTGTATCAAATAGTCAATTATCTGAAATTGAAATTAGGTTGTAGTCCAATATACATTTCGAATAGCGCATTCGAAAATATGAAGCTAAAAACACTAGAGGTGTTTAATTTAAAAATAAAAATAAAAAAATTTAAATCTAGCGATAACTTTTTTGTTTTTTTTTTTAAGAAACAAAAAATGCCCACACAAATGTACTTAATTTTACATACGCACATACAAACATATACCTTCCATTGTTTAAATGTAAATTACAGAAACAAAAAGAACTTATCGTTTTCTTTATATTTTATTTTATCCATAATTTAGCACTGTTTCTGAATTAAAATGTATGGTGGCTCGTATGCCAACCGAGCGCAATGCCGTGGAATACAATATGAACCACAAAAAGCGTGGTTTAGCGTTAATATTTAATCATGAGTTTTTTGACATACCATCGTTAGAAAACCGGAAAGGCACTAATGTTGACTGTGAGAAATTAAAGAAAACATTTAAAAGTTTAGACTTTGAAGTATCAACATATAAAGATTGTAAACTACGTGAATTTCTTGAGCACATTGACAAAGGTAAGAAATATATTCCTACTGATCTCTTGAGTATAAAGTCTAAAAGATATACACATGCAATATAATACATAAAACTAATTTTAAAACGTGCTATTTAGCTGCCGCACTAGATCATAGTGATCATGACTGTATTGCAATTGCAATTTTAACACATGGTGAGCAGGGTTACTTATACGCCAAAGATGTTATGTACAAATTAGATACTATTTGGCACTACTTCACTGCCAGAGATTGCCCAACTTTAGCAGGCAAACCGAAATTATTCTTTATACAGGCCTGCCGCGGTGATCGTTTGGATCCTGGCATTAAGTTGCAAAAGACTGAAACAGATGGCGAAACATCATCTGAAATGAGTTATCGTTTACCCGTGCATGCTGACTTTCTTATTGCATACTCAACAATACCAGGTGAGTTTTTCTTTTGCTGTATTCATATGTTATGTCTGTGTGAACAAGTGACGCATAAAGCGATAAATAACAGTTCTCCGACAACGAACGATTCTACCCAATTTCCGCAATTTCAAATAAAAAGAAATTTACCAGAAATGACAACAGAATTTCTTAATTTATAATTATAATTACATTATAATTTTGAGTTTTTGTTTTCTGAAACTAGGAATTATCATATATTTTGGAATATTGTGTTATAAAAAATTATAAATAGCTTGTTTTCTATGTTTCCCAGCTATCTACTCGTATATGTCGACATTTCATAGGAGCTACCCTAATCATCAGTAGACTTTGGACATTTTTGAAAGATATTCTCAAACATTCAACTTTATATCCCAACAATCTAAATAAATTGTTGAGAATTTAAAAAGAAAAATGCTCTAAAGGCCGTGTCAGATAAAACTTTATCGCTTTGCGTGAAGTTTAAAACGTTAACAGAAAAGCGCAAAGCAAAAGGTGTATGGCACAATAAAAACTTTGGTAACGCTCACGATTTGTTTATTTATCTAAAATTTTTTGTTGTTAATTTTTACATTTAATCATTTCTTATGATAACAGAAGTTAGAAATATTATTAGACGAACTACTGAAATTGGTTCTAATTGTTTTCTTAGTGCATAAAGCTGTTAGAAAAAACTTCAACGCGTAAAAAGATGAAAGTCGCCGAACTTTTCGCTTCGCGTTGCGTTAAAAGTGCTCTATGTGACATGTTTCATATAAGTATATATATTTTATTTTAGATGTCAAAGCGAATTTGCAACGCAAAGCGAAGCAAAAGTTTTATCTGACACGATCTTAATAATATCCGCCAAGCACACAAAAAAAAACAAGCTTTTTCATTATTAGAGCATTTTTTTTTTAAATTCTCAATAATTAATTTAGATTGTTGGGATATAAAGTTGAATGTTTGAGAATATCTTTCAAAATTTTCCAAAGTCTACTGATGATTAGGGCAGCTTCTATGAAATGTCGACATATAAATAGCTGGGAAACATAGAAACTAAGCTATTTATAATTTTTTATTGGTATCAATGTTAGAAGCTAAAATAACGAATAAAAAACTCAATTGTTTGAATATTATGTCATATAATTGTTATATAACTATGATAAATAGTTGAACTTATTGAATATTTCTAATATTATATAATGGTATTTGGGATTATAACAAATAGCATATGTGATCAATATGAGACAAATATACACGAAAAAAATAAATAAGAGCTCGACATCATGTTTACAAGATACCGAGTTCGAATTCTAGTTTGTGCTGATGAGCAGTGTAGCGACTGCGAACCAGCTAGTCAAACAGTTTGATGTGTCGTCATGCCGTTTTCTACTGGAGGTTTGTTTTTTACCCTTGATTATTGTATCGTTAATATAATTTTAAGTCTTAAAAAATTAAGCACCCAACAAACCAATTTTTCGCAAAATTTCATATAAGACACGTTACCGCTTTATTAAAAATTTTTTTATTATTACTCATTATACAAATTGCATTTGCTGGTTATACATTAATGAGCATTTTCTTTTAAGGTTTCTATTCCTGGCGAAATACTACCAATGGATCGTGGTTTATACAGTCTCTCGTCGAAGAATTAAATAGCAATGGAAAGAACTATGATTTACTTACACTTCTTACATTTGTGAATCGTCGAGTGGCTATGGACTTTGAATCGTGTGTACCAACCCGACCCATAATGGACCAACAGAAACAAATACCTTGTATTACATCAATGTTAACACGCATCTTACGTTTTACTGATAAAACTACACAAAACTAATTGCTGGTTTCATTTGAAATTTTTTTCCATTTCTCGTAATAAATATGCGTACGTACATATTGTATGTGTGTATGTTTATGATTGTAACAACAATGTGTCATACAAATTGCGTACAAATTTACAACAAATGAAATTTTCGAATTCTTTTACAACACAATTGTTAAAAACATGTTTTTTTTATTTTTGTAATTTAAGCATTAGAACAAAATTTTTATAAGAAATTATTTGAAAAAAAAAGAAAAGATTTTTTGAAAAATTACCCTGATTCTAACATTTAAGAACTAACGGTATTTATACATATAAGTACATATTACTGAATATCATATTTAACTGTACATTTATTTTCAATTTTAAAAGTTAATGCTAATATTAATATGGAACTGAATTTTTTAGTGCTATAAATACCTTCTTCCATTTAAATACTTGCCTTTTTTTAAACAAATTCATCGAAACTTTATTTAGATGTATTTTAATTTAAGTTCGTTCATATACATACATAATTTGTAGCTTCGTTGAAGATAATTTTTGCATTTTTTGTACATAATTGTTTCTTTTTTCTAAAAGGAAACAACGCATATTAAAAAAAAATTCTACATAAATTGTATATTGCTGTTCCAAATTACAAATCATGTAACTCAAAAGAAATAGAGGTGTCTAATTTAAGGAACTTTTTATTGATTAAACAATACCTGTAAAAAATATATATATTTTTTTGTTACATGGATTTTATGTTTGGAGTTATTGCCTTCCACAATGGTTGCCATTTACATTTAAGCTCTGATAGTTTTATATGTTTAACACACATTTTCTCAAATTTAAAGAATACATAATAAATATGTGTATGAAATCAAAACAAATTTAATTAATCTTTCATTATTGGCTTTTGTCGTGGTTGTTTTATTATAGTGGCTACTACAGTTTTATTATAGATCAGATCGAAAAAGAAATTTTTATTTATTAATCTGTTACAAAACTGTTATAAGCGTAATTTAAATTTGCCTACCACTAAGGAGAAATGCGTGATAAAATGGCCGGCAATAAGTACAATTCAGGAGTATGGACCCACAGACTATAGGGACACGCCAATATACTTTACTTTGAAAAGGACCTAGTCACAGATCTAATTGCCTACTGCATCCCAAAACCATTCCTCTCAAGGAGCTTTGGCTACCAAATCGACGAATCTCCCTTAAAATCTAGATCCTTCTATGTTTACACGGATGTTTCCAGAAGAGGAGAAATGTTTTTGGGAGGAGTTTACATAGAAAAATTTAAAACTGAAATATCCTGCAGACGGATGTAGTGTTCTTCAAGCTGAAATATCGGTTATAAATAAAGCGGCCAGATGGCAAATGTTTACCAAGATATTGGGCAGAAATATCATGATAATAACGGACAGCAAGGTCACCATCAAATTCCTGATTGGAATATGCACTAATTCCAGCCTAGTCCAGGGATGACGGACATCTCTAAACAAGATGGTGAGACATTCTAATCTAACCCTAAAATGGCTACGTGGACACGTGTCCAATAACGGCAACAATATTGCCGACGACTTAGCCAAAAAAGGGACCACCCTAGTGGATAGGGATATCGATCTCTTCTGCGGAGAACCCTTATCTGCATGCTGGAAGAGAATAAAGCTCCACACGCTGGAATATGCCTAAGAAAAATGGTTTGCAGAGTCCCCATGTCTTATACCAAGGAATCTGTGGCTGCATATCAAATTTAAGAGAACAAAGCAGCTCTTAAAATTACCTAGAGCTCACTTGAGAGTTACAGCAGCAGTCATCACTAGGCATTGCACGTTTGGAAACCATGCCAGGAGACTGAGGCTTACCCTACTGCAGAAGGCGAAGACGATACTTCACCTTCACGGAATATGCTGGCATTGCCGCCTAAGGTATCTAGGAGAGCGGATCTTCAAGAGCCTATCAACTCTGGCCTCGGTAAACCTGACCGCGCCATCTTTATTTATCAGCAGTAGCGGATAGCTAGTACAACCTAACAGCCATATATATCCCAACTTCTTCCCTCCTAACTATATCTCCATAGCTACCTCCTTATTTTACGGGCAAACACAAGGGGAACAAATTTAGGAACCAAGGGAGCTGGAGAGCCTAGGACATACTGCGGAATCCAGCGGTCTGCCTACCTAACCTATGTACAATTCTGAAATTAAAAAAAATTTTGAGGATTTTCGCAGTGGAACTTCGCAAAAAGAAATTGCTTTAAAATAGTTCACTCCAGTCTACAATTTGCCGAATAACCAACAGTGGCAAGGTTCTAACGGTTCAAAATGGGGGAAAGCCTTGTAACACTACAGTACGAGAAGGCAGAAAAGTAATTTTTTTTCGAGAAATATTCTAAGGCATTTCAAGGAAAACTAAAACTGAAATTTCAATTGATGCCAGCTGCTTAACTATTAAAAGAAGAGTGCGGGAATACAACCTCAGAAGTTATAAGTGTACAAAAAAACCCCAAAAAACATTTAGATTTATTAAAATAACTTAAATATATCAACTAATTTAATTTTGTTCAAAAAAATTTAGGGATAGCTGAGAGTAGACGTTTGGCTGTAACTGTTTTGACCGCTATTGTATGTATAAATAGCTCTTAAACAAAAAAACAGTTATAAAATCATAAATACTTTGCTTTTCGCCTTCATATTCTCACTTCGGTTATCCTACTGATTTGGACGTATTCATTCCGCGCTAAATGTTTTCTTAGTTTTTCAGCTGGGTAGCTGGTATTCTTGATTTAGCTTTTTTATTTTTATTAATTATACAATATATTGTTAATTATTTTTTATTTTTGTTTTAAACATTTTTGTAAACTCAGGCTATGCTGCTGTGATGTAATATAATTATATTGGCCCTTGAGGCTTTGTATTGCATAGTTTTGTAAATAAATGAAATGAAATCAACAATAAAAAAAAACCGGCTAGTTTTAGTATTAGCATTACACATATTTTATTTGTTAATATTTTGTATAAATTTATAACTATACAAAAGTTAGATGCATATAAAAAAAATAATAGTAAAAAAGAAAAAAAAACGCAAACATACGTACATATGAGTATATCGTTGGTCTCAGGTAAAAATGCCCTAACTCGAATTTCTACCGACTTCGAATTTTTATTATTATTATTTTTTTTTTTATTAATTTTACACAAACCCATCTGGTCACAAAGATTTAATGAAATAGTTTCATAAACCACAGCTTTACAAGCAATTGCACAAAAAAGTTACTACATGACAGTTTCCATTCTTTTTTCCATCTCCTGTAAAGTTGCAATTATGTTAGCTAGGACCTTTCTACATGACACCAGCAATATGTAGATATTTAAATTAATATCTTACTCATAAAGTACAAAAACTAATTCATGCCAGGATAAAGAACTTTTAATGAATAAACATATTTAAGATTTTTATTTTTTCAAAATTATTTTACCATCTTTAATTTTTATTCGACCCTCTTTCGCCATAGCCGCGGCTTGTGCTTTAGTTACTGTTATTTTCTGAACTTTTTTTCTTTTTTCAGTTTGTGGTGCAACACTGTTGTCAACAGATTGAGTGGGTGATAATTCACCCCTTAAGTCCTTTTCGATTTTTATAGTTTTAGGGGAGGGTACCGATTCCGTTTTTATCATTTTTTCTGTCAGTGTTGTCTTTGGTGATGTTTTAGTTGCAGTTATTTTTGTTGAAGTTGTTCTGGTTGGTGTTGTTTTAGTTGGTGGTGTGCTAATTTTCGACACAATCATGTTTTTAGGCAACTTAAACATAGAATCAATGCTTGGCTGATTTGGATCTTTAGCGGTTACTGAAGTATTTGGAATTTTTCGTCTTAGCTGTGGAGACTGCTTGGCTTCTTGAGGTGTCTCTGTTTGTGTTATAACCTGCTTACCAGTCGAACCTAGCTTGCGTTGCTTCAATGCTATCAACGAAATATTTTCCTCTTCAGCAACGATTTCATGTTTCTTTTCGTCAACAGGGCTTTGAATAATTATTTGGTTAATTATCTTTGGAGATGTTTTTTCTGATAAAAAAAAAATAATTCAGATGAAAAAACGCATTACAACTTTTACAAGCTTTGTTTAAAGAATATTGTTCTATAAGCATACTTCCAAAAATTTTTGAAATAAACGTTTAAAACATCTACTTTTTTCAGGAATGAAATGAATCAACTATAGACATTGCAAATAACAAGCATCATATTGCTGATTTACAGCCAGTTTACCAATTTGGAAAGAAAATAAATAAGAAAGTTAGCCACTCACATTCGAATCAATTCGTTCGCATTTTCTTATGTATTTTGATTGAGTTTTGACACATCGTTCGCATAGAAAAAAGTTAGACGAATCGAAATCAATTTTCCTTCGCTTAGATTGCGAACGCAAGTACGCTGTCGAGATTGGTAAACTGGCTGGTAATGATTTGTTTAAATTATTTAACTGGTAAGAAAATTTTAAGCATTACGGTTTACCAATGCAGAAGTATTTAATAAAGTAAAACAAAATAATGGGTGCTTCAAAACAATACACTTTTTCTGGTACGAGTGCCCCCTATTACTTTTAATGTTTTTTTTTTTAATTTCTGCTTTGTAGCTATTGTTGTTCCGGAGTTAAAACCTAAAAAATATTTATATAAATAATAAATAAGGAATTCAAAGCCTTACCACTTTTTACATTTTTCTTTAGCAAAGAAATCTGCGATTTGCCGTCGTCAGAAAATTTGTCATCTTCCAAAAATTCAATGATAGAATTTGAAACTTCATCATTAGCCACATCACTATCACTTTGTTCTCTTTTAAGGACTTCTTCCTGCTTATCGGCTTGTGCTCGATCGTCAGCATGATACGCCTCCATTTCATTGATGTGGTCAGAATCCGTATGTACTTGTAATTTATCTGCGGACATAAAGATTAAGTCGCAAAATTCGCAGGCAAAGAGTTCACCTGACGAGTGAGCTTTAATATGAGACACCAACTCTATCATATTATCAAATACATCTTTGCACAAGGGACATGTTAGATCCGTCTCATTTGCGTGTATAGATGAATGTTTTATAAGTTTACCGCGACTTTCGAAACTTTGGTTGCACTGCATGCAAGAAAACATAATGGCATTTGCTGGATCTTCGATATTTTTGTGAGAGCGCAAATGGCGTGTTAAATGATGCGACAGTAAATAAGATTTTCGACAAAATTTGCATGGATATGGCCTACGACCAGCATGAGCAGTCAAATGTCGGGCTAATTTTGAAGCAGTTGAAAAGCTCTCTGAGCAATACTGGCATGAAAATGGTTGTTGCCGAGAATGTACAACCTCGTGACGCTCTAGACCTTGCTTAAAAGCGAATCCCTTATTGCAGATTTTGCATTTGAACGGTCGATTTATATTATGTTTTTCATAGTGCTTATCCAAATCATCTTTCGATATAAATGCCCGCTCACAATGAATACATATAAACTTTGGTACATCTGTATGGGATTTTTCATGACGCGTCAACAAGCTTGAGCGAGAAAACGCTTTTTCGCAAACTGCACATTTGTAAGGTTTTTCGCCATTATGTATGAATGAGTGTCGTTGCAAATCATATTTAGAAAAGAAGGATTTTTCGCAATATTCACAATGAAATTTACGATCTCGTGAATGGTTCTTCATATGAAGATCGCGCAGTTGCAGTAATGGAAATGTGCGTTCGCATTCAGGACATGGAAATACATTTGTTTCAATTGGAACCGCATTATTCGGGTCTGGTTCGCCTGCGTAAACGTCATCTTCGTTTAATATTTCTGCCGTTATTTCCGTTTTACCATCGACGTCTTGTTTAATTGTCGGCACACTGAGGCGTGGCTCATTCCCTTGTTCTGCTTCCTTATTAAGTATTCTTATAGACGACTTATTTAGCAGCTTTGGCTTTTTAGGGCTATTTTCTGGTTCTAAATATAATAGATTTTCCGCATTATCTTCTTCCATTTCATTTATATCTTCAGATGCTATAAGCTGTTGAATATCGTCAATCGACAATTCCTCGTTGTTTTCAATTTTTTCCAAAAATGTTATAGTACATTCTGTATCTGCTTTCTCTATTTTAGCTATTATTTCTGTGCCCTTATCAAACTCCGGTGATATATCGGGAGTTATTGATTCTGTTGTATTGACTGGTTTATAATGTGCAGAGTTAAGTATCTTCTTGGGCATTAGCAAAGTATCTGTTAAAACGGGATTTTTTGGGTTACGTTGGATGCGGAATGGTGTAGTCTTTAGTTTCGATAAAATTGGCATATTTGGTTTATCTAGGCAAGACGGCCAAACTCCAGTTAAAGGAAACTGACGCAAGAGATTGTCAGCTTTTTTGCACATTTGTTTAAACTGATAACTGTACTCAAACAAATCTATGCAATCAGAGCACACATAAGGAGGCATGCCGTCATTGCTAAATACCTACAATATAAAAATTGGATATTAATTAAAGTTAAAGGTTTTAGTGGCCAATTTAGTGAATAAAACCACCTTTCACTATACAAAATGTTAAAATTGGCATAACAAAAAAGGCGGAAAAAGTGTGTATTGGCTAAGCCGCGACGCTTATCGTGTAATATCCAAACTAAAGGCCATCGAGCAATATACATATGTAGCTGTTTTATTAAAATTAACTTACCTCAATTGATGCTATAGCCATAATTTGTATAGGAAGGGGTGCCGAAGATTTGATGCGCGTATCCCGCATATAAATATTGGACATTTTCGAAAAATCTTGGCTCAGGCAAAAGCGACAAATTCTTTTCTTTTTCAAATCAGCTTGCAAAACTTCCTGGTCTAAAGTATTCATCTTCTTTTGTAATTTCTTGACAAGTAAAAATTCCGAAAATATTTATACTGTATTTGTTAATAAAATCTTCCAATTACACAGACGAAGTTTTATTTCTATAGATTTTTACAATCTCAAAATTTTCGCTTATTCACAAGATGGTGGATGACTTTACTGTACAGTATGAATGTCAAAATCCAAGCCATGTTATAACAAGAACGGTGTGTATGTAGGTGGCGTCGCTACAATAACGATTCACAATTGTTTTTACCCAATGCAATTAAATATTCACAGTAATAGGGAAATTAGAAATAATTGGGGGAAAAAACACAAAAACAAACTTTAATGGTACAATCATAGTACTAATAAATAAGTCCATTATTTTCTAAAAAAATTTGTATTCAAAAATTTTTAAAATAGGTTACCGAGAGAAATTCCTACAAGTTTAAGAAAAAAGTAGATCGTAAGACTACTCCGCTTATTGCTATTTTAAAAATATATACTGGAATATCTTCATTTCAATTCTCATATTCTTTTTGACAATTGAATATACACTTCACCGTTTCAACATATTTCAGTCTTTTGACAAGTATGATGGCGCATGTATGAAATGTCGGCATTCTCATGTGAGTGGAAGATACATACAAAACACTTATGTACATAATATATTTTTTTTAATTTTAATTCACAAGGTTTCGTATCTAAATGCTGTAATATTCATTCACAATAATAGGAAATAAGTTTACGTTAAGCACATCCAAATAATACGAAATACAACATGCTACAAAGCACGTTAATGAACCTTGGCAATAACTAAGAAAAATATTATTTTAAGAACACAAATTAAATTTGTTTAAGCTGGGATCCTACTTTAAATTTTTATATTGTTTAATACTGCAATTTAATTGTATATATTGGGTTTAGTGATTTCAAAACTGCTGTTCTGGCTGAGCTGTCAACTGTTAAGTAGCTGTCATCTGAAATGTCATTTACTTAGTCAAAGACAAGATGTATTAACGTTTACAGCGTAAAGCAGAAAGTCCATATCACACATTACATGCGCTGCGCGTTTTATGATTTTCAAACTTTCTACGCGTTTTACACTTTTCTAAAGTCAAGTTATATGCGATAAGTTTTTTTTTGTTATGCTTGAAGTATTTTTGAAATAAAAATATTTTTTTAACAATTTTATCCTAATATTATTTGATCTTCTTTTACGTTAAATTATTAAAATTTTTGCAGCTTAAGATCTTTTGTTGTTTTTTTATAAAAAAGTAACGTATTTTTTATTTGTTTCGATATTTCGCTAACAGTTTGTTAGCATCGTCAGGAAAATTAAAATGTTATAAAAATTTTTGTTTGAAAAAATGTTGTCAAAAAATTCTTATACACCAACATTCTTTGACAACATTTTTTTAAACAAAAATTTTTGTGTATGAAGGCATAGGTCGTTATAGTTAGTCACAGGGACGCTACAAAAGTACTGTTAATACCATCTTGGTCTTTGTCACCCCGCCCATGCTATGCATCCTATACTTTGCAAATTTACTTTGCAACTGTATAGTTACTAAATAAATATTTTTTTATTTGATGAAAAGCATTCAATTTTTGTGTGAATTCTATACAAATATTTAAGGGCTAGTCGCTTGTTTGTGTCGTCGACATGTCACATAAATGCCTCTATTCAAAAAGTGAATTTGTGTTACGAAGTTTTATTACTTTTCCGTACTTATAGACAAGATAGTTTTTGGAAAATTTTATTTGATCACAAGCTTAACGATCACATCTACGATAATCGACGTATGCACAACAAAAGGTGGTAAAGTTTTGACTGGTTACTATAAGAATGGTTGATTACGGGGAAGTGAGTAAATTGTGTTTAACAAACTTAACTTTTCGCTAGTCAGATCTGCAATTACCCCTTTGTGCGTTGTTACATATGGGGGTAGTTTTATCAGCTGTTTACTAAAGTATACGAATTTTTACTATTTTTCTGTTCGAGTACTTTTTTGGACAAGAGAGTTTGCAGAGAGTAATTTTTACAATTTGCAGCAAAATTATTCATTTACTGTAAAGTAAACGAATAAACCTATTATTTTGCGTTCCAGCTAAGGTGGCATTAACGTCTACAAGGTGGCAGCGCTGCGGTAAGTGACGGTTTTTTACTACTGGCAATATATTAAGCCATTTACATTTTTGAAAGTGAATTTAGTGGTTTATTCTAAACTAAATATTTAAAAATTATTTTGTGGACATAAAAACTATTTGTAAGTGTGAAAAGATACTTTCATAGCCTGTGATTGTGAAAAAAAAAAATTAAAAATATTTTTGGAAAGCCTAGCTTACCATATGTTTGTTTTTATATTGTTGGAATTTAACTTGTAGACGTTAATGCGCTTTGGTGCCAGCAGAGTTGGGTAAAACTGGGGCAAAATTATCGAAATTTTTTATTTTGGTATCATGGCATACGACATCGAATAAATTGTATTGTAATAATATAGAAAAGTTAAAAGCATTTATTTTTTTATATTCGTACTTTTCGGAAACGTATGGTCTTCAATTTATTACATTTCGTTTAAATTACGATCCGATATGCATCGTTTGCCATATTCTAGATGTATCGTAAAAATTTTAAGAGTAATGTGCTTTTTACTCTTAGTTCGAACTTGCCCGAGATTTTGTGGAACGCACCTAATATTTATATTTTTGAAAGTAAATTTAGTGGTTTATTCAAACTTATTACGAATTTTAAAATAATTTTGTGAAAATATTATAAACAAAAAATATTTATGTACTCCTACGTTACGTCTGATGGTGACTTCCACTTAACCAAAGAAATATCTTTTTGTGTATTTATACTGAACATTGTTTTATTTTTCCTTTTTTTACAGAACTATGATATAAAAACATGTTTTACACACATTAATGTAAATATTTACGGTTTTATTCTATAACTTATATTTGTTCAGTTAAAGTTCATAACATAGTATTTCCGATGCAAATTTCTATATTATGAAGTTTCAACGTTTGTTTGTTACGTACATACGTAATTACAGCTCAAGCAAAGTGGCCCAAATACCAAAAGTTGTCAGTTTTTTTTTTTTAGAAATTAAAAACAACAATTGTCGCACTTATGGCTCCTTGACCATTTGCATCGAACACATAACTTAATTATAGGTTTCACGTTGTTGTATAATTGTTCATCACTTTTTTATTGCTATAAAATTTTGATTTTGTTATTGTGTTAAAGCGATTTGAAATACAATAGAAATAATTTATATATATGTTATAGTATACACTACGAAAATTGTTAAAATAAACATTCACACTTAAAATCAACTTATTTAAAAATACTTTTAAAGCTGTACACGTTAAAATCAATGTTAAAGCTAATTTAATGAAAATCAGGTTAAATATTATGATTGTTATTGAAACTGAATAAAAATTTTGAAACACTACAAAATTGGTTGCTTTAAAATACTTTTAAACTGATGATTGAATTAAAAAGAAAGCTTGTATAAAGCTGGTTACCTGTTCTATTATTCGTTAACTATGCTTTATAAAAAATAGAAATTATATCAACGCCTTTAAAACATAGTTAAATATTAAAATCGGTTCTTTTTAAATACAACTTAATTTCAATATCATTATTATTAGTTTTTGCAACTATATTAAAAACTAAAGTTGGTTTTTAATTAAACCAGCTTTAATGCCTTCATACAAATTATTAAGAACTCGAAATATCAACAAATTTGAATGTGTATGTATGTAAGAAACACAAAACATCAAGGTACATAAATTCAAAAACCTAAACGTTTTGAGAGGTTTCTTATTAATTAATAATTATTGTGAAAAATACATTAATTTATTAATGCAAAACGTTGTATTGCAACAAAATGTTTATATTTAAAAAAGAGAGATTTATTTTAGTTCAGAACAGACTATTGCGGTCAAATTATGCTTTTTCTTATTTATAATGACTATAGTTTTTTAATGACTATAGTTATAGCCCATCAGCTTTATATCTAAAAATAAAGAGAACATTTCTTAGGGGGAAGTTTTTTGTCCAATATTAAGTTTGGGAAAGTTTTGCGATAAAGTGTGCATTTTGTGATGATCGTCTAAATCAGTTTGCATCAATACCTGTTTACAAGTCGAGCAAACTTCTAATTTGGGCAGTGATTTACGCTGTTGTGGTGATAAATTATTTAAACGTTGCTGATGTACCAAATATAAGGCCTAATTGATAAAGCTTTAAATTAATAACTTTAAGTTTTAAGTTATAGTTTGATAAACAAACCTGTTGCTTGCTGATGTCTGGCAACAGCGCCAAAAGTTCAGGAAAAACTTTATCAAATTTATCCTTTAAGGCAGCTTGACAATGCTCGTAATAAGCATCTGTCTTATAGATTCCTTCACGAAACTTTTGCGATATATGACGAAATTCTTCTAAGCCTTCGTCAGTTTTTAAGGCATCTTTAAAAAGTCCAACCAATTTCTGAAAAAAAGAAATAATTAAAAATTAGAAAAGAACAAATAGTGGCTTAATTTCTGCTAACATTTCGTAGGTATTTGGCAATTGACTTAAAATGCGAATAATAAAAAAAACATTATTTGTTAAAAGAACAATAATAATAATAATAATAAATTTCCTATTTGTGCTTCTTGTAATCATAGCTTGGATATATTAAAAAGCTAAAAAAAATAACGAAATCTACTTGCATCTTGAAAATGTACAACTGATAAATTTAATAAGATTTTGCGAAAAATCAATTAAAAAAAAATTTTAAACTTCGCTTTATTTTCATCATCTCATCATCTTTAACGATACGTCCAAGCTTTCTTATATATATTATCCTATTAAAATTAAAAACATTTACTGCCAATTCCCGGATAACGAAGCTGTTCGTTCGTTCGCACAATTCATTTAAAATATTAAAAATTTTGTTATTGTTTTAAACGTAATTGCGCGTACGAACGAACAGCTTCGCTATCGGGGAATTGGCACTTAAGTACCACCCGTATGTAAGAATATATTTTGGGGAATTCTGCATTTAATTAGAAACATAAAATTTTTTTACCTGATTACGCGCCAAGGCACCAACTGGAGCGGCATAAGAATGAGCTGGCAAAATGCTATAACTTTCACCCGAAGAACTTGTAAATGTTAAATTATTTGGCGACTTAGCGACAGAAGTAACAGTTACATTTGTTGACTGAAATCCAGGTGGTGGCTTCATTGAGGATGTGTTGTTTTGAAATCCTGGTGGTGGACGCAGAGGTGATTGTTTATTGTTGCCATTCATCAAACTGCTATTCGATGTTTTATGTTCGTTGTTGTTGTTGGCCTTAATGGTCTCTTTGTTCTTTTTATCCTTAGGCTTTTTATCTTTTTTATTACTAAGATTTCCTTGACTGTTTCCGTTTGAAATATTTGCCTGCTTAAAGGAGCCATCAATATTGGTTGCCGGTAACACAGGCGCTGGAGCAATTTTATTTTTGCGATTTTCTAAATCTTTTTGCTTTTTCTCGCTCAATGTAGATTTTATCCAGGTGTTAGGAACATTTGTTTTGGCTGATGACATACCACCCAATGAAGGAAAATCTTGAGTAGTCAACTTGGGAGCATTTCTGACTTCGGTCTCTTTTCGAGCTATTGTTTCTGGTTCCTCTTTTTTCACCATTTGAATCTTTTGAAAATTCGCAGAGTTTGCAACTGATACATAGTCATCAACTAGCGAGCGATGCTTAGAAGGAACCGAAGAAAGTGGCAGTTGTACATTTGAATTGGGCATATCCTCTTCTAGGATTGATGTTTTCGTTTGATTCTTTTTTGTTTTGCTTAATGGTAAGGCTGGAAAGTCCATAGCATTTGATTTTTTATTGAGCGCTGAGGAATTGTTGTTGCTGGATGATGATGGTCGATTTGAAACATGTATTACCATGCCGTTTGTACTAGTTGAAGGCAAATTGTTAGACACATTACTACGTGGTATTGCACCCGTAGCGCTGGTAGGTTGTTTCTTTATGACATTTGATATAGGAGGAGGCGCACGGTTTGAAGCTGCTACCACGGCATTAGCGTTATTATTACCACCACCTCCTAAAGCTGGAAAGTTTTCTTTTGTCCGAGCCAAACCAGACATGCGACTACGATTTAACATAGCAGGGGGCGGTGGTCGTGTCAATGAAACACTGGGCCCAGTTGTTGTGCCAACCAATGAAGGAAATTCTTGCTCACTGCCGGGGTCAATATTGGGTCTTTGCTGACTTGAGTTCAGAGTTTGATAATAAGACGGTTCTTCCATTTCTGGTTCATCATCATTGATGCTACATTCCCACAAAGAATATAAAAATAAAACTTTTATTTAGTATACAAATCTGAATTACATGAAAATTTACCCTCTGGTTCTCATATTTGCTACACCTTGTTCAGTTTGTCCTGAACGACCTCTAGGTCCTAAAGTAATTTCCAATTGAAGTGTACGCGTCTGCTTCGCTTGTTGTTTATTCATGCCTTTTCCATGAACATTCGCAACATGAGCTTTGTAATCAATCTCTGATCGAAAGGCTCCAGTAAACTCTTCAGTAGCACAGCGACCTTCTTCACACAAATAATGATCTTGTCGAAAATGTTCAGCCAATGCGTTATAATCACGATAAAATTCATTGCAACCATCGGCATCGCAAAAGTGGCAATAATAATGTTCACGACGCAAATGTCGAAACAGTTCATCCCGGTCCAAATAACGTTTGTTACAATATTCACATAAAGGATGACCACGATGAGAACGATTGTCGGGATCACCTGTAGTTCGGTGAAGACCCAGTTCAGCCTGAGTATAACAACGTCGTTCGAAGGTAAAAATTTTCAAGTTTTCAACACAAAGGTCACAATAGTACAGATCATGTTCCCTACGCACATGATTACGTAGTCCTTGAAATGTACGGTATGGTGGACAGTTGCATCTGAAACAAATTTAGTAATATTTTAATAATAATAAAAAAAAAATAGTTCGAAAACACTTTTTATTAAACGTACTTTGGACATGGATGGTCGAGTAGTTCAAAGAATTTTTGTTGAATTTCACTGCTGTAAAACCCAATTTTATACTTTTTACTATAATACTCCGAGCGATTCTTGGCCTCTAGTTCTCGGTAGGGTAATTTATCGTAAGTAAATATTACCTTAAATTAAAAAAAAGAAATCATGAACTCATTATACCATGGAAAACGTAAAATTTTAATCCATGTGTCACATTATTTCGAAGTTTTATAAATATATTTATTTTTTTCTTTTTCGTACGAAAACTATTTTAATCATCTATCTCAAAGTTTTGGATTATGTGAATTTAACGCATAAAAGAACGTTATAAGTATATACACTTCCATAGTCCTAACTTAAAGTTAAATCACACAGCTTTTGAATGATAGCGAAATAAAGTGTGCAATATCTACAAATCATAAAATCATTTGATTGTCAATCGCAAATGTAAAGTGCTTAACAAAATGTATATCAAGCAAATGAAAAGAATTGCGTACGTAGATTAGGCACATTATTTGTTTATTTTATTTCATTTATAGATACCAAGAAAAATATCATAAGAATCTTATTTCTTTTTCTGTGAAAAATATGGAAATTTGTAATCAATTTTATAAAGAGTAAAAATGTATTATATTATATTACACAAATAAAATAGGCAGGTATTTCCTCAATATTACACAAATAAAATAGGTAGGCATTTCCTCAATATTCTAAATTACCAAATCTTATTAGAAGTACATACGTGCAACAAATCCCACTGAAAATCGATTTCGAATTAAGCAAACAATAACCGTTAAAAGTAGTTCGAAAATAAAAATCATGAAACTTATATTAAAAATAATTTTAAATGTTTTCCAATTGAATAAGGTACTAAGAAAAAGAGAGAAAAGTGTTTACCTTGGAAAGTACTTGACGACATATGGGACATTCGTTTTGTTGGCACAGTACACGCATACGTGTTGAGCATTCATAACAAACAGGATGATCACATTCTCCGAGAGAAAAGAGATCCACATTTTTAAAGCATACCACGCAAGCATTGTCATCGATAGTAACATTATCGCCCTGAGCTCCAGAATTCTTAGCGCAAGCTTCGGCCTTGTTATAACTTTTCTCAGCATTCATAGTTACCTCAGTCAAATTAATAGTCAACAAATATCTTTTCACTTAATTGGAAAACTTCGAGAAAATTTAATATTGAGTAGAGTCCTGGTGACACGTTTGTCTTTATGACGTGCTTCTAAGTATTAAGTTCGGATTCAGTGCGCCAACAATGCAATTATCACCACAGAATTTTTTCAGTAAACACACTCCAAAGTTTCATGCAATTCACGAAATATTCTTAAAAGCGTATAATTTCACTTATTGTCGTGGATGTGGTGATTTTTTAATCAAATCTTTATTTCTTCAATATTTTGGTCGAAAAAAGTTTGCAAAGCCAGACTGTTTTTTTTTATTAGAAGTTGGCAGCTGACATTAACCCATTGTCGTACCAGTACCTTTGGATTAAAAAGTGGCCACACGTTGAAATGTTTTACAAATGAAGTCTTTATGCACGTACATATATCACTTTTTTCTTGGCCCTGATGCTAACTAACATTTTCTTTATTTTAAATCGTTCTTTAGAAGGAAATTAGCAACTAATTTTAAAATATTTTCTACAGGCAACATCTCATATATGTGTTTTTTCACCTTTTTTGCACACAAAAAGCATATGAGACAAACTTAAATACAACTTAAATGAAAAAGTTTGGGTATTTAAGTTTAGTTCAAATTTGTAGTGGCAAATTGATTTTTGTGTTTAATAAATGGAACTTAAAGCTAAATGACATTTAATTATGAGCTCAAAAACTGAGCCTAAAAAACTGAACTTAGAAGTTAAATGCAACTTAAATTGACTTCGTATTTATATACAAAATTAGTTAATTTTCATTTTATTTATTTATTCATTCATAATATGTAATACTAAGCCCATAGGGCCATTAATTCTATTACATTAGATAGATTAACACCTGATTAGGTATGTATTATAGTTTTAATTTAAGTTGTATTTAATTTAAGTTGTATTTTAATTTAAGTTGTATTTAGATCCATATTCAGTTTTTCAGCTATTGTATGAAAAGAAAAATTCTTAAAGAAGGATATTAATATTATTGTCTGTTTGTTGAGCTAGAGGTCACTTATAAAAACTATCGTTGTTTATTTAGTTCAACATTTCGACACTCGGTTGCGAAAAATATTAAATTTATCAACAGCATAGAAAAACTCAATAATAGTATATCATGCGATGTTATTTTTAGTTAAATATCATACTGTGCTATTGCTTAGCACAAAATTAGCCAACAAATTTTAAAATATCAAATATCTTCTACAGATAATACCTCACAAGCACTAATACAAAAGCAAACCCACAAAACCATATCGTAAATGAGATAAACTTAAATGAAGAAATGAAATTTAAAGCTAAATGGCATTTAAATTTCTCATCAAAAACAAAGAAAAAAAGTGATTCATATTTGTTTGTATGAATTATGTTTGTATCATTCATGTGCGTCACAATGTGAATGTCACAACAGGCTAAATGAACTGGCAAGCCAGAACCAGGTCAACCTGATCTGGGTGCCAGGACATGAAGGGCATCATGGCAATGAAATGGCTGACATTTATGCCAAGAAAGGAGCAGAGGGGACTTTTATTGGACCCACTCCAACTTTTGGCTTCAATAAGGGTCTCCTGAATGAACAGATAAATAAATGGACGGTGTCCATCGTTGAACAACATTGGAACGAGACAGCTGGTCTTGAACACTCCAAGAAATTTCTAAACTTTGATAAAAAGAGAGCCGAACGTGCTCTAAAACTGGACAGGAAAAGTCTCAGAACATTGACAGGTGGCATTTTCTGAATTAAACATTTAAAAATAAAAATAATTCAAATATAAATGATTAATAATTGTAAAAAACTACTTTTATAACTTATAATTGTAAAACAAGTTACTGATATTTTTGACAAGCATAGCTTACTACAAGCCTGTTTTTATTGTAATTTTGCTATATGCCTGCCACCTTGTAAAAATTAACGTACTTTGGCTGTATTGTTGTATTTTGCTCTAGCGCTGCCACCTTGTAGACGTTAGTGCACCTTGAGTTCCAGGGCACATGTAAGCGTTACAAGGTGGCAGCGCTACGGCAATTGTAAATTTTTTGCTACTGGTAATATCGTGAGCACTCAACGTCAAATGTATTGTCATTATTTTTGGAAGTGAATTTAGGGTTTTATTATGAATTCAACATTTGAAAATATTTTTATGAAAATAAAAATAATTCAGGTGAAAGTAATTTATAATTAAATATAATTGTGACAAATGATACAAATATTTTTGACAAGCACAGCTTACTACATATCTGCTTTTGTTGTATCGTTGCAATTTTTCTCTAGTGCTGCCATCTTTTAGATATTAATGCACCTTAATGAGTTCACTCAGAGATCAGTGCTCTAAAGTGTCTAATTATTCGCAGTCAACTTCATATAATGGCTACGTCAACTTCATTATCATTACGTATTTTATTCACAAAAATTTCTCCTTCTACCTTGTGCAACGTGCTTGTTGAACCGGCTTCTTCATTAAACTTTTTAAAAATATTGAATTCGTCAGCAATTACTCAACAAAAACGGTCGGTGGGCACAACTGTTTCAGCATCAAATACACAAGTTATACAAACAGGCTTACAAATAAATAATATTAAAATGTCACAGTATCAGACCATTGAAAAGGGTGCACCCAATTCTACAAATTATAGCATTTATTTCAGTAAGTATTTATTGATCTAAAACAAGTGAACGATTTAGTTATGTATAGGTAAAAAACAACACAAAAATTAATGTTGTTGAAATGACATTGACCGTCAATTTTTTTTGCTTAAGCTTTTAATAATTACAAGTGCAATCTTTGCTGTTATCTGCAATTAAATTGGCTGGAGAAATACACTTACATATGTATGTTGAGTACACACAAGTGCTTATGCAATTAGCGGCAGGGCAACCAAGTAATTTCATTTGTTTGATGAATAACCAATTTGAAATGCATTGCAAAAAAAAAGAAAAGTTTTTCCGGTGTTCCCTGACATATAAATAAAAATATTTTTGAAATGCTTAAATATGTACTTGAGTACAAAATTGATTTTGCACTTGAGTACATTTTTGTTAGTGAAGTGCTCATAACAGGAACAAGCAATTAACGCAAAAACATTGTGGTGTTCATCAGTATCAAAAGTGAGTTAGTTACCTGTTCCGAATTCCTGGAATTTATTTTCCCTCGGCTGAAAGCAATATTTAATTTTTAACAAATTTAAATTGCTTGCTATTAATTTTTCGACCCTTTATATTTTATAGGTATCTATATAAATTATTGTTTGTTTGTTGGGCTAGAGGTCACCAAAAAATTTAGATTTTTATGATGAGTTGGTTGGTATAGCACTGGATTATTTTTTTAGGTTTAATATTTAGTTATTTGATAATGTTTAAGTAATTAATTCTAACTTTTGCAGCTAAAGATCGTTTTAGATTTATATAAAAGTTTAACATATTTATTTCCGATACTTCGATAACAATTTGTTATCATCGTTATTATCGTTGTTATCGAAATGTCGAAAATAAATATTGATAAACTTTTACATACTTATATACAACCAAAACGATCTTTAGCTGCAAAAATTATAATTATTTAATTTTTTTACATTCAATCATTGAAATGATTTCAAGTAAGAATTGCTTGCTGGTGGGACCAATTACCATTTTCTTTACGTATTTTCTCTCATTCCAATAATGGGTTTCGCTTGAAACTCTTGAAATATTTTGCTCAGGGGTTCGCTGACTGACTACTGTTTTAATGTCTTGTTATTATGTTGGACTGTTTTGTTTTATTTTACTTATCTATATAGAATAAACATTGGCTGGGGAGCTAATTTAATATATGACAGTTCTGATTTTTTTCCTTGTATGTATTATTATTATTCATTTTCCTCTTTATTGGATTATGAATGAGTTGGTATGTTATCTTTCAGTTTTTATAATGCAATGTTATGTTACAATTTTTCTCTATAACATGTGCCTGATCAGGTGTTAATCTATCTAATGTAATAGAATTATTGGCCCTATGGGCTTAGTATTACATCTTATGAATGAATAAATAAATAAAAATTAATAAATAAATAAATTACGTTCCAGCTTAAAAAAAGTGAGTCGAAAATACTTGCGAACGATAACGTTCGAGATGGCGAATCAAGCCGTAATTATAAACAATTGATTTATTTACTTTATTAGCTATTAAACCGCAAAGAAATAGGTATATATGCATGTACATTTAAATAGATACTAAATATATTCAAATGTCATTTGCATATATTTATTTGTATTCTGAGTAAAGCTTTGTACCACACACGAAGTGACTCATATTCTGTTTTTTTGTTAAAAATAAAAATCGAATATAGCCAGAAAAAGTTTCAAATATATAATTCGAAGGAATGTGGGTAGTATTCGAATGTATTCATATTTATATATGCATTCTATTCGTAATTTGTTTGTTTCTTTCTTATGTTCAACATTTTGAAAAACAAGTGCATATGCACATATTTACTTATGTAGGTCAATGTTTGCAGTAATTTATTAAAATAAATTATAAGTAAAAATTTATTAGAATTGTTTTCTTCTAAATTTTCCAGCTAAAGATCTTGATTGATTTTTGTTTAAATCACTATCCTCACTTTGAAAATGTTTCAATAATAAAAACAGAAACAAATTATAAGAAACGTTATATGTTAGAAATGTTAGAAATTATGAATACACCTACAGAACAGAGAATTAATTTTAAATTAGACACAGATAATTTAGCACAGAGTTATAGGCATTTAGTTAGCAAAAAGTTAATACATTGAAATAAATAATACTTCTATTTACAATGTTATTTATTAGGATATTGTTAATTTGTATAAATTTTTTTTTTTTTTTTTTATGTAATTGTTATTTTTTTATTTTTTTTATTTTTATTTTTATTATTATTTTTTTTTTTTTGCTATTTTGTGAGCAACATATGCTATGTTAACCTGTTAAAGGTAGAGGTACAACATGTTGTAATTGTTAACAGAGCATGTCTTGTTTGCAGAATAAGTTAAATTAAATTATTTTATTTTTTAATTTGTTAATATTGTTAAGAATTTTTTCATGTGTATGAATTTTTTGTATGTAAAATTCTTTGACAACATTTTTTCAAATAATTTTTTATAACATTTTAATTTTCCTGATGATGATAACAAATTGTTATCGAAATAATGAAAATAAAATACCGTTAAGCCTTTTTTATAAAAACAAAAATCAATCAAGATCTTTAGCTGGAAAATTTAGAAGAAAACAATATAAACAAGATCAAATAATACGAATATTTAATTTATTAGAATCTTAAAATTATGTGTGTACTTCATTAACCATCGTGTTTCTGTTTGAATTTCAGTAGTTTTAATTCCATTTTAATAAAAATTATAAGGTTACAATCAAAGAAAACCTTATGGTCTTCTTTCTATAAACATATTGTAAGATAAAAAAAAAACTATCTGCGGAAAGCACGTGGCGAGACGTATTATAACTCAGATTTATATTAAACAAATAATAATATATCTTTACAAACTAACTAATTTTTCAAGAAACTGATTGCGGCAAAGGTGTATCACCACTTCACGATATCCCCCTGTACGCTAATGATGAAAAAACTTTATATAATATGGTGGTTGAGGTGCCACGTTGGACAAATGCCAAAATGGAGGTTTATACCGCACATACGTAAATGTTATAAAATCAATTATTAAATAACATCTTTTAATAAATGTATGCAGATAAGCTTGAAGAATCCACTGAATCCAATTAAACAAGATGTTAAAAAGGGTAAATTGCGTTTTGTTGCCAACTGTTTCCCCCATAAAGGATACATTTGGAATTACGGCGCTTTTCCACAAACTTGGGAAAACCCCGATCATATTGAACCCAGCACTGGTTGCAAGGGTGATAATGATCCCATCGATGTTTTGGAAATTGGTTATCGTGTAGCTAAACGTGGTCAAGTTGTGCAAGTTAAAATTTTGGGTACCATTGCTTTGATCGATGAGGGTGAAACCGATTGGAAAATTATTGCTATTGATGCCAATGATCCATTGGCTGAGAAAATGAACGATATTGGGGATGTGGACAAATATTTCCCCGGCTTATTGCGTGCAACTGTGGAATGGTTTAAAATCTATAAGATACCCGATGGCAAACCGGAAAATCAATTTGCCTTCAATGGTGATGCTAAAAATGCTGCTTTTGCCATTAATGTAGTCACAGATACACATAAATTCTGGCAAGGCCTTATCAATAAACAGTTGGATGGTGGTTCTATTTCTTGGTAAGTTTTTAACTCTTAAAGCGTAACAAAAAGTATCGTAGTATGCTAAATAGTTAACTAAATTAAGCAAAGAATTTATTCTACAAAACACAATATCATGAAAATAGAAATAATCAAAGTATATATGTATGTATGTACTTATTACATATTAGAAAAATTTGGCAGGGTTTGAATGAAATAATAGGGAAAAAGCTTTGAAAAGTGATTAAGTAATATTAAATAGGGTTAAAAACATTAATATATTAGATATTTGCAATAAATTTTCCAGAAGTTTCAAATCAAATTTTTATCAACTAAAACATGATTGTGATTTAAATTCAATGAATGAACCGAACTTCATGAACAGCAATAATGAACAGATCTATAATATAGTTAGAACATTAAATAAAAAAACTAGGTTTCGATGATAATAACGCCGGCAACAACGCATATAATAAGCGTAATAAATAATAATACCGGAAAAGCTAAAAGTTACAGTCAATACATAAAAATGACACAAGATCCGCGGTGGGCATTTAATCAAACAATTGTTTACAAGCAATTTGAGCTCTTTAGCTAGTGTAGCCGTTCGACAGGCTTTGGCGAATGCACGTGTTAGCTAAATGGCTAGAGGGAACTTTTAAGCAAGATATGAAGTAATGTGAAAAAATTTAAAAATGAATATGGATGTAGAACACTAGCGGTGACTTTGCCAAAAATCGACAAAAAAACGCACTTCATGCTGTGCCTTCTATACTTTGCAAATTTACTTTGCAACTGTATAGTTACTAAATAAATAATTTTAATGTGCTTATTCTCGTAATTTAAATATATTGTTGAAAAAATAATTTTCTGCAGAGTATAATAACAATGGCTTCGCAAGATTGGCTTTAATAAATAAATATGGGAATTTTCTTTTTGAGAAACTTTTATTGCTCTCTTACAAAGTTATATATACTAGGATGTTTCGTACGATTTTATTCAATTCTTCTTGAAACTATTCAGTTTCCTATATGATAGTTTTCTTTGATTTTTTTATTTTTATGAGATATGTAACTTCAAAGCCTGTTAAATGCTTACTATTTATTTCAGCCTTAACACTACCGTTGCCGATTCACCATTCCTTACAAGTCAAGAAGAGGCCGATACAATTATTTCCAGTGCTGCCGAAGGCGGAGATGTCGAAGAAGTTTCCGACATAGGTAAGACTTTTTATTTACCCTTCAACATTTATTCGAAATTGTAGTTATCGAATGCACCTAATAAATTTTTCTTTCCTATCACTCTCATTCTGTGTCATTGGTTTTATTTGTATTTCATCTTAACACCTATTTCCCTTTTAGAACTAAATTCTTTTTTCATGCTTCCTTCACATTTCATATTTTTTACCTATCGTCCCCATTTGCTTTTTTTTATAATTTCAATTCGTTTGTTTTCTTTTTATATTTTTCTGTTAACAATATATATTTAAATTAAAAAGGTTCTACTTAGATATTGTTTTTTTTTGTTATAAAATTAATACATTTTAAATAAATAAATTTTGCAAATTGTGCACCTTGTTTTCTTTTATCTCTTTTTATGTTTAAGAAATTTAAAACTTGACTGTTCTGCGCCAGTAATAAAAATACAAACTCTGCTGCAATTTTTAACAAATTTTAACTTATTTTTAACCATAAAATTATGATTGAAAATATTTTTAAAAATTTTGGCACAAAAACCGGTAAAAATTAGGTTTGTAGTGCGTATAAAAAGAATAGTCATATTTTATGCTTGAAAATTTAAAATTGCTTTATTATTTATGTTTTTAATGCACTTTTTTCATTTTTGTTTATTTCTAAAAAACATATTTAATTTTTATGAACTTGAATTTTGCCATAATTTTTAAATAATTTTTACCAGATTCTGTCATTACTTTCGTTTTATTTTTATCTCATTTCAGTTGACAAGTGGCATTTCATTCACCTAAAGTGAAAACTGATAGCTTTGATGTTCACAAAAAATGTTAAAGTTTTATGGTTCAAAAAATTAAAATAGTTTATCAAATGTATTAAATAATAAAAAATGCATAGTTTTATGTATGAAATAAGCGATAATATAATATCTTTAATAAATAAGCTGTCATCAAGCTGAAAATATATATATAAGATTATGTGGCGACTTTTTGGATGAATAGTATTTAGCCTTTCAATAGCATTTATCGTCGTAAGAAGAAGAATCTTTAATTTTGAAAATTTTTTTTGTACTGCTACGAATATAAACATTCTTCTCTTATCGTGGATGGCGTGGAGCTAAGTTGTGTGTTGGATATTATATTGGCAACACTAACCTGCTTTTTTCGCTAGCTAAATTAGAATAGCGGCAGCTCTTAAACAAGCGCGTAAAAGTTGTGCTACAGCAATAAGGTTTACTACTCTTGTTTGACAAAAATCACTTAATAGAAATAGAGTTAAAGCCACTAAATTGGCCT
Organism: Thecocarcelia acutangulata; assembly: GCA_914767995.1. Lineage (NCBI taxonomy): Eukaryota > Metazoa > Arthropoda > Insecta > Diptera > Tachinidae > Thecocarcelia > Thecocarcelia acutangulata. The sequence goes on along the minus strand of OU612098.1, from coordinate 90,495,379 downwards.
GCAAGCTGCTAAAGTGCGATTACTAATTACCGCAAAAAAGATTAGCACTTGTTTTGGATGTAACTTTACTGTTTAGAGTCAAGTTTACTCTCTTACGCGCTAACAAACTCGGATTTTTAGAATTGGCGAAACACAATGAAGCTATTTCTGAGGCGACTATTTTTTTATTTGTTTATTTAAACAATACACCGTTACGAATTTGTATCATTTCTAACCCATTGTGCAGTCGTTTATTTGCTTTCACAAATAAACGACTGCATACATGATATAAAGAACGCAAAATTCCAGGAAAATCAACCAGCAATTATTTTATTGGTTCGTTCTTATTGCTTTTTGTTTTTGCGTTCCTACTGCTTCCCAAGCATGTAAGTGTAAGTGCTTAAGAATAATAGGTGTGTTCCACGAGATCTCGGACTAGGTCGGACTAATGAGAGTAAAAAGCTCTCTAAAATTGAAAATTTTATCCAAAACTGTTGGAACGCAAAAAACCACACTTCTACATCTTGCAATACTAGTGCTGCTTACTTTTTAGATTAAAGTATATTTTAGTGATATTAGGCACTTAAATCGCATAACATCATATAAACAAAACATTTGCATTATTGGCAACAGCTGTAAAATTAAAAGCGATGTAAAATTTTCAACAGATTTATATAATACATATTTATAAAATTAAAAGCCCAATAACAGTTGCATGTTCTATTTACAGTTTAACAACGTTATTTTTAATTTGGGCAACCTTCCAATTTGGTTTTAACTAATTTTTAAACAAAAACTTTTTTCCAATTTGCAAATTTTCTGAACTTTTTTTCAGTTTTATATGTATGTAAACAAAAAACAGCTGATTATTCAATTCTAGTCCGCACTTATCCAAATAAAAAGTTCGGGCTAACTTGTACAGGAAATGAAAAAAAAAAATTACTCTCTTATTTTCTCTCAAAATTGCACAAAAATTATTACGTGGAACGCTACTCTGGACTAGTGCGGACTGTTTCGTTATTCACGTGGAACACACCTAATATTTGCACACTAGGCAGCTTTAATAGGTTGAGTGGCAGAATTACAATAAATGCAAGAAAAAAATCACATGCGTTTTGTTGGTAGAAAATGCGAAATTAAAAAAAAAAAATCTTATTTTTTTAAAAAAAATCTTATTTTCCGAAAGAAAAAAAACTTTTGGACCAAAAAGTTGCTTTGTGTGTTTAATTTTATTCAAAAAATATAAAAACTTAGCTACACAAATTATCAAAAACTGATAACACCGTTCGTTGGCTAAAAAAATGTTCTTATTTTAACTGTAATTATGCTAATAAATAAACAGGTTTAGTTTAGTTTCTTTTTGCACCATATTTTAGAAAGAAACCGTAAAAGAACAATCTATTGTGATTCCAACAGTGTAAGTACACTTCTATTGTGATTGTATATTGTTATTAAAATGTCAAAACCAGCTGTAAGCTTTGTTTTATTTATTAATTGTACTTTCCGGTTTGTGTACGTATTTTGCTACATTGTGTTTGTTTATTGCTATATATTTGATCAAAAAATGTCCTCAAAGGAAATAAAAGCCTTACTGAAGGAAGTGCGGGAGGCCGTAAAGGCCGGTACTTACACAAATGCCATTAAGAAATGCGAGGTATGATTCCATAATTTACACAAAATTTTGTATATGTATATATATTTACATATGTGTACACGGTTCTTTATTCCGTATATAGGATGTTTTAAGGGCTGAACCCAATAATTATATGGGCCATCTGTTAATGGGCGCTGCTTATCAGAACATCAACAAACAAGAGGCTGCGAAACATTTACACAAAGCACTTGAATATTGTCCACCCGATCAGTCTAAGGCAGTAGCTTTGCAGGGCCTGTCAAATTGCGCACCAATCGAAGATTTGCCAAACATTTTTGATCAACTGATAGAATTGGTTCCGTAAGTTGTTTTCTATGGATATATGACGTTCATACATATATAATTTTATTGTTGAAAACTATGAGTATTATAACTTAGATGTGTAGTATTTCGGCTACAATGGAGTTTATGAAAACAGCTTTTATGAAATCAGCCGTATATCAAAAGAAAAACTGTGGTTAGTCGTAAAGCAGCTCTGGACTGAAGAACAGCTCTCGCGTCATCGTAATTATTTCTTAAGTTATGCGTCTCACTTGCACTAGTTAACAGTTTGCCGCTACTAACTGTATTGGTTTATAATTTATTTTAGAGGTATTTCCATGTTAACCACGCTGCAACTTCCTCTGTGAAGGCGTAGGTCGTTACAGTCACAGCGACTCTACAAATGTACTGTTAATGCCATCTTGCTCATATGGTCTGCGTCACTCCGCCCATGCTGTGCATCCAATACTTTGCAAATTTACTTTGCAACTGTATAATTAAATAGAATAGAAACTTTATTGTTTTTGGCAAATTAATTAACGCTTATAGTTTTACAATAGATTAATAAAACGAGAGTGTTTTCTTTAATCTGTTATAAAACTGTCGTGTTTTTAAAATTTGTGATCCATTATAGGATATACAACTCGAAAACAAAAATATGAATCCCTCTACCTTCTAAAATCCTTAGTTTTCGAATTTAGGGTCTCTGAACTTTGATACATAAACGTGTATTTAAATCATATCGGTCCAATAAAAAAAGTATCATCGAAAATTTGTGGAAACACCTGCAGATGTATATATTTGGCGATGATTACATTTATGAGTAACTTAAAGAGTCGTTAAGTTAATTTTTGTGATACACTTATATGGATGATGTAACACATTAATGGAGAAGAAAAACCTAATCGCTCTTATACATTATGCGCTTGTTGTATTCTTGAAAGACATTCTTTTGAAATCTGCCTTTTACAATAGTAACTTCAATTCTTTTGCAAAAACTACAAAAAAAAAAAAAAAATTCAGAAATATTTTGTGCTGATCGAATCTAGAAAATGTCACAGTATTTTAATATTTTGTGGATGTGTAATGTATGTTTTTATCATACGAAAACTAGTTTTATTTATTTATGTATGTAGCCATATAAGATTAAAAAATTTTTTTTTTTACTTTTTTAGTGAAAAACAATTGGACTATTTTGAAAAACTTTATAACGTTTCGTTAAATAATAATGTAGCATTGGAATGTTTTAACATTTTCAAACGTCTTATATTAAATTCGAAAGATGAGGAAAATAAAGTTATTTTATTGAAATATTTAGGCCGAATTTGGATAAAACATGATCTGCCTGTTGTGACTGAGGATGAAAAACTGGTAAATTTTTGTACGGCTTAAAAGAAAAATTTTACATGTATAAATATATTTTTTAATTTTAGTATAAATTAAGTTTGGAATCCATTACAACAGACGCTACCTTAGATGCTTATTTGCTAGCTTATAAGCGCTTAATAAAACTGCTTTACAAACTCAATAACTTAAAGTTATGTTTGAAAAGCGCTTGCAATGTGGTGGACTTATTTCCGGAAGATATATATGCCTATGAATGGATCTGTAAAATTTTTTGCGATCAATATGACTCGGAAACAAGGTCTTGTTTAGATGTTCTAAAAAATTCCATAGATTTTTATTCTGATAAGCTCTTAGAATTGAATGAAAACTCAAGTTTAGGGTTGTTTGTTAAAGCAATTCATCTCTACCAAGAACAAAAGTTTGTAGCTGCAAGAGAATATTTGTATAAAATTCAAAATGTGCAACCAGATTATCATAAGGCTATTAAATTGCTAGCTCTAACCGAAATGCATTTAGAAGCTTATGAGTTAGCCGAATTATTATGGTATCAGCTTAAAGAAAATGACTCTGTGGAATTGGCAATCTGCCTTTCTTATAGCCATGATAGGCGAAAAATAAATGATGCTCTCAATATTCTTAAAACGAAGGAAACTTCATTGGAAATCACTAAAGCATTGGCTAGGTAAAGTCTATTTCTGTAAAGTTGAAAAATATGATAATTAAACTTATTTAACAGATGCTATTACATCTTAGAAGACAAAGAAAATCTTCAGGCACTAGATTTGGATTCGCTAGGTAAAGCAGAGTTTGCTATGTAAGTTGTTTTTTGTTAACATTTCAAAAAGTTTGTTTGAAATACGTTTTTTATATTTTTGTAGGTGTCCCTCCAAAGCTATAGACTACTTACAATCATCTGAGGAAGAAAAAGAGACGTATCTTGCTCTATTGTTAATGGGAAAACTGTTTTATGAAGTAAAAGACTATAATAATGCTTTAACATCCATTTTAAAAGCCACACGTTTAAAACCATATAGCTCGGAGTGTTTTTATTATTTGGGTTCAATTTATTTTGCTACAAATGACATACTCCGTTCGAGAAAGTGCTTTGAAAAATGTGTTACTTTGAATCCTTTAAATCAGAAAGCGATAGAAAATCTTTCTGTTATATACCAACAACAGCAAGAAGAGGTAAGACTCTATGAATATTCTACATATTTAAAGAAAAATACACACTTTTTGTTTTTAGGACTTAAACTTGTCTTTGTTGGTGAACACCTTAAAATATTTGAAAAACTCGGAAAGATCCAAGCATATACATTACAAATTGGGTTTACATTACCTTAATGTGCGAAAGTGTGATGAGGTAATTTATTTATTATACATACATACATATGTTTGTTCCTCTATCTGTAATACAAATTCCAAAAGAAAATCTGCAATTAAATTTTTTTTTAAAATAAATTTCACCAAGACAAAAAAGCAAATGCTACAAAATTAACTTCAACAAATTTTGAACGAAGTCCTTATCTCAAAACTATACATTTTCTCCATTCGAAGAAATGTGAATATACAATGTATGAATATCTTTGTTTTTATATACAACTTTTCCACACAAGAGATTCTTATTAAAAAATAATTCTTAGATCTTCAATCTGCATGATATTATTTTGTTTCCAAATATACAGAATATTGCCTAAAAACATTTCTTACTGGCTTGTTGAAGTTAGAGTGTTTTGAAAATATTCTAATATCGTTGCTTAGTAAAATTTGTGCTTTAATTACTTCGTTTTATATATTATTATGTATAAAGAATACGTTTCTCGGTGTTAAAATATCCTACATAAGATACAAAAATGAGGCATTCATGAATAGCGAGTAACAAAGTTAAAGTAATGTTGTACAGAAAAAATTTTTGAAATTCAAAACTGAACCCCTTGTTATACCCTCTTATTCCAAGAGGCATCGTCGTTGTCACATTAAGGCGACGTACAAAATTTGGCATATATTTACTCGTTGCCAACAACGACTGAATGTTGTCGTCGGTCTCTAACTGTAGCTCAGGTCTTTAAAATATCGAAAGCCCTTCAAAGAATAGACAATTGCTATCGAAAACGAGTGTACAATCAAGAGATTTTTGATACTGTCTTGATGTGACGATGCAGCCCTCTCTTGGAATATTTCGTACTTAGGGACGCTTAGAACTATCAGAATTTGTCAGAAGAATCCTTGTGGCACAAAAATGTGTCTAGCGAAGCATTAATTTTAAAAATTTATCATTCGAAGGCTATACAATCGTTTCGCTCCGCTATTAAGCATGACATCACTTGTATGATATACTGGGAGTCGCTGGGTGAGGCTTATGCTGAAAGAGGATCGTACAACTCGGCAATAAGAGTGTATCAAAAAATTCTTGAAATGCAACCAGATAACCTGTATGCCAAACTCCAAATCGCCACGACGAGGAATACAATTCGTATGTTTGCTGAAGCAATAAGCGATTTTGAAAATCTATTAATAGAAAATGAAAATTACTTGCCCGCTTTAAAGGGCGCAGCAGAAGCTCATATTGGAATAGCAAATAACCTTACTTGCGAATATCGTTTTGGCAGGGCAAAACATCATTTGCAGAAAGCTATTAATAAGTTGGAAAGGTGATAATGTACTTTTTCTTTACTTAACCATTTACTTGATGTACTTGTTTTATTTGTCGAATGATGGATTTCAGATGTTTCTTAAATACCGAAAATTTGAATATGGTTTGGTTGTGGCGTTTGACAGCTAAAGTTTTTCTGATGACAGCCCGATTGCCTCAATCCTTAGCAAATATTGATGTAAGCGGTAAAATGGCAAAAAGAGATACAGATGTTGCTTGCTTAACACGCAAAGACTTATTGAATTTGGCTTTAAGGCAAGAAAATAAGAACTTATTTGACTATTGATCTATTTTTTTAATACGAATTTGAGCAGATTTTATACATGTGCGCTAAAGATCAAACAAAATACTTATTTATGGTACGAATTGGCCATTTGCTCTTACTATTCAGCTGAGTATAATCCCGAGGACTCAAAATCCCATTTGGAAGTGGCAACAAAGGCCTGCCAAATGGCTATTATGGAACAACCCGATAGATGGCAAAATTGGAATCTACTAGGTGTCATTAACATGCAGTCCGGTATTTGTAAAATTGAAATAGTTTATAAGCAAATATTCACACATTTTTTGCATAGCTATGGAGAATTTACCTTTGGCTCAGCATTGTTTTATACAAGCTCTCAATATGGATCGTAAATTATATACAACTTGGACTAATTTGGGTGTTTTATATTTAAAACTGGATGAAATAAAATTAGCGAATCAAGCTTTCCAAAGGGCCCAACAATCATCACCAATTTATCCCAATGCTTGGATAGGTCAAGCCATGATTGCGGAATTAATACAAGAAGAAATTGAAGCTGTGGACTTATACCGTCATTGCCAACAATTTGAATTTCATCCGGAATCTTTCCTCGGCTATGCACATTGGATTTGCCACATTTTGTCGGACGAAAATAAATTACAGTTGCCGCACTATAAGTATGCTATTGAGACCATGTATGCTGATACTGTAGCATTAGATGCAATAAATTGGTATAACATTATAGAGGAAAATAAATCATCTGCTTCTGCCTATTCGTTTCAAGGGTTTCTGAGTGAACGACAAAAACTCTTTAAACCGGCACTTAAAGCATATATTAAGGCGGCCGAAAATGCTGTTACGGGCGATGAACGTGATCTCATGTATACGAATTTGGGCTACGTGTATTTAAAACTAAATGATCCCAATGAAGCCATTAATGCTTTTAATAGAGTAACTCAAGCCGCTTTTAAACCTATTATCGGCCTAGCATTGGCCTATTTTAAAGCTGGCCAACATGAAGAATCATATTCTGTATATAGTTCAGTGTTAAAGAGTGTGGCCGGCATTGAGGATGATAAAGCTGCCCGAATTTTAGTTGCCATGGCGTCTATGGTGTATGCATTCCAGGGAGAAGCTGATACAAAGACAATTTTATACCAATGGTGAGTTATTAATATAGTATTTATTTATATACTCTTCTTCGTTTATAAGAATCAAAACATGTTAAAATTGGCTGAAGAACAGCTCTCGTGCCGTCGTAATTATTTCCTAAGTGCGACCAGGCTTTTTGTACTTTGGCTTTAGCTGGCACTGACTAATTGGTTTGCCTAAACTAGTAGGTAGGCAGGCCGCTGGGTTCCCAGTAAGTTCTCTGGTTGTTCAGCTCACTTGGGTCCTAAATTTGGTCTCTTTGTGTTTGATATTAGGTTAGGCAGGCAAGTTAGTTGTATTATTTTGCAGTTGTACTGTTTTACAGTTCTCGTGTAGAATTGTGTTATTAATCACGCGGCTGCTACTTATTTCAAGGCATAGATCGTTAGAATTCGCTACAAAAACAACTGGGGATAAATGGAGCGTACTCGAAGAACTGCTACCTTGTAATGCGTTTTCATATTTTCCTTTGGCATATAGTTTTTCCCTTTCATACATTTTATTTTATCATTCTACGCTATTGTTTATTTTGTGGTACTAGTGTTGCTTCATTTTCAAACTATTTCGCGAAAAAGTTTTCGCAATCGGCACAGAGTGTCAAATTATACTCTTATCGCATTTACCTTTCGTATCGAACTTACTTTCGCATCGCAATAGAAAGTAACCCTCCTGTTGATATTATTTCCGCCTGCGCTACACTCATCTTGCTCATCTTGCTGAAACTAACCCTCTTCTCCTACAAGGGGATAAAGATCCCGCCACCAACTCCCAACTCCGACTTGGATCCATCTGTAAAGATTTCAAGCACGTCCTCTTGACGATATATGTCCATCCCATCCGAGGAAGTGCCTGACAAAATTACATCAAATATCTTGTCGGGCAGTAGAGCAGTAAACAATATTCTCCGGAAGATTGAGGCATGACCATACGTCGTCTCCATCCACGCCCCGCTTGTCCATAGCCTGATAGCCGAATTCATGGCTATTTCTTTCACCATGAGATCATCCGGTAGCCAGCTCAGTATTATGAAAAGTGCTTTCGATGGCATAGTGCCGGAAGCACCAGTCACCATCAAAGCAGAAGTACGCATTATCTTTTCAACGATTTTGCTGTAGGTGGATTTCTCCAACGACTTCCACCACACGAGCGCCCCATACAATAAAATAGGCTTAACAACCGTATCGAATAGCCAGAATTCCTAGGATTTATTCCCATATTTCTATGAAACTAAGTTTTATTTTGTGAGAGAGCCCCCATAATCCTAAAAAGATTCGGATACCAAATTTAATTTGATTATTACTTTTTTAAACGTAGCACCTAGTAGTTCATTGGCTATTCCTTACATAGCGGCAGCATTGTCAAGTAAATTAATTTATATTTTGTATTGTGTTTTGGTTTTTTAAATAATGTTTTTTGTTTTCCTTTAGCATGCTTCTTAAAGACTCGCCCATACAAGCGTTATTTTCTGCTTGTGCTCTGGGTATCCTGCATAATGACAATCAGCTGTCTGAAACTATATTAATGGAGTTAAAGAAATATGAGAATACCGAAAAGCATTCTGCCCATATTGCGTTTTTAACCTCACAGTATTACAAAGCAAATGTAAGTTAATAGAAAAAAACGATAAATTATTAGAAGTCTTAAATTATTGTAAACTTCTTAACACTTTAGCAACAACCTCGCAAAGCTCTGACATATTTAATGATGCGCGTTCATATTTTTCCACAATGTTCCGAATTACGTAAGGTTTTGGCTAATTTTCTATTGGATAATTATGGCCATAAACGTCAATTTTACAATGCCACCAGTCAAATTGCTTTAAGTTCTATTATATTGGTGCATGGCAGTAAAAGTAAAAAGTAAGTTTTGTACAATTTCGTTTTATGTTATTTTACTAGTTGTTTTTTTTTCTTGTTATAGAAGTTGTTTTCTAGAAGACTCTGAAACTTTATTAACAGCCAGCAGAGCTCTACAGCCGATGGATAAACAGCGTTCCTTGAAGTTAATACAACGAGCGATTCTGTTACATCCTTCCAACAGAAATGCTTGGAATGCATTGCTGGCAGTTCAATAATTTCTGTATTATAAGTTTATATTTGTAACTTTAATTAATATTATTTTTTGCATGTTTCAATATTTCAAGCATTTTAATAAAGAAGAAACGTAACTACAATTTAACACTACAATGCTGCAGGAAAAAGGGTAATATATCCTGAATATTCCGGCTTCAGCTTTAAGTACAGGATGACATATTGCCCTTTTTACTACTCTATATGCTGATTTATGGTGTTTTCTTTTCTGATAAAAAATGCTGCCCTTTAAATGTTTATCATTTTTTTCCGATTACCATCACCCTTAAAAAATTGTACTTGTGTTATTAGCACAAAAGAACAAAAAATGCTAACAAAGTGCCATTTAATAATAATGTACACTTAGCGTTTCAAATATATCATCTCTACTTTTACCATACCAACGTTTTCATCACTATTTTTATCTTATAAAATCTATCATCAGCAGCACCGTTTACTCATCTACAATAACAAAAGAATTTAATGTTTGCATAAACACGTATGAAACAAAGAAGTAAAAATGGGCAGTATCTCCACCTTACTCGAAGTACAGTGTAGGAAATGCTACATGTTTTGCCAGTTTTAAGTGCAACATGTCTTGAAAAGAACATGATACCCTTAATAGTGTATCAACTTTTTTAGAAAAGAACATGCATAGGTGTAACATTTTTATCAGAAAAGAAAACACCATTATACTGTTTTATAGGAAAATGATTATTATAGTTTTCATAATTATTGATAATTATTTAAAAAACAAAAGTAAAAGAAGACAATGTTGTAAAATTATTAATATTCTTCAATTGCAAATGAAATAATGTCTCACACACTCGTTCGTTACATAGTACGTAAATAATTCACAACTTTATTTATAGTTGACACTACTAGACTTACTTTTCTTATCTATCTGGCTGCTATTTATACTTCGTTGTCACCTTCTACAACATCATGAAGTTTCTAGTTATTGATAACTCCAGAATGAAATGTACAAATATAATTCATATGCATACACACTCACCCACATGCTTGACAAACAACAGGAACGCAACAGCAACAAACATTAAAAAACAATACCAGCAAAGCAACAACAATAATAAAATCATTTGTGGCTGATTTACTTGGAATTTTGCGTTCTTTAAATCATGTTTTTAGTTTTTATGTTGTTCGTGTGAATGTGCGTATAAAATAGCAAGCATTGCGACGGCTCGCACATTGGATTAGATGTGATAAAAATTCGTAGATGTGATAAAAATTAGTTTTTTTTCTACACAGCAACTTTTGATATAAAAGCATTTCAAAATTGAAACGCTTTGTACTTCATTGTTTTATACAATATTTGTGTTCTTTTGTAAACGTAAAATATGTAACACTTCTCCAAAATTATTTAAAAATGTTGTCTAATCATATGTAACATTTGTCTTTTTTGAAAAGAAAACGCCATTACTTGGTGCACAAAAGTTTTAAATCACTGCGAATACAAACAAGATTCAATTTTATTGATATTGCTGCTTACTTAAGAAATGGTGTAATTAAACAAACAATGGCGGCTCTTATCGTGGTCGGCGAATTTAAAAAATATCTACGACAGCTTTATAAAAAGTTTATTTAAACATTACTCTATTACAAAGCTGACAAGTGTTTTTAAAGTTTGCCAACAACATGCATAAAGACTCTAACATAAATTTTTCCCAAATTTTGGTGATTTTAATATTTTTCATACAAATACACCGCGTAAAAAAGATTTAATGGTATAATTTTCTAAGCAATGACTTCAAAATCAATTCTAAAAAAGCAGTTACATTTTGACAAATACTGTTTCTAATATATTTTTGCCTTCTCCCGCAAATTTTGCAATTATGCTAGTTAGTGTCATGAAGCAAATCACTAACATGACGACGAAAAGTTGACAAAATTATTTTCTACTGGCTGTGACGTCACAAGGGACCACAATTATATGTATACATCAAACAAGTGCTTGCGATTTGTGTTGAAATACTGAATAACCAAATAAATAATATTATTTTCAAAGAAATTTTACTTATTTTTTTTATTCTTTCATCGGCTTTGATTGCCCGCTTTCCTGCGCTGCCATCGTAAACCCTAATTATGAAGTAAAATAATAGTTTTTTAGTTGGGAAAATAACTCATAATTTTCCACTTTCATATTCCATTCTATTTGAAAAATTATCTGACTTGAAACACATGCTTGCTGCTTAAATGTGATGAAAATTCGTAACGATCAGGGCTTTCCTGCAAATCACTTTTTTTTTGAAAAGGATTTGAAATGACAAAAAAGGTTTTCTGCAGACAAAATATTTTTGATTTTTGTGATTTTAAACTGGTAAGCTAACGTGCATTCAATTTGAAATCGCATCCTAATTTTTGCACGTACTTTATTATAAGTTTATTTCATAATTTATTACATTAATAAATAACTTAATGTGTTTTCTATTGATTATTTAAGTAAAAATATTTATTTTATACAAAATAATTCACTAAATTTAGAAAAAACTAGATACCCTTATTTTGTTGCAAGATTTTTGAAATCAATTATTTTACTTTACCATTAAAATTAACCTTATTTTGTAAATAATATCGCGAATAAACAAATTCATCTGAATATAATAATATCAGTAAATTGAAGCAAAAAACAGCTGTTTTTCTGTGCTTGAGAAGAGTATAAATCACATCGAAATTCGCAAAAAATTGTGATATGCAGAACAGGCACAAATCGCATTTGTGTTTTTGAAACGGCATGTGCTTTGAAACAGTGTGAGTTTTAGGACAGGCCTGATAATGTTAATTTCTTACATTGTTCACTGCAAAATTAAACTTCCTTCTACGTATGCTGTATGTGAACGAAGAGTTTAAATACTCATACGTATAGGAGGCAAATTTTTTCTCGTTTGCATGCTCTATGTACTTGTACGTATTATCAACGCAAATGTCGATTAGTTCATGTACGGCGACTTGAAAATTTATTCCATAAAAATTTCAGCGAAAAGAGAGTAACTCCAAAAAACAGTGTTAACATGGACAAAACTTGATTTATTGTTGGGGAAATATATAGTATGAAATCTTCTTAGAATTATTGTTTACGATTTATAACTTAAAACAATAATGACTGCTTTCCTCCAATTATGAACAAAAATTAAGTATAAAGTCTTTTTATTTTTTCTTCTCTCCATTTGTTGAAAACACTGAAGGGAGATTAACTCTTTAATTCTTACGGACAAAAATTGTGCTTTTTTCTTTAACTTGAATTGAAAAAAGTACATTATGTGAGAAATAATTTAAGTGAGGAATAAATTTCGAGAGAAATAAATTTCGTGCGAATGTTCATATTAAATGGATGTTAGAAAATTTTTTAAATAATGTTAATATATTTTCATGTTATTCTGTAAACAACATTTGTTTTGTTAACTTTTATAAAGTTGAGAAACAACATGTTGTAAGTGTTGCCATAACATGTGTTGGTTGCAGATTTAGTTAATGGTATATTTGAGTTTGTTATTATTGTTATAAATGTTCTTTTCTTTTTTGAATTTTTAATATCTCAAAACTTTTTGTAAATGAAGAAGCTAACGCTAAATTATTAGCGAAATATTGAAAATAAACACTGTTAAACTTTTATAAAAAACAAATAAAGATCTTTAGCTGCAAAAATAAGAATTAATTAACATTAATAAGATCAAAAAATATAAATATTTAATATTGGTTATGTATGTATATACATATTTAAATAAAAACTTAAAAAAGAAGTAGTGAAACGTTTGCACAAAAAATATAAACCTCAAAGTGAAACAAAAGCCTCAAAGTGAAAAAAAACACTTAGTTTCGCAATCGTGATTATTCAGCGAAACCGGTATTAATTAAAGTACGAACATAAAACCAAATACACCAAAGTATTTTTTTTGTCGATTTCAAATTCAATTTCTATAAGAGCGGTGTCTGCAGCATATTTGTGATAATTTTCTTCGAATTATTATCTTGAACATCTCTAAAAACTTTTTCCTTAACATTCTCTGCTTTCAATGAAAACCAAATTGCTCTAGAAAATTGCGGTTAGTTATCTGTTATACAGTCGTTTTTGAGAAGCAAATAAATAGGAAGATAAAGTTATAAATTAATGAAAAACTACAGCCAGGTTCACTTGCAGCAATGAAATTGCCTTGGGATTATTACTTTTGCTTGTTTTTCCTATTTTTTCGTTTTAAAAACAACCAGCCGTACAGCACCAGACAGATATTCCTCTTAACTCTTTTCAAACCATAAATCATTATGAAAATTGAGAGAAAATTTGTTTATTTTGTTTTTTCTTCTGTTCCGAATTTGATGTCATGGTTTGATTAGGCAACATTTTGTTCCTTTTCATTTATTTTACAGACGGTAACTGTTAGTAGTTCTGTATGAATGAATGGAGGCAGTCATGTAGGTCAGTTGGTTAAATGGATGAATGCTAAAATACTAGAAAAAACCAAAAGAGTAAAAAAATACATATGTAATAACTTGTTGGATAAAACATTTTGTGTTAAGGTGCACATTATAGCCAAAGAAAAAAATATCAACTAAAATTTAATAAATTGTATGGTAGGAAGAATATTTGCTTAATAAAAATTAAAAACCAAATTATCATGTTAAAAGCTATTAGTAAAGCTGGATTCAGGCATGGTTTCGCAACAAAGCTTATGTTTTGAAACCTTTATTTTTATATGTAGTTTGACGTTTCTCTTTTTGAGAGAGAAAGAAATGTCTCGTTTGCAGGGCTGTCAGCTATTTATAACTGAAACACGCCGTGAACTTACCCAAAAAGCGCTAAAAACCGTTAAACTATACATGGTCTGATAAAAAAATAACCGCTATTTTCAAATTTCGTGAGTTACGTATGTTCGATTTTTGCATTTTTTTCTGTTATGTTGTTACAAATTTCTGTTATATATGTTGGGCATATCAGCCTGTTTGGATTGTCGGCTTGTTTTTAACAGATAAAAAGCTTAGTCGTGTTTTGGTGTACTCTTCGATTTTTTTTTTTACTAAATTTTGAGCAAAAACAACGTCGCATGAACATCGCTCAGGAGCTGTTGAACATCGTCAACAACGATCCAGATTTTCTCAAAATCATGGGTGTATGGCTATGACATTGAACCCAAAGATCAATCCTCCCAATGGAAGCGTCCAGAAGAGGCAAGATCGAAAAAAGCACGTCAAGTTTGGTCGAATGTGAAGATTTTATTCACTGTTTTCTGCGACTGCAATGGCGTGGTGCATCATAAATTTGTGCCACAAGGTCGTATGGTTAACAAGGAATATTATATTGAAGTTATGCGCCGTTTGCGCGAAGCAATTCGTCAGAAACACACAGAATTGTGGAAAAAACAATCATGGATTTTGCACCATGATAACGCATCAGCTAACACATCGATGCTTGTGCATGAGTTTTTGGCCAAAAACAAAAACATTATCATGCCTCAATCACCATATTTAGCGGGCTTGGCCCCCGCTGACTTTTTCCTCTTCCCAACACTGAAGGCAACGAAGAAAGGAAAAGGTTTTGCTACGATTGAGGAGATAAAAGAAAAATCGAAACAGGAGCTGTTGGCGATACCACAAAGCGCGTTTCAGAAGTGTTTCGAGGATTGGAAAAAATGCTGGTATAAGTGTATTATATATGAGGGGGATTAATTTTTGAAAAAATTCAAAATAACGGTTATTTTTTGGTCAGCTCTCGTAGACTTTGAAGCACCTGCCAAAACAAGAGTATTACATTTTTAGTCGGATATACGAGTAGGTGGTATAAACTGTAAAGAAATCGTTTCAGAAAATTTATGTACTTGAATGCTTATTTTGGGACTTGAAAACTCTGTTACGTTCAGCAAATACCTATTTTATTCCCAAAACATTAAAAGTTTCCGATTTCTTAACAACTACACCATCCATGGCTATAAATGAAATAGCATAGACCAAGGCAGCTTTAATACGGAGATACAACCATCTAAAATGCCTTTAATATGAAGAAAAGTTTCTGCCACAAATTACTGCAATCGTCCATATTAGAACAATTTTCAAATTAAATATCTCTTTATCGTTTAAATCTTAAAACAGAAAATTCATTTGTGTAAGTAACAAATTTACTTTAAATGTAATTAAGAAATGAGTTTTTACTTATTGTTAAATTTCTTTATAAACTCTGGCTATTGAATGCAGTAGTCTGTCTATGTTAAAGCAATTATTGGAAATAAATTAAAACTTGAGGAAATCATCATTATCATCATCTCACCTGTTTTCAAGTTTACAACTGTGAGTGTAAGATTTTTGTTTTGTCTGCAATTCGTCAAGGAAATCTTATTTCATTTTTTATTTTTTCAGTGCAATAAATTGTTATTCAATGCTGATGGGCATAGGACTACAGGTCTTTACTCAAATATATACTGCCATTCAACTGAATATGACTTGTGTTTTATTGAAATTTCTATTTCCCGCACTCAAAGTCCATTTGATAATTTTTAGTGCTAAAATTCGAAGCCCCTTTAAAAGTCATTCCTCGAGCTCTTGAGCAAGTACAAAGTCAGATTAGACCGAAATGACAGATGTTGACGTAAATCAATTACATATCTGTGTGAGAATCAGCATTTCCATATTATTCTAGTGTATTTGATACCTATGGACGTATCAACTTGAGAAGACACCTTTGATATTGCGCTTGCAGTGGAAAATGGGATTAGATGGCTGGAAGTAACATTCCTCGACTGGTCACAATATTGATCTGACTTAAATATTATGGAACATTTTTGCGGATGGTTAGCCCGTAAAGTGTATTAATCCAAGAAGAAATCGAATTTAAACTGAATTAACTGAAGCTATATAAAAAACTTGGAACACAATGGCTTTGGATTTCATTAAAACCATTTTCCACCACCCTCTAAAACTATATTAAAAAACAAAAACAAAAAAAAAACAACACTCACAAACTATGTATTGTAAATGCCGGAATGCAAAATGCATACTCGTTCATGGTGCGTAAATCCAGAAAACAAATTTTGCTTCTGTAAATGTAGGACTGCATTTTGAACTACCAAATACCTGACATCAGCTGGTTTGCAAGTAAATTTTTTTTATTATTATTATCAAGGCGAATTCATAACAGGTGAAATTGACAGCGCAGCTGATAACTTTTTTTTTAAATTTAATCTGTTTCAGATGTGAATAATTAAAAGAAGCTTGAAAAAACAGTTAAAAACAATTTTTTAAGAATCCTCCCTAATCCAGCAGCCCATTTTCAACTTTTCAAGCTCTATGATCAGAAATTTTAATTTTTCACGAAATATTTACAAGTTTCACAAAACAATTAAAATTTTTTTCTTTTCTTGTAAATATTCTTTTTGTATGTTTTTTCCTTGGCAATTGAAAATGATTTTTTTTGTAGTATAGTATTTATTGCTTTTGCATTTACCTGGTATGAATTGGCCTGGATTATAATCATTCGGCTGAAAATGCGCATCAAAACAAATTTTCATACGTGCCGTATTCAGTTGAGCGGCAGTGTACATACTGTATGTACATACTTACATATTTGCATTTATACAACTTTAAGCTTCAGTTAGACGTAACTTAGTCGTAATGCCATAGTCATGTCTAAAAATATTATCAAAACAATATTTTACAGTCGATTGGATGTGCCATAACCATAAACAGCTGATATTTGTTTTTATACAACCACTTGCAAGGTGAATTAATGTCTACAAGATGGCAGCTCTAAGGCGTGCAACAGTTTTTTTCTACTGGTAATATAGGGAGTACTTAACGTCAAATGTTTTATTTAACGTCAAATGTATTATTTACATTTAAAAATGATTTTGCGAAAATAAAACTTATGACGTTTTCTTATCTTAAAAATAAAATGTTACATGTGATTAGGCAAAATTTTTAATTGCTTACTTGGTTTTTAAGAAGTGTTACATATTTTGCATTTACAAAGAAACACAAAATAGTGCAATAAAGTGCAATTAGCGTTTAAGTTTGAAGTGCTTTTGTACCAAGACTTGTTGTGTAGAAAATAAACATTGGCATTACTAATTTAAAACACACAAATGTTAATAATTTTACAGCCTTTTTTTTTTGTTTGTTTTTGAAATAGTTATTAATAAATTATGAAAACTAGAATAATTATTTCTACATAAAGCATAAATAGAAATCAAAAAGTGCAATATCTCACCCTGTACTTAAAGTTGAGGGCAAAATATGCTTTATATATTTCTTTTCTTCCTGCCGCATATTTAGAAAAGAACACGTTTTTATTGTTATGTTTTTAGAAAAGCACTTAAAAACAGGCAAAGAGTAATATAATTGTAACACTTTTGTTAGAAAAGAAAACGCTATTATTTAAATAAAAATAATCTATAATTGTGAAAAAATTTTGAGCTATTCTTGGCATGAACAGGTCACTTCATTCCTGTTTTTATAGTATTGTTGTAATTTTGCTCTAGCGCTGCCACCTTGCAGACGTTAATCCATCTTGGCCAGATATGTATTTTGACAGTGCTGCCGAACTGCTATAACGCATTTGTACTAAAGAAAAAATTAAGAGTTTTCTTTTTTTCACAAATATGTGAAATGTATGAACTCTTTGAGAAAACGTGGTTCTTTTTCTCGAATAATGCTTATTTTATTGTTTTAAAATATATACCTCTTTATTCTATTATGATTTAAATCTGTATAAATCTAAAAAGCTGTTCTATGTATAATAATAGTGCTTATACTTATTTTGTCAAATATATGTGAACAAATTTGTAGTCTTGTATTTTTTACATAAATAAATAAAAATAATGACAAAGCATTCAAATCAATTCAAATTCTTTTCTCCCAACAAATTTATCTGTTTGTCTTTAAGCATAAAATTGCTTAAATATATTAAAAGCAGAATTTACATTTGTCGTTACGCATAAAGTTTATAGATTCCATGACCATAAATTCTTTCAATTTTTTTTGTTGCATTTTTGTAAATTTTTTTCATCCAGACATGACTTTTGCGGAAGTATGGAGTGAATTCTCTGGCGCATAAGTTCATAAATTCTATTGAAACCCATAAATATATATTTTTTATGAACAAGCGTACATAATATGAGTACAAGACTTTATACATTTGGTTGTTTGTTTACACTCATAAAAAGCGGATGGAAGACATGATTGATTAAACGTTATTTTTTTGAGCTGATGCTTTAGTACAAATTAATTTCCTTTTAAAAGAAGAAAATAAGCTAAAATATATACAGGGTGTTCCAGAACTCAAAGTTAAGCTGGAACAGGGTGACAAGATTGATTGTAACCATCATGACAAAAATCGTAAAAAATTATAAATAATCGTTCCTAGGTTCACATAGGTCGTAACTTTTCGCTACAAACTTTGTAGCTTTATAGATAAACCTCTTGCTTATTGGGCCTTATTTTAATCCCTACTGTATGCAATTTCCTAACAATTCATTCAAGGATTTATATACTCATATATGTATATGTATGTAATCGTATATATCTTCATAGTGTTGCAAAGGAAGACAAGACTTAATGAGTTGGTAGCCCGAAACCCGTTAAGAGTGTCAGCCCTTAGATCCACCCATCACCCATCTAACCATCACTGCTAATACCTTACAGTACAGGTACCTGTTGCAAGACAACAGCACCTCGGGGGGTTTGTTAGGCCCCGAAAAACGGCAAAAGTTTTCATGGAAATTTATTCCCCTTTCTGCAATTTTCGATTTAAAATACAGCCAAAACATTTCAGCCAGAGCAAGCACTTCAAGCACGATTAGCACCGAGAGATCTGCTAGACAGAACCTCCCAGGGGCTTTGCTGATCTGCATTCTGCCAGTTGTAGCCCTGGATTACGGATTCAGAAGTCCAACACAATATAAGTCATGTGGATTCCTGGAGCTTAATTTGCTACAACAACTGAGGGACTTTTTCCCTTCTATGGCAAAGAAAGTAGAGTGTCCTCGTTTGGTGTACGTCAAGGAAAACCATGCTCCCCGGGAGGCGCTGAAGGGAACATTCAGCCGAAGCTGCTGAGCGAACAGTCTTATACGAAGTCCTATGTATTCCCTTAGGAAGGCTAATATATATTCTATTAAGGGAAAAATCTTTTCGAATAAGAATTGGCTTATTCGTGATGCAGGCATCCCTTAAAACCTTCCCCTCAATAATCAACGACTTCCGTTTGAGTTTGTTCTTTGCCAATTTATACTCCTCAGCACATGAACTGAATGAGAATTATTATTGTTGCTATGTGTTGCGGTTTTTTCCAGTCTACTCGTATGTATGCCTTTATGCATGTTAATCATGATGAAGATTAGTTGATGTTCATATAGAAGTTAGAAATATTATGTACGAAACGACATAAAAATGTACGCTACTTGAGGATTTTATATATATAAATATATATATATATATATATATATATATATATATATATATATATATATATATATATATATATATATATATATATATATATATATATATATATATATATATATATATATATATATATATATATATATATATATATATATATATATATATATATATATATATATATATATATACTCGTATAAAATATTTAAAGAAAATATTTCATTTATATTTATATAGAAGCTAGATTTTTGATAGTGGTTGCAACACTATGATCATACGTACATACATATATATACATACATATATATATATATATATATATATATATATATATATATATATATATATATATATATATATATATATATATATATATATATATATATATATATATATATATATATATATATATATATATATATATATATATATATATATATATATATATATATATATATATATATATATATATATATATATATATATATATGTGTATATAAATATGTATATAATGACAATATTTATTTGAAATAATAATAAACATTTTATTTGCTGCTTTTTTCTTCTTTGCAAATGTTTCTGTTTAATATAAAACTTTATGTATGACAATTTTAAGGAAATGGAATTTGATAACAAAAGTCTGTTGATAAGTGCAAAAAAAAAAAAAGCAAAAGAAAGGAAGAAAGAATGTTGTTTTTCAATAAACTTCTCTCATATGAAATGTATATTGAGCAACAGCAAGAGCGTGTGTACACATATGTATGTATGTATACAAATGTGTTTACATACATTTCCCTTAACTGACAGTTGAGACATTTACATATTCAAATGTAACAAAACACACAGTTAAATTTTCCACACAAATGCAGAAAGAAGCACTTGTATTGTTATGTTGGTGACATTATTTAAATGTCAATGCTATTTTTTTTCTTTAAAATTGTTCAATACTTTTTAATACAATCAGTTGCTTTGCTCGTTTAGTTTAATGCGAAGTTTAATGTACGAACAGGGTTAATGGCCGTGTATAACAGTTTAGGTGTAGCAATATACATAAAGAAAAAAAAAGCAAATACTCGTACAAAATTAACTTGAAAATGAATATATAATAATATTGTATCGGAGGAATTTTGTTCAAAAGACACACACTTCATTTACACTTATGTGTTGTTCATAGAACACAGACGGGTAATTCGTCTAAAAAATTTGTATGAAGGTTACTAAATTTTTTGAGTGATTATTCCCCGTCCATACTATGAAACATTTGCTGCAAAACTTTTCGAGTTTCGAGTTGATGTTACAGGAAAAGGGAGGGGAAACATGTACTGTGTTTCATGTACATGCAGTTCTTGTTGAGTTTCTCATTCACACTTTCCGATATAAATTTAGCTTCAACTATATTTGACATTTCTTTTTATTTAGTTTCTTTATTTGCATCAATTAAAAATACAAACTCCATATACAAACACTTTTCTAATTTTGTTAATATTAAAAATCAAATCGTTACACAAAATAATAAACAAATTAATGTGAAAAAATGTAATGAATGCTTTTAGTTTCAAACAAAAAAATATTTTCCATTTGCCCAAAACTGTCAAAAACTATATAGAAGAAGAAGGAAGAAAGGTACTTCAAAGAATACAAACTGCAAAGAAAAACTTGAGTGTGGACACAAATGCAGTTTCAAAAGAGAATTTAGAAATATTTTGCAGCAAATGTTTTATAGTATGGACGGGGACTTACAAAACATTTAATTCTACATTTTATTTTTTTTAAACTTAAAAAAAAAAAAATAATGAGAATTAAAAACAATATATTGTAATAATTCTTCTTAAACTTTTTCTTTTTTTTACTTTTTACTCTTCTTAAAAATGCTGTGTTTTATATTTGAAAGGTATTATTATATACTTATTATTTTCTTGAAAATAATGAAGTTTATATGGTGATTATGGAACACTATTGAGTGATAAGTCTAAGAAATTAGTATGAAATGCACTCAAAATATTGAGTATATTTCATAAAAATTTTCTAGACGTATCACTCAATCGTGTCCCATAAACACCACATTAGACTTAAATGTTTGAACATATTTGTCAAATCTACTAATGATTAGTCTTGTCCCTGTAAACTGTCGATATATATAGACGGCTAGAAAACATATATATTTTTTGATTTGTAAAAATACTATTTAATTTCAATTCGATAACACTCAAGTCAAAATTAGTTTGTCATGGTTTTAAGCCATGGGCAAACTGGCTGCCACTTTCTCTAATTTGAATAAATATAGGGTGTTTTTTTAAGCTAGATAGAACTTTAAATTGTAAAAAGTAACACAAAAAATTAAATTTTGATGAAACATTTTTTTTATTTGTTTCAGTATACTCTGACAAATCATCATGAATAGACTCACGCTTGAACAACGCTACGAAATTATCCAAATTTACTTTGAAAATCAGTCGTCGATTCGCGCAGCTTATAGACGCAAAATTGTGTTCAGCGATGAGGCGCATTTTTGGCTTAACGGGTTTGTTAATAAGCAAAATTGCCGCATATGGAGTGAGACCAATCCACAAGAGACCCTACAGACTCCATTACATCCAGAAAAATGCACTGTTTGGTGCGGTTTTCATGCTGGTGGCATCATCGGACCTTATTTCTTCAAAAATGAGGCCGGAGCTCGCGTTACGGTCAATGGAGATCGTTACCGCACCATGATCAATGATTTTTTGTTTGAAAATATGGATGACATTGATCCGGAGGAGATGTGGTTTCAACAGGATGGCGCTACGTGCCATACGGCGAACGCAACCATCGACTTACTGAAATCAAAATTTGGCGATAAGTTGATTTCGAGAAATGGACCTGTCAATTGGCCTCCAAGGTCGTGCGATTTGACACCTCTCGATTATTTCCTGTGGGGCTACGTGAAGTCACTGGTTTATGCTGATAAACCAGCAACAATTGACGCCTTGGAGGCCAGCATTGTTCGTGTTGTTCGTGACATACGGCCAGCAGTGCTCGAAAAAGTGGCCCAAAATTGGACGTCCAGAATGCGCTTCGTCAAGAACAGCCGCGGTGCCCATATGCCCGAAATCATTTTCAAATGTTAATGTCACGTATTGATCTTTCGAATAAAAAAAAATCTTGATTACAATTTAATTTTTTGTGTTATTTTTTACAATTTCAAGTTCTATCGGGCTTAAAAAACCACCCTATATTTTCATTCGCATAAAAACATTTGAAACAAAATTTGTTTTTGTTTATATGTATTTATTTGTTTATATGTAATTATTCGAAATAGTGGAAGTGGCAGTGAATTTACATTATATCCATTTAGTAATTTCTCCATTTCAAATTAAAATTCTTAATTTCTTTTTAAGTTTTCTCAATTTAAAACTGAAATTTTCTGTTTGGAAGTTTTCTAATTTTTATATAGGAAATTTGAACTTAGTTTTAAATTTTCCGAATTAAAATTCTGGCTTTTTTTTTTTATTCCAGCAGGAAAAAATGTTTGGCTATGCCACTGCTGAGTATATGATAAATATTTATTAAAGGGATATTGTAAAAAAACATTGATTTTAAACCATAAACCCAATGCCACAAAAAAGCGGACTTTTTAAATATAAATACACACATATATATATACACAACTTCCTGCAGTCAAAAGCAACCAAGTATGAATGTGTTTGTATACTGCAAAGAAAAGTTTGTTACTACACATTTATACCTGTACAACCGGATGTTGATACTTGTTGAAAGTGGAAACCACACAAAAAAATAAAGAAAAAATATTTGTTTGAAAAAATCTTAAACTATAAAAAATTATATGTAGATAGATTGTGAGCAAATGTGGTCATGCTTGCAATTACACTTGCGAGTATATACTCGTAGTACTTTTAAACCATTTTTACAGATTAGAAAAATATGTTGTGCTCTATCATTTAAGAATTCAAGATTTTTGCAGTGCTGCCAAGTTTTAGTTTCTAGCACGTACTGTACATCAATAAATTGGCACAGTGATATATTTTCAAACAGGTCTGAGACGTTTCGTATTGTTTATTCATATTATTCTAAGCTATTAATGTGCTAAAAGAATTCCAACAAAATTTGTCCCCATAGTAAAAGAACGACCCTGTCCCATTTTTCTTGTAAGTTTCTCTAACAAAAACTGTAGTAAAAAACCAAGAGATTTATTTTTATTTTACAAACTTAAACTTGTTTTGCTTCCTTTCTTATTTACTTTCTTAGCAACGCTCACTTGAAGATAATTGAATTTGAAAGCCTCCTACAACCGGAATTATAAAACAAACGTACAATAAACATGCTCATTACAATCTTCAAAGCAAAAAAAAAAAAAAAGCTATAATCCTTAAAGAAAATTGAAAAACGGTGTATTTCTAACATAAATTTTTCCTTTATGAGTTTACTTTCCGCCGTAAAGATGTTGTTTGTCTGCAAAACATGTTTTACCGTTTTTTTTCTATCTTCACCCACACAATTGTATAAAATTATACTCGTATGCAATTCCTCTGCAAACATTTACTATAAAAAACGACACTTAAAAGTGACAGCAAGACGTGCAAAACTATTATATAACACACTGTTATCGTAATATCAAAAATAAAAATTCTTAAACCTTTTTTTTTTTTAAAAAACATAGATCTTTAGTTGGAAGAATTTAGAAGAATTTAAAAGAAATTAATATAAACAAGATCAAATAATAGGAATATTGAACAAATTTTTCCTATAAAAATATGGCCTTTTCGGAATTATGGATATATAATCGATTTAGTAATACGAGCAGAATGGTGAATGCAGAAAGTTTCTAAGCTGATTCACTGATTCAGAATATATACTTCATAGGGTCGATATAGATTTCGTTGTAGAGTTTAATTCAAATCTACTAGATTTTGAGTTGCTGTAAATGTAGTATTAAGTTTTTGCTATCTTATTAAATAATTTTTTGCTATATAAAAAATGCTGTTCAGAGAACATAGACGAACAACTCGTCTAGAAAATTTGTATGAAAGGTACTCAATTTTTTGGGTAATTCCCAATTAATTTTTTTTTGATCGAGTGATCGTCTGTGTTCTATGAACAGCACATTAGTTTATTATTCAGCCAATTCACAATAGATTAATTTTTAGTCTGCTTAACTTTCCTTCTTTCAACATCGCACTGGATTGATTCTTTCGGCCTTATGTATAATAAAAAACGTTGTGCTAACTAACTAGCTGCTATCTTTCCCTTATGGGAATTTACACACAAAAAACTTAGCAGCTAGTTAGTTAGCATAAGGATTTTTATTATAAATAAGGCCGTTTGTATATAATATAATAATATGTATACGTACGAGGGCGGATTAATGTTGAAGCTAGATGGCAGCACAAATACAATTTTTTTTTTGAAATGCGATCTGGTAAACGTCTGCTGTGAAAATTTCACCCAAATTCATCGATTAGTTTATTTGTTGTAGCAACTTTTGTGTTTCTTGAAAATCGAAAAAAATGAATTTCGTGCAGTGATTAAACACTATTATTTGTAAGGGAAAAGAGCGAAAGAAACAAAAGAAAAGCCCGATAAATATTACGGTGATTCGGCTTCGCTAGATTACATGGAAAACTATTGGTTTGCTTAATTTAAACTGCAACAATATCATCAACAGGAAAGATAAAATGGATGGTTACTAAAGAAAATCATCAAGAAAATCCATAATATCGTTATGAATAATCACCGAGTCAAGTTACGTGAGATTGTTTGCATATGAAAAAGCTATAGGAAAGATGTGTGCCGCTTTTGCTCAGTGTCGAACAAAAGCGAGTTCGATAGACCACT
Organism: Thecocarcelia acutangulata; assembly: GCA_914767995.1. Classification (NCBI taxonomy): domain Eukaryota; kingdom Metazoa; phylum Arthropoda; class Insecta; order Diptera; family Tachinidae; genus Thecocarcelia; species Thecocarcelia acutangulata. Next base: position 90,469,787 of record OU612098.1, on the reverse strand, counting down.
TCACAGCGGTGTTTGGGCATGATAAAACGTAGTCCTGTTGATTTTCAGCGTCGATTTGAAACCAAAATTCAATCAAAACAATGGGTGGAAGTGCTCCGAAGAAGGCAAAGACAGTCAGGACATCGATTATCTTGAAAAAAGATCCCCACTCACAGAAAAGTTTTATCGTGCATTAATGAATTAATTGATTGATGCAATCAAGAAAAAATGACCACAATTTAAAGCAGAAAAAAGTGCTCTTTGTTCAAGATAAAGCACTGGTTCACACTGCATTAGATACGATGCTAAAATGATGTGAAATATACTTCGAATTGGTTGATCATCATTCGTATAGTCCTAGTGACTATTTCTTGTCTCCAAGCTTGAAAAAATGGCTCGCAGGAAAAAGATTTTTTTCAAACGAAGAAGTGATTATTCGGATCATATAAAAAAGTGGAATATTGTCTTCCAAAGTGTATTGAGCTAAAAGGAGACTATGTTGAGAAATAACTGGTGTTTGAAAAAAGGAAGTTTTTTTTCTACTTAGGTAGCTCCAATATTAATCCGCCTTCGTATACACATCATATTGCGTGTATTAGTATTTTGGTATTTATTTGATTGCATGGTTTGTGTTTGTATTGGTTTTGTGCTGGTTTGAAGCTGGTTGAAAAATTATGCCAACCAAAAAACGACTCTCTGCAAATTCCTACAAGCTGCCATGTTATGTCAGATAATTAATCTAATCAGAATTATCTGATTTAAATTAAGTTCTTTTGTTGAACTTTCACATATGTGTTTTATATTTTTCACTTTTTTATCTTATTTTCATAAACAATAAACAGCTGATTGAATGATTTGATATCTTTACCATTTTGTACCATAAGTACGGGTGAAAATGAGTAGCAATAACTACTCTCTTATGAACTTTCTAATTTACCCAATTTTGAAATTTTGAAATTTTTCATGAAAATTGGGAGCCTGATACGTGTAACAAGTATATATCCGGTATTCAAAAATAACTGTAATGTAAAAAGGGCGAAAGCTCATGTAGGTGTATTGAAGATGACACTTTTTGTTTAACATCCACATGCGTTTGCTGGTATAGTTTTTATATTAAAAATATTCAGAGAACTTGTGATGTGAGAAGAAATAGAAAAAAACATAAACTGTGAAGTTGATGACAGTGATTGTATTTGAGCGTTGATGGAAGTTGTGCAGATGTTACAGCAATTCAGGGCTTACACAGTGTACCTGCCGCTTATGTTATGACAGTTGATTATCGTCCTCCAAATCAAAAAAAGCAGGGAATATAAAATAATAATAAAAACTTGAATAGTAAAGAAAATAATATATGAAGAGTTTATGATATAATAAATTTTTTTAATAAAAATTTTATTCATAGCTAGGAAAAGAAAATCGAAAGCAGCTTGCCTACGAAAAACGAAATTTATGATAACTTTGGAAGCACTTGTTTTCGTAAAACAATAATCTTAATGCTAAAACATGGAAATAAAAAAAAAGGTGAGACTTACAATTAATATCGTGCTTTATAGTTGGATCATCATTTACGATAAAAAAAGGAATGAGCTGCGGTGTGGTTTGTTGTAAAAACAATACGAGTGTAGCAAGTATTGGCTCTTAAGTGGAGATAATAATTTGTGTCATAAAAACACAAACCAGGCGTTGTCTAGAGTTTGATTTTGTAGTTTGATGTATTTTATACTCACATACAATATATATATATATTTTTTTATCAGTTTCGATTGCGAATCGATACAATATTTTTGCAATATTATTATATCGACCATGAAGCAATAAAGCTAAATGAACGAAAACTACGGTTCCAGTTTAATGTTTCTGCTTTTATTTCTCTGTTTGTAAATATTTTTACGAACATGAAAAAAAATACTCGTATATAGAAACAATTTGCCAAAATATGCGGAAATGGAAACTAAAAAAAAAAAAAAAATGATGAAAAGGAAACAATTCATACAGACACATAAAAATTCTTTTGTGTGCTGTTAAGGACGAAAACGCAGCTGGATGGTGTTTGTTACTCGTAAAACAATTTCAAAATCAACAAAAAGAATCGCACAATTTGAGAAATGTGGACGAAAAACAAATGATTAGAAATTGAAATAAATTTGCAATATTGAGCAATCAAACTTTCCGTGCAAGTGCAAAATAATGATTGTTTTTTTTTATGAAAAAAAGGAAAAATGAATATATGTGCATACATGTGTATGTACACATTATATGTATATGCACGTCTGAGTACATATACACCTTGGGAATTTTGAAAGAACTTCCTCCACCCTCTATACAAACAAAAGCTGCTCCCGGGGAGATTGAAGTTAACAGCTAGAAATATGGCTGCAGATGCTGCGAAAAGTTTGTAAAAATTACGCGCAGCCACATAATGGATGTAATATTTAAACACTAATGTCATAAAAATGTCCATCCAGTAAATGAGGCTTAGTTGGTATTAAAAAGAAATTCCTTTGTTTAATAAAGATTAAAACTTGTGTTACTCTAAAACAAACCCTGTACACCACAAACTAAATGACAAAATCCCAGTGGATGCTGATAAATACTGTAGTGACTTCACAACAGCTGGTTGTCCCACAGCTAAAGATTTTATTATTATTTTTTTTTTCTTTCTTGTCTTCTTCAATCAAAAATTATTGATCCCAGCAAATTTGTATTGCAAAAAATATCCTTCTTAAGAAAAAACTTAAGAAAGGAAAAACTTGAAGCAAAACCCAATGTACATACTTATGTATAAACCAAAAAATATTTAATTTAAAAATGATAAAGTTCAACAAAAATTCCATAAATAAATATTTACATCTCTGGGTAAGGAGAATTATTAAAATACAAAAATATGTATGTTAATAACTAAAACAGAAATACCGCTAGTTCTGAGACAGCAAATGCTGTACAAACAATGTGGGTAATTAAAAAAATGCATATGTGATGAATATAGATAGAAAATAAATAAATGCTCGGTGGCTGAGTGGTTAAAGCAGCAGATCATGATACGTCATGACCTGAGTTCAAATCCCAGCTACATGAGTAGTGTAGGGACTACGAAACAGCTAGTTTGTCCCCCAGCTAAAGATTTGATTATTAGTTTTCTCTCTTGTCTTCTCCAATCAAAAATTATTGATCACAGCAAATTTGTATTGTAAAAAATCCTTCTTAAGAAAAAACTTAAAGGAAAAACTTGAACTAAAACCCGATGTACATAAGTATGTACAAACCAAAAATTTAATTTAATCTAAAAATTATAAAGTTCAACAAAAATTCAATAAATAAAAAATTTGTTTATGTTGTATAACGGGACTTTCCTATAAATTAGACACGCATTTCGCAGAGCGAAACATACATTTTTATTATTTATAAATATTTATATATGTATGTGTATACGTATGTGTATTTATATATGTATGTGTATACAAGTTTATTTTATTCACCCATTTTTATCGTTGGCATATGCTGTTCTAAGCTGTGTCTGTCCAAAATGATTTGGCAAAACAAAGTGACAACTAATGCCACAAGTCTAGCTTAAGCAGTATTGCTGCTATTAACTTGTCAATTCTAAAAAGTCTCTATGGTAAATCGCTTTATAAAATGTTTATGCAGAAAACTAGTTTCTCTTTTTTAAGTAGATCACACTTAATTTGCTTTTTAGTCTATGCTTTTTAGTCTATGTTAACTTCTTTACATTACTTAACTGATTAATTTATCCACTTTTTGAAAACAAATCGCACTACACATTTTTTTATTTTTAATTTAAATTAATTTTAAATCTTTTACAATTATCATTTTCAAAAGTAAACTTTTACAAAGAACTTACTTAAACTATCGTTTTCAGAAACTTTAATTTCCTTAATATATATTTATTTCAAACAATTTCTTATCTTAACTTTAACTTTAATGAAATTTCTAGCCCAAAGATGTAATAATTAATACATGCTCAAAGTCCTTCCATTGCCGAACGTCTCTTTGGCACAAAAATTATATGCTTATCTAAAAACTTGTTGTTCAAAAAAATGTTAATTCTATTGTTTCACGTATAAATTTTAAATATTGTATCGAGCAAGTGTTTATAACTAAAACTTACTTCAGCTAAGACAGACATAATAATCAGACTCTTAACAAAAATGTTTTTATCTGCAACTTTCCGGAATGAAAATATACTGACAGAAAATTTGTGTAAATACAAAAGCACATAAGAATTATTAAAAAACATAGCAAGAATTTATAATAATGGCCATTAAAAGCTGTTAATTCAGTTGTTTACATTTATTGAAAAATATAAAATAGGTAACATTGCATGTACATGAACACTGGTGGGGAGGAAGTCTGGCAACTAGCGAAAAGAGCGGTTGTTTTTGAATGTATATGAACTTAAGTTTACTTAAAATTGATACAGAATATAATATTTATAATCAATAAAAATAAAGAGGAGTGCCAAGCGATATTTTGTAAATAGAATTGAAAACAGATGACAGATGAAAAAAATTTCCATAGAACTGAAACCTTATGAGTCTATTGACAGTATGATGTTACGTACGGATCCAAACCGCTGCAAGGAGATGTAGCGGGTAGTGGGGCCTAAAGCATGTGGGAGTATAGCACTCACTAAGCAAACCGTAATGTTCCCAGCAGAACTATACGCAATAAGGGAAGTGATGGATATACTTTCTGATAGGGGACACAAGGGAGTGTTGATTAAAGTACTCTCTGCTAGTTAATCAGTTCTAAAAGCCCGGAGCAGTTGTGTTTTAACGTGCAGGTTAGTACTGGAATGCCACAATAGACTAAATGAACTGGCAAGCCAGAACCAGGTGACTCGGATCTAGGTGCCGGGACATGAGGAGCATTATGAACATAAGATGGTAAGAAGGACCTCTGTCCGACAATAGAGGCATTTCATAAGGCCTGCCTACTCCTTCTTTTCTTGCTGTGTGTCAAAAGTAATTTGGACAAAAAATTTTCTTGGGTTTTTATTTTGATATAATCCTGCAATATTATCTAAATATTTATTTATTTATTTTTTTTATAAATTTCCTTACTTATGAATTATAATGAATTTTATTATACTTATTTAATATTTACCATTTATATTTTCACTTACCTACTAGTTACTAGTTATATTTTGTCTATCTATATTTACCACTTTGTTGAATTAACCCTATACTTACCACGTTGTTGAATTAATCCAATACTCACCACCCTGTTGTTCACATTGGCAATTCGAGTGGAAGTGGTAGTTCCAATGTCAATTTTAGATTGCCTGAAACTGACCATTTCCAGCGTATCAGTGGCTGTGTTCTGTAACTCTCGCCAGGAGAAACTTTTCGACTGAAACGTGTGAAATGAAACAAAGTTGAAACAAACAGCTGCTTTTCTCACTAAACTGTAGCTATAACTTTTCTTGGTGAGTAATAGCTGTCATGTAAGGAAATTACTCGCCATTTTACAGAAAAACTGTGTCTGTAAAACTTTTGCGAAAAAATTTCCGGCTTTCAACTGTCATTATTAAAAAGGATGTGAGATAGTATTTCAAATAACAATAATCATCATTAAAGGAATAATAATGCTGAAAAATAAGTATTTTGCAGTTAAATTAAGTTTCACATATATATTTACACAGTTTAGAATGATCGTTTTTTATTTTAACTTTTTATTTAATTTTTATACCCTTCACACAACAAGTTTTAAGGGAACACTTATATAAGTTTGTAATTTCTACAATTTTAATTTCCGACCCAACAAAGTATATTCTAACACTTTTATAATGTTTTTTTCAGAATTCACAAATTGCAATTGCTTTTTAATGTTACACAATTTTGTGCATAAGTATGTATGTATGTATTTGTAAATAAAATGTAAACGTTAGAGCCATTCCATACATTTTCTAGAACAGCCGGCGGTTATAATATGACGCCGTCGAACAAAATTTCTTAGCTTTAGTAATTTTTGGTCGGCGGCGGTACTAATTGTGGCTGGCGCTTTCATTTTTAAAATTGCATGTCGGCATCGTTTTATATTTTCAGACATTTCTAACGTACGACGTAATCGATTTGGGTAGTTTTCGACATGAGTTACAGAATCAGTTTTTTCTCACTTTTCGAGAAACGATGGAATAATTTGTTTCACATGTTTTCGACGCGAGAACTTCTCGCCAAAGTTACAGAACACAGCCACAGATTTCATTCGACCTTTACCACGAACATTTGGGAATTATTGTGATTTTTTTCGGGAATAACTCATAGATTTACAGCATTGTAAAACTTAAAAGGTAAAACCAATGTAAATAACTCTGTTTTATTTCTTTTCCCCCAAGCCCATTACAATTAATTCAGTCGGAATTAGTTATAATCCCAATTCTGTTTTATATAATACAGAATTGATTAGCACTAAGGCTGCAAAACTATCGATAGGCGATCCATTCTATAGTTTCGATGGTATATTTTAAAACTATCGATGGTTTCGATGTATCGAACTCTAACATATAAAATGTATGCGCTTTAACTAACATAGCATTATTTTCAATAGTATTTTGGAGTGTGGTCCGTGAAAACCCAGCGAGCATCAAGACATTTCACAAACTCACAAAAAAATCTCTGTACTGCACTATGCTGGTGCACTATGGTTATACATTGCCATTAGAGCGTTGTTAAAATTATTTTGCGTTCTGTATCTGAGCCGTAGGTTTCGGGTGTTTTAACCAATGATGACACAGGTGTTCTTAAACTACTAAGAGGAACCCGTTTTAGATGGTCGCATATATTTGACATGTTGCCGCTTCTTCCAAAAACACCTTACACGTGTTTTGCTTCAATTTCATCCTCGCCACTGATTTCAATATTTTTATCGCAATCATCTACAAGCATACATATGTAAGAACAATTTTTTCAGAAGCATGCAACTTTAATAGTTCATTTACCATTGAGTCTTGCAGAAACTTCTCCATAACAATAAAACAAGCTTATCAGAACCGTCAACTTTTAATAGTAATCAGCAGATTAAAAAAATATCATGGAAGATTTACAATTTGTAATAAAAATTTAGGAAAACCTAATGTAGTGTCACCAGCAATTTGTTAAAAGAAATCAAAAAAAATAGTATATTTTCAAGATTTAGTCGCGATAAAGCTTTTGGATTTCAAGGTGATTATTTTGTTATGCATACTTTTAGTAATGAAAAATGAAAGTAACATTCAATTTAATTTACACAAATATGTAAGCTGTCGAGTATTTTTAATCAACTTTGCTTTTTTCTCACCGATAGTATCACTATCGGATAAAAATATCGATCAAAATTAAAACTATCGATAGAACTATCGACAGTTTTGCAGCTCCAGTTAGCACAAATTTGCTTTTGTAGCCCAAAAATGAGCAATTTTGTTCACTGTGTATGTTTGACTAAAATATGTTCACGTCTGTGAAAGCTAGAAAGCAATAAATGAGAAAAAAATGGTAAAGGTTTAAACGAGGAATTTTAGTAATATAATCTTTTGATGCCACAGCTCGCTGTCATATACATAATTTTTTTTCTTTCATCTTCAACTAAAAGCTCTAAAAAATATTTTTTCACGGTGTAAAATGCTTGAATGGCTTTATTCTTTTTTACCTGCACTTCAACTAACTCAACTTAAGTCTTTCCAAGACCAACAACAAATTCGTTAACAAAACAACATCCTCCGACAAATAAAAACAGCAAAAGAACAAGACAACTTATCTCAACAAAATAAAATTTGAAGAGGATAAGCAAGAAGCCATTTAAAAATAATATTTTTGAACTTCATTAAGTGTTTTTAATGCTAGAGTTAATTAAAATAAATTTATTTTTATTTCTCTTTTCAAGCCGCAAAGATGGACAAAAAATGAATGCTAGATTTGTTTATTAAAGTTTTATATTTATTTTGGAAGTCCGAAAATATCACATAACAACAAACAAATATTTTTCTTACTAAAACAACCGTATACTCGTATATTCATTTAATTTTAATATAAAGTGCTGTCCACACCTGACATGACCATGTTGGTGTTAACAGCAAGCAACAGCAAAAAACTCTTACTGTCAGGTGTAGACTGCAAATGTTACTGTTCTCTGGCCGTCTCACGTTGGGTTGAAATTCCCAACAATGGCTCTTAATTGAAAGTTAAAAATTACCAATTTTAAAAAATAATCTACTACAGGTTATAGTTAGCCAAAATCGACTTATTGTGCAAATTAACTTTTTTTGTTGTTGAAAATGGTTCTTTAGGATTTCAGCAGCAACTTATGTTCTGTAACTTTTTCATAATTCCGTTATTTACAAAATTACCGTTAATTTTATGTTACTGAAGAAAATCAAAATTTTCTCCTTTAAATTTCCAGAATTCGTCGAAATGATGTTTGTGCGAAACAAATTTGTGCAAAATTCTATGGCGAGTATTTTTGCCGAACGTATGAACTCATGGTATTTGCAAATACAGGGTACCATAATAAATTTTTCAATAAAAATTAATTTTGCGCCATCTAGCGGCAACAATTTGTACTAACTATATTCAGCAAATTTTTTCGTTTCTTTTTTTATTTAGTAAATCATTTGAGAACAAATAATAAATAAGAAGAGACTGGTAACACTGTTTGAATTTGACACTATTTTTTGTAACAAGCTGGGCACCCTACTGGTAAAGCTAATTCAAATACGCAGCGTTTAATGGCATTAGCCGTTTATCGAAGTTAGCGCTCGTATTCGCGATATTAGCGATTTAAAATTTGTACGCTAAAGTACAAAATTCTTCATTACTTTCAAAACTTGGTTCAGAAACATATAGCATTGGGGTTGGTACGAACTAAACGTCTGCATGATTACGCTCAAAGTGCATTGGAATATATTCATTTGCTTTTTGAATAAATAAAATTTCGTACCATATACAACTGAATACGAAGTGACTCATATTCTATTTTAATAAAAATAACTGAATAAACACTAAAACGAATGAATAATTCGAAAGTAACCACATTCAAATGAAACGAATATAAGAAGAAAAAGTTTCAAATATATTATCATTCGAATGAATGTAAGTAGCATTCGAATATATTCATATTTACGTATATAGTATTCTATTAGTAGTTTATATACTAAAATTTTTTTATGTTTAATATTTTGAAAAGTAATTGCATATGCACATACTTATGTAAGTCTATATTTGCAGCCATTTATTGAAGTAAATAAGTAAAAATCTATTAAAAACTTAAAATTATATGCGTTTTTTCTATACCACCAAAGTTCTTTTGTCTTTATTCCGGATGCTCTTTAAAAGCAAGTCCCATTTTAATATAAGTTTATACTGAATGTAGTGTACATTCGAATAATATTCACTTTATTTATTCATTCATTTGATCTTTTTTTGTACTCAGTCAAACTGTAATCGTGTATTTGTGGCTTTTACAAATTGAATAAATGAATATTCCAATTAAATAGAATAAATGAAAGAATTTATTTATTACGATCAATTTTAAAACGCAATTCATTATCTTTTCTGTTTTCCCACGTTTTACTCAATACTTAATATTTGATTACACAATATTTGAATGAATATTGTGTTTTCAACCGAATATATTCGTGTAGACTACTAGTAGGCACCAAATTTTTAAAAATCGTGAGTAAAATTTTACATAGTAGTGAAAAACTGTTAAGGGCAGAAATGTAACCGTTAGAGAGTCGCGAACATCGATATACAAAACGCTATGATCGGACTAAATATGCCAGCCTAAAAGTGCAGTATTTGTAGCCGTAGCTTTGGAAAGTTTATGCTCAGGGAGAAATTAGATTCTAAAGTTTTTTAACAACAAATTGTATTAAAAATTTTTCCATTTTATCAAACTAGCAATTAAGAAATTCAGTGTAAACTTCACTATTGTTTAAATTTGAGCAAAATATAAACAAAGAAAAAAGTTGTTATAAACAATGTGACGCTAAAGTTTTCCTGATATCTTCAATCAAAACGGTTTGCCATTGTGGTAACGACTTCCGGAACAGAAGTGTTGAGCACAAAATCAAAACAAATTGTTAGATAAAAGCCAGCACACAACAATAATCTTAACAGATCTGGGTAAATATTTTCAGCTTGATTTGTTTCACATGCAGCATAAGCAAAAGACAAGCGAAATAAATAAAAAAAAAAGGCAAATGCATAAATAAAATATATAATACATATATGCAAAATTTTATGTGTACACAATATTTTGTATAAAATATTTTAGTATAATATAATATACAGGGTGGCTGATGAAAGCTGCTACATAAAAAAAATGTAATAACTTATTTTCTGTGTAACTAACCTATTCCATTTTTGTTGTGTTTTATAGATTGATCTTTAAATTTAACTAAAATGCAGAATTGGGACAATCAAACAAGAATTTGGATATTGCAACGCTTTCAGGCTTTAGATCCCGTTGTTACCGTCAAGAAGGCCTTATTATCGAGATCCTTCAATTTAGACGCATGAAACTAACGCTGCTGCAGCTGCTGCCATACAATCAAAAAGGCAAGCTGTTTATAATTTTTTGATTGGTATCAATGTTAGAAGCTAATATTTTGAATAAAACTCAATTGTAAAAGTAAATAAATAAACTCAATTGTTAATATAGTAGTATAAAAATCCTTCACTACTGTAAAAACTCTTTTGGCAGCTGCCTGTACATGCATTCTTAGTTTAGCTGCCTGTACATATATTCTTAGTTTTTGTTAAATTTTATTTTGGAATATTTAGCAAAGTTTTAGTGTTTGGTTAACATGCTGTCATAACATCTGCTCCCTTGAAAAGAGTTCACAACAATAGATTTTATGCTACAATGGCTGCCAGCATATGCCTTCAAATCCAACATGTAGATACCAGCAGTTGTAGCTGCAACAGCTGGCCATAAGATGCCAACAAAGTAATATTGTTAACAAACTTAAACTGAGTTATTTAGCAAGTGAACATTTCCTCTGGTCATTGAGATGAGCGAAATTTTGTCTAATAGGTATGTATGTACACACAATGATTAGCAACTTTCAAATGCTAGAGAATGTCAAAGGGTATGAACGCTTATTAGATATAGATTATATGAAGCTGGTCGGCTAAAAAAGAGAAACCACATTGGCCCATTTTTATTTTGCAATAAACAGCAAAAACGTTATTTGGTTTGGGGACATACAGAGGTGTTAGATGCCGATGCTAAAAAAAAATTTTAAACAAAATCACATTGCAGTTTATAGACAAAACGATGATTCAATTAACAGGTTTGGAGCTTTCAACATCTTAAACAATTTTGTAAAGTTTAGAGACTATTGCGTTTTTTTGTTAATGTTTACAAGGTGCCAGCGCTAGAGCAACATTATAACAATACAAAAAAGAAAAGTAAGAGTATAATATATTCGGCAGAGCCGAATCTAAAATACCCTTCAGGATAGTCACGTATATATAGTGTATATATATATAATACAGATTTGATTAAATATGCTCGGATATATATGGACCGGTATCGGGGAAAAAGTATTTTTGTGAATGAGTGTTGGTCAAGAAAATAGTTTGTAATACTTACGAGTATACGATAGGGAAGTGTAAATTAATAATTTTAAAGATGAGTCTGTCATGCTATGCCGAGTCAAAAGCAGTCTGAACATCCAGTATTATCGTTCCCGTTTATTTCTAATGGCTGAAATTCAAATTATTTAGATTTCTCAGCAGTATGCCGCAGTGGTTGCGGCGGTCATTTGTCCAATATTTTATTCATTTATTATTTATTTCATTTAGTATTTATTTCATTCATTATTTATATTTATTATTTTAAATATATAAAATATAAAATCTTTTATGGACGATGGTTGGAGTTAATTATTCAATTGTTTACGAGGCAAAAAACGCAAAGCTTCTCATGAGTACCAATTCGCTCTTCTCACACTAAAAGTAAAAAAACAATTTGCTCTTGTAAAACTATCAGAAAACAGAGTTGCCTATGCAAACTAAATTCTGTGTTGCCATTGAAAGTTTCTCATATAAATGCTTCTTCTATACATTTTGTGGATTTGGTGTTTAAGAAAAATGTTCTTTTAGCAGTTTTTTTCTTAAAGGTGTTTTTCTTATATAAAACCTTTTTTGTTAGAAAAACCATTGAAAAAACATGGTGTTTTTAACATGTTTCTTATAACCGTTTTGTTCTTATATGATATATTCTTATATCTAATAAATACTGTATTAGCTGAGTTTTGAGACTACGCTGGTTTAAAACATTTTGAAACTCAAGTGTTTGCTTGGAAATGTGAAAGAAGAAGATGGATAGTAGTTGAAAATATTATGCAAGACATTTGTCTTTTGCTTGAGCAGCCCTCTATTCCATACATAAAGAACACTTGGGATCATGTCATTCTTGTAAGATGGCGTTTCCAATCTGGCAACTTAATAAGCTGACCATACTAAATTTTTATTTAATCTAAAATCATGATAGTGGCATTGAGTACATGAAAATGGTATGTGGCATTTCCTTGGTTTAGGAAAATAGTATAAAAAACAATATTATATATTTTCATGCTCACCAATATTCGTCCGACAAACAACTCGCATTAGTTAGTTGAATTAAAAAAATTTTAAATTACAAAAGTCACGCATAAAAAACGTGTTGCAGCAACCTGCACTTGAAGCAACAATAAAATTGGTATTCATACCATGATAATCTTTGCTAAATAACAGTGAATATTACAACTACTCATCTAGTTTGAAGATACAAACATTTTTCTGTTTTTTGTATATACTTAGCTGGTGAGTCCTAATTTTCTTTATGTCAATAAAAATGCAGAATTTTTATTACATATTTTCCCAAAGTTTCGTGAATTTTATGTTCACTTCTTCAGAGGATGGTAAAGTATAAATGACTCATTGAGTGATAATTATAGATAATTATTACTTTTAATTAAAATGACTTTTGTAGCTGCACTACTGCACCGATTTAGAAAAATTAAGTATCGGTTTAGAGCAGAAGTAAACGAGCTAAATTTCATTTTGATCGGTTCAATGTGTTAGGAGTAATACGTCTATTTGTTTATTACTAACACTAACAAGCAAAATATGTGCATGTGTTTGACTTAAATACAAGTAAAACAAAAACAGAGTGGCCAAATATGAGTAAAGGACATATTTGTGGGGTTTTACAGTTTTACTGGTTGCAACATTGTGCATTACGAGTACTTAGGAACGATAACAAAAAGAATGCGGCTGACCGGTGATTCGCACTAATTTTCTTTTCATATTCCAATGGGGTTATAAAAGCAGGGTTTACTTCAATGCTCGTAAGACCCAGTGTTGTTTATTAACATACAAACGCCTAACCGTGAATTTTGTTTCATTTGTATTCATGTATGGTATAAATATTGAGGAATTGTATGATGCAAGCTGAACTGAGCACAGTTTCCATGTCTTTAAACAAGCATGCAAATGTCGGAAACGGTGTAAGATGTACTTTATAAATATATCTGTTTGGGGTGGTGCCTCAAAGTCTATTTGGAGTTTAGTCGATCGTGTGTAAGAGAGAGTGAAAAAGCTTATCGGTGACAGTAGGGTATCCAAGTCTATTGACTTACCGAAGCATCTCCGTTGTGTAGGGTGCATTACATTGTTTTATCGATGCTATAATGGACGATGAGATATGGGATTTTGCTTCCGAAACCCATATATTTTTACATAATACATGTAAATCGTCTAGAGCTTATCTATCTGTGGTCACTTACACAGTATATCGCTTAGTGTTGCAGAGAAAATTCGGTTTTCAGCCATACGGTTCATCTCTGGAACAAGTTGCTTGCAGACGTGTTTTACGATATAACGTTGGAAGGTTCAAGTCAAACGCACTACTTCCTCTTTCCTTTATAACATATTTTCCTGGTTCCGATATATTGCACTGCATATGTAGGGGTCATCCCGTAAGTAATGGTCTAAGACAAAATTACTCCTATATTGTCAATAAAACCACTAAAATCTAAAAAAAGCTATTGCCATTTAAGAATAAATGGAAGCAAGTGTGTAAGGCAAATAAAGATACACAGCAGTACACTTACTTCAGTGCTTATTAATTGTATGGGCTCCGTCGGGTTTCATTACTGTTTACTGTGCTAGTAGTGAGTCCCTTTAATGTTCTAGCAAACAAATAGTTGCAGCATGAACGGCAACTTGAAGGTACTTTACTACAGTATTTCCTACAATTTTACACCGATAACATGATATTTATACTTAAAGTTTCAAAATGTAATCTTGCTTTTTTATAAACCCGTAACAAAACCTTTATTGTTTCCAAAGTTGTTTGAATAAAATACTGTCTGTAAAAATTCTGTTTATTCTAATGTTCAATGGCTATGATTTCAAATAATAGGTATGTTTTTCTATTTGTATTTACATTCTTGTTAGACATGAAACATAAACAGAAAAATATATTGTAAAAAGGGCGTATCTGAAGGAACTTTTGAAAAACTGAATTTTCATTGTGATTACAATTCAATAACAGATGGTTAAAAATTTTAATAGGTTAAAAGCTAAAATCAATATTGAATTGTTTAGTTTATTTTGTTAAATAATTGCTATTACTTTTATTTACGAACTTCGTATGTATACGAGATTTTATTTTTGTTTTATAGACAATTTGTTGTTCTTTAAATGTAAAACAGAAAAACGACCGTTTTGCCTCTTTTAAGTTTCGAAGAAACACATTTTTGCATGCTTTTAAAATTTGCTTGAAGTAAATCTGTAAACCAATCAAAAAATATATACAGGTTGTTTTTTGTGCTTCCTAAAATAAATATACAATACACAGAAGAATCAATTACTTCATAAAGCTTGTTTTCATGGAAAATTACAAATTTGTTTACATTAAATTTGATACTATGAGGATGAGTTTGATTGATTTATTTAGGATTTCTTTGTGCTAACTATTCTACTGGTATACATTTTTTTAAATTAACTAAATAAAATAATTTTACATAAGAATCATATTTAAGTTTCACAATTGCAATTTAATGTAGTAAATAATCTTAAGCTACGTACACACGGTTGTCAGATCTTACAATATTGCCAGTAAAATTGTCTGAAAATGTATTACAATCGTGTGAACGGCCAATTTTTAACTTACAACGTTGTCAGAAAAACCATTGTCAATCAATTGTAAGACGACAATATTGTCAGGCATCTGACAATCGTGAGAATACTCTTCGTCGGCATTGCCAGATAATTCACTGGTATTGTAAGCTCAGTTTTATTTGTCAGATGTATAAAATTAATGCACCTGACAATGGTATCATTGTCAGAAAAAAGTTTGATGGGCAACACTGCCAAACAGATGGTTGTTGATATACATAAGTGGCAATGCCTTACAACATGTCTGGCAATTATTTGCATCTAACAATCTGACAACCGTGTAAACTGACAATTTTTGTTGTCAGATGAATTATTTGTCAGACCATAGTCTGACAATGAAATTGTAAGATTTTCTTACGATCGTCTGAACACACAATTTACTTCTGCTGGACAATTTTTCATTGTCACTACATTGACAGCATGTTGCCAGATCTTACAATATTGTAACATCTGACAACCATGTGTACATAGCTTTACGCTTAAACGAATAAAAAGTATTTTTTAATTAAAAATTTTACACCTTTGTAAAATAATACATTTTGACTACAATTGAGTTTTATTCACTATATTAGCTTCTAACATTAATACCAACAAAATTATAAACAGCTTGTTTTCTATGTTTCCCAGCTGTCAATATGTCGTCATTTCATAGGAGCTACCCTAATCACCAGTACACTTCGGATATTTTTGAAAGATATTCTCAAACATTCAACTTTATATCCCCACAATCTAAATAAATTATTGAGAATTTAAAAATAAAAAATGCTATAATAATACCTGTAAAAACCCAAAGAACAATATTTTTCATTTGTTTGAAAGGTGTAAAGAAATGTTAGAGACGTGTATAAATGACTGTCCGATAAGAGAATTGCCAGTCTTGTCGAGCACGGTCTTTCTAGCTGTCGCAATAGGCCACCAAGAAGATATGCTCGAGATCTTTACAGATAGATCCAAGTCGGACTTGCGTGTTAGTGTGGCATGCTTATCTCTTAGTATCAGAAAAGGACGAGTTTTAAGCTATGTAGCGAGTGTAGCGAGTCACTGAAATCACAGCTGTAATGAGAGCACCTAACTGTTTCAGGCACTAAAGTGGTCTATACTGATAGAAAGGCTGCGTTGAACTCGCTTGCTTGTAAATATCTACAGGACTACCATGTGGCTAATGAGTGCCGTATTTCTCTTAGTGAGATAGAATTTGGAATTGATCTGATGACGCACCAACTTCACGGGGTGAATTATTTACGAATCCCCAGCGCCCCCGAGTGGCTTTCTAGGAATACATAAGTCACAACTTTTACCATAATTTTGTAATGACAAATTCCTTGTTGAGGAGCTTAGGGCTTCTAATTCCTCCTGTATGCATTTTCTCAGACAGTGAATGGAAGACAAGGGTTAATGAGTTGCTGGGCCGAAATCCATTTAGAGCACCCTTAGCCAACTCACCTATCTAACCATCACTTCTGCTTGCTTACATTACAGGTATCTGTTGCAAGATAACAGCACTTCGTAGGTTATTAGTCCCCGAAAACTGGCGATGTCCCGTAGCTATCAGGGAAACTAATTCCCCTCCCCGCGGTTTTAGGTTTAAATCACATCCAGAACATTTCAGGTAAGGCAATGAGACCCTTCCGAGAGCTTTACCGATTCCTGCTCTGCCAGTTAATCTTTGGTAAGGGCTTTGGAGGTACAATACAACATAAGTCATGCGGCTTCCTAGAGTTTCATTTGCTATAACAAATGAAGACTTCTCACCGCTCTATGCCTCAGAAAGTCAAGCGTACACCAAGGTAAAACCTGCTCCCTGGAGGGAATGTCAGATGCATTTTTTTTTTATCAGAAACTCTGCTGCTCGTTAAGATATTTGACGTAGTCTTGTCGATCACGGTCTTGTAAGCTGTCCAAATAGGCCGCCTAGAAGCTGAGCTCGAGATTTTTGCAGATGGATCCATGTTGGACTTGAAGTTGGTGGTGGCATGTTTATCCCTCAGTATGAAAGAAAAATGAGTTTTAAGCTAACTAAAGAGTGTAGCGTGACACTGAAATCCCAGATATAATGAGAGCAGCTAACTGCTTAAGATACTCTGGAGGCTATATTGGGTGAATATCCGAACATTTTTTGATAATAAAGCTGCGTTAAATGAGCTTTCAGGTGTTATACAACATTCAGTTTGGTTCATGAATGCCGGATATCTTGATCTTTTCCGGGTACTGGGACACAGTGGAGTGGAAATATTGTAGCGGAATCTGGCAAAGGCCGAAAAAGCATCGTCGGATAAGAACGCATGTGAGGAAATGAAATATTTCATTTAGTTATTCCATTTAATGATTTCTTTAGAAGTTGTAAGGATGAGGAGGAGGAAGAAAGTGTTGTGTACTACCTCTGTGAGTGTTCCGTTCTTTCTTCCTATTGTTGTATCTGGGCAGACCGAGAGGTTGGCAGATATATTGGAAGGTTAAAAAATATGAAAAGTTGAAGGCAAAAAAAAAAACTTAAACTTGACGAAGCACAATTTTATTGTATGAAAATCATGTTCAAAAGAGAATTAAAGAAAAGCTAAGCAAGTATACCTTATTTATATTTTTTAACGTTTTATACACATTTCCATTCTCTTCTCTCCATTCTCCCAAAAAATTATGTCAAACTTGATGGCACTTAAAGCTAAATGACATTTAAACACAAAATCAATCACTGGGTCTTAATCCAATACACGCTCTGTTAATTTTAGGAGATTTTATAAATTTTATAAGTATATATTTTTTGCAATTTAAATAAAATGCTTTTAAAAATAAAAATCCCGTAATTTATGAATGCAAGTAAATGAATATAAACCACAAAAATATTTTATATATGAATTTGTTACATAAAACAATATTTGATACAATTTTATAAAGATTTGTTGCATTCTGCCAACAATCATGCTGTCAAACATTCCAGCCATCCCATTCATCTTTTGTTTAATCCTTCATTCATTCGTTCATTTCATTTAGTTTTTGGTTGGTTCGTTTGCTATTCAACATTCATTTCAAATGAATTTCAATGGTGTTGTGTTATTCAAAGTGTAAACTAAACTTATTAGCATAATTATGTGCGAATGTAGGCAAGTGGTCAGCTAGGTTCTGATGTAGAGTTGGAGCTTATGCAAATATGAAGAGTTTGAAGAATGAACTTATGCTTCGCTGGGTATATTTGTGGAGAGAAACAGAAGATTTGGGAACTAGTTTTAATGCTAAAATAATTGGCAGTATACAAGTTACATAGCACTGTACAGAGTGAACTAAATGCGAGTATCTTTTATACCTTATATTTGTTTACTTTCTCATTTGTTATAGCAAATTTAATTCTAAGAACTCCCAGCATAACTTAGGTTGTATTTGTATTACCAAAAAACCATACCAATGGTTAGTTGGCAGAACGAGTGGATTAGCACGTTTCGAGGTGGTTCCGTTTAACAAACCTTTCAGACGCTCATCATTTGATTGAGGTGCCTTCATGTTGCCTGAAACGTTGTGGCTGTGGTTTATATATCAAATCAAAAGAAGGAGTCATTAGTGTACCCAGATAAAATTCCCCCAGGGAACAGATTTTGCTTTGGCGTATTCCTAACCAGGGCACTCTGTATTTCGGGTAAAGAGGGGAAGGGGTCCCTCGTTTGTTGTAGCAAATAAAACTGTAGAAAGCCGCATGACTTATGTTGTGTTGGCTTCCGAACCCCTTACCAAAGATTTAAATTGACAGAACGGGGATCAGCATAGCCTCCGGGTGGTTCTGCTTGCAGTTCAACCCGGGCCTACCTTGGCTGAAACGTACTGGCAGTGGTTGAAACTTAAAACGCAGGAAGGATACTAACACCATCCTTGATAATTGTTTGGTGTGTGGCTTTTTTCGTGGATTAACAATCTCCCATGGGTCTGCAGCTTTTACAGCAGATACCTGTACTGTGAGAAACCAGTGGTGATGATTGACGGGTGAGTTGGTTTAAGGCACTAAGCCTTGTCTTCCATCGATTGCTGGGAATTTGCATATAGGCGGGATTAGAAGGCCCGAACCCCTCAACAAGAAGTTGCTCATATGGCTACAAACATATGGCAAAAATTACTACCTGTGTCAGCCTAGTTAACCACACGGGAGTGCTGGTGAATCGTGAATAATTCTCTCCGTGGAACTGGTCCATCATCAGATAAGGCCGCCAGGTAGGTGTACCTAGATATTTACATACTGGTTTTTCGGCAAACCGATTGTAGTCCTCGCAGGTTTTGCCTTGGCGTATATCAAACCAGGACACTCTGTTTTCTGGGGCATAGAGGCGAAGGAGTTGTTAAAATTGGCAGAACGTAAGTCCTCGCAGGTTTTGCCTTGGCGTATATCAAACCAGGACACTCTGCTTTCTGGGGCATAGAGGCGAAGGAGGTGTTAAAATTGGCAGAACGTAAATCGGGAGGCCCTGACTAGCAGACCATTTCGGTACTAATCATGGTTGAGGTGTCTGCCTTGGCTAAAACGTTATCGCTTTGGTTTGAATCGAAAATCGCAAGAAGGGGAATTAATTTCCCTGATGGTGCAGGGCGATTTTCGGGGCTAACAACCCCCCGAGATACTTTTGTCTAACAACAGATACACAATAGCAAAATAATCAAAATTTTTCATTTTGGTATCATGGCATACGATATCGAATAAATTGTATTGCAATACGAGTAATATAAAGAAGCTAAAGGATTTATTTTTTGTATTCGTACTTTTAGAAAACGTATGGTCTTCAATCTCTTACATTTTGTTTATGTATTATATTATGCATCGTTTGCCATAATCTAGATGTATCGTAATGTTATTCGATACGAACCGGTCGAATAACATTACGATAGCGCGGTGAACCGGGGTGAACGTTAGACGGGCGATTTGGTTAGGGGCTGATGTTTTTAATGGGTTTCGGCCTCCCGATTCCGATAATGAGACATACTACAGAGCTTGAAGTCTTCAAGATTTTGCAAATGGGGTATTTTCGCTTTAGTCTCTTACGGACTCTCGATGAATTCGAGAATGCATGAATATTTACTATATTTACTTCTCCACAGATTGACATGCTGATGTAATTCCATATAAATCTTTATATACATATATACAAGTACAAATGCATTAATATACAAATACAATTTTGTACATATTTTGTTTACAAAAGCTTAATTGCTTCTGGTAAAGCGAGTGTGACCATAAACGTATACATTTACCAGTCGCAGCCGCTTCAATAATATTTTTGTGCTTTCAAAATTTCTATGTTAATGCACTCATTCACGGTAGGTCTTGCGTATGAATAAGTTTCTCACTTTTGCCAGGATACAATAAAGAAAGCCCGCATATGTATAAAGGACAACAAAAGGACTTTACACAAACAAAAGAGTCGGCATGAAACAGCAGCGAGGCAACAGACTGCAGTGTTAAAAAGAAATATGTTCGTATTAAATTAAAATGTTTGAATTAAAACTTTTTAAAAACAAAATACGAGTAAAGGCAACAGTAAAGCAATGTGGGAAATTTAGAACACTTGTGAAGTAAATTACAATAGAATAAAAAAAATGTGGTCCATACGAGCACACAGAACTTGAGCAATTCATACAAGTAAGAAATAATTTCATTGACCTATCACTTTTTTTTTTTGCATAGAATTTTATTTAGATTTTTGGGAATGGCATTTTCAATATCAAGAGCACCAACCATAGATTTGTACCGCGTTTATACGGAAACAAGAGTCATTGCTATATACAGGGCGGCTGATCAATTTTGCTACATTAAGAAACTCAAATAACTTTTTGTAAAGTTTATGTAATTTATATTTTAATTTTTTAATTTATTTGAAAAATAATACATTTTTATTAAAGTAATACATGAAGTTTTGAAAATAATTGAATTGAAATTGAAATGGCCTCCACCCTCGGTGACACATGTGCGACACCTTATCAAAAAGTTCTTTATTACTGCCTGGAGTGAAATGCTTGCAACGTACAATGTTTGCCTGCGGGAAGGAGTTTTCCAAAGGATATGGAAAAGGCAGCATTTTGTACACATCAGCAAGCCCGAGCTCTCCATCTGCATATAGAGCATTTTATATGTTGGACACCGCAGGAAAACTACTTGAGAGGTTAATAAAGCCGCATCTCAATGAAGCCTTGATTGCTGGAGGCGGGCTTTCTGAGAGACAGCAGGGCGTTCTCCATCTTGGGACCAGACCTATGGAACCTTAGCTATGATGAAATTTTTCAAGTGGAAATGCCGCAGGTTGGACATGCGGGCGATGTTGAGCGTCCCAATTGCAATATCGAGAAATGGCTAAACAGACGACATGGAAATGTGAACTATTACCTGACCCAAATGCTGTCAGCTCACGGCTATTACCGGAGCTACTTATACAAAATGGGCAAATCTTACACACCCTTTTGTAAATGCGAAGAAGAAGAGGAAGTCCTGGATGATGCTGAACACACTTTCTTTAAGTGTATTCGATGGGCGGAAACTCGTAGAGAACTGGAGATGGTAGCTGGCTCAATAACGGTAGACAATGTCGTGGATATCATGATAGTGAGCGAAGCCAATTTTTTAGCGGTATCGCGATTCTGTGAAAAAGTTCTGCGGTCAAAAAGCCAAATCTGGAGGCAGTGTTAAGGCGATCCCGGGGTGGATATATCTATCCAAGGAAGAAGAGGAGTAAGTTCACTGTTGTGATCAGTCCGACACAAAGCGGAGGGTACGGATCCTCCGGTCAGTGCGTAACGCATTTTTCCCCCCCGCCGAAAAAAAAACTACCTGGAGTGTTGCAGCGGGAATTGTCTCAATTACCATTCGAATGTATTACTTTAAATCATCCAAATTTATTGGCTTTCTTTTGTAAACTTCTTGTTTGCAATAACCCCAAAAAAAAAAAAAAAGAAAAAAATCAGGTGCAGTGAGGTCAGGAGACCTGGGAGGCCAACGGAATGCGGAGTTTCTTGAAATCAGTTTATTAGTTATGCCTCAATTCTGTCATAACAGGCGTGGCTATGTAACAAGTTGCCCCATCTTGTTGAAACCAAACAGAGTTGAAAGAAATTCTCTTCCGGCGTAATTCTGGAAAGAAAAACTCTTTCAACATCTTTAAGTAACTGTCTCGTGATAGAAGTAAATGTGATACAAGTAAATTCTTTATATTATTTTTGTGTTCAGATACAATTTCCACCCGCTTGTTGCTAGATATTGATTTCTGGAACATTTTATGCAACCCTATAAAACGCTAGCGTACAAAATTTTACATCAATAAGTTCAGCTGACAAAAAACATTTATAAAAACCAGTAAATCCGCTTACGACTAGTTTTCCAAACAAAAAATCCAGAAGCAAAAAATACTCAAACAATAAACAATATTTTCAGTTAATATTTTATGTTGCAATAACACGAGTAAATACGAGTACATACATACTCGTACATACATACGAGTTGTAAAGTTTTTCAAACTTGTTTTCGATAGTTTGCATCGAAACAGAACATTTGCAAAGATTCTTTTGTGTTCCAAGAAAAACTGTAGAACGAAGTTAAAGAAAAAAGCTGCTTAAAAGTATAGAAATATTTACAAAACGTGCAATTTATTGCATTTTTTTCCAATTTTCTTATTTGCAAAGCAATTCATGCGTTTAATGTTTAAACTGAAATTAAGTTGGGAAAATAGCAAAAGATTTTTGTTTTTGCATCAGGCACCAGAAATGATTTCAAGAGGGGCAGGATAAAATGTGTTTTATTGTTAAGGATTAAGAAAGATTTTTTTTTTTATTTTATATACAACATTAAAATTTTTTTTTTTTTAACAAGAACAATAATACAAAGTCTTAAGGTACGTTATATTGAACACATTATTAATAAAATAAGCATGATTACTTTTTCTCATGATTACTTTCAATTTAGGCAAATAGAGGGTGGCTGACGAATCACGTCAACATTCATGTTGCGATGGTAGCTACCGCATTAACCTGTGAGCCATTTCACCACAATATCCGCCTTGCTTAATAAAATCACGGAGTACGTTAGCTCCCAGCCCATAACCATCTATTCCCAGATCGTTCTGTTATGCGCTATTCAATTCATTTCCAGGTCGTCAACTATCCCGATGTCGCTGTTGCACAAGGAGGGCATGCGGCATCTAGGTTTGAGCAGTGACAAGAATCACTCTATGAGTTTTTAACAAATTTACACAAAGGAAACGACAGACAGCTGTGCTTTTACCACTACTGTATTAAAGCTACCTTGCTACTATCAGCTTCTATATGGTTTGCCATAAAAAGCAGTGCTGCCAATACCTCTGCACTTATAAACCTCTAAAATTACCCAATATTTAACTGCATTTTTATTCTACAGAAATTGTTCTTTATTATTTTATTTATTTTCATTTCCATATCTTATAAAATTTCACTATTTTCCCATATATTTTTATTGCAAAACGAATTATGAGAAAGAAATTGAGCAGCTGTAAAATAATCCATAAAACATATTTTTAAGCAGTGCACAAATAAATCAAGTTACTAGCAGTATGCTGCACGCCACAAAATAAAACGAAACAAGAAACACGAAGAACACTATATTATTTTTATGAACCACCAAAAGAGCAAATACATCCAGGAAAAAGGACAAAACAAACATGTAGCAGGGAAAATACCCCAACATTTTAAAAGATGTAAATATTTTTACGTAAGTACGTATATATGTGTACATCTTTATATAAATGTCTGCTGGATCTATTAGATTAACTCACAAAACAAGAGTTCTACTCCGTTAGATTGAATTATACAATGAGGGCGCACAAAATATTTGTAATAGCGATTACAGTTGTAATACTGGAGTATTGAACAAAATTGGGGGTTTCCACAAAAAAAGCATGAATAAAACCAAATGCAGAACTTAAGATTTTTAGGAATAACGGAGCCAGGCTTTTGTGTAAATAGGGTTATGTTAATACATCACTGTTTTATATATATATATATATATATATATATATATATATATATATATATATATATATATATATATATATATATATATATATATATATATATATATATATATATATATATATATATATATATATATATATATATATATATATATATATATATATATATATATATATATATATATATATATATGTATATATATATATATATCTTCCTTGACATTTTAATTTTCTTAATATTAGAATAAATTGCTATCGAAATATCGGAAAATAAAAGCTTTTTAATTGTTAATTTTATAAAAACAGAAAACCAAGATCTGAAGCTATAAAAACTAAATTTATTTAACAAACGAAGATCGAAGAATTTTAAGATAAGATCACATTTAAACTTTCTTATTCTTAGAAAACCTTTGGTCTACAACTACATACATACTTCCTTCATTTGGGAGTCTACATACTCGTATATATGCTAGGGATGTATTTAAAAGATCATATGTGAATAGCACTTAAACAAACTTAAAACTCACTGATTTTTTGTAAAAGAAGACAAAGAATTACTATTTCCCAAGGCACTCCATTACAAAAAAATGTTTGCTTTCCCGCCGAATAATATTATGGAAGTTACTATGAAACCAAATAGTTTCTTATTTGATATACGAGTATGTACTCGTAGCTGAGAAGCAAAGAGAATTTCTTCATTTGTGTTCAAAATCAGTTGATCTATTGCACATACATATGTACATATATGCAGACTTACAGCATTACATACATATGTATATTTGTACGAGTATATGTGTAAATTGGTATCAACGTCACATATTTCTTCGTCAAACATTTAGAAAAATAAATGCAACATGTTATAAAAATCGATTGAAATACTTTAGTAATTGTGGTGAAATCATAACCGATTTCAGTGACCCTAAACAAGGACTACTAAACAGCCCAATTTAACCCCGACCTACCCACCACTTTTTTCACTATACGCACCCATTTAAAAACTTCAAAGTCAACCTTCAAAAACTAAAGCAAACAAATCACCCTCAATATACAAAAAAAAAAAAAAATCCAACAACATAACAAAAATATAAAAGCTAAACATGAGAAATCATGCTCATTTATGTGAAACTCACCTCGTTACTCTCTCCCAGAATAATTCTCATTGCATGTTGCTCATATTCTTACGAGTACCATAAAGAAATGCAAAAAGCTAGAGCATGCGCCATTTTTATTTTCATGTGGATACTCGTATTTTGGTCAAATTCTGTATTGCTTCGAAACAAGAAAAAAAGAAGTAGGTAAAAGGATATAAAATATGTGACTACAACAACAGATACGAGTATATAAAAAAAACAGTTCCTGGTTTGTTTGTAATAATCATGGACACCTACATACGTACGTGTTAATATTACGCATCTTGTTTCCACTTTGTTTATTTTCCGTTAAAAGCTGTCGAAAAGACATTTTAAGAATACCGAAACTCCGTTCATACTTATATACAGTAAGTGTTCGCACAATATTGTATGCAAGCATAAAATGTTTTTCAATATAACTAAAGAATAAGGATTGCATGCACCTATATAACGCAAAAAAAAACTTCAGAAAGCTACATAGGTATTGAATTTTTACACCGTGTTTAAACCTACGATAATGGTAGGGTTGCCATTCGTACTCTTTTAAACAGTACATGCACTGTTTTATTCATAACACCTAAAACAGTACGTAAAAGTACTTTTTTTAGATTTGTACTGTTTTATGTATATATTACATTTTTTTTATAAAAAAAAATATTTTTGTGTGTACAAATGATTTATTTTTCATACATGTTTTTTTTGTGTGTACGATATTTTTGTATAAATATTGTTTGAAGCCACCACTTTGTTTCGTTGTATACAAATTTGGTTTGGTTGCTTTTAAGCAAAGAATGTTGTTTGTATGAATTTTTCAGATATGCTTGTTTTTCATTTGGCTAATACGAGTAGAGGTCAAGTCTTAATTAATGTAAATAAAACATTTATTTCATCTTTTTCTCAACGTTTCGTAGACCTTTTTCCGACTTCTTCAGGATATTTTTTTATTGTCAATATCTGCGAACAATTACAATTCTTTTTTAAATTTGTTACATATACATATGTACGTAAATTTAGCATTAAACTTGGGTATAGTTTTTAATAACAAACTCACATGGTCAAATCACATTGACACTGTTGCTGGCAGAGCTTACAGTAAGCTGCGTACATTACGGGCAGTAAAGTATTCTACCCCTTTTAACATACGTATGCTTCTCGCAAAAACTTATCTACTACCATCACTCTTATACGGCTGCGAGATTTACGCAAATTGTGATGCAATGGATCTACACAAACTTAAAGTAGTGTACAACAATATTGCACGCTATATATTTCAAAAAAATCGAATTTCGGAATATTCCTTTAGGATATTAAATTTAACTTTTGAAAATCTTCTTAAATATAAATGCCTTATTTTCTTGCATCATCCTATCATCTATTTAACAAAATTATTTTCGCCAGATCTCAGTGTGGTAAGGACATAATTCAGCAAAAATATAAGAGTCTTCTTTCCCAGCGACAATTTTTAATTTAGTCTACAAGTCTTTGGAACTCCCTGCCAAATACCACCGAACAGATAAGCAACGCAAATTTATTTAAAAAGCAGTTGCTCAAATATTTTAATCGTTAAACTTTGCTTCCCACTATAGTTTTATGATTTATAAATTAATAAAAAACTGCTGTTAGTTAAATGATTATTTAATTGTTTGCTTGGTTATTTGATTAAGCTGCTTTTCCTTTACAACAAATACTAACACTTATACTGTCACAACAACTTTTTTGTAAATAACAACATAATAAAGATATGAATACTGAATTAAAAATAAAAGAATGACATGAAATATTATAAAGAAAAGGAAAAAAGGAACATCTCAACAACAGAGTTGGCGTGTGGCATGCATTGAACCGTGATAAATGCTTCAAAATTGTTTTTAAATATTGCCACAAACTCAACCACACTAAATTAGTAGCCGAGAGTCGTCCAGCGGAACGTTACAATTTTTAACCCTTTAAGACACTACATTCACATGGTTAAGGTTTATAAATGTTCAAGTGCTCACTTTTCAGCCTCCTATTAACACAAGTGTCCATGTTTGCCAAATACTCGTAAATTATTTTCATTACTTTCAAAGATAAAAATTATCACCCCCAGCACTGACAGCAAAAGAGAGGTGTAGCTGAAATTTTATTTTATTACAAAAAATATTGTTAAATCCGCAACCTTATGATGTTGAAAACAAATACCATTTCAAAGTGAAATTGCCTGAGAAAAGGGAAAACAAAAGCAACCATAATTGAACAATAACATCTCGCTCAAAGGGTTTTTGGCAAACAACCCAACAACAGTTTGCTGAAGAATCAGCATTTTTTTTATCTAAATTTTTCCCCCTTCACTTTGTTTTACTTTTCCATAAGCCGTTGGTTCAATTAAGAACACTGAAATTGAATTTTAAATAAAATCTGAGCTGAAAACATAAAAAAAGCCAAAGATAAACAATGATAGTTAAACAATAGGGTTCCAAAAAGCCGCAATTTGGTTGTAGAAAAATAAAATAGCCCGATACAATACATTCATTATTTCACACACATACACACGCTCATTCACTTGTTACCTTGAGGTGGGTCAAATGTGTGAAGAAAGCAAACACTTTACGACCATCAAATATCTTCGATTTTTTGATACACAAATTATAGCATATTTACATTAACTCAAAATCTAGTATATTTAAATTAAAATTAACAACGAAATATATATATTTCGCACCACTTTTTGACACCTGACAAGACTTCATTTTCATAAAATAATTTATGCATGGGGCTTTGACAAAATAATTTTATCACATTAAAGTGTATTTTTTTGTCGCAGCGTAGCATTTTTAAGTACTTTTTGAGCAAAATTAGGAGATTTCATCGAAATTTACTCATAAAGTAGTTTGGCTTGAAATTTCCAATCAGCAGATTTTGCTTTGGTGTAAATAGACTATTAGTGTAAAAATTTACACAAGCTAGACTATTAAATTTCTTATATTTTTACACAGCTGTTGTTTGTACGTACTTTTTTTGCCAATTACTTTTGTCATAAGCAGATTTTTTTAAACAAACAAAATGTTGTGAAGTTGCTTTTAGTTAGCGGCGGTGCACATAGACTGACAACTAAGTTGAAATACATGTTGTCTTATGAGCTTTGTCACAATACGTACTTTTCCGTCAATGCAAAGTGTTAAAGTTGAGCAATTGTCAACGTACGTTGAGAATTTTGACAACTATCAGTTAATATCGTTTGTTAATTTTGATTTGTTTTTCGTTCAAAAATAAATAAAAATAAATTGTGGTGATTTTCTGTGGTATGTCTGAAAAATGAAGCAAAAGATTTTACTCAAATTAAAATCGGTTGATTTTATATCCGTTAACAAAGTACTGATTGTGCCAACTTCTTACTTGTTATACGTTAATGTCAGTTGAAAAAGGAGACGGATAACGTACGGCGTACTCTGTGCCCCGGCCTTTATATAGATATATTTTGTGTCCTACCTACAAAAAATTTAATGATACCATGCTTTTCGTATAGCAATCAGTTTTAGGACAAACATGGTCAAATCATCATTTTGCTAAATTTGAGCATGCAAATCGTCAAAATGATGATTTACCGTCGCTATGTTTACGAGTATAATTAGTAAATACGAATATATGTACCAGTGATGGGCAGATAGAGCGCATTAAAAAGAGAGAGAGAGAGAGAGAGTAAATACTATGCCTTACATCTAGGCAAATTTAAAACAACTTAGGAAAACATAGATAAAGCAGCATAATTTCATTCTAATCCAAGGCAGCTTTACCAGGTAGTGTTACTAAAGAGGTACGCCTTCCATACCAAAAAAAGTAATGCCAGTCACCCGCTAGCATTAAAAAATGAGGTAAAAACCATTCTAAAAATAATTTTTTATTTTTTTGTCACGCCGAAATAGTATTGTTTTCACTGTGCCGCTATTTTAAGCCCGATTATAACCTTTTATACACCGATGTTTATGGCTCTATCAGGGCTACATTTCTGGTTTTAATAATTTTTCACTACTACGTAAAATTCTAGTTATGACTGACACCTTAATGCTAAATATTTTTATGCGAAAATAAAGCCGTATTATTTTCATAAAACTTTTGCCTGGAAACTATTTTTTTTTTGTTCATGAACAAAAATGTTTTAGAGGCTTTAAAAAGAAGCTTAAAGTATTTTGGGATATGGTAGCACTTTTGGCAAGAATTCCGTATTTCTTATGGAATACAGTATCAGATATATGTCCGCCTGTGTTAGCCTCACATATGCGAGCCGTTTTGAGCACATTTTTCAATGCTTTTCATACATTTAACGCGGATATGGATGAAATATATCCCCACGCATATTTCGTTTGAGTTATACAAGCGTTTTTGGTTTGTTTGCATAAACCTCGCTTTTCAGAAAGAAGTCCAGAGCAGACAAATCGGGCGACCGTGGAGGCCAATCAGCATCACCACTTCTTGAAATAACTTGTTGTGGAAAGAGGTCTCACCATAATACCGTTGTAATTCTGGTTGTATGCGATGTGGAACTATTCTTTTAATACCACACGTTAACCAAACTCAAAGCTTGCAGTTGTGGCGTTAAAAAGTTTTCAATCATATCAAGCGATTGCTCCCCATTCAGAGTTACCGTTACACCGTTTTAATTTTCAAAGAAATAAGGTCCAATGATTCCTTCTGACCAAATTGTACACCAGACTGTCACTTTCAATGGATGCAAAGGTGACTGATGAATAATTTCAGGGTTTTTCATTGCCCAGAACCGAATATTCTGCTTATTCACATATCCATTGAAATGAATTTGTGGAAATTTTTAGTTTCCCTTTTTAATTTTTCGCATTTCATATATTGTTGCTTCCTATCATTGGTCTCATATCAACATCAACTTCATATAAGCACACTACACAGAAAAAAATAGATGAGTTTTTTTTCAATCAAGATATGTTATTAATAAAAAACCATCAATTTAATAAAATTTGCATTGACTTAATTAAATTATTATTAATAATGAATTTTTGGAAATATCTCTCAATACAATGCAATTAATAAAAAGTTTTCCGAATTATTGACTGTTATTCAATAAATAATCTTAAAAGGTTGTCATATAACAGTGAAGAGTTGTTGTTTTTTTAACATTTTTTTTTGTTAAGTATATTTTACATATTAACAACAATTTTTTTCAACTCAATAATTTTTGCTTTTAAGTGAAAAAGCTATTTCTACTTTATAATTTGAATTATCAATCCGGCAAAAAATCTTTTTCACAGGAAATTTGATAAAAATAGAGCAATTTTTTTTATCAATATGGCATCTATTTTTTTCTGTGTAGAGAACCGAAAAGTTTCTGCCCGTCTATTAATTTCATTGATGTAAAAGGTTTAGGCAAGACCAAAAGAGAAGTGAAAAAATGTCCGCCCATCGTCTGTCTAAATGTAAAAGCGGACTTACTGCATTTAAAACTTAACGTACTGTTTTTGCATAAATTTTTTTTTTACAAATGTATTTTAGTGTTAATATGTTTGGTAACTAGCGTATGCGTTAAAAGTCAAGTATGATTTTTGTTTTGCATATGGCCCCTTTGTGTTTCATACAAAACCAACAACGGCCGTTCAAATTTAACCACCCTTTAGAAACAAAAATACAAGTGTGTTAAAATACATAATCAACATCGGCCGTTCAAATTTTACAAACAAAAATACAAGTGTGTTAAAAAGTTCCGGAATTACCCAACAGCCCTCGTGCGTGCATTTGTATATTTGTGTGCATTAAATAAATTCTCAACTAACAAAGAACTTTTTGCTCTCGTTATTTTCTCATTTACATTTTTCTTTATTACGTTTGTAACTTTTTTTTTATTTTTTATATTTATTTAAAGTTTGCTTTAAATTTAACATACAAATTTACACATGTTGCAATATGCAAATTTTATTTAGCACAAAAAGCAAAAAAATAAAATATGAAAATAAAAAACGTTTGCATGCCCATGGTGAACATCTGTAGTACAACACAAACTACAGGCACATTTGAATTTACAGTTATACATACATACATACATACAAGTAGTTATACACATACGTACACATTTCTGTAAGTTGAAAAGAAATCACTGGATAAATTAACATAAATATGAAATATTGAATTATCGAAATATAAACGGACTTTTTATTTCGAGTGCAAAATGGGAAGAAAGCGGTTAAACCACTTTATCCTGTTTACCATAAAACAGTTCGGGCATATTCGTGTCAAGTAATAGAAAAATAGAAAGTTGAATAGTAATAGTCAAAAATTAATGAATTAATTATAGCATTTTTTAAATTCGTCTGTTCGCCAATATTGCCTTTGGTTAAACTATAAATAAGGAAACAGTAGTTAATGAAGGAAGTCTCAAAATTTCCCAAGATTCGCATGTATGTAAATAGGAAACACAGTCTTTTGATTGTTATTTTTTATATTGAATCATAAAGTACATAGGGTAAGATTATTTTTGGAATTACACATCGAGCAAATGGCCTCCGCGGCCTTGCATGCACAGGCACGTACTCGTTTGTCGAAATTTGCCATGACCATTTGTCATGCGTGTGATTGAATTTCATTGAGGCAGCGTTGAATCTCTTACGTAGCGTCTCCACATAGCAATTTTTATTGCTGAGCTTAAGCAAAAACGTCGGCTGAATAACAGTACAGCGATTTCTAATTGTTCTAGGTGGCGT
Organism: Thecocarcelia acutangulata; assembly: GCA_914767995.1. Lineage (NCBI taxonomy): Eukaryota > Metazoa > Arthropoda > Insecta > Diptera > Tachinidae > Thecocarcelia > Thecocarcelia acutangulata. The sequence continues at coordinate 90,437,847 of OU612098.1, read as the reverse complement.
AAACGTATTACTGCTTCATCATAAATACTAACAAAATTCAACGTGGGAAGTTGTATTAATAACACTGTGTTTGTTGTATGTACAGCACTGTGTTTGTTATATTTGTATACCAAATTACCACACCTGACAGCTCATTGCTTGGCAATAATTGCTTAAGAAATCAGTAGAGCAATCATTGCCCAATAGATGGCTACCTATAGCAATTTGCGGTCTACACATCGAAAATTTTATGGACACAATCAAATTTGACAATTGCCGCAATATATATTACTATGTGGAGACGCTAGATTACTTTAATGCACGGATGTTTGTCGGTTTGTTGACATTCAAAAAAACCCCTTAACAAGAAATTTAAAACACACAAGCAAAGCGGACAATTCTGATCACCGCGTGTGTATATTGCCTTGGCGTATTCCTAACTTGGGCGCTCTGTTTTTCGGGGAAAAGAGGGGAAGGGGTCCCTCGTTTGGTGTGGCAAACAAAACTCTAGGAAGCCGCATGACTTATGTTGTGTTGGCTTCCGAAACCCCTACCAAGAGTATAAATTGGCAGAATGGGGATCAGCATGGCCCCCGGGTAGTTCTGCTTGCGGTTCGACCCGGGCTGATCATGGTTGAGGTGCCTACCTTGGCTGAAACGTTCTGGCTGTGGTCTAAAACGCAGGAAGGGAGTATTAGTATCCTTGATAATTGTTTGGTGTGTGGCTTTTTCCGGGGACTAACAATCTCCCGAGGATCTGTTGCCTATACAACAGATACCTGTTATGTAAGGAACCAGTGGTGATGGTTGACGGGTGAGTTGGTTTAAGGGCTGATGCTGTTAGTGGGCTTCGGCCTACTAACTCATTAAGCCTTGTCTTCCATTGATTGCTTGAAAATTGCATACAGAAGGGACTAGAAGGCCCGAACTCCGCAACAAGAAGTTGCTCATATGGCTATAGACATATGGCAAAAATTGCTACCTATGTGAGCCTAGTCAGCCACACGGTAAATCGTGAATAATTCACTCCGTGGAACTGGTACATCATCAGATAAGGCCACAAGCAGGTGCTGATGTAAATCTTTTTACAACTGTAACTATATAGTTGCTAATAAATTTGCAGCTTAAATGATGCACAACGTGGGCGGAGTAACGAAGACCTTATGCCCACGGTGGCATAAACAGGAATTTCTTGCGACACTGTGGTTAACTGTACCGACCTATGCTTTCGCATAGGAAGTTGCCACGTAGTTGGAGCTGCTCTCCAGCCCTGAGCTGCTTTACGTCTGAACTATTTATTAAAGTTCGAGTATTTATCATGAATACTTATACATACCTACATAATGCTTTAACTTTGGGGCACCCAACATGAATATTGAATACTGATTTGTGTCTTGGATAAAACTGTTGTCATTCACAATAGCCCTTTGTTTCAGCAACTTTGGACGAGTTTTCGGTTTTTAGCATAGTATTTGTTCAAAATTTACAATTGAATTTCACAAAAATACGTGCTGCCAACAAAATTCGATTAGCTACAAATTCGGTTGCCACAATGAATTTTCTTTTGTTTTTATTGTTGTGTATGCTGGTGCGCTTTTCTTTCTATTTGCTTAACTTGCATTGTTTGTATATCAGTTCTAGCGAGTCAATAACTAAGTATTTTCTTTTTTTGCAAGCTTGATTCGTGTCACGTGCTTGCAGACATGAGCGAGTGTATTATATTCTATCATTCTGCCGTTGAAATTCAATCAACAAAAATACAGCGGCAGCATCATTTGGTTTCTGCATACTACATAACCGTACATACGTATTCTCATATTCACTTATTACACTTGGTAATAACTTATTGAATATACATATGTATGTGTGTGCATGCTTAAACTTGCATGTGTGGCATTGCTTTTAAAAATATTTAAACTCGAATGATATTTCATGCTATGGCAGAATGATTTCTTCTGCCACGCTGTAGTTTGTTTAAAAATTCAAGGTAAAATAAATTTGCTTTTGAATTCTTAGCGGCACATACAATTTTTAATCACCACTTCAGCGCTTTATTTTATATGTTAGTGTGTGTTTTTTTTATTCATTAAGCTGACTTTTAATCCTGCATTAATTTTACTTTTTAATTTACTAATGTAAAAATCTTTGGAAAAACGCACACATACAGACACACATACTTGTTTGCAGGGCTTTCAAGAGCAATAGCAGATTAAAAATTGTCGAGTAGTTTTCTAATAAATATAGATTTAAGTACGAAAAAATGTTGCAACTTAAGTTTCCTTATAAAAAAGTAAATTGATTTTTATTTTAGCTTTTATATATTAAAAACAAAATCAGTTTTATAAGTGCTACTCAAATTTATGATATTAAATTAAATCCACTAATTGACTACAAATTTACAAAAAAAAAGTAATAAACTGCTTGAAAATATTTGTTTATATATAAATAGGGTTGCATGTTAGTGACTAAAAGGCTAAAAAATGTAAACAAGTCTTTTACATTACCTAGCTCAACATATGAGGAAACTTCATAGGTGCTAAACTAATCATCGGTAGACTTGAAAACCCTTGAATAATATTTGCCGGACTGTTGCTTCATAATATTGATCCAGTCATCTCGAGCTTGTGGATCCATTGCTAAATGGTTTGAGCCGTTGGAGAATGGTTCGTATCGCGAATATTAAAATTATAAAAAAAATTTACGTTTAGCTTCGTCGCAGTATCGTTGTTGCGATAGTACTCGTGTGCGCAAACTGTGTGTTGTGCTTCGCTAAAGGCGCTAAGTCTCTAAAAGCTGGTCTCCAGTTTCGTAGTCCTTCTCCTCCGCTCTAATACCATGCCATCGTGGTTTATTGAAATGTTAAGAGACTTATGGTGCACCCTGTATACAAACTAATTTAATCATCTCAACTGTGTCAATCCTGGTAAGTGTCATTTGGGGCCTTCCTCTGCTGCAACACTTTTGTACAAAAAGGTGATATTTTTTTTTTATTACAAAGAATTTTCAAATGCAAAATTTTTAGTCCCAGCAACAGCTTTTAATCATTGTCTTTACGTCGACGTACGTTTTTGTGCTAAGACCAGAAGTATAACAAAATTTGAACATAACCTGCGTTTCTAGCACGAATTTCGTGTTTGTCTTCTATCAACATTAAATAATTTAAAATTCAAAATTGCACATGCATATTTTCTTTATTATAAAGCTTCATCTTTTTGTGAAATTCTACGAAATGGTTTGTCTTCCAGGAGCAGGAATTTCGCTGTCTGATTTCACTGCATCAATCATCAGCAGCTACAGCATTCGCATTCATTTGAATCTAGTTAAAAACACATGAACACTTTTTAACTAAACACATAGACACACACACTCGCACGCCCTCACCCTCCCACACATATTCACAAATATAAGTCACTAGTGCACTATTTATGTTTGAATATATTTTATTTCTCTCAACTAGAAAATTTATGCAAATCTAGCTTGCAAACAAGAAATATAAAATTCACAAACATTTACATATTAAATAGGCGAAAATAAAAGCTGCACTTCTTCAATTGGGTAATAGTTAGAAAAAAGGGCATAATTTTTTTATTCTCGGCAAAGCCAATAAAAAGGATTCAATCGGCTGCTTTAAAACTTATATGATATAGCTGTTTAAGAAATTACAATATTTCCATCTTCCTGTTGAAAAAATTTATCCCAAATTTGATGTGCACCTTTTATACGGTATGTACGAGGGTAGTGTTATAGTAAGTTCTGAAATCGCAGAAAATTTTTAATTATTAGTGTGCTATAGTGGGGTTTCTCTCAGGAATCGCAGCATCTATTTATTTACCGCAAGGCTACTACTTAACTTTCTTTATTTTCTACCTAACACAACAACAACTTTCTAACAACGATTGCACCAATTGTATATTTTCCGTTATCCTTTATAGGCATTTTAACTGGCTACTGCTGCGGCAGCTATCGATGTTGCCGTAGGGGTCTCAGCTGCAAACGTGGTACTTGCTGGTACTACTTTTCAGGGCTTGTTTTAGTGGTTTTAATAATCTTGGCAGCCCGGTCATTGGCGTCAGTTTATTGCTGCTACTTATTATTTTATTGGTTGGGAGGAGGAGTTAGTTCCGACTCACAACAGAAGTCTTACATTGTCAGTTTATTTGTATCGTGTCTTTCAGGTTAAAATAATACCAGTAGTTTTTTTTGCTTTTTTTTAAAGAAATTTTTTTAAAACTTTCCGAACTTTTTTTGTAATTCTTTTGAAAAGTAGGTTTTTTAAAGGTTTAATTTTTTCAAAAGATACTTTTTCTAAATAAATAATTTACTTAAAGGTACTTATTTCATTCAAAGGTACTTATTTCAAAAAGGCATTATTTTCAAGATACTTTTTTTAAAGCCCTTTTAGAACAGTATTGTCTTCAAAAGGTACCTTGTGCAAGAGGTATTTTTTCGAAATGGACTTTTTTTGGAAGGTGCTTTTTCAAAAGTCATGAGGTACTTTTTTCAAAACGTGCTTATTTAAAAAAGGCCCTATTTCCAAAGTTAAAAGTTTTGTGATATTAATAGTATAGGCAGTTTTTCAAACTCTTCTTTCACAGTGCTTTTGTTTTAAACATAATTTTTTGTAAAAGGTACTTTTTTGGTCATTGTCAAAAAAGTAATTTGGGAAAAAAGTAGTTTCCTTAAAAGTTTTCTCCAGCTATACTTCCTTAGCAGCCAGTTCTTATAAATGATATTTTGTTTTAAAGACACTTTTATTAAGCAATTAATTAAGACATATTTTTAAAAAGTCCTTTTTTAAAAATACTTTTTTAATGTTCATTTTTTGTACGTTTTTTATAAGGCCTTTTTTCGAGGTTCATATCATTTTTAAAAATTACTTTCTTTCGAAAATATATTGCCTTAAATACCACTTTTTAAAAATGGTACTTAATCCATCTCTATTTGTTTTTAAAAGAGACTGTAACTAAGAGCACTTTTAGTTAATTTCTGTTAGTTTTCGTATGCTTTTTTTCAAACCTTTTCAAAATGTCCTTTTTTCAAAATGTACTTTTTTTAAAAAGTAATTTTTTCAGTAAATATTTTCTAAAGGTACTTTTTGCAAAAGCTTCTTTCCCAGATAATATATTTTCAAAAGGTTCTCTGTTTGAAAAGTATTTAATGGTACTTTGTTAAAAGGCGTTTTAAAAAGGTATTTTTTTTCATATGTGCATTTAAGGTACTCAGATATTACATATTTACAGAGGATCGTAATGTTCTGATTAATTTGAATTTAAGTTTTACATACAGGGTATCCCAGACCACAAAATAATGCCGAAACAAGGTGACAAAATTAATTGTAACTTTCATGAGAAAAGTCACAAAAATACTCTAAAGAGATTTTATTCAGATCAAATGCTTTTTATCCGCGCTTCTTCTTAAAGCAACAAACTATTTTCTATTAATTTTACAATAAAATTAAGATATTAAGTTTCTTTTTTGAGATCAAATTTGCATTGTTAAGATACGAGTCTAAGCTTACGGAGACAGAACGCAAGCAAAAACTTTGTGTGGTTTTCAACGACAAGTATTATGGAGAAAAAAAAGTATAAGTCTATTTCCTAAAGTTTCGTAAATCTAATTTTTTGTAGTTGAATTTCTTCTTATTTTCCGTTTTTGTTTATTTCACATGTAATTCTGGTCAATGTACTTTTTATTATATATTCATTTCTTTCCCATTTACATTTTGTTTTTTTTTACTTTATGTTTTGCCAGCAACATGCGAAAGCGCTTTCAAGAAAAAGTAGGTCATTGTGCTTTAGAAATATTTCGACCGCAAAAGGACGTACTTGTGTACGTTTCTTGACATTTTGCGATTTATTTTTGTTGCTGTTGGTATCTTAAGCAGTTATTTACATTTTATTGAATTGTGCATAATTTTTTTAGTAATTAAACCATATTTTTTTTGCACTGCTGAAGTGTGAAAGTATCATCAAATTAAAATTTCTTGATGCAAGACGTTTCATGTTGAAACATGTTTTGCTGTCCGCTGTCATAAGTTTTCCAATATTTTCACTTGGATGTTGTCTTCAATATTTTCCTTATCAATTTTGTTTTGTGCCAAATAGCCATAAGAAAACTGTAAAGTTTTATCATATTTTACAAATCTATGCAAATTGTAACTGAAACTATTTTCATTTTGATAAAAATTTTCCTTCTTTTCTTGCTTGTTTTCTAAAACTTTTCAAATTAAATTTTTCTCAAAAGAATTATGATGCTTTTCAACTAGTTTGCATTTAAATAGGACAAAGCATAAAAAATGAGTGAAAAATATAAGTTTAACTTTTCACGTTACAAATGTGGACATTTCAGTGATGAGTTGTGCATTGGGACGTTATAATTTGTATATTATTTATTACCCAATAATATAAAAGATAATAATGTATCGTGGACAACGTAGAGCATAATTATCACATATGGTTTGTGCCAATGCTAACAAGTAGAGGGTGGTTAAATGCCAAGGGCCGATGTTGATTTTGAATACAACACAAATTGTCATTTCTTTTTATTATGATAATATTGGCATGGTCCAATTATGTGTGGAATAAAGTATTAGCCAAATGGCAGCCGCGATCTCAACGGCACACTTCCATCCGATGGCTAAAATTTTCGATGATGCTGAGGCATAATTGAGGTTCTATGCCATACCATACCTAATCATCTTTGATCATCGAACCTGCGACCTCGAGACTGTTAGTCGAGTACTCTACCAAATCAGCCATCGAGGCACCCAATATTTTCTCATGCTTTAGCTTTTGAATTATTGCTGGCTTATTGACGTACACCTTACCCGTACCCCTAAAGAAAGAAGGCCAACGATGTCAAAACGCATTATGTTGGCGGTCATTTGACATCGCCACCACATGAGACAATAAGACCATTGAATTTATCGCGCACAAGAGCCATTGTTTCGTTGGCTATGTGGCAAGTGGCCCCGTGCTGTTGAAACGTAATGTACTCTTTCGTTTCGATGACTAGAATCGGTCCTATACGTCGAGTAATTTAACACGATTAGTTTTTTATGGGTTTATTTGAAATCACAGATCTATATTAATATGCCTATAGCCACCCGGAAAAGATAAAACGCTACCTCAATGAAATTCAGTAACAGTTAAGCAAAATGATCATGAAAAATTTCTACAAACGATGTGTTATTCTATAAATAATCCTATTCTAAGTACTTTATGATTCAATAAAAAAAAACAACAAAAAGACCGAAAAATGTATTTCCTATTTAATTTAAATATTGCGTTAAAATTAGCACACCCCTTGCACGACAACACAGCCTGGGAATGAGTTAATAAGCTTAGTGTATCATAGCGTTATTATGGGAAATATTACACTACATCTTAGAAGATGAATACCCTCGAAGTATAAGTAATATGTGTAACAAAATATTTTTTGTATATTGATCATACGCCTTATATAAAATGGTAGTGCAAATAGTATGCAATTCAAGCAAGCTCTGCAGATTTCTTCCGCGTGAAAAATACTCAAGAAAAGTAATACTAAAGGGTGGACCAACCAAAGAGCAATAATTAATTGTAAAGTTAATTGAGAGTAGTGTTTTGTCTTACATCCTGTGTAAACGTATTGTATATATAAACGCAGAGATTCTAACTCGGATCCATACATATCTCTACTACAATATTGTACAACATCAAAAACAACAATATGCCAAGTCTTGTGAGTAGAAAATTGCACCGGAGTAAAGAACTCGAAGTCACTTGTTCAGTGTCTGTAATGCAACATTTGCCCATTTATCTGCCCCACAATTTCATTAGACAGTGCTAAAAGTGCTCTCTCTCTCTCTCTCTCTCTCTCTCTCTCTCTCTCTATCTCATTCACGACAAGTGTAAAATAAATTAAAAGTAAAGAAAACAAAACTTTAATGTTTGTTTTATTTTCTGAAATGCAAACGAAAAACTGCAAAAAGTCAATATAATGAAAAACATAAAGTTAAAGTTTTCTTGTTTTCTTCACGCCAAAGTTATTTTGTTTTGTGGTCTGGTTTTCCAGAACAGAGAACTTAAACACCTCAAGAAGAAAAAAACAACAACAACATATTTTATAGAAAAGACCACAATATTCTTAGCAAATGTGGGTGAATCGTTTTCGTTGATGAAGTCGTTTTTCTTTTTTACTTTGAATAACAACAAAAGAAGAGGTAAAGTGCTTAAGAAAGATAATTATGAAGAGATAAGCTCTGTTCCGTAAAATGCTTATTAAATATCCAAACTGAAAATATTAATGTTTATTCAAATGGGACCATGGTGCAATTATTAGGTGGCAGCATAAGTGTTGTTGTACTACATACATAATATTTTGTTTGTGTAAAAGTTCCGGACGCTGTCAAAAACATGTTTACAAAACAAAAGAAAATAAAGAAAGAAACGTTTATATATAAAAAAATGAACAAATAAAATTAAATTAATTAATTTTTTTTAATAAATCGTTTTCAACACATTTTAAGCAATTAAAATATTTTTGAAAACTTTTTTCATGCCCTTTTTCAAACTGTTTAAAATATTTTTATTTTTTCACCCACAATTTTTGACACCCACAATTTTATGAAACAAAAAATTATCACCTGCGCTGGTGATGCCACCTGGTCAATTGCACCATGAATGGGACCAAATATTTAACGTGTTTATTTTTTGATTTATTTTTCTTTATTTTCACTTCCTATACAACAAGACACTAAGTCTTATATTTAAAGCACAGAAACCCATAACGTTACAAAATAAGTGTTGAATAAACAATATAATCATAATAAAACAAATAAAATAATAATTGTTGGGATATAAAGTTGAATGTTTGAGAATATCTTTCAAAAATTTCCAAAGTCTACTGATGATTAGGGTTGTTCCTATGAAATGTCGACATATAGATAGCTGGGAAACATAGAAAACAAGCTATTTATAGTTTTTTATTGGTATAAATGTTAGAAGCTAACATAGTCACAGCTTGCAAATAGTTCACACCTATATAGCAGGGAAGGAATCAAGTACGTTTTGGCAGTTAAGATCCTTATTCTTAATGTAGTGAAATACTGTGTGGTGAAATTCTGTCTTAACATAGGTTTGGCCAACCAGAGAATTTATGTGATCAGTCTATGAATAATGTATAAATTTGAAATTTCTTATTGAATTAATAACCTACAAACAAAGTTTCCTAAAGAAGTCGAAATATTGAAAAATATAATGATAAAATTAAAAACAACAAGGCTCTTAAGCTGAAACTGTGAAAAATATTTACATCAGCACCTGCTCTTACGGCCTAATGTGATGGTCGATCAGTTCCACGAGTGAATTATTCACGATTCACCAGCGCCCCCGTGTGGCTGACTACGCTCTCAAAGGTAGCAATTTTTGCTATATGTTTGCAGCCATATGAGCAACTTCTTGTTGAGGAGTTCGGGCCTTCTAATCCCTCCTGTATGCAATTTCCCAGCAATCAATTGAACACAAGCCAAGAGTTGGTAGGCCGAATCCCACTAAGAGCATCAGCCCTTAACCCAACTCACCCGTCAACCATCAACGCTGGTTCCTCACAGTACATGCATCTGTTGTAAAGGTAACAGATCCTCGGGAGGTTGTTAGTCCCCGAAAAAATTCACGCCAACCAATTATCAAGGATACTAGCACTCCCTTCCTATGTTTTAGGTTTCAACCATAGCCAGAACGTTTGAGACAAGGCAGGCACCTCAACTATGATCAGCCCGGGTTGAACTGCAAGTAGAACCACCGGGGGCCGTGCTGATCCCCATTCTGCCAATTTATACTCTTGGTAAGGGTTTCGGAAGCCAACACAACATAAGTCATGCGGCTTTCTAGAGTTTTGTTTTCCGTCACAAACGAGAGACCCCTTCCCCTCTTTACCCGAAAAACAGAGTACCCTAGTTGGGAATATGCCAAGGTACGACCTGTTCCCCGGGGGATCTTAAGCTGAAATAATTTATTTCAAGTATTGAAATAATCATATTTAAAAATATAAATTTGCCACTATACACCATCCGATGGTCCAAATTTTCGATGACGCTGAAGCTTAATTGAGACTCTATACCGTTAATGCCTTTCGTTATTGATCTTATAACTTGTTTTGTTTCTCCTGTACAAAAAATTAAAGTGAATTAACCTTCACTTGTATTAAAGGTGACGATATATTTTTACGCACTTTTATTTCTTTAGTAACATTTCGAATTTTATATGCTAAAAGGGAGTTGATTTAGTTCACCGCGTTTTTCCGTTTGAATGTTTGACGCAATTGTGCTTGTATTCCATTTAATTATATATTTAATATACAGTTCAACTCTTAAAGTTGTTAGTGGCGCAAACGTGGGTGCAGAATATTCGTCAGTTGTTCAAACCTTTCGAATTAATTTGCACAAGTTAATAAAGACAATTTATTTTTTATCTACAATTTTAATTATTGACATTCAACATGACACATTAAAAAACTCTGCTGGCTGCCTGTTTATTAAAATGAGTGGAATGAAAGTGAAAATACAATTTCTGTGTTAATTAAAATTAACATTTTTATAAAGAAGTTTTTAAACAAAAATTACAAATTGTTATTGAAAAAAAAAAAAACAAAAGCAGCAGTAGCAGCAAAAACAGCACTAACATTTCCATTGAGAGTCGACTTAATTGTTTATCAACATGGCAATTAAGTGTAAACTGTCAATAAAATTGAGCGTTAACCATTTGCTTTGGTACTTTTTTATGCCTATAAAAAATCATGGTTTGCAATGAAGTTCGTTTTATTAGAATTTTAATAATATTTTGGAGCGAAGGCTCATTTCAGGTGGCAGTCTATAAGCTAAGAAGCTAATGTGTTTGTTGCGGGTATATTTATAAAATATTTAGATTGAGGGGTTATAAAATAATATTATTAGATAATTTACTAATCTTTTCTTGTAAATGGGAGGTTGTAATTAAAAAACGTACCTTCGAGTTCGATATTTTCGTAATATCAACAATTTTTAGTTCATTAATGTGTTGCCAACTTAAATTGTACAAGTTACAATAGAAAAAAAGTGTTGCCAGCGTAGACATTCCGACCCCTTGTAATAATGCAGCAAGAAATAACGGGCGCTGGGCAGCAAGAAATGGAATACATTTATATTTAAACTTATCTGTAAATGTAGGGATATATAAAAATCGTAAGATCTATCAAAGTACAAAAAAAAAAAAAAAAAAAAACAAAAAAAAAGATGATTGAAGTTGCCATGTTGTTTCCGGGAATGTGGGGAATTTTGCCGATTCCTGAAGCCAAATTTCGGAATTCCAAAAAAAAAACTCGGAACCTAGATAATAATCTGGTTATATGGTAAATTTACGAAGCATGTTTTTTAGTTTTTTAAACTAAATTTATTTCTTCTTTATTTCGGTATTGCTATTCTAAAATTTCATCCGATTTGCTGGGTTCTGCACGGTGCTAAGTAGGTTTCTTCCCTCTCTGCTTAGTTGTGTGGGCAAGCTACATATCAGAGTTTTTACAATATGTGAATACGCGAAGCAGTTAATGCAATATTTATGGCGATATGCATCCACCTTCTTAAATCTGAGGCATTTTTTCAGAGGACGATCATCTGTTTTATAGAGCTGTCGTCAAGGTTGTGTGGCAATAATTCCATCTACGCACTTTATATAATCGATGAGCAGCTTTAGACATCAATCCAAAAAATAAAATAAATATCAAAAAATAAGTTTAGCATAGGTCTAAAATCAGAGCGAGCTTACCAAAGTGTCTCATTAGAATGAACTCAATTTCCAAAGTCTACTGATGATTAGGGTAGCTTCTATGAAATGTCGACATATAGATAGCTGGGAAACATAGAAAACAAGCTCTTTATAATTTTTTATTGCTATTAACTTACAATTTTTATTTCTTTTTTATCTTGGACCAGTTTTCAGGGGATAACCCCTACATGTGCAGTGCATTGTACTGGGACTAGAAAAATGGGTTATGAAGAGGAAGAAAGAGGGAGTGGTGTTTGCGGAGGTTTAACTTTAAGAATAACAACACGAAAGACTAAAATATAAAACAAACTCTTTTACAGCATTTAAAGTGTTGGAATTCAATTAGTTAAAACTGATTAATGCCCAGTGTATATACCTTCGACACTGCTCAAATTAGCAAAATTTAGTCCAACACTTTCCACACTACAAGGTAATGAAATGCATTCAAACGAAATTAACAATGAACTAATGAGGAAAACATGGACAACGGTAAAAAAAGATTCACTTGCTAGCTATTCCGCTGCAATTTGGTTTCATACGAAGTTAATAATGAACAACACTGAAAATACGGACAACGGCGAAAAAAATTTGTTATCAGAGAAGGCGATTTTTTAATTACAACTCAGCCAATTATGGCAGAAGTTCCCCAGGGACCCACTTTATACTTGATTTACACCTCTGACATGGCAACCAGATCTAACATTCACACTTCATCTTTTGCAGATGACACAGCATTTTGCAGCATTCATGAAAATCCGTTTACTGTTTGCTGCGATTTCGAATGGTGTTTTGCTTACGAGTTAAAAGTTGCACGGTTGCTTTCGACTGAATAGAAATTTTGATACCTTTTACTAGATATCAAATAAGAGAATCCCAAAAGTGCAAAAAGTGGTACATTCGTGTATGAACTCAACCTTTCTTTCTTATGTTAAGTTATCGATATGTAGATGGGTGCATGCATATTTAAAAAGTTCAGCAAAAGAAGCCAAACCCTTTTGACTTTTAAAGAGCCACCTTATATTATACACACACATGCATGCATGTGCATGTTCGGCTATTCAATTTTCAAATTCAAGAAAATAAAATTTGATAAGAATAGTCTGTTGATATTTGAAAATAAGAGGGAAAAAACTTACTTTAAAATGATTGTTGTTTTTCTTCTTTTACACAGCAAACTTTTCTCATCGAAAATGTTTATTTACCAGTAAGAGACTTGAATGAATTTCCTTAAACTGACAGTTGAGACATTTACACATTAAAATGTAAAAAGTTTTTATACAGTTACATACACATACACACAAATGCGCGCACACACAGAAACGCAATTGTTAGTTGCATTATGTTAATTTTAATGCTTTTAGTGTAAATTGTTACATCTTTCAATTGGAATTTGTTCAGTTCCTTTCAATGTTATCAGTTTGCTTTATGATTAAGTTAAAACTTTGTTGCACGAAAATGGGTTGATGACTGAGACATAGAATGAGAGTACAAAAGAAGATGCATATGATTGAGTATGACATTAGTAAAACTGTTAACACATTGTGATATGTAGACAGGAAAAGCCTTCGAGGTGAAAGTATCTGATAAGCAGGCGAAGTGCGAAGAGATGCTTGCAGGATTTCGTTCTAGTGCTTCAGCCAAACTATATTGTAAGCTGAAGAAATTTATTGCAAAGCAGCTAGAATCAAAATATGTAAATAATAAAATATAATATTAATAAAAATTATAAAATATAATATTATTAAAAATTATTGATAGATGAGCTGGCAAAACATTTATGCTAGAAGGAATCTGCTAAGAAGAAGAGTGCGTGAAGCCTTAACTTTTTCATTTCTACGGATGTTGCCAATTCTATTTGAGTGGAAGAGGTCCAATTTGTGAAAAGCTCAAATCGTTTTTTTAGTTCGCCAAAAATAGTCTAGAGTACTGCAAGACGGTGGTGGCGGTGAATACAACAAATTTAAAAAATATTTTGGAATGGAATATTTTATGAACTAAAAAAATAAATAAAATTTTGATGGAAAAATATTAATTGCTTATATTCTTAAACTTACAGCTTATTATAATCATGATTATAAAACAATTATCTTAACTTGCGGTATATTATACGTAGAAAAGTAATATTATCGCTAGGGTTCAGTTTTCCTCATCAAACAATTTTTAATTTAAGCCTTTTATAATAGTATTCTCAACATTTTTGAAATCTTAAGGCTTATGGTAGTAAGCTTCTTACCAGTTATTTCTAAATCACTTTGGTTTGTTGGGTTATGTTGGAAGTGCATGTGTGTCTGGGATATGTGTGTGCAGTTATAATAAGCAGACCAATGGCTTTGCACAGTGGATTAGAAGAGCCAGTGGTGGCTCTGAATATTTCCAAAGCGTTTGGCAGACTGTGGCATGGTGCATTACTGGCAAAACTTACTGCTTTTGGTGTCGGTGTTAACTTTCCTCGGTTTATATTGAGCTTTCTCAGAGACCGCACTATACGAGTTGTTATAGATGGGGTCTCATCAACCGAGTTCAAGATTAATTCAGGGGTCCCACAAGGCTCCGTTCTCTCTCCTACCCTATTTCTTATTTTCTCAACGACCTTCTCTTTCAAACTTCCAACCCAATCCACTCTTTTGCGGATGATAGCGGCATTTTCCACTCGTAGTCTTTTAGTTATAGGCCCAGCCTATCAGAGATCGCTGCAAGATTCACTAAACAGCGATCTTCTATTAATCTCCGAATGGGGTCGTAAAAACAGGGCGACCCTGTAATTGTAAGACCTAATTTTGTTTATTGATGGATGGTATAAATATTGAGGAATTGGAGGCTCTTGATGTTCTTGGAATGATGATACAGTGTGATGTTCGCTGGGCTGAACACATTTTTATGTCTTTAAATGTGAATGCTGCTTTTTGGGTTTTGGGTGTACAAATATTTATTCCAGCCTAAACTTCCATTGCTTGTTAGAATACTTTTAAGTATAAACTCGAACTTTTTAAAATTTTTAAGTGTAGCGACGATAGAAAAAAAAAATAATAATAATAATAATTTGTATCTTGATCCTAGTTTTTCGACCTTTTTTTTATAAATATAATTGTTGAAAATATATGAGCTTGAGGTCACTTGTTTTAAAAATTATCAGCATATTAATATTTCGATATTTCGACACCCCTTTGTGGGTCTACTTCAGGAAAATTTTTCAAAAATTTTTTTTTTTACAAATTTTTATCACAATAAAACCAAAATTCATAAAAAAATTTACACCTAGATCACAAGTTCTTTCAAAACTAAAACGTATTTTTGTTTTGTTGCCCTTAACGCAAAAGTGTTATATTGGGTTAGCGATTAAAGTTCGTCAAACTCAAATTTATGTTATATGATTAAAAATCAAAAATCTCTCAGTGTATGTTGCCAACATTCACAACTTTTTCTTTATTTCTTTGCTAAACGATTTGAAAAGAATTTTCCTCTGTTTTGAGTTCATCCAACTTCTTTAATCTTTTCTTTTAAGCCTGTTTGCACTTGTGAACTGGCGAACTTTGTTCGGTGAATAGTTTGTGTCATCAGATGACAAAAAAAAAGTGGAACAACGAAATAAAATGCATAAAATTCCACAAGATTAAAGTGGAAGAGAAAATTATTGATTGGTTTTAGAAAAATGTACAAACTAATAATGAAACCATGAATTTGCTGAAAAAATCTTAAAAACTATTCAAATGTAGAAAAAACCTTTAATACATCTACATACGAGAGCGGATGATATTGAAGCTACCTAAGTAAAACATTTTTTTGTTAGCTCAATACACTTAGCAAGCTCAATACACTTAGCAAGACGATATTCCAACTTTTTTATACCACCTGAATATTGTTCTTGTTAAAGCAAAAATTTAAACCTCCTGCAAATGACGAGAATTTGACTCATAATCTGACATGTTTAACCGAGAATAGGTTAATGATACAGACTCAAATCGACTAATATTTCGACAGCGCTATGTTAATAAATACCTAGTCTTATTATATTACATCTACGATCTTTTTATTTTGAGTACTTTTATAAATGGCTATAGCCATTTATTGCAAAACGGCGGCAGCCAAGTTCTACACCTAATATATAGGGTGTTTTTTTAAGCCCGATAGAACTTGAAATTGTAAAAAATAACACAAAAAATTAAATTGTAATCAAAAATTTTTTTTATTCGAAAGATCAATACGTGACATTAACATTTGAAAATGATTTCGGGCATATGGGCACCGCGGCTGTTCTTGACGAAGCGCATTCTGGACGTCCAATTTTGGGCCACTTTTTCGAGCACTGCTGGCCGTATGTCACGAACAACACGAACAATGCTGGCCTCCAAGGCGTCAATTGTTGCTGGTTTATCAGCATAAACCAGTGACTTCACGTAGCCCCACAGGAAATAATCGAGAGGTGTCAAATCGCACGACCTTGGAGGCCAATTGACAGGTCCATTTCTCGAAATCAACTTATCGCCAAATTTTGATTTCAGTAAGTCGATGGTTGCGTTCGCCGTATGGCACGTAGCGCCATCCTGTTGAAACCACATCTCCTCCGGATCAATGTCATCCATATTTTCAAACAAAAAATCATTGATCATGGTGCGGTAACGATCTCCATTGACCGTAACGCGAGCTCCGGCCTCATTTTTGAAGAAATAAGGTCCGATGATGCCACCAGCATGAAAACCGCACCAAACAGTGCATTTTTCTGGATGTAATGGAGTCTGTAGGGTCTCTTGTGGATTGGTCTCACTCCATATGCGGCAATTTTGCTTATTAACAAACCCGTTAAGCCAAAAATGCGCCTCATCGCTGAACACAATTTTGCGATAAAACAACGGGTCAGTTGCCAACTGCTAAATTTGGATAATTTCGTAGCGTTGTTCAAGCGTGAGTCTATTCATGATGATTTGTCAGAGTATACTGAAACAAATAAAAAAAATGTTTCATCAAAATTTAATTTTTTGTGTTACTTTTTACAATTTAAAGTTCTATCTAGCTTAAAAAAACACCCTTTATGATTTTTGGTCTCTTTACATTCAAACAATTTCATTACACATAGTTCGTGTTAACTGAATGGGTTTATGTAGATGGTGAATTTAAAAAACTTTTTTCTGTTTTTGTAAAACGAAGCTAAAAAAAAAATAAATAAAACTTTCATTGTTATTATTTTATTATGTAGTTTTTATGCATGCCATAATGAAGTTTAAAACTACACAATATCAAACTCTTGTGGAGTTGAGAGTTTGCTGTAAATTGTAGAATGAAATAAATTAAAGCTAACGTTTTACATTTGGTGAAACATTGGCTAATACTAGGATTAACTCGCAGAGTAATTTTCTTTTTTTATTGATAACAATCCAAAAATATGTTGAATACTGCTCATGTATGTATTCTAAAGCATCATACAAACATCCATATTTTGTGGATTTAATCATAAATATACGTTTGAGCTGAGTTTTGAAAAGCATACGGCCGCAATACAACGAGATAAATTATAAAGTGATTTAATAACATGATAATGCCCGACTTCATGTTGCGAAGCTAGTCAACACATATTTGAAAACGTTGGAATGGGAAGTCCTAACACACCTGCCGTATTCACCAGACTTGTTTCGATTACGGCTGGCTGACCAGGACTTCCAGTCTTATCAAGAAATAAAAAATTGGATGTATTCGTGGATCGCTTTAAAAAAAAAACAGCGATGGACAATACTTTGAATCATAAACGTATAACCAGTTTTTTTTTACAATAAAACCGAGAATTTCCGGGAAAAACAGCAAAAGCTGTGTAATACTTTACAACAAAATTTTATATTCTCCTGTTCAAAATGAAAAACAGTGTATGATTTGGATAACTGGCTACTTTAGATAATCATGTTGTATCCTAAAATTTTTTAAAATTAATTGTACTGGGAAAAAGAGCAAAAACTGACTCAAATTATTAGTTAACTTTTTACTATAAAACTGATATCATTGCCTTTCAATACCACAAACATTTTAAATAATATTAAAAAAATGCCTTAATCAAAAATCAAAAACTATAGCAATAACAAAATCAACGCAGAAAATCAAAAGCAGAAACATAATTTTCAGCTTACATATATAAAGCTTTTTATTATAGAATTAATGAAGATGAACGTAGCCGAAATATTATTGTGAATGCTGTGAATGATTTTTATACTGAATAAAATAATAGATAGAACTAAGTGAAGAGATAGAACAAATATTATTCTACCAAAATAAGAGAAGAGTGAGAGAAAATAGAAAGTTTCCATTATTATGCTGGATTTGTACGTAAGCACGTCCAACTTTGAACCAGCTCCACTATTATAAAGAGTGGTGAAATTTTAAGGACCGATGTTGATTTTGGATAGAAGACAAATTATTTTGAATACGAGTAAAAGACAATTATATATTACTTTTTTTCACAATGATAATATTGGTATGGTTCAATCATGCATGGCAAAAAATATCGCCCAAATTGTTCCCGCGTCTTCAACTTCACGCCTCCATTCGATGGTCCAAATTTTCAATGACGCTGAGAGATTCAGATTCTGAGGTTCTATGTAATATTTCTATATAATATTTGCCGAATTATCTCATTCTTTAGCTCCTGAATTGTTGCTGGCTTATTGACGTACACATTTTCTTTCAAGTAACCACAAAGAAAGACGTCCAACGGTGTTAAATCACATGATCTTGGTGGCCAATTGACTTCGTTACATGAGATAACAGGGTCATTGAATTTGTCGCTCAAAAGTGTCATTGTTTCGTTAGCTGCGGGGCAAATGGACCAGCCTGTGGAATCTACATATTGTCTATATCCATACCATCCAATTTGGGCTACACAAAAAAAAATTTGGATACGAGAATAAAAGAATATAGAGCAGATATAAACAAAAATAAAGAAAGCACGGCGTTACCCAAGCACATTATGCAAACGAAACATACACCTGATTTTGACAACAATTAAATTTTAACCAAAATAAATAACGAGAAAAAATGGTACACAACGGAAAGTTTAAGAATACAATAAAAACGCCTAAAACTATGAACAAAAAAGAAGACACAGACAACTTAAGCACCGCATATAGTATGTAATAAAAAACAGTACAAGATAAAAACCAAAACTTTTTCTGTTTATTTGTTTCTGTAATTATTTGTTAAAACAAACTATAATTTGTTTTCTATATTTTATCTCGATATTTAAGTAAAGAAAAAATATTTTAGTTAATGACAATTTGAATACCGATATATCTGGCGATATATCTACGAGTGTTTACAAGTATAGACTGTATTGCTTACAATTTTGGTAACTGTATGGAACTCGTAACGTATGATTAATATCACAATCTTCTTGTGTTTTCCCACATTGCTCATTAAACATGCTGGAATGAAATGAAATAAAATGAGTAAATCAGGACAAACAAGTTGCAAAATCCTCAGTGGATAGTGTGAGAATAATAGTTGGCGAACTTAAATATGCTAACAAAATGAACTATACAAAAGTTTTCTCTTTCACATTGTTAAAAAAATAAAGTGTCAGACGTGTTCATTATTTAATTTGAAATTGCTTGAAAAATAACATTAATATAGAGAAACTTTCAAAGACTAGAAAAAAGTTTGTTGTTGTTTAGTGGCACACAAACAATTTTTAATGTGACACTAATTTTGTAATTGAAGTATTTTAACAACATACCACAAGAGATGTCTGTATTTGGAATTAAAAGTCTGTGTGTGTAATTAAAGTCATTCACGTTTTATGTTACTCTATTTTTTTTTTGGCAACCAACAAGACAACTGACATGAACATGTTGAGTTGAATATGAACTCAATTTTTATGAGCAACATGTTTCCTTTATTTACAGCAATATATGAAATACTATATAATATTTGCTATAAATTTTATAAATTTAAGATTGTGTTAATTTTTCCTTATAACATTTACTCATTTTGGAAAAAAACTTTGTATACTTTTTTTTGAATATTTATCTCTTTTGATGCGTGATGGCAAACCAACGAGTTCCATTCTAGCTAAAACTGAATTCTATAGGACGCGCAAATGGCAGATTGCCATCATAAATATCAGCTGGTTAAATTTTTAGGGCCGATTTGCATCTGAACCGCACTTAAATACAAGTTCTGAAATTCCGCTTGAAAAAGCCTGTATACATAATTTCATTTTTAATATGCAAATGTAAACTTAAATCTATATGAACTCATGTCATGAAGGCTTAACATTTTTTTTAAACAGAATTTAACCAAATCCCATTTTTAATACTCACCAATTTCGTGAAATTATAATGCTGCCAAAGTGGGGCATACCTACCATGTATGTGTTCGAATGTTTTAGTATGTGTCTGCTGATGTTTTTGGAAACATGATTGAATACTATACTATATACGCACGTACTCTTTGTTGGGTGCTGTTGTGATGACGTAATTTATAGTATTTTTTGTTTGATTGGAATGATTTATGATAAAACTGCTTAAATGCTTTAAAGTTTCAGCTATTAGGTTTCTTTTTTTTACAATTTATGAAAGAAAAATAAAAAAACATTTAAGGTGTCCACACACTACTGTATTGCGACTTTGATTTTTGTTTTAATTTCTCCACATAAATCCCAAAAATTGAAGTATGAAAACAACATGTGTGAACATCTTTAAGAACACTTGTCACACAATTTTAATTTAAGTGTTACAAAAGAAGATCGATTTATTATGTTATTGAAATATAGTTTTAGCACTTTTCTTATCGCGAAATAATTTTTTTTTATCTTGGACCAGTATTCAGGCGATGAACCTAGTCATCGCCTAGTTCTGGCAATGCATTATACCAGAACTAGGAAAATAGGTTACGAGGAGGAGGAAAGAGAGAGTTGTTTTTGTGAACATTTAACTTGAACGTTCCAACGTTATAATAGATCGGAAACACGTCTGCAGGCAACTTATTCCACAGGTGAAGAGTAGGCTGAAAACGAACTCTCTCTGTAATGGGTAGTACGATTCCCCGAGCAATTGACCACAAATGGATGAGCTCTGGACAATGAACGTATGCTACGTAAAAATGTGTGAGTTTCGGGAATATAATCAGTAATATTGTCAGAGCAAAATCCATTGTAGTGACGATAGAACAGAGTAACGCATCCAACTGTCACTGTCACCGATAAGCTTCTTCGCTCTCTCCTGCATACGGTCGAGTAACCCCAAAATATACTTCGTACCAAACATGAGAGTTGTATTCCATTTTCGGTCGGATGTAGGTGATATAAATAGTAAAGAGGTCGAATGGAGTGAAGTACATCTTACACCGTTTCATTGACATGAGAAATCTGTTCCGCCCAGCGAACATCACACTGTGGCTTCATTCCAAGAACATCAAGAGCATCCGATTCCTCAATATTTATTTGTATTTGAGTTGTTTGTATGCATGCGCTTGCCGAAAATAGGGCTCAATAAGAAAGTAGTGGTTACGCTTTTTTGGGCAAATATTTGAACAATATGAACTTACGTTAAGTGTATGGCAACTATTCTCATCTGAATCAAGTTGTAGGAAATCTCTATGATAAGCTTATTCTACAACATATTTACATTTTGCTTGTGGAATGGTGTGCTGCGAAGATTCACTGCTGCATCAATGAAATTCAGCCACATGTATGCAAAGTGGCCAACGAGTGCATATGTACTCGTATATGTATTATAATATATTCTCTCATTTGAATTTCTCTTATAACTAAAAATTTGGCATTGAAAATGAAATGAAAACTTGTTGTAAACAATTATGATTTGTGTTAAATAAGATATTTAGTAATTTTGTTTTAATAGTTAACATTTACAAGAGTTCACTAGAAGTCTGCTCGAGGGCTTTGAAGAGTTCTCACTCTTGAAAGCACAAGTTTCCGTTTTTTTGGTATGTTATTAAAAAAAAAAACAAAAAAAAAAAAAGAAGAATATTGTGCATAAGTAATTTAAGTTGCATGCCACAAGCAGAATTATGTAGCAGCATCTTGGTGAAAAAAGCATTTTAACTTTGATGAAGTAATGTTTAAAAAAATATGTGTTGCATTAATAATAAAAACAAATTAAATTTTGTTTACCTTGGCTTTTTAAATAATTGTGACAAGAAGCAAGTTTTGGTTTTTTCTTCCTTTGGCTTTTGGTTAATGTTCTGTTATGCTTTTTTATGTATGTGCAGCTAATTGTATACAGAAATTTAAAGATATCTAAAGGGCGAATAAACCAGAACTGGGGGTACATCATGTTTACTTGCATATAAAGTGAAAATGCCCGTCGAAAATTGTAGTTATAACGCATGTTCGGGACTTAGGTTTTTTTAAAAGGTCTTTCTAAAATTTCAGGCTTATAACATAGACAGATAATAGCCTTAATTTGCTCTGAAATGTGGTTTAAAATTCTACACTGACGACGGCACTTCTTGAATTTATCAAACGGTTTGAATACACATGCTTTATTTTTTATCAATTATTATTATTATTTTTTTTTTTTGATATTTATGTGTATCGAGATCGAGTGGAAAGTACGATTAGCTGATATGCTATTGATGAAATATCGCTATATATTTTAAGGAAAGCTGAAACTACCTTTAGTGACACTGTATCCATCATCCGAATTATAATCTTTGTAACTTTGTGCATTCCTTTCTAGCAGAACTGGGTTCTCTCTACCACAGTAAACACTTCGTCACATGGGCTTTGAGGTCTCGAGCTCACTGCTTTCTTAGTGTGTAATATAATATAATCAGCCCAGATAGAGTGCGTAAGGTAGTTGGGATAACGTAAAAGCTGACCCGTTTGGTTATTAATTTTGGCAGCCCGTTAACGAGCCAGGAGAACACTGAGATAAGTGGAAGATGGCCTTATAGTCGTTACTAACATACTGGAAGACCAGATAGAATGCGCACCGGTATAGCACCTGGGATAACGTCAAAACTGACCCGTTCATGGCGAATATCAGTAGCTCCATTCTTCTTTACGGATGCGTGAACTGGGGAGACAGACTCTCTGCTATATGTTCAGAGGTAATATTTCGTGCAATCTCGTTATAACCCACTATAGCTGCAGGTGCAGCATTTGTCGTTGCAGGTGTGATTCCAATTGCTATGAGTTTATTAGCGAGAAGATAAATATAGATGTTGAGATAGTGGAATAGGACTGATCGGTAGGGAGTGGAAGTTCTTAGCCACGGGATTCTAGAAATTAGGCAACAAATATGGAACACTGACACAATTAGAATATTGACGGCAAGATTTTTCCAAAATATAAATTACTAACTCATCCACACATTATTCGGTCCCGGATGTTTTCGCAAATTTCTTCAAAGCATGTGGAAATTAATTTACATTAGCACCTGCGTTGTCGGCCATATGTGATGATCAACTAACTCCAAGAGGTGATTCGTCAGTGCTCCCGTGTGGCTTCTAAGGTTCACACAGGTCGCAACTTATGCCATAAGTTTGTAGCCACATGGATAAACTCCTTACTGAAGAGTTCTAATCACTGCTGTATGCAATTCCCAGAAGTCAATAGAAGACAAGTTTTAATGAGTTAGTACTCGTAGGCCAAAGCCCATTAAGAGCAGCAGGCACTTACCCGTCTAACCATCATTTCTGGTTCCTTACAGTACAGGTGTCTGTTCCAAGATGTCAGCACCTCGGCATTGTACCATTTTTATAAAGGAAACTAATTCCTCTTGGTGCAATTTTGGGTTTAAATCACAGTCAATCGTTATCAGTGCTGGCATAGTTTGCAAGGAGAACCTCCTGGGGCTTTCCTTGGTGAGGGTTTCGGAAGTTTAATGCGACATAAATCATGCTGTTTTCTAGAGTTTTAATTGCTACAATATACGAGGACCCCCTACCCCTCTATGCATCAAAAAAAAGAGTACTCTTAGTACGCACACCTTCTTTGAGTGATTCCGCTGGGATGTGGGTCGGTAGGAGTTTGAGCGAGAACGGTTATATTGACCGTAGCGAATGTTGTTACTTCGAATGAAACTAAATGGAACGCAGTAGCGAAATACTGCATTTTTTTGCAGAAACTTACTTTGCAATAAAGGCAGTTGCTTGAAACTGTGTCAAATGGTAGTAGTAGTAGTAGCAGTAAAGATGTATTCTGATTTTCAAAATCTCTTGTTAATCAAGTACAATCCTTCTATATGAGTATACACACATACATATGTTGTATTTATAAAACAAAACGTAAACAATTACTTTAATAAAAATTATAAAATCTATTTTTTATAATTTTTTTTTTAATTTGTGCAATCCGGCAGCCCTGTTACATATTTATATCAGCTGTTTAAGGTCATGGCGATATTAATCGATTGCAAATATTTCTATAGCAATTTTCCCATTCATATGGTTATAGAGTCTTCATGGGGTTGGGCCATTGAGCCGAGAACCCATGTTAAACACCTACAGGTCTGAGCCTGAAGTATTTGACAGCACGGCAATAATAGTAGCTAGCGACTTTTGTAGCCGAGTACCTGTGGAAGCCTGCTGTCTGCAATATGTTTAAAGCATCGAACATTTTTATATTGCATTCGGCCACCCAGAAAGTGTTAAACTCTTAAGTTTAGGTACAAAATTAAGTTTAGGTACAAAATTTTTCTTTTAAACAAAATTTGTATACATTTTGGGTTTTCAAATCCCTTTTAGGCTATTAGTCTCTTAAGACAAACGTGAAACTTGTCAATTGACGGCTGCTGTTTCTTAATTCTTATAAATATAACAAAAATCTTAATTTAAAATTAAAGTTACGTTTCACTAGGATTGTTTGACTTTGTGCAAAATGGCAGTTAATAAAGTTTTCTTCTTCCCAAACCAAAAGTTATTAAAACCCAGACAAATATTTAATTGCCAAAGTAATAACACTTCTGCTTTCCCCCGCCACCTTCTTATGTTTCAATGCTACAATATTGTTTTATTTTCTTTTTATTTTGTAGGTTCTTTTTTACAGCCTTCTTTTCATTTCGATTGTTTGACTTTTTGACATTTTTGTTTTTATCTAGATTTGTAATTTTGTCGACAAAAACCAAAATGTTTGTTTAAACTCTGTGATTTTGTTGATTTCTTTGTTATTTTTGGCGACGGGGCTGATTGTGGCAAATGCCAACAACAACAATATTGGTGACACGAAAAGCCGCAACCAATAACAGCTGGCAATAGGAATAGAATGTCTGACGGAATGACTCACTGACTGGCAGTTAGTCGGAATTTTGTTCTGTTGATTGTGGCGCAAATGGAAGGATGTGCTGTGAAGAATTTCACTGGATTGGCAGTTTTTAATTAATTTTTATTTATGTGGGGGTGTTGAGCATTTTTTGTTCTTATTGCGTTTCTTGTTTTGCTTCATATTTTACTTTATTAAATTTAATTGATTGGAAGTGTAATTGTATATTTTTATAGTAAATGTATCTTAAGCCAAATGACACAATGCGATATTAATGCCATGTTTCCACTACAAAGCAAAACATGCTGAAGTGTTTCCATAATATTTTTATTTGTTTTCTTTACAGTAAAATGCAGTAAATGAGTAGTTTTTCATTAAATTGCAAAAATTACTCTCAGAAAAACTCTTTTGTTCATAGCAAAAACTAAGTTAGACGACTGGAACGTAAAGTACATGGAATGTAGTAGTAACGAAAACTTGAGATATAAGTGTGATTATACAACGTAAAAATGTGACATATAAGGATTACACGGCTGATTCCCTCAGGAGTTGTAAGATATTATCTACACGAGTCTTAGACGATTCCCTATACGACCAACATAAGAATCTTAAGCAGAGTTATTTAGAAGCCTCTGTTGTTTGAGTCTCATAGAAGAATCAGTTTTTGTAACACTTACTTCCGTACAACGGATCGACTGTGATTAAAAAATGAGCTTGTCGACGATCAAAAACACTTTTCATGAGATTCCCAGTAGATTCTTCGGCGATTGAAAAAAGTAATGTAAGAAAATTCTATTCTCTTTCATTTGTAGATCCCTTCTAACCAAGGCTGCCAGAAGAAATTTGTAAGAAATCGTCAATATCCCCATAATTTTGCATTTACTTACATACTCATAGATATATTTTTTGTCCCACCTACAAAAGACTTAATACTGCTTTTTGTACAGCAAAAATCGTAATTTTTAGGACAAAAATCGTCAAAACGTCATTGTGCTAAATTCGAGCGTGGAAATCGAAGTCAAAATCACGATTTTTCGTTGAATCTGGCAGCTATGGCTTTAACTGCCTTAAGGCATAATTAGTTTGTACGTTCTTTTTCGTTCAGAATCAGCTGTTTTGTTTCTGTTCAATATAAACTATATGTACATGGTTTGTTTTCACTTTTACGTTCTGTTCTGTTACGGACTAATCTGTTGAAAATAGAATTCAACGTTAAGTGACGGCCAGATATGTGTATGTGTTACTTTTTTCAGGTATGGAAACATTAATTTTTTATTCAAAAGTATATAATTTTTTTTTTTTTCAAAAGCAAAAAAAAATTTGTTTCAATTAAAGATTTTTAAAAGTTAATACATTTTTAATAATTAAGCAACTATGAATGATCACAAGAATATTATTTTAGCGAGGAAAAAATTATATTTTTTATAAGAAGTGTAATAAACTCTGCAAATTGTGAGAAAGAAGTGGACTGTTTGATCACCATTTTTAAATTATTAATTTGTTTCTTTTTTTGTTTTTTCACACAAGATAATATTTATGTACATATTTTATTCTTCATTCCAATATGTTTCTTTTATTTATGCTCTACTGTAAAAAGCAGCTGAATATTTTCACGGAAAAAGTAATTGTAAAATATTTGCTACGGAAATGGACGTCACAGAACGGCAACAGAAAGTAAAAACTAATGAGGCCTTTACATATAACAAAACCGATCAGCTGTTTCATTCCATTACATTTACATTCCATTCCATTCCAGTCAGCTAATTGAGTCTTAATATAAAAAATCGCAAAACTCAGTAAACAGCTGATAACAGCTGCACTATGGATTAGAAGCGGATATGAACAGCGAATTACGATTTATAAGAGATTTTGTATTGGAGAAAAGAATACAAACTAACGAGAGGACCGATATGCGATTTAACTCCAGAGGCCAACATTTCGTTACAACTTAACAACGTGCAATTCATCGAACTTCTGCTGTATTTCCAAAGAAATCCTCGCACTAGTGATACATTATTTGTCTTTCTACAACTTTTAATGTGACAGTAGTGAGTAATGTCAGTTAAGACATGGATTTTGTGAAGGAGAATTGGTCATGTATGTATATCGTTGGTCTCATGTAAAAAGGCCCTAACTCGCATTTTTTCCTGAATTGAGCTTTTTTTAGGGATTCTACTACGTTTCACACAAGTACACAGTGTCATGAAGATTTAATTAAATATTTTCTTACATAACGCTCTTACAAGCAATTGAACAAAAAAAGTAAAAGTTACTTTTAGATATAGCCTAGGTATACAGTTTCCATTACGATTTTTTCTTGTCCTGCAAAATTGCAATTATGTTTGTTAGGGCCTTTCTACATGAGACCAACGATATGTATGTGTTGACTCCTTTGAGTTGCTTGTTTATTTAAAAAGTTAGTACGAAAGTATTATATATAAATTTTACATTGAGCAATTCAGATCTATCAACATTATTTCCAGCAAATGTTTTGGTACATAGAATTGCTGAAAATTTCATCTCGCAGATTTTTTATTTATATTTTGTGTAATATTTTTTTTTTTTTTGCTTAAGCTTTAATTTTTAATCCATTTGTTGTAATTTTTCATACAATTTTATTTAACTTTAATACACTTTTTAACAATACTATAATATATTTGTTCTCTTAGGAGTTTACGAAATGTTTTTCAGTTCATTAAACATTTAAGTATTACAGTGACTTAACTTGATTTCACACAAAAGTTAAAAAGAGCTGGCAAAATATTTATTACGATTTTCTGTATTATAGTTTGCAAATTTATATAAAGAAGTGTAAATTTAAGTTTTTTTTTTTTTAAGTTTCAAAAACTTACAAACTTTCGTATGCATGATTTGTGGTTGAATGCAAAACTTGAAAAAAAGTTAAAAGTTACTTTAAGCAAAAAAAAAAAAAAATCTTTCTTTATGCCTGTTAAGGAAGGATTTTTATTAAAAGTAGTCACCAGAGTTACTGGCGAAAGCAAAGTTCTTAAAAATATGTGAAATTGTTGCGCTGTCAGGACAACTTTAAAAGTACCTGGTGTGGCAACGTAGTACGGGAAGTGATTCTTTTAGCTTTGCTGGGGATTCCTTTTAAAGTTCATCAAGATCTCTACATTTTCATAGGCTAATAAACTTCTTCAGAGCTTTTATAAACATTTAGGTTGCTACAAATATTTAATAGGTGCTATAAACTAATTACCAAAATACCTTTTTTTTATTTTCCCTGCCCATATTGCCAAATGTGCTGGAACGACTTTCTCTCAGAGTTCCCAATTAAATACATATTTCAACAAAAGATTTGTGCAAAGGCGAAACCCTTAATTTGATTTAAGAAGTGACATCGATTTGAGCTAAACATGAACTTAAAATACAAAGTGCAAAGTCTGTCAACAACATCAGGACAATGTCAGCCATTTGTTCAACTCCTTCAAAGTTGAGCATAGCAAGTGCAAGAGTAATCACTCTTTATTCGTACGAGCATTTGTATGGGTGAACATTCTTTTTCATGATTTCATACAATATTAGGGTGGCTGCAATTGAGCAACTTAAGTTGTTGACACGATTTTTCAATAGTGCTTGTTTTCGTTTACTTTAAGAATATGTATGCAGCCAAGTGTTTAATTGTGTAACACTTTAGTTTTTAATTTAAGATCTTAATAAGTTCTACCCTGCTACTTAGATGCTCCCACACACGTTTCTTATGCAAACTATGAGTTATAAGAATGCGTTTGTATTATTTATGAGTGTTTGTTTGTGCTGTTGCTGGGTAAAATATCCGTTTCCGCAAATAAACCAATTTATTCAAACATTAAAACAAACAAACACACCCACATAAACCTAAACACCCAGTTGGCAAATTTGGACTAGACGGTTTAGTCTTTGAGAATATACGAGTATGCACGAACTATTTTCATTTGTTTAGGTTTTCTAAAGATATTTAAGAAAGAGTGGATGCTAAAATGGGCGCCAATGTCTGCAAATCGTTTTTGTTCAACATTTTTGAAAGGAAAAAGAATATAAGCAAAAATTCTTAAATAAAATTTGCCAAGCGTCGTTGAAGTAGGGAACTGTCGTTTGCAGCTGTTGATTCAAATGTACCGAAGGGGTTTGAGCTAATTATATATTTTTTCTAGTCCTTGTATATCGCTTTCATGTAACTGACATACTCCTTATTCATATTATAAAAATTGTTATTATCTTTTGACACTTAGACCAAGATGGAAGAAGTTCCCACATAAGGCAAAAAAAAAGGGGACAAAATGTTAATTACAAAATAGTTTCTTAAATTACTCCGCCATTTATGAATCGATTTTAAAAACTCTTCTTCTCTTGAAAAGATTTGCCTACTCAAACAATTGAGTTTAGATTCTACGTTGAATCAATAAAAAAAAAAAATTTAAAACGCTTGTTTTCTATGCTTCCCAGCTATCTCATTTCATTGGAGCTACCCTAATCATCTGTAGACTTTGGAAATTTTTGAAAGATATTCTCAAACGAACGATCGAACAGCTTCGTTATCCGTGAACTGGCCCTAAGGGTCTTGCATGATAGTTTAGCTATTTGTTTGAAAGTCTTGCCAACGATTTATTTGAGCTGTCGTCGATAAGTCTTCCATGACTTTTTACTGTCTTGCACCCTTCGTAAAAAACGACTTAAATACTTGGACAACTGGGCACATTTCCACCATTTCATACAAAGCCGTGTGCACTTTGGAGTTAGTTTCAGTAATATCGTTATGTACTGGTATATGTGGATGCTTGTATGTGTGTGTGTGTGTGTGTTTGAATAAAACAAAGGAGAATGTGTACATTTGTAGTCGGTTTGCAGCTAAACGATTTAAATTTTTTTCCTCAGCCTGTTTTGCAACTTTTTTCTTAACCTTCTTTTTAGCCTGTTTGCACTTGTGAACTGGTGAACTTTGTGTGCTGAATAGTTTGTGTCATCAAATGGTTAAAACAAATACAGAATAGAAAAAATATTGTAGCTAAAACGGAATCACAGGAATCTGTGGTTGCAAAAAAAAAAAAGAAAAAGCAAACACAAGTATAAAATCATGAATATGTTAATATTTAGGAAGAAGAAAAAACCTTCAAAAAATCATATTTTATATTAAAATCATCGTTATAAAGAAACTAGAACTTTAAATTAAATTAATTTTCTTCTAGAAATGGCAAAACAATATTGTAGGTTAATTTTTGCAATTTAATAAATAAAATTTGTATTTTTCAAATTGAAATTGAATGAAACAAATAAATGTCATGATATGAAGGAATACGACAACTAAATACAAGAAAATTAACTGGTCGCTAGTTTTCCTCTAAAATCTACTTTTGACTTCGAATAATAAAAGTAAGCAATTTAATACGCTGTTCAGATATGAACCTATATTGGAGCTTACCACAATAAACGCCTTTATTCAGCTTCAAAACTCCATACAAAAATTAGATTAATGTGGTGTTCAAACAACACAGACGAGCAAATCGTCTAGAAAATTTGTATAAATGACACTGAAATTTTCGAGCGATTTTCATAAAAATTTTATAGACAAGTCGCGATTTTCATAAAATTTTTTTACACAACTCGCTCGTCTATGAGCAGCACATAAGTTATTAAACAATAAATACGAAGTTGTTATAGTATTGCGTAAAATTCAATTCTTGTCCAAAAAAGTAATCGAACAGAAAAATCGTAAAAATTTGTTAACTTTATATAACAGCGCACACAGGGGTAATTTCAGATGTGACTTTCCAAAATTTAAGTTTGGTAAACACATTTCAGTCACCTATCCGTAATCAGTCATATTTTTAAAAACCAGCCAAAACTGTGCATACGTCGATTATCGTATTTGTTTTTGATCATTAAGTTTACGATCAAATAAAAATTTATAGAAATATGCCGCTTAGAGTTGTTGCCGGTTCAACATCTGTCAAAACACAAAAAACAAGCTTTTTCATTTATACACGTCTCGTAACATTTATTTATGAAAAAGCTTGTTTTTAGTGTTTTGACAGGTATTGAAAAACATTTTTCTTTTTAAATTTTAAATAATTTATTTACATTGCGGGGATATAAAGTTGAATATTTCAGAAAATCTTTCAAAAATTTCCAAAGTCTACTAATGATTAGGATAGTTCCTATAAAATGTCGACATATAGACAGCTGGAAAACATGGAAAACAAGCTATTTATAATTTTTTATTGGTATAAATGTTAGAAGTAGAGTTGACTTCATGAGCTCTTTTGGGAGAGTGCTCTTTTCAGTTCAGCTCTTTTTACTGAAATATGTCTTTCTTTTAGTTCAATAGCTCAGTGTTCCATAGGTAATATTTTCAATGAACGCAATGAAGCAAAAGAAAAGCAAAACAAAATTGGTGTAAACAAATGAAAAGTGCAATTATAAACCCAAAAAGAAGGATTAATTAAAGGTGATATTAGAAATATTCGGGTGTG
The DNA here is from genome assembly GCA_914767995.1 of Thecocarcelia acutangulata. NCBI lineage: Eukaryota > Metazoa > Arthropoda > Insecta > Diptera > Tachinidae > Thecocarcelia > Thecocarcelia acutangulata. Next base: position 90,406,417 of record OU612098.1, on the reverse strand, counting down.
ATGAAAAATAATTGTATTGAAAAGAAAAAAACAAACGATTTATTTGTGATCAGTCGCGATGTTTGTTTTTTTTATATTAATTTTTGGTTGGTACCAGAAAGAAACATGAACGAGAAAGAAAATTTGAAGGCGAAAGAAAGAAACACGAACTATGGAGCTAAAATAGCTCGCGGAAATGATCGGCTCACTTAGCTCCTTGAATAGTTCAATGATACTAGTTCGTTCACGAACTACACAACTCTAGTTAGAAGCTAAAATAGCGAATAAAAACTCAATTGTTTAAATATTGAACCTTTAAAAAAATAAAAAAATATGAAATGCAACTCTGTTGCAAGTTTGTTTATTGAACAAGAGTTGAATTTCATCCTTACTGATATTATAAATGTGAAAGTAACTTTGCCTGTCTGTTACTTTTTCGCCCCTTAAGCCGCTTAACAGATTTTGATGAAATTCGGTATGCAGATACCTTGAACTCCAGGACTCATTATAGGATAGTTTTTATTCTAAAATTTGAGAGGGTTTCTAAAGTATCCGCCAATAGAAAATTTTTTGAATAATTATTCTTTCAAAAGAAAGTGTCAAATTTCATTTTAATATTTCCACAATTTATGAACCAATCTTTTCGTTTGAGAGGGTTTCTAAAATATCCACCAAGAAAAATTTTTTAGACATCGGGCAGACAAACTGTCCGGCCGAAAAATACATTTTTGATAAATTCCGCCATTTATGAACCGCTTTCCAATGCTCTTTCTACTTTCAATAAGGAGTGTCAATGGCCTAAAAAACAAATTTGGACTTCGGCCTGACGAAATGTCTGTCCAAAAGATTTTTGAGTAACTATGCCGTTTATGAACAGATTTCCGATATTCTTGGCCTAAAAAAAACTAAAAAAAAAATTTTTTTGTATTTCGGATTGACGGAGTATTTTGATGGAGTATAAACATATTTTTAGCTTTTCACGCCTGAACCAATTTAGATGAAATTAAGTTTGAAAATACTTTGACGACTGAGAATCAACATAGTGTTAAGAATTTTTGTCACATCTAACCCAGTGCAGCTGCAATAAGCGTACAACACATTAACACAAACAATATAAAACTAAAAACAATACACAAACAAACAAACATACATAATTTAAAGTACGTAAAATTCCAAATAAATCAATTACACATGATGTTGTTGTTTTTCTTGCATTCTTGGTATTCGTTTTATTATTGTTTGTTGTTGTGACTTGCTTATTGCTCGCAAGCATGTGTGTGAATGTGTATATGCGTAAGAATTATATTTGTACATTTGAGTCTAGTATTATGAATGACTCGAATGATCTTGATGATTGTAGAAGATGATAATGAAGTGTAAATAGCAGGCATGTGGCGGCAGCAACGAGTCAGTTTACTTTTAAGCTTTGTGCAAGTCTGTTATAAGTCAAAGTAAGTAAGTCTAGTGTTTTACTACACAGTGGTATCAAATGTAAATAAGGTTGCGAATTTTTTAGGTACTGTATAACGAACAAGTGTGTGAGTCTTTATTTCATTTGCAATTGAAGAAGCCACTAATGCGTTTTTTAGAGGCAAAAACTTAACAATAGGATATTTTTTTTTCTGAAATTTCAGCCACAAAAGCGAGAAAAGGGGTGCAAAATGATCGTTTAAAAAATAAAAGAAAACTGATGTTTTCTTTCGAGAGAGTTTGCCAATGGGCTGAAAATTTATAAAATTTGGTTTTCAAACTCTTTTATTGTTGGAGAAGTATTGTTAGCACTTTGAGTTGATTTCATATATTTTAAGAAAATGTCCGTGCGAAAAAACCAATAAATAATGTTTTTCTTTTGAAATTGTTTATGAACTGGCTGAAAATACAAAGAGAGGAAGAAATAACTTGTAATATTTTTTTTTCTATTTGAAATCGAACAAACCTTTTGTTTATTCAAACTATGCAATCATTCATGTATGCGATGATTTAATATAATTGTTCATGTGTAACCAAACACTGGTCTGTAATTTTGCTAAAAATAATAAGTGTGCGAATGCTGCAGCAATGTAAGTTATTGTTTTGGGATGAATGCATTATGACTTATAAAGGAGCCGGCGAAGCTTTAGATCAGTCCATATACGATAACGGATGGGGTGCTATTGGCTGATGATTTCAGACAGACTTTACCTGTTATCGCTAGAGGTACTCAAGCAGTGGAAATAGATGCATGCCTGAAAGCGTCTTCGCTGTAAATGCATGGAAAAAATACTTCTTGCTAGAAATATGAATTCAACTGTGCTATGGCCCTGCTCTTATACGAATCGGGGAAGATGGTGTGAATTCTATAATATTATCTAAGACTTAGATAGTTGGAAATGTCATATTTATCCCGACCTCAAAAATAATAGATATAATCACACAGGCCGTGTGCTATTGATCAAACAGGATAGTCAAGGGACTATCCTTCATTACTCGGCCCAAATGTATTAGTTGCATTCGACAACGATTACGTGCAGTTGTTTCAGTTAGTTTTAACAACTCATAATACGCCACGCCGAGCTGGTCCCACTAAATACTGATCATGACCTGGGAACCGTGAATATTCGGTTGGCCGCTGACATGGAAGCATGGCGAGGATACAAGCATGATTTTTTACACTTGGGATTATCGTAATGAACGCATTTTTCGTCTTCAGTCCCAGAATGCAGAAATCTCTTCCGTCTTTGTCTGGCTAGCAGCTCTTCAAGTGACAAAAATGCCAGTTAAGGCCTTTAACTCGGGTACCAATGAAATACTGTTGTCAGCTTAAGTTGATTGAGTTTAATTTTCCTAAGAATTTAACAACAAGGCTGCCACCAGAACCAACGAAATGCCCCTAGACATGCTTGGCTCATAACAAACAATGCGTAATTATTAAATTGCGCTTTTTTTCTATGCAGCAAAACACTGTACGAGTACAGCATTTTCCACACACTATTTCTACTTTATGAATTTAGTTTTAGCCATAAAAATTCCGTTATTTCGTAAAATGCATATTTTTTTATGTTATTTTTTCCATTGTAACCCACACAATTACACTAGATGCTTTTATTACTACACCACAAGAAGTTTTCTGAAAACTCAGGATATGAGGCAACACATAAACTGTACTGTTTTTGAAGTTTATTGTGTTTTAGCGTTTGCCAGGAGCTGGCACAGCGTGCCTGTGTTTATACGACACCTTTTTTCAGCGAATGCCGATCATGGCTTTTGAATGGAAGGATGCAATAAATTGAATTAAAATTTTCAATTTAAAAGTACATAAAATAACGCATAGAAAGCAATTTATAGTTTTTTCCCCTCTAACATGAGGAATATATTCAAAGCTTAAACAAAATATTAATATAAACGATTTTTAATTTGAGCAAAGGGATTTGTTTATATGTTTCTTTTTTCTGCCTGTTTCATATAAAATAGAATTGGTTTGAGAATGAAGGTATCAAAAGGGCGTACAAAGGATTTTCTGTAAGTCGAGCAAACTATTAATTATCGCATAATTTTTCATTATGTGGATTAAGTTCTGTTTGAATGATATATCAAGTATGGTTGTGGTACAGATACTATGCAGTGGGAGAGAAGAAGAAAGAAATGAAAAATTAACATATATAGATATGTTAAGTTTATGAATTACTCGTCTGCAAATCATTATGTCCATTGTATTTTGGGATGCACGTGGAATATTGCTCATGGATTATCTTGAAAAAGGATCCACAATCACAGGAAAGTATTATTGTGCATTATTGGATCAATTGATTGATGTCATCAAGAAAAAACGACTACATTTAAAGAAGGAAAAAAAGTGGTATATATTTCTTGAAGACAAGGCACCGGTTCACACAGCATTAGATACGATGCTAAAATTACGTATAATACACTTCGAATTGGTTGATCATCTACCTTAGAGTCCAGATTTAGCTCCTAGTGACTTTTTGCTGTTTCCGGACTTGAATAAATGGCTCGCAGGAACGCATTTTTTTTTGAACTCCCAAAAGTGGCTTCAGAAATCGCCAAAATCCGCCACTTCCCCGGAAACAATATGACAACTTCAACTTTCACGCTAAATCGCGCACTCAATCGAAAAAATTTGGAAGCCCTTCGTTAACGCGGTTCCAAATTTTTTGGAAATTCCCAAAGTCCTCTTCAGCAATATTCGTACTAAAGCGAATGACCGTTTATAGTTCAGATACATTTCCCACGCAAAACTACGTTCGTTAGCGAAGTGGTACCGAGTTTTTTTGTGGAATTCCCAGAAACTGCTTCGTGAATCCCCAAAATCCCTCTTACTTCGCCGGAAAAAATACGACAACTCCAGCTTTCGCACTAAAACGGCTATACTTTAAATACAGTTTTATATGCCGACATATGTAATAATCATTTATATGGTTTTCGCATACAAACAAACAAAATTGAAACTAATATAAGCACGACAACTTCAGCTTTCGCACTAAAACGGCTACACTTTAAATACAGTTTTATATACCTACATATGTAATAATCACTTATATGGTTTTTGTATACAAACAAACAAAATTGAAACTAATATAAGCGTATTAAAAAAAGACCACAACTTGCTGCCAGCATCATTAATAGAATTGGGCAAGGGACAAAATGTCTTCTAGCAACACCGATGTCTTTCACTGCTATGGAGAAATCGGCTGGCAAGTTTATGGCCACTGTATTTGGGACGCATACGGAATATTGCTCATCGATTGTATAGGAAAGTATTACCGTGCATTATTGGATCAAATGATTGATGAAATCAAGAAAAAACGTGCATATAAGGAAGAAGAAAGTGCTCTTTCTTACCAATTAATTGGCAGAACGGGGATCGGCAATGCCCCAAGCGAGATTCTGCTCGCAGGCCATCCCGGCGCTGATCATGGTTGAAGTGCCTACCTAGATAGCAACGTTCTGGCTGTAGTTGAAACCTAAATCGCAGGAAGAGAAATTAGTTTCGCTGATAACTGTAGTGCATACCGGTTTTGAGGGGCTAATAACCCCAGAAGTGCAATTGTCTTGCAACAGATACCTGTAATATAAGGAACTGGTGGTGACAGTTAGGCGGAGGAGTTGTTTAAGGGCTGATGCTATTAATGGACTTCGGCCTACCATCTTGTTAAGACTTGTCTTCCTTTGACTGTCTGGGAAATTATACACAGGAGGTATTAGAAGGCCCGAGCTCTTCAGCAAGGGGTTTATTCACATGGCTAATAATTTATGAAAACAAATGCGACCTGAGTGAGCTTTGCAAACCACACAGGGCTGCTGGTGAATCGTGTATAATTTACCCCGTTGAGCTGATCCATCAACATAAAAGGTCATCAAGGCAGATGCTAATGTATATAAATATCACATTAATTCTGATGTAACTCTAAAAAGGCACCCTGTTTTTCAGGGCTATAATTTTTATTTAAAATAAACTTTAACACCAGTTTCTTGCTTCAATACCAAAAACTTTAACCAAATTCTTTTCTGGTCGCCCACAAAAGTTTCATTTCAGAAAACTATTTTATAAATGCTTTAAACTAAAACTAAAAATACAAAAAAGAAAAAAAAAACAAGTCTTCTTTTTCAAATAACACAACAAACAAGAATATCCGCAGAACTTAAGGAAATTCTGTTTAAATAAAGTAATTGCTTAGAAAGGACACTTACAACTGCAACACAATGCAAGTTGTTGCTTTAATTTATGTTTGAAAATGTTGTTCGCGTCTGTTGATGTTGGCCGAGATGTCTGGAGAAAAAAATGCAACAGTATGTTAATATGACATTTCCCAGCAAAAAAAAAAAAGCAAAAACATTTAAATGAAAATTTCAGTTTTAGCCAACAATGCTGCATATTTCTATTTTCAGAGTAATTGCAGCAATGTGGTACAATATATATTAACAAAACAAAAATTATTGTTAATTTATTGAGTTTTTGTTGAACTCTTATAATTTTTTAAAATTGGATGTTTGTACATTTTTATAAACCCGATATATGTAGTTCAAGTTTTTTTCTATTCTTAAGTTTTTTTTAAGAAGGAATTTTTTACAATACAAATTTCTTACTTAAAAAAGAGAAAAAACTGTAACTAAAAACCCGATGTACAAATGTACCCAAATCTAATTTAAAAATTATTGTTATTTTGTAAAAAAAAAAAAAAAATAATAAAAAAAAGTAAAAAAAAAATTTAATTAATAATTTTTTTTTTAAATTCTGTAAAATTTGCATCCCTGATCCTATTTGCTTAAACTTTATTTAATTCAATATTTGCAATAAATTCCTTCAGCTCAACGTCCTTTTTGCTTTTTAAAGAAAATTTTTAATGTATTTTTCAATATTTCGTCTTTCTTTGGAAAATTTCTTCAGCAAAATTTGTTTTTGTGTGTGATAAATTCAATAAAATATTTCAATTCAAATATTTTACTGAATTTATCACAAAAAAAAAAAAATAAATTTTCCTTAAGAAGTCTTCCAAAGAAAGACGAAATATTGAAAAAAAACATTGACAATTAAAAAACAAGCACCTTGAGCTGAAGGAATTTATTGCAAATATTGAATTATATACTGTAAAATTTTTACTGTTTGCGTATTCTTCAATTGCAATTAAAATAATTACCCTTGTTTGCTACACAGCACTCAAATACTTCAAAGCCTTATTTAAACTTAATACCATTGTGTATTAACAAACTAGACTTGCTTACTTTTCTGATTTATGACTGTCTTTCACTATGTTTAAAATTAAACTCTCTGTCAAGCATCTGTTTGCAATTTATATTTCTTTATTACTTTTTAAAATGTTCTGAAATTCCTAGCTATACGCTAATTATTATGCCAGACTCAAATGTACAAATACAATTGCTACGCACATGCACTCACCCATGTTTGCAAAACAATAAGAATGCAGCAACAACAATAAAATCATTTGTTGTTTGTTTACTTGGAATATTGCGTTCTTTAAATCATGTGTGTTTGTGTAATATCGTTTTAGATTTATGTTGTATGTTTGAATGTGTGTGCACATTAATAACAAACAAAGCAACGACCACGTACAGTGGTTTGAGGACATACAAATTTTTAGCAATATCTAAGTTATTTTCCGAAATGTTAAAAATACAGAAAAAATAAGTGTCATTTCAGCTTTAGAGGAAGTTTACTTCACACATCAGAGCTAAATTTTGAATAAAACACAAATTATTTCAAAATTATTGTCATTTCTTTTTACTATGCTAATATTGGTATAATTCAATTATGTATGCAATAAAATGTCGGCCAACTATCTGCCGCGACCTCGGCAGCACACCTCTACCTCCGGTGGCCCAAATATCCAATGACGCTGAGGTATAATTGAGGTTCTATGCCATTAATGTGCCGAATTATCTCATCATATAACTCTTGAATAGTCACTGGCTTGTCAATGTATACCTTTTCGTTAAAATAACCCCAAAGAAGGTGGTTTGCAATGGTGTCAGATTACATGATTTTGGCGGCCAATTGATATTGCCACCACGTGAGGTAACACGGTCACTGAATTTATTACGCAAAAAAGCCATTATTTCGAAAGCTGAGTGGCAGCGTCCTGTTTAAATCATATATCCTTCATATCCATATCTTCTAATTCGGGCCATAAAAAGTTCGTTATCATCTCACAATAGCGCACACCATTCACAATAACTGCTTTACCGACCTTATTTTGGATAAAATATGGCCCGATGATATCGCCAGCCCATAAACTTCACCAAACAGTTACTTTTTGTGAGTGCATTGGTTTTGCGACAATCACTCTTGGATTATTATTTTGCCCAAAACCCGGAAATTCTGCTATTCACGAATCTACTGAGGTGAAAATGTGCCTTGAAGATGATTTTCTTCGAAACTTGCTCATCCACTGTTGCCATTCCTCGCCAACATTCTGATCATTGACGACGCTTAGAATGGTCAAGAGAGAATCAATTGCAGCTTGTAAGCGTGTAAATGCAAGACTTTATGCATAATGTTCATCAACGACGAGCATGGGGTGCAATTGTCGAGCACGACGACGACGAGATGGTGGACGGCTCTTCACCCACAATTTCGCCAGCAGCAGCAATATTTTCTGCAGAATGAGCTGTACGAGCATGCACTGGTGTTTTCACATCTCCTACAGATTCGGTTTGTTCAAATTTTTGCTACTATTTTTCCGATTGAACGCACATTTTATTTATTTATTTTATTTTATTTATTTATTAATTTATGCCTATGGAGAATAACTCCTTACAGGCAGATACTATATATGCACAGTTAAAAAATAATTACAAAAATTAATAAAAAAAGTAGAAAAAATAGCTAATTACTGGAAAAAAAATTTGTTAATTACTGGAATTTAATACTAAAATTATACAACGCTTAACAAAATTTAAGTTCATCGAAAAGTCAATAACGTGGTACAGTTCATTAAAACAACAACATTATCTACGGAAGGGATCTGCATTCGCATAATTCTGACGGTAATAAAGCACTGACAAAGGTTGATATTGACGAAGACTACGCTGGGGAACATCAAAATTTAGTTTGGACACTAGATACTCCGAGCAGATATTGCCGTTAATCAATTTGAAGACAAAAATGACATTTAACATTTTTCTGCGATATGTCAAAGAAGGCAGCTTTATTTGTTGCAGTCTGAACTCATAGGATGGTAAGTTGGCTACAGTGTTCGGGTAGATATTGCGCAGGATGAAAAGAAGGAATTGTTTTTGGATAGACTCAATTCGATCTCTATGAACATTATAAAAAGGGTCCCATATAATCGAGCCATATTCCAGTATTGGTCTGACTAAAGATGTATTCAATTGCTTCACAACAGTGGATTCAGCAAATTCTTTAGACCAGCGCTTTACAAAGCTTGCTTTACTTGAGCAAAAGCTAATGTGTGGGTAGAATGTAAGTTTTCTATCAAATAAAACACCCAGATCCAGAAATTCTTCAACTGTGTCTAATGCATGGCCACCAAGCCTAAAATGCCCATGAGGGTTAGATTTTCTTGAGAAGTGCATATGCTTGCACTTGCTGAAATTTAACATTAACAGCCTGTTCATGGAACACAATGTGCTCAAAAAACGCGACGAAATCTTGACGTTTTTCTTACTTCCGTTCATGCAACGCGAAAAAAACTTTTTGGACGAAAAACGTAACAATTGACATCTGCTTTCTGTCTGTGTATCGCGTTTTTACATGCCAAACAGGCGAATGCTGCGCGAATGGAAATTTTTATTCGTTGAGCAAGAAAAAAGAACAAGCTTGAACAAAAATAAAGATTCAAATATATAAAAATGGAAATAACAGCAAAAACAAGTACGCATACATGTTCACACATATATACGTTCATATCCATGTTAACACGTACATACATATGTATATGTATGTGCAAACAATTTCCTCTTTTGCTAATTATTTAAAGAAAGGAAATAATTTAAAAAATAAAAGAATAAATTAGGATCAATCCATAAAGGCATTTGTCTGATCATCAGTAGAATTTGTATGACCAGCAAATATTCTATAATTTTTTTTCCAGCATTAAGATGTGTTGTTTACATAAATATTTATCACCGGTCTCTGTTTTTCAATTGAAATAGGGTTACCGTTATTCACGATGCAAAAATATATTTTACACGAAAAAAGTAAACAAGATACATATAACTTGTATAGTGGCAATACTGGGGATTGAAAATATGTATACTAATACGTGTATAACGTAACAGAACGCGAACAATGAGAAGCGCGTTACCCAATTTCTTACGTAGTCCTAAACGTGTCGCTGGTTTTCGCTTTATTTAAAACGCGATCCATGAACAGGCTGTAAAAGGTTTTGCTTAGACCAATTAAAGAAATTGTCCAAATCTAGTTGGAGGCAGTTTTGATTCCAGAGCCCACATGTTGAAAAAATTTTTACATCGTCTGCATAGGTTTGGATGATTAAATTGAGAAAGTGCACGACATGAATTTTGATTTGAACGCCCATTGTTGAGATAAAAATTTTCTTACTAAACAATTTGTTACCACAGCATAAAATCAAAGCGTTAAATTACGTTCCTAATTTAGGTTGCGCTGTAAGTTTGTAATACTTTTTGCGATTGGCCTCCAAAAAATAATCAACATAAAAAATTAGGATTTTTTTTTTTTGCATTTTGTTGCCATTGAATACATTCTGTACTGCGTAAACAATTCAATGTATTTTTGTGGGTTTTATATTAATTTTATCAACGTTTTTTACAGCCTGTTGCCTGGTTATTTTTTCATGCAGCTACTTTTGTATGTGCGAAATCCTTTTGTGATTTTTTTTTTCTTCAATTTATCAGAAGTGGCGGCAAAAAGTGCGAAATTTATTGAAACGCAAGAGCTGACTTGTATGGATGCATTTATTTTGAATGCGCTAAAATATTACAAAAGGCAAAAAGGCTGGTAAATAAATAAGAACGTGCTTGCTTTTGTACGGGTTTTTATACTCGTGTCAAGTACTTAATATTTTCTATAGGAATAACAAAATCGTAGCATTTGAACATTTGTGTCTGTGAGTTTCAAAGCTAAATTAAATAACATCGTTAATCGGCTAAAGGGATTCGTGGGGATAAATGTGCGTATCACTACTTAATATTGGATGTAAGACTTAAGCTGCAGACATACTCGTATTAAGCAAATATTGGATAAAAAAAGGTGTGAATATTTCTTTCTGAGCCATCTTTAGCGGAGAACAAACAAAACAATGAAGGTAAAAATCGTATCACGCCATATTATTGAAAATTTCTATTATAAATACCAGATTTGGGATTTGAGCGTTGCAGGGGTAAGGTAATAAATTAATTTTGCTGCATAGCAATTATTTAAATATATTTTGAAAAACAAATTGTTTGCGATAGACATTTCGCGTCCGACAATCATCAGTTTTATATGATTGGCAAATGATCAGTCGGAGCAGCGGTACACTTCATGTGAAGATATAGAAATTTTGGCTTCATTTGTGGATAGCCTCAAAAGATAAGTAGCGCTTCCGATTTGGATTGCTAACGTTACCTGAAAGATGGGAAAAATTAGACATGAACAGAAATGTTCATCCAACAAGTACTTAGACTCATTCATTTCCAGCACACATTGTAATTTACCTGTAGGCAGCTCGAATACAAATTGTGGAAGCATATAGAAAGTATTGAACTCTACTTTGCACGTATTGTAAGCTAGCATTCATTAGACACAAAATATTGCACACATCATTCCAGAGATGTAACAATGTTCGCAGCTGGAACTATATTGCCTTGCCTTGCCTTTAAAAGAATTTCTCGGTTTTTTCAATTGCAAATGAAATAACGATATTGACACTTTTTTAGTACACACTACTTAAATACTTCACAACTTTATACACACTTGATACCACTTTAACTAACTTACTAAACTTGCTAACTTTTCTGACTTATGACTGTCTTGAACAATGCTTAAAATTAAACTCTGCCTCTGCCGGACATCTGGTTACTATTTATACTTCTTTATTAGCTACTACATTGCTCATGAAACTTCCAGTTAATGATAATTGCATACTCAAATGCACGAATTTAACTGTTATGTAGATATACACACATATATACAATTGTGAAAAAGATTTACATCAGCACCTGCCTTGCGGCCTTACCTGATGATAGATCAGTTCCACGGAGTGAATTATTCACGATTCACCAGCGCCCCCATGTGGCTTGCTAGGCTCACACAGGTAGCAATTTATGCCATATGTTTGTAGCCATATGAGCAACTTCTTGTTGAGGAGTTCGGGCTTTTTAATCCCTCCTGTATGCAATTTCCCAGCAATCAGTGGAAGACAAGGCTTAATGAGTTGGTAGGCCGAAGCCCATTAGCAACATCAGCCCTTAAACCAACTCACCCATCAACCCTCACCACTGGTTCCATACAGTACAGGTATCTGTTGTATAGGCAACAGATCCTCGGGAGATTGTTAGTCCCTGAAAAAAGCCACACACCAAACAATTATCAAGGATACTAACACTCCCTTCCTGCGTTTTAGGTTTTAACCACACCCAGAATGTTTCAGCCAAGGTAGGCACCTCAACCATGATTAGGCCGGGTCGAACCGCAAGCAAAACTACCCGGGGGCCATGCTGATCCCCGTTCTGCCAATTTATACCCTTGGTAAGGGTTTCGGAAGCCAACACAACATAAGTCATGCGGCTTCCTAGAGTTTTGTTTGCCGCACCAAACGAAGGATCCCTTCCCTCTTTTCCCCCCAAAAACAGAGCGCCCAAGTTAGGAATACGCCAAGGCAAAACCTGTTCCCGGGGGGGGGGGGGGGGGGGGTGACACATATATACACTCGGTAAGTGGTAGTCGAAATAAATAGATGTCATATAATAAACTTAGATGTCATAATATAATAAATTTAGATGTGTACAAGCACATAACGCCAACGAAGTATTGGTCGATTTGTGTCTTCTTCATAAAGTTATTCTCGATTAAACATGTCGGCTTAGGAACCAAATTCTCGTCAATTGGGAGAGGTTTTCATTTTAAGCTTTAATATGAAGAAATATCTGGCTGAGACCCATCAAATGCTCTCAATTAACTATCATAAGGCCGCCATTAGTAAATGCACGTACCGAGCGTTATTTCGACGCCTCAAGAATTTTTGACGTGGAAGACCAATATGGCGGTGGAAGAGAGGAAGTTTTCGAAGATGCAGACTTACCTGATCTAGGCTCGTGTCAAACGCAACAAAAATTGGAACCATTGGAAGTAATGCAACAAGCTGTTTCAAATCGCCTGAAAGTCATGAAAATTGGGTGTCGTAAAAGTTAAAGCCGTGACATGATGAACGACGTTAGTTTGCTTGTGAACAGCTGCTTGCAAGGCAAAAACGGAAAGAATTTCTACATCATACCTGGGATAAGCGCCGAAAATCATGGAAATATCCCTGCCACGTCGAGTATTTGGTGGGACTAGCTCTGCGTAGTGAATTGTGAGTTGTTAAAGGCGACTGAAACAATCACAGGCGATCGTTAACGAATGCAATTAATGCTTTTGATCTTGTATTAGCCACAATACATCGAGAAACATGTTAAAGTGATTTTACAGCAAGACAATGCTTGAACCCATGTTGCAAAGGTGGTCAAGACATGCTTGGAAACGTTGAAATAGGAAGACCTACGCCACCTGACATATTTCCCACACGTTGTTCCCTCAGACTATCATTTGTTTCGATCAATGGCACACCGCTTGGCTGACCAACACTTCCGATCTTATGAATAAGTAACAAATTGGAGCGATTCGTAGCTCGCTTCAAAAGATTACCAGGTTTTTCAACGCGCGGTTCGTACGCTACCCGAGGGATGGGAGAAAGTTGTGGCCAGCGATGGACAATACTTTGAACAATAAATGTATAACCAGTTTTTTTACAATAAAGCCGCAAGTTTAGGAAAGAAATGGCGGAAGCAAAGTTGTACACATACTCGTATATATTAAAGAGGTGCTACGCATGATTTGCCTTCCTAAAGGTTTCATAACCGAAATAAAACTTTTCATGATATTAACGAAAGAATGATGAACGAAGTAGTATCATTCCCATAGTAAAATGTTTTTCTTTCGGTATATGATGCTAATGTGACGCTAATAATGTGATATGGTTACGTGGCTCTAGAAGGAGTAACCTAATTTTTAGGACGCTTATCATCAAACTTCCAAGTCAAAGCGGCGGAAACTTCTTTTGGCTCCCATGTATTTAATTATTTTTAATTAAAATTCTCCGCAAACAACTTTCTTTAAACTCATTTAAAATACTTTTCCGTTTTTTTTTTTTCTAAATAAAAGAGTTTTAACTTTTTCTAATTGTTTTAGCAACATTGTTTTAATACTTTTAAGCCGAGTTTAAAATTAATTTTTTTTCTGGTTTTACTTTTATCACCCCCACCGCATCCATTAACTGCAGAAGAATAAAACACCACTAACAACTAAACAAATTAAATTGCTGTTATAACAATTTAATAAAAGAAAAAAAAATAAATTTTATTTTCAACATTTGTTAAATAAATTTTTTAAGGTGACCTAAGGCATTTGTTTAAAATATAATATTAAAACTACAATGTATATAAAAAAATGTTTTTTTTCATTTGAATACAAAAAAAAAAGTTAATAACAAATGTTATTTTTACCTTTGTTATTGCATAAATTAAGTTATTATTGAAAGAATTTGTAGTAATTATGAGTTGAGTTAAATAAAATCCAAAAACTAATATCGGTCATTCAATAAACCAACAGACAGACATATTTATTTACATACACTCAACGTACAAGTTACATACTTAAATAACACAAACAACCAGCTATTGATTATTTAATAAGAGTTAAAGAAAGAGAAATCGATTGGCCATTTATCTATTATGCACTCAGAGTCACTGTTTTCAGCGGAAGTCAATTGTGTGCGGAAGTAGTAGTGAAAAAAAAACCAAATATTTCATTTGCAGGCGTTTAACTGTGTTCAACATATTGTCAGCTCAGAATTTATATCTTTATATTTTTATTTTAGAAAACTTTTGATTAGCCATAAAAACAATTTTCATATTATTTTATTTCAAGCCGCAAAAGCAGCCCAACATACAAGATGACGAAATACAAGATGACGAAAGAATGCAAGGGCAGTGTGATATTGAGACATTGCACAAGATCGAACAAATTTTAACTTTATGGATGACAATGGAATATATCAATAACTGTTTGGATGCTTGATTTATTTATCCGTAAGACCCAGTGTTGCTTATTGACGCACAAACAAACGACCGCTAATGCTGCTTCATCAGTACTCATGGATGGTATAAATATTGAAGAATCGGATGCTCTTGATGTTCTTGGAATGAAGATACAGTGTGACGTTCGCTGGAATGAACACATTTTTCATATCTCTAAAGAAGCATTCAAGTGCCTCGGTTTTTTGAAACGGTGTAAGATGTACTTCACTCCATCCGAACTCCTTACTATTTATACCACCTACATCCGACCGAAAATGGAATACAACTCTCATGTTTGGGCCGGTGCCTCAAAGTCTGTTTTGGGGTTACTCGACCGTGTGCAGGAGAGGGCGAAGAAGCTCATCGGTGACAGTAGGGTATCCAACTCTATTGACTCACTGGAGCATAGACGCAGTGTGGGATGCGTTACTCTGTTCTATCGATACTACAATGGATTTTGCTCTGACGAGATTAGGGATCTTGTTCCCGAAACGCGCACATTTTTACGTAGCACGCGTTCATCGTCTAGAGCTCACCCATTTGTGGTCGATTGCCCGGGGAATCGTACTACGCATTACAGAGAGAATTCGTTTTTCAGCCGCACGCTTCGTCTGTGGAACAAGTTGCCTGCAGAAGTGTTTCCTGTCTGCTATAACGTTGGAAGATTCAAGTCAAATGTTCACAAACACTACTCCCGCTTTCCCCCTCCTCACAACCTATTTTCCTAGTTCTGGTACAATGCACTGCATATGTAGGGGTCATCCCCTGAGTACTGGTCCAATATATAAAAAAAAAAAAAAAAAAAAAAAAATTGTTTAGCAGCAAAACAATCAACCGCGCTTGTTCTGCTTGACGTTGAAAAAGCATTTGACTCAGTCTGGCACTGTGGTTTAATATACAAAATGATACAATTTGACATACCTTTGTTTCTTGTAAAACTAATAAAAAACTTTTTGCACAATAGACACTTCTGCGTCTCTATTGGTAATACTTTTTCTGATTTGTACAGCATCGCAGCAGGTATTCCACAAGGATCTGTTCTTGGCCCAATTTTATATAATATTTACTGTGCTGACATACCCTTAATTAGTCCATGTAAATTTGCTGCTTATGCAGATAATTTGGCAATCTATAGGGTGTTTTTTTAAGCCCGATAGAACTTGAAATTGTAAAAAATAACACAAAAAATGAAATTGTAATCAAAATTTTTTTTATTCGAAAGATCAATACGTGACATTAACATTTGAAAATGATTTCGGGCATATGGGCACCGCGGCTGTTCTTGACGAAGCGCATTCTGGACGTCCAATTTTGGGCCACTTTTTCGAGCACTGCTGGCCGTATGTCACGAACAACACGAACAATGCTGGCCTCCAAGGCGTCAATTGTTGCTGGTTTATCAGCATAAACCAGTGACTTCACGTAGCCCCACAGGAAATAATCGAGAGGTGTCAAATCGCACGACCTTGGAGGCCAATTGACAGGTCCATTTCTCGAAATCAACTTATCGCCAAATTTTGATTTCAGTAAGTCGATGGTTGCGTTCGCCGTATGGCACGTAGCGCCATCCTGTTGAAACCACATCTCCTCCGGATCAATGTCATCCATATTTTCAAACAAAAAATCATTGATCATGGTGCAGTAACGATCTCCATTGACCGTAACGCGAGCTCCGGCCTCATTTTTGAAGAAATAAGGTCCGATGATGCCACCAGCATGAAAACCGCACCAAACAGTGCATTTTTCTGGATGTAATGGAGTCTGTAGGGTCTCTTGTGGATTGGTCTCACTCCATATGCGGCAATTTTGCTTATTAACAAACCCGTTAAGCCAAAAATGCGCCTCATCGCTGAACACAATTTTGCGATAAAACAACGGGAAATCGGCGACTGATTTTCAAAGTAAATTTGGATAATTTCGTAGCGTTGTTCAAGCGTGAGTCTATTCATGATGATTTGTCAGAGTATACTGAAACAAATAAAAAAAATGTTTCATCAAAATTTAATTTTTTGTGTTAGCTTAAAAAAACACCCTATACTATAGCCATGAACTCAGTCAGAATATTTTGACTGAAATTCAATGCGCATTAGACCGTTTGGAGGAATATTATTTTAAATGGAGGATAAAAATCAATCCTAATAAGACACAAGCCATCTTTTTCACAAGGAAAAGAAAACCTTGTTATCTACCTAGGAGCAATCTCACTCTTTCTAGCTACAGCATTATTTGGTCCAACAATATAAAATATCTAGGGATTTGCCTAGATACTAAATTAACTTTTAACCCACATATATCACATATTATTGATAAAATTAACAAATATAAAAAAATACTCTATCCACTACTTATAAGCAGAAACTCCACCCTAAATAACTGCAATAAAATGTTGATAATAAAAACAATATTTCAGGCTATAATACTTTATGGTTGCCCGGTATGGGGCAACTGTGCTAAAACCCACATTAAACGCCTTCAAATAGCACAAAACAAAATCTTGAAAATGGCCCTAAAACTACCATGGCATTTTTCCACCATAAGATTACATGTTATCAGTAACGTCAAAACCGTTTCAGACAATATTAAAATCCTTAATTACCGTTTTGTAACAAAATGTGGATTTTCAGAAAATCCGCTTATTTGTGCACTTCACTAACACTCATCTTTCCAAATATGTAATTATTGACTAGTGTAGTATTTTTAACATCCTGTGTAAATCATTTATTATTATTTTTTCTCTCTTTCAAATTGAAGGTTTTCGTTAATAGTTTTCCTTCAAAATTATAAATCATTTAACTGTATTAATAAACTCATTCATTGGAAATTGTTAATATTTAAGATATAAGGCAAAGCCATTTCTGTGCAATATTTATTTCGTTAAGTGTAAAAAATTGTAAAGCTTACTATTAAATAAATAAATAAATAAATAAAAAACTTTATGGATGACAATGGAAAATATCAATAACTGTTTGGATGCTTGATTTATTTATCCGTAAATAGCCGTCCAAATATTTCAGCTGCCGTTTCTGTCTTAAGTCAACATGTTTCTAAGGGCTGATTTATACGGTGATTTAAAGCCATGCCTTTTTTTTTTGTAATATTCTTTTAAAGCTCCTACCAAAATCATGTTACATCTTTACGATGATTTTTAAGTCATGTCGTTTTTCTAATTGTTGTCGTTGAAAATAATCGTTTGTCTCTTTTTAAACTTTTGGTAGTATCGATGTGGTTACCTTGCCAGTCGAATGAAAATAAAACAATCTAAAAAATAACAAACGAGTCAAAAAGAAATCAGAGAAAAAAACTTGAAACACCGAAAACATGGCTTTTTTTGCATTAAAAAATTTTCAGCACAAAGGAAAAGACATGCCTTTTAGACATGGCTTTAAATCATTGTGAAAATTTGCTTTAAGCCAGCTAAAGAAGATTGGATTGAGTTAAAAAGGCTAATAAAGTATCTTAAAGGGCGTAAAAAAGCCAAATGCAGCATCTGCATAGACAGACTTATCTGATGGTCCGTCATTATCTACACGGGGTGAATTATTCAATTATTCATCAGCCCCCCTCCCCCCCCCCATGATGCGACATACGAATATCTTTAAACTTCTTCAGAGAAGAGCAAACATTTAAGGAAAAACTACCAATAAAAAATTTATAAATAGCTTGCTTTCTACGTTTCCCAGCTATCTATATATTGACATTTCATAGAAGCTACCCTAATCATCAGTAGATTTTGGAAATTTTTGAAAGATATTCCCAAACATTCAACTTTATATCCCAACAATCTAAATAAATTGTTGAGAATTTAACATGAAAAATGCTCTACCCTAATCTACTGATGATTAGGGTAGCTCCTATGAAATACATCGACATATAGATAGCTGGGAAACGTAGAGAACAAGCCATTTATAAATTTTTTATTGGTAACAATGTTAGAAGCTAAAATAGTGAATAAAAAACTCAGTTGTAGGAAAAACTAATTTCATTTAATATTTTTTGTTGTAGAAAGCAAAAACAATTTACAAAAACAGCCCAGCAAAGAATGCTAAAATATTGTTAATTTGCTTTTGTGTGGGTGCAGTGAAGAACAACAAAAAATATATAAGACATAGTTGTTCGTGGATTTTTCATTGCTAGTGCTGAGTGCAGCATGTGTGTGTATTAAAGAGCACAGTTCTATAGCTAAGCGCTTTTACAAAAACAATTGAGCCTCAAGCGCATAGGCCTGGGCACATCTGGTATACATAATGAATGTGTACATAATTTCGAAGTCAAAGACAATTTTAAGCAGTACAGAATTCGATAAGAATCCTAAACAACTTTCAATTTTTCCAGTCACAAAATGTATATTAAATATTAGAGTACAAAATTTATTGCTGCCACAAAAAAACTTACCACAATTTGTGTTGTATTTGAGGCCAATAGTATTGGGTTTTATTTTTTCTTGTAACAGAAAAATAAAATAGCTTTTATTTTCCTTTCAAATTCAAATTAATTTAAACTTCCAAGTAATAGTTCTTTATATTCTAGTGAATATAAAGTTTTTAAGACTCTTCTGCACTAGTCAATCCGATTGTATTTAAAAATGTCTGCCAGCCAGCCACTAAATCCCAGCACGAAATGAAATAACAATAAAAAGCAAAAGTAAATACAGTTTTCTATTGTGATTTCAGCTGCCAATAGAATCTTGGGCAGCTAATAAAAAGTGTAGCTTGTAAAAACCGCTAAAACATCCGGTCAAACGTAATGAAAATAAACGAAATTAACAGCGGAAGTTTTAGTAGAATTTTACCGGTGCTATTTTCACTTTTCGTTTAAATAAAAAAAAACTCGAAAAAAAATGCAAATGTCAGAAACAAGTAAATTTAACGAAAACAAAGAATTATATTTGTAATTATACTAGCACCAAATAACCGCAAACAAAATGTGCTTCATATCAAATGGTAAGCAAAAACATTAGGGAAATCTCTGTTGGCTGAAAAAGTTTGAAAAAATTTCTAATTACACAAACCCTAAACAAAACGTTCAGCTAAGACTACTCTATTAGATTAAAAATACATACAATATAAAAAAAAAAAATGTTTTCCTCTAATTGCCGACAGACTATTTGCGCTAAGCTTCAAATTGGATGGAGACACCCACCATAAATAACATTGTTAACATATTATTAAAGTGTTGTTGATTACATTGTATTTAATGCCGCATTGTTGACAAGAACATTGCAACCAAAACGCATTTTAAAATAAGTTAGAAACACTACATGAGAAATGTTAAATGAGTCAAGGGGCAAGTTGCCACATTGAAATGAATTTTCTAGGGAAAATGCCTTTTTTTAATTAGGACTCTGGGACTCTGGGGACGACCGTAATAGGTATATGCGGTGAGTTGTACCGGAACTAGGAAAAAAGGTTATGGGGATGAGGAAAAACGGAGTAGTTTTTGTGAAAGTTTGATTTGAATCTTCCTACATTGGAAGTGACAGGAAATACAACTGCGAACAGTTTAGTTCACAGGCGAATCGTATGACTGTAGAACGAATTCTCTCTGTAATGCATTGTGTGATTCACTAGCCACTTCACCATTTAAGAAAACTCTTTGCTTAGAGAAAAGAAAACTCTTTAATTAGTTCCAAAATTAATTTTATGCCTTCAAAATTTAAATTTGGATAAATCGATATTGGAGATTTAGTTGAATATTAAATATTTTGTTCAGTGAAATGGCAGCTCTGGTTGCAGCCTCACTCAATGACTGGCTGGCTGGCTGGTGGCGCAAATGTTTATACAAAAGCTGTAATATAATACAAACATAGAATTTATATTCCTTTTAATACTCTAATCAAAAGCTTACACACATTCGCACACACGCACATACACTCCCGTACAAACATAAACACAATCACTGGCATTAATTTTAATGATTCTGTTGAGTGAATTTAAAATGAGATTTTGAGAATTTGAGTACTGTATTGCAACAGAGGATATTTAAAGTTAAAATTATTCTTCAGATATAAAAGATTTTCATTAAAATTAAAGTTCCTTATTGTTTATAAGTTAAACTTTCGTCTGTTTGCAACAGGAATGCTCCTAAGTGTATCTGAATATTGGTTAAAAACTTATTGCAATCCCAAAAAATTAAGATTAATCTGTCAAGTCCAAGAAATTGAAAATTTTTCTAACAAGCTGTAAGTGTGTACCAGGGCATACATATATGAATTAGTAATCTTTAAACATAAACTCTTGTTGTGATATACAGAATGTTTTCTTTATATATTTTAAAAATAGAGCATTTTATGATTTTAATGTTTACATATGATTTCGACACGGGTTTCCAGTGCAATGTTCTCAACAGAGATCTGCACCGGTGCACCGCAACCTTTCGTTTTTTTTTTTTTTTTGGGTGTTAATAAACAACACTGGGTCTTACGAGCTTTAAAGGCGACCCTGTTTTTGCGACCCCATTCGGAGATTAATAGATCACTAGTCAGTATGTGATTTGCAGTTCAGATGCATGTTCTACGGCAAAAACGAGCACTATATATATGAAAAACGGGTTCCAGTCGGGTTAGCGAAGTGGGTCCGATTTTTTTTTGCGAATTCCCAAAATCGGCATCGTGAATCCCTAAAATCCCCCCACTCCAAAATCCGCGACGAAATAATATTTGGGTGCAGTAGTAATTAACCTCGCCCCATCTCCTGCTTATTAAATATCATATTGGTCTTTGGCAAGCGTTACTTTCAAAATCTCTGTAATATTCTGTATCCATAACGAAGTTTCACGCCAAACAAACAAATTTGTCAGTTTTTAAGTGAATGGCTTGTCAAATAAAAACATGTTGCAAAATCATTGTTATTAGTTTCTAAAAATTGCAAAATACATAAAATATAAATATAATAACATAGTTTTGAATGTGCCTTTGAGGCACATATCGCTCCTTTATTGCAACATAGTCATATCTCAAAAAATGAGCTTTTCGAGTTAATATTGCAGAATTGTTAACAGTACCACCTTTTATATTGTGCCAAAATTTTATTTAAATTGCCTTTAAGCTGTTTTCTTTAGGAGATATTATCTAAAAAAAATTTTCTAAGACTTGTATGGAAACTAAAAATTTGAAATGTGTTTTTCTCGAAGCAAGCGTTATGACTATGTTGCAATAAAAGAGCGATATGAGTAGTTTATGTTGCTTTTTGTTCTTTATTTAGGCTTATTAAATTTAAACAGTTTAAACCTTTCAATATATATGCAAAATATATCAAGAAGATTGCTCCCAGCGACGAGCACTGCCTACCACATTACATCTCTTCAATGATGTGTGCAACACTTTGTAATCAATGAATGCTAACTTACAAAGTGTATGGCAGTAGTATATGGAGTTACCAAAAATGAATTACGTTCATCTTTCATATCACATTTATATGTATGTATTTATTTTTTAGTTCTAAATCAAACGTTCGCCGTCTTTGTCAGACCACGTTGCAAAATTTTAAATAACAAAATTAGCTAAAAGTGCCTAGAAAGCAATTTAAAAAAAAGGTACAAGAAAGATAAAATTTTAAGTGAAAAAACACGCAGTAAACAAAAAACAGAACAAATTTATTTAATGGAATATTCACAAAAAACTGAAAAGCGTAGTACGTATGAGCTGGCTACTGCCGGCTTAAAATGTATGCGAGATTGTATCCGAGCTGTCTACTTCCGACTTACAAAGTATGCGAGATTGTATTCGAGCTGCCTACTGGTAACTTACAATGGATGTTAGGAAGCAATGAGCTTTTGTTGAGTGAACACCTCACTACCTCGCTTACTTTGTGTGCAGGTGGTAGGAGTTCACTCTACAAATGCGGCAATGTGTATGATAACGTATACTAGGTTCGTATAGGAGATGGTGTGCGTTACTGACTTACAAGTGTGCATCGGACCATCGCTTCTGTAAGCGAAACTTTTGCCGCTGGGCTTGTTATGTGGTCTTATGTGTCCTTACTACATTGAATTGAATGTCAAACTGTGTGTCAGAGACACAGGCCGGTAATATTAGGGTTAAACCACTAAACAAAAATTTTTATAGCTCACACACAATTTGCTTTATTGAAATTTAAAGATAGGAAGAGCTTTATGCAAAACTTTTTAGTTTACTATTCTCAAATACTTAAAGTGCGCAGGCAGAATATGTTCATTTGAAATACGAATGTATGTGTGCAGTTCTTGCTGCCTCAGGGAAACATGCACAACTTTATGTTTGAAAGGCTTTTGATTTGCATAAACTCCCACTCTCCGTTGCAATTTAGACGACCATTTACATACATTCGGGTATGAGTTATGCTGAAAAGTTAAATTTGCACTTTATGGCGCATAATAGCACCATTGAACAACCATTTGATAAGACTCGCAAATAGCAAATGAACAAACGAACAAACGCAATGAATGAATGATCAAACAAAAGACTGATAAATGAATGAATGATGATGACGGTGGTTCGAATGATTGTGTTAAACTATAAGAAAATATTTGTTATAGCATCAATATTCCGTATTTTATAAAATCAGCTTTGGCATAAAATATACTTTTCTTTGTGCACAACAGTATTATATATTTTTCTAAATTAGTTACTAGAATCTGACCGGAGACTCTGTGAGGACAATGACTTCTTTTTAATCCCGGACATTGCAGCTCTACAATGTCTTTTGATTTGCACCATTAAAAACATGCATAACGTAATATTTTTTAATTAGACGTAACACTGAAAAAGAAAACTTAATAACTTCAAGTTCACAAACACATAAATTAAACTTTAGCCCCTCTCTAAATTTTTTGCAATTTTACGAGTAGATGGAAACAAATTCTACCGATGCTCTTCCTCTCAATATATTTCAAGCGTTTTGTAAGAGATGGCATTGTACAGAGTTTACGAGTGGTTGTTCATTGAAGAGCAACAATATCACATGATATTACTAACTGCCCTGGTTCACTATCTTACACGATCGTACAATACAGTTGTGAAAAATATTTACATCAGCACCTGCCTTGCGGCTTTATCTGATGATGAATTATTCACAATTCACCACCGCCCCCGTGTGGCTTGCTAGGTTCACACAGGTAGCAATTTCTGTCATATGTTTGTAGCCATATGAGCAGCTTCTTGTTGTGTAGTTCGGGCAATGGAAGACAAGGCTTAATGAGTTGGTAGGCCGAAGCCCACTAAGAGCATCAGCCCTTAAACCAACTCACCCGTCAACCATCACCACTGGTTCCTTACAATACAGGTATCTGTTGTATAGGCAACAGATCCTCGGGAGATTGTTAGTCCCCGAAAAAGCCACACACCAAACAATTATCAAGGATACTAACACTCCCTTCCTGCGTTTTAGGTTGCAACCACAGCCAGAACGTTTCAGCCAAGGCAGGCTATGCCTTGATCAACCATGATCAGCCCGGGTCAAACCGCAAGCAGAACTACCCGGGGGCCATGCTGATCCCCGTTCTACCAATTTATACCCTTGGTAAGTGTTTCGGAAGCCAACACAACATTAGTCATGTGGCTTCCTATAGCTTTGTTTGCCGCACCAAACGAGGGACCCCTTTCCCTCTTTTCCCCGAAAAAACGAGCGCCAAAGTTAGGAATACGTCAAGGTAAAACCTGTTCCCCGGGGGGGATCGTACAATACTGTAAAATGTTGTAAAAGCCTAGCCGACATTACAAATCGTTTCGAAATGACATTATAGTGCGATACTATTTATTATACAAGAACTAGCCGTACCCGCGGCGTTGCCCGCTTTGTGTGCATGTTTTTTTTTTTTTTTTTCTGGTACCAGTACTCAGGGGATGACCCCTACATATGCAGCGCATTTTACTGGAACTGGGAAAATAGGGTATGATGATGAGGAAAAAGGGAGTAGTGTTCGCGAAATGTTAACGATAACAACACGAAAGACTGAAACAAACTCTATTGCAGCATTTAAAATGTTGGAATTAAATTTGTTAAAACTGATCAGTGCCCAGTGTATATACCTTCGACACTGCTCAGATTAGCAAAATTTAGTCCAACACCTTCCACACTACAAAGTAATGAAAAATGATTAGAATTTATCAAAATCCTTTCTTAGAGGATGCCTACGTCATAGCAGATTTATGCCTACAAAGTCTCAGCCCGATCGGTTTAAAATTGACAAAGTTTCACACAAACTTTCATTTCCTATTTTATCTCCCTTGGGGGTAGAAGTAATCAAAATCCTTTCTTAGCGGATCCGTGCAGTGGTTTAGATGGTTGGTTGTCATACGTGGATGGTTCTCATATTTTTCACTATAAATACAACTCTGATCTGATTCCTAAAGCCGATTTTGGAAGTTTCTAAAAAAAATTCGGCGCGCGTTCTCCAACCGGTTTAGAACTGGATTTTCACATTTGGTGCGTGTTTTTGCGTTGCAACCTGTATCTGAATTATTAACGATCATTCCTTTTAGTTAGAAAACATAACCTGCTGTATTGCTTCAGGGGCAGTGCGGTGGTTTTAGCCATTCCCGTAGCTGAAAAAAAAATTCGAAACCGCTTCCGTAACTGCTTTGCAACCGATTTTTTTATATTCGGTGTGTGTTCTTCCTGTATGAAGTAAATTTGAACTATTAACGGTCATTCTCTCTAGTACGAAAATTGAAGTTACGAAGTAAATTGCTCTCGGGGAAGGGGGGGATTCACTCAGCCGTGAACTTGGAACATGTTTTTTTCTAATCGGTTCGGAACCAGTTTTTTATATTTGGTGAACGTTTTTGCCGTGAAATGGGCATCTGTATTATTAATGGTCATTCGCTCTAGTGCGAAAATTGAATTGAATTACTGAATTGTTTCCTGGAAAGTGGAGGGATTTTGAGGATTTCCAAAGCCGATTTTAAAAATTCTAAAAAAACTTGAAACATATTCTCTAATTGATTCTGAACTGGTTTTTCATATTCGGTGTGCGTTTTTGCTATGTAATATGTATTTAAACCACTAACGGTGATTCGCTTTGGTGTGGAAATTAAAGTTGCCGTGTTGCTTACCAGGAAGTGATTGGATTTTGGCGATTCTTGAAGCTGATTTTGGGAATTCACAGAAAATTCTGCGCCACTTCACTGTAGGATATTGAACAAAAAAGAAAAAAATAAGTATAGTTTAAAAACACGCTTCAATATCGAACTAAAAAGTAAGAAATAATTTTAAGAACAAATTGAAACAACAAATGAAAAAAACTGGTTCTTTTGTGAATTAAGCGTGGGTCGCTTTGTACCAAATTTTTAGTATATCGAATGCCCGAAGCTCAATTCACAATAATACTAATACAAGTATTATTCATTCAATATTGTTTAAGTTTATTCTTAAAATGATTTCTTACTTTTTAGTTCGATATCGAAGTGTGTTTTTCAGTTTTTTAAACTATATTTATTTGTATTCAAAAGTAATTAAGTTTAAGTAAAGCATAAATAAAGCGGCATAAATAAATAAAATAGAGTGGTATACAAGTTCATTTTTTAAGTTGAGTTATGCACTTTGTGTATGTCACCTCAGTTACATCAAGAGTTTCAAAAAATTTTACACAATTACGATTTTTAGATTCTTCCCTCCATGCGCTCGGCTTTTCAGTACAGTTGTATGGGTGTGTAAAAAAGCGCTCAACAGTTCGCAGCCATTTGTAAAATGTGAAAAATTATAGCTTACGACGAAGTGTTAATCGTCACGTATACAATCTGCTAATTCCTTTTTTCCATTTCCTGGCTGTTCTACACTACTTTTGGCAAGTGCATGTATTGTGTGGGGATCTTATGAACGTTCCAGTTAAAATCAATTGGTCTTTGCAACTGCTACGTAATAGACTTACGTATGCATGACATCGCAAATTTGTTGAAAAATAAAATTTATGCAATTTCCACTCTAGTTTTTTATTTTATTCACACATTCCTTTAAGTTCTTATGCCTGCTGGCGGAATGAAACGTATAGAAAAAGTGCGTGTGTTTATGAGTGAGTTCACAACAAGTGAACGCAGTTTTATTTTACAAGTATGATTGATTGCTCAGCCATTTGTCATTTTTTATATAAAAAATCCTTAAAATATGCATACATGAATACGTACGTGAATGAAGTTTAATTTTTTGCATATAATTTATTTATTTGTTTATTTCACTTTCATGGAGCTTTTGCTAGCAAGTCACGCTAGCAGTTTTTCTTCTTTTGTCTCGGGATGTCACTGACATTAATTATTTTGAAAAAATATTTAACTGTTACACGTTGCACACGTGATCTGAGATTCTGGAGAGTTTCAGCACTAATCTAAAGAAAGGTATTGTTGGTCCATACAATTAATTTCATGATGGGATTTTGAACTAGTCATTGACTCATCCCTTGCCCTTGTGTAGCTTTCAAGACTCTCATAGGTGGAAAGTTTTTGTATATGAATGCCATCTTTATAAAAACTATCTTGCTTAAGGATTTCGGCAATCCAATGCCTTTCTGATTTTTTGTTTTTGTTGTAGCTTTCTCTGAGCAAATTAATTACAGGGTTGCCCAGTGTAATATAAAACACACCTAGTAATATCTTAAAAGAAATAAATACTTACTTTCAGTTCCATATAGAAGCTTATTTTTTTTAGATTTTTTAAAATTATAATTGTTCATTTATACAAATAAATAAAATTAATAGATTTTTCGTTTTGAAAATGCCAGGCTTTTTCTGGAACTCAAAGTCGAAAGAAGAATGCCTGGCATTTTCATTTTATAATAATAAATCTAAAAATGTTCGAAAATATACCCAACCAAAAAAAAAAAAAAAAAGAACCATACACTTAAACTTTGCACTTCTACTATTCTACACTTTTGTCCACATAACACCACCACACCAAGGACAAATGTTCGCCTTGGATATTGTCTTCCCAACCATGTCACAAATACTTTATCCGATCATATTTTAATTTGCGACCCCAAAACTCACGCTACTTTTCCTACCTTATCTCACCTTCTTGCTCACCTCAAATCAAATTATTCCAAATTTTCCATCATGTAACCTCTTTTTACACATACATTTTTTATTCACTTAATTCTATTACAATATAAAATCGCCTACAATAATATTAAATCTATTTAATTTATACTTCACAAATTTTTTCCTTAACAGACTAACTAAAAAAAACCTATTTGTAACTTTAGATTTCCTCACAGCCTGTTAGTTATTTCAATACAAAAGATTTTTGAAATAAAATTTGTCAATATTTGGACCAACATAAAAAAAATCGATAATGGAATGCGAGTAGCCCGGGATTTTTCAAAATTCAACTATTCTATTGAACAGCGTCGCACATGGCAATGTGTGGCAGTAGGCCGCTTGGATCTCGCTTACTATTTGAGCAGCGGGAAGACATCTTAAAGACTAGGAATTGTAAGTGACATGCAGTATTTAATGAGCACCAAGTGTTGCAAACATCATTAAAGAAATGTAATGTGGTAGATTTGCCACTTGGTAGTGTTCACGAGTTGAGCGAATCGTGTTAAGCAAATATTAAATACATACATATGTAGTAAGAGAAGAATATGCAAATATGTTTTCAACCAAAATGAATTATATCCTGTTATTGGCAGAGTTTTATGGAAAACGGGGCAAGCATTTATATTGCACATATACACGTAGAAAAAATATATGGTTGATACAACAATATTCTAAGGGCAACATACTATTGTTGAGTTATATGGTTGTAGCTGATAATATTATATTGTTGTACAATATCTAAAACTCCATTGATGCTCACAATAGTATTGTAAAAAAAATATATAAGTAACTATACTATATTTTAGTTCAACATTGTTATAACAATAAGTAACCATAGTATTAATTAAAGTTATCAAGGAGTTGCCATACTCAACCATATTATTATACTAATCATTCATACATTTTCTCATATGCAGCCGCATTACTTTCATGAATTAATGTTACTAATATCACAGATAACTTTATTCTGTTATAATTCGTACAAATATATACATATAATAATTACACAAAAAGACAGCTTATAATATATTTTAATAATATGTATAATAAAAATTAGAATAAAAATAATCGGATTTCATCTCTACGGAATTAATGCACAGATTTCCGATTTGATGTTGATATATCCATCTGCTGAAAGACAACAAAAATATTTATTGAGAATTTCATCTGCAATTACAATTTTAACCATAGTAATATGGTTGCAGATATTGTTGGATGCATATTTTTACATCTTAATATTCAACTCACTTCCCTTTATATATTCGCGAATACTCAATATCTATATTTTCAGCAATTTCACGTTTTTATCTGGTTTAAATAAAGCTGAACAAAATTAATGTAACTTTTTAATATTAAAAACAAACAAAACATCCTTTTATTTCCAACAAAAAAATCAAACTGAAAGAAAATTATATGTCAGCGAGTAGAAGAAAAATACGACAATAGTAAATTTATTTTGTAACTTAGTTTTGTTGCATATGAATTAGAGAATCAGACATATTAGAAAAACAAATATTTTGGTATTGGGTGTGATAAAAGCTATTGTTGTAATTAAAAATATTTCACAATTGCTATTGTTGTATTCAACCATATTTTGAAATTTATGAATGGTAAATATAGAATTAGAGAAAGGCAAACAGTAATATATTTATAGAGGAACAAACTATAATCAAACTGTTAATATGCTGTATTCAACAGTAATACACAATGTTACAGAAAATATAATAATGTTGTCGCAACCATATATCAAACTGTCTTTTCTCTGCGTGTACGTGGATTTAAATGGCATACTCGTAAGAGTTTACGCTCATATCAATTGTAAGTTTCTCCATCACGTTTATTTTGCGTGACTTTTGACTATTTTACCTTTTTAGTTTAAAGAAGTAAACAGCGCTTTATCTCACGCATCAATTGAGTTAGATGTACAAAAAGAAAAGTTTAAAATAAGTTGAATACATTTTTTATTTTAATACAACACTTGTTTCAAAAAGTTTATAAGAACAGGTAATCTTCTCAATTTACATACTTTTAACTCATATTTTACAATATAAGTTAAAAAGTACGTAAACAAAATATGTATGCAAAATTTGTTTTGTCCTTAGCTGAGTTTATTAAGTTGCTGGCACAAAATTTTGCTTTAAATTTAATAATAAAATAAATGTTGAACCTTTCTAATTGTGTATACCAATAATAATTATAAATAGCTTGTTTTCTATGTTTCCCAGCTATCTATATGTCGACATTTCATAGGAACTACCCTAATCATCAGTAGACTTTGGAAATTTTTCCTATGAAATGTCGACATATAGATAGCTGGGAAACATAGAAAACAAGCTATTTATAATTTTTATTGGTATAAATGGTAGAAGCTAAAAATAGCGAATAGAAACTTAATTGTTTGAATTTTTGTTCTCTGCTTTTCGATACTTTCAAAAAGCAAATCGTAGCAACCAACGGTTGTTCATTGGTTTGAAAGGTGTAAAGAAATGTTACAGAGGTGTATAAATGAAAAGGCTTGTTTTTTGTGTTTTGACAGGTATTATTAGAGCATTTTTCTTTTAAATTGTCAACAATTTATTTATATTGTTGGGATATAAAGTTGAATGTTTGAGAATATCTTTCAAAAATTTCCAAAGTCTACTGATGATTAGGGTAGTTCCTATGAAATGTCGACATATAGATGGCTGGGAAACATAGAAAACAAGCTGTTTATAATTTTTATTGGTATAAATGGTAGAAGCTAAAAATAGCGAATAGAAACTTAATTGTTTGACTTTCTAATTATGTTTTGTTAACCGTGTTCGCCTGCAGGTAATTTAAAGTAATTTATGTTACAAATTCTCAATTTTTGTGATATTAAAAGGTGTGCAACTTTGCTTCAGCAGTTATTTCCGTTTTTTCCGAACTGGTTATATATTTGTGATTCAAAGTATC
The DNA here is from genome assembly GCA_914767995.1 of Thecocarcelia acutangulata. Lineage (NCBI taxonomy): Eukaryota > Metazoa > Arthropoda > Insecta > Diptera > Tachinidae > Thecocarcelia > Thecocarcelia acutangulata. The sequence continues at coordinate 90,375,729 of OU612098.1, read as the reverse complement.
GTCCATCGCTGGCCACTACTTGCTCTTATCTTTCGGACAGCGTACGAATCCGGCGTTGAAAAAAGTGGTAATCTTTTGAAGCGATCCACAAATCTATCGAATTTTTACGTCTTCACAAGTGCTGGTCAGCCAGGCCGTGTGCCATTTATCGAAACAAATGATAATGCGGGGGACCAAGGTCTAGATAAGACAGCGAGTGGCGTAGAACTTCCCATTTCAACGTTTGCGAGTATGTCCTGATCACTTTTGCAACATAGGATCGAGCACTGCCAAGCTGCAAAATCACTTTATCATGAATTTCGTTGTATTGTGGCCGTTTGTCTTTCAACGCTAGGCTCAAACGTTTTAGGTGTATAGGTGATTATTTCAATCGATTTTAACAACTTACAATATACTGGTCCGTGGTGGTCTCATCAAATTCTCAGCATGACCTCAGAACCGTGAGTATTCGGTTTGGTCGTCGACGTGACAGCATGGCTGGGATATCCCCGTGATTTTCTGTACTTGTGATTATTATAATGAACACGGCTTCAACTCGTACGGCATCCGATTTTCTTGCTTCTGAATCATGTCCATGGCTACCAGATATTTTAAAATTGCTTGTTGTATCACTCTCGATGATCCTTCCGAATCATGACAGGTAGTGCCCCCAATTCTGCATCTTCGAAATCGTCTCTCTTCCATCACTGTGATGGTCTGCGACGTCAATATCACCGCTCTTGAAGAGTTAAAATCAATCTCAGCATGTTCTTAAGCTAACAGTGACCTCACCGCAAGCATTTGAGAGAATTTAATGAGCATGAGCCACAGATTACTTCATACTAAAGCAGAAAAGTAAAACTTCCCACAAATGTCGAGAATTTGGCTCGTAAGCTGGCATGTTTAATCGAAAATAACTTAATGATGCAGACAAATACCTAAGCTTATTGAATAACCTCTATGATCTATTTATTTCTACTACCACGTACCGCTACAGCCATCTATTGCAAAACGGCGGAAGCAAAGTTGTACATCTAATTTAACAACTTCATACTTATAGTTCTCATAAAATATTATGCTTAATATATTATTAAATTTCGACTACCATGTATCTTCTATTAATCTCCGAATGGGATCATAAAAACAGGGTCGCTTTTAACGCTAATACACAAACAAACGACAGCAAGTGCTGCTTCATTTGTTCTCATGGATGGTATAATTATTGAGAAATCGGATGCTCTTGATATTCTGGGAATGAAAATACAGTGTAATGTTTGCGGGAATGATCACATTTTTCATGTTTCTAAAAAAGCATTCAAGTGCCTCAGTCCGATCTCCTTATTATTTATACCACCTATATCTACAATGGATTTTGCTCTGACGAGATTAGGGATCTTGTTCCCGAAACGTGCACATTTTTACGTAGCACGCGTTCATCATCCAGAGCTCATCCATTTGTGGTCGATTGCCCAGGGAATCATACAGGGTGGCCCAGAAAGACCGAAGTGGTGTGAATTGCTTATAACTTTTTATTTAAGAGATATTTTTTTAATTTTTTTTTTTTTAAATACATTAAATTTATGGGGAATATTTTTGGATTAGTTATTAAAAATGATATCCCGCAAGTGGTGGCCATATTCTGCTTCGCACAAATGTGCTCTTTCCAACACATTTTCCATGACCTTTCGCAAAACTTCCGGTGGTATGTTGTTAATTTCTTCTCGAATATTGGTTTTTAACTCCTCAATAGTCCTAGGCTTATTAACATAAACTTTTCCTTTTAAATAGCCCCAAAGAAAACAGTCTGGAGCGGTTAAATCCGGGGAACGCGGAGGCCAATTAAAATTGCTGTTACGAAATAAATTGCATAGTCAAGTCGTTGCTGGTAATCTGTTGGTTTCAATTCTTGGACAAGTTGAATTTTGTATGGAAACAATCCTATGGTGTGCAAAATTCGCTGCAGCGACGTCCTTGAGAGGCCCAGTTGTGACGAACGTCTCCTGGTTGATGTTTCTGGATCCTCCCGAATACTCTCCTGTACCACTTGAATATTGTCAGCCGTGTGGACAGTTCGGTGTCTGCCGGGACCAGGAAGGTTCCTTACTGCTCCTTGTTCTCGAAAATTTGCAACCAGACGGTTTATTGTTGACTGAGAGGGTGCAACCCGCACATTAAATTGACGACGGTATGCACGCTGAGTCAACACAATGGACCGTTGATTTGAAAAGTAAATTTCAACAATTTGGGCACGTTGTTCAATTGTGTATTGCTCCATTATAAATTATCCAAGTCTTCTTTACAAAATACTGAAAAGAAAAGAAAAAAAAAATTATAATAAAAAAGTTATAAGGAATTCACACCACTTCGGTCTTTCTGGGCCACCCAGTACTACGCATTACAGAGAGAATTCGTTTTTCAGCCGCACGCTTCGTCTGTGGAACAAGTTGCCTGCAGACGTGTTTCCTGTCTGTTTTAACGATGGAAAGTTCAAGTCAAATATTCACAAACTCTACTCCCTCTTTCCCCCTCCTCATAACCTACTTTCCTACTTCCGAAACAATGAACCGCATGTGTAGGGTACCCTAAGTACTGGTCAAAGATAACAAAAAGAAAAAAAAAAAAAAACGGCGGAAGCAAAATTGTACATCTAATATAACAATTTCATACTTATTGGGCAATAATTTCACATAAAATATTGTGCTTAATATAGTATTGATATTGTGCTCAATATATTATCAAATTAAATTATGTATTGTTACGCTAATTTACATTAAGGTGTATGTCTGAACAACGTACTCGTGTTATTTACAATTTAAATGATTGTAGCTAATGAGATGTTTAGTTTTTTTTTTTTTTTTGAAACAATTGAGTTTTATTCGCTATATTCGCTTCCAAATTGATACCAATAAAAAAAATTATAAACAGCTTGTGTCCAATGATTCCCAGCTGTATATATGTCGATGATTAGGGTAGTTCCTATGAAATGTCGGCATATACGAGTAGACAGCTGGGAAACTTTGAAAACAAGCTGTTTCTAAATTTAATTTAATGTGGTAAGACACGCATCTGCCAGTCAAAAGCTTTTAGGGATGGACTCTTGAAAGGAATCACCCCACCAACATAATTCTAAAAAAGTGTTTTTAAATTTTTTTATTAACAACCCAAATGTCCAGTTCTTTTGAAGTACTGCACATCAAATTTTCAAGCAATCGACTAGAATTCAATATGCCCTTTAATCCTGAGCTTAACTCAATCAGTCTCCTTCAAATTTGAAGAAAACAAGATGTTTATCGCTACGCTGACGTACTCGTTTACTACAGAAACTTGGAGAAGGAGAATATTGATGATGAACGTTAAAGTGAATAATTCAAATTTATCTGGCACAATACAAACAAACTTCAATATGCGACTTAAAACATTTAAAAGAAAAAAAAAAAGAAAAGCAGAATGCCTGAAAAGCAAAGCAGGAGAAAAATATATTTTACATTTCCCAGGTAAATGGAAAATGACAGCAGAGTTGCGCTAGAGTAGGAAAAAAAAAATAAAAACAGACCAACAGAAAATAACCATTACTATTAGAGACATAAACAAACACTAGACATTCAAATTACTCAAAAACACACAATGACTAAACAAAGCCAAAAATATAGCGAATCCAACTAAAATGAAAAAAAAAAAAAAATGTATGACAGTGTTGTACAGTAGAGCCAACCATCATCACAAGGAAGAAGGCAGGCAAGTTTGCAAATGGCCACCAACCACTGCCACCATCGCTCTGCCACCATGGACTCAGACACAAGACTGACTGGACGTACAAAGAATACTAAGATAAATGATAATAGTAGGAATATTAAAGCGACTGTATGACTGACTGGCTGACTGTCAGTGTCACAACAATGATACTTAAAGCCGGAGAACTAAAAAATTATTACTTAAAAAACATAAAATAAAAAATAAATAAATAAATAACATACTATATTTATTTAAAGCCGTAAATAAAATGCAAAAGGTAGAGAGACGGAACAGACGTTGTGTCAGCAATTTCATAATGGATTAGCAACGAAAAATAATACTCGTGCAAGTTCAAGAGTAATGAAATTGAAAAAGCTTTTAAATGCGAATTTATACAAATAAGGATACAAAGTTTGTTGGCTTTGCCATAACGAGCAACGAACACCAAGCAACAAGCGACTTATGGAATAAAATTTCATTAATTTTTTAATTGGATTTGATTTTGACTTTTTTTCTTTTTATATTATGATAACATTAAGAGTATTAGAGGAAGGAGATTTAACGTTTATGGCTTTAAGTGCTTTAAAAGTGTTTCATCCACTTCTTTTCTTGCCTTAAATGAAAAGACTTCTTTCGAATTTTTAAAATTCATAATCGATTGCTAAAAGAGCGAGCAAATTATTAATTAATAAGCATCCCCTTTATCCTCCTGTATGAAAGAAGGATTACTTTCAGGCTGCAAAATGAGTGTAGCCTAGTACAGGCGGAAATTGCGGCCATACTGATGGCTGCTGACGTGTTAAGGTTCTACAGAATGTACAAGGAAGATAGCCTAATTTATACTAATAGTGAGGCTACGCTGTATGCACTAATTGGGGTCTATATGACGTCCAGGTTGGTTTGTGAAAGGCGGATATTTCTAAACGAGACACTCGAACCTAGAGCTTTTTTGGGTACGCGGGCACAATGAAACACACGGCAATGTTGTAGTGGATGAACTGGCAAAGGCCGGTGTTTAACTACAACAAAGGGATATAGATGGGATCGTTTGAATCCCTCTGTAAGAAACGATTACAGTGTCAACTTTTGGAGATCATTAAGAATGGATGGTTTTGTGAGATTACCTGTCAAATATCAGGGCTGACACAGCCAAGATACAATAACACGAGGACTATTATCCTTAGCGGCCTGCCCCAACGAATGTTGCATTCTGCTGTGGCGGTCTTGGAGGGATATTGTCTCATAGGGGCGCAGGTGAGGAGGTTAAATCTTCCATTTAATGACTTCTGTAGAAGTTGCAGAGACGAGGAGGAGGTAGAGTATGTTGAATACTTCCTCTGTCGGTGTCCAGCTCTTCTTTATGTAAGAGCTCTTTATCTACACAGACCGATGCTGCATGATTTGGCGGAGGTATCGAAATGTAAGTGAATTGGACTCCTTTATCCAATCCGGAGGTCGATGCTGAGAGTCAGAATATGAATGACTCACTAATTAACGATTTTATTATAATTTCCGTACAGCGTCGTAAGAGCTATATCGTAAGGCCCAGTGCTATCTATTAACACACAAACTCATGACTATGAATAATGCTTCATCTGTACGTATGTACATATTGAGGAATCGTATGATATGGATGTTTTTAAATAAAAATTCAGTGTGATTGATGTTCGTTGGACTGATCATAAATTTAAACATTAATCTCTTGGCAAAAACGTGTTGCCAACTTAATGTTTTATACCTTTACATGAGATCAAAGTTCTTTCTTAATTAACAAGGATTTTCTGTAACATATTGATGTGCTTAATATAGGGTGTTTTTTTAAGCCCGATAGAACTTGAAATTGTAAAAAATAACACAAAAAATTTAATTGTAATCAAAATTTTTTTTTATTCGAAAGATCAATACGTGACATTAACATTTGAAAATGATTTCGGGCATATGGGCACCGCGGCTGTTCTTGACGAAGCGCATTCTGGACGTCCAATTTTGGGCCACTTTTTCGAGCACTGCTGGCCGTATGTCACGAACAACACGAACAATGCTGGCCTCCAAGGCGTCAATTGTTGCTGGTTTATCAGCATAAACCAGTGACTTCACGCAGCCCCACAGGAAATAATCGAGAGGTGTCAAATCGCACGACCTTGGAGGCCAATTGACAGGTCCATTTCTCGAAATCAACTTATCGCCAAATTTTGATTTCAGTAAGTCGATGGTTGCGTTCGCCGTATGGCACGTAGCGCCATCCTGTTGAAACCACATCTCCTCCGGATCAATGTCATCCATATTTTCAAACAAAAAATCATTGATCATGGTGCGGTAACGATCTCCATTCACCGTAACGCGAGCTCCGGCCTCATTTTTGAAGAAATAAGGTCCGATGATGCCACCAGCATGAAAACCGCACCAAACAGTGCATTTTTCTGGATGTAATGGAGTCTGTAGGGTCTCTTGTGGATTGGTCTCACTCCATATGCGGCAATTTTGCTTATTAACAAACCCGTTAAGCCAAAAATGCGCCTCATCGCTGAACACAATTTTGAGATAAAACAACGGGTCTGATTTTCAAAGTAAATTTGGATAATTTCGTAGCGTTGTTCAAGCGTGAGTCTATTCATGATGATTTGTCAGAGTATACTGAAACAAATAAAAAAAATGTTTCATCAAAATTTAATTTTTTGTGTTACTTTTTACAATTTAAAGTTCTATCTAGCTTAAAAAAACACCCTCTACATTTTGCTAAGAAGACTTTTTAGCTGGAGAGCAGCTAGTTGTTTCGCAATGCTCATGGTTCCATGGAAATAGGTCATGAACAATAATTTTATGTTTTACAGAAGAGTGTTATTACTTCCAAAAACCCGGTTTCTTTTTTATAACCCAGTATTTCAAGTAAAAATAACAGCAAGGCTCAAGCTGGAACTCCGTACCACGCATTGTACGTCGTCACTTTTTACGTCTCTCAAATTTTCACACAAGTCATCAGCGCCTTAAAATTGTTGAATCCTTTTATTGAAATGGGTGTTTAAATCAAAATGCATTATGCAGTTTGTAATTAGCGACGTGGTACACTTTCACTTCATTAGATTCGTTAACAAGCAGATTTGCTGCAGTTGAGCAAATGAGGAACTACGAGTAATTGTTGAAAAGCCGATGCATCCATAACTGACTATTTTGTAAGGTTTATGGGCAGGCGGCATCTTGGGAACCTACTTCTCCGAAAATGCAGTTGGCCAAAAAGTTACCAGAAATGATGTGCGAAATTGAGTAAATGGACCTAGACGATATTTTGTTCAAACATGATAGTGCCACTTACCACGCAGTCAACGAAAAATTGGATCTTTGGCATAAGAAATTTATGGCGGTATTATCCCAGGTTATGCTGATGTTAATTGGCCGCCATGATGATGTGATTTGACGCCGCTTAAAAGAAAAAGTGTACATGAACAAGCCAAGAATAATTCAAGAGCTAAACGGTGAGATAATTCCTCACATTAATAACACGCAACCTCAATTATGTCTAAGAGTCTTTGAAAATATGGGCCATCGGACTGAGGTATGCCATCGAGGATGTGGAGATCATTTGTATTATATACAATTGACACTATGTGTTGGACAACATTTGAGAAATAAAAACACCTTTTATATGCATATATACCGGCAATTATGTTTACCTTTCCATTTCTCGTTCCAAACCATCTATAAAGCAAAGAATTGCCCAACTAAAATTGCTGTGTCTAATCTGACATTTGCACTGTTTCAACTTTTTGTTAGACGCTTAGACTGCGTTAATGGGTACAACGCGAAAAATTACCTTTCGTTTCTATGCATTGGGGCGATTTCAAGCTGATTTTTTAGTACTGTATAAATTGACCAAAATACAGAAAGTGCGGTGAAAGTAGATGCCCTTCTGCATTAACTGCAACGGATGTATACCTACTCAGTTTGTAAAAGTATTGTTACTTTTTATTTATATTTCTGCCACAAATTTAATTACTTAATCATCATATTTATTACAACAACTTAGAAATAAACCAGATGTAAACTGATACAAAAATATAACCTAAACTTTGTGCTAATAAATCAAGTTTTGACCAACTTGCTACACGCCAAGTAATTAAAAGCAACAGAAACACAATAAACACTGTATTGTTTCTAATTATCACAACTAAAAGAGAGAGAAAAATCTAAATGAATGAAACTTGTGTGCATGATGAAACATGCACAATTTCTTGTAAGTATATACATACATATGTATGCAGTCTCAAACGAAAGCTTTCATATTAATTGCATGTAAAAACGAACACTATGTCTACATAAATATGTTTGTTTATGTGTAAGCATACTCGTATAAACACATATTTATTTAGATATATACATTGTATGTATGTATATTAACACATTTCCAACATTTGAGAAATAAAAGCAACTTGTTTTAAAATCGATGAAGCATCTTAATAATGATTGTGGTAAAATCACAACCGATATCAGTGACCCCATGTGATAACATACTGCCAAACATACAAACATAAAAACAAACCAACAAACCTCAAACCAATCACCCTTTTTTAACATTTTGCACCCATTTAAACTACAAATTTAACCTTCAGAAAATAAAGCAAACACAAAACACCCTCGAAAAAGCACAAAAACAAAATTGCAACAACTTGACGAGAAGACAAAAACAAAACATGCAAATTCATGCTTACCATACTTAAAACTCACCACGTTGTGCTCTGTAGAGATAATAACGGAACTCGGTAAATACTTTCTTTCTCATTACTCAAGAAAATTTAGAAATAGTGTATGGTCACACACAGCAACTTTAGTTGGGCAATTCTTGACTTTATGGAAGCTTTCGGTGAGGGGAATAAGAAGGGAAAAAGAATTGCCGGTACTTGGCAATTCTCAGCAATTCCTTACTTTTCTCTCATGTATGTATGTGTATGTGCATATACAATGTAAATTGCATAAAGCAAAAGGTAGAGAATTGCTCAAGAATTGCCGAAAAAAGTTTTTGTGTGTGGACAAGAAAGCAATTCCAAAAGAAAATTGCTAAAAAGTTCAGCAATTAAAATCGTTCTGTCTGACCACAGACATACCAAACATGCGCTTTTTATTGTTGTTTGGAGATGTTTACGTCACAACAACAACCAGGCAGAATGAAAAGCATGAGCATGATAACGAGAATAAAAAACAGAAAAGCACAATTTTTGAAAACAAATTGGTCGTAGACACTTTCGAAGAAAAAAATAAAATAATTTACTTATGTATTAATAAAAAGCAACGATGCGTAAAATATTTAACATTTTTTATTTCTAGTTTGTTTGTTTTCATGTAATACCGTTGAAAAGTCAGCCAAAGTGTTGTAATACAACAAATTATGACAGTAAGTGTTCATTCACTCACTCTTCGTTACAGTTTTATTATGTCAGTCAAATAAAATACTTACATACATACAAAATTGCAACGTAATTTAAGAAATGAGTAATGTACATAACTATTTCTAAGAGTATCTACACTTTTTTTTCAGTATAAATAACAAACTAACAAAATTTTTATATTATTTTTGAAATTACACAGTTGTAAACTAGCTTAACATACAGTGGGCAGCTAAAATGTTCATGATTGAAATTGTTAAAGCGCAACACAGCACGATATAAAAAATATGCAATAACCTCTCGTTTTGTAACTTAGTAACTTAGTTTCTTCAATGTTGCAAACTTTTAACTGCATCTTTTTAAATGAATATGTAAGTGTAGTTTTTTTATAGCTCTGATATTTAAGCGAGACTACGGGAGCTAGACATTTTGATTATTGTAATATAACGATTCATTTATATAATATATTCAATATAATTGAATTGAATTGATGTCACCACAGTTGTAGCATTGATAATAACCAATATTTGAGAAAATTCTCTGATGACTCATTGAGATTGTAGTCAGTTTTCACATTACTGATGACTATTTACATAATATTGATGTCAAAATTCTCCTGACCCGTCATCAATATATATATGCTTTTTTCTATATAAAATATATCATCATAGTTTAACTGTTTTCCCAATACTTTTTGTTACACACTTAAACATGTTTATTATTCACATCTTTTTATTTGCTTAAATGATAGCAACTAATTCTTCCCTTGTCATCTACATAGCATGAAATCTATTGAATTTTAATTAACCATAATATGTAAATCTGGCCCACTGTGTATTCTAAAATAGGCAAAAGCAACTTACTTTTAAACAGTTTAAAACAACAGCAGTGAAACTTTGTGTTAACACTAATAAACTTTGACAAGTGTTTTTGTAATAGAACAAAAATGTAAATGCATTGTAAAAACAAAAATTATAGAATATTTTAATGAGTTTGTTTAACAAAACTGGCAACTTGTTTGGACATACTCGTATGTAACTAGATACTCAAATTTGCACAGGTACATAGAAACTTACACAAATATGTATGGATGTAGGTATGCATGTACTTATGTACTTTTAACCGAAAAAACAATCACATGAACTAAGAATAACTTATGTTTTTTTATTATTGTTTTTGTTGCAGTTGTTAACCTTCTGCAACTAACGTAAATGGACCCATAAAACTAAAAAAAAAACAATTATTTACTTACCTATGGACATATTTATGTAAGTATGTACTCGTATGTATGTACACACTAAAATATTCGTGTTCGTGTTCATGTTCATTTGATTTTGTTGTTACTTTTAATTCATTGTTGCTTCTTTACTCATTGTTTTTTCCAGTCTTTTGTAAAAAAGAGGGGTGGGAGGAAAGTGGTGGGTACTTGCTTGTTGATGCCAGTTCGTTTAGTTGAATCGACGTATTATGGTGGTGTATTGTTGAGCAATTGTGACGTGATATTATGATGTTGTTGCCGTTACTATTGTTATTGTTGCTTGCTATAGATGGCTATTGTGCTTGGTTATTGAGGTTGTTGTTAGTGGTGATTTTCTTTTATTTTTATTTATTTTTCTTGGGTGGGTGTTTTTGCATTCACTTAATAGCGGGTGTTTTTCATTTTCTGTTAATGGTGAATTTTATCTGTAATATTTGTTATTGTAAGAACAAACAAAAATACTCACATAAATAAAATAAAAGCTTTAGATTGTACGCTTGCCCAGTTTTCGTTTTATTTATTTGTTTATGTTTTAATTTTGTTTTCACTTCAATACAAGATGTCTCAATATGGTTTTTGTTTTACTCTCATATAAAGCTTGTCATATTTTAACTGATTTACGCTCTCTGGCTTAAACTTGAGAGTTAAAGTTTATGTAGTAAACAAATTAAATAACTATTTGTGATAATAATGGTGAGTTTACGAATCAGTTTTGCGAGTGATGTTTTGCGGGTTGAACACAAATGGCGGTTGAAAAAGTCTAAATCGATGTAGAATTTTATTAAATTTTGTTTAAAAGCCAGTGTATATTAAAGTAAAGCATATAAATTAAAGAGTTGGATGTATGTATAAAAAAAAAAAGATTTTTTTTAAACATGTTTGCCTTATAATACATCAAAAATTTGCTCTCCCTCTCTCCCACATGTTTAAAGTGTTGTTTTATTATTTTTCATATGTCAGTGATTGTGTGATATAAAGTTTGAAATCAACAACACAAGTGTAGTTTCTCTTATTCTTTTTTGTTTGTTTGTTTGTTTGTTTGGCTGTGAAGAAAGTTTGCGTTGTTGATGCTTATTCACAGGCTTGTGGTAATCAATTAGGGTGTATATTTTTCCTAACATTAAGCTTGAAAATTTAATTTCTTTCAGAATTTTCAACGAAAAAAAAAAGAAAAATTGCAATAGTAAAAAAAGAAACTAATACAAATTATTCCATTCGTAAAACACAATTTTTTTGTGAGTATTTTCTTACTGCGGAAATAGTGATTAATGAAAAAACCTACTTGAAAAAATTCAGATAATTATTTGAATTATTAACAGTGCTTGTGCGTATTTTTCAATGTTGAAAATAATTGAGGAATGTGGTGTGATGCTTCAATGTAGAATGAATAATAAAAAATTTAAATATTTTCATGCGCAATTCTAAATAAACGTTCATTCTTGAAGTTATTTTTTATTACTATTGGAAGACATTTTTGGATATTATCATTAAACGCTATATAAGGTGAGGTTATATTTTAAATATATTTTTTTAATTTTAAATATATATTTTTTATATATGTATATACATTTGTATGTAAATTTATTTGTATATATTTATATACATATATTTGAATCGAGTGCCTATCATAGGTGCTATGTTTATTATTATTAGACACTTTTTGAAGAATTAAAAAACCGATTCAATTCCATTTCCGAACGGAAGTGAATTTTGTGACGTGGCCGATAATTTATGTGCTATAATCAGGGCAGTGCAAGTATTTGAAATACTTGTATGTAAAATACATTTTTATGAGACCGAAATACAAAAAAGTATTTGTATTTTTTTAGTTGTATTTTGTATTTGAAATGCACAACTTGAATGTATTTTGTATTTGCAATACACAAGTTGAAAGTGTCTTGTACTTTGTATTTGAAATACACAAATTGAAAGTATCTTGTATTTTGTATTTGAAATATATAATGTGAGTACATATTTTGCCCAGCCCTGGCTATAATTATATTATAATGTATATTACATGTTATTGGAGGAAACATATAAGCAGGATTTTTAAGCAATGGAATTTCTTTCAATATACCTCAGTGGGTGCAACGTTAGTTCTTACAACAAACTGTCACATTTTTTACTGCTAATTATCTTGATTCTGACACGCTTAGAAGGATGTACTACGCTTTTCAGCAATTTTATATAGGTATACATTTATTGACCATTCGGCAAATATTAATGTTATGAAAAATTTCATAATTGTTTTTCTGAAACTCGTTGTTTAGTAATGAATGCACTCGTACATATTTCGATGATGCTTCATTTGAACTGTTTATTTTTTATCATTATGATAAATTTTATTTTACATATAAAATATCTGTAAGGCTTTATTCCATAGATAAATTATAAAAATATATAACTAATACTAATTCCCTTAATCCAGTGATGAAAAAGCACAAGTTATTTTTTTTTCAAGTATTTGCAGTCAAATAAGTTGCCTGAGCAACAAAATTATTATCTAAATAAATTAGCACACAATTTTGCTGAAAAGAATTTAATTATTTGATTTTAACAGAAATACATGGATTTCATTGCAATTACTGAATGTGTTATTTTTATATTTAATAAGCAAATGAGAAAAGTCAGAAACTCTGTTGAGAAGTTCAGTTAATCTAGATTTTTATTTGTTGGTAGAAAAAAAAGACCCAAACAGGGTACTTCGCAGTTTCTAAAAACGCAACTAAATTTTTGGCAGTGGCAAGCTAAAAATACTTGATGCACAAAAAAAAACATAAAAAATTAAATTTTGGCGCCCCGAAAACGGGTTTTTTGATATATTGTAGCAGCTATCGAAGTATTTATGACAAAATATCGACTCATTTTAGTCCTTCGAAATCGACCTACCCTAGTGTCCCTATATATAACAGCATAACAAATTTATTCATTTATTTAAAACAATATTTAAATTGTTTTTTTATGTTATATTAGAAAATAAAGTATTTAAAAGTGCTAATTTGTTTTTCATATTCTTACATATGGGAAACAATGGTTTTATTTTCTAAACAAAAATAGAAATTACTTTAGCTCCATCGTAGAGAAAAAATTAGCATGGACAACAACCTGCAGTCATGTCGTATCCGCTTTCCCGCTTCAAATGCTGAAAATATTAATTTCGTCTATACGACATCTTCAGTGGAATGAATATTTGCAGCATTTGAAGCAGTAAATACATATTTTTTATGAAAATCTGTAAGAAATATTCCTATTTGTCCTATATAAATCTCTACCCCCCCCCCCCACGCCCCCCAAAGCAGATTGTGAGATTGATTTACATCAGCACCTGTCTGCACGACCTAATCTGATGGTGGACCAACTCCACGTGGTGAATTATTTATAATTCATCTGCGCCTCCCATGTGGCTTGCAAGACTCATACAGTTCGCATCAAAACCAGCCAAGGTCTGAAAAAGAGATAAGATTTGCCTCAGGAGCCCTAAAAAAGTTTGGTGTACGCTGAGGCAAAACCTGCTCCTCGGGGTGGCGATACCAACAACAGTAAGATGCCACAGCTTTCCAGAATAATAAAAATAAATTTGAACAAACTTTCAATAGTCTTCCTGTGCTAGACAGCGTTCCTATCATTCATTTATAATTGGCCTTGTTGCATTCCTATTTGGGAAGTTCGAGTTTGTATCCCTGTATTATAGAAGTTTTTAATTTTTGTTATGAACTTTCCGACCTGCTGCTCTTATGCACAGTTTATATGTAGGAAAAAATTTAAAGACAGATTTTAAAAGCTGGACAAATGCGAACACTTTCTGAAAAAGAAGTAGAGTTGCCTTAGATATCCTAAAGAGGATGGATGGCAACTCCACTTGAAAATGATGTGCCCATGTCTGGACTCAATATTTGTTCCCCATCAATTTGAAACCTCTTCAGGCCAATAACAATCTCGATATCTTTCTTTTTTTTAGCGCTGAGTCTGCTCGCAGAAGCACATTTCGGCTGACCATATGATCATCTTCTATATCAATATACCTTTATATTGCTATGTTCTTACTTTGGCGGATTCTTCAATCACAAATGAAATAATGACTTATTCGTCACAAAGTATTTAAATACTTCACAACTTTACACTTAGTACCCCTGTATATTAACATACTAGACTTGCTTACTTTTCTTACTTGTGACTGTTTTGCACAAAATTTGAAATTGAATTCTCTACCTATTTATACTTCTTTATACTTCTTTATTACTTTCTACATTGTTCAAGAGGCTTCTAGTTAGTGATAATTGCGGACTTATATGTACAAATATAATTGCTACACACACACACACACACATACACACACAATTGAAAAACCATAAGAACCCAACATCAACAATAAAATAATTTGTGATTGATTTAGTTGCAATTTCACATTCTTTAGATCATGTTTGTTGGTTGTTTTTTCATTATGTTTTTATGTGTGGATATGCATGAACATTTATAACAAGTACATAAACGGCTCGCACTGTGGGTTCTAACCCGACACAAATTCGTAACAATATGTTCGCAGCCTTTCTCTTTTAGTTTCCCCATGTGTGCAGAAAAACAACTGTGCTTAACATCATCCAAAATACCGACGAAAAGGAAAACTGCCGGTTTTAACACTATGCGATACGTAGATAATACTCCTAAGGCCACTCACTGTTGTTTGAACTGCCAAAAGTTTACTTGCTCCTCGTGTAACTCTAAGCATTTCCGCATATATTTTATACCCGCACAGCCGGCTGCATACTTTCGTCAGAAGTTTCCATTTGTTAGGAAGCAGCCTCGTCAACATTTGTCATTAATCTGCTGAGCTAAGTAGTTTTCTCTACCATGCAAGTAATAAAGATTTTAATAAATCTTAAAATCAAAATGCCAGAAAAAAGATCACTATTTATTAATAAGCCATAAGGCAGCATAGAACGGTTTCTATCTATTGTAGTTTTATAATTGAAAATTATCATATAAATATATGTACGTACTTACATCAGTATCTCATAGTTCCACATTTTGTATATTCATTAAAATTTCAATATAATGAAAATTTCCAAGTTTTCTTAACAATATAAATATCTATGTATGTGCTCATGTATGTACATATGTATGTATAGCATACAGTGTTTATGTTGCAAAATCTGTTTTAAAATACCAACAATTTGTTGGCTTTAGAAGTGAAATTTGCTTATCTTAATACCAAAATGCTCATGCAAGTTACGACCAGTAGTTAAGACATCAAGTCTTGATGCTTTATTACTCCAACATTGTTCTCTTTTTGAAATTTTGCTATATTGCACTACAACTTTGCGGGCATGTGAATAGCGTATGCAGCAAACACTTTATTACAGCACTTTGGCTCACTACAGGAATAGCATGAATGTGAAAAAGAGGAAAGAAAGGAAAAATCAACACATTAAAAGGATGAAGGTTGCAGATATGAAAGAAATCTTAAATGTGATAAAAATTCAATCACAAAAAAAAAAACTTGTATACGTATGTCGTATATCAAATCCTAAAATATTTTCAGTAGAATAAACAAAATGCTTATATTCTTTTCGAATACGATTTTGGATTAAGAGAGAATAAAAGGCATATACTTATACCTACATACATGCATGTTGGCTTCAAAGGACGTTTTATCAAGAAATATCTTTTCAGATCTCTTCAGTAATTTATTGTTCTTTTTAAATAGTCCCTATCTTGTTTAAGCCCAGTTCAGACTATTATACTGTGTATTAATACTTGTCAAAAATCAAATAATACGTGCAAGTCCGATATTCTGAATGTAATCCATCATACATACGAAAAATAATACGATACAAATTTGACATCCCATACAACTTTTTTGTTTTTTGAAACTTTTGAAAATACGATAATACTTTTCATTGGACCAGGGTTGTGTCTTTTAGGAAATCAGCTGTATAAAGATGTACTAGCCGACTATTTATTAGCCGATGGCGTGCCGTCACCGATAGTATTTTTTGTCGTTATAGGAAAGCTCGAAATTTGGGATTTAGCTGTCGTATATAAATGTATTTGTAGAACATAAAATATTTTGGTGCTTTTAAATTTGGATCTGTTTTACATAATTATTATATTAGCCGCTAAAGATTTTCTAACGCCGGCACGTCTACCGCCTACGACGAAGAGCTCACCGGCCGCACATCTCTCTGCTGAATAAATAAAAAAATATGAACAGCTGATTTATTTTCTACTCAAATTTTTTGGTTTACGCTGCTATTACACAGGAAAGTACTTTCATGAAATTTCTGTATACGTATTATGAGTAAAAACTCAAAGAAATAGACGACTTTCATGAAAATTTCTACTTCGTCTACACGGGAAAGTGAAAGTTCATTTTAGAAATGTCACCGAAGCAAAGAGTTGCAAAATTTGCCTGTACTTCTCTCCACTCTTATTTTGTTCGCTTACTAATTAGAGTTGCCAAACTCGTTAAATATACAGATTATGGGGCAATAGGTGAAAAAACTTATCATTATAAAGTTTTTTATGAGATTAATTTAATAAAAAGACTTTAATTGTTTTCTTTATATGCATTAAAAGGAAAAAATATTATAATTCTTTTCATAACATGCAAAAGAAGTTAATTTGGTAATCATTATTTTACTACAATACTGAAATTTTGTATAATTCTTTGCAATTATAATATTGCAATTATTATTATAATTTATTGCAATTATCGCTTGCGCCGATTTGTCAAACACGATGTCGCAGTGATCGAGTGAACATTATACTTGTCTCATCTGTTAATGAATTACTTCAATTGAATGATTCTTTCAAATCGTTCAAAAATAGAAAGATAGTATCTTTTATTTAGCAAAAACTTTTGTGGAATTATGTTGGAGCGTTTTAGCACTGTCACAACTTTTTGAGCAACGAAAATCCCATTTTCACTTAAACCTCCACATCAACAAGCAGAGCTGCTGTTATTGATCTCCAAAAACCATTGCCAATTGCCGATATTTTTTGACTTTAACGGAAAATATTGCTAGAGAAATTAGTTCGATTGAACCAAGTTTACTGCAGCATGTGGTATAAAATACAAGACTCCGTTTGGAACTGTGTGTTCAACTCGACATACTCTTTATAAAATAAAATCCGCATTTCCATGCTATCGTTCAATGCTCTTAATAGTCCTTTTTTTATTTAAGTTTGAAAATATTAATCTGCTATCAAACACCCTGTAGAATACTTTTTTTTTAAATATACTTATTTAATGTCTTTTATAAATGGTTTTTTTTTTTCGAAAAGGTATTGTTTTCCAAAGATAATTTTTTTAAAAGACACTTTATTGCAACGCCACTTTCTTCAAAAGGTACTTTGTGCAAAAGATGCAGTGTTCAAAAAGTACCTGGTTCAGTTTGTTCAAAACGTACTTAGTTTAAAAAAGGCTTACTTAACAAGGTACTTACTTCATAAAGTACTTTGATCAAAAGCACTTAAAATGTTCTTTTCAAAACCCACCTTTTTATATAGCTCGCTTTTCAAAAGCCGGCTTTTTCGAAGAGTATATTGAGGAATTGTTGAAAAAAAATGCACCAACTTACACATCGATGCTTGCGCGTGAGTTTTTGGCCAAAAACAAACCCGTTATCATGTCTCAACCACCGTATTCACCGAACTTGGCCCCCGCTGACTTTTTCCTCTTCCCAAAACTGAAGACACCTATGAAAGGAAATCGTTATGTTGCAATTGAGGAGATAAAAGAAACATCGAAAAAAGAGCTATTGGCTGTACCAAAAAGGGCGTTTCCAAAGTGTTTCGAGGATTGGAAAAAACGCTGGCATAAGTGTATTATATCCGAGGGGATTACTTTAAAGGGGACAAGATAGTTATTGATGAATAAATAAATAGTTTTTGAAAAAATTTAAAATAAGGGCTATTTTTTGATCAGCCCTCGTACACAAATCCCATCCGAAAGAAGGATTTATAAACAAATTATCAGAGGTACTTTATATTTTGAGTACATCTTCATAAATTTTTTACTACCTGGATTAATATAAATATGAAAAGTATTATTTCGTGAAAAATATTCCTTTTAGATGAAAAATCTGATACAATTTTGTTCGTCGTTTGCTGACGAAATAATAAGAAAGAAATATTTTTCAACTTTCGCTGAGTATGACGAATTTCGCCCAACGCCACGATTGTGTGTATTGTCATATACACCAATGTGTTTTATTTTAGGCGAAGCAGTTATGTTCCTAGCATAAATAAATGCTTAAACAAGATAACAAAAAAAAACAAATTAAATTTATAGTTGTGAGACTGTGAATCATTTATATAACACAACTTTAAAAGCAACCTAAATTAAGGCGTAAAGCTCAAGGTAATTTAGCGCTTTAGAAAGTAACTTAAATAAAAGCGTTAAAGTTGGGCCATGAACAGTATTGTTCTTTAGCCTTGTTTAATAAAAATTACTGAATAGAAATAAAAAAAGTGATAAAGTCGCTAAATTAGTCTGAAAGCTCCGAAAGTGTGACTACTAATGGCCGCAAAAACTGAGTAACATTTGCTTTGAAGCGAACTTTACTGAGAGACAGTAATGCGTGCTCTCTTACGCTCTGTCAAAACTGGATTTTCCAATTGGAAACAGTTGACGCCGCGTTATTTGGGTTGGTCTCATACATTTTGTATGTGCATGCGAATTTTTGACAGATAAATTACCCTTGTCCTGCTAATTTAAGTTGCAGAGTTTAGTGAATTTTGCTTATAAATGCTTAATAAACCTGATATACATTTTTATGATTACGACCGCAATTCTTTACAACCATCCCTAAACAAGAGCGGCAAACATTTTTTAGCTGTCAAAAGTTCTCATACCCGTACAGTTTGTATACAGAGCATACCGAAACAACGCAGCGGCAACGCAACGGCAACGCTATGCTATTGGAAAATACGATTTTGACAATGCGTCTCGTAGTGAAGTAAGTTGCAAAAGAAAACAATTGTAAATAAAATAAAAAAAGAAATATATACGAAAGTGAAATTAATAAGCAAATAAAAAATTTTAGTATTTCTTATTTAATAGAAAACGGAGATAAGAAACTATTTTCAGTATGCTGTAGTAACCTTCCAACTCATCTAAATAACTAATTTTTAAAACTTTAATTAAAACAAAAAAACACTTACACACTAACAACAATGCGTCCAGTTGTTAAAATAACCAGGGTTGTTTTATTTATTTGTTTGATAACCCTGTTTTTATCGTTCTGACATAACGCTTTAGTTTAGGGCAGTGATGCCCAAAAGATCTATATGGAAGAGTAAACACCAATACATTTAAGGAAAAACTACTGTTATTTAATCTTTTTTGTTGTAAAAAGCAAAACAATTTACAAAAACAAATTTCACACTGATAATCGCTGTTGTCAATGTTTACCAACAAAGCATGCGAAAGTGTTGTTGCTTTGCTTTTGTGTGTGTGCAGTGGAGAACGAAAAAAATATGAAAGACGAAGTTGTATTTTTCATTCCTAGTGCTGAGCGCAGTATTTGTGTATTAAAGAGCACAGCCCTATAGCTAAGAGCATTTACAAAAACAATTGAGCATCAAGCGCATAGGCCTGGGCATGTTTGGTTTAGGGATAGCGTTTCAGCGTTAAAGCTCAGCGGAAAAAAACGTTCCGCTTGCCGCACTTGTTTAGGGAAAGCAGTTAGAAATGATTTCCCAAATAATTGTGTGGTTTTTAAAAGTTTATATCGAAACTAATAGAATAATAAAAAATAGCAAAAATTGTGCTTAAATGTCCACTGTGCCTAAAATTTTGAAATGCACATTCAAGTTTTAATAATTTTCTTTGCCACGCAAAAAGATTTAGAACAAAACAACAACAACATCAAAGGGAGGTATAAAGCAGAACAAAAACCATTCACCAAAATCAACGATTAGACTTATGCCACCACCCACGGGTTTTCCGAGAACAACGGAATTAAAAGAAAAAAAAGATTAAAAGCGTTATAAAAAAGAAATTAAAAAATACTAAACTAAGAGAAAAAGGTAAGAAGTACCTCAATGAAAGTTATCAAAAGGTGTGGAGTATGTCATGTGGGCCGTGATAAATGCTCCAAAATTTGTTGCATATGTTGACATAAAAAAAAACCATACTGATGGCGTAGAAACGTTGATGGCAGCGGAAAGAATAAATTCTTTTTTTTGCACAATGATGAATACGAATAAAACAAAGATAAACATAAAGATGATAAGTACGAGTACGTTGATACGGTCGTTGGCGTAGTTGCTGAAATCTTTTGATATTGGGAAAATAATAAGAAAAACAAACAACAACAAAATGGAAAATTGCGTAAGAAAAACAAAAACAAAAACCAACATAAACTGAGCAGCAACAACCTGCTTAAAAGAGTTTATAAAAGGAGCCAAAACAAATGAAAAAAAGACGTGAAGTAAAATAACAAAGCAATAAAATTGTTTTAAAATAAACACAATACTTTTTAGAAATTCTCTCCCTGCCTCCACCTCACAGTATTTAATTTTTCCACCATTCATGCCGTTTTCAGTTGAAAACAATAAAATTGGAATTTGCATAAAATGTAGGAAAAACACGACACAACAGTATACGAATATAAACAACAACAACGGAAAGACAAAAGAGTTTGTAAAAACCACAGCTTGACGTTTGAAGAAAAGGCTACAACACATTACATCTTGTTGCATACAAAAACATACGCTCGCTCTATTCGCACACACACACACACACACACACACATACACATAAGCTTCATTCGAACAAAACAACCCTTAACGTTATTCCACACCCCATCCAGACTGGCAATTTTTTGTTTTTTCTTTGTAAAGGCCGATATTGAGTTCAAAATTTGGTGCGAGTTTCTGTCAAATTGCATACAAAACTGTTTCGTACAAAATATATGCAAAATAAGTTTAGAAAAGTAGTACTGAGTTTTTTAAGCGAAAAACATAAAAATTGTATCCGGCAACATGTTTTAAACTGAAATTGTTTCTGGCATCATTTGTTTTTTCAGCTGTGAAATAACATCAGCAAGACTTTTTCGGCTCGAAATTTGAGACAACCAGCTGATCAGTTATTACTTTTAGTTTTCAACTTACACACAACATACGTAAAATAAAAGCAAAATGAATAAAACTTTAAATTATTAAAAAAAAAACCGAATAGCTATAGTGAAAAATAAAAACCATATATGGGATAAATCTCATAAAATGCATAGAAACCGAAATGGCATGAGAGCGACTTGGAGGGAGATTGCAGACGAACTAGGAAAAAGCGGTAAGGAATGTGCGTATGTATTTATGTTCATATTATTTAATTTAATATTTGTTGCATATTTACACACAGATGAAGATTGTAAGCAAGCTTGGCGAAGCATTCTGGACAGTAAGCGCTACTTTCATCAAAAGCGCAAACCGGCCAAAAAATCTGACAACATTGGTGGATCTGGCAAAATCGCAGAGTGGAAGCTCCAATCAGCAGTTTTTGAATTACGTAGATTCTTTGCTGTTGAAAGTACTACAAGTTGTACTAGTAGAAGTACAAGTTGTACTAGTGGTAGTACAAGTTGTACTAGTGGTAGTACAAGTTGTACTTGTACAAGTACAAGTTGTACTAGTAGAAGTACAACTTGTGCTAGTGGTAGTACAAGTTGTACTAATGGTAGTACAAGTTGTACTAGTGGTAGTACAAGTTGTACTTGTAGAAGTACAAGTTGTACTAGTGGTAGTACAAGTTGTACTAGTGGTAGTACAAGTTGTACTAGTGGTAGTACAAGTTGTACTAGTGGTAGTACAAGTTGTACTAGTGGTAGTACAAGTTGTACTAGTGGTAGTACAAGTTGTACTAGTAGAAGTACAAGTTGTACTAGTGGTAGTACAAGTTGTACTAGTGGTAGTACAAGTTGTACTAGTAGAAGTACAAGTTGTACTAGTGGTAGTACAAGTTGTACTAGTGGTGGTACAAGTTGTACTTGTACAAGTACAAGTTGTACTAGTAGAAGTACAACTTGTACTAGTGGTAGTACAAGTTGTACTTGTAGAAGTACAAGTTGTACAAATGGTCGTACAAGTTGTACTAGTGGTAGTACAAGTTGTACTTGTAGAAGTACAAGTTGTACTAGTGGTAGTACAAGTTGTACTAGTGGTAGTACAAGTTGTACTAGTGGTAGTACAAGTTGTACTAGTGGTAGTACAAGTTGTACTAGTGGTAGTACAAGTTGTACTAGTGGTAGTACAAGTTGTACTAGTAGAAGTACAAGTTGTACTAGTGGTAGTACAAGTTGTACTAGTAGAAGTACAACTTGTACTAGTGGTAGTACAAGTTGAACTAGTGGTAGTACAAGTTGAACTAGTGGTAGTACAAGTTGAACTAGTGGTAGTACAAGTTGTACTAGTGGTAGTACAAGTTGTACTAGTGGTAGTACAAGTTGTACTTGTAGAAGTACAAGTTGTACTAGTTGTAGTACAAGTTGTACTAGTGGTAGTACAAGTTGTACTAGTGCTAGTATAAGTTGTACTTGTAGAAGTACAAGTTGTACTAGTGGTAGTACAAGTTGTACTTGTGGTAGTACAAGTTGTACTAGTGGTAGTACAAGTTGTACTAGTGGTAGTACAAGTTGTACTAGTGGTAGTACAAGTTGTACTAGTGGTAGTACAAGTTGTACTAGTGGTAGTACAAGTTGTACTAGTGGTAGTACAAGTTGTACTTGTGGTAGTACAAGTTGTACTAGTAGAAGTACAAGTTGTACTAGTGGTAGTACAAGTTGTACTAGTGGTAGTACAAGTTGTACTTGTACAAGTACAAGTTGTACTAGTAGAAGTACAACTTGTACTAGTGGTAGTACAAGTTGAACTAGTGGTAGTACAAGTTGAACTAGTGGTAGTACAAGTTGTACTAGTGGTAGTACAAGTTGTACTAGTGGTAGTACAAGTTGTACTTGTAGAAGTACAAGTTGTACTAGTTGTAGTACAAGTTGTACTAGTGGTAGTACAAGTTGTACTAGTGCTGTTGTACTTGTAGAAGTACAAGTTGTACTAGTGGTAGTACAAGTTGTACTTGTGGTAGTACAAGTTGTACTAGTGGTAGTACAAGTTGTACTAGTGGTAGTACAAGTTGTACTAGTGGTAGTACAAGTTGTACTAGTGGTAGTACAAGTTGTACTAGTGGTAGTACAAGTTGTACTAGTGGTAGTACAAGTTGTACTTGTGGTAGTACAAGTTGTACTAGTAGAAGTACAAGTTGTACTAGTGGTAGTACAAGTTGTACTAGTGGTAGTACAAGTTGTACTAGTGGTAGTACAAGTTGTACTTGTGGTAGTACAAGTTGTACTAGTAGAAGTACAAGTTGTACTAGTGGTAGTACAAGTTGTACTAGTGGTAGTACAAGTTGTACTTGTACAAGTACAAGTTGTACTAGTAGAAGTACAACTTGTACTAGTGGTAGTACAAGTTGAACTAGTGGTAGTACAAGTTGAACTAGTGGTAGTACAAGTTGTACTAGTGGTAGTACAAGTTGTACTAGTGGTAGTACAAGTTGTACTTGTAGAAGTACAAGTTGTACTAGTTGTAGTACAAGTTGTACTAGTGGTAGTACAAGTTGTACTAGTGCTAGTATAAGTTGTACTTGTAGAAGTACAAGTTGTACTAGTGGTAGTACAAGTTGTACTTGTGGTAGTACAAGTTGTACTAGTGGTAGTACAAGTTGTACTAGTGGTAGTACAAGTTGTACTAGTGGTAGTACAAGTTGTACTAGTGGTAGTACAAGTTGTACTAGTGGTAGTACAAGTTGTACTAGTGGTAGTACAAGTTGTACTTGTGGTAGTACAAGTTGTACTAGTAGAAGTACAAGTTGTACTAGTGGTAGTACAAGTTGTACTAGTGGTAGTACAAGTTGTACTTGTACAAGTACAAGTTGTACTAGTAGAAGTACAACTTGTATTAGTGGTAGTACAAGTTGTACTTGTAGAAGTACAAGTTGTACCAATGGTAGTACAAGTTGTACTAGTGGTAGTAAAAGTTGTACTTGTAGAAGTACAAGTTGTACTAGTGCTAGTACAAGTTGTACTTGTAGAAGTACAAGTTGTACTAGTGGTAGTACAAGTTGTACTTGTAGAAGTACAAGTTGTACTAGTGGTAGTACAAGTTGTACTAGTGGTAGTACAAGTTGTACTAGTGGTAGTACAAGTTGTACTAGTGGTAGTACAAGTTGTACTTGTAGAAGTACAAGTTGTACTAATGGTAGTACAAGTTGTACTAGTGGTAGTACAAGTTGTTCTTGTAGAAGTACAAGTTGTACTAGTGGTAGTACAAGTTGTACTAGTGGTAGTACAAGTTTTACTAGTGGTAGTACAAGTTGTACTAGTGGTAGTACAAGTTGTACTAGTGGTAGTACAAGTTGTACTAGTGGTAGTACAAGTTGTACTTGTACAAGTACAAGTTGTACTAGTGGTAGTACAAGTTGTACTAGTAGAAGTACAAGTTGTACTAGTGGTAGTACAAGTTGTACTTGTACAAGTACAAGTTGTACTAGTAGAAGTACAAGTTGTACTAGTGGTAGTACAAGTTGTACTAGTGGTAGTACAAGTTGTACTAGTGGTAGTACAAGTTGTACTAGTGGTAGTACAAGTTGTACTAGTAGTAGTACAAGTTGTACTAGTGGTAGTACAAGTTGTACTAGTGGTAGTACAAGTTGTACTTGTGGTAGTACAAGTTGTACTAGTAGAAGTACAAGTTGTACTAGTGGTAGTACAAGTTGTACTAGTGGTAGTACAAGTTGTACTTGTAGAAGTACAAGTTGTACTTGTAGAAGTACAAGTTGTACTAGTAGAAGTACAACTTGTACTAGTGGTAGTACAAGTTGTACTAGTTGAAGTACAAGTTGTACTAGTGGTAGTACAAGTTGTACTAGTGGTAGTACAAGTTGTACTAGTGGTAGTACAAGTTGTACTAGTGGTAGTAAAAGTTGTACTTGTACAAGTACAAGTTGTACTAGTGGAAGTACAACTTGTACTAGTGGTAGTACAAGTTGTACTAATGGTAGTACAAGTTGTACTAGTGGTAGTACAAGTTGTTCTTGTAGAAGTACAAGTTGTACTAGTGGTAGTACAAGTTGTACTAGTGGTAGTACAAGTTGTACTAGTGGTAGTACAAGTTGTACTAGTGGTAGCACAAGTTGTACTAGTGGTAGTACAAGTTGTACTAGTAGAAGTACAAGTTGTACTAGTGGTAGTACAAGTTGTACTTGTACAAGTACAAGTTGTACTAGTAGAAGTACAACTTGTACTAGTGGTAGTACAAGTTGTACTTGTAGTAGTACAAGTTGTACTTGTAGAAGTACAAGTTGTACTAGTGGTAGTACAAGTTGTACTAGTGGTAATACAAGTTGTACTAGTGGTAGTACAAGTTGTACTTGTAGAAGTACAAGTTGTCCTTGCAGAAGTACAAGTTGTACTAGTGGTAGTACAAGTTGTACTTGTAGAAGTACAAGTTGTCCTTGCAGAAGTACAAGTTGTACTAGTGGTAGTACAAGTTGTACTAGTGGTAATAAAAGTTGTACTAGTAGAAGTACAAGTTGTACTAGTAGTAGTAGTACAAGTTGTACTAGTGGTAGTACAAGTTGTACTAGTAGAAGTACAACTTGTACTAGTGGTAGTATAAGTTGTACTAGTAAAAGTACAAGTTGTACTAGTGGTAGTACAAGTTGTACTAGGGGTAGTACAAGTTGTACTTGTAGAAGTACAAGTTGTACTAGTGGTAGTACAAGTTGTACTAGTGGTAGTACAAATTGTACTAGTAGAAGTACAAGTTGTACTAGTGGTAGTACAAGGTGTACTAGTGGTAGAACAAGTTGTACTAGTGGTAGTACAAGTTGTACTTGTGCAAGTACAAGTTGTACTAGTAGAAGTACAACTTGTACTAGTGGTAGTACAAGTTGTACTTGTAGAAGCACAAGTTGTACTAATGGTAGTACAAGTTGTACTAGTGGTACTTCAAGTTGTACTTGTAGAAGTACAAGTTGTACTAGTTGCAGTACAAGTTGTACTTGTAGAAGTACAAGTTGTACTAGTGGTAGTACAAGTTGTACTAGTGGTAGTACAAGTTGTACTAGTGGTAGTACAAGTTGTACTAGTAAAAGTACAAGTTGTACTAGTGGTAGTACAAGTTGTACTAGTGGTAGTACAAGTTGTACTTGTACAAGTTTAAGTTGTACTAGTAGAAGTACAACTTGTACTAGTGGTAGTACAAGTTGTACTTGTAGAAGTACAAGTTGTACTAGTGGTAGTACAAGTTGTACTTATGGTAGTACAATTTGTACTTGTAGAAGTACAAGTTTTACTAGTGGTAGTACAAGTTGTACTAGTGGTAGTACAAGTTGTACTAGTGGTAGTACAAGTTGTACTAGTAGAAGTACAAGTTGTGGTAGTAGAAGTACAACTTGTACTAGTGGTAGTACAAGTTGTACTAGAAGAAGTACAAGTTGTACTAGTGGTTGTACAAGTTGTACTAGTGGTAGTACAAGTTGTACTAGTAGAAGTACAACTTGTACTAGTGGTAGTACAAGTTGTACTTGTAGAAGTACAAGTTGTACTAGTGGTAGTACAAGTTGTACTAGTGGTAGTACAAGTTGTACTTGTATAAGTACAAGTTGTACTAGTAGAAGTACAATTTGTACTAGTGGTAGTACAAGTTGTACTTGTAGAAGTACAAGTTGTACTAGTGGTAGTACAAGTTGTACTAGTGGTAGTACAAGTTGTACTTGTAGAAGTACAAGTTGTACTAGTGGTAGTACAAGTTGTACTAGTGGTAGTACAAGTTGTACTTGTAGAAATACAAGTTGTACTAGTGCTAGTACAAGTTGTACTTATAGAAGTACAAGTTGTACTAGTGGTAGTACAAGTTGTACTTGTAGAAGTACAAGTTGTACTTGTGGTAGTACAAGTTGTACTAGTGGTAGTACAAGTTGTACTAGTGGTAGTACAAGTTGTACTAGTGGTAGTACAAGTTGTACTAGTGGTAGTACAAGTTGTACTAGTGGTAGTACAAGTTGTACTAGTGGTAGTACAAGTTGTACTAGTAGAAGTACAAGTTGTACTAGTGGTAGTACAAGTTTTACTAGTGGTAGTACAAGTTGTACTAGTAGAAGTACAAGTTGTACTAGTGGTAGTACAAGTTGTAGTAGTAGAAGTACAAGTTGTACTAGTGGTAGTACAAGTTGTACTAGTGGTAGTACAAGTTGTACTTGTACAAGTACAAGTTGTACTAGTGGTAGTACAAGTTGTACTAGTGGTAGTACAAGTTGTACTTGTACAAGTACAAGTTGTACTAGTGGTAGTACAAGTTGTACTTGTAGAAGTACAAGTTGTACTAGTGGTAGTACAAGTTGTACTAGTGGTAGTACAAGTTGTACTAGTGGTAGTACAAGTTGTACTTGTAGAAGTACAAGTTGTACTTGTTGAAGTACAAGTTGTACTAGTTGCAGTACAAGTTGTACTTGTAGAAGTACAAGTTGTACTAGTGGTAGTATAAGTTGTACTAGTGGTAGTACAAGTTGTACTAGTAGAAGTACAAGTTGTACTAGTGGTAGTACAAGGTGTACTAGTGGTAGTACAAGTTGTAATAGTGTTAGTACAAGTTGTACTAGTAGAAGTACAACTTGTACTAGTGGTAGTACAAGTTGTACTTGTAGAAGTACAAGTTGTACTAATGGTAGTACAAGTTGTACTAGTGGTACTTCAAGTTGTACTTGTAGAAGTACAAGTTGTACTAGTTGCAGTACAAGTTGTACTTGTAGAAGTACAAGTTGTACTAGTGGTAGTACAAGTTGTACTAGTGGTAGTACAAGTTGTACTAGTGGTAGTACAAGTTGTACTAGTGGTAGTACAAGTTGTACTAGTGGTAGTACAAGTTGTACTAGTAAAAGTACAAGTTGTACTAGTGGTAGTACAAGTTGTACTAGTGGTAGTACAAGTTGTACTAGTGGTAGTACAAGTTGTACTAGTGGTAGTACAAGTTGTACTTGTAGAAGTACAAGTTGTACTAGTGGTAGTACAAGTTGTACTTATGGTAGTACAAGTTGTACTTGTAAAAGTACAAGTTGTACTAGTGGTAGTACAAGTTGTACTAGTGGTAGTACAAGTTGTACTAGTGGTAGTACAAGTTGTACTTGTAGAAGTACAAGTTGTACTTGTAGAAGTACAAGTTGTACTAGTGGTAGTACAAGTTGTACTTGTAGAAGTACAAGTTGTGCCGCGCAAGAAAATGCCGCGTAAGCGAACTTAAACAACTTTTTTGTGCTCAAAAGCAGTTCTGGTAATGAAATGAAAATTTCCGATATCGGTCCATATATACCCGAGATATAGCCCAAATCGGGTTTTTCATGAAAATGTCGCGTAAGCGAACTTAAACAACTTTTTTGTGCTCAAAAGCAGTTCTAGTAATGAAATAGGGTCATATAAATATGAAAAATGAAAATTTTCGATGTCGGTCCATATATACCCGAGATATAGCCCAAATCGGGCTTTTCATGAAAATGTCGCTTAAGCGAATTTAAACAACTTTTTTGTGCTCGAAAGCAGTTCTGGTAATAAAATAGGGTCATATAAATATGAAAATTTTCGATATCGGTCCATATATACCCGAGATATAGCCTAGACCGGGGTTTTCATGAAAAACCGCGTAAGCGAACTTAAACAACTTTTTTATGCTCAAAAGCAAATCTGGTAATGAAATTAGGTTACATAAATATGGAAAATGAAAATTTCCGATATCGGTTCATATGTACCCGAGATATAGCCCAAATCGGGTTTTTCATGAAAATGTCGCGTAAGCGAACTTAAACAACTTTTTTTTGCTCAAAAGCAGTTCTGATAATGAAATAAGATTACATAAATATGGAAAATGAAAATTTCCGATATCGGTCCATATATACCCGAGATATAGCCTAAACTGCGGTTTTAATGAAAATGTCGCGTAAGTGAACTTAAACAACTTTTTTTTGCTTAAAAACAGTTCTGGTAATAATATGAGGTTATATAAATATGGAAGATAAAAATTTCCGATATCGGTCCATATATACCCGAGATATAGCCCAAACCGGGTTTTTCATGAAAATGTCGCGTAAGCGAACTTAAACCACTTTTTTCACCTTAAAGCAGTTCTGGTAATAAAATAAAGTTATATAAATATGGAAAAAGAAAATATCCGACATCGGTCCATATATACTCGAGATATAGCCTGAACCGATTTTTCCAATAACATTTTTTTTTTTTTTTGCTGAAAAGCAGTTCTTGTTATAAAAGAAGGTTACCAAAATAGAGAAAATTAAAATTTTTGATATCGGTCCATATATTCCCG
This sequence comes from Thecocarcelia acutangulata, assembly GCA_914767995.1. Classification (NCBI taxonomy): domain Eukaryota; kingdom Metazoa; phylum Arthropoda; class Insecta; order Diptera; family Tachinidae; genus Thecocarcelia; species Thecocarcelia acutangulata. The sequence continues at coordinate 90,346,014 of OU612098.1, read as the reverse complement.
AGATATAGCCTAAACCGGGGTTTTCATGAAAATGTCGCGTAAGCGAACTTAAACAATTTGTTGTGCTCAGAAGCAGTTCTGGTAATGAAATAAAGTTATACAAATATGGAAAATTAAAATTTTCGATATCGGTCCATATATACCCGAGATATAGCCTGAACCGTTTTTTTCATTAAAAAATTTGTTTTTTTTTTTGCTGAAAAGCAATTGTTGTTATAAAAGAAGGTTACTAAAATACAGAAAATAGAAAATTCCGATATCGGTTCATATATAACCGAGCATATTCAGGCCACATTTTTAATATACTATACATATTCGTGACTATCGTGAAGGGTATTTTAGATTCGGCCCAGCCGAATATACTACACTCTTACTTGTTTAAACTATATTTATTTTTGGTGTTGTTATTTTGGGTTGATATTGTCTGTGATCCCAAAGTCTTTTTTGTATACAGATTGTCGATAATCATATCGCTCCTTTATTGCAAAATAGCCATAACTAAATAAAGCTTGTTTCGAGAAAAACGCATTTCAATTTTTAGTTTTCATACAAGTCTTAGGAATTTTTTTTTTAGAACTTATCTCCTAAAGGAAACATTTTAAATGTAATTTGAATAATTTTTTTGCACATTACAAAAGGTATTTCTGTTAACAATTCTGCATTGTTAACACGGAAAGCTCATTGCGATAAAGGAACGATATTTATTTTTTAATTCAAAGGAAATCATTCCTTGCTCTCTCTTCCACAAACTTATTATTGTTATATAAATAAATACCGCTAGTTTAGAGACAGCAAACGCTGTACAAACAAGTGGGCAATTAACAAAAAATGCATATGTGATTCAATATGAGATGAATATAGATAGAAAATAATTAAATGCTCGGTGGCTTAGTAGTTAAAGCAGTAGATCATGATACGTCATGTCCCGAGTTCGAATCCCAGTGGGTGCTGATGAGTAGTGTAGCGACTACGAAACAGCTAGTTGTCCCCCAGCTAAAGATTTGATTATTATTTTTCTTGTCTTCTTCAATCAATAATTATTGATCACAGCAAATTTGTATTGTAAAAAATCCTTCTTAAGAAAAAAGAAAAAATTAAGAAAGGAAAAACTTGAACTAAAAACCTGTTGTACATATGTACAAACCAAACAATTTTTAATTTAAAAAATTATAAAAGTTCAACAAAAAATTTAACAAAATTATTATTATTGTTATATTGTTGATTACCGAACGCATATAAACAACATTTAATTTTCTTTAATATAAGCAAAAACATTTAACCTTTAGCAAACAAATTCATACATAAACAGTCCCAAATTAAACCATTTGAATTTAAGCAGAAAACAGAAGAAAGTTCTTGCCTCTGTTCACACTTTAAGGACAACTAAATTTACATTTACAAACGCGAGCACGCACACATACACAGCGCCTGTGCTTGTTTGCACTAATACACTTACGTTAGTAGAAGAAGTTCACATGTTTTTATGGCACTTTTGTATACATACATATGTATGTAAATATTTGAAAATTATACTATGGCTGGGAAAATCTTATTCTTGCCGTTGCAGTCATTCATTATTTATTCATCCACTTCAGGCTTTATTCAGTTAAGGTTATTCATTTTTTCTGTTTTTTATTTGTTTGTTTTTGGCTTTTATTTTTCGTCTTTTTATCCTTGACATGCACTTAAGTTTTTCATTTTATGCTCGAAATTCTAAAGCTGGTTGTTTTTCTTTTCCTCTTTATGCTTGAAATGCAAAAAAAAAAAAAAAAAAAAAAAAAAAAAAAAAAAAACATGATTTTCTTCACATTTTGATAATTTAATATTTTTTTTTATTTAACATGTCTTACTATTTGTTTAAAAACATACTTGTGTATTGTATGTAAGTATACATGTCTTAATCTCTCTCTATCTGTTTGTGTATTTGTTTTATGCTCATGCATTTGAAAACACTTGTTTTTCTCTTCTTTGTTTTTTCTTTTGGCTTTTTGAGTTAAATACATTTTGCATATATGGTAACATATGTAGAATTTAACACAAATTGAGAAAAGGCACAAATGGAAAAATAATGCAAATCGTACAAAGCAAAATGAAAATAAATAAAAGAACTGTAGCAAAAGTTAAGGCCAATTCAATTGTACCACAAACAAAGCGCTTTGTGAGTTAAGAAACAAATAATTGAGGACACAATTTCTTAGTAGTTGTGACACAATATTTCTCTTTCACAAAAACAACTATTTGCCGTTTTTATGCAACTTAACCACACTGCCTGTCAAAAGCTTGATAAATAACAGGTTTATTTGTTTACATCCCTTACGAGTTAAAATATTCAATAACTTTTTTAGTTTATCTATATATATTTTTTTTATATTGGACCAGTATTCAGTGGATGATCCTTACATATGCAGTGCATTGTACCAGAGCTAGGAAAATGGGTTGTGAGGAGGGGGAAAGAGGGAGTAGTGTTTGTGAACATTTGACTTGAACCTTCCAACGTTATAACAGACAGAAAACACGTCTGCAGGCAAATTATTCCACAGACGAAGCGTACGGCTGAAAAACGAATTCTCTCTGTAAAGCGTAGTATGATTCCCCTGGCAATGTGCCCGTTTCGGGAACAAGATCCCTAATGTCGTCAGAGCAAAATTCATTGTAGTAACGATAGAACAGAGTAACGCACCCCACATTGCGTCGATGCTCCAGTGAGTCAATAGAGTTGGATACCCTACTGTCACCGTTGAGCTTCTTCGCCCTCTCCTGCACAAGGTCAAATAACCCCAAAGCAGACTTATTTGACGTACAAAATATAAAAGTTGTATTTCACTTTCGGTCGGATATAGGTGGTGTAAATAGTAATAATTTTTATATTAAAAACCACGATAATGAAACATCCTTTTAAGCGACTATTATGCAATCAAAGTGGGTCTGGTAGCACCGCCTGATGGCATGCCATCAAACTCGTTTTATAGCTAGAATTTGGTTGTCAAATTTGGCCTCTAGTACGATTCTGTTACTTTTGTTAAGATAATGGTATCTTGATAATAATTATCACAATATTTTATCAAATTTATTATTCAGCAATATTATTTAATTATATTCGCTATCGACCGAAATCAGCTGTTGCTTTTACTGTCTATTATCAGGTACACAAAACTACAGCTGCTTACTTACTGCAAGGGGTGAAATATGTCGAAGTAATTCACTATTATCGGATCATCAGAATCGTACCGGAAGCCATCAAACTCTCTCTATTAATGGCAATTCTATCAAACACAGTGCAAATTTCATTAGTGTTTTCGCAAGCAAACAGTAAAAATCAGTTGCGTAGAGTAGCTGTCTTTAAAAATATTTATTGAAATATACGAAAATTTTATAGAATTGTAACAAATAAAAGATGAAGTTTACCATAACCAACGTTTTGGAAAAATTTTTAAATTTAAAAAATAATTTAGTAATTTATTAATAACTAATGCCGTTTTTTTCTGAAAAAGTTTTGCATTTATGCTGCATTTTTTTTTCTTAAAATTCAAGTTTAAAATTTAAGTTTTATTGAGATGAAAAGAAGATGTCGCAATAACTACAAATATCTGAAAAAAATTTGAGAAAACTCTATACTTCTGTAGTTTTTTGGCAAAACAATATTAAAAATGTTACACTTTTTCTAGAAAAGAAAACGCCATAAAACAGTATATGTGTCTGCATTTATTGCAATATTTGACAAACTTGGCTTGATCGTTTAATAGTAAAGAAAGATAATTCAATATGCTTATTTTTCTTTCGAGAACATGTAAATTAGAGTAAGATAAGAGTGCATATAATAAGGTGCGTTTTCCACATTATAACTCCGTGCTCTGATTGTTCCTGCAAAATGAAGCGTAAAAATTTTGAGTGCTTGAATTAACTTTTTTCTAACAGTAAAACAAAAAGGTAAGTTGAATTTGACTTGGTGCCACCGAAATTTAAAAAGCGCACCGCGTAATTAGTAATATGCCACTATGCAATTATTGGGGTTATGGCGTAAAACCAAGAGATAAAAGTTATTATACTCGTAAATGAATCAACATAATATAAACGGAATTTGATGAATATGTGGTTTATTTCTTTTACCAATTTTGTACTAAAAATGTTCAAATAAAATATGTGTGTATATTTTCTTCAAAACACGATCGCCCAAGCATTGTTTTTTGCAAAATCTTTTGGCAAAAAACAATTTCGCTTTGGTGTGAGTGAGTAAATACATAAAACTTAACACACACACTCTCACGGGTAAAGTAAATGTGTGACTGCAAATTCCTACATACAAACATTATTTTCGTTGTTAAAAAGAAGTACGAGTATGATTGTCGAATGTGGAAAAAATAATTACAAAACAAAATCAAGCAGCCACCGCATACAAACTTGAGTAGGCATGTTATACACTATAGTTTACAGGCACAAGCTCTAACGAGTAGAAAGCATGCTTCTGCAAATAGTATACGGTGGCCAATCACACCGCCACTTGTTTTAAGACGAGTGTACTTAGATCATCAAAAAATGAACCGGTTGCAGATCACTGGTGTATTCATTCTCTGATAAAATTGTTTTGTCAAATCCGCATGCATAAATTGTTTTTGTGAAAATCTAATCTGGCTAGATGTCCAAAAACGGTGGTGTAAACGATATAGATTTCGTTGTAGATTTTAATTCAAATCTATTAGATTTTCAGTTGGTGTAAATGTAGCATAAGCAACTGCTATACTCGTACTTGTGGTTATGGTGTACCCGTGCAGTTCTCTGAGCTGTATTTTGCTATCCCATTCTCTACTCAAGTATTGTTTATCTATTGTTTAAAAATGTTGCCGCTTTGATTTTTTTTTCGAAAACAGCTGATGACACATTAATTTACATATCAAAATTTTAGTTTTTATTTGCTATTCTTAATCTAGATTTGTAATAGTGATGGCAGAGTTATTTGTAGTTATTTTGTTGTTTTATTTTTTATATTTTTGGCAATGTTGCATATTGTGTGAATGCCAACAACAATCAATGAAAATAGCAACTACTGCAACGGTATTAATGGCGACATGAGAAGCCGCAGCCAACAACAGATGGCAGTTGAAGAGGGCTGGTACAGAATGTGACTGACTGACTTTTTTCAGCAGCATATGAAGGGAGGAAGCAACAACAGAGTTTTCATTGATTGGCAGTTTTTAATTAATTTTTCTGCTTGTGTGGGAGTTGAGCTTTTCTTCTTTTTTATGTTGGTTCTCCCTCTTTTCGTTTTATTACTATTCATTTTATTTGAAATTGCGTATTTTTATTTCGATTTGTGATTGTTATTTTAACCAAGTTGTATTACATCTGCTATATTGACATTATAAGAACAAAGTATTATTTTATTTTTCCTGCTTGTAATGTGGGAAATAATAGTGCTATAGGTTGTCAAATAGAAAGTTTTTTTAAATACATATATTTGTTTGCAAAACTATACTGCAAGAGTTAGATTTTATTTTTTAATGGAGCTAAGACTTTGTAATTGAAAAACACAACAATATTTTTATTTAATTCGATAAAAACAATCTTTATTTAGTATACACAGACAAAAAAAAAGTTGTAACTCGATTACAATTCGATTAAAAGTATCGAATGCACAATTGTGATTACTCAATATAATACCTTCATTGTGAATGCAATTCAAAGATACATATTCGATGTGCTCTACTTATTAGAGTATACAGTTTTTTTTTCCTTATAAAATTGTCCAAGTTGCATTCAAGATCCTTCAATGCATTAAAATTACTCTGAATCAGCAATAAATGGCAACCCTGGTTGTACAGTTAGTTTGTTAGCTAAGTTAAGGTTCCGTTAAGAATCAGTTAGATGTGACTTGGCCATAATACTATAACCATATACTCGTATAGCATACACATACAAACAATAATAAATAACAGTGTTGTCGAACTATGCAAACTTAAAAAACTATAGAAAATATAGGCTCGCTCTTTAGTAGTAAAAAAGAGATTACATTACTCTCTTAAATATTTGCCTGATGAGCAGGTAAAATATTTGTTAAAATAAAAGCAAAAAAACTCGTTTTGTAATAATTCCAAGTTATATTGTGATATTTTAGACATGACGTTTTTGAGTGAAACTTGTATATATTTTAATACACGTATACATATATAACAAAATTATAAAATATAAGGATCAATTTTTAAAATATATTGTTAAGAATTTTTGGCACATCTAACCCAGTGTGCAACTGTTGGTCTGCTTGTTAAAAATGTACAACACATTTATACTAACAAGATAAAACTAAAAACATAACACACAAACAAACAAACGTACATGATTAAAATTCCAAGTAAATCCACTGCAATTGATGTTGTTGTTTTTTTTTTTGTATTCCTTTTATTATTGTTTGTTGTTGTGACTTGCTTATTGTTTGCAAGCATGTGTATGAATGTGTATATGCGTAAGAATTGTACATTTGCGTCTAGACTAGAGTGATGTTGATAATTGTAGAAGATGATAATGAAGTATAAATAGCAGGCAGGTCGGCGGCAACGAATGAGTTTATTTTTTCATAAGTCAAAGTAAGTAAGTCTAGTGTTTTGGTACACAGTGGTATCAAGTGTAAATAAAGCTGTGAATTATTTAAGTACTGTATAACAAACAAATGTGTGAGTCATTATTTCATTTGCAATTGAAGAATCCGCAAAAGCGTTTTTAAAGGCAAAAACGTAACAATATCACGCGCAATCCTAGATAAACTCAGCATAGTGGTTTACGAAGAAAATTAATTTTTAATAAATTTTTAAAAATCTGGAAGAATAGTAGCTATTCGAATCCCTCTACAAAGACGATTTAAAATTTGCAGAATAAATCAAACTTTAACATAAAAAAATTTCAGGAAAATCGAAGAGTACAAACAGTGGTAAACTTAGGATTAAAATATCAAACTCCGAAAACGTCATCTAAACCCACTTTGCACGGTCTATTATATTTTATTTTTTATTAGATAGTAGGGGGGAAAAAAAGAAATAAAAAAATATATTCTGTTTGCACTAATATTCAAAAAGTTATGAGTATTTATTCGAACTCAGTGACACCTAGCTGTACTAATCATCAGCACCTATTTTCAGATTTTACGAAACAGCTGGTTTCTACATTATTATTTTTCTTGTCTAGTTCAATCAAAAATTATTGATCACAGCAAATTTGTATTGCAATAACATCCTTATTAAGAAAAACTTAAGAAAGAAAAAACTTGAACTAAAACTCGAATTCGTAAATAACTTGTGTTTTATTTAAAATCAACATCAGCCCTTAAAATTTAACCATCCTTTATAATTTAACTATTTTACTTAGATCTAAGCTATTAGAAATTGTAATTTCTGCTAAGTCAACTGTTGTAAAAAACACACCTTCAAATGTCTACTCGTACTAGTATGTATCTGCATTCCAAGAGATTTAAGATCAAAGCAGCATATTTTGTTCTTCATGTCGTATGAAAAAAAAAATGATAATTATTGTTCAGGGAACAGATTCAAAGTTCAGTTCAGTTGTTCCCATAGACTGTGTGCGTATTCAACAATCTCTTATAAACACATATTTTTCACATTATTTTCTTTCCTCCCGTTTTTTACATTTAAATTTTGTTATTGTTATTAAAAGTTTTCATCTGCAATTGAAGTTTTATTTTTCTTACTGTGCAGTGCCTTTTATGAGTTCGAGTACAAAACTGAGTGGAAAAAATGCCTTTTTTCAAATGAAAATATTAATGAAACTTTAATATGAACTTATTCGCTCTATAAAGTTTTGTTCTGTTTTATTTGCTTCTTTTAAGGTTTCTTATTAGTTATTATATTTGTTTTTGAGAATTTCATTTTTGTTGCTCATATTTCATGCACAAGCTGTAGCGTTGAACGTTTTTGCAGCACAATTTTCTTCTTTCCATTTCAAACGTATTGTGTCATCAGTTTTTTTCATTACTTCTTCATGGTTTTCATTTGCTTTCATATGCTTTCTTGTTTTTTAATATTTTGGGTAGACAAATAAAAATCATAATTTTTTATTGATATGTTGTGTATGAGAGAGTTGAGTTATTGACACACTGAAAGTTTTCTGTCTTTCTACTTATTATTCAGATCCAGTAAGATGGCAATAGTTTACTTTTTGGTAGAAGTACACTTATTGCATAGAATGAAAATAGAAATATTAGTAAAATTCCTCTAATCACAGACGTATTGGGTAAAATTGTATCTAGAGCAGTGATGGGCAAACTCTTAATTTTCTATATACACGGGTACAGCCTGCAATGCCTCCACATGTACGCAACAAAAAAATCTTCATGCAAAATGTGTATGTTGATGCTTTTTTAACATATCAACAGAGATCATAAAAACACAAAAATATATTCAACTTTATCATGTTCACTAGATTTAGTGAGAACTTTACATGTTAATCTGCTTTTAACATATATGGCAATACCAAATCCTACTTTATCTAGTCTATCAACTCTAAATAATTTATATCCCAGTAAAGATACGAACCCATCAGGTGTTGTTTTATTTAATCATGTTTCGGAAAGATATACAATATCGACATTTGAGTTGTCAAACATCCATTCAAATTCGTGCATTTAAGTGACAAATATGGATCCCTTTTTTCCGTCCGGCAAGAATTTTTAACATGCTAATTGTGACGTCATTAGAGCTCTCCTCAAATTTTCCACTGTCATTAGAATAAGATATAAAATTGATGTGTAAATAAAAAACCCCCCGGGGAACAGGTTTTGCCTTGGCGTATTCCTAACTTGGGCGCTTTGTTTTTCGGGGAAAAGAGGGAAAGGAGTCTCTCGTTTGGTGCGGCAAACAAAACTCTAGGAAGCCACATGACTTATGTTGTGTTGGCTTCCGAAACCCTTACCAAGGGTATAAATTGGCAGAACGGGGATCAGCATGGCCCCCGGGTAGTTCTGCTTGCGGTTCGACCCGGGCTGATCATGGTTGAGGTGCCTACCTTGGCTGAAACGTTCTGGCTGTGGTTGAAACCTAAAACGCAGGAAGGGCGTGTTAGTATCCTTGATAATTGTTTGGTGTGTGGCTTTTTTCGGGGACTAACAATCTCCCGAGGATCTGTTGCCTATACAACAGATACCTGTATTGTAAGTAACTAGTGGTGATGGTTGAAGGGTGAGTTGGTTTAAGGGCTGATGCTCTTAGTGGGCTTCGACCTACCAACTCATTAAGCCTTGTCTTCCATTGATTGCTGGGAAATTCCATACAGGAGGGATTAGAAGGCCCGAACTCCTCAACAAGAAGTTGCTCATATGACCGCAATCATATGGCAAGAATTGCTACACGGGGGCACTGGTGAATCGTGAATAATTCACTCCGTGGAATTGGTCCATCATCAGATAAGGCCGCAAGGCAGGTGCTGATGTAAATAACTGTAAATAAAAAAATAAAATAGAGACCATACTTAAATGCAATGCAAAGCTTTCCAGAAAGTTATCAAAAAGAAATTTTATATATTTGTAAATTAAATTCAGTAATACAAACAATAAAATAAGTAGATTTTAAGTAAAATAAAAGTGTGTTAATATGTGAAACCATTTTCGTAATGCAGGTGTTCATTCTGGTATGTATTGTCTTTTTATGAGATTAATTAAATCAGATTTGCTGAGATCCTATTTCCTAAGTATTCCTAAGTGATGTTACGTCTGCAAGCTCACCTTGCTTGGACTCCTTTCCTGCCAGCAGTGTCGTGAAATAGTTTACGTCTTTGCAAATTTTTAATTTTTTTAAACAAGAATCATTAGTCTGCGACAAAGTGATTTTTCCAAGTGCAACATATTATTTCAACTTTATGAGCAAATAGTTTTGAGTATTTCATTGCATCCATTGCAATTGTATGTATGTGAGTTTTTAAATAGGGCTATGAGTATATTGACTTCTTGTCCAGAAGTAACAACAGAGTTCTTACCCATGCATATCTACATACATATGTATGTATGTGCGTATATGTATTTCTTAATGCATGACTTCATCAGTAATATATTTTTATTGCTGTTATGAACACTTGAAACTGATTCTTTTTATTGAAAAGTTTAATTCAGAAGGTTCGTTGGTAACCAAGTGCCACAAGATTTAATTATACTCGTACATACTTTTTGTTTTCGTATTCTCGTTGATTGGGTTTAAAGTTTTTATACTTTTATTTTGAACAGTTGTTGGTTTTTAATTCGATTCCAAGAGAATTAAGATGTTACAGTTGTTGTCATTGTTGTTGTTAGGTATCTTAAATTGACGACCGTAAAAATATTATATGTTTATAAAAGTAAATTAAAAAATTTAATTTATCTCGGTTGATTAAAAAACAAAGAGAAAAAAAGAAAAAGTAAGGTGTAGTTCAAAAATTTAATTATGAGAGACAGTTTATTTTTCACAATTATATCAACGTTTAAACGGAATTTGCAAGTAAATGTATATATATATATATATATATATATATATATATATATATATATATATATATATATATATATATATATATATATATATATATATATATATATATATATATATATATATATATATATATATATATATATATATATATATATATATATATATATATATATATATATATATATATATATATATATATATATATATATATATATATATATATATATATATATACATATATATGCAGTCCATTGTACCGGAACTAGGAAAATAGGAACATTTGACTTGAACTTTCCAATGTTATAACAGACGGGAACCACGTCCGCAGGCAACTTATGCCACAAACGAAGCATACGGCTGAAAAATGAAAAATGCGTAGTACGATACCCCGGGCAATCAATCACAAACGGATGAGCTCTGGACGATGACCGTGTGCTACACAAAACTGTGCTCGTTTCGGGAACAAGGTCCCTAATCTCGTTAGATCAAAATCCATTGTAGTAACGATAGAACAGAGTAACGCACCCCACACTGCGTCGATGCTCCATTGAGTCAATACAGTTGGATACCCTACTGTCACCGATGAGCTTCCTGGCCCTCTCCTGCACACGGACGAGTAACCCCAAAATAGACTTTGAGGCACCGGCCCAAACATGAGAGTTGTATTCCATTTTCGGTCGGATATAGGTGGTGTAAATAGTAAGGAGTTCGGATGGAGTGAAGTACATCTTACATCGTTTCAAAATACCAAGGCACTTGTGTGCTTCTTTGGAGACATGAAAAATGTGTTCAGTCCAGCGAACATCACAATGTATCTTCATTCCAAGAACACCAAGACTATCCGGTTCCTAAAAATTTATACCATCCATGAGTACAGATGAAGCAGCATTTGCGGTCATTTGTTTGTTTGTTAATAAACAACATTGGATTTGCGAGTATACATACAAGTATATTGACATGAATACAAAAAATATGTTAGGCGGAAAGAAATTCGATTTTACTTTGAGCGGATGTAATGGCTCTTCGTGGGTTACATGCGGATTTTCAGTGCCCCAGAAGCGTAAATTTTGCTTATTTACGTACCCGCTAAGATGGAAATGGGCCTCATCACTCATGATTATTTTTGATGAAAAATTATCTTCATCAATATTCCGCGTTCTGAAGCGGTGTAGCGTAACATTGTTTATTAACGTGTATTTCGCATGTGTTTACTACACAAATATCAAAACGGAACTGACTTTCAGGGCTAATCGCAAAATTTATAGCATTTTCTAATAGGAGAATAACTTTTGCGCCACCTTGTATTAAGCTTGTATCGGAAATTTCATATACAAACTAAAATGAAAAGTAGTGTTTCCCAGCAAGTTGCAGTCGGTTGGTGCTTCTTTTTTTCGTCGCACTCCTTCAGCATATAGTCAATATAATAGCTTTGCTCATCAACCACATTCTGACTGAAGTGGAAAATTTCAATTACGGTCAGCGTTGCCAGCAACACATTTACAGTTGCCTATATATTTTTTCTTTTGTTCCTTTTTTTTTAATACTCCAAGTTCCTATAAAAAATATAAGATATTTTTATTATTTATTTATTTATTTATAATTGTAGCTTAGCATATATATGTTATGAATGAAAGTGCTAGTGAATAAATCAAACTAATAACATATAATAAACAAGAAATGAATAAAAATAAAACATTATACACATCAAAAATAAAAGAAATAACTTTTTATAGAAAAACTATAAAAAAACAGGCAGTAAAAAAGAGAAAAAAATATGTAAATATAAAAGTGCATACATTATTTGGTTTGTCACATGCATTAATAAGATCTGTCTCAAAGAAAACGTTCAGCTAATATTAAATTACAAAAAAAGTTTATATAACTCCTTTTTAAATGCATATGCGTTGCCTATTTTTTGAATATGGTTTGACAGAGAATTCCAGCGACTTTTGGAATAAACAAAAAATTTACGTTGTGACAAAAGGTTCTTATACCTAAGTTGAATGATTTTTCTACCTCGATTAGATCTAGAAAATCTGATTCATAATTATTTTGTGCAGGAGTATTAGGCATTTAATTTTTAGGAGATTTTCAAATTTCACTTGAAATATCCTATACGAAAATAGTGAAATGTGATCACGACGCCCTTTTAGGAATATATATCTTGCTATATTGTTATAAGTGACCTTGAGTTTATGTTGATCATGAGTTCGCAAAAATTTCGCACCCATATAATAGAGCGGGAATTAAATAGTTTTTGCAAGTTGCATTCGTATGGTGAATGGGGTTGCATCTATGACAGTTCACAAGTTACGGAGCATACTGTAGACTCTACCTACAATGACATTAATGTGATTTGACCACGTTAAACGATATATTACACCAGATTTTAATTAGGTTTTTGTTATATAAAATCTTTTTTTCTGAATATTAAATATCAAAAGCGGCAACATTGATACCAACAACAATTTCAACTACTTTGCGAGATTTTGCTTTAATCACACACTTTTGTGAAAATATATACACGGCATATCAGTATGGAAATTGCTATTGTGTGTTTTAGCCTGTCTATTATATTCCAGAAACATGCTGCAACAATTTAAGTTTTTATAAATTCATACCATGCCAATAGCAAAACACACACTAACAAGCACTTGGGCGTTTGAAAATTTAATAAAATTACCATACAAATTGTAAATGTATTAAAAGAATTTAACAGGAATATAAGAAAGTAAGATGCTGTCAGCCCACAGCAGTACACCATGTACATTAGGGCGTTTTGAAGCTCTCAATCAGATACGAGTATAAGTATATAGGCATGTGGCAACAGTTGAGTGAAATTATTTTCGAATAGCAAATGTTCTGCCGGGTCCAGTGTGGCCATACCCAAATATATTTCACAGCTAAATCAGCTTAAAAATAATGCTAAAAAAGCTAAAAATGATATTAAACTGCTAAAAATTAATGCAAAAATTTTCGTTGAATTATATATTTGTTATTTTAGCTAACTAGACTATATATGGCTAACTATCTAACTAAGGCTATATATGGACCGATATCGGAAATTTTCTGTTTCCTTCTTTTAAGCAAAAAAAAAAAAAAGTTGTTTAAGTTCGCTAACACGACATTTTCATGAAGAACCCGATTTGGGCTATATCTCGGGTATATATGGATATGGACTTTTTTTTTGCCTTTTAGTCACTATGCTTAATGAGTGTGTGAAGTTTGAAGCAAAACAAACAATTTTTATTTTCAAAAATGTTCTTACAAAATTGCAAAAAAATTGAATTTTTTCGGAATTTTGAATATATATCTCAGCCCGATATTACTGAATTCCAATAGCAAACCCGTGAACCGATGGGGTAAAAGAATGTTGAAAGAAAAAAGTTTCTAAGTCTAATGGTTTTATCAGAAACGATATTTCAACAGCTGTACGTATGTCCGAAGGACAGACGGACATCGCTTAATCGACTTTTCCATCAATTCTGATTCAGAATATATACATTTTATAGGGTCGCAAATAAAAACTCTAGAAATTACAAACGGAATCACAAACTTATATACACCCTTTACATTTTTGTGAAGGGTATAAAAACATAACAACAGCTTTTTTCTTAAAGATTTACTTTAACAAGAGTCGAATTTAATGATTGATTATGAATACAGCCCATTAGCTTTTAAACTGTTTTCTTCCCAAAAAAAATTTGTATTTCTTATATTAAAATAAGATTTTGGCAATCGTTCTCTCTAAGTTAACATATAAATTGATCTATATTTTGAATATTCTCAAATTCAATAATGCTACAAATGCTAAGTATATAATTGAAAAATGCTAACTGCTAAATAGAAAATTTGCAGCTAAATTAGAATAAAAAATGCTAAATTTAGCCGCAAAAATGCCAAAATGGCCACGCTGTCCGGGTCATAAAAAACATTTGGACGCCAAAATCTATCTTATATATTTCATTTGGACTTCTCTTCTAGCACCTCTACTTTTCTAGTTTCAATTGCGAAAAATGTTTTAGAGATATTTAAATATTAGGTGTCTTCCACAAGGTCTCGGACAAGTTCAGACTAATAAGAATAAGTGAGAATAAAAAGCAAATTACTCCCAAAATTTAGCAAATTTAGCCAAAACTGCATATTTATCCAAATGACAAAAAGACCATGCTTGTACATTTTGATATACTAATACTGCTTATTTTCTTAAAATAAATATATTTTAGAGATTTTCGAGACTGTAAACCAGGGGTGCCCAAAAGTTCTATATTGAAGAGCAAACACTAATACATTGAAGGAAGAACTACTTTTATTCAATATTTTTTGTTGTAAAAAGCAAAACATATTTACAAAAACAAAATTTACACTGATTATGGCTGTCGTCAGTGTTTACCAGCAAAGCATGCGAAAGTGTTGTTGCTTTACTCTTGTGTGTGTACAAGTTTTAGTACAAATTGTCCTAGTTGTAGTACAAGTTGTACTAAATGTAGTACAAGTTGCGCTAGTAGTAGTACAAGTTTCACTAGTTGTAGTACAAGTTGTACTAGTAGTAGTACAAGTTGTACTAGTAGTAGTACAAGTTTTAGTACAAGTTGTACTAGTAGTGGTACAAGTTGTACTAGTAATAGTACAAGTTTAAGTACAAGTTGTACCAGTTATAGTACAAGTTGTACTAGGTATAGTACAAGTTGTACTAGTTGTAGTAAAAGTTGTACTGGTTGTAGTACAAGTTGTACTAGATGTAGTAAAAATTGTACTAGTTGTAGTACAAGTTATAGTAGTAGCAGTGTAAGTTGTACTAGTTGTAGTACAATTTGTACTAGTAGTAGCAAAAGTTGTACTAGTAGTATTACAAGTGGTGCTAGTACTAGCACAAGTTGTGCTAGTTGCAGTACAAGTTGTACTAGTGGTAGTACAAGTTGTACTAAATGTAGTACAAGTTGTACTAGCAGTAGTACAAGTTGTTATAGTAGTAGTACAAGTTGTAGTACAAGTTGTACTAGTAGTAGTGCAAGTTGTGTTAGTTGTAGTACAAGTTGTACTAGTTGTTTACCAGCAAAGCATGCGAAAGTGTTGTTGCTTTGCTCTTGTGTGTGTACAAGTTTTAGTACAAATTGTCCTAGTTGTAGTACAAGTTGTACTAAATGTAGTACAAGTTGCGCTAGTAGTAGTACAAGTTTCACTACTTGTAGTACAAGTTGTACTAGTAGTAGTACAAGTTGTACTAGTAGTAGTACAAGTTGTACTAGTAGTAGTACAAGTTGTACTAGTAGTAGTACAAGTTTTAGTACAAGTTGTACTAGTTTTAGTACAAGTTGTACTAGTAGTAGTACAAGTTGTACTAGTAATAGTACAAGTTTAAGTACAAGTTGTACCAGTTATAGTACAAGTTGTACTAGGTATAGTACAAGTTGTACTAGTTGTAGTAAAAGTTGTACTGGTTATAGTACAAGTTGTACTATATGTAGTAAAAATTGTACTAGTTGTAGTACAAGTTATAGTAGTAGTAGTGTAAGCTGTACTAGTTGTAGTACAATTTGTACTAGTAGTAGCAAAAGTTGTACTAGTAGTATTACAAGTGGTGCTAGTACTAGCACAAGTTGTGCTAGTTGTAGTACAAGTTGTATTAGTTGTGTTACAAGTTGTACTAGTGGTAGTACAAGCTGTACTAAATGTAGTACAAGTTGTACTAGCAGTAGTACAAGTTGTTCTAGTAGTAGTACAAGTTGTACTAGTAGTAGTGCAAGTTGGGTTAGTTGTAGTACAAGTTGTACTAGTTGTTTACCAGCAAAGCATGCGAAAGTGTTGTTGCTTTGCTCTTGTGTGTGTGCAATGAAGAACGACAAAAAATATTTAAGACAAACTTGTTACGGTATTTTTCATTGCCAGCGCTGAGTGCAGTACGTGTGTATTAAAGAGCCCAGCTCTATAGCTAAGCGCTTTTACAAAAACAATTGAGCATCAAGCGCATAAGCCTGGGCCTACTGTTTTAAACTTATAAATTCATAAAAATAACGTGATTTTTAGCTGTGCCAACCAATTGCCTTCAATTCATTTTTAAACAAAAACTTTTTCCAATTCGCAAATTTTCTGCCTTATTTTTATACCCTTCACAAAAATGTAAAGGGTATATATAAGTTTGTGATTCCGTTTGTAATTTCTACAGTTTTTTTTTGCGACCCTATAAAGTATATATATTCTGAATCAGAATTAATGGAAAAGTCGATTAAGCGATGTCCGTCTGTCCGTCTGTCCGTCTGTCCGTCTGTCCGTCTGTCCGTCTGTCCGCTGTTGAAATACCGTTTCTGAGAAAACCATTAGACTTAGAAAATTTTTTCTTTCACCATTCTTTTACCCCATCGATTCATGGGTTTGCTATTGAAATTCAGTAATATCGGTCCACGTATAGCTGAGATATATTCAAAATTCCGAAAAAAGCCATTTTTTTTTGCATTTTTGTATGAAAATTTTTGAAAACAAAAGTTGTTCGTTTTGCTTCAAACTTCACACACTTATTAAGCATGGTGACTAAAAGACAAAAATTTTTTTTTTCAGATATCGGTCCATATATACCCGAGATATAGCCCAAATCGGATTTTAATGAAAATGTCGCACAGGCGAAGCTAAATAACCTTTTTTTGCTCAAAAGCAGTTCTGGTAATAAAATTAAGTTACATAAATATGGAAAATGAAAATTTCCGATATCGGTCCATATATACCCGAGATATAGCTCAAACCGGGGTTTCCATGAAAATGTCGCGTAAGCGAACTTAAACAACTTTTTTGTGCTCAAAAGCAGTTCTGGTAATCAAATAGGGTTATATAAATATGAAAAATGAAAATTTTCGATATCGGTCCATATATACCCGAGATATAGCCTAGACCGGGGTTTTCATGAAAATGCCGCGTAAGCGAACTTAAACAACTTTTTTGTGCCCAAAAGCAGTTCTGGTAATGAAATAGGGTTATATAAATATGAAAAATGAAAATTTTCGATGTCGGTCCATATATACCCGAGATATAGCCGAAATCGGGTTTTTCATGAAAATGTCGCGTAAGCGAACTTAAACAACTTTTTTGTGCTCAAAAGCAGTTCTGGTAATGAAATAGGGTTATATAAATATGAAAAATGAAAATTTTCGATATCGGTCCATATATACCCGAGATATAGCCTAGACCGGGGTTTTCATGAAAATGCCGCGTAAGCGAACTTAAACAACTTTTTTGTGCTCAAAAGCGGTTCTGGTAATAAAATTAGGTTACATAAATATGGAAAATGAAAATTTCCGATATCGGTCCATATGTACCCGAGATATAGCCCAAATCGGGTTTTTCATGAAAATGTCGCGTAAGCGATCTTAAACAACTTTTTTTTTTTTTGCTCAAAAGCAGTTCTAGTAATGAAATAAAGTTATATAAGTATGGAAAATGAAAATTGTCGATATCGGTCTATATATACCCGAGATATAGCCTATACCGGGGTTTTCATGAAAATGCCGCGTAAGCGAACTTAAACAACTTTTTTGTGCTCAAAAGCAGTTCTGGTAATGAAATCAGGTTACATAAATATGAAAATTTTCGATGTCGGTCCATATATACCCGAGATATAGCCCAAATCGGGTTTTTCATGAAAATGTCGCGTAAGCGAACTTAAACAACTTTTTTGTGCTCAAAAGCAGTTCTGGTAATGGAATAGGGTCATATAAATATGAAAAATGAAAATTTCCGATATCGGTCCATATATACCCGAGATATAGCATAAACCGGGTTTTTCATGAATACGCGGCGTAAGCGAACTAAAACAACTTTTTTTGCTTAAAAGCAGTTCTAATAGCAAAATAAGGTTATATAGGTATGGAAAATGAAAATTTCCGATATCGGTCCATATATACCCGAGATATAGCCTAAACTGCGGTTTTAATGAAAATGTCGCGTAAGGGAACTTAGACATCTTTTTTTGCTTAAAAACAGTTCTGGTAATGAAATAGGGTCATATAAATATGGAAAAAGAAAATATCCGATATCGGTCCATATATACTCGAGATATAGCCTGAACCGATTTGTCCAATAACATTTTTTTTTTTTTTTGCTGAAAAGCAGTTCTTGTTATGAAAGAAGGTTACGAAAATAGAGAAAATTAAAATTTCTGATATCGGTCCAGATATACCCGAGATATAGCCTAAATCGGGTTTTTCATGAAAATATCGCGTAAGCGAACTTAAACAATTTGTTGTACTCAAAAGCAGTTCTGGTAATGATATAAGGTTATATAAATATGGAAAATTAAAATTTTCGATATCGGGCCATATATACCCGAGATATAGCCTGAACCGATTTTTCCATTAAAAAAATTTTTGTTTTTTTTTTGCTGAAAAGCAATTCTCGTTATAAAAGAAGGTTACTAAAATACAGAAAATAGAAAATTCCCATATCGGTTCATATATAACCGAGCATATTTAGGTCACATTTTTAATATACTATACATATTCGTGACTATCGTGAAGGGTATTTTAGATTCGGCCCAGCCGAATATACTACACTCTTACTTGTTCAATTTCAAACATATCGCTCCTTTATTGCAACATAGTCATAACGCAAAAAAGCTTGTTTCGAGAAAAACACATTTGAAAATTCTAGTTCCCATACAAGTCTTAGAAAATTTTTTTTAGAAAATATCTCCTCAAGGAAACAGTTTAAAGGTTTTTTTAAATAAAATTTTGGCACAATGTAAAAGGTAGTACTGTTAACAATTCTGCATTGTTAACTCGAAAAGCTAATTTTTTGAGATATGACTATGTTGCAATAAGGGAGCGATATGTACGTAAACCAAAAATAACTGATTATTGAATTCTAGTCCGAACTTATCCAAAGAAAAAGTTCATGTATTTTTGTACAGGAAATGCACAAAATGACTCTCTTATTTTCCCTCAAAATTACACAAAAACTGTTACGCAGTATTAGCGATGCCAGAATAAAGTTTTTCCCTTAATTTTTAACAAAAATTAAGAATGTGTTATAAAAATAACACTTTGTGAACATTTTCACATAAATCTTTTGAGATTTGTCTTCGACTCAGAAAAGACTACAAAGAGCAAAGCAAACGTAAATGTAAATTATTGTGGCCCACTTTCAAGTCATTACTTGGAAGCACATTTCTTTTAAACCTCTCATTTTTCAACTACATCCATTCATATATATATTCTTTATATAATTTTTTTTCAACACTATACAAACTCTCACGTTTATTTTATAATGATGTCAACTTTTGAATCAATTGCTATAAAGCAAAGAATTAAAAATGTAGAGAAAAAAAAAATTAACACAAATACAAAAAAACCATTCATAACACCAACTCTCCGCTGTGGGAAAATAAAATATTTTGTTTCTAAATAAAGACAAAAGTTAATATTGTTTAAATAAAGAACTTTTCATTAAGCACTTACCACCTTTAAATTTAAATCAAACAAATATAAATGAGATATGCGGTAATGCAACATAGTCATAAATAAAAAAAGCTCGTTTCGAGAAAAACACATTTCAAATTTTTAGTTTCCATACAAGTCTTACACAATTTTTTTTTAGAAAGTATCTTGTAAAGGAAACAGTTTAAAAGTAATTTAAATAAATTTTTGGCACAATATAAAAGCTAGTACTATTAAAAATACTGTATTGTTAACTCGAAAAGCTAATTTTTTGAGATATGACTATGTTGCAATAAAGGAGCGAGATATTTTATTTTGTTTTTAATAAAATTTAAATTTTTAACAACTTTAAGAAACTCAGGCGTGTTTAATCTTTTGCAGCAGCTTGCTACCATTTACCAAACACTTACATTCCTTAATCTTTTTTACACTTCTTTTTTTTTTATGTGAAAAATCAGTATTCCCTGCTACAGAAGCAAAATCGCATGCAGGTGGCACCATCATCAAAAACCACTCCCGTCTGCATATTACGCACAAATGCTTGCAATCGTGTGTTAGTAATCGTTTCCAAAGTCATTGACGTCATATCTTTCTTTCAATATCATCTTGTACGTTTTCATTATGGTAAAATCCGTAAATTCATTGCGATTATAAAAACCCAAACAAGAAGTGCTTTTTTAAAAGCAATAGTTTTTATTTCCTTTTCCAGGAAAAGTCATTTAGTCAGTCCAACGACCAGCAAAAAATTCAGCACGATAACCAAACTGAAGTAATATGACCAATAAGAAAATATTTACATTCTTCGTTTTTTTTCTCCAGTGGTTGTTGTGAGGGTGTGCGGGTCCACATGGTGGGCAAGTGTGTTTGAGTGCATGTTTGTGTGTGTGTGTGTGTGTTTGTATGCGTAACCACTGAAATATCTTTCATTTTAATGGATTTTATACCTCCTTAATGTGTTCCGGGTTTTGCTTCGTTTTCTCCGATTTTCTTTTTTTTTTGTTCGTTCCTCTTCAATATTGCTGGTAAAAATTTTTTTCTCATGGTTGGCATTTCACTCGGAGTGAGTAAAACCGTCAAATCTCATGACAGGAGTAACAAGCTGTATTTACAGCAACACCAGCATTTTTAATTGTTTGCATCAGCAGTAAAAGTGTATAAGTTATCAAGTTCAAGCTGCAATTTAACTACTTATTTGGAGTCTTCATGTCCATTTATTTGCAGACAAAGTGGTTTTTCACTGTTCACGTGAAGTGCAAAGACAAGCAATCCCTTGGAAAACTGGCAAAATGGGATTTGATATAAAAAGGGTTATTGCTTTGAAAGTTTTCTAGTTTTCTAGTTTTTAAAGAAAAAATAGTAATAAATAAATTTTAACTCTACAATAGAACGTGTATATTGCTTAATGTTTTCTAAGAAATTTGTTGTGGTGTATATAATGGGTGATTTTATAAGAACTATCGGAAATTTAAAAAAAAACAAATAAAATTCAGAAAAATGCATGAAATATTTATTTGGATCGATAGTTGGGTCGATATAATTTAATGTTTGAAGATTATTTCATGCAAATGTTGGCCCCGGCTGCGCCTCAAATGGTCCATCCGCTTAGTCCAATATACAAAAAAAAAAAAACAACAACTAACTGTGTTTAAGATTTGTATAAGCTTCAAAGCTTTTAAGTAAATTCAGTTGTTTATTTATTTTACTTGCTTCAGTAAACTTCTTGTGAACATTTCTAAAAATTGTATCCTTAAATTAAATAATACTCACACGTATTATTTTCTCATTCTTTACAGAGTTTTCGTTCCTTTAACACACATTTGTGAGAAATCGTGCTTCAAAAGGTAAGTGAACATAAATTTTTTCCTTCAAACTAAAATGCCAACATTTTATTCAAACTAAAACTCGTTTAGGGAATATGTTGGCATAATCCTTTAGAGAGAAATACTGAAAATGGCAAATGTATAAATGTAGAATTCATACATATGTATATAGAAATCCAATATATTTCAATGAAATCAATCTTTTTTCTGTTTCCATTTTGTTCTATTTTAATAATTTATAATAGATCAATCATTTGCATAAAAAAAAGTATTCAACATAAAAATTCATCTGGGAGTTGATTACCTTCAAGAGAAGGACTTTTATATATCTATATATACAATATATACGAGTATATATTTTTTTTATTTTCTTTCAATTTACTTGCTTAACGGAGTGAACAAACGAAATTTCACAGCAACGGAAGAGTACAGGGATAATGGAATTATGTCAGTTAATGCTGTGTGACTGAAAGTACAAACTTCAAAATGTCATTGAACATAATTTTTTTTTTATCATTAAAAAATAGTTTTTTTTTTTTGTAGCAATTTATGTAAAGTAAAGCGAAAATAAAAAATTATGAGCTTAAAGTTGCTGCTTTTAAAGAATAATGATACAGCGTTGCACATGTTAACATGTTTTTTCTTAATTGCAAAACTTGAATAGTGGAGATGATATTTTGTTCAAACATACGAGTACAACATAAAGTATATTAAAACATAAATAATAATGATTTTTCACAAGTTAGCTTTGCCAGGTAGTGTTATTACAATAAATACAAAACCAAACAAGTAAGAGTGTAGTATATTCGGCTGGGCCGAATCTAAAATACCCTTCACAATAGTCACGATATGTATAGTATATTTAAAAATGTGACCTATATATGAACTCGGTTATATATGAACCGATATCGAAATTTTCTATTTTCTGTATTTTAGTAACATTCTTTTAAAACGAGAATTGCTTTTCAGCAAAAAAAAAAAAAAAAAAAAAAAAAAAAATATTAATGGAAAAATTGGTTCAGGCTTTATCTTCGAAAATTAGTTTTTTTTCGCCACGCCTACAAATATTGCACTTTTAGTATTTGGTTCACTGTGCCGTCATTTTTATGATAATTTTATATCGATATTCACGGCTTTGTAAGGGCTATATTTCTGCCTCTGATAGGTTTTCACTATCACGGCAAATTCTTGCCATGAGTATTAAAAACTCGATTTAAAGTATGTAGATAGTCATGAGTAGAATTTGACGTGCTAATGAAAACAGTACTGCAACCTTTGCAGAGCCAAAAACACCGATATATAAAATGTTATGATCGGACTAAAAATAGGGATACAGTGAACAATATACGCGGTAGGTGTGGTAAAAAAACTAATTGAAAAAATTTTTTTTTTTTTAATTATCTTTATTCCTAGCGGATGACTGACACAACTTTGTTTTTCGAATCATTCTACTGTGCTTGGTACAAAATTGAAAATTTGTTTTCAAAAGCTTTTCCCCCGTTTATTACTTCACTTTCCACATAAATTTTATGTGTCACTGATGCATGTGGACGTTATCAGCAAATACATCTTATTTTTCACCCCTTAATGTTTTTACGCTGTATTCTATATTCAGAAAGAAACCCAAACAGCACAACAACAAAAAAGTACAAACAAATTAAAATTCAAACCATGACAAAAAGTGTCGGCGACTTCCACTTTTTGTTCCAAATGGAAGAGTGGTTGTTGGTGCCAGGTCGCTGGACATTTATGATATTGTAAATAATGTAAAAAATTTATTTCGCAAGTTTTACTCGTATAGACGTGAAGGCAGCAGGTTCATTAAAGAGAATTAACTGTTTGCTGTTACATTTGTTCTGTAAATGTTTTATTCATGGCTTATTATTATTTATTAACTTTAATTTATCAAATGGTTTGCTTAAGAGTAGAAATTAATTTTTAATAATCACTTAAATGAATGCACAGTTCAAATGAATTTTAATTCACCAGCACTAATTGACAAAAATGGTTGCCTAATTCTTTTTATTTGTATTTTTTTTCCTTTAACAATTTTTTAACTGTCATTTGACATGACATGCAAAAATGTTCTTCCTTCTTCCTGTTACTGAAAATGGTTGATTGATGGTTCCAAAGCAAGTTTTAATGTCTACTTAAATTAACTTTTTTTCTGACGTGTTAGAATGAATGGAAATTTAAATTTATTGCTCAGAATTTAGCTCACATGTGATTGATTGTTGAATAACAGCTGCTTGGCAACAGATGTTTGCCAGGAATATAAAACAAACATTTTAAAAATGTTGCTTATATTTTAATTTGTTTGAAAAAATTGAAGAAATTTTCGATATCAGCCCAATTGGGTGGAAAATATATGGAAATATATGAAAATAAAAAACCAAAAGTAAAAAAAAATCCTTGAAAATATAGTAATCGCATTATTCTTTAAACACTCTTCATTCCTCATTTCATTTCTTTATTTTTTTATCATTTCAATTTATCCCGATTATTTTTAAAAGTAATCAATCACTGAAGAAATGTTTACATGGTAATACAAGTGCTTAGATTTGTCAAAAATTTATGTAGAATGAGAAAAACTGTATTGTAGAAGAGAATACAAGACGTACTGTATGCTCATCACGCCAGTGCTGTATTTTTAAGTTTAAAATTACAGCATAAACAGGGTGTTCCAGAATTCAATGTAAAGCTGAAACGGATTGATTGTAAAAATCTATCCCATACAGTTTAAAATTACGGGAAAACTGTAACCAGTGGCTGTCTTCTGTAACTCTCGCCACGAGTAATGCAATTTTTTAAAATTGCATGTCGGCATCCTTTTATATTTTCTGGCATTTCGAACGTAACGACGTAATGGCTTTGGATAGTTTTCGATATGAGTTACAGACGCAGTTTTTTTTCACTTTTCCAGAAACGATGGAATAATTTGTTTCACAAGTTTTCGACGCGAGAATTTCTCGCCAAAGTTACAGAACACAGCCACAGTTTTATACTTTTTTTTTTAGCTTGGACCAGTACTCAGGGGATGACCCCTATATATGCAGTGCATTGTACCAGAACTAGGAAAATAGGTTATGAGGAGGGGGAAAGAGGGAGTAGTGTTTGTGAACATTTGACTTGAACTTTCCAACGTTATAACAGACTTTGAAATCATTGTACGTGAAACGAATGCATTTCTGCTTTTTGTAAAATACAATGAGTTATGCTTTTAGGTATTCCCGTTCTTTCTTTATTGTTTCAACATTGTCATCGAAAATCGGTTCAGGCTATATCTCGGGTATATATGGACCAATATCGGAAAATTTCATATTCTGTATTTTGGTAGCTTCCTTTTATTACCAGAACTACGTTTAAGCAAAAAAAGTTATTTGAGGTCGCTTACGCGACATTTTAATGAAAAAATCGGTTTGGGCTGTATCTCGGATATATATGGACCGATATCGGAATTTTTCATTTTTTGTATTTTAAAAACCTTTTTTATAAACAGAACTGCTTTTAAGCTAAAAAAGTTTTCTTCATGGCAAAATCGGTTCAGAATATATCTCGGGTATATATGGACCGATATCGGAACTTTTCATTTTCTGTATTCGGTAAGCTCCTTATATTACCAGAACTGCTTTTAAGCAAAACAAGAGTTTTAAGTTCGCTTACACGACATTTTCATGAAAACCCCGGTTTAGGCTATATCTCGGGTATATATTTACCTACATCGGAAATTTTCATTTATATAACCTTCTCTTTTTACCACAACAAAAAAATTGTTTTATGAAAAACTATATCTCGGGTATATATGAGCCAATATCGGAAATTTTCATTTTCTGTATTTTAATAATGTCCTATTACAACCAAAACTGCTTTTATGCAGAAAAAAAAAAAAAAAAAAAAAAATCATGAAAAAAATCGGTTTAGACTATATCTCGGATATACATACATATGTGGGCCGATACCGGAAATTATCATTTTCTGTATTTGTATAACCTTCTTTTCTTAGCAGAACTGCTTTTAACCAAAAAAAGTTTAAAAAAAAAACCCGGTTTAAACTATATCTCAGATATATATGGACCGACATCGGATATTTTAATTTTCCTTCTTATATTACCAAAACTGCTTTTAAAAGTTGATTAAGATAGCTTACGCGACATTTTTATGAACAAATCGGTTCATACTATATTTTGGGTATATATGGAGCGATATCGGAAGTTTTCATATTCTGTATTTTAATAACCTAGTTTTATTACCAGAACTACTTTTAAGCACAAAAAAAAAGTTTATATTCGCTTATGCGACATTTTCATTTCAGAATTTTGGATATATCTCAGCTCTAGGTATCTAATTCTAATGGTTTTCTCAGAAACTGTATTTCAACCACCAACAGACGGACATCGCTTAATCGAATTTCCTATTAATTCTGATTCAGAATATGTATACTTTATAGGGTCGCAAATGAAAACTGTAGAAATTTCAAAGGGAAACACAAACTTATACATTTTTGTGAGCGGTATAATAAGAAATATATTATTGAAGACGGTGCCACAGGACATGCAGCTATATAAACAATTAAATTACTGCATACAACATTTCCGGCTTATGTACTCTCTCGTTTTGGTGATCACAATTGGTGCATGCATTAAAGGTGGAGATTATTAAAGTGGTAAACAAAAGCAAACACAATCTTACGCTCATTAGTTTAGTCGTCAATGAGACAGGGGCGAATGAACATGTGCACGGGTGTATAAATTTATTCCTTGTTTTTTCTCTGTATTTTGCGTATTTTTTACTTTTTGTGATATAAAATTTATTAAAAATACTAAAAACATAAATTCATATATTTATTCTTTACTTTTAATTAAATTGTAATTAAAACGATTTTTTTGATTTGCTTATTTTTTCTCCCAGTGGAAATTTATTTACACTCAGAGCGTAACTATGGATTTCTCTTTGAGCATCACTAATTTAGTCACATATGTATATGCAATCTGGTCATAGAATGATTCAACAAATAAGCTATTTGCCCCAGTGGTATTTCATAAATAATTCTATACCATGTACTTTATGATTTAACAATAACTACCAAATCATGCGTTAATTTTACGTCACCCTTTATAGTTTATATATAACTGTGCTATTGGACTAAAAGTCCCAGCTTAATGCATAACAACTTTGTTAAGCGTATAAATAAAATTGTAATTTTTATTCAAAGAAAACTTTTCCAGAAGAAAGTTTTTATTAATTTTTTTTTTTTTTTATACAAGTTGTATTCATTTTCCTTTTACGGTTTTCTTTAACTTCTAAAGTTATATTTCTTTCGCAAAGAAAAAATGTTATTCTCTTAGTTTTACGTTTATTAAACTTGTGTGTAAATGAAACCCTTAAGCATGTGTGCTTTAATACGCAAAGAATGGCCATAACTTGTTACAACTGTGAACACAAGTCGTTAACACGCAATCAATTAAGCAGATGATTACATTTTGAATATTTTTATAGCATTTTTTTTATATTGGGCGCTTGTTGGAGATGTGGCATTTTTGTAATTCTTTCGCAGCACGCGTCATCACTTGATTTGAAAATAATCACGTGTGATTGCGTGAGTGTGAATTAAATTTAAGGCATCATATGTGCAGAGAATATGCTACGCACTAGAAAAATATTTGGTTTTTTCGCAACGTTTTCAAAGAGATTCAAAATTTCTTTGGGAAAACATAATATTCATATTTAAGTGAAGTGATTTCTATTTCAACTTACGCAATATAATATTTAGACAACGGATTAATGGCTCATTTTGAAGTCCAGTCCGAAAAATTTAAAAGCTTTTCATACAAATTTTGTAGTAATGGCGTTTATTTATGTTGTGTAAACTGGGCATTATATAACTTTGTATGTTTTCCAGGTATTTTGAGTACCGGCGTATATTTTTTTTATCAGCCCGATTTGCTGAGAAAGAATACTATAGCGACAGCGTTATTATTTCATAGTTAAATGCTACGAATAGTATTACAGTGAACGACGAAATTCGCTCCACAATCTTGTGCATTTGTGGTGGCATATTTCTGCAGTTGCAAAAGTGACATTTTTGGGTGTATTTTGTTA
This sequence comes from Thecocarcelia acutangulata, assembly GCA_914767995.1. Lineage (NCBI taxonomy): Eukaryota > Metazoa > Arthropoda > Insecta > Diptera > Tachinidae > Thecocarcelia > Thecocarcelia acutangulata. Next base: position 90,318,219 of record OU612098.1, on the reverse strand, counting down.
GTGTAAAGTAAAAATATACTCCACTATTTTGCAAATGCAATGATGCAAGGCTATTTGCACAAGATTGTGAATAGGGCTAATGTTTGCGGTGCAGTACGATTACTCGTTGCGGGACAGAAAAATAAACATAATACAACGAAAGACGGTTATTATAACTTTTTTTGTGCATGCATTTTCTAAAATTTTGTAAAAAATTTACTGTTTGCATTAACTTTTTTGTAAAGCAGTAAATAAAAAAAATTATAGCTGTTCAAAAAAAAATCAATATTCGTATTATTTGATTTTATTTATAATATTATTTTTTCTAAATTCCTCCAGCTAAAGGATGATAACAAGCTGTTATCGAAATATTGAAAATAACAATTGTTAAACATTTTTTATAAAAAACAACAAAAACAAAGACCTTTAGCTGGAAGAATTTAGAAAAAATTTTTTAAAAAAATTGTTTATTTGCTACGTTGGTTTTATGTGTGGAACTACAAGCCATGACATATACTAACAGGAGATGATGAGTAAGATCCTTAAGGTACATTCATTGAGAAACCCGTTCAAGCTAAAGCATCTTTACTTCAAAGTTTACTTTATTTCGAATACATTTTCATTTACTTTTTAAAAGATCTAGCATATAGAAAAAAAAATTTACACAAAAATTTAAATATTTGTTTTTTACGAAGCAAAAAACGTTTTCTTCTTGTTTTTTCGTCTCGTCCATGAAAACGAATGTTTAATCTGAGCTTCAAAGTTGCAATTTCTATTACAGCTCAAAGGAGGAAATGCAAAAGAGTAAAAAGAAAAAAAAAACTTTAATTAAATAGTCATCCCAGTGCAGACTCGCACAGATTGGAAAAGTTGTCATAAAAAAAACACATCTGAACTTTAAGTTGTTAATTTAAAAAGCAGACTCAATTGGTTGCTAGCGTAGTGTGTGTTCAGCAAATATTAATGGTTTATATATATTTGTACGTTATATGTTTTTTTTTTTTTTTTTTATTCAATGGAAGATGTTAAAAAATTCATTTGAAACTGAGTTTCTTTAAAAGACAACTAACTATACGACAGTAGTAAACAACTTAGCTTTTTTCAGCATTTTACTTATTTTAAATCGAATGTTTAGTATATAGAACACAGGCGAGCAACTCGTTTAAAAAATTGGTATGAAAAGCACGCAAAATATTGACTAAATAAACAGAACTAAATCACGACACAATCAATTTAAGACAAAGTATGAACAAAGCTTATTTTTTCCTAATTTTCATAAAAATGGTTTTTGTTCAAAAGTTCAGTTATAAAAAATATTCAAATGAATTCAGCAATCAAAGACACTGAAAGATGAGGATGCGCTAAGGCAAAACCTTCTCCCCGGAGGAATCAAATCACAGTGGTAAGCGTCATTGATTTACATCACCATCTGCCTTGACGGTCTTATCTGATAATGGAACAACTTCATTATTCGCCCTGCGCCCCTTGTTGCCATATAAACAAACCCTTTGTGGCAGACGTCTTAACGCCTTCTGTATGCAATTACCCTGGCTGTCAATGGAAGACAAGCCATAATGAGTTTTTGCATCGAACCCCATAAGAAGTACCAGCCCAACTATCACTGTTTCGTCGTTACACTATAGACAAAATTCCCTTGGGAGTTATTAGCCCCCAAAAACTGGCATGCATCTTAGTTATCAGGGAAACTAATTTCCCTTTCCGCGATTTTAGGTTTAAACCACAGCCAGAATATTTCAGCCAAGATGTGGGCACCCGGGAGCTGGGTGTTTTGGTTATCTCCGTTCTACCAATTAACCTATGGTAACGGCTTCGGAATTCCAACACATGATATAAGTCATGCTGCTTCCTACAGTTTAATTTGAAAGCCCAATTAAGGGTTCCGGAAGTCAAACACTACATAAGTCATGCTGTTCCCTAGAGCTCTATTTGTTACAATAAACGAAGAACTTCTACTCCCTGCTATGCCTCAAAACCTTCTCCCGGCGGGACTGAAAGACTAGTGCTGAAAAATAATCGAAGAGAAACCATTTTTAAAATAATTTTTCATCATAACGTGTCCTTTTGATTATGGTCTAAAATCCGTTTTCCTTGCTTTTCCGTTTCTTGTATATCAAACGGAATTTTCGGATCTTACAGCGGTGGTTCATTGTCTTCTAGATATTGTTTTATATTTATTTTTCAGGTTCAAGTTCAAATCTGGCTTCAGCCAAGAAAATTTTTCATTTTTTAATTCTAACAATAATTGCTTCGATCAATAACTCTTGAGCAAAGAAAGTAGACAAAAAAATATAATACTAAAGCTGGGGTACAAGTAGCTATTTCATAGTTCCTACACTACTCATCGGCACCCACTAGGATTCGAACTCGGTATCATCTAAGCATGATGTATTTTAATGAGGCCACTCAATCAACACAGACACCATGCTCTTTATTTATCCTTCATCTATATTTGTCGCATATGGATCACATAAGCAATTGTTATATGTATATACGAGGTCTGATTAAAAACGTTATTATCAATTTTTTCAAAAAGTATTTATTTATTCATCAATAACTATGTATACTGTCCCCTTCAAAGTAATCATAGCCACCCACGATTCGTCACCAGTTATGACATTTTTGAAGAAATCTGGATCGTCGTTGACGATGTTCAACAGCTCCTGAGCGATGTCCATACATTGTTGTTTTTGCTCAAAATTTAGCAATTTTGGAACAATCTTCCTTAAAAATTGGTTGGCATGAGCCGAATGATATGCCAACACCTCTCTAAGAGTAATTCGACGATTACACAAAATCATTTTCTTCACTGCTTTAATGTTTTCATCGGATGTTGACGTGCTCGGGCGACCAGGACGAGCATCATCATTGACATCTTCTCGACCTTCCTTAAAACGATTATACCGCAAGTGAACTTGTGTTCTACTCATAGTAGACTCGCCAAACGTCACAGTCAACATTTCAAATGTCCTTGCGCATTTTTTCGAATAGTAAAAAGTTGAAGAGTACACCAAAACACGACTAACCTTTTTATCTGTCGAAAACAAATTGATAATCCGAAAGGGCTGATATTGCTAACATATATAACAGACATGTATACCAGCATAACAGAAAAACAAATGCGAAAATTAAACATACGTAACTCACGAAATTCGATAATAACGGTTATTTTGTGATTAGGCCTCTTATATCTCTACTGTTCTTCAAAATCTAAAAGAGACGTATCATTACAACTTTAATAAAATAAAGAGAATTAAAATACTTCTTTCAATGTAAAGCAATATCTACTCTCGCAAAAGAAAGTAAAAATGCAGGCACTTTTCCCCATATCTGTTTTCAAAATATGTGATATAAAAAATGTCAGCTCCATTGGACATTCCTTATAAGTTATTTTAATTTTTTTTTTTAATGACCGAAGGAAATTTATCTATTTAATTTTATTTTTGAAGAATATATTTTTTAAAAATTTCATTATTGCACATGACAACTTTTGATATTAAAAGGAAATAGCTTTTTTTCTTCAGTCTCGTTTCCATTATGAGCACACAATATGCCCTCAGATACAAACAAACAAAAAATAAACCAGAAGAAAAAAAAAAACGTATGAACAGATGCAGCAGCGGGGCAGCTCACAGACACAAAATTACAACAAATATCTGTTTGGTAATTAAATTTATTGTCCAAAGCAATAACGTTAGAAACCGAAAGGCAATCAAGTGAATTTTTATCTTTAAACAGCTGCAAGCAACAGAAAACTTTAAAAGAGCAAAGGATTCATACTGTGACATTTAATAACAGATTTTAGTAAAATGTTTAATTTAAAATGCAAACATGTATGAAATTGTTGGTACATGTTGAACAAAATTGCGATTTTTGGGCTAAAAAAGCAAATTTGTGCTAACCAATTCTGTCTTATATAAAAGGGAATTGAGATTATAAGTAACTCAAAATTACTTTTTAAATAAAATATAGTATTTTTCAAATAAAAAATAAGATTTCCTTTCAAATAAAATATAGGAGTACCGCTCGTTCAGAGACAGCAAACGCTGTACAAACAATGCGGACAATTAACAAAATGTATATGTGATTCACTATGAGAAGAATATAGATAGAGAATAATTAAATGGCTCGGTGGCTGAGTAGTCAATGTAGCAGTTCATGATACGTCATGTCCCGAGTTCAAATCCGAAGGGGTGCTGACGAGTTGTCCGCCAGCTAAAGATTTGATTATTATTTTTCTTGTCTTCTTGAATCAAAAATGATTGATCACAAATATTTGTTACTAAGTAACAAATATTTGGAAATTTCAAAAGGTCGAATAAAATAATAAACACATTATTGATCACAGCAAATTTGTATGGTAAAAAATCCTTCTTAAGAACAAACTTAAGAAAGGAAAAACTTGAACTAAAGCCCGATGTACAAATGTACAAGCCAAAAATTTAATTAAAAATATAGGAGTAGTTTATTAAATTATTTATATAGGAGTAGTTTATCAAATTATTATTTGTAGTGTGACTGGTGCAAAAATAAAAAAAAAATGTTAAACATTTTGCGTTTTGTTGCTGGACTACCGGCTGTGCTGGCATGATTGCGGATGCTCCGGCTTTGGCTCGCCGATCGGGGGTGGTTCTTGCAGGCCAATCCAGCTCAATGTGACTACAAGAAAAACATGCCAACCTTTTTGTATCAGAGCCAAATCAAAACAATGTGTGAGGCCCGAAAGTGAATGCTGAAAAAGAAAAAAAAAACACTACTCTACCGAATACTAACCTCACCCTCTCAACTCGCCGCCTCGTCACTAAACATTCGGCCGACTGGTGTTGTTGTCGGCCACGCCAGGCCTCCCTCTGAAATCATGATGGATTTAACCATTATGGTTTCCTGGCGCTTTAAAATTTTTGGAAACCATCCCTAATGTGGTTCAGTCACACCCCGCCCCTACAACGGGTGTAAATAGTAATCGAGGAATCATAAACTTGTAGATAATAGTATTGATCACACTGATTATTCTATTGTTGAAGCTGGTATGTGAAACCAATTAGTTTATGTACCGGAAACGATGTAAAACAAATATGACACTTGGAAAATTCCTATTGGCTCGACTTGCCAGTGCGAAGAACTTTACAAAGTGGTAAGTGTAGATAGGTAAATAATTCAAATAAAGTGGTAAGTATCAGGTAAGTAATTAAGGTATTATTATATATTAAAAAAACAGGAACAGAAACTATAATTCTTCACAAAAAACTGCGTTATCAACTCATTGGCGTCATTTTCTTCATAATCCAGATTTTGGGGGTACATCTATATTAAAAAGGGAAAATTATTGTAAACGTAGATATATGTTAGAAATGTTACAAATAACTAATGTACCGTTAGAAAAAAGAATGAATTTTAAAAAGGATATAGGCGGATTGGCCCAAAATTATTGACATTTAATATAAATATAAGAGTAGAAACAGGAATTAAAACGTATAAATAGGTTTTTATTTTAGATTATTTAAAAAATTTTTCATTCTTTCTTATTATAAAAAATAATAAAAAAATATATACTATGAATAATGTTAATGTTACTACTGTTTTTTAAAAAAAAATTTTTTCTCAATGTATAATTTGTTTTTGTTACATCAATTTGTTTTCAATTATATAAAAAATTTCTAAACAAAAAATTTTGAAATTTTTCTTAAGAAGACACACAAGGGGATGTCGAATTTTCGAAACAATAAACGAATAATTTTTACAACAAGTGACGTCAAGCTCATTAAACAACAATTTTAATATAATTTGAACATAATCTTAATCTACATTCAAAATTCAAGTTATATATGTTTGCAAATTCAAGTTCATTTAAATTGTCCATATTACTTTGGACACATGTATATATTAAAAAATCAACTTTTAAAAAAGGAATAAATATCTTTTCAAACGCTTTCCACTTAATTTCGGGAAAATTTACTCTTCAGAAAACCCCTATTTATACGAACTTGCCTACAATAAAACCTCCTTTTTAAGTAGTACTTTTAAGAAAAGTGTGTATCTTAAAATATATCGTTACATCGATACCCATCCCTTTTACGCATATACATAGCTTTCATAGAAACACCTTTATAAACAAATGTTTATATAGACAATTCAATTAACTGTTATTATATTGATAGTTCTACATCTGGATATAGTTTACCTATCCCTTTTACATATAAGACTTTTGTTGCTAGCTTCCATAGAAACATGTTTATAAACAAACGTTTATATAGACAATTCTAAGATATATTGTTACTTAAGATTTTATTAGTCCTTTTATATTAGATATTTTAAAAAGTTTTTGTGTAGAAAATTGTTCTAATTAGTAAAAAAAGAACTGTTGTTATACCGATATTTCGACATCCCGATGTATTTTACCCATCCTTTTTACATATAAGACTTTTGCTGCTAACTTCCATAGCAACATGTTTATAAACTAATGTTTATATAGACAATTCTAAGGTATATTGTTACTTAAGATTTTATTAGTCCTTTTATATTAGATATTTTAAAAAGTTTTTGTGTAGAAAATTGTTCTAATTAGTAAAAACTTAACTGTTGTTATACCGATATTTCGACATCCCGATGTATTTTACCTATCCTTTTTACATATAAGACTTTTGCTGCTAGCTTCCATAGCAACATGTTTATAAACTAATGTTTATGTAGACAATTCTAAGTTATATTGTTACTTAATACTTTATTAGTCCTTTTAAGTTAGATATTTTAAAAAGAGCTTGTTTAGAAAGTTGTTCTAATTTACAAAAAAAAAAAAGAACTGTTGGCAAAAACCATTCATGGCCATGTAACGCTGTACAACCAGTTCTTGTTACTTACATTTTTCTATTATTGTTATTATAACCACTTAACGGAATGCCCCCATTAATTCTTAATTTTGAAATGGTCCAAGTTTATCATTTTATCACTATTGTTGGGCAACTAGAAGACAATGAAAAATATGATTACATTATTCCTTGCAGTTGCAAAATTCCTTTTTTAATATTAACAAAAACTCTCATTTTCTTATTTAACCTGGTGGAATGTAAAATAATGGCTTTTTAATGGACGGTTTGAAGTTCTCACTTGCAAACTGAGCAGCTATGAAATTCTAACTGAACCAAAACTAGAAAAATGATGCTAAAAAAACGAAAACATTATAAAAGTTATTATTTAAATAAATAAAAGTTTATTCTGTGTAAATGTTTAATGAACTCTTTATGTGTGTTTATTTCTTAAGAATGGTTGTTGCTGTTGTATCTGCACAAGTATAAAATTATTTACCCTTTATAAAAGTATAAGGGATATCTTGTCTATCAGGTGACATTTTTTTACTTGCCCTTCAGCAGCTGAAGTTTTTAATGCGGCAACTGTGAACTATTTTATTGCACTTTTTTTTATAACAACAATAAAAAACAGCAGAGTTTTTATTTTCGTTTGATACTTTTCCTTGAGCAATGTATCCTGTGGTTTTTACACTCAAGAAATAATTGTATAAAATAAAAAAAAGAGTTTATTACTCCTTAACGAACCTTTTAGAAAGCTTGCTTTTATATGGGCGATTCTCAGAACAAATGCCCTTTTCTTGCAGGATATATTATTTTTAAACAACTATTTAAAATAGACAGAATAGTAATAATTTTGAATGACCTCCTACAATTACACTATTTTTTTTAGAAAAAATATAAATACTCGTATATAATTTCTTTGAAGAAGACACACAAGGGGTGTCGAAATATCGAAACATTAATAGAGTAATAATTTTACAACAAGTGACCTCTAGCTCATATAAATAGCAATTATACATGCATGTTCTGAGAAACGCAAATCGCTTAAATTTAGCGTTTTCGATTTGAAAACGCCAAATAGGTGTTCTGAGAAACGTATAACGCAAGAAATATGGTTTTGCGATTTGAAATCGCCAAATAAGTCTTCTGGAAAACGCATATCGCTTAAAATTGGCGACTTCAACTCGCATGTATATATTGAAGTGAACTGATTGAACTTGCTAAAACTGAACTTGCAAAAGGCAATAAAATTCACAATTAAAAAGGCAATAAAATTCACAATTAAAATTTAATATGTCTTCTTCAATCAAAATTATTGATCACAGCAGATTTGTATTATAAAAAATCCTTCTTAAGAAAAAAACTTAAGAAAGAAAAAACCTGAACTATAACCCGTTGTACAAATGTACAAACCAAAAATTTAATTATAAAATTTAATATGTTTTCTTTTTATTTCAATAAAAAGTTTAAAGAATTTTACACATTTTCATTAAGAAAACTAAATTGAAAAATTTGTCAATTTTTTTTTTTCGTTTTATATAACTACCACATACATATGTACGTATGTAAAACACTATGTTTATTTTTTCGGAAAAAACTCCTAAACGCCAGTAAACCGCGCGTTCCTCAGAACACCTAAAAATCAATTAAGCGTTTTTCAAAACGCATTGCGGTTTCAGAACGCGTGTTCTCGGAAAATGGCTGATAAAAAGAAATAACGATAATTCCCACATAATTTGTGTTTTATTCAAAATCGACCTCTTAAACTGCCACCTCAACAAGCAAAATTACCATTACTGGTCGGCCAGAACCCGCTACCTTCGATTAAAATATCAAAAAGCTTTGAATTGACCCAAGGTAACTGTTTGATGGACCATTTTTTTCAAAAATTCTCGTGGCCAGAACACGAACTTCAACGGTGAAAATTATCGATTACGGAATTCTTTATGCAAAACCTGTGAGCTCATCCATCGTACTTTTCACATAACTATTTGCAACAGAATGGGGCACTTGCACACACAGTCAAAACTGCGATGAATTTGCTTCGGGAAAATGTCCCACAAAAACTGATCAATCGCTTTGGGAACCACCTTACGGCCACCGAGGTCATCCGATCTAAGTCCCATGGACTTTTCTTTTATGGAGCTATCTCAAAGAGAGGGTTTATAAAGACAATACACAATTTCTTTTGGTTGTAAAGAAAAATATTCGTGGAGAAATCAGCTCAAGTTTAGTGCAGCGTTGTGGCGCAGAACACAAGGCTCTATTTTGAGTAGTAGGTTCCACTCAACGGAAGATATCTGCATGACATACTTTTTAAAAAATAAAGTCCGTATTTCCATTGCATCATGCTTTTAATAAAACTTTGTGATAATTATTATGATTCTTATCTAAGTTTGAATATATAAATGTGCTACCAGACACACTGTACAATTGAGTAATCATAGGTAGAAATGTCAAAATTTCATTTTTAAGGCGTTTTTTTTTTCCTTAAAAATTTAAATTTACATATGATTAGCCATTATTTTTAAATGCTGGCCTGATTTTAAAGAAGTGTTATATATTTTACGCTTACAAAAGCACACAAAATAGTGTATAAAACAATAAAATGCAATTAGCGTTTTAGTGTTGAAGTGCTTTTATACCAAAGCTTGCTGTGTAGAAAAAACCAACGTTGGCATTACTAATTTAAAACACATATAAGTATATTAACGACGTAAGTCCGCTTTTAGAGTTTGGAAATTGAAAGGTAGACATTTTTCTCATTCTGCTTTGAACTTGCCGAAACCTTTTAGAGTTGCGAAATTAATAGACAGACAGAAATTTTTCGTATCTCTTTTCTTTCTTTTTTGTTGTTGTTGTTTTTTAAGCACAGCTAGTGTATTTATATGGAGTTGATGTTGATATGAGAATAATAATATGAAGCAACAACATGAAAAAATGAGAAGAGAGGCAACTTCAAACGAAAAATGTCTTAAAATGTCTAGTACAGTAGAGGTTTACCGCACTCTCTTCCTCTTAAACACATCGCCTACAAACTTCGTCTGTCTGCCCATCAATTTCTCATCTGTAAAAGGGGACTAAGTAATTGCTAAGAAAAATTTCCTAACGTTGTATGCAAAAATAATTGTTAGCTTACCAATCGTTTAAAGTTGAATTGGGTGCACTTTAAATGTACGTTAAAAAAGACATTTGTCTTGCCGATTGTTATTATTCTTCAAAAACACAATATTGAGAAACTTTAAAAATAAAAGATATCATTATTTTTATTATATTTATAAATTAATTGGAACATTATATTTTATATGAACTAGAAATATTAATTTTGAAAGAAAAATATAAATAACATTTATGTTAGTGATGCACTTTCAATCAAACGAATACAATTAAAATCGTTATTCGAATAATAAAAATGTTTCCAGTATAAATACCCCTATTAATTTTTCTCAATTTAATTAATTTACTAGATATTATATGTTAATTATTTATTAAAGGTAAATCTAAGAACTGTTTGTCAAAAATATGTTATTTTATGTAATAATAATAATTTTTTATTTTTTAATTTTGTTTTTCGGTTTTCGAATGTTAGTTTTCATACATCACTATTCAAAAAACTACAACTGAACATAACGGCGTTGCCAGAACAAAACAATTAACTTCCTTACTACAATTAAAAGTTAACGTACTGTTTTTGCATTAAAATTTTTGACAAACGTATGGTAGTGTTAAAGTGTTTGGTAACTAATGTATGCGTTAAAACTCAAGTAAGATTTTTTTTTTTTTTGGATATAGCCCTAATAGTTGACAACCTTTTTCGCCCTTTTATGTTTGTTTTTGAAATGGTTATCAATAAATTATTAAAACTTGAATAATTTTTTTACATAAAACATAAATGTAGGTCAGTATAAGCTAGCATGCAGATTAGTAAAAAGGGCAATATCTTACCCTGTATTTGGAGTTGAGCGCAAAATATGCTGCATATATTTCTCTTCTTCCTGCCGCATATTTAGAAAAGAACACGTTTTTTATTTAGACTATTGCCTACTTTTTAGAATAGAACATAAAAACAGGCAAAGGGTACAATAATTGTAAAATTTTTGTTATAAAAGAAAACGCCATTAGTTAAAAGGAATGACAATAGTAGAAATTTTAATAAATTTGAATAGAATATTTTGTTCCTTGTAAATAATGGTACGCTACTGGCAAAACTTACTGCTTTTGGTGTCGGTGATGACTTCTCTCGGTTTATAACGAGCTTTCTCAGAGACCGCACTATACGAGTTGTTATAGATGGGGTCTCATCAAACGAGTTCAAGATTAATTCAGGGGTACCGCAAGGCTTCGTTCTTTATCCTACTCTATTTCTTATTTTCCTCAACGACCTTCTCTATCATACTTACAACCCAATCCACTCTTTTGTGTTATAGGCCCAGCCTACCACAGATCGCTGCCAAGAGGCTAAATATGAATGATTCACTGAATAGTGATCTTCGAATTAATCTCCGAATGGGATCGTAAAAACAGGGTTGCTTTCAACGCTCGTAAGACCTAATTTTGTTTATTAACACACAAACAAACGACCGCAAATGCTGTTTCATCTGTACTCATGGATGGTATAAATATTGAGTAATCGGATGCTCTTGATGTTCTTGGAATGTAGATAAAGTGTGATGTTCGCTGGACTGAACACATTTTTCATGTCTCTATGTGCCTTGGTTTTTTGAAACGGTGTAAGATGTACTTCACTCTATCCGACCTTCTTACTATTTATACCACCTTTATCCGACCGAAAATGGAATACAACTCTCATGTTTGGGCCGGTGCCTCAAAGTCTATTTTGGGGTTACTCGACCGTGTACAGGAGAGCATCGACGCAGTGTGGAGTGCGTTACTCTGTTCTATCGTTACTACAATGGATTTTGCTCTGACGAGATTAGGGATCTTGTCCCCGAAACTCGCACATTTTTACGTAGCAAGCGCTCATCGTCTAGAGCTCTTCCATTTGTGGTCGATTGCCCGGGGAATTCGTTTTTCAGCCGTACGCATCGTCTGTGGAATAAGTTGCCTGCAGACGTGTTTCCTGTCTGTTATGGCGTTGGAAGTTTCAAGCCAAATGTTCACAAACACTACGCCCTCTTTCCTTCTCTTCACAACCTACTTTCCTAGTTCTGGTATAATGCAGTGCATATGTAGGGGTCATCTCCTTACTTTTCTGCAAGTTTATATCGCATTTCGCAGTATTTAGATACATTTTTAGTTCAGTATTAAAATACTTTTGACAAGTTGTAGTCCAAAGACTGCTGCCGTTAATGTTTTATTCATGACATTCATTCAACTTTACTTTCTTGGAAGAACTTTGCCTTAGTTCAGCTATCTTTTTACAAGAGTGAAGAAAGATACTAATAGACGGTTTTAAAATTAATTACCCAGTAGTCTTGCTGTTTCTCTATAAGCAGAAACAATACAATAAAGTTGCTCATTAAACACCTTTTCGTAAAAGACAGCAACGAAAGTTGAATAACTAAACAATAAAGAAATGCTTACCAGTTTCTTAATGCGTTCTTAGATAACAGGTTCGCTGAGAAGCAAAAGAGATACACAAACCATAAAAAAATATATAAACTTAAAAAACACTAAATTCGCCTAAAATTTGTCTTAAAGTTGATTTATGTTTCCAGTTAATGGCACAAATTTACGAAATTAATTACAGGTAGAATGGCAAACATAAAATTTAAGTTGTTTAAACAGAACTATTATGAACCATCCATCAACTTTGTTACAAAAAGTTGCCCATTAGAAATACTTTTCTATTTGTTATAAATTTATATGACTCAAAGAAAAACATACTCAAATAAGTACGTCGTTCTTTTATGTGAATACATTTAGTTTTGCTCCACTTAACGACATTTATAATATTTGACCAAGTTTTTCTTTTTCTCTAACCCACTTACTAGTATGCACATATGTTTTCTTCTGTTTGTTATCTGCTGTCTTTAACTCAATTTGTCAACTTTATTTGTGTTTAATGTAGTAACTCTTTTGTGCCACATCTTTTTTGTTTTGCTCTTTGGTTTTTTGGGTTCTGCAGATTGAAGCGTTACTAAACTGAATATAAATTATGTCTTTTTCTGCATTTAATGGTTTTGAACTGAAGAGAAATGTACTTTTTCTTTACTTCTGCTATATTTCTTTTTATCTTTCTATTTCCGTTGTTTTTCTTCGCATTTGTCAATTTTGGCAAATTTATTGCAGCTCAGCTACTAGTGGTCATTATTTTTGACAAAATTTTGTGGTTAAACAGTAGAAAATGAAGTCATTTGTTAAAAGTTTTGTTTTTTTTTTGTCTACTTGGTGAGAAATAATTTTACTTTGAAATTTACTGCTTTAAAAGTGTTAATAAAATAGGGAAGATAAACAGTGTACTCTCTCTTAAGCAGACACCTCAGGGACTGCAGAATTTGTCTGCTTATGACAAAAGTACAAAAAGTATCGCGGGTGGTTCTACACCAACATGCCCCCGACAATTGCAATCCTTAAGGACAATACTCGATACCAAAACGAACAGTTAGCAACAGAAATACTGCCGAAAGTTATGGACAATGTGGTAAAAGGGGAACACGTGTGTATCAACACTGGCAGCAGCCACTTGGCTGACATCATATTTCCCAATCAACAGAAAATAATAAACAGGTCCAAATAAACATTTCCAACACTCAAAATAATTTTTTTTATTAAGAAAGCAGTTATTTAAAAGAGAAATTAGATGACTAATTTTGCGTCACCTTGAACGTGCTTTTCTTTACCTGAAAAAAAAGGCTGGGTGTTAAGAGATTTGGTGGGACGGCTTTGAGCAAAATTATTATTTAGAAGGCATAAAAGGCTTAACTAAGTCTGTGGATCCAAAAGTAGATTATGTATGAAGAATATATGGGGATTATCAAACAGTTATGAAATTTTCTGTTGCTTTTCACAAAATTGTTCAAATTTAAACTAGAAATATATGAGCAGTTGACACTATACAAAGTCAGCGCGTTCAGGCTTGTTGTTTTTGTAATACGATCTTCGAGAGTTTTGCGTCTTTTTTTTTTTTAGCTTGGACCAGTACTCAGGAGATGACCCCTACATATGCACTGCATTGTACGAGAACTAGGAAAATAGGTTATGAGGAGGGGGAAAGAGGGAGTAGTGTTTGTGAACATTTGACTTGAACTTTCCAACGTTATAACAGACAGGAAACACGTCTGCAGGAAACTTATTCCACAGACGAAGCGTACGGCTGAAAATCGAATTCTCTCTGTAATACGATTCCCCGGACAATCGACCACAAATAGATGAGCTCTCTAGACGATGAACGCGTGCTACGTAAAAATGCGAGAGTTTCAGGAACAAGATCCCTAATCTCGTCAGAGCAATATCCATTGTAGTAACGATAGAACAGAGTAACGCACCCCACATTGCGTCGATGTTCCAGTGAGTCAATAGAGTTGGATACCCTACTGTCACCGATAAGCTTCTTCGCCCTCTCCTGCACACGGTTGAGTAACCCCAAAATAGACTTTGAGGCACCGGCCCAACCATGACTGTTGTATTCCATTTTCGGTCGAATGTAGGTGTTATAAATAGTAAGGAGGTCGGATGGAGTGAAGTACATCTTACACCGTTTCAAAAAATTGAGGCACTTGAATGCTTCTTTAGAGACATGAAAAATGTGTTCTGTCTACCGAACGTCACACTGTATCTTCATTCCAAGAACTCCAAGAGCAGCCAATTCCTCAATATTTATACCAGTCATGAGTACAGATGAAGCAGCGGTCGTTTGTTTGTGTGTTAATAAACAACACTGGGTCTTACGAGCGTTGAAGGCAACCCTGTTTTTACGACCCCATTCGGAGATTAATTCGAAGATCACTATTCAGTGAATCATTCATATTTAGCCTCTTAGCAGTGATCTCTGATAGGCTGGGCCTATAACTAAAAAAGTACGAGTGGCAAATGCTGCTGTCATCCGCGAAAGAGTGGATAGGGTTGAAAGTTTGATAGAGAAGGTCGTTGAGAAAAATAAGAAATAGAGTAGGAGAAAGAACGGAACCTTGCGGTACCCCTGAATTAATCTTGAACTCGTTTGATAAGACCCCATCTATAACAACTCGTATAGTGCGGTCTCTGAGAAAGCTCGATATAAACCGAGAAAAGTCATCATCGACGTCAAAAGCAGTAAGTTTTGCCAGTAATGCAGCATGCCACACTCTGTCAAACGCTTTGGAAATATCTAGAGCCACCACCACTTACTCGCACTGGTTAACGGTTTGCCTAAACTAACTATATTGGCTTACAGTTTTTTAACGGTATTTCGTTGTTAACCACGCTGCAACTTCCGATGTGAAGGCATAGAAATCGTTATAGTTCGATTTTCGCATTTTTTCTGTTATGTTGGTACACATCTCTTATATATGTTGGCAATATCAGCCCTTTCAGATTGTCAATTTGTTTTTGACAGTTATAAAGGTTAGTCGTGTTTTGGTGTGCTGTTCGATTTTTTTTTACTAAATTTCTAATTCTAATTCAGGGTTAGAATTACTCCATCAGGATTAGAATTATTCCATCTTTGACAACTTTGTTTGTTAACATTGTCGTTTAAATCAAAATGTGCCTCGTCGGACATAAATATGCAGTTCAAGACGTTTTTATTCTCTGACACCATTTGAATGATCTTCTCACAAAATTCCAAGCGAATCGGGAAGTCTCTAGGGTTAAGTTTGTAATTGAATCATATATGCAAATAAGTTTAAATCTGATACCCATTTGAGCAGATAAGCTCCTTGTCAGCAGCTACAGCGGCGATAGTTTCCTGCGATCGAATTGAGGGATCTCGATGATAAGACCTTCTTGCGATTGCGTCACGCTCGGCAAAATTCTTAGCGAGCCTCATTATAGTCCATCTGCTAGGAGGAGTGCTACCAAACGTTTGACTATATTCTCTTTGGAAACAATGGACTCTAAAACGTGAAAGCGTTGCACTATACAAATTCTTGTTTCATTGTCCGATTTCTCCATTTTAGTTAACTTTAAATAACAATCTATAAAATAAAGTAAAAATGGAATAGGTTAGTTACACAGAAAATAAGTTATTAGGTTTTTTTTTTTGATAGCAGCTTTCATCAGCTTTGCACACTTGCCTTGATTCATACTTTACCTCAAAATCGGAACGATTGTTTTGGCGCGAAGTCTTCATGCTACCAGAAAAGTGGGAAGAAGTAGTGTTATTATAATAAATGCATTTTTGAAGCAAAAAAAAAACAACATAGAATTTGATTATATAATTATTTTTTTAAGTATCAGTAATACTCTAACAACTGCTATACTACAAAAATTAAAAATTAATAACACAATATTTCTATCAGTGTATTGCCACACCAACCATTTAATTTACAACAACTTTCCCTCTTCACTTTTTAACAAAGTTTTTTCTTCTTCTTCTTCTTTATATTTGCAGATTTTTCCTGCTTCGCTTAGTTAAATTTGGTAAGTTGTACATAAAATTTGTAATGCAAAACATTATGGTTTCATTTTCTTTTTCCAAAAACATGCTCTTCTTAACAGCAATTGAAGTACTCGTTTTTAAAAAACACCTTAAGCAAATGTTCAGTATTTTCATGGCCTATTTTATTTCAAATAAAAGCAAAAAAAAAAAAAAAAACTTTTCTTGTTACTTGCATCCTTTGCAAAATATTTAAAAAACAACAGCAACAACATTATGCTTTCGTACTACGTCCCTCTGCAACAGCTGTTGAAATAGAAAACGGAAACAAATTCCCAGTCATGATTAATTCAGTACCAATGACTTTTTTCTTGCAGGACATTTCTTATATTATAAGTACGGCACTCAATTTGCTCACATATTTGGTACAAATTTCATGTTTCAAGAGAATATATATTTTACAAAAAGTTCTTTTTTTTATTACTGTAATACAAATTTATTTAGTTTAAGCAAGATGGTATTCTATTCCATTTTTCGTTTCAATTTTTATTTGGTCAATAATTAAATTTACTTGAATAAAGTCACAAGGATCCCTAAAGAAATGCCTTTTGTATCAAAAATGTACATAAATATGCAGAAATATAGGGTGGTTCATAAGTAATGATTTAGTTAGCAAATAAATTTTGCAGCTACTTTTTTTCGAATATTCGTCTTAAGCTGTTGGAAGGTACTTTGCTTATTGACATTTATCTTATTCTTTAGGTAACCCTGAAGAAAAGAGTCGGGTGAACTCAACAGCGGGTTAAAATCAAAAAAGTTCAATATTATCCGATTACCAAAAGCTTCGTGCAAGACAGCCGTGGTTGTTTTAGCCACAATTCTCGATTGTTCTTAATTCAACTTTGACTGGCATTCGAGCTGGGCTCACATCATTTTAAACAAGCAATCTAGAAATTGTGGAATGCTAGTTGCATTTTCTACATCTGAATGATCACAGACTGGTTTTCAAAATAAAATTAAAGAACTTTTTTAAGCTGCGTTCTTCCAGCAAAGATTCTCCAAGTCTACACGCACAGAAAAACCAATTTAGAATATTGGTGTGGCAACGTTGGTATTTACACTGTCATAATTTGAATTGTTGTCGCTAGCAGTTTATCGTTTTTAATATAGTTTACTTCACATAGTAGCATTGATATTTTCACATTTCTATTATTACAGTTCTATCATTTTAAAATATGGTTGCATGCAATAATAATGTTTTAAAAAATTTGAGTACAACAATATATTTTGTAATGTCCAAGAGTAGACTATTTGTCTTATGGTTAATGTGTGTATCTGTAATACATTTGCATTTACAAAATAAACTATCTATTGCTGCTTTTGTGAAAATTATTGACATGTGCATTTACAGTAATTTTGAACAAATCGCTTTTTTGTATGCGAATTTTTATTTTAATTTTAATAATACTAAAAATATTAAGAGAAAAATAAATATTCTGGTGAAAACCTTGGTAAAATACACTTGCGAAAACAAAAAGGTTTGGACAAGAATTTATATCTACAGATATATGTATGTATGTGTTTTCACGTATTTGAGTGTATGTGTATTTTTGCAAATATACGAACCAGAGCAAAAATGTACTCGAATCGATATACCCAAAACACAAAAATTTGGCTAATTTTATTAGTATTGTATTATCATATTCTACTTGTAAAAATATCGATTAAAAAAATAAATTACAAACAATTAAGTTTTTTATTCGCTATTTAAGCTTCTAACATTTATACCAATAAAAAATTATAAATAGCTTGTTTTCTGTGTTTCCCAGCTATCTATATGTCGACATTTCATAGGAACTACCCTAATCATCAGTAGACTTTGGAAATTTTTGAAAGATATTCTCAATCATTCAACTTTATATCCCAACAATCCAAATAAATTGCTGAGATTGTTGGGATATAAAGTTGAATGTTTGAGAATATCTTTCAAAAATTTCCAAAGTCTACTGATGATTAGGGTAGTTCCTATGAAATGTCGACATATAGGAAACACAGAAAACAAGCTATTTATAAGTTTTTAAGAATAAATTACAAAAAAAGCAAGTTTTAATTATAAAAAGAAGTCATTTGTGTGCGTACATATGTGTACTTATGTAAACATAATATTGTGACTTTCATTACTACTACGATTAATCGTAACAATAGAATTACCAATTTTTCAATAATGTAGGTGGGAGTGATTATATTAAATAGTTGGGTATGACAGTAAAATTTTAATTTTTACAATAACAGTGTTAGCTATGATACAATTACTATAACTGTTACCAAATATTTGGTTATATACTATAATTTTGGTTCTTGGCTGTGCTTAGTTATGTAAATAAATTTCAGATTGAAACTTTATTATGTGGTTGTGTTCCACCTTATAACTCAATCATAGTGTTTTGCCCTTGGAATATTGTCATATCAACCATATTTTTTCTTCTACGTGTATACAGAAAACCCCCGTAAATAACTTAATTTCATTTAGGTCAATACCCAAAGAATACTTTTCACTCATGCAATGCTTTGTACCAAAACTAGGAATATTCATTATAGGCAAGCAATTACACGTAGAAAAAACATATAGTTGATACAACAATATTTTAAAGGCAACAGACTATTGTTGAATTATATGGTTGTATTTGATAATATTATATTGTTATACAATATCTAAAACGCCATTGAGGTTCACCATAGTGTTGTAAAATATACTATAAGTAACTATACTATATTTTAGTTCAACATTGTTATAATAATAAGTAACCATAGTATTAATTAAAGTTATCAAGTAATTGTTATACTATATTTTTATACTGACCATTCATAGTTTTTATCATATGTTACATTATTACATTCATTAAGTAATCATACTAATATCAGAGATAGCTTTATTGTAATAGAACAATATTTTTATTACAATTAGCACAAATATATATGTACATATAATAATTAATTACACAAAAAGGCTGCTTATAATGTATGTATTTTAATTATATGTATATATAATATAAGTTAGAAAAAACAAATAGTCGGATTGCATCAGTATAGAGTAAATGCACAAATTTCTGATTTAATGCTGAAATAGCCATCCGCTGAAAGAAAACGTAATCTTAATTAGGAATTGCGTCTGCAGTTACAATTTCAAAAATCTTACCCATAACCATAGTAATATGGTTGCATGTATTGTTGGATACACCGTACCTATGTTAAACACACTTACCTCTATATATTCGCGAATACTCAAGATTTATATTTTCCGCAATTTCACGTTTTGGCTCTTTTCTAGACAAATTTATTTCAATATTTTTAAAATCAAAAACACAAAAAACATTTTTTATTTCCAAAGATAAAAGTGAACTGAAAGAAAATTAAATGTCAGCGAGTAGAAGGAAAATATTGTTAACGACGACAACTGTGAAAATGATTTACATCAGTGCCTGCCTTGGCGGCCTAACCTGATGGTGGACCAATTCCACGGAGTGAATTTTTCACGATTCACCACCGCCCCCGTGTGGCTTGCTAGGCTCACACAGGTAGCAATTCTTGTCATATGATTGCGGTCATATGAACAACTTCTTGTTGAGGAGTTCGGGCTTTCTAATCCCACATGTATGCAGTTTCCCAGCAATCAACAGAAGACAAGGCTTAATGAGTTGGTAGGCCGAAGCCCACTAAGAGCATCAGCTCTTAAACCAACTCACTCGTCAAACCGTCAACACTGGTTCCTTACAGTACACGTATCTGTTGTATAGGTAACAGATCCTCGGGGGACTGTTAGCCCCCGAAAAAAACCACACACCAAACAATTATCAAGGATACTAACACTCCCTCCCTGCGTTTTAGGTTTCAACCACAGCCAGAACGTTTCAGCCAAGGTAGTCACCTCAACCATGATCAGCCCGGGTCGAACCGCAAGCAGAACTTGCCGGGGGCCATGCTGATACCCGTTGTGCCAATTTATATCCTTGGTAAGGGTTTCGGAAGCCAACACAACATAAGTCATGTGGCTTCCTAGAGTTTTGTTTGCCGCACCAAACGAGGGGCCCCTTCCCCTCTTTTCCCCGAAAAACAGAGCGCCTAAGTTAGGAATACGCCAAGGCAAAACCTGTTCCCCGGGGGCTGTTAACGACGACAATAGTAAATTTACTTTGTAATCTTACTTTTGTTGCATATAAATTATCGTATCATAGACATTAGAAAAACAAATAGTTTAGTATTGGCTGTGATAAAATCTATTGTTCTTTGGAAAACTGTTTCACAATTGCTATTATTGTATGCAACCACATCTTGAAATTTGTAAATGGTAAAAATAGAATAACTGAAATGCACACAGTAACATATTTACAGAAGAACAAACTATAATTAAACTGATAATAAGCTGTTTTCCACAGTAATTACTAATGTTATAGCATATATATTAATGTTGTCGCAACCATATATCAAACTGTTTGTTTTTTGCGTGTAGAGTGAGTATTGCAACCTTAGTACATTAAAATAGTAACCGAAGACGATACATCAATATTTCTCTGTCCAATCGAACATATTTGTAACCTTCAATTAGGATCTTTATATTCCGTATAGTACAGTAGCGGCTGGGCTTGCAAACAAATACAAATTTCGGTTGTACTTCAAACAGATTTTTTAGTATAATAAACGCTCAATGAAACACCCTTTTAAAGCTTTTGCATATGAGCTCTCGGAATATTAAAACTAGTTTAAAAAACAAAGAAATAAGAAGTCCTTGATTTTTTCTTCTTCTTCTGTTCCAATTATCTTTTTGCATCGTTATAGATATTTTTTTAATTTTATTCTTTTTTTTTTTTTTGTAGAGAATCTAAAAAATTTTATTAAACATACTGTCTGGTTCTCATAAAAACAGAATTATTAAACATATTGTAGAACAACAACTGAAGTGGTTAACTGCCGCAACTTGTTTGTCATGTCCTCATTTCAGAGAAGGCAGCAACTATTGTAGATAAACGTAAGACAAATTTATAACCAAATATTCAAATAAAGCCAGAGAAGCACCTGCACTATAAATTATGCTTAAGGATTATTCGAGTTTTTTCTATACATAATTTACCTTCTAAGCATTTAATAACCTCCTCTACAGCACTACACAGATGTTTCTATAAATTTTTTTTTTTTTTTTTTTTTAAATATAAATCATCCTAGAAATTGAGGAAAAATATGTTCATTTAATTTACTTATTTTTGCTCTATTTTTATTTATAGCACAGGCCATAACTATAAGTAGCTTTCGTTGGCTTTTGGACAGTCACGTATGTTTGTATGTAGGTCAGATGGCTATAATGGCAGCAAGCCAAAAAAAAAGCAAAATACTCTTATTAGAATATAAAACAGCATGCCAAAGCAATCGAAATATTAAACCGCTTAGACAAAACCAATTTAGTGTAAAATACAAACAATAAAGTCTATAGATTTTGTTTGTGAAAATTATTTTATGTTTATTAAAGGTTTATTTGAGGAAATTTGTCTAGAAATTAATCAAATGACAATTTAATAAATATAACATAAAGCTCTAACAAACTCAGTTATAGACTATTTACACTAAAGCGCCGCCAAATCTAGTAGATTTTGAGAAGATTTTCCATACAAACTTCGTGAGTAGATTTCGATAAAATCTCCTGAACTGTATTCAGTACCAAGCGATGCAACTGTGATTTTGTTCAAAAAGTACTTAAAAATACTACGCCACAACAAAAATAGGCCACTTAATGAGGTGCATTCAGTCTCTGATCAACAAAAATATAAACTTTAATATGGTGCATTAGGTCTCTGATAAAATTGATTTGTCAAACCCGCTTGCATAAATTATTTTTGTGAAAATGAAATCTTGCTAGATGTCAAAAAGCCGGTGGTGTAAATGATATAGATTTCGTTGTAGATTTTAATTCAGATCTACTACTATTTGAGTATAAAACTTAAAAAAAAAGAGTATAAAACTTAAAAAAATAAATGCTTCATATTTAACGAAATTGATTTGTTTTTCCAGGCCTGGTATGAAAAGTCAACAGCATTTTTATGATTCAGTGAAACTCTTTTACGAAACTTTTGGTTATCAGTAAAAGGTTATTTGTGTAAAGACTTGTTAAACATTAACATATTTTTAACTTAAATTATAGTTTTTATGTTGATTGCTTATAACAGGAAATACAAGTTTGTATCCGGTTTCGCAAATTGTAAAACTTTTGTGACTTTAAATCAAAAAAGCGGAAAACTATGTTTTTTTTTTCCACAATTTCAAACAAAATGCGACAAAGCAAATAATAAAAAGTTTTTAGACATAAGAACTGTAAATTGTTATAACAAAAAAGCAAAATGTAAAGTAAATAACTATTGGGTGATTCATGGTGAGGTTTGAACTTGTACACTTAAAATTATTTTTATTGGCTTAAAGCAAAATTTGCGGCATGTACTATCCAGTTGCATTAACAATAATTACGATCACGACGATTGTAGAAGATAATAAAGATCTATAAATAGCAGGCAACACTGCGTCAGGGAGACAGTTCAATTTTAAACTTTGTGCAAGACAGTCATAAGTCAGAATAGTAAGCAAGTCTAGTGTATTATATGATATATAATGGTATTAAGTGTGAATAAAATTGTGAAGTATTTTTGTAATAATTATATAAGGAAAAAGTGTTTTTTTTTTGTCTATATCCCATAGAAATGTGCTCCACCGCCTGAAACTTTGAAAAATGCTCTAAACTCTCGTACTCAGTTTATATCAGTACAAAGCTGGAACTCGGGCGATTTGAGGAACATTATTTTACATGCCTTTAAAAAAACTATACAGTCGTCTTAATAATGAATTCAGCTTAGAATGCTTGTCTTTTGCATGACCTTTGGAAGGTGTTTAAAGTCTAATACCATTTTTTTTTTCAAGATTAAGTTAAACAAATAACCATTAAAAATATTCAGCTTTTTAACAGAAATCCTTAAAGTAAAATCTATTGAAGCTCAAGTTTCAATAATATTGGAAGTAAATAAGTATGGCTACTATCTCCATACTGAATTTCTTTGCTTTCATCTCGATATGTTCATATATTATTCTTATTCATCATTCATCGAAAATATATAACATAAAATCAAACAGTTTCTTATCGAAAATAATATTATATACCATTTTAAGTATAAATTCAATAACTTAAATAATTATAACTCAGCTACTGCTATTAACTTGTATCGCCAGCCATTGACCGAAATGCATATACTCGTAGCAATTACTGAAAATAAGGTAAAGTTTCAAATTCCTTTCAGCTTACCTGTTTTCCAGATTGCAACTGTGAGTAAAAGATTTTCATCAGCAAAAAAAAAAAAAAAAACAAAATCACTTCTTTTTCAAATTCAACAATTTGTAATTTGAGGATAATGGCTACAAGAATACATGTTTGTTGAATTGCACAGAATTATTTTCATGTAACCCAGCAAAGAATATCCATGTCAAAGCAAACAATGATTTTTGCAGTTTTCCACTCATCTGTAGAGCATTGAACGCATACACGCAAAGAAAAGGCAGCTTAAAATAGGGTTACAGCAACATTAGTATATTTTTTTTTATTATATATTGGACCAGTACTTATATTGGACCTACATATGCAGTGCTTTGTACCAGGACTGGGAAAATAGGTTGTGAGGAGAAGGAAAGAAGGAGTAGTATTTATTAACATTTGACTTTAACTTTCCAACGATATAACAAACAGGAAACACGTCTGCAGGCAACTTATTCCACAGACGAAGCGTACTGCTGAAAAAGGAATTCTCTCTGTAATGCGTAGTACGATTCCCCGGGCAATCGACCACAAATAGATGAGCTCTGGACGATGAACGCGTGCTACGTAAAAATGTGCACGTTTCGGGAACAAGATCCCTAATCTCGTCACAGCAAAATCCATTGTAGTAACGATAGAACAAAGTATATATATCTACAAAATAAATAGTATGCCGGTAAATAGACACCAATAGCTTTCTACTTCAGTTACTTTTAATTACAAAACGTTCCCGAAACATTTAAAAGTGTCATGTTAAAGATTTTGTTCCTCGACTTTTCGTTTTTTTGTTTTTTTTTTTTTTTTTTGTTTGGTCCACATTTAGAAAATCTCGATATATTTTCGTAAAGCTGTAATTCTTTAATAGTTTTCTTTTGTTATACATTAAAAGGTATATTTTAATCTGAAGAAGTCAAAAAACCGAAACATACTCATATGCATATAAATTTGCGATGCTTACTTGTTAAAAAGAAATCAGTAGTGGACTACACGACTACAATTGCCGGTTACAGCATTTGCTATCGTGATGCATACGGAATATTGCTCATCGATTATCTTGAAAATGGATCAATAATCACAGAAAAGCGTTATGGTGCATTATTGCACGATCAATTAATTGATGAAGTCAAGAAAAACGAACACATTTAAAGAAGAAAAAAGTTTTCTTTCTTCAAGACAACGCACCGGTTCACACAGCAGTATATACTAAACTAAAATTACCACCTTATAGTCCAGATTTAGCTCCTACTGACTTTTTCCTGTTTCCAAACTTGAAAAAAAGGCTCACGGGGAAAAATCATCTCAAACGAAGAAGTGATTTCCGAAACTAACGCTTATTTTGAGGGGTTCCCAAAACCGTATTATTCAGATGGTGTAAAAAACTTGGAATATCGTCTTACTAAGTGTATTGAGCTATAAGGAGACTATGTTGAAAATAAATAATTTTCGGAAAAATGTTTTTTCCCTACTAAGGTAGCTTCATTATCAATCCGCCCTCGTAGCTTAACCAGTCAAGTATCGTTTATAAATGTAAACTGGGACTCAAATTTGTGAATAGGGCTTGAAAGAGTGGTTTCAGCAGGTCGTTTAAGTGTATTGCAATTTCGTCGAATCTCATGACAAACAATTCTCCCTGAATATGGTTTAACAACTTGGAGGCGCTGTTCTGCTGGGAGAGAGTTTCCATGATATCTGAAGAAAAATGATAAATCTATTGATAATAAAATCTTACAATGAATCACCCGATGTGCGATGTAAAGTAACTAATACCTTACAAGGATTAAGTAGTTTTTATTATCCGTTTGAAAGACCTTGAAATTGTTTGCTGGGTAACGAGCATAATAGTGTTTTCTGTTCTGTGCTTCAGGTCATGTTGTTGTATTTATTTGCTGCTTGTTTATGTATAGCTGAATTTAAGCCTGTTTATTGCAAACAATATTTTGCTCTCGAAAACCCCATAACAAGCACTCAAAGATTTAAAAAATTCTCCACTAACACACCCACACCCGCTCACACACATAAATTTAGCACAAATTGTAATGAAATTGAGTTCATCTTATAAGATTTGTTCTGGTTATTTTAGTTTTCCTTTTATGCTTGTCCTCCTTTTGCTTTACATTTGAGTTTACTGCTTTCATTACTGGTCTTGTAGATTTGAGGTTAAGTAAACAATATTTAAGATTTTCATATGCATAGAATCTACAGCACAAACCTTAAGTATTTTAAATATGCAAGAATAAGTGTGTGCATGAATGTGTTAGAGGGCATGCAGAAAGGAAAACTTTAAAAGGCCTTTCCAAAGAGTTTTTTTTTTAAGATATAACTCTATGGAAGACCTTATTTTGGGATTAAAGAGGTATTGCAGTACCCTGGATCTGCTTATATATAAAAATGTTATTAAAGCACTTTTTATTTTAAATCTCAATAATTTATTTAGATTGTTGGGATATAAAGTTGAATGTTTGAGAATATCTTTCAAAAATTTCCAAAGTCTATTGACTTTGGAGGAGGCAGCTCCTATGAAATGTCGACATATGGACAGCTGGGAAACATAGAAAACAAGCTATTTATAATTTATACAATATATATTTTTTATTGGTAAAAATAATTTATTTAAATAAAAAAACGTAACAATTGACACAAAGTTTTATAAAGACAACTAACTGATGGAATGGAAATGCAGATTTCTTTTGTTGAGTCGAACACACCATTCAAAACGGAGCCTTGTGCTCTGTGCCACACGCTGCAGTAAATTTGGTTCAATTGAGCTGATTTCTTGACGGATATTTTCTTTTAAAGCCACAAAAGATTGGAAATTGTCATTATAAACCCTTAATTTGAGGTAGCCTCAGAAAAAAATTCATGGAAGTTAGATCGGGCGACCTCAGTGGCCATGGGATGAGGCCAAAGTGACTGATCAGTTTATGGGGAACATTTTTTTCAAATCAAATTCTTCGAAGATCTGGCTGTGTGTGCACTTGCTCCATCCTTTTTTTTTTTTTTTTTTTTTTTTTTTTTTTTTTTTTTATTGAATCTTCAGAATGAACTAACAATAGGTATTCAAATCTTAATACTAAATATTAATAAAAAAAAAAAAAAAAATAAAAAAAATGTGCTTTTTACTTACGTCCAGCCAATGTTAGGACAAAAAGTTCTATTACGCGGGAGCAATATCGGTAGAATCACGTTCTGATGGTGGCAACGGTATCCCTTCTTCTCAACCGACTGTGGCCGCCAAAATTAAGTATATTACGTGCAAGAGGGTTTGGATGAAGTTCCAGTTTACTGACATACCTTGTCGCGTACTTAGAAAACTCCTCTTTTACCAGCGGAACATTCAGATCTTTATGAATTTGTGAATTTTTTACATACCATGGAGCTGCAGTAATCTGTCGAAGAATTTTGTTTTGTCGCCTTTGGATTTTTTCAATGTTTGACGCTGACGCGGTGCCCCGTAACTGAATTCCGTAGCACTATATAGGCTTTATATTGCGTTGTATAACAAAAGTTTGCAATAAAAATTATAAATAGCTTGTTTTTTATGTTTCCCAGCTATCTATATGTCGACATTTCATAGGAACTACCCTAATCATCAGTAGACTTTGGAAATTTTTGAAAGATATTCTCAAACATTCAACTTTATATCCCAACAATATAAATAAATTGTTGAGAATTTAAAAGAAAAATGCTTTAATAATACCTGTCAAAACACAAAAAACAAGCCTTTTCATTTATTGGTATAAATGGTAGAAGCTAAAAATAGCGAATAAAAAACTTAATTGTTTAAAAGTTTGCAATCTAATTTCAATGTAGAATTTCTGATCATAAGCCAATTTAGCTGCGCTGCTTTTATTCCTTTTCCATCCTTTTGAGCCCATGTGTGTGAAGAGTGCGGTTGATGAGCTCACAGGTTTGGCAAAACAACCTCCATAACCATTCGTTAGTATTTTTCACCGTTGACATTTGTCGCCTGACCTCGAAATTTTGAAAAAAAAAAAATGGTCCAAAAGTCTTCTGCGTATCCATGCAGTTGCCCTGCGACAATGCAAAGGATTTTGATGTTTTAATCGAGGGTTGCGGTTTCTTGAAGATGAAAGATGAGTAACGGCAGTTTTGCTTGTTGACTTGGCCATTTAAGTGAAAATGAGCTTCTTCGCTCCAATAAAAAAGTTTACGTAAATCAAAGTCACTTTCTTAAACGATTTGAGTTTTAAAAGTACGGAACCTCAGCTCCTTTTTTAAAATTTCATAAATAATCGCTCTTGGCTGCTCTCTTCCGTATTGAAAGTCGCAGATTTTACGAAAACTGCTTTCAACCATGTCAATGTTTTCAGGAGTCGAAGAGTTTGTGCGGCATCTCTGCACCCACAAACGAATTAAATTTTCACTTGGTCCATCACGTATTCACCGAATGCCGAACTTTGAACAAAATTATCCACGAGCAATTACCTACATATCATTATTCGTAAAAAATGTATCCGCAACGAAAGCGTAATGCTCACTCGACCACTGCGACATCATGACTGACAAATCCGCACAATCGATAATTCTAATGGCGCCATCCTCCACCCGCACCGTTTTTGTTTAAAAATATAAATGTGCCACTAGACAACCTGTATGAATATGTATATTTTCTGACAATCCTTTAAAATGATAAAAATGCAAAAATACATACATATATCTCTTCAATAAATAAAATTAAAAAATGCTTCAATAAACTATAATCATTTGAACATAAAAAACACTTCAATTTGAATTTTAA
Organism: Thecocarcelia acutangulata; assembly: GCA_914767995.1. Taxonomy (NCBI): domain Eukaryota; kingdom Metazoa; phylum Arthropoda; class Insecta; order Diptera; family Tachinidae; genus Thecocarcelia; species Thecocarcelia acutangulata. The sequence continues at coordinate 90,289,840 of OU612098.1, read as the reverse complement.
AAATTAATTTCTTTTAAACCACAAAAACCACACCCAAGAAAATTTATTATTTTTCTTTTTAATAATAATCTTTATATATTCAATTTGCAATTTTGCGTTTTTAATTTAAATAAAATCAACAACAACCACTTCCTTCATACATCGACATTTTACATACTTTATATTCTGTCGTTCGTGTCATTCAGAGGGAAAACTAAATCTTCTCAACTGTCAAATGTGATGTTGGGAATACTACTCTTTATACAAGTTATCCACTTCATTGTCTTCACTAATCCAGTATATTTTACTTTTTATTTTCATAGTAAATCGATCCTTATCATTAAAAATTCATAAACTTGTGCACAAAAACAGAAGTTGTTATCTTCTTTTGTCTGAATAAATTTTTTTAAATTAATAAATTTGTTTTCTTGCAAATAATTATTGTAAGTATGTATGTACTCGTATGTGTGCTTTCGTACATATTGCTATGAACATTTTATTTTCTGTTATATCTGTATAAATAATTTATTTCTTAAAGTGAAAAGAATTCACTATATTAAAGCTATTTTAAAGAAGAGTTAAGAAAATGCTTTTTGTATACAATCGTTTTTGCTTCAATGAACCAAAAAATAAAAGAACATTTTTAATAAATCCATTTACTTTTAAAGTTTAAAGATTATTTTCTTCTGGAGCGGAAAAACTTTATTATAATATTGCTAAGCGTGAGGGTGCTGATGTTCCTACCACTCCTTGGGCAGTCACAGGTTGTCTTCATTCCTCAAAAAGGTTTTCTGACCATATTGGTAAATCTAAGCTACTTGCCAGGTTATTGGCAACCGCCGCTATCCGTGCTCGAAGTAATTTCCTTATTACAAGAGTCGGCTTCTTCATCACATTAAGTAGGCATCAACAAATTTTTTGCTTGTACACTGGCCTGCAACATTAATTATAGTGCGAACTCGATAACCGCAACACCAAATTACCGCCACAGCCCGACTGTCCCACTTGGCAAATATTTTACATGACAGTCTTTACAATAGCAACCAATTTCGGCAACAAATCTCAATAAATACCATATATAGCATATTTTTATTAATACAATTATTTATTTCTCTTTGTATTGTTCAGAAATGTAGTTATAATTACCAAAGTGATCATATGTAAACCAATGAAGCCTAATTCAACAAAATTTCGTATCTGCCGTCAAACCCCTTTTCTGTTAAGCTATGTACACATGGTTGTCAGATGTTACAATATTGTAAGATCTGGCAACATGCTGACAATGTAGTGAGAATGAAAAATTGTCCAGCAGAAGTAAATTGTGTGTTCAGATGATCGTAAGAAAATCTTACAATTTCATTGTCAGACTATGGTCTGAAAAATACTTCATCTGGCAACAAAAATTGTCAGTTTACACGGTTGTCAGATTGTTAGATGCAAATAATTGCCAGACATGTTGTAAGGCATTGCCACTTATGTATATCAACATCGATCTGTTTGGCAGTGTTGCCCATCAAACTTTTTTCTGACAATGATGCCATTGTCAGGTGCATTAATTTTATACATCTGACAATTAAAACTGAGCTGACAATACCAGCCAATTATCTGGCAATGCCGACGAAGAGTGTTCTCATGATTGTCAGATGCCTGACAACATTGTCGTCTTACAATTGATTGACAATGGTTTTTGTGACAACGTTGTAAGTTAAAAATTGGCAGTTCACACGTTTGTAATACATTTTCAGACAATTTCACTGGCAGTATTGTAAGATCTGACAACCGTGTGTACGTAACTTTACTAACATATATACTCATGCATTCTCTGTTTTATAGCTTTCAACAAAAGCGTAGGTTAAACTAATTGTATAATTATCTTTTTAAAATACTGTTATGAATTTGTTTCACCTCTAACCCACTGTTGATCAGATTGATATAAATGTGCACACACATCTACAACTAAAACATATTCGCACTAAAAACATAATACATGAACGCCAAATTCCTAGTGATATTATTGTTGTTGTTGCATTTTTATTGCTTTTCAAGCGTATGTGAATGTGTATGAGCGTAGCAATTATATTTGTACATTCAAATTTGGAATGATCATTAACTAAATGTTTCATGGACAATATAGAAGGTAATAAAGAAGTGCAAATAGCTGGCACATGCTCGGTAGAGGTAGAGTTTAATTTAAACGCTGTGCAAGACATAAGTCATAAGGCAGAAAAATAAGCAACTCCAGTTTGCGATGGTGGTGTTAAGTGTAAATAATGCATTTGAGTATTGTGTAATGAGCAAATGTCTGTGCCATTATTTCATTTGCAATTGAAGCATCCTCAAAAGCATTTTCAATGGCAAAAATTTAAGAATACGTTGTTTGTTCCATTTCATAAAATTTCTTTTGGGATATTTTAAAGTAGAGAAAAAAACCAAAATTGGAAATTTTAAAGAAGACTGGTTCACAGTAAATCCTTAATGATAATTTCTTTTGAATACAATGTGCAACATATCGAATCAAATATGTAGAACAAGTTTATTTATTCAGCAAACAAAATAGTTTATTCAGGAAATTGAGTCCAGACCAGGATTTTTTTTTCGTTAACGCGCTCAGTGCTCGAATGCTTAACAAATAACTTGAATCCTGAAATTTGTATTTCAGGATATTTTTTTATATTTTTTATTTAATTTAAATATAATAGAGTCTATTGTGTTAATACTAAGTTTTCTTTGCTATTTTATGGTCTTTAAACTGTTTGCCAATTTTTGTTCGAAAAATATGTGTTATTTGGACATATCAAATAAACTTTTACAATATATGTAATGTAAAATTTATTACCATTGTACAATTATTAGATGTAAAAATTTACTTCCGCCGTAGATGGCTGTAGCGGTAAATCGTTAGTAAAAATAAATGGATCATAGATGTCATACAATAAGCTTAATTATTTGTAAATATAACGTCAACAAAATACTAATCGATTTATGTCTGCATCATAAAGTTATTCTCGATTATGTCAGCTTACTAGCCAAATGCTCGTCATTTGCGGGAGGTTTTAAATTTCTGCTATAATATGAAGAAACCTGCTCTCAAATGCCTATGATGAGGCCGCTATTAGTGAAAGAATGTGCTGAGAATGGTTTCAAGGCTTCAAGAGTGATGATTTTCGTCGTAGACTAGCATGGCGGTGGAAGAGAGATGTTTTTCGAAAATACAGAATTGGAGGCATTACCTGATCAAGCCTCGTGTCAAACGCGACAAAATTGCAATGATGCAATAAGCTATTTCAAAATGCTTTAAAGTCATGGAAATGGTTCAGAAATAAGGAAATTGGGTACCATACCAGTTGAAGCCGAGAGATGTTGAAAGGTTCTGTTTGTTATGGACAGCTGCTGGCAAGGCAAAGATTGATCACATTGTGACTTGGGACATAAACGGGTTAATGACACAAAATAATCATGCTTCCACGTCGACGACCAAACCGAATATTCACGGTTTCAAGGTCATGCTCAGTATTTGGTGGGACCAGCTCGCCGTACTGTACAAAGAGTTGTTAAAACCGACAGAAATAACCACAGGCGATCGTTAATTAATGCATTTGGGTTCAACTTTGAAAGACAAAAACCCGCATTACAACCAGAGACTTGATAAAGTGATTTTACAGCACGATAATATTCGAACCCATGCTGCGAAATGCTCAAGACATACTTGGACATGTTGAAATAGAAAGTCGTAGCCCACCCGCCGCATTCTCTAGAGGTTGCTCTCTCGGACTATTACTTGCTTCGATCAATCAGGGCCTGGCTGACCAGCACGTTCGGTCTTATGAACAAGTAAAAAATTGTATCGATTCCTGAATCGCTTCAAAAGATGAACAGTTTATTTAATACGTGATTCGTGCGCTGCTCAAAATATGTGATAAAGTAGTGTCCAGTGAATGTAAACCAGTTTTTGCAATAAAGCTTTAAATTTTGGAAAATAACGGTGGAAGCAAAGTTTTACACCTATGCTAATAACATTTTTAGTTTAAAAGCCAAATTTCATTTAAATTTTATTCAAATAAATAATAACTTGAGCTCAAAATTTATTTAAGGAATTTAAAATTAAAGCCAATTAACATTTTTTTGTGAAAATAAACAATAAAAAATATAACAGCAAAACAGACATTTTCATTTGAATTTAATCTATTTATATATTTTTTTTATGCATGAAATATATAAAATAAGAAAATATAAAATATTTCTAAGGAATTTAGTTCTAGCAACAAAAGCAAATTATAAATTCCATGGCCATAAATTTGTAGAATATTTTTTTGTTTTCTTTGTTTTTTTCTCTCAATGTTCAAAGAAAATATTTCTTTATCTGGACGTAAGTTTTACCGGCGTTTGTATTGTAATCTGGGGAATATACGTTCATAAGTTCCACTTCAAACCACAAATTATACATTTTATCATCTTCATATTTTGTAAAACTTTATGGTTTTCTCCTATTTTCCTGTTTATATAGAAACAAACGCGCACAAACTACATAACTGTTACAAGGTAGTGACTTTATAAGCCAAACATCAGCATAAAAGTTTTTCCTTTATTAACAAATAAACAAATGAAAAATTATGATATTTTTCTTTTAAGAACAATACGATTTAATTTTTAAAGATCAAAATACGCATCTGGATAAATTGTGATTTTTTTGGGATATATTATTTTCCCGGCTAAATATTCACAACAAATATTTTCGAAAATGAAACATTTTCTGTTAATTTGTTAAATTTTTGTTGCACTTTATAATTATTAAATTAAAACTTTTTTGGTTTGTACATATGTACATCGGGTTCAAGGGTAGTTCAAGTTTTTCCTTTCTTAAGTTTTTTTCTTAAGAAGGATTTATTTACAATACAAATTTGCTGTGATCAATAAGTATTGATTGAAGAAGAAAAGAAAAATAATAATCAAATCTTTAGCTGGGGGACAACTAGCTCTCAGCACCCATTCGGATTTGAACTCGGGGTATGATGTTTTATGAACTGCTGCCTTAACCACTCAGCCACCAAGCCATTGAATTATTTTCTGTGTATATTCATCCCATATTGAATCACATATGCATTTGGTTAATTGCCCGCATTATTTGTACAGCGTTTGCTGTCTCTGAACAAGCGGTACGAGTATTTCTTTTCGTTGCTTTAAACTGGCAGTAAATTCTTTAAAGTTCCCTACATATGTATATGATACCCAAAAATCAACCTTGTTTATCATATTTGTTATTGTTAGAAAAACGAGTAGCTTTCATCCAGTAATTATTTGACCAAATTTTTATTTTAATCCAAGAATTTGTTTTCAGGGCCGCAGTCCAACAATACATATGTTAATTAGTTAAGTGAATTTCGTTATTGAAAAAAATTTGTGCGCTTTAAATAGTTGTTTTTGCCAAATATTACTTTTCTAAAATTGAAAACGATTTGAAATCTTAAGTGATTTTATAATGGCATATACTTTGAAATCATGTGGTTTTCAAAACACCAATCAATTAGTTTTGTTCATATGCTATTGAGGTTGCTTGTTTCCGTAAAAGAAGCCATCAAAAATATATTACAGTATTTAATTGCCTAATAGAGTTATTTGAATACCTTAGCATTATATATTTAAACTGTACTGTCTTTAACCCGTTTTTATTCGTTTTACCTAGATATTAAAAATATCGACAAATCGATTTATTTCTGTTCAATTACATACAAAACTCAATTATATATTTTCATTTCTCTTTTATACGTTCAATGAGAACGATGCAAACACGGTGCGTATGGTTATTATTCTGAAACCGTAAAACAACAATCGAAGAAATTATTATTAAGTATACGTACGCATACACATGTAGACGTCTGTACTTATTTCATTATATTATATGAGAAAACTTATCCAACTTTGACAAAAATAAAGTTATTGTGTTATTGTTGTAATCATATACTAACGCCTCAACACTCGTATTTCTCATTACGTATTAACGTGCTTAGAATACGTAAACAAATCTAAATTGACGACAGCATGCGACACGCAGGTACGCAAACACGTTTCAACAATGACTAAAATATATTAATATACGTAAACCACATTTTCACTCATAAGTCTACTTTTTTATATTATTTTCTTTTGCGTTTTTCTTTATTGCAATAAAACTTGAGTCTTTAGCAGTTCTTTAAAAAGTTTTTTAAAATGCAAATGGTAAAAAGATATACAACCATTTATTATGTCCTTTTTCACAGTATACAATTTTCTTCAATATCAACTAAGCTTGGCGAAATTCATTCACATTAACAAATACAAATGTATGCATACGGAAAAACAACCTACATTTAAAGAAAAGGAAATGAAGAGGAAAACATAAAACGAAGAAACCAACAGCTTTAAACTTTATGTCAAATGGCAGTTGACGTCACAATACAACGTTAAAAAATCTATGAAATTGTTAGCTTGTGCCATTGCTAAGAAAATTCAATTAAGACCAACATCTAGTATACAAAAAAAGCAGTTAAAACATGTGCAAAAATATGTATGTGAAACAAAAGTTTTAAGCTTTTGGAGAGCAACACACAAAAGCTTTTTTATTCAATTATTTCGCCCGCGGAAAGTTTTTACTTTTTTTTTTTTTTTTGTATTTCTCACAGTGATGCTGACATTGAATGTGTTTGTTTTAAATGGATACTTTTTAGCATCATTTTTCACCTTGATAGAAATATCTAAGTTGAGAGAAGATAATAGAAAAAAAATAGAAGTGAAACGAAGTACAACGGAAAAAGGTTTCTCAAGGTTTTTGCTGTTGGAGCATGACATACTCGTATAGTTGTAAATACGAGTATAGGAAAAGGCGAGGTTACCTTTTTTAACTTAATTATGAACCAGTCTTTTATTATTCGTAGATATGTACTAATCGAGTCATAATTTTATAAGCAGCAATGCCATGCATCAATCTGTTTCTTCAAACTATACTTATTTTTATGTAAATCATTAATGAGTGAACTTTTTTATTTATATACGTATGTACGAGATTAACTAGTTGTGAGTTCGAGTCCAACTTCAGTCAAGAAGAAGGATTATTTTTAATTATAACAATAATTGCTGTGAAACAATAAGACCAAAGAAGAACAGAAAAAATAATTGAATACCATTAGCTGGGGGACAACTTATTATTATTATTATACATATCGAAAATAAAATACAGTTAAACGTTTTTTATAAAAAACAAAAATAAATCAAGATCATGCATATGTGATTCAATATGAGATGAATATAAACAGAAATTAACTAAATGCTCAGTGGCTGAGTGGTTAAAGCAGCAAATCATGATACGTCTTGAACCGAGTTCCAATCCCAGTGAGTGCTGTTGAGTAGTATAGCGACTACGAAGCAGCTAATTGTCCACCAGCTAAAGATTTGATTATTATTTTTCTTGTCTTCTTCAATCAATAATTATTGATCACAGCAAATTTGTATTGTAAAAAATCCTGTTTTAAAAAAGGAAAAACTTGAACTAAAACCCGATGTACATATGTACAAACCAAAAAAATTTTTAATTTAAAAATTATAAAGTTCACTAAAAATTTAACAAATTAATAAATCAAGATCTTTAGCTGGAAAATTTAGAAGAAAAAATATAAACAAGATCAAATAATCTGAATATTTAAGCCTGAATAACTTTAACGTGTTGCTCGATTGTGTCTTTCTTTGGTTCAAATTAGCTATTTTTATTTTTATTATATAAACCTGAAATTAAGAAATGTCAAATGAAATGCAAAAAAAAAAATCTTGACGTTCAGGCGTGGTTCACTTTCAGCATCGGCCCTTAAAATTTAACCACCCGCTACAAATAATTTTTTCAAACAAAGCTTTTATTAATTTTCTTTTTACTATAAAATTTGCTGTGAATTTCATTATATTGTAATTTATGTTTCATATCAAATATTTGTTATTTATTTATTGTAAGTAAAATTGTAAAAGTAATAAAAATATAAAAAAAACTTCCCTTTGATGTTTAAAATAAAATTTTTAGAAAATTATTTAATTTTTTTTTGGTTTTAGTTCTGTGATTAAAAAACTTCATTTATAACTTTGTATCTACATAATAGGTATTAAAACGTATTATGTGAAAAAAGCTGTTTAAAATTCCAATAGATTTTTGTTCTGTGATTCTTTTTCGTATGAAAACAAAGAAAACAGATTTATTTCAAAGGAATTTTATTCCATATTCCATATTTGTTTTCTGTAAATTTGTTCTACATGCAAAGTGTAATTACTTTTAAATATCTTTGCTTGTTGAGATTTTTTTTTCGATTTAATTACTTTAAAATGTCTTTACTTGCTCGAAACTTATTTTCTTTTCCTTTCTAAAAGGGATTTTTCAACAATAATTTGCAATACCGAAGAAATGCAAACATATCGCTCCTTTATTGCAACATAGTGATATCTCAAAAAAGAGCTTTTTGAGTTAACAATGCAGAACAAAAATTTATTCAAATTACTTTTAAACTTTTTTCTTGAGGAGATATTTTCTAAAAAAAAAATGTCTAAGACTTGTAATGGAAACTAAAAATTTAAATTGCGCTTTTCTCAAAACGAGCTTTTTTTTGTATGTAAATCATTAATGAGTGAGCTTTTTTAGTTATATACATATGTACGATATTAACTAGTTGTGAGTTCGAGTCCAACTTCAGTCAAGAAGAAGGATTATTTTTTTTTTTTTTTGTTATGACTATGTTGCAATAAAGGAGCGATATGCATATTGGGGGTAAGTGTGAATGTAAGTAATGAATCAAATAACACTGGATGCTACTGAACAATGTGAGGTAAAGGGTGTTTTTATACGTTCACAACTTTAAGCTGGCCACACTAATTTCTTTATTAGCGCATTTAACAGCTAATGCTTGTTTTTTTCAGTTTGATTTAACATTTCATTGTATATACTGTTACGTTTCACGGTATAAAGGTAACCGCTTTTGCGGTTACTTTAATAGAAAATTAAATAATGTTACTGACACTTTTTTGTTGCACAATACTTAAATAATTCTCAGCTTTATTTACGCTTAATACCACTCTGTAGCACGCTAGACTTGCTTACTTCTCTGACTTATGACTGTCTTGCAAAACGTTTCAAACAAAACCCTGGATCTGCTGAACATTTGCCAGCTATTTATGCTTCTTTATTACCTTCAGCATTACTCATGAAGCTTCTACTTAATGGTAGCTCCAGATTCATGTGTATAAATACAATTGCTAGACACATACACACACTTATAAAAATATAAGAATATAAGAATGCAATAATAACAATAAAATCATTGGTGATTGATGTACTTGGAATTTAACATTATTTAGCTGGAGCTTGTTGTTGTTGTTTGTTAGTGTATCCTGTTATAAACTTTAAGTTGCAAGTATAGATGTATGTGCATATTTATAGCAAACAGGTCTGCACAGTGGATCAAAAGTGATACAAATTCGTACTAATACACTTACACCTCAGCAATGCTTGAAAATTCGTTGAAAACATATTTGAAATTTAATTATTTGATCTTGTTTTGGTAAATATTTCTTATTTTTGCAGCAAAAGATCGTTTTATGTTATATAAAAAAATTTAACAGTATTTATTTTCAATATTTCGATATCAATTTGTTATCATCGTCAGGAAAATTAATATGTTATTAAAAAATTTTTCAATAACATATTAATTTTCCTGACGATGATAACAAATTGTTATCGAAATATTGAAAATAAATACTGTTAAATTTTTTTATACAACATAAAACGATATTTTGCTGCAAAAATAAGAAATATTCGTTGAAAACTTTAACCAAAATTATGGTTCTGTTCATCAAACCAAATTTTGCTCTGCGAAGAAGTCCATTTTTGCTTGAATGTGTACTTAAATAAGCATATCATCACATCGTCATATTTGCAGTGAGAATAATGCACAAGATTTTGTAGAAACACTATTGTATCCATAGAATACTACTGTTTGGTGCTCCTTATGGCTTGGCAGAGTCATACTTCATTTGGTCTATATATCTTCAAAAACGATGAATGAACGCATGTCAATAATAAACGGCATCTGTAATAGATTTGCGTCAACAGTTGGCATGCTGGTCTACTGTGACATTGCGCGAATACCACAAGATGAGCTACAACAGCTCGGAAATTCCAATTAAGTACCCGAAAATCGGACATGCACCATATTATTCAGGGAATACTATAATCCCAGCGATTTTAGGTCTTAACCACAACCTAAACGTTTCAATGAAGATGCCGGCATCTCAACAATAATCAGCGCTAGGATGGTCTATGAAATGGAACCTCTTGGGGACGTGTTAATCAACGTTTTGCCAATTAACCCTTGGTGAGGGTTTTCATTGGTCTTAACAGTGCTGAGGTTTCCTAGAGCTTTAGAGGCAGTGTTCCGTTATTTTATTACAATGTTAACTTATGTAACTCCATAAAAATAACCCGTTACATACCATATGTATACATCTATATAAATGAAAATCTAGTTTTGAATAGATATCAAAAAAGTAAGTGATGCTCTAACAAGATATGTTTTGTTCTTGACATCAACATCTTCATTACAAGTTTTGCAACTTTTGTGAATGTTGCAAATAATTACATTTGTTTAACATGTTATGCATGTACATATTTGCAACTTGATACACTTGTACCAGTATTATCGCTTAGTTTTAAGCTTTTGTTTTGAAAACTCCTACACATACTTCTGAAACAAAAAAATTGATTTGACAAAGAACACTTAATGTCATTGCAAGCATACTACGAGTATTGTAGTATTTTTTTCACCCGTTTTAAAATGATTTAAAAAGTGATAAATACGTCCAAGTTTTTTAAACTTCTAACCATTTGCATTTTGTTATACTTCTTTAATTAAAAAAAAAATCAAGTTTAAAAAACGTAAACCTGCTCTAATGCATTGCAAAAGTATATACAACAGAGATTATCTAAAAGGGGAGTAACAACGAAAGCAAGAACCAAATTTAATAAGATTGTAGCTGCTGTAGTTTAGGAAGTATTTTCATGTTAATGCGTACCGTTGTCAGGTCTAGGTATGAGTAGGTAGGATTGTTTGATGCTTGTACACATTTTTTGTTTGAGCTTCTTTTCAAAACAAGACAACTTCCTGCTGGCAGCCTAAAAGTAGGCCATTATTTTTTCTTTGCTACGAAATAAAACAAGATTATGTTGTGGTTCAAGCTCTGAATGTAAATAAAGTTAAATATTTCTAATTTCTTTTGAAAGGCAAAGTAAATGTTTATTTCAGTATTTGTGTGCTTTATGACTTGTTAAGCATTTTTTTTTGCTTTCTTCTTTGTTAAATTCTGATCTTTTGTTGGTTTTTAGTTCAAAGATTTCTAAGAATTATAAATTAGTTTTCTGTTTAAATTTATGTTTTATTTCATGGTATATTGATGATTCTCATATAAAATGAGCGTTTTGTGTTTATTTTTAACTTCACCAATTTAATTAATGTATTAAAAAAATGCAAAGAAATTGTAGTAAAAATAATATCAATATTACTAATATTACCATTCTAATTGTTACCATTCGTCTAGCTCAAGTTCAATCCTGGCTAAAGCCAAGAAATATTTTTATTTATGATTATAACAATAATTACCGTGATCAATAACGCTTCATCAAAGAAGACAGGAAAAAATAATTGAATACCCTAAAGCTGGGGGACAACTAGCTGTTTCACAGTCGCTACACTGCTCATCAGCACCCGCTAGGATTCGAACTCAGTACCATATAAACATGATGTATTTTTAATACGGCTGCTTAGCCAACTCAGCCACCGAGCTTTTATTTATTTTTTCGTCTATATTTGTCTCATATTGATTACATATGCAATTCGCTATAATCCCAGTTGTTTGTACAGCAGTCTGCTGTCACTGAACAACCAGTTATTTTTTATTATTTATCAACGTACGTGTGTATGTCTGTTGATACGCTCTGTGCCGTGATATATATATGTATGTATTAATTTTAAATAGTCGAACTTATTTTTAATATTACTAATATTATATGATGGTTTGTTACCATTCGTCTAGCTCAAGTTCAATCCTGGCTAAAGCCAAGAAATATTTTTATTTGTAATTATAACAATAATTGCCAACAATAATATCAATAAAAATTTTGTCTCAGGAAATAATTTGTATACATATAATTTATATAATTTATTACCCTGAATGCCATATTTTGTTGTTGCTAAAAAAAACTGCTTTCGATTAATAATTATTTTTACTAAACTATTGTTTGAATTCACGAACTATTTTACATATCCAAATTCAAACAATTTAATAAATTGATTAATTTAATTAATTGATTCAACAAATCTTTTTATTAGACATGAAAACAAATGTTTGCTAACGGAAAAAGTGAAATCGATACTAAAGTTTTCGCTTCTTACTGAAATTAATTTTTAAGGTTGCTGTCTACAAATATAATCTGTAATCATGGTATTTTTTTGGGTGTAATTTTTATTTGCTATATCTCTTCTTTTAAAAAAGAAAAAGCTCTAATTTTTAGCAATAATCTTTCAAAAAACTTTAACATGATAAAATAACAAGCAAATATTTAAGCTGTACAAGAAGCCAGTTTTATGGGTCTCTTCTAGGTTCCGTTGTGCTTGATCCAGAGACACAGCCTATAAGAACGACAGCTCATATCCTAATCATCCTGAAATCCGGATAAAAGAACTCAGTCCATTTATTCCCGATACAAACGTTTCATAAAAAAAAAAAGCCTGACACTGACACTCTTTTCCTCATCTTGTTTCTCACGTCTACACAATGTGCCAATGTACTTCATAACCATCACCATAGTGCGCAAAAATTGAAAGAAAGTCCTCTAAGGATTATGGTCTTCTTTAGAACCCTATCACCCTTGCCATGTCCTTTCGCTGTGAGTTGACTTCAGCCTTCGCCAATTCGTCTGCGACAACATGTCCGGTGCCACTATATCCAGAGGAACACCAGGCTCGATTGTCACGCTATCTCCATTACAGTCCCCCTCGAAAACGGTTTTATCTTGCCATACGTCTAACCAAGGCACTCTGCTTTAACGGGGTAAAGAGGGGTTACAGGCCCTCATTCGCTGCAGTAAATAAAAATTTAGGAATTCACTTAAGATGTGTTGAAAAATTTGAAACCCAAATAAAAGACTAATTGGCAGAATGAAACGCTTTCGAGAAGCAAATGTAAGACCGACTTACACTAATATTAACTGCTCTTCTTAAGAGTGCTCCCATGCACAATATAAGTTTTTCACATTTTAGGATCTACCGCCCTAACTACCCTCAGAGAGCTCCTAAAGGTGTTGGAAGTTGATCATACCAATATTTTTCTAAACAAACAATTTTGGTGAAACATTCCTTTCACGTAACAATTTACAGCCATGTTCCGAGAACGCGCGTTCTGAAACCGCAATACGTTTTGAAAAACGCTTAATTGATTGTTAGGTGTTCTGAAGTACGTGCGTTTTACTGGCGTTTAGGAGTTTTTTCCGAAAAAAAAAACAACATGTGTTTTACATACGTATATATGTATGTATGTGGTAGTAATATAAAACGAAAAAATATTTGACAATAATTAGAAAAATTTTTGTGTAAAATTCTTTAAACTTTTTATTGCAATAAAAAGAAAACATATTAAATTTTAATTGTGAATAATTTGATTGCCTTTTGCAAGTTCAGTTTTAGCAAATTCCATCAGTTCACTTCAATATATACATGCGAGTTGAAGTCGCCAATTTTAGGCGATATGCCTATTTGGCGATTTCAAATCGCAAAACCATATTTCTTGCGTTATACGTTTCTCAGAACACCTATTTTTGAGCGATTTGCGTTTCTCAGGACATGCATGTTAGTTACGTTTTCATTATACGAGCAATATTGCTTTTTGTGATAATAGGACAAGTTTGACGAAAGATTTAATGTGATGTTCAGTTTTTTATTTATTTATTTAATTCTTAATTTATTACATCCATAAAAAGGAAAACCATGAAATAACTATACTATTTATACTGTTTACTGTGTTTATACTATTTATACCTGATGATGTTTGAATAAAGCAAATGAAACGTTGGGGAAAAATATAAAAAATTATTTAAGTTTCATCTGACCATATTGAAGCCCGAAGGTAACCCCATTTTAAACAATAGTGCTTTCTATTTTCAGCGACAACTTGTAGCAAAACTACTTTCTGTTCCTTGTTACGCCACAATATCTACATATACGAGGTCCGATCAGAAAATAACCGTTATTTTAAATTTTTTCAATAAGTATTTATTTATTAATCACCAATAATAAATCAATAAGTACCCTGCCCCCTTCAAAGTAATCCCCTCAGATATAATAAACTTATGCCAACATTTTTTCCAATTCTTGAAACACTTCTGAAACACAATTTTTGTTATCGCTAACAGCTCCTGTTTCGATTTCCTGTTTCTAGCAAAACGCTTTCCTTTCATCGGTGTCTTCAGTTTTGGCAAGATCAAAAAGTCAGCGGGACCAAGTCCAGTGAATACGGTGGTCGAGGCATGATAGCAATTTCGTTTCTGGCCAAAAACTCACGCACAAGTGAACAAAACCTTCACATTTGACCGAATTTGATGTGCTTTTTTCGGTGTTGGTTCTTCTGGTTGCTGCTATTGGGATGACTTTTAGTCCACCCTGTATGTAGCTTTAATATTTTGTATAGGCGAAATGAAACCTATCAACGACTCTAGTTGTTGTTACTCTTTTTATCTAACATCATTTGCTATTTATTGAAATGATTAATTGTTTGTTAAACAATTCTTTATTGAGTTACAAGTCTAATGATGAGTAGAAGGCCACGGCATCTGTGACATGAAGGTTTAATGCTGAAACTAAAAAGTATGCTATAAATATTCATTTCTTATCTAGAAGTATCAAAGATTTTTGTTTTATACTTAAGAAAATTGCTTCCCTTGAGGATATTAGGTTATAAATATTATAACAGCATTGTAAAAGTAATTTTTTCGGATATTCATATAATAACTTTTTCTGTTTTCGTTTCTTTTCGTTTGCAGATACTTAGGAAACTTTCAAGGCTTAACCAGTCAGAATGATTTAGTGCCACTAACAGTAAGCAAAAATATATACACACATTTATATATATTTACATAATTTTTGTATTTAATTTAAATCCACGAACACACTTTCAAAGCCTGCTTTATAAAATAGACCAAAAAATAACAAGAAAAAAAAAGGAACAACATGAGCATTAATGTGCAAAACCTGTTAATATTTAGCAACATTTTAGCAAAAATTCATTTTGCAGCTCCTAATAGAGATAAATAAAATATTTAAAAATGCTAGCGCAAAATAATTAAGAAAGTAAAGTTGCATTTAAATTTAGAAACAGTTTTATACAGACTTAATAATACAACAGCTTAAAAGCGAGAAGCAGTACAACTTAATAACAATCCTTTTGCTTGTATTATGCAAATAAATATAACAAACACTGGTCCAACAATGGCTGCATCAGAGCCACCAGAACCACCACCGCGTAATCCGGAACGCATTAATGCCACTTTACATAAACTAGCTGAATCTGTAAGTACTCGTACTGTTAGTTTGTATGCATGTATGTATGTATTAGTGTTTCGAGTCTCGAGCACGTACATATGTGTGCATACTACCTTGTGTTAGTGTTTTAGACTCTATCCCCCCGTTTTCAATTCTAGAAATTTCAATAACTTTTATTCTTTACACACCCTTGCTTGAATGAATGGGCTGCTCAGTTTTCTTCTTTTATTTTTATTTTTTTCCTTTATTTTTGCTAGTTTTTGTGGTTAATTATTCATATTTACATTTTTACATGTTTCCTACTTTTTTTCGTTCATTTATTTCTTTCACTTCCGTTTAACACATTTTCTTCTTGTTATCATACGTCCGCTTGCTCTAAGCGCCCTGCTCGAAACAAAGTCATTTTCACCCGTTACAATGTGTTTTTTTGCATGTTTTTCTCTTTCACTATTTCATTTTGAAAATGTATGTAAGTTGCTGTTGTTGCATTTGTTGAGTTTCCAGTCCCCTTTTACACCTGTTGTTTTCCACTTGGCCACATTTAAACTTTAAAGTTTATGTTTCATTTTACCTCAGTCCTTTCTTTACCTTAAAACTAATTTATTTCATTGTGTTTTATATCACGTTTTTGCTGTCTTCATAAAACATAAAAATAAAAATAGTTGTTGCATGTTTTACCTTCAAAAAAAAAAAAAGTAAAAAATTTCATTGTTCATGTCAACATGTCTTAAGTGCCACAAATAAGAACGAAAAACAAAAACTAGGCAGCTGCGGGATGTGATAATTGTTTCTGTTTTCATAATTGCTTAATATTTTGTTACTTTTAAATGACAAACTTTTTATCGGAAAAGTTTTTTTATGATCTAAATTGCTTTTCACAAATAGCCCATTATTTAGGAACCTCTAAGAATATTTACAATACTCGTTATAGCAAAATTATGTTAGAAAAAAAAAAAAAAAAAAAAAAAAAAAATAGCCAGAACTACTAGAAAACGTTGATGTCATGTGTCATAGCTGAGACTAAGGTGGATTCAGAACAGGTGAAATTGACAGCGCAGCTGACAACTTTTTTTTTTATTTTACACTGCATTTACACATACAAGTAACTTACAGTACGTTCAGTATACATATTTTCGAATGTCTCGCAACTTACTCTTATGTTTACACAGGCAAATGCAAGTTCTTTTTTAAAATGTCGTTACAGTGTAAAAATCTATTAAAAACTGTTCGAGGTTTGTGGTTAAAAATGTTAAATATACAAAAATGAAAGCAAAATTTATTTAATAATGCCTTGTTGATATAATGTTATTTATATTTGATGAAAAAAAAAAACGTGGATCAAGTATTGCCGTTTTGTCATTATTGAAGATGTTCAGAAAAACATATTTGTATAAATTTTTTTTTTCAAAAAACATGTTATTTATGTTTAGCACTGCCATTGAAATATGTACCTATACAGCTGTGTGCTTTCTTAATTTTTCTATAATATAAATATGCTAAAAACTAACTACAAATATTACTTTTGTTTTAGTTTGATTCAAAACTAATTTTCGGCAACACTGTTTGATAATGTGTCATTTTGCTTGCAGTAAGTATTGAAAATTTACTTACAACTGAATTTGATTGTAACCCTGCATTTAGACATGCAAGTAATCTCAATTTTCCTATCTGCCTACACATGCGAGTGAGAGTTCATTTTAAATTTGCCGTCAGCACGTGAACTTCAAACAAATTGTTTACTTCACATATTTTGTTTCTATTTTAATTTATCTTCTCTTTATAAATTGGAGTTACCGTGTTCTTCACATGAGAATATGTTTTAATTTTGTAATGATCCAGTTGGTTTGCTTAAAATTATTTACACAGTAACACTGTTTGTTTGTTTGTTTGTTTGACATTTGATTGCATTGAAGTGCCAACAAATCACTCGCAAGCAAATTTAGCTGCAAGTAGATCTGCGAGTGCGAAAAATGTGAATGTGGTAGTAAAAAAATGTGAGTGTATTGCGCTTTTCGAACTCTCGCATGTCTAAATACTAGGTAAGTTCAGTTGTAAGTAACACTGCATTTACACATACAAGTAACTTCCAGTAAGTTCAATATACATATTATTATCGAAAATATCGCAACTTACTTTTATCTTTACACAGTCAAGTGCAAGTTCATTTTTTTAACATCGTCACTGCGTAAAAATCTATTGAAAATTGCTTTCATTTTGTAGCTAAACAATTTAAATATACAAAAATGAAGGTGAAATTTATTTACTAATGCCTTGTTCATATAATTTTATTTGTATGTGATGAAAAATATTTGATTTAGAATAATATTTGATGAAACAAAATATGAATCAAGTATTGCCGTTTTGTCATTACTGAAGATGTTCAGAAAAACATATTTGTATAAAATATATATATATTTTTTTTAAACATGTTATTTATGTTTAGTACTACCATTGAAATATATTGCTATACAGCTGTGTTCTTTCTTAATTTTTCTTTTCATATAAATATGCTAATAATTAGCTATGAACATTATTTTTATTTTAATAATTAATATCAATTTCATTTAAAACTAATTTTTGGCAACACTGTTTTATTACTTGTCATTTTACTTGCAGTAAGTATTGAAAATTCACTTACAACTGAATTTGATTGTAAGTAAATTTGTATTTATTGGTAAAAAAAAAGTTGACTTTTTCGAACTTGTACTTGCATGTGTAAATGCCGGGTAACAACTGAGTTTGTTTGTTACTCAATGTTTACACACGCAAGTGCAAGTGCAAAAAACCCAATATATACCCATATTTTTACTAATACATTCACACACCTGCAAGTAGTAGCCTCACTTGCAACTGATTTTGGTTGGTAGTGATTTTTTCACTTGCATGCAAGCAGAAACAAACAGTGTTGCCAATAGATATTTCATTTTAACCTTAATGGGTATTTTTCAAGGAAATTTTTTTAAAATATTAAAATTTTTAATTGTATGCCGAAAACATAAAAACACGAAAATAAATAAACATCTATAGCTTATTTTTTATTTGGAATACAAATTTATTATTTAAATTGTGAAAAAATTGTGTGTTCCCCTGTAATATTGCTATGCTAAAACTTTGGCAGCACAGACATTAAAAGCGCATGTAGTACAAAGGCGTACAACGTTTGTCTTCGACGACATTTTGAAAATGAACTTGCACTTGAGTGTGTAAACAATCGTGCAAATTGCAAGTGTTTTTATTATTTTTTTCGATGTATTGGTTGTTAATATGTACACACAACTTGTAACAAGTTACTTGTATGTCTAAACGCAGTGTAAGTTGAGTTGTAAGTAAGAAAAATGTGTGTGTGTGTTGGTAAAAAAGTATGAATGTATCGACTTTTTCGAAGTTGCACTTGCATGTGTAAATGCTGGGTAAGAAAAATTTTTATGTATAGGTTAAAATTTTTGAATGTATTGACTTTTTTGAACTTGCACTTGCATGTGTAATTGCTGGGTTAATCGGTTGCAGATGTCAATGGAATAATTAAAAGAATTTTGAAAAAAATATGTTAAACAATTTTTTAAATTAAGCATTGTATCTTGAGCGCCAGCTATCATCCAGAATTCTCGCCAATCTGGCTAAACATTTTCACCTTTTTAAGCTCTAAGAACTGAGACTTTATATTTCATTATATTATATTTTATGAAATAATTAAAAGTTTTTCTTTTCTATCTTATACATTCTTTTTATTGCCTTTTTTATCATATTTTTTTTTTTTTTGAATTCCTTTTTGCGTTTATATTTTTCCCTTGACACCTGAAAAAGGTATATTTTTTGTAGTGTTGTATTTATTGCTCTTGCATTTACCTGGGGCCAGATTCTACAACGATGATTTTTTTTTACCGGTGAACACTCAAAGTAAAATTCACCGGCAGGTATAGTGCGCACTTTTCATTGAAAAGGTATTCCGCAAGAGTCAATGAATTTTATTGCGCTGAATGTTTTAGTTGAGGCTGAATAGTGTGCTGAATCTGTTTTATAACACAAACTGTCTGGTAGTTTTGAAATAAAAAAAAAGACTAAAATTGACTGCAGATTTTTGAGTACAAAAAATTATTTCTTAAGTGTTCACTGCAGCTGTCAAAATTATACACTCTCACCATTGCATACACAAAAATCAAAAGTGAACGCTGAAAATCGTGAGCATTTCAAAATTCATCGTTGCGGAATTCGGCCCCTGGTATGAATTCGCCTTGGTTCAGAATGAATATCAAAATTTAGTAGGTGCATAAATACGGGAATGCATCACTGTGTTGCATCCGATGTTCAACTATAATCAGTTTGTGATACTGATGCGCAGAGAAAAAGCAAATATTACGCTTTTAATCTTAAATCTGAGAATATTATGATAATAGAAGTCCTCTTGCTTTCTGATAAAATTCATTTTCGTCTTTTTTATTTGAACAAACTCAGCAGCTTTCAAAACTTGAAATGAATTTCCACTCAAAAAAGGCATACAAAATGTATTTAGTACCAACTCATCAATTGTATCAGCTGTTTTCGTAATGTGTATTTGATGTCTTATTATGCATATCTAATATGTTATGCTGTTACATTTTACAGCTGACAACGTTTGCAGTGTTGACGATTTTTGCCTTTTAAAATATATTACACATCCGATGCAGCGAACAGACTCATTACGTCACTAGTTTTGCATGATTTTTTACAACAGTCACACATTCATTATACTATTTAATTAAAAATCTCTTTATTTTGTCGACTTTTTAAAAATTTTTTTTTAAATAGTTTTCTTTTCTCGGCTAAATTTTATTCTGATTATTGAAAAAAACTTTAATTTTTTTTTCTCTTCCATAGAAAAACATTAAATCATTGGACTCATCATTATTGAATGAAAAAAGCGTTAACAACAATAAGCCTTTAAAAGCAATTTTGTCATTGGACACAGCAACTGCAGCAGCAGCAACAGCAGCAGCAGCGGCAACATCAAATATTGCTGCTGGCAGTACAACAACCGGAAAACTTATAACAGCAGCAAACAATTTGCAATCACCATCTGGTCCAACAGCAGGTGCTCTGTATTTAAATAAACACCAGCAACAGCAACAATATTGTAAACAACAACAGGAAAATGATTTAACTCCCAGTGGAAGTGTTGGAGGTGGTACAATATCGCCTTTAAGTTCAAATGGTAGTAATCATACGCTTACCTCACCAATGACAATTGATCAGCAGCAGCAACAACAACAACAGCAACAGCAAACACCACGAAGTTATCAAACATCAACAGCCGCACTAACAACAACAACAAAAACAACAACAGGCACTAAACTTGGCGGTGGTAGCATTAGTGGCCTTGAGACCACTTTAGTTGCAACACATATGACACAACAACAAAACGGTAGTGGCCAACGTGCTAGTGGCGTTTGTGGCTTATTAAGCGAACAACACCAACAGCAACAACAACAACAACAACAACAGCAACAGCATAATCTACAATTACAACAATTGAATAATCATCATTTAATTAATGGTGGCAGCGGAAGTAGCGGTGGTAGCGGCGGTTCCTCAAGCAACAACAGCAATCATAGCAACAGTTTAAGTGGCTCCAATGTCTTTAATATCAATAACTTAATTGCCGCACATGCTTCAACGGCAGCTGTCACTAATAATTTACAAACATCTCTAGGTTTGTATATATCCCCACATTTGTTTATATGTATAAGGTTTTGTGTTTTCCTGACTTTTGTGGGTGTGTATGTGTGTATGTGTGCGTGTGTATGTGTTAAAATTTTATTCGTGTTTAACTGAGTAAGAATGTTTGAGGAGTTGCAGAATAAAACGTGACATTTTATACATAATTTTTTTTTTTTTTTTAATTGCTCTAAAAGCAAAATTTTCAAATATAAACTTTTTAATTAAAAACAAAAAAACTTAATTTATATTCTAGTACATACTTAAAAGGCCACTGGCAACTGTTCGCCATACAGAAAGCAAATCATGTTCTACGACTTCTCCAATGTGTTACGTCTTATGTTCTTCTAAGCAAATCTTTATCATTTGAAAACATTTATTATTTGTATTTGCAAGTTGGAAATGTTTAATTGTGTTTAAAATTGTTTTTAATACTCGTATCTATCTACATATTCTTCTTGTGAACGTTTTAGATTTATATTGCGTGTCTTGGTGTTTCACTTGTAATTCTGTCGTCAGCTGTACACATAAACAAACACACACTAAGATTTAAGATTAAGGTAATTTTTAAAATATTTTCAAAAGCAAAATCTTTTGAAACATTTGTATATTTGAAACAAGAAAAGTTTATGATTGTTGCTCTTGACTTTACCAGAAGTATTTTCAGTAGTATCCAGCGTTGCCAGAATGAAGATATTACCTTAATTTTGAAGATTTTTCAGCTCAAATAAGATTTGAAAATCTTTTACTCCAAATTAAGCCTGAATTATTTTCAAGTGTTCAACAAAGTTTGACTTTCATAAAATGACATTTGAAATAATTTTTTACCTCTTGGTTTTAAATCGTTTGTACACTAAATACATGCATGGTCTGATCAAAAAATAACCGTTATTTTCACATTTCGTGAGCTACATATCGCTCCTTTATTGCAACATAGTCATATCTCAAAAAATGAGCTTTTCGAAACAAGCTTTTTTGCGTTATGGCTATGTTGCAATAAAGGAGCGATATGTTAGATTTTCGCATTTTTTTTTTTTTTTTGGGTTATTTTGGTACACATTGTCTGTTATATATGTTGGCAATATCAGGCATTTTGGACTGTCAGTTTGTTTTTGACATATAAAAAGGTTAGTCGTGTTTCGGTGTGCTCTTCGATTTTTTACTAAATTTACTAAATTTTGAGCAAAAAGAATGTCGTATGGACATCGCTCAGGAGCTGTTGATCCCCGTCAACGACGATCTAGATTTGCTCAAAAACATCATAACTGGTGACGAATCATGACATTGAAACCAAAGACCAATCATTCCAATGGAAGCGTCCAGAAGAGCCAAGACCGAAAAAAACACGTCGATTTCGGTCAGTTGCAAAGGTTTTGGTCACTGTTTTCTTCAACTTCAATGGCGTAGTGTATCAAGAATTCTTGCCACAAGGTCGTATGGTCAATAGGGAATACTACCTTAAAGTTATGCGCCGTTTGCGCGAAGTAATTTCTCCGAAACGCACAGAATTGAGGAAAAAACAATAAATGATTTTGCACCATGATAACGCACCAGCTCACACATCGATGCTTGTACGTGAGTTTTGGTCAAAAACAAAACAGTTATCATGCCGCAACCACCATATTAACCGGACTTGGCTCCCACTGACTTTTTTCCCTTCCCAAAGCTGAAGATACCGATGAAAGGAAAGCGTTTTGCTACGATTGAGGAGATAAAAGAAAAATCGAAACAGGAGATGTTGGCGATGCAAAAATCGCATTTCAAAAGTGTTTCGAGGATTGACAAAATGCTGGCGTCTGAGGGGATTACTTTAAAGGGGCCAAGATAGTTGTATAAATAAATACGTTTTGAAAAAATTGAAAATAACGGTTATATTTTGATCAGCCCTCGTACATATGTAAATAGTTAAGAGCATAGTTGGTAGTTCATTACCTTGCAGTAGGGGAGGTGATGGATCAAGTTTTATTAGTCTGAACAGTGTCGAAGTTATATACACTGGACACTGATCATTTTCAACTAGTTTAATTCCAGCATTTTAAATACTTTTTGTTTTGGTATTTCCGTGTTGTTATTGATAGCATTAAGTCAAACCTCCACAAACACTATTCCCTTTTTCTTCTCCTTATAATATATATTCTTAACTGCAGTACAATTTTCTGCATATGTAGAGGAGTCATCCCTTGAGTACTAAATAAAAATATATAAATAAACGCTGCAAACCGTTTGGCAAAAACACGTTTTGCACTTAAAGGACACAAACATGATTCATATAATTAAAAATTAATCACTTTCATTTCAATGACAGTAAATGGCGATTGGGTTGCAGCAATTTTGCTTCTCATATGAAGCGATTGTAATTTCTTCACTCTGCAAAATTTTCACTGAAGTGACAAAATTTTGCACTAAGCAACACCAGCGGTTTGACAAACATCAGCATAAAGCTATTGCAATTTCTTAGTGAAGATATTTCTCATTTTAACTTCTCTGCAAAAATGTTACAATCCCGGGCTTTAGTTCAAGTTTTTCCCTTTCTATAGTTTTTTTTCTTAAGAAGGATTTTTTACAACACAAATTTGTTGTGATCAATAATTTTTGATTGAAAAAGGCTAGAAAAATTATAATCAAATCTTTAGCTGTGGGAGAACTAGCTGTATCGTAATCACTACTCTACTCATCAGTACCCATTCGGATTTGAACTTCATGATGTATCATGATCTGCTGCCTTAACCCCTCAGCCACCGAGCCATTGACCATTCTAGACAGCTGATCTCGAATATTCCAAGAAATTTCTAAGCTTTGATGCAAAGAGGGCCCAATGTGCTTTAAAACTGAACAGGAAAAGCCTTAGAACACTGACAGGTGCACTTACAGATAATGATACCTGCCTTAAGCACCTGCCAAGAAGGGCAGCCCAGCTCACGAGAGGAAGCCGAATATTTTTGATATTATTTTAAAAAAATACTAATGTTCATTTTGAAAGGGGTATACTTTGCACGAATTGCGCTTTTATACAACTTGAGTTGCTCTATTATATACTAATGCTGTGCACCTGCACAGGAAAGACATTTCCAACACAGACATTTGCAGATTTTTTACAAAATGTCCTTAAAAAAGGACATGGAAGATTGTCTTTGGACAAATTATATATAGAGTTGGATACGCTTTAAAAAAACCTTTCATATGATAATCGGTGTCATATGTTGGTAAGGAAATAGATGCTCAAATTAACAAAACATACCAAAATAGAACGTTTTTCAAAATGGCCCAGCTCACGAGACGAAGCCGAAATATTTTTGATGTTATTTAAAAAAAATACCAATGTTCATTTTGAAAGGGTATACCCCTTTGCACGAATTTCGCTTTTATACAACTTGAGTCGCTCTAATATATACTAATGTTGCTGTAACCATATATCAAACTGCGTATGTTTGGCGTGTACACTGAATGTGTGGCAAGATATTAAACTACGTACTCTTATTAACGTAATTGTAGGAATAATCAAGATTGCTATCAAATTTGTTCAATTATTTCCAGACACAAAAAGCAGCTTATGTATCTCTAAGGATGGATTTGTAAAACAAATTAATTTCAAGGATAACTCAAACATTTTCTTAATTTGATTTTAAAGCTATTATATTTTCTATGATGCTTATTAATTTCATAATTCAGAATTATGTGTGCATATCAATTTTAGTTTTTGAAACTTAAGCATTTTATTATAATAGCAAATAGTTATAAGCTATTTGTCTTTCATGAATTGTTTCCCACTCAAATATTTGTAATTTTCTCCAGTTGAAAATTTGTTTAATTCCATCTTTGTGCAAATTCTTGAAAATGTTTTCTAAGCATTTCTTCGGCTGTGTGTGTGTGTATGTGTGTGTGTGTGTGCCTGTGTATGGGGTAAGTTTTTCTTTTAATTGCGTTTGTGTTTGTAGCAATAAATGTTTAATTTTATGCAAATAAATTTATCTTTGTAATATAAAATCAGTAACGTGAAATTTGTAATGTGCTCTTAATGGAGGATTAAAATGTTGGGCACTTATTTGCGAATTTGAATCAATCATAATGTTTGCATATTTTTTATTAAGTCTATACGAAGATTGTTAATAGTAGTGAGAAATTAAGAATATCTAATAAAATATTGTTGCTTAAATATAAAAAAAAAACCCCAATAATTTTCAGCAAACTCAGAAATTTTTTCCAGGATATCAAGTAATCTTTATTAATAAGCTCTTGGTAAATATTTTGGCTTTCTCATGCCCCCACCAAATGCTTAAACATCTTCTAAGCACCAACTTAGTACAAGAAGTTGTATGCTCCTTATATATCAATCCATAAATATATCTCACCATCCATATTCTGCTGAAATATACCAGTATACAGTTAAGGAAAAAACTCTACATACACCTCCTTCTTTTGTGTAAGGCGAATTAATAAAGCGTTTGTGTTAATATTTAAAGTACCAAAAAAAAAAGCATATTTCCAATACAACTCATGTTTGGACTGGCGCTTCAAAGTCTATTTTGGGGTTTCTCTACCGTGTACAGAAGGGAGTACAGAAACCTATCGGTGACAGTAGGGTAGCCAACACTATTGACTCACTGGAACATCGACTTAGTGTAGCGTGCGTTACTTTGTTTTATCGCTACTACAATGGATTTTAATCTGACAAGATTAGGGATCTAGTTCCTGAAACCGACACATTTCTATGTAAAATGTGTACATCGTCCAGGGCTCATCCCTTAGTTATCGATTTCCTGGGGAATCGTAGAGAGAACTCATTTTTCAGCCGCACGCTTCTTCGGTGAAATAAGTTGCCTGCAGACGTGTTTCCCGTCTGTTATAACGTTGGAAAGGTCAAGTCAGAGTTTCATAAGCACCACTCCTACTAAATTTAGCGTTTTTTGGTTTGAAAGCAGTTGACGAAGTGGTTCCGACTTTTTTTTTTTTGGGAATTCCCGAAGTCAACTACATGAATCCCCAAATTTTTCCCCACTTCTCCGTAAGCAATACGACAACTCCAACTTTTGCACTAAAGCGGCAACATTGTACCTATGTACATATGACATAGATTTCCTATGCTGCCCGAAAGGTGGGAGAATTCAATCGTTCAGTACTCTAGGAGCTAAACGGCCAGCAAATTATTACTAACACTAACAGACAAAATATGTTTATGTGTTTGAATTAACTGCAAGTAAAACAAAAACAGTGTGGCCAAATCTGAGTAAAGAATATATTTGTATATATGTGAGGTTCCACGGTTTTATTGGTTTCAATATTGGATTTTATATGAGAGTGCATTATTTAAGAGCAATAAAAAAAGAATGCGGTCGATTTCGTAGACCAGTGATTCCCACTAGTATATATTAAACATAAACATTTAACAAACAACGTTAGCTAGGTGGGTATTACTTATATTGATACTTTTGTCATTCTCTGAATGGTTCTCTCAAAACTCTGATTCCTTTTTACGCCATAAGCCAATTTTATCTTCTTCAGTAACATTAAGTAAAACAACATCTTTGCTCTTCATTATCTGTTCTTAAGGCCTTTTCATTTAAAAATTGATATTTTGTTCTTTGTTGTTTAATACTCTTACTTCCCTTTTTTAATTTAATATAATTATTTTCTTATTAATGATTTCATTAAAAATGCACAGAAATCAATATGAGTACGAAGTGCATTGTGTACGTAAATTTTTGCGAGGATTTTTCTCATAGATATCCTTTGTGAGGTTTCTGGTTTTTTGGTTCGCTATCATTTAAACAACAAGCCGAATAATTAAAAGCATGTTAAAGACTTAAATGAAGTTTTTCGTGATGATAAACATTTCGTAGAAAATTATTAAATTTATTTTCATCTCAGTGTCAATAACGCTTAATGGAATGCAAAAACTTTTAAGTGGTTTAAAAATTTGTGAAAGGATTTGCTATTTAAGTTGGTGTATTTATTATTTTTAATAAAAAAAAATTCGCTTACGAATTTTTCAACTGCTAATACAAACATATTTTAATTTTCATCATGATTATTTGGAAAAAATATGTATATAAAAAAAATCAAATTCGATTATTTGATTGGGGCTTAGTTTAGTTCTACATTTCGGTGTTTTAGAATTCTTCAAGCTTTTCCCTGATCAGTGTTCAAGCCTAAGAAGAAAAAATTATAGTAAAAATAAAATCAACAAAATTTTTTACTGAAAAAATAATTTGTATGCATATACACAAATAGCAAAAAAATAACCTTGGATATCGTATTTTGTTGTTGTTTAAAAAAATAGTTGTTTTCGATCAATAATTATTTTTACTAAACTTTTGGTTGAATCCACAAATTCCTTTACAGGTCCGCATTCAAACAATTTATTATTTGATTCAACGAATTTCGTTATTGAATACGAAAAAAATTTTTCTGTGCAATAAATGTAAATGTTTCTAATATTATATGATGGCTCAAGTTCAAACCTGGCTTTCGCCAGGAATTATTTTTATTTTTAATTATCAAGGAAGACAGGAAAAAATAATTGAATACACTAAGCAAAAAAACATTTTTTTTTTTCAAAAACTATTTATTTCTCAACATAGTCTCCTTCTAGCACAAGGCGCTTAGTCAAGCGATATTCCAACTTTAAAAAAAACAACAGCACACACTCATGAGCATACTGTACATACAGCATTTGTGCGCTAATACAAAGAAAACCCCCGTAAACAACAACAACAAATTGTATAAACAAAACTGAAGTTGAATATTGCTTCAATGCTTGAAGTTCTACTTCAATTTTGTTCTACTTCAGTTGGTTCTACTTGGGTCACTTATAAGACAGTGTTCGTTTATATGTTTAGAACATTTCGGCACTGAAGTGTTTGTTTTGAAATGTGAAAGAAGACGATGGATAGTACTTGAAAATACTACGATGTTTTGTAAGACATTTTTATTGTGCTTGAGTAGCCCTCTACTACCTGTTTAAAGCTGCCTGGGCGCTAATAAGTAAATGATACTCTATATTAAGTAATCATTCAGTTTTAATTCATTTCGTAGCAAAATAAAGAAAAGTGATTAAAAATCGACTGACCGGTTTCAAATCACTAGATTACTAAAAGTTGTCCATTCAGTGATTTGAAATCACTTTCGTGAAAAGTAATTTACAAAACATGTCTGTGTATTTTAGCTTTAACAGATAGTATAGGGTGGTGCACTTTTGGTACACCACCCTGTATTATCAAAGACAATAAAAAAAAAAAACTACGCTTCAGATTTAATCATATATTTGTTATGAAAATAAAATAGATTTTTATTTCTCGCAAGGATATTAATATTATTGATACATACTTCACTTAACATATATACATACATATATATTTTATTTCATTACTGATTATCTTTGCGCCAGATTTTAATTTTAAAAACTTCCATCAATTCTTTATAAACGAATTCATTCTTATGACAATCCCATCAATCTTTTCATTATAAATATGATTTAATTGTGTTGACACAAACAGTTGTTAATTCGAATGAAACCAGATTCCTGTCAGCAACAAACAACAGCGACAACAAAAAGTGAATGCGCTCAAAAACAAAATGGGAAACGTAGTGTAAGATGAAACACAGCGCAGACAATTGCCAATTAAAACGCATACATTTATAATTATAAGCTCAAACAGTCTTCAGCGCTCGTTTAACCGCAAACGTACTTTACACTTCAGCATATCGCTTGCTGCATGGTGGAAAGGTATACTCTAGGGACAAGATTTGTTTTAAAGAAACACAAAATAGAAAAACAAAATAATTTCTCTTAAAATAAATTGTTTTGATTGGGCTCTCACTTATGAAAAACACAATCGCAAATTTTACAATTGAATGGGTTTGTCTTCTGTGTAAGCGATATCAAATACCTCTTTTTATTTACTATCAAACCATGTACACGCATACACAAACACACTCATACAAACATACACACTTGCCAACAATAAATTAAAGAGAGAAAAAAAAAATGTGATGAAAGAACGAAAAAGCACCAACTGCTTCTTTATATATTTTTTGACATACAGTTGATAAAAGAAATGCCAATGATATTGTCTGCACAACTTTAACGACATTTGGGCCAATAATGGATTCATCAACGGGTGTCACTACAGTGACAAAACCAACAACAACAGCAACACCGACAAAAGCTACCAAGGCAACTACAGCAGCAGCGACAGCGGCAGCAACAATAACAACAATGCAGTTGAATACATTTAATAACTGTGATGGCAATCGTAATAATGACATGAAATTTTTGCTTCGTCATCAGCAACAGCAATATAACAATGCAGGTAAGAATGGCTTAAATCACGAAGAAAATAAACAACCAAACAAGCAAAATATATTAAAGTAAGGAAATATATATACATACACACACATACACAAGCAAACACGCACGCCACCTGCTGCATATCTCGTACATGTATCACTTTCATTTTATTGCATCTCACTTGCGCTGCATTTCATGCCATTTTTTATAACCTAACTTTTTCCGCTTTAAATTTTTTTTTAGCTTAAGTTTATGTTTGCTTAACGCTTTTATCGCTTTCAAATATATTACGCTTAAAAGATAAAAACTAAATTGAATAAACAAAAAAAAAAAAAAAAAATATTATGCCGATTTTGCGTGGAATAGATTACGCTGCTTGCTGAGGGCAGCTCTGAAAAGAAATTTCGCGCATTAACTTTTTTTTTTGTAGCTAAGTACCAGCGAGACCATTTTGGAATTTTTATAGCTAAATTCAGAATTTTTTCCATTTAGCAGTTAGCATTTTTCAGCATAATTTAATTTAAGAAAAGCTAACACGATTTTTTGTTGATTACCCATTCAAATCTGTAGCCTCGGTAATAACGTGAATGGAAAACCTGGCTTCACAATGTTTGCTACAAAGGCTGAAAAGTCCCGGACCTAACACATAGATGGCACTAGTTTTATTGCAGTCACCTTTTTTTCAGTTAATACTAATCTTCAAAAGACAGCTGTTGATGATGATATTCTATTCATTAGTTAGTCCCAATTCTCACGAGGCAATTTTAGTTGCGCAATTCTTATCAAATTTTCTTTTAAAATTGCTTTCATGTTCAGACACAGCAATTTTACTTGAGCAACTTTCGTTTTCTATTGCTTACACTTTTTTAATCTTGCAGGTACTGCATTCTCAAATTTTTCCATTTAATTTTCACTTCTTCTAAATTAATACTGCTGTGTATTTTTTGAAGTTGTCCACAATATTAAAAAAAAATTTTTTCAAATGAATTTAAATATCACAATTTCGCGCCAATATTACTTTCATCACAGACAACATATCAATACATAAAAGAAACACAAATGAAAGAAAATGTAAAATTCCTGACATTACGAATGATAGCACAAAACGACTTTCCGAGTACAAGCAAGTCTGTACTTATTTTTACACTCCCCGCTCTTTCCTCACTTATTTGTCAACAAACTCAAGAATTGCGCAACTAAAGTTGCCTCGTGAAAATTGGGACTTAGTGAGTTATTGTGCTAAGAGTGACGCTACTTTTGTTATTTTCAAAACAATGGATCCAAAACATTTTCGCGTTTTAATTTCACACTACTTTTTGATGGGAAAAATACCGTTCCAGCGAAACAATGGCTTGAAAATGCACGCACATGTCGACGATTAAATTGACCGAAATAATCACGAAGTGCACGTTATGCATTTTGATTTGAACACCCATTTTCATAATAAGTCTGTATGTGTATGTGCTAATGGTTCAAATTGAATTGATGAGAAAAAATACCGTTCAAGTAAAGCAATGGCTTAAAAAGTGTTATGGAGACTCCGCATCAGAAACAATAATAAAACGTTGGTTTGCTGTCTTCATACGTGGTCGTAGAGGCATCGATGATGCAGAACGCAGTCATCATGAGGCGGTAATAACAAAAAACATGAAAAAATCCACAAAATTGTTTTGAATTATCAAAAAGTGAAGTTGCGTGAATTAGCATGTTCACCAACTGGTGAACCTCGTCCAAACCGTCTGAAAGCATAACAATCGGCTGGAAAGGTTAAAGCCTCGGTATTTTGAGATGTGTGTGGAGTAATATTCATCGACTATCTTGAGAAAGGAAATACCATTATATAGCTTTGTTGGACCGTTTGATGGTCGAAATTGCAAAGAAACGTGTATGCATATGGCAAAGAAAAAATTTTGTTTCGGCAATCAAAACAATGGCAAAACTACATGAGTTGAACTTTGAATATCTCCCACATCCACCATATTCGCCAGATTGGTCTCCAAGCGACTACTGGCTGTTCGCAGACCTCAAAAAAAAAAATGTTCGCCAGTAAGAAATTTCGCACGAGTGAAGAGGTGCACTAAAACTAGGCCCGGGACTTTTCAGTCCATGTAGTATATACAAAATCCAAATCATTTCCACCTAGCAGTAAACAAATCATATTTTATATCCTTAAATTAAAAGTTGTGTTTTCTTATTCTCTTGTTATTTATTTGTTTAATTCCTTGTTAAAGTTGTTAGCTACTATTTTTTATTTAATCACTTCTAATTAAA
This sequence comes from Thecocarcelia acutangulata, assembly GCA_914767995.1. Classification (NCBI taxonomy): domain Eukaryota; kingdom Metazoa; phylum Arthropoda; class Insecta; order Diptera; family Tachinidae; genus Thecocarcelia; species Thecocarcelia acutangulata. The sequence goes on along the minus strand of OU612098.1, from coordinate 90,258,022 downwards.
AATGTTTACTTCATTGCTTTCAGCGTTATTGCAAAAAAACAAAAAAAAAAAAGTCAAAATGAAATCCTAAATTCTTGCTTCATTTTCTTTTTCAACATTTTTTATTTTCAGTAAATTTTTAATTAATTCTTTTTAATTTTCTTTAAACTTCTGCAGTTGTGTTTAACGTTTTTCTTTTTCTTTCTTTGGCAAGCGATTGCTTAAGTCATAATCCTCCCCTGGTTTATGTTTTGTACGTGAATCTCCTTCTTTTTTTTTTTTTTTTTGAAGCTCATGTTGAACAGATTGTAGTTGTTATTAAACAAGAGTATAAAATTGTCGAGCTGAGATTTAAAGGAATGAAAACACTGCAAACCAGACAAAAGCAATGACAGGAATAACACGGACAATAGCTGCTCCTTTCAAAAGCTTAATAATCAAATTTACTCACGATAGCGAATACCATTCACAGTAACTGCTTGACCGTCTTCATTTAAAAAAAAAAATATGGCCCGATGATGCCGCCAGCACATAAGCCGCTCCAAACTGTCACTCTTTGGGGGTGCTTTGGTTTTCCAACAATCACTCTTGGATTATGATTCGCCCAAATGCAGCAATTCTGCTTACTGACGAATCCACTGAGCTGAAAATGTGTCTCATCACTGAAAATGGTTTTCTTCGAAGACTGCTCATCCACTGTTGTCAATTCTTGCCACCATTCTGGCCATTGCCGACGCTTGGAATAGCTAAGAGGCTTTAGTTCTTGAGTCAATTGCACCTTATAAGCGTGTAAATGTAAGTCTTTATGCATAATAATCAGTTAAGGTGGTCGGCTCTTCAGCCACACACACTAACGTGAACGACAGCAATATTTTCTACAGAATGAGCATGCATTGGTGTCTTCTCATCTGTCACAGAACCGGTTTGTTCAAATTTTCTCACGATTTTTTCAATTGTACGCACATTTGGAGATTTAAATTGACAAAAAAAAAAAATCACTAACTGCACGATATATATTTTGATTTGAACGCCAATTTTCATAATAAGCCTGTATAGCTTTAAGGCGTTACTCGATTGTGTGTTTTCCTTAGTTCAAGCTGAACTAGTTTGAAATTGAGAAATATCAAATAATATATAGAAAAAACTTGACGTTTAGGGTTAAATCACATTCAACATCGGCCCTTAAAATTTAACAACCTGATGTAAAACTGAAATAAGCGAAGTTCTTTCCACTTTAATAATTGTACTGTTCATAGAACACAGACTAGCGACTCGTCTAGAAAATGTTTATGCAAACCACTCATAATATTTTCTAGACGATTCGCTCGACTGTGTTCTATAAAAAGAACAAATATAAAAAAATCGGCACACTTAAAAATTTACTTTTACTTTTCTTCAAAGATGTATTTTTATGTGGTGTTCATAAAACTCGTTTAGAAAATTGGGGTAAAAGTTACTCAATTTATTGAGTGATATCCATACAAACCTTTTACACTAGTCGCTCGTCTGTGTTCTATGAACAGCACATCAGTAAATGAAGGAGTTACTCAAAACTCCTTTATTTAAACGAACATTTTTTCTGTCTGATGCCTAAGAAATTTTTTATTTTCCGCCATTGCTAAAGCTCTACAAATCGGTTAATAAGTACTGCAGTTATATAAATTTTATTTTTTGATTGGAAACTTTAACTCATTTTCTTCATTTATGGAGAAACTTTCAGAATTACGAATATCGGTTCGCTTAAAAATTTACTGATACTTTTCTTCATAAAACTCGGTTAGAAAATTTGAATGAGAGTTACTCAATTTATTGAGTGATTTCCATACAAACTTTTTACACCAGTCACTCGTCTGTGTTCTACGAACATCACATCAGTAACTGACGGAGTTACTCAAAAGTTCTTTATTTGAACGAACATTTTTTCTGACCAAAAACTTTTTTTCGAGCCATTGACAAGCCTCTACAAAAGAAGAGAGCATTTTTTAAATCAGTTAATAAGAGCCGCAGTTATATAAAAATTTATTATTTGCTCGGAAATGTTCCCTCCTTTTCTTCACTTATGGAGAAACTTCCAGAATTATGAATATCTAATCTTCTTCATCTAAATCGGTCAGAGTTACTTACACATGTAATAAAACTAATAAGTATTAGCGATTTATAATTTTACTTTAAAAATATGTAAATTTTACTTTAAAAATATGTAAATTTTACTTTAAAAATATGTAAATTTAACTTGATACGTTGTAGCTGGTTTTCTCTGTAGTCTAAATATAAATAACTTTGTGATCAGAACTTATTTTTCATAAATTATTTTCCCTAACACTGATTTCTGTTGAAACATGTCACCTCTACCTCCACTCTACGAATTCTTTATGTTCCAAGCTGCTTTACCAATTAAAACTTTTTTTCTAGTATTTTCTATATTAGTAATTGCAGTAGTATTTGTACCTTCGTGCTGTTACTAAAACTCGACGGTGTCACAAGAAAAAAAACAATTCACAGCTTGTTGTTTTATGAGTATTTCTCTCACGCACAATGTCTCTAATTGAGGAAAGTCTTTTCCTCCTCCTCAACAATTTTGCTGTTGGGTTTTGGTTTCATTGTAATTGTTAATTAATTAGTTGTAGAAAGTTATAAAAACAAGAAATTATTGCACGAAGGAACCTGCAACAACTAAAGAATATTAATTTGAGTTAAAGTAAGAAAGAGTGTCGTTCTCATCAACTGAAGTGAAATACAAGAGAAAAGAACAAACGAGCATAACTTGTTGCTTGCTGTCACACTCATAGAAAACCTGTGATGTATTTTAGCATCAGTGTAAAGACAAGTATCCTAATTTTTTTACCCCATGCAATTATATAAAAAAAAAATTAAATGCACTAGTAATGCATTGAACTGGGATTTGTATAAAAACATTTTCCATTTCAAAGCGTTTAGATTTAAGCATTTTCCGTCAACACTCTATTCGTGAATTTTTGATATCTGAGTAAAACGCAGCCACGACAGACGTGATTGCAACAAATATGCTATTACACATTAGCTTTTGCTCAAGTAAAGCAAGGGGGGTGCTTGGCTTTGTAAAGCGCTGGTATAAAGAATTTGCTGACTCCACTGTTGTGAAGCAATTGTATAAATCTTTAGTCAGGCCTATACTGGAATATGGCTCGATTATATCGGACCCTTTTTATAATGTTCATAGAGATCGAATTGAGTCTATCCAAAAACAATTCCTTCTTTTCACCCTGCGCAATATCTACCCGAACACTGTAGCCAACTTACCATCCTATGAGTTCAGACTGCAACAAATAAAGCTGCCTTCTTTGACAAGTCGCAGAAAAATGTTAAATGTCATTTTTGTCTTCAAATTGATTAACGGCAATATCTGCTCGGAGTATCTCGGAGTGTCCAAACTAAATTTTGATGTTCCCCAGCGTAGTCTTCGTCAATATCAACCTTTGTCAGTGCTTTATTACCGTCAGAATTATGCGAATGCAGATCCCTTCCGTAGGTAATGTTGTTGTTTTAATGAACTGTACCACGTTATTGACTTTTCGATGAACTTAAATTTTGTTAAGCGTAGTATAATTTTAGTATTAAATTCCAGTAATTAACAAATTTTTTTATTGCTTATACATTTTTTTTCCAGTAATTAGCTATTTTTTCTACTTTTTTTTATTAATTTTTGTAATTATTTTTTAACTCATATGCGTGTACATATATAGTATCTGCCTGTAAGGAGTTATTCCCCATAGGCATAAATTAATAAATAAATAAACTTGTTACGGGCCGATGCTAACAGCCTGACGAGATTTGTCTCAGGTCGGTTTCAACTGAAATGAATACGATTTAACAATCTAACTTCGACAATGCCCCGCATACATACAAATGCCAAAAGAACCATATATACCTAGAGATGGATGTTATTCTCTAGTGAATGCCCACACAAGCGTGTCGTAAAAGGGACCAGAACTATATTTGTTTACGGTGCAACAATAGGAAAGCCTATCATATACAGTTTCGTTAATCCTGTGGAAAGGCCTACTAAGATCGGTGTAGATAAAATCTGTAAAATGTTCATTCGAAAAGCCTTTTGTGAACGCAATTAACTAAGATTTATTTAAATGCTCCAGTAAGGCATTGAAGTGAGATTTGAATAAAAATGTTTTCCACTTAACAGTCTGGGGACTTAAACATTTATTCATGAATGGCCTTATCCGTGAATTTTTGTTACCCAATTAGTACGTAGCCAACTCGAAAAGTTTTGAACTCTGCTTTTGCATATCAACTTCAGGGCTTGTGACTCTTTGAGCTTTGTTTGGTGTTTATGGGACACGAATGTCCGGTTAGTCTAGAAAATTTGTATGATCAATATGTTCTAATTTTGAACGCTACTTTTGCATATCAACTTCAAGGCTTGTGACTCTTCGAGCTTTGTTTGGTATTTATGGGACACGAATGTCCGGTTAGTCTAGAAAATTTGTATGATCAATATGTTCTAGATGTGTCCCATAAACACCACATTAATGTGAGGCTTCCGCAACACAAGCAAGCTACTTGTATGAAATATTTGTATAGAAATCACTAAAAAAATTGAGTGCTTTTCATATAAAATGTCCTAGCAAGTCGCTTGCTTGTGATGTGGCAACATCACATAAATTTTTTAAGGATATTTTAATTTAAACAATATTAAAATTATTTGGTTGTATTTCAGGAAAAAATGTTAATTAATAATTATTTTAAGGTAAATATTTTCCAAGTGTGCTACTTGCTTTCCAAATGTTATTGCTGCGGTTTCAAAAATAAATAAACAAACTTATTGTTTACAGATGCTAAAGAATGTTTTGTGATTTTAATTTTGCCAGCAACAGTAGTTTTTTTTTTTGCTTATTTTCAAATTCTAAACAATTATTTTGCGGTAAAATACACATTTAGTTGAAATATATTTATGCAGTATTTCGTCAACACCAACTTTTTTATTTTAGCTCAAAAAAATCGCTCGTTTTAGTTGATAACATTTTTGTTGTCATAGTTGTGTTGTGTTGCTGTAAAAACTTTTAATTAAATATTTATTTGGCAAACAATTTGTGCTGATTCTTGTATTGCTTAATTAATTTAATGAAAATAAAATAAAACTTGAACTTTATTAGCTGCTAGAAGTAAATACACTAAAAATAATGATTGAACATATAACAAAACAATTTCAATGACTTTTAAAACAAAAGTTATTGTAAACGAGAAAAACGTAAATGCTGATAAAAGTCATAAGATAATATTTCTGTTTAGTGTTCAATAAATATACTTTTCATTGCAGATTCTCCTACAAAACTGCGCGAAGAAAATGAACGCCTCAATGCCGAAGTTAATCGCTTACGAAAGCTACTCGAAAATTCTCCAGAAGGTGCTGTAGGTGGCATTGACCTTTCCGATTCAAATAGTTGCGGCGATGGACAATCAACTGATGGCAGTGGTTCCAATACCCAACAGCGTATTGATCGTTTGGAACAAGAACTACGTTCGGCCAAAAGCCAGTTGATGTCGTTGCGTATTGAGCGCAAAAAGCTAAGAAGTGACAAAAACGAGTTGGTGGGTCAAGTGAAACAGCTGTGCGCCTCTTTGCAAGAAAAAGAACAAGAACTAAGAGATTTTATACGCAACTATCAGGAGCGTGTTAGGGAATCGGAGAGCAATAATGCCAAGTTAACGGGTGATCGTGAAAGAGAGAGATGGCAACTTTTAAAACAGGCCAGAGATGAAGCAGAAAGATCTTTGGCTTTAGCGCAACAGCTAAGTGCCAGAGACCTACAGTTGCAAAAACTGCAAGAACAATTACAAAGACAAATGTCAGGGTGTCTATCCGATCAGGAGAGCCTCCTATCATTTGCTCCCCTAACACCACCCTCTGCCACATCGGGCCTGTTAAATCAAATGCCTCCGGGCAACAGTGCAGCTGTGGTAAATTATCGTAATAATGATGATAGTGGGCGGGGAAACTCGAATTCCCTGTCGGCTTTTAGTAACAGTTCGGGCAATACTGCCGGAGATCGTAATTCATGTTCGAATGATTCAGTGCTGAGAAACAATAGTGATCGTGAAAGCACTGGCGGTGATATCAACTTTAGTGATGGTATTTCCGATAATGGTCCCTGTATTACAGTCGATCCGGATAGTATATCTTTGGTATCTAGTCAAAATATGTATCAATGTAAGTACTGATATACAATTTCAATTGACATATTGCTTGCTTTCACGTATGTGTTTGTGTATTATTAAGATGGAACTCCTAAAGAACGAAGCCCCACGCTCTCACCTCTAAACTCTGCCGCCTATTCCAGGTAAGGATCGTGTAATAATAGCAATTAAACTAAGCGAAAGCTCTGTTTAAACCAGACTATAAACAAAATCTGTAAACAAATACCCGAAGAATCTTTTAAATATCTTTTTTTTAAAAAGAATTGCTTAGGGCACTTTCACCCGTCTAGAAATGGTACTTTTTAAGACAATAAACTTTAAACGGCACAACAAAAAAAAAAAAAAAAAATACTTAATTTTGAAACAGGTAATATTTAAACTCAAGTAATTTTGAAAGCTGCTTTTTAAAAAATTACCATTTGAAAAAATTCCCTTATTCTCTTAAAAGTATACCTTGTAAAAAAATACGTATAAAAAAAGTACCTTTTAAAAAAATTAAAAAAAAAAAATTTACCTTTTCAAAGGGTACCTTTTAAAAATGTCCATAAAAAAAGTACCTTATAAAAAAGTACTCTTAAAAAAGTAGCTTATAAAAAATTACTTTTTAAAGAAATACCTTTTAAAAAAGTACCTTTTACAAAAGTACCTTTTAAAAAGTAGATTTTAATAAGTAGCTTTTAGAAAAGTACCTTTTAAAAAAGTACATTTTAAAAAAGGATTTTTTAAAAAAGTATCTTTAAAATAAGTACCTTCTAAAACGTACATTTTAAAAAAGTAGGGTTTAAAAAATTTACTTTTAAAAAATTACCTTTTAAAATAGATCTATAAAAAGTACCTTTCAATAAAGTACCTTTAAAAAATTAACATTTTAAAAAGCAAAATGTTTTTCTAAAAGTACATTTTTACCCCCGCAAGCACATAGTTTTTTGAATAAGTACTTTTCCCAAAATTATCTGCCGTTAAAAAAATTCCTTTCTATCTTTTTAAAAATATTACTATCGGCCATGTCAGAGAATTCACTTCCGTTCGGAAATGGAATTGAATCGGTTTTTTAATTCTACAAAAAACGAACATTTAAAACTTTTTCGGAATGAAATCAATTCTACAAGATAATACTAGTTTCATTCTTGCAATTAGAAATTATTTCATTCCGAAAAGTTTTTTAGTTTTTAGCTTTTTGAAGAAGTAAAAAAAGAATTCAATTCCGTTTCCGAACGGAATTAAGCCCTGTGACATGGCTGTATATTAAAAAACTAACTTTAAATAAAACCGAATCTTACAAAAAAAATTCTCTGTAAAAAGTCCATTTTTGAAAAGTAAAACTTAAAAATATAACTTTAAATAATTGAATTAAATGACATTTTGCCCAATTACCTCTAGATCCGTTGAACAATTAGGCTCCCCTGTTGACTCCGACGGTCCCGGAGCAGTGGCCAGAAAATTCACCCCTAAATCTAGCAACACAGCCTTAGGGGCACGCAATGGTCGTGGTGGTACTTGGGGTAGCATATCAAGAGTATTTGCCCGTTCGAGAAACAAAAGCAAGGCTTTGTCGGCAGATGGCGCTAGTGAATGTAACTAAACAAAATTGGTGAACACAGTGAAACTATAAATAACTCGTCTTTCTTATTTAATAGATAACGATTTTTCTTGGAGTCCTCTATCCGAAGAAGGTTATGCCGAAAAATTGCGTTTGTTGCGTGAAGCTTCTCAAATACCCATGGAGAGATGGCGTGCTTCGCAAGTTTTAGCCTGGTTAGAAGTTGCTCTCGGTATGCCACAATACAGTACACGCTGTTCGGAAAACGTTAAAAGCGGTAAAGTGCTTTTGGAACTCAATGATATAGAACTGGAAGCTGGACTAGGCTTAGCGCACCCTATGCATCGTAAAAAACTCCGCTTAGCTATTGAAGAGCATAGAAGACCGGAAATGGTTCGTTATCCCATGATAACACATTTGGGTCATACTTGGGTAGCTTCCGAATGGCTGCCGGACATTGGCTTACCGCAATATGCCGAATCATTTTTACATTCACTCGTCGACGCTCGCATGTTGGATACGCTATCAAAAAAAGAACTCGAAAAGTTCTTGGGCGTAACACGAAAATTTCATCAGGCCAGCATTGTGCATGGTAAGACTTTAAAGCTTTTGCGGGAAGATATAAGAATTTCTTCTTCTTTGGTTTTAGATTTATCAAAACAATTTCTTCTTTTTTCAGGTATACATGTTCTACGCATTGTTAAATATGATCGTCAAACGTTGGCCATGCGTCGAGTACAATCGGAAAATGTCGACACAGATCCTATTGTGTGGACCAATCAACGTTTTATACGCTGGGCTCGTTCCATCGACTTGGCCGAATATGCAGATAATTTAAAAGGTACACTTGCTTATATCGATCTTAGTAAGAATATGTTTAAAAAGTAGCCGTCTCAATTCAAGAAATTATACATCAATTTTACTTCTATCATTCTATTATTCAGTCACTAGGGAAAAATGTTCAGTATTTGTATACAAGCTAGTTCTTAATAGTTTTGCAGGATGTATTTTTGAATAGATTACTTAAGTTTATATTTTGTAATTGTAACCGGTTTTTGGTATTAGACTTAAACTCTTTTTTCTACACATGTACGTTCTCTGATGGCTACATCAATCAAGTCTTGCTTACATCGAGGGTATTCGGTCGGTCTTAGAAGTATTTTCTTCTCTGGAAAGTCTTCAGCGTGGCGCAAAGGCTTGCCATTACTGTCGATAGATCAACATTTATTCCTGGGACTAAGCTTTCCTACCCAAACATTTCTGTTTAATGGTATGTCTAAATATGGGCTGGAAAACTAAATATATCCGCTTCTGACCGGGTGCCAGGTTAAGTAAATAATATTCAAAAAAAAAGGTTCCGCCCGTGCCGTAACTAGTTGGCTCCCCTGTTTGAACTAACTGGGCACCTACAACATACTCTATATCCTATACTGATATATCTGTCACTAATGAAGAGAGCGAGCATGAAGACAAAGCTAACAGCCCCATTCCAGAGTCAGACTTTCCGACCTAACCATTTTAGATAAATCGAACCGAAAGATCTTAAATAAAATTGGATTCAAAACCTCACAAAAATATGCCGTTTACTCTTTGCTGAACTAAGAGAAACAAACACTCCCACCTTGCAAACATAACTCTGAGAGCACAACCTAAATTAGCGCGTAAAGCGCAAAGTAATTTAACGCTTTGATTTTACACTGTAGTAAGTAACTTAAATAGGAGCGTTAATGTTGTAATAAAAATCACTAAACAGAAATTATAAAAAATTATAAAGTCGCTAAAATAGGCCGCAAAAAATTAGTAACATTTGCTTTGACGCGAGCGGCAGTGAGAGACTGTACAGCTTTTCTCTCTTACGCTCTGTCATAATTGGAGTTTCCAATTGCAAAGCGTTAACGACGCGCTATTTGTATTGGTGTCATAGATTTTATATGTACATAAGGGTTTTTGTCATATAGATTACTCTTCACGCGCTAAAATAGTCAATAGATTTTATTTTGAATAGTTAATATAAAATCAAGAACGGTATCAGCTTGCTAGTCAAAACTAGACGATAATTTTGTAATAAACTTCATTCATTTGAATGAATTCATTTTACCGTGCATTAGACCCAGTCACCAAAATAACATTGCTGTCACAGACCACCAACAGCTTCCCACGCCTCCTTACCAAGAGGAAATTTTCTTCTTTTTTAAGACACAAACACCTAACAGAGATTCTTTCTACTAGTTTGGAAAATTATATAGCGAATGAGCTACAAATCTTCTCCATAGTTACCTATTTAGAAGTAAGAAAATTCGGAAAATATATGAAAACAACATAAATGATAAAATGACTTTATCATTTGTCATTTCATGTCAAGCATAATTTTCAAGCCTTTTTCAATAGTTTGATATTAACACTTGAACCCAAATTGAGAATTTGAATGCTTTACTGAGTTGTAATTCTCAAGTTTAAAACAAATTTGGCAACACTTAAAATAAATTAATACATAAATTCAAGCGGCAAATAGAACAGTTGCACCGCTTTCACACACGAAAAGTTTGCTTTGCAAAGTCTTGAGTTTGGTGGTAGCAAGGGAAAAAGAAAAGAAAAGAAAGCCGCTCTCACTTCCCTGGCCACCACCAAACTCAAGACTTTGCAAAGTAAACTTTTCGTGTGTGAAAGCGGTGTTGGTTGCCGCCCGCTGCCGCCTGCCGCTTACATTGGCCTTTCACTAAAAGGCGTACAACGTTTGTCTTCGACGACATTTTTAAAACGAACTTGCACTTCCATGTGTAAACAATCGAGCAAATTGCAAGTTTTTTTTTCGATGTATTGGTTGCAGGCGTAAACTCAGTGTTATTTTGTTAATGAATAACACAGCTGAATTGTAGTACATACTTACATATATGAGTAGATATGTAAATAATTTGAAAATAATATATAAATTTCATAGATTATTTTGAATTGAAATATTATTATCAATCCAACATGTTATTAAAGTACATCTTACGAGTATAGTGTACTCGTAAATGTACGTAGATACTCGTACATACCTACCTACAAATGAATATGTTTCGTTTACTCTGTTACAGACAGCGGTGTTCATGGTGGCTTGGTCGTTTTGGAACCATCTTTTTCGGGCGACACAATGGCAACAGCTCTGGGCATACCACCCTCAAAGAACATCATACGACGACATTTGTCGACAGAGTTTGATGCGTTAATACTTCCCGCCAGGTAAATTATAATTGATTATAAATTAGATACGAAATGATTCAATTTTGGTTTTGGTTTACGTTAACGTTTCTAATTTGTTTTTTTCTTTTTATATGTATGCGTTTGATTTTTCTCATTACAATATATGTACAATTGTTCATTAGAATTTACTAAACTATAGATAAAAACAATATTTTTGATTGTCTACATAATATAAATAAAGTAGAGTGGGTGAGAATGAGTGTGTGTGTGTATGGTAAAACAGGAGTAACAGGGGTTGGGCGAGTTGTGCAATTACTGTTTTAATTGGGGTAATTATATTGTATATGTATGTGTATTCTTATATGTACATGCATACGTACATTCATACATACATTCATACTATCATATGTTTCTTGTATATGTGTATACATGTATAGATGTAGACCTAACCGCCCAGCTAGCATACGTTGTTTGTTAGACGATTGTGTTCAATATACAATCCCCAAAAGAATCTACTGACGATTATCTGACGAGTAACAATAACAAAAAACATGTACTTTACTTCTTTTTACAAATTTTCTGAGCTGTTCGTCACACATTATTGGATGATTAAAAATTTTATTGTGTTTATGGCCTTATGTATAATAAAAAACCTTGTGCTAACTAACTAGCTGCTATCTTTCCCTTATGGAAATTTACACACAAAAAACTTAGCAGCTAGTTAGTTAGCATAAGGATTTTGAATATACATAAAGCTGTTAAATTTTAAATTATATTACAGATAAACAGAAACTAGCAGCGTATAACAGTTTTTTCTTTATTGTTTAACAACCTTTTGAATATAAAAAGTGTGGGTGGTGATTACGGTGGTAAGTCAGTGCGAATTATATATATTATGAAAATACCGTATAAGCTTTATGCTGTTTCTTGAATAAATCATACAAGAATTACACGGCTGATTCCTTGGGGAGTTGTAAGATAATATATACACGACTATTCCCTATACGATTCACATAAGAGTATTTTGCTTAGTTGTTTAAGAGCCTCACAGAAGAATCAGCTTTTGTAACACTTACTTCCGTGCGAGGGATCGTTTGTGATTAAAACATGAGCTCGTTCTCGAATCAAAAGCACTCTTCATGAGATTTCCAGCAGAGTCTTCGACGATTGAAAATGCTAGCTGGGCGGCTTCAAACAAGCGAAAGGAAATCAGTGCATGTTTGCAACCATGTAGATTTTAGAGATTTTTGCTGTACGATTTTAGAATGTCTTCTAATATACAAATGAAATTGCCTGCAAATTCTGTTAATTTTTTCCGATGAAGTTGTACGTCCAGAATAATGATTGTAACACGCTTATTTCAGTATTAGTTTCCAAAATTTTCTTATCTTTTGTCTATGTATAAAAAAGTACTAAGCAAAAGAAATAAAATCTTAACCATAACTTTGCTCATCAGATAGATATTTGCTCCTTTTTGTCTTTTTTTCTTAATGAATATATTATTCATAGTTTTGGTAGCGCTAGGCTTTGGCGTGAGTCATATTCGGGATTAAGTGGTTACTTTTTGCGGTAAGCCATCACGTGAAGAGAATTAGATGGTGTCGAAAGTATTTCATTTTGACCCTGCACCTCTTCTTACATCGTAATGTTATTTTTATAGTAGTAGATGCAGCATATAGCCGGAAGATATCTCAATACATGATTATGGCTAGACTCTGATAGTTAGCCAAAATTGTTTAGTTCTCCGGAAATGTGTTCCTTCTGATAACCCAAGCTAGGTATTCGCAAAGAAGGTGGAACCATTTTTTTCCTTCTTCTATCATTGCAACTGTGGCAATATTCGTTACAGAGTAGTCAAAATTTACTTATTGTTATGTGTGATGTTTCCCTAGTCAAAGTCCAGTTATTACTACCAGTAGCCCTTCTGTTAGGAGTTATAAGTTATATAGTGACTTTCCCTTCAAAGTTAGGCCACATTTTCATACTACTCTGTATATGCACATTGAGTTAAATTAGATGATATTTAACCGCATGGATTAAGCTCGAAAGTTTTGCTTATTGGCTTACTTATTCATCTAGAAATAGGTGACATCGCTAAAGATGAGCTTAAGCTAAAAACTAGGGTAAATTCTGTTAGGAGTTATAAGTTATATAGTGACTCTTCCATCAAAATTAGGGCTTACTGCTCTGTATATGCACATTGAGATAAATTAGATGCTCCTGGATCGTATGGATCAAGTTCGAAAATTTTGTTTATTGTCTTACTTATTCATCCAGAAATAGGTGACATCGCTAAAGATGAGCTTAAGCTAAAACCTAGGGTAAATTTCCTGCAACTCTAGAGCTCTAGGGTGAACACTCGTCGTTGGCTATGGACTTTTCGAACAGCTTCTAAGGCAGTTGAACTCTGCAAGAATGTTAACTCAAGTCACGATACAAAGTTTGTCAAGCTGTGAACAGCGAAAGGCAAGTTCTTGTGAATGACACTAAACCAATTGCTTCAAGTTGTTTTGCACGCCCTCACGATCAGCAGCAACATTTATAGCAGATTTCGCACTTTGTTATTGCACGAGTTCAATGTTTGACACTAGGGCGGTGCCCCATAATTGAATTCCATATCACCATATAGGCTTTAAAATTGCGTTGTATAACAAAAGTTTACAATCCAACTTCTAGGCAGAATTTAGTTGCGCTGCTTTTAGTTTCAACTGAGTAACTTTTGCATCAATGTGAGACTTCGCTGTTAACCTACGGTCGAGGTGAATACCAAACTATTTGACTTGATTGTGCTGCGGAATAGGTAAATAGTTGAGTTGGATAGACGAACATGTTTGTTTTCGCATCGTGAGTACATTTTTGTTCATTTCAAAGCTTAAGTCATTTCTCCAATATCGAAATATTCCAGCAATATTCGTGAAGATAATTGATGGTTTTCATGAATGCTGCAGAGTGCTGTGTCATTTGCAAAAGTTGAAATGTGGATTCCGGATCTTGTTGGCATATCATAGGCGTAACTCAAATATAAAGTAGGTACCAGAATGCTACCTACGGATACTCCTGCTTCGATTGGCTGTAAGGGGCTTATAAAATCGCCTTCTGTGTTAACAAACTTCCGGCAGCATAAGTAGCTTTCCAGAAGCTTGTGAGTGTTTGCAGGCATGTTTAACTTTATTTTGTGCGTCAAACCGTTATGCCACACTATATCAAAAGCTTGGGAAATGTCAATGAGTAGAGCTGCACAATAATTTTTGTCTTCAAAAGTCCGTCTTATGACAATGACTAGTCTGTGCGTTTGTTCTATGATGCTATGTTTAGCCCGAAAGCCAAACTGATGATTAGGGATACATCCCACTCCATTCAATATTGGAGTTAGCTTCGCCATTAACAATTTTTCGAACAGTTTTGAAATTGGTAGTAAACTTATTGGTCTATATGATTCAACTTTAGTAATATCCTTTCCTGGCTTGGGTAGCATAGTAATCATACACATCTTCCACTCATCAAGATAATACTCAAAGCGTAAAATAGCGTTAAAAATTCACATTCTAGGTTAGCACTCATTGAACACAAAGTTTTGCGCACATCATTAAAATGATATCTTGTGATAGATCATGTTCGCCGCTGGGATGTATGCACAGTGGAAGCGATAGCGGTAGGCGGAGAAAGTGTGGCTTTCCATCTGAAGATTTGCACTTTAATATCAGCCTTACAAATGCTACAAATATACTGTAGACCAGTCTTTTCATATCGCTGTTACTTATACACATTTGCTTTTAAGCCAAAATTGCCTCATCAATCATTGGCCTGGCCCGTCCTCTGCTTGTCGAACGACACGTGCCATATGCTTCATCGATGTCGCCTGTACTGTTTAGCCAACTAGAATATAAAAGTTTTGTCGAAAGCACAAATGCGAGTGTGAATGTGTGTGGTGTGTCAGTGTATATATATGTATAATTTTAAGTTTAATGTATAGTTATTATTTATTTTCTATAGTTAACAAAATTACATACTAAATAAAGTAGTTTAAATTTTCGTACATTATATACTTGATCAAAGCCGTATGTGCAAGTTTCTAAAAGACTTAATCTTTTACAATAATATCGTGTGCTATTTCATATTCCTAATTTGCAACTCATCCTTTATGTAAAACTTTAACAAAAATTCACATTATGTTCACACATACTACTACAAATTGTTTATGTATATTTGTTTGCTTTAATTAAGTTTTAGATTCATTAAAAACTTCTGTTTGGATTTATCTTTTTTCGCTTTCTTTTTTTGGTTTTTTTTTTGCATTTTATAATTGTGCCAATAAGTTCATTTTAATTATATTTATTTATAATTAGCTCTATTATTCATAAGCGTTCATCAATTTCAATCAACCATCTAAAAATCATAAATATGTTTTCTTATAAAAAAAAAATGAGCCGGCAAAATATTTTCTTTATAATATACGCTTAATGATTATTAAACTAATTCTATTTTAAATTAAAAAGCGAAGAAAAATTCTTTTAGTTTAAGAAAATATTTCTTAGCAAAGCATATTATACAGGGTCTTTCAACAGAGATATACGAACTTTGGCATTCAACACCGGGTATAGTGTTGTAGCACCACCAGCCATTTATTTAGGTGGTCATTAATTTAGTTATTTTTGTCAATTCATCATGATCGCCTTGTATAACCACTGATCGTGGGAATGTGTAAAAGCATTCCAGGCAACCAAATCTTAGCGTCGCACTACAAGAATTTGCTCTTCCAAGAACACAGCTTGGCAAGAATGTTATTTGAATTTATTATTTTTGCTTCAATTCACATAAAGCTAGCTTTTAATTAAAATCTCTTTATTTCTGCTTTCCATTCAAAGTAAAGAAAAGCATTTTAATGTTTTTTATGGCATGTTTCTATATACCAAGTCACTCAAAATTGTTTGTTGATTGAGTGAAAAAAAGTGTTTTGGGGTTCCACTACACACATACATATCAGTTTTTTTTTTATTAACAACGTAAGGCTATAAATTTTTGGTGATTTCTGTATTGCAATTGCAATTATGACTACTGTCAAAAACAGACAATTACAAAAAAGTGCTTGTGTACGTTATAAAATAATAAACTTATAAACTTTCAGTAATTTTCATAAAAAAAAGGTATGCATATATGTATGTATGTATGTATGTATGTACATGTATAAGAATCAATGAATTTATAAACAAAACCAGTTGATTTTGTTTTTGTTCAAGAGTTGCCACTGAGTAATGAAATTATTGTGTTTTTGTATGGAAAAAAGTAAACACAGTACAAAAATATTCACTACGGCAATCCTGCCGTTTAATAAAACGTAAAGTACTACGTAAGCGAGACAACATTTACATCAGTACCTGCCTTGACGGCCTAACCTGATGGTGGATCAATTCCACGAAGTGAATTTTTCACGATTCACCACCGCCCCCGTGTGGCTTGCTAGGCTCACACAGGTAGCAATTCTTGTCATATGATTGCGGTCATATGAACAACTTCTTGTTGAGGAGTTCGGGCCTTCTAATCCCTCATGTATGCAATTTCCCAGCAATCAATGGAGGACAAGGCTTAATGAGTTGGTAGGCCGAAGCCCACTAAGAGCATCAGCCCTTAAACCAACTCACCCGTCAATCATCACCACTGGTTCCTTACAGTACACGTATCTGTTATATAGGCAACAGATCCTCGGGAGATTGTTAGCCCTCGAAAAAAGCCATCACCAAACAATTATCAAGGATACTAACACTCCCTTCCTGCGTTTTAGGTTTCAACCACAGCCAGAACGTTTCAGCCAAGGTAGGCACCTCAACCATGATCAGCCCGGGTCGAACCGCAAGCAGAACTTCCCGGGGGCCATGCTGATCCCCGTTCTGCCAATTTATACCCTTGGTAAGGGTTTCGGAAGCCAACACAACATAAGCCATGTGGCTTTCTAGAGTTTTGTTTGCCGCACCAAACGAGGGACCCCTTCCCCTCTTTTCCCCGAAAAACAGAGCGCCTAAGTTAGGAATACGCCAAGGCAAAACCCGTTCCTCGGGGGGACGTAAGCTAGACAAGTGGTTTAAAAATACTCATATTTTTACGTACTTGTCTGTGTGGTACTTGTTTGTCTGAGCACTTGCCTGCTATGTGGAAACATGCCATTAGTCTTTTCGGTGCATTGTAATTAACGAAAGATCTTTGAAAAGATATTTTTCTTACAAGTTTTTCTAAAAACCTGTCCCGTGACTTTGAAATGAGAACCTAAATAAGATCAATCTATTCTAAACGATACATACAGTTGACAAAGTAAAGTTTATAGTCTTTTAAATTAAAATATTCTTGTGAAAACATTAAACGTTCGTTACTACCCGTCCACACGGGCAATCTGATTGGCAATTATTGCCGTGGCAACTGCCAAAATTGATTGCCGACACAAGATATGTCTTCAAACACATCGCTCCTTTATTGCAACATAGTCATATCTCAAAAAATGAGCTTTTCGAGTTAACAGTGCAGAATTGTTAACAGTACTACCTTTTAATATAAAAATGCCAAAATTTTATTTAAATTACTTTTAAACTGTTTCCTTTAGGAGATATCTTCAAAAAAAAATTTCTAAGACTTGTATGAAAGCTTAAAATTTGAAATGTGTTTTTCTCGAAACAAGCTTTTTTGAGTTATGGCTATGTTGCAATAAAGGAGCGACATGTTCAGCAATTATTGCTAGAAGATATTGCTTAGCAATTATGTTTGAACAAAAGCTGTCAAAACTCACTTATAATCACTGATGTTTATGAACATACATACAAAAATACGCCTCAATATATAAACAAATGTACAAATTATTATAAAAAGTGATTTTATCAACAGAGAAAATGTAATTATTTACATTTTTGAGTTCATAAAAAAAAGAAATGGAGAGCTCGGAGATTGATGCATTTATAGCACTCATTTTTAAAAGAGTAAAAAAAATATAACAATTACAATTCATTAACTGCTATTTCCACCATTTCGAATAAATATTTTCATTCGCATAAAAACATTTGAAACAAAAACAACATTTGAAAATTTGTTTTTGTTTTAAATGTATTTATGCGAATGAAAATATTTATTCGAAATAGAGAAAGTGGCAGTAAAACACACGCAATCTTCTTTGCCAAAATATATCAAATTATGTTATAAGATATTTACATCTCCACCAACTAAAAGTACAGCGTTGAACATAAACAATTTGATGACGTAATTCTGGCGGTGTTACTGCTAGTAGTAAGACACAACAGATTGCCTGTGTGGTTGCACTGTTATTGTGGGGCAGGTGAGAAATTAAAAAAGCAGAAACTTCCATAAACGAACAAAATATTTTGCAGGCTCGTTAATATATCGTTGGTCTCATGTAGAAAGGCCCTAATAAATATAAATACAAATTTACAGGAGAAGCAAACAGCATAATGAAAACTGTAGGACCGTCTAAAAGTAAATTGTTTGTTCTATTGCTTCGAAGAGCCATGAAATTATTTAATTAAATCTTTGTTACATTATGTACTTGTGTGAAAAAGCTCAATTCAGGTAAAATGCGAGTTAGGGCCTTTCTACATGTGACCAACGATATGTAAAATCATTTTATCTATCAATCATTACATCCAGCTCAAAAGCTCATTTTACTATTATAATTAAACAAATCATGCCAAATTTAATTACACATAAACTTAAATATTTATTTCCAATTAAACTAAATAAATTATTTTATTGCGCAATCATAAATAAATCATCAGTATTATTTGCAACATAAACATAAATTTTAATTATTCATCACAAATCAACGATAAATTACTTTTAAAACTGAAAAAAAAAAAAATAAACAGCAAATATAAAAGATTTAAAAAAAATATTTGTTTTATCATCAACAAACCATTTGGATGTTTTCGCCCACTTTTATTGGAATAAATCATTAAAATAGTTATAATTTTTTAAGCAGAAAAACAAATTTGTTCGAAAAATATAGCAGTCTAATTAAAGGCGAAATTAAATTACAGCACAAAATATACAATACAACAATCACTAAAAATATAATGCTACACTCGTATATATTAAAAGTGTGAACAATCATGTTACAAGGATAAAATATACTAGCCCTGTTCACAACCTTGTGTATTTGAAATTGCAAATTTGTGTAATTGCAAACATTTGCTTTCAGTTGCAAATAGCTGTTTCATAGCCGCATGTTCGGTTTTAATTAAGCGTTGAGTGAGCACAGTTTTAATATGAACTATTGCTAGACTTGCGCAGGTGTCAAATAAAGACGTATAATATTGTAACATAAAGTATTGCGAAAACTGATTAACCATGATGCTGCGCACTATTTCTTCTATTACTTTTTTCTTGGACCAGTACTCAAGGGATGAAGGCAGGGAACTAGTAAATAGAATTACAAAGAGGAGGAAAGATGGAAATTGTAGACGTTCGAACTTCAATAACGAGATGTAAAAACTAAAGTAAAAGTGATCATAGCATTTAAAGTATTGGAATTAAATTAACGTAAAGTTGAACAGAGCCCAGTGTGTATGCCCTGGACACTGTTTAGCCTAACAAAATTTAGTGCCACACCTCCAATACTGCAAAGTAATGAATTGCCTTCAAAAGATATGTATTAAAAATTTAAAAGAAAAATCTGCGACTACGAAACAGCTAGTTGCCCCCCAGCTGTGGCATTCAATTATTTTTTCTGTTCTTCTTTGGTCTTATTGTTTCACAGCAATGTAATAAATAAAAATAATCCCTCTTCTTGACTGAAGTTGGACTCGAACTCACAACTACTTAATTAATATCGTACATGTGTAATAACTAAAAAGTTCGCCTATTGATAAATAAACTTTAGTTTTCAACATAAACTTCAACAGTTTTTGATCGCTATTCTGTTGTGTAGTGTTCTATGTTAAATATTGAAATCAAAGAGGTAGTTCTGAGCCACGTTGTTTTTTTTTTTTGATCAGTACTCAGGGGATGACTCCTACATATGCAGTGCACTTTACCGGAACTAGGAAAATATGTTATGTGGAGTAGCAAAGAAGAAGTAGTGCTTGTGGATGTTTGATTTGAATATTCCAGCATTATATGTGGCAGAAAACATGGCCGCAGGCTACTTGTTCTCCAGACGGACCGTACGGCTGAAGAAGGAATTCTCTCTGTAATGCCGTGTACGTGCAACTGATTCAATTTAGTGCAAAAATTGAAGTTGTCATATTGTTTCCCGGAAAGTGGGATATTTTGATAGTTCCTGAAGCCGATTTTGGGAATTAAAAAAAAAACTCGGAAACGTTATATAGATAATTTCTGGCTATATGGGTAATTCTTTTAGTTTTTTAAACTATATTTATATATTTTTTTAAACTATATTCAGAGATTAAAAGTAGATCATTATTTAATGAGTCATTAATATTTTGCCTCTTGGCACCGATCTCGAATAGGCTGGGCCTATAATTGAATAAGTATGAATGGCAAAAGCAGCTGCCATCTGTAAAAAAGTGAATAGGGTAAGAAGTTTGACATAGAAGGTCTTTAATAAATGTAAGAAATAAAGTAGGAGAAAGAACCGAGTCTTGCGGTACCCTTCTATAACAACTCATATAGAGCGAAAAATCCTCACCAATAGCAAAAGCAATAAGTTTTGATAGTAATGCACCATGCTATCCACACTCTAACAAACGCCTAGAAAATATCTAGAGCCACCACCTTACTCTCACCGAAATAATGAATCGAGTGATACCATTTCTCTGAGAGGTATGCCAAAAGATCGCTAGTAGAGCGACCCCTACGAAGTCCATATTGGCGATCACAGCACAAATGAAATAATTTACGTAATATTAATGAAATTGTAAAAAATAATAAAGGGATGCTTCGCAAAACTTGCATCTCATTAATGAATGATAAATAGCCGAAACGTAACTTTTCATGGTATTAACGGAAGAATGGTGAATGAAATGGTTGCATTCCCATTACGAAGAGTTTTTCTTTCAGTGTATATATGAAATCGTGTCTAAATATTTTACTTTCCGTAACAGCTTTTAGGCAATGCGTATCCTTCGAATTATTTTTTTTTCATACTTATCTGAATATTGGTTTTAGTGAAACATGTTCATTTCCATCCACGCCATATTCACTTACAATCATGTGTCATTCACAAATAAATGATATTTTTTTGAGGTTAAACTAAAATTTAAATTAATAATTTCTATCTTGTATAATGTTGCATAACACAAACTAACATTTTTATATATCATTCATGGCTTTTTACACAAAAACTGAAAAAAAATATATATAAACTAAATTGCATTTGTATCTGTTGCTCTAATATTTGTATCTAATTAAAACTCTCTACAAACAACTTAATTAATGGTTTAACTTTTTTATTAACAAAAACAAAAACGATACTAAACTTTAAAAAAAAAAAAAACCTATTTTAACCTTTTCTCAACTAACTTTAACAATTGTCAATCATGTCTAAATATTTCTAACATGCTAATATGGAATTTTAGTTACATACTACTCGTATTTAATAATGAATGTTGTCAAAATTGTCTAACTTTTCGATTTCAATCCGAAACAGCAGAAAGTAGGTTACTATGTTTCTTCATTCAATTCGTTAGTGTATGATTTAGAGTTGTTTCGTTTGTATATTCTGTTACTGTTTTAAGAAAAAACTTAAATAAAATTTACAACAACAAGCTTACAACTAAAAAGATATTTGCCTAATTTATTTCGTTTTTTTTCTATGTATATATTGCTTTTTTCTCGTTATATACAAAAAAAACTAAAACAAAAAAACAACAACTTGAAAAAATAACAATTAATCTAAATTACATTCGTACGATGATGAACATCTGTGAAAATCGCGCAAAAATCTATTTTGTAATTTTTCTTGCTTCATATGAAAAATAATAAAAACTAAAAACTCAATGCTGCAGATACATGATTTACTGTCAAATGGATGAATTTCAAGTGGATAACAATAGTGCAAGACAATTAAATATAAATCAAAAACCACCTACAGGACGTTAAATGTATTTTTTAGTTTAAAATTTTAAAAATTAGTAAACAAAACCAACACACAACCAACAACACTACATAACTGAACAACTAAATAGCACTCTAAAAACAATCCATTCAAACAATAATAAGTATTAACTTTAAGATAATTTATCTGTAAGATATTTTTTCCTTCTTTTTTTGTATTGAAATGAAATGAAACCAAAAATCGTCAAGAAATTTAAAACAAAGAAATCGTCTGCTTTATTAGCTGGTAGTGAATGAAACCAAAAAAAAAAAATATTAGAAACATTTGTGTCAATTGTTCTAGAGCTGATTGTGAAAGTTTAAAATTTAGAAAAATTAAGAAAGAAAATTTATAGTAATAAAACAAAAGGTAGAAATGCTTAAATAACTGTTTATGTGATGCAAGTTGAAAAACGTTTTTTTTTTTTGTAGTTTTAAATGACAGAGATGTCTAGATTAGTCCAATTACTAGATGAGATTAGGGAGCGAAAGAAAATTATCAGCTTGTGTTTTTGTTATATAATCCTTTTTTATTTTATATCACATGAGAGTGGCACAGTGGAGCCATTTGCCATGCAAGTGGCGTTCTCTTCCGCAGAGAAAAGCATAACTTTGCACCTTGTAAGCAAAATTTTCTGCTACCGAAACAACGATAGTCGTGCTAGTTCTACTAACTGGTAATCCTGTTCTGATGTAAGCGGTTTATATAGAAGATTAGTTTTTATAGCATTGCTTATCATTATTCATTTGATTAAAATCGTTGTACTAGCAGCGCCTAAAAGCTTGCAACATAACATCTTCGTTATCATGTTAACATTTTAACTTAACAGTTTTAATATATTATTGCTTTCTAAGGCCTAACAAGCAAATTCATGTGGAATGAAAACCAATTCGATTCTAGTCATGTTTATATATACAGCTATGGACATATAAATGGCACATCTTACAGAGAGTTCATTCGTATGCTACTATTGGGTAAAAACAATTAACAAGCAACAAGTTTTTAGTTTTTTTCTAAGAGTTATTAAGTATATTTATTATTGATAAGAACTAAAATAAAAATTCATTAGTTAAAAAAAATTTTATTATTAAAAGAAAAAAACACCAGTGAAAAAAACTGGACACATAAATGGCACAATATCTAAATATAAGTAAAAAATGATTTTAGTATTGAATTATTTGGGTTTTTGGTATGTAAAAGTATTTTACCATTAATATTTGGTACTGTAACCTTTATTTCCGATGACCGCTTCGCACCTACGACCCATACTTTCCACAAGTTTTTGGCACTTTGCTTTAGGTGTGGCATACCAAGCTTCTTGCGCGGCTGGCCACAAATCGTCCATATTTTTATAATTTTTTTTTCGCGATTTCAACCTTGACTTCGTTCCAAAGGTTTTCTATTGGATTTAAGTCAGGACTCTGGGCTGCTCAATCCAAAACGTCGATCTGCTTTGCACTAAACCAATTTTTTATTAGTTTGGAGGAGTGTTTGGGGTCATTGTCTTGCATGATTTTCCATTTAATTGGCATCGAATCGAAAGCGTATGGTTCCATATGGTTTTTTAAAATGTCTAGGTACTGAAACTTGTCCATTTTCCCATTAATTTTTACAAGAGGACCTACGCCATGCCAAGAAAATGCACCCTATACCATAATGCTACCTCCGCCGTATTTTACCGTCCTCTGAGTGAACCGATGATTGTATTCTTGTCCTTTAGGACGATTTACAAAGGTTCTGCCATCTGGTCCTATTCTATTTATTTTAGTTTCATCACTCCATAATACGTTTTTCCAAAAACTAATAGGTTTTTCTTTGTGCGTTCTGGCGAAGACTAATCGTTTGGAAATATTCTTTTTTGAGAGGAGTGGCCTTTTTCTGGAAATTCGCCCAAAGAGATTTGCCTCATTTAATCTTCTTCTAACAAGTCTGCTAGATATTTCCGCGTCCAAATATTCGTTAATTTCAGATGCTATCTGTCGTGAGGACTTAAATGGATCAATTTTCGCCATTCTGACAATAGCTCCATCCGTACGCACATTTGTTTTTCGAGGCATTGGCTTTCGAGTTTTACCCTTAATCATAATCTCAACACATGATTTGATTGCGTTATACACTTTTTTTCTAGAAACTTTCATTACTTCAGCAATTTCTGACACTTTTTTTCCGTCTTCATGCAGTTTCCGTATTATTCGCCTTTCCTCAGTTGTTGTATGTTTGCCGGAACCCATTTTTAAAAAATTTTCACACTTTACAATTATTTTTTAACTAGGAAAAATAAGAAGTGGTTTGAAATAAATTTTCGCGAGAACTGCCTTCTTTAAGTAAATTGTGCCATTTATATGTCCACTTAAAATTAGCACTTTTTGTAAAAAAAATATAACGGTGAATTATTAACGAAATATAACGGAACATTTGAGTGTTGTTGAGATAACTAATCTTACAGCGAATAATAAGAAAACAAAAAAACTTGTATTTTTGAAACTTTTTTGTTGTAAAGCGCGTGAGTTTATGCTCAATTGGAATTTGTGCCATTTATATGTCCATAGCTGTATATTTTTTTTAATTCTCAGTAAATTGATCCTAGTTTCCGAAGTTTTTTTCCCAAATATGAAAAATCCATTAGTTTATTAAACCACAAGACTTAATGTTAAATGCAAAGTAAAAATTATTGTTTTTATGAATTAAAAAAAAAAAATCTTAATAGGGAAATGAAAATTAAACCAAATAATATCGCACAATTACTTTATTTAATTGAGAGAAAAACGAATTCGTAAAAATACACCTATTTGACAATTTTACTATATAAAATAATACCAAAAAATATTTACAATTAATAACAAGTAAAACCAAAAATTAGTTATAATAAATTTTTATTAATTAATTTATTAAAAAAATTAAGCTATAGTATATACATGTCTATAGATATATACATATATATATATATATATATATATATATATATATATATATATATATATATATATATATATATATATATATATATATATATATATATATATATATATATATATATATATATATATATATATATATATATATATATATATATATATATATATATATATATATATATATATATATATATATAATAGTGTTTAGGAAACTTCTTACTTAAAGCAAAGCTACAACACTTTGGAGAGATAAATTAGTGATATTCAAATTATGACTAATAGTTTACAAATTTTTATGGCCTTATTCATAAAAAATATTGTATGTTTATTAAACTGTTATTTGACAAATTTCTATGGGAAATTTGTCAAATAATATATTCCAAAAAAAAAATAAAATAAAATAAAATAAAATAAAATAAAATAAAATAAAATAAAATAAAATAAAATAAAATAAAATAAAATAAAATAAAATAAAATAAAATAAAATAAAATAAAATAAAATAAAATAAAATAAAATAAAATAAAATAAAATAAAATAAAATAAAATAAAATAAAATAAAATAAAATAAAATAAAATAAGTACCCAGAAGAATTAATAAAATTTCGTCTCCTAAATGTCTGCCCATATATATATATACGATAGTTCAATAAATTTAAAACGAAATAGTTTTTTAATTAATTTTTAACTTATTGTTTGCAAAAATATACTCATAACTACATACAATGAGGTCAAAACTGCGTCAAAATTTGCTTTAAAAAATTTAGCACTATTTTTATATTTATATATTATCGGCCATATTCATAAAAAATGTTGTATGTTTATTAAACACTTATTTTCCATAGAAATTTGTCAAATAACAGTTTAATAAACATACAATATTTTTTATGAATAAGGCCATATATTTATTTCCCCGTAGAAATTATGATAAAAAATTTTGCATGACAGACATATCTATTCCCGTGTGACTTATGCATAAATAGTTTACATTTACTTTAAACTTGTGCTAACCAAACAAAGGCTTTAAGTGTATATTAAGAGTGTTCTCGAAAAAAAGTAGAGACATTTACCCTTATTGTGTTTGGCGTTTTTATGGCGAAAGACGGGCGTTTTTGAAAAATGGTACCGCGATTGGCGGAAAACGCCAGTGAAATACGACAAATTTCAAATCTATTGCAAAAACGCCATTAAAATGCTACCGTGCTTGGCGTATTTGTCTTTCAAAAGGGAGCAAGTTTGTCGTCAACGCATTTGCTCACGACAGATTACTAAAATCTGACAAAATTAAAAAATGAACAAAAATTAATATATGAATTCTACCTTCTGCATTTTTTACATATGATTGGTGTCATTTGAAATGAGTTTTTATTTATTTACTTATACATGTATATTTAAAAAAATAAAAAGTAAATCAGCGGGACACACCGTTTGCGAAAATTTTAATTATATTGGTACACCATCCCGTTCCGTGAAGGGTTGTACGAAGGCCTGGACTGATTTTAAACATATGTGAACAAACATTTATAATACAACATTTTCTAACATATTTTTTGTTAGAAATCAAAAATATTTTCACTTGCTGCTGTCGCAGCTGCTTTTTATAGAATTAGTTTAATGCTTGCTTTTCCACTTTATATTCAGAGGATGAGGAAAATGCAACACAACATTTTTACAAAATTTATTTGCACAAATTAAATAAACAATATCCAAAAAAAAATATAAGTATTTTTAATCTCTTTGTTATTTATAAACATTTGTTTGGCACTTCTTTAACAGGATGCTTCATAATCATTTAGTTTAGCATAATCTTTTACATTACGATTCATTGACAAAATTTTGCTTGTCGAAAATTTTAGACGGTAAGATAAGAGTGTAAATGCGACAGCTACTACGAGAGGTGTCGTTTTACGACTACGCCAAACACAATAAGGATGATTAGTCTTCTTATATCTGTAGACATTACTCTTAAATTATCTATAAAATTTTATTTAAGCTAACGACTTTTGCTCTCACTTATTAAAACTCAACTCAGTTGGCGCTTGCCACATGGTGCCATTTGTGATTGTGGTTTATTTAAAGGATTAACTATTTAAAATGTGTATAAATTGAAATACTTGTTGCCATTATCATTTTGAGGCTAAAGAGCAGTGCGTGTTTAAGCTATAGTGGTGCACCGAGTCGAGTCGCTCTTCTGCCTAGACTGGTTGGGGAAAATACATATAACTTTTAACCATGTTAGAACTACCAACCCATTAATATATAAATAGTAAAATATTGGTAGGGGAACATATATAGCTTTTAACCCTGTAAGAACTACCAAGCCATTTACTAAAGGTTAATATTGTTAATAAAATCTGATAAACCGATCATGACTAAGATGCCTACAAGTTAGCTGAAACGTGCTGGGCTAATCACAAGAAGCTGGCGTTGGTTAATGCTTGATAATAAAGTTTTATAGGAACTAGCACGCTTTTTGGGTTACAGTTTCTTTTAAGTGGTGCATACCTTAGTTAGAACTTTAATGGTGGACCACTGCAATGAGTTGTTTAAGGACTGATTTCCGTGAAGACTTCCATCCAATGACTCTCATGTCTACGGTGCTAAGCTAGCCAAGGAATTAATATAGTAGACAAGAGATTTATTATAGGATCCAAGAGGCTCTTATCTGATTCAAGGCTTTCATGCACAAATATATGCCTGGTGAGCCGTTACAATTTCAGCCGTGGTTTTACCACAAACAAAATCAAACCGTAAGGCATTGGCTTGTGCAAATCATAATAACTTCCGTCACCATTGCCTGTCATTTATTTTATTTGTCATTTGATTGAACTAAAGCCTACAAAGTGTTGTAGTTTATGAAAACCTAAAATGTATAAAAACAAAAACACACAATTTATTACAAAGCCAACCAAAAGACCAATATTTGTATATTTCTTATATATTAAGTCCACTAAAAAATATATATAAAACTAACAAATTTAACACATAGATCTAAAAATTAATTAAAACTCAAGAATATAAAGAAAATTTCTGTTATTTTATTTTTAATGGCACGATTATTTTAATTGTTTTTATAATTGAATTTAATTTTCAAGTAGCATAACTTTTTTCGTTAGTATTAATGGTATAAGAATATTTAAATAAATTAAATTTATTAAATATAAATTAAACAATGAATTTAATTTCAAATATCAGTGTTAACAAAAAAAAAAAAAAAACAACAAAGTAAAGAAACTAACAAATTTAATAATAATTTTTAATGTTTATTTTTCATTCTCTTTTCTTTCTTACTTTCTATAAAATAAATCTATATTTTTCAACTACTTTCGTCATCATGATTTCGCTTTGTATTAATCAACAACAAAAACAAACAACAATACACAAAAAATCAAACAAATAAATTTAAATTAATATTGAAAATTCTTCAAAATGACTTGCTGGCAATAACAATTTGTATCCCCACATAAACATATACATACCGACATACATTTAACAATACATACGTGTGTACATATACAATTTGTAAATACAAACACAACAATGTCTGCCAAAAACTTGGGGAAACATAAAATGCTGCCTTCTTTTAAACTAACAAACAAAACAAAAAACAATTATTGGCAAAATCTTTTCTAACAAATTTTAACAATTCACTTGAAACTAAAACAAAACCCCCGGTACTGCATTTACATTCATTCTCTATTTTACTCACAATACTCTTAAACATACTCATATACACTAAATAATTCTGTACATAACATAAACATATTAATTCAATTGCCATAATCTGCATATCTATTGTACTCTATTTACCACCACCCAACGCTCACACTCTCTCGCTCTTTCTACTACACTTAAATTCTCTATGATGATAAAACTCCTACTGTTACTACTACTACCACCACCGTTACAAACAACTACTCCAATTACTAAAACGATAAAACTAATTTGCATTTGTTCATTTTATCTCTTTATTCCCGTCTATATTCATTCATACACACATACAACACATACTCTTATTATTTCGTTATTTCCTTCCTACATGTTTCTGTGTTTGAATACAACAACAAATTAAATTGTTATTTTTTTGTTTGTTTTTTATTTCTTTAAAATCCTGTATCAACAACATCTGTGTATGTGTACGTTTTATACACTTCAAAAAAAAATTCAAATCATCACTTCTTAAAACGTTGAAACTAAAACTATGAATTGATGCTTTAATTGGATTAATTACTACTGGTGTTGATAATGATGATTATAAAAACAACGATGATAATAATGATGTGTATAAATTAAAATTATACATCGTGCAACAATATGGCTGCTTCCCTTTCTGTGTTCTCTTTGTTAAT
Organism: Thecocarcelia acutangulata; assembly: GCA_914767995.1. Lineage (NCBI taxonomy): Eukaryota > Metazoa > Arthropoda > Insecta > Diptera > Tachinidae > Thecocarcelia > Thecocarcelia acutangulata. The sequence goes on along the minus strand of OU612098.1, from coordinate 90,228,822 downwards.
AACTCGTAATACAATCGTTAATTTTGGATATGTACATGTGTATAAATGATGTATATGTATGTGTGCGTACATATATGTACGCCCATAATAATGGCTGCTTTTGTTTTGCTTGCCTGTCTATATTTCTGTTTTTATTTCATTTGAAATCTTTGATTTGTGCATTTGATGTTTGTTGAATGTTTAGAGCTACATTGGGTCAAGGCATACGTTCCGGTTGTGGTATTGTACCCATAACTGGTCCCGGCGGTTTGCAGCACTATGGCACAGCCGACAGACGTTCCACTAGCAGTTTAAGGGTAAGTTCAAATGTTCTTCTCTATATAAAAATAAAATTTAAATGTTAGCTGTACGTTTATGTCTCATTTGTTGTTAAAGCCAGGAAAAAAAAATCGAATTTGTATTAAAGTAAATAGAATTTTTAAATTAAAACATAAAGATCCAGGAAGCAAAGTCCAATGATTTAGACTTCTAAAAGACATCAGTGGTCTAACTTTAAATTCCTTATACTAGCGAGTGTAGGACAAAAATTCAGCTGTTGCAATGATCTCACATGTACACTAGAGCGACTCAAGTTGAACATTGGTTGAACATTCATCAAAATGAACATTGGTACTCGTATTTTTTATGATGACATCTAAAATATTTCGGCTCCAGCTTTGACCTCTCGTGAGCTGGATCATTTTTGCATGTTTTGTCAATTTGAGAATCTCTTTCCGTACCAACAGATATGCCGCATATGATGACTAAGTGTCATCAATATGGTGTGTCATATTATCGTCCATTTATATATCGTTAGTCTCATGTAGAAAGAACCTAACTGGTATTTTCCCTCAATCTAACATTTTTAGGGATTCTACTACGCTTTACATAAATATACAGTGCCACATAAATTTAACTAAATAATTTCATAAATTTAACTAAATAATTTCATGAACAAAAAATTACTTATAGATGAACCTAGGTATACAGTTTCCATTATGATTTTTCCTTTTCCTGTAAAATTGGGATTATGTTTGTTAGGGCCTTTCTGCATGAGACGAACGATATTCTCTTTATAATTATACTTATTTGCATTTGCTTAAATAATACTTGCTATGATTACAAATTTACATCAATATGACGCATTTTTCCTACTTCTTAAATATAATTTAAATTTAAAAAGTAATAATAAAAAAAAAAAAACAAATCCTTTTCAACAATAAATAGAAAATATTATAACACTGTTTATCCTTTTTTCTAAATCAATTTTAACAATTTAGATGTGGTATAACTATTATAAAATGTATCATTGAATTAATATCACCACAGTTGTAGCATTGATGGTACTCAATATATAACAAAATTCTCTGATGACTTCTATGATGGAAATCTATATCAGTTGTCACATTACTGATAACTATTTACATAATATTAATGTTACAATCCTCGTCATCAATATGAAAATGTAATTTTTCTATGAGTGTATATAAGGTTCTGTTACAGGGTGTCTGTAAGCAGACTTGTATTTGCAAGTTTACATAAAATACGTAATAATTGGCACAAAATTTTATTACGAACACTTAACGGTAGAATGAAAATGCGGATTAAATTTTTTAAAAGTATGTTTTCTAGTTGTCTTTCTTTAGTTGAGCACACGCTTAAGTAAACTTGGTTTAATTGAGCTGATTTCTCGACGAATATTTTCCATTAGAGCTGCAAAAAATTGGGGATTGTCATTATTTTCAATCTCTTTGAAGTATCGGACGACCTCGGTGGCTATAGGATGTCCTCAAAGCGGGGAATTTTCATCGAAGCTCGTGAAAAAGTAACCTTAAACTCTAACTCTAATTATTTATAAAAAATATTATTTGACAAATAACATTTTTTAAGTTTATCAGCTCTTTCCTACCGTGTGCTTAACTTTCATCTCTTGACCGGTATTTAAGATTTTAATCTTAAATTTTTAATATCATTTACATATGTAGCATGAAATTAGGCATCCTAAAAGTATGCTATGTAAATAATAGAAACTAAAAAAATATGCGAAGTTTTATTTGCAGCTTTTATAAACGGCTGTTTGAAGACTGCCACTGCCAATTAGCAAAATGAAAGCTAAACACTCGAAAATTCCCAGAAGTAAAAAACAAAAGCTAGAGAATAAAATTTCGCCTGCAACTAGTGGACGTTGTTGACAATAATTATGATCACATTAAAAGTTTGTCATGAAACAAACAATGAGTATTTGAATGTAAAAATTGGCTACTACTTAAATTGTTAATCTAATAGAAACCAACCGGCACAACTGCCACGAAACTCAGCTTCCTGGTTTTCTTTTATGTCTCGATGTTAGCAAATAATACAATTCTTAAAATTTCACATAAATCAAAAAAAAAATCGAAAATTACATCTTTATTTATTTACTCCATTGAAGTTATTGATTAAAATTTTGGAAGAAAAAAATTAATTAACTTGGCTTTAATATTCTTTAGTAATGATTTATTTTCTAAGAATTTTATACATTTTCTATCTCTCAAACTAAGTATGCAAAATAAACTCAAACTTTGTATGTTTTTTCTAATAATATTTAGACGTGAAGCTTTCGTTGTATATATGTATGTATGTGTGAATAAGCAAATAGTACACCCAGTTGGATATTCAGTATCAGTGTACGAGTATGTGATATATTTCAGTTTATATGCAAAAAAAAAATTATTAAAAAATTATAAACAGCTTATTTTCTATGTTTCCCAGCTATCTATATGTCGACATTTCATAGAAGTACCCTAATCATCAGTAGATTTTGGAAATTTTTCAAGGATAATCTCAAACATTCAATTTTATATCTTAACAATCCAAATGAATTTTTGAGAATTTAGAAAAAAAATTTTTGTTAGTGTTACAAAATCGTATTTATAGGTTTTAAACTCACTTGCTGATGACCAGTTCATGCATTTCTTCACCTGAAGACAAGAGTAATAAGTATGTAAGTAACCAGTTAATAGGAAAATGTTAGCTTTTGTAGAAAGTGTGTTAAAGTAAATACGATTAGTAACTGTAAATATCTGAATGCCTTCATAATTCAGCGAAAATCAGCATCATTTTCTACTCCAAACCTTATGCTCATTGTTAACTCTTTCCCACTCTTGTCGAGATTAAGAGATTTATCTTGAATATTTTATTTTCTTTTAAAAAAGAGACTAGACATCATTATCTCAGAGTGCAGAGTAATTTCGATGTAGTGGAATTTGTTATAATGAAAAACCCAATACAATAAAAAATTTGTTCCTTTCATATACTATTGTTACGTTTTTACTTTTAAACACGCTTTTGCGGATTCTTCCATAATACATGATATATTGACACAGTACTTAAATATTTCAAAACTTTATTTGCCCTTAATATCACTGTGTATTAAAACACTAGACTTTCGACTGTCTTTCACTACACACATTTCATAGCTGTGATGTCAAACATTACATCAGTTGCTATAACTATCATTAGCTGCAGTTATGACAATTATTTCATCAATGAAATGCCATACTGATTTGATGCTTTATAGGAATACGTTTGATGTGAGAATGAGATCAATGTAATGACACTCTAATATAGTAGAAATGGTTAAAGGTAGTCAATAAAATTATAATATATTATTAATAGAACGGCACACTAATATTAAACCAACTATAATTTGAATTTGTTTTGATGTAAAAATCTCATTGATGGCTCATTAATATCAGAAAAATGCCTAAGTGGAGTAAATTTTGTGACAAAATATCATCAACACCACGCTATCGTCAAATAAACCTAAACACTGAGTCAATTTAATGATTTCAAAAATTTTATATTGTTCCATTTCAAAGACATCAATGAGAATTCAAAATGTTTTAGTATTACTTTTGATGACTTATTGTCATCAATATAACATCTGTGTATCACACTATCATGTACGAGAAAATATTCTATTTTTTTGCCTTGTAGTTCCTATTTCTATTTGACGCTGTACGCTCTAAGTGCCAACAATATGATGTGTAATATTTTTGCTCATTATATTATTGTTCATATATATGTATATTCTTTTTATAGTTATATATAATTATTTGCCTTTGCTTAAACAGTCCTAGCTGTGATTACAAATTTACATCAAGATGATGCATTTTTTCTACTTCCTAAAAATTTATTTGAAGTTAAAAAGAATAATTTTGACAACAAAGTTCCTTTTCAACAATAAATAGAAAACATTATAACACTATTCATCCTATTTTTAAAGTCAATTTAAACAAAATTGATGTATTATAATTAATAATAAAATGTATCATTGAATTGATGTCACCTCAGTTGTAGCATTGATGATACTCAATATATGACAAAATTGTCTGATGACTTCTGTCATTGAGATTGATATCAGTTTTCAAATTACTGATAACTATTTACATAATATTGATATCAAAATTTTGATGACTCATCGTCATCAATATGAAGATGCTTTTTTATTTATTACCTTTATTTTGCTTATGATAATTCCCGGCTCAAAACAATAAAAACTAAACGCTTGCAAAACAATAAAAACACAACAATAACAATAAAATTGGTGTTTTATTTATTTAGAATTTGGTGGTATCTAGATCATGTAGGCTTGTCTGTTTTTGTAATTTGTTTGCAACTTTATATTTCTGTAAATGAACGTGTACATTTATAACAAGTATATCAACGACTCACACAGTGGGTTAAAAGTTATATAAATTCGTAACGATATAATCCAAAAGGCTGTTAAATAAATGGTAGTTTGTATTTTTAAAACATTTATCGTTTATCGAATCTTATCTTTTACCCATATAAGTTGCAAGTTAGATGTATAAGAAATTTTAAAGTTTACTTCTATTGTAGAATGATATCGATCTTCCAGAACCCATGACTGCGATGTCCACATATTTAATGACAAATATTCTCACATACCACAAATGTCAATATCGTCCTCACATTTCCATTTACCCGATTTCAACAACATTTTGCTGTTTACCAGGCCTTAGATATCGTTATACTTTAGTGTAAAAAAAAAATTAATCGATATCAATCAATTGTTGTTGACAACATGTAAGAAATTGCCAAATTTTTTACATCGAATTCATGTGACTACAATGATGAACCTTGCGAGCGGGATTAAGTCCAATAATTCCCCATAACTATTAAATATACCGTTCAACTGATATAGCAACAAATTCATAACAGAAATGAGAAACTCTATATATATTAAATTATTTTTTGACGTCATTGGTTTGAAAAAACCATCATCTGATGAATAATTTCTTCTCATTAAAGTGGCCAACTGAGATGACCAAATCCTTTGTTTTAGCATTGAGATAAACAGATTTGATTGTAAAAGCACTTTTGATGTGTACTGAGTGAGGATTTGAAGATATATTTATCATAAATTTTTCTATAGTTTTCGAATTTTGCAACAGCTAAAAATTAAATTGAACTCCAGTAACAAAACACTAAGACATGAACTCTTTAGCACATTTTTTTTAATAAATCCTTTTGGTATTTAGTTTTTATAGACGGTTTACTTTAATCCTTCTACAATTTTACTCACAGAGCTCTTTTAGAATATAGAAGACGAAATAATCTTTACAAAGCTGCTAGCTGAACAGGATTACAGTAATACTGTAAAATTTAAAACTCATAACTTTCTAATAAAATAAACCAAAGTTTTTGTGTTAATCTTATATTTAAGCTTATTTAAGGACAAAAGTTGTGTTTAAACTGATATTCTAAAAAAAAAAAATTAATAAAAAATTCTACATATTATTCTCACAAAATTTCCAACTGGGTGTTGTTATATCTTTAACTTAGTCTGTGTCTATTTTATAACGAAAAACATGCACAATTTTATATAAACTTAAGTTGAAGCAAACATATTTTTCTCATAATTATACATAAATTTATTTAAATATTTATTTCACTTTATATATTTTTCTTAATAACAGTTAAAATATGATTTCCATTTTAATAGATATGCTTGATTAAATATTTATATATTTTGAGTGTATTTAATGAAATTGCATGAGTGTTAAAATTATTTCTTTTCTAGCCAATAAATACTTTTTTTCTTTTTGAAAAATAACTCAAAAAAATATATAAATAATATGAAATAATATTCATATTGTAGGCATAAAAATTAAGAAAACAATAACTAGTTTTCATTAATTTCAATAAAAAAATATATATTATATTATTGCTTTCATTAAATTATAAGAGAAAAACTTCATATAAAACATAAAAAAAAATAATAATAAAAATAATAATACACAATGAAATAAGAAGTTTATACATATGCGTAAATGAATAATTTATACATATATACAATAAACATACATTACAGTAGTTATTTAAATTTGAAAACAATCTGTCAAAAAACAAAAATTCAGCACAATAAAGTTATAAGACGATAAAATAAAAACAAGAAACAGCAATAAATTTATAATAAATGTTTTAAATGTGTTTATAAATATTTAAATTAATTGAAAAGGACAAAAACAAACACAAACATGCCTCAAACATTTAACCTGCCACTCAGTCATGTTTGATATCAAGAAGACTGCATTCACTGCGGTTCATTAGGCTACAACCAGCCAGCACCACATTTGAGATTTCCTGACGAAAGTATTTATAAATTAAAATCAATTTTTAAAGCATATAGAAATTACGAAACTAGTTCCACACTAATGCAAGAATTATTTAAAAAAAAAACAGAATTTGAAGTTGTTCAAGAGCAGCACGTCCAGATTAATAAATTTCTTGAGCCCTATAACCCCAATAAAAAGATATCTAACTTTGTTAAGTCTTACGATTTAAGTTTTTGGTTATGATAAGTGGTTGTCGAAAAACAAATGCATTTGCAATCTGTCACTATTTGATGTGAGTTTGGGGCTATAGTCAAATTGAACCATTCACGAGTGCTCCATATCATGATATGCCGTGATGTTGGGTGATATTGATGTGGCCAATATGTGCTTTCAACAAGACTGTGCTACATGCCATACAGCCCATTAATTAATTTCATTACTGCATGAGACCTTTCCAGGTCGTACTCTCTCTCTCTCTCTCTCTCTCTCGTTTTTGTGATCGGAATTGACTGAAGAAGATTGCATTCACTGTGGTTCATTAGGCAGAACCAACCAGCACCACATTTGAGACTTTCTGACGAAAGTATTTATAAATTAAAATCAATTATTTTTAAAGCAGTCGTAAAGCAGCTCTGGGCTGGGGAACAGCTCTGGGCTGGGGAACAGCTCTGGCGTCATCGCAATTATTTCTTAAGTGCTGTCAGGCTTGTTGTTGTTGTTTGCCTTCGAGAGTTTTGCGTCTCACTCTCATTGGTTAACTGTCTATCTCAATTAACTGTATTAGTTTACAGTTTTTGTGAAGTATTTTGTTGTTAACCACGCGGCAACTTCCTATGCGAAGGCATAGGTCGGTACAGTTAGTCACAGCGCCGCAAAAAAAATACTGTTCATACCATTGTGGGCATAAGGTCTACGTTACTCCGCCCATGCTGTGTATCCCATACTTTGCAAATTTATTTGCAATTGTATAGTTACAAATACAATATTTTTAAAGCATATAGAAATTACGAAACTAGTTCCACACTAATGCAAGAATTATTTAAAAAAAAACCAGAATTTGAAGTTGTTCAAGAGCAGCAATTCCAGATTAATAAATTTCTTGAGGTAAATAACCCCAATAAAAAGAGATCTAACGGTGTTAAGTCACACGATTTGGTGTACTTTTTCCCATGTTTCTGATGGCATATGGTTTCCGTCCTAAAATAACTGCTCTGATTTGGGGGTATATAATGAACCACTTTAATTTCTTATATCCTGTTCTGAAGTGAACCGTATTCCAGTAAGGAAGTTCTGTAACGATCGTTACAAAAGGGGCAAGATATTAGTTATAAAGCCTATCATGCAACACGTAGCTCTGCGTTATCACGACGGAAGATTATGGCTTCATGTCTAGTGGAAAATTCTGGTCAATTTCCGTTGCTTGCTTTCTTCAAATGATACAGGCTCCCTATGATCATCTATCCCACTACACACTCTTCTGATCCCAACAAACACAGAGCATCACTTCGTTGTCATGAATACTCGGCCTCGCTGTTGATTTGGCTGATTAACCAGACTTTACAAATGACTTTTTGCGTTTGGGGTTATCGTAATATATTCGTTGTTCATCACCATCAAACAAAAAATGAAAACAACTTTTTGGTAGCATTCAAGCATCATTTCCGTCAAGTACAATCTATTTTCAACGTCTCTCGTTTTCTATTCATATAAAATCAAATTCCTTTGTTTTTGAATTAAACCGAATACTTTTAAACATCGAGAATTTGCCTATTTTATAACTCCCAATGATAGTGCAGGTTGTTTTAGCACTTAACAATAATCTTTGTCCAGTAATGCTTCCAATTCCTTATCTTCAACCGTTTTCAGTGGGCCAGGTGGCCTCCTTGTCTTCTGTGTCAAAATCGCCACTTTTTTAATCACACAAACCATCGTTCACCACTTGGTGGGAAGCTTTTACCAATGATCGATAACTCTAAGCAACCAGTTTCTTCAAATTAAAGGGGGTTATCAGCCTTCCCCGTAAAACATCTTTTTTGGGCATAAAATTCTACATTATTATAGCGATTGAAGGAAAATGTGTATTTACACGTTTACAGAAAAAATTTGGTTTCGTGTTCAATAACGAAATTCGCTGTATCAATTAATAAATTGTTTGAATGCGGATCTGTAAACCAATTCGTGGACTCAAACAAAAGTTTTGTAAAAATAATTTTTGATCAAAAACAACTATTTTTTAAACAACACCCAAAAATACGATATCCAAGCTTATTTTTTTGATATTTATGTATATGCAGACAAATTATTTTTTCAGTCAAAAATTTTGTTGATTTTATTTTTACTATAATTTTTTCTGTGTTGGCGTCCATCGAATACTGAATTATAATGAGAGATGTTTACCCCTCAAAAAAATGTATTTGTTTTAAACGACACTAACTATATGTGATCGTTATGACCATTGTTGCCATATTTGACAATTTATCGTCAATTTGACGATTTTGGGTGACGATTTAAGGTCTGCTTTTGACGATTTTTGCAGATTACATTTTTACTCTCATATCTTTCAAGCAACTACATGCATACTTCCTTTTTATACCCTTCACAAAAATGTGATTGTGACTCCGTTTAGAATTTCTACAATTTTCATTTCCGACCATATAATGTATACACACAGAAAAAATTATAGTAAAAATAATATCAACAAAATTTTTGTCTGCAAAAATAATTTGTCTGCATATATATAACTATTAAAAAAGTATCCAAGGTTACTTTGTTGTTGTTTAATAAAATAGTTTTTTTCGATCAATAATTATTTTTACTAAACTTTTGTTTGAATCCACGAATTCCTTCACAGGTCCGCATTCAAACAATTTATTAATTGATTCAAGAAATTTCGTTATTGAACATAAAAAAAAATTTTTCTGTGCATATTCTGAATCAGTATTGATAGAATTAAGCGATTTTCGTCAGTCCATCTGTCCGCCGTTGAAATCATTTTTCTGGTGAATTTGTGAAAATATCATTTCATTACACTAGCAGAACAGAGCGCCACTGCTGTGGTTGGCTGCCAAAACATCTTCATTTCATGAACAATTTCATTGCTGGTTCTAGTCGAATGAATTGCAGTGTATGTAGTCGTATACGTCAAATTGCAAAAGCAAATTTTTTATCAGCGAAAATTACGTATGTATAAGTGCTTAAAATGTTTTTATTTCATTTTAACAGGAAATAGTTATTTTCCGTTATCAATTAACATTTTTGTTGGGGGTTTTTTTTCGCCATTTTCAGTTGTTTTATATTTTAATATGATTTCCGGTTGCTATTAACCCTTCGCTTCTGTTAAAGGTATTAATTTTATTTACAGAAATTATCACTTCAAAATATATTCAAACAGTAAACATACAAACATAAAAGCAATGAAAGTTTCACGTATTATTTATTTATTTATAAAATACAATTGTTTAAAACCAGATTACCAACAACTTTACTGAGACACTTACATAATCGCTCGTACAATGCTGACATACAACACCAACAACACAAAAAAAATATATAATAATTAAATTTGTTAAAATAAATTGAAATATTATTTTAATCTTATTTTTAACAATCAGTTAATTGTAAAAAAAAGAGTTAAAAAACTTATATATATTTTATTTTGTTTAAAAAGGAAAATAGTTTTTATTTTTACAACAGCAATTTAATATAAATATGTTAATTTAAAAATTAATTTGAATTTATTTTTTATATATATTTTTTAATAAAGCAGATATCGGCATGGAAAGGATCACAGGTAAGATGTAGATGCTGCTGTTTACAGAACACAGACGAGTGACTCACCTAGAAAATTGAGTGGTTTTCTTACTAATTTATTAGACGATTCGCTCGTCTGTGTTTTGTAAACTTTGCATTGTTCTTTGTTAAACAATCAAGACTTTAAGACTATTAAGTTTTTGACTTTTCTAAGGGCTATAAAAAATTAGCAGTCTGCTTGCTTATTTTAGCTGCATGAATTGAAAAATTGTTTAAATGCTTTTATGAGATTTTAATAGGAAAAAGATGAAATTATATCAACGAGATTTGATCTAAAAATAACCGTTATTTTCAAATTTCATGAGTTTTTTCTGTTATTTGGTACATACATATGTCTGTTATATAAAGGGTGTTTTTTTAAGCTAGATAGAACTTTAAATTGTAAAAAGTAACACAAAAAATTAAATTTTGATGAAACATTTTTTTTATTTGTTTCAGTATACTCTGACAAATCATCATGAATAGACTCACGCTTGAACAACGCTACGAAATTATCCAAATTTAGCAGTTGGCAACTGACCCGTTGTTTTATCGCAAAATTGTGTTCAGCGATGAGGCGCATTTTTGGCTTAACGGGTTTGTTAATAAGCAAAATTGCCGCATATGGAGTGAGACCAATCCACAAGAGACCCTACAGACTCCATTACATCCAGAAAAATGCACTGTTTGGTGCGGTTTTCATGCTGGTGGCATCATCGGACCTTATTTCTTCAAAAATGAGGCCGGAGCTCGCGTTACGGTCAATGGAGATCGTTACCGCACCATGATCAATGATTTTTTGTTTGAAAATATGGATGACATTGATCCGGAGGAGATGTGGTTTCAACAGGATGGCGCTACGTGCCATACGGCGAACGCAACCATCGACTTACTGAAATCAAAATTTGGCGATAAGTTGATTTCGAGAAATGGACCTGTCAATTGGCCTCCAAGGTCGTGCGATTTGACACCTCTCGATTATTTCCTGTGGGGCTACGTGAAGTCACTGGTTTATGCTGATAAACCAGCAACAATTGACGCCTTGGAGGCCAGCATTGTTCGTGTTGTTCGTGACATACGGCCAGCAGTGCTCGAAAAAGTGGCCCAAAATTGGACGTCCAGAATGCGCTTCGTCAAGAACAGCCGCGGTGCCCATATGCCCGAAATCATTTTCAAATGTTAATGTCACGTATTGATCTTTCGAATAAAAAAAATTTTTGATTACAATTTAATTTTTTGTGTTATTTTTTACAATTTCAAGTTCTATCGGGCTTAAAAAAACACCCTATACATACGTTGGCAATATCAGCCATTTGGGGTTGTCAGTTTAGCGTTTCTCACGCTTCGTAATAAAGTACTATTGTAGAGCTTGTACATAGTGTAGATTTAGGCCCAGTTTTTGAGTTCGTATTTAAATGTTATTTAGCTTTAATTTCCATTTAAATACAAAAATCAGTTTTTCACTACAAATTTGGACTAAACTTAAATGCCCAAACTTCATGAATTAAATTTTATTTAAGTTTTTCTCATAATCCATATGGTTTTTGTGTGCTTGCATTTGTATTAGTGCAAAAAGGTAAACAAAACACACATACGAGCTATTGCCTGCAGAAGATATTCGAAAATAAGTTGCTAATTTTGCACTAAACAACAGCACAGTATAAAAATTTATTAAAAATAACTTAGCGTAAAATAAAATTGTTAAGTTTTTCTATGCCGTTAATAAATTTAATATTTTTCTTTAAGAATTTTTCTATTCTTCCACTTATAAACAGCTGTTCTATGGAATACTTTCCATAATATTTGGAATTAAAGTAGAGCTGCCACACTTTCATCGCATTTAAATCAGAACATTAATTTAATAGCGATAAACTGAACTAGCATTTAAATACAACTTAAATTTAAATGAAAATTAACTAATTTTGTATTTAAATACGCAGTCAAAAACTGGGCCTTAGTAAATCTTGGTAAATTTAAATCTTGACAACAACAAAATTCATAGATTTTTAATTTACTATAGTAACAACCTTTACAATACCAAAAACCGTAGTAGATTTAGTAAACGTAGTAAGTTCATTTATTTACAAGTATGAAACAGCCGGCAGATTTGACGCCATATTTTTTTTTTTTTTGTTGTTGATAAGCATTGTTTAAAATGGAAAACATCAAAAAATATAATTAAAATAAAAGAAAATGGGTAAAAAGTGTTCAAATAAAAGGTGGGATTAGGAATATTTTTTAAGTTTTATCTCTTTTCGCGAAACTCCCAACTGAAAAATTCTTTTGTGTATTTATGTCTCAAAAATATCTGAACAAATGTCAGCTTTTTCGGTTTTTAACTGGGGGTCTCCATTAGCCATGAACATGATATGAGCATCATGGCGAATATCGCAAATGGCTAACTAATGTGGACCGCTCATGTTCATGTTTCGTTCATGCTCTGACATCGGTGCTCGAGCATATGGCTGAGGATCGAAGTTCGCCATGAAGTTGGCCATCACGAACAAAAATACACAAAATGGCGCCTTACTGAACACTTTGATAAGGTAAATCCGAACGAACGCCGATACGAACGCCACATCAAGAACATGAACTTATTTTTACATTCGCTCTGCCGACGTTGTGTTCATGTCATGTTCAAGTCGATGGCACGTGAAGGCGAGGCGTTACAATACCAAAGAAAAAGTCGCTCACACTTAGAAATTTACAATAGTATTTTAAATTTAATGTAAAGAGTGAAAACTGCTTTTGTTTTTGTGTAGATAAAAAAGTTAGTCAAGTTTTGGTCTGCTCTTCGATTTTTTACTAATCGAAAAAATGTATATATAAATATATATATATATATATATATATATATATATATATATATATATATATATATATATATATATATATATATATATATATATATATATATATATATATATATATATATATATATATATATATATATATGTATATATATATATATATATATATATATATATATATATATATATATATATATATATATATATATATATATATATATATATATATATATATATATAATATAAATAAAAAAAAAATAATCAAAATTTCTCTCATTTCAGAGTTCTCTCTCAAAAGCCTTCCGTTTTAACGCAAAATCATCCCGCAGCGGTAGCTCAATTGGCGACCGCGCCTCTGTTGGGAACTCCACCTCCCCAACACCATCGTTTAGTAGCTCAGAAGGTGGCGGAGGAATTTACGCCACTATAGGCGGTTCGCATCACTTTACCCACCATTTCCCCCCACCCACAACAGCGCCGCCACCACCACCCACCCAACAACAACAACAACAACCACTACCCCTAAACTATCAACAACAAAAATACTATCAACTACAACAGCAACAATCACTAAATTCTTCAGCCACAGCTGCTGCTCATCGTGTCAGTGCGCCACCATCTGGCAGTGGTATTGAAGCGATATCGGATCCCAATCTTCTCTACGAACAGCATCGACGTGTTAAGAGCATCAATGATATCGGAGCTACAGCGGCTTCGTCGTATGGCTCAACTTCAGCTTTAGCCCGAGAACGTTTAAGCAGTGGCCTGGGCAGTGCGGCCGGTTCTGGCAGCATATGTAGCAGTCTAAGTGGTGCTGGTGCTGTAATACACGAAAATAATCAAGGTGCCTCAACAGCATCCTCCAATTCACCTGTATGAGAATCAATTATTATGTAAGTCCTTTCGAAGACTTGCATTTAATATTTTATACATATACACGAAAACTTACTCGTATATTTATTAACTACAATAATATTAAATTGAGTGAATTAAAATAAATTTATATACATAAAAAAAAATAATACTTTGTCGGAATAAATTATCATAATTTAAACTTGAGAAAAAAATAATAATAACAAACTTAACAATAATAAAAAATCGTAGGTTAAATTAATTTTTGTCTATTTTGTGTTCATTTGAATTTAATTACCAGATGCAACAAAAAACAAACACTAAACTATTCATTAGCATTAGTTACATGTAGTTAGTTTTTACATAAATGTAATTAAATAAAGTAACTTAATTGAAAACAAACTGAAATAAAAACTTCTAATCAAGTTTAATTAATAAAAAAAAAAAAAAAAAAAAAAAAAAAAACAAAACAAATTTTTCCAGCTAAACAAATTTATGAAGTAAAATACGAATATGTTAAACCAACCTGGTCGCCCTGTTTTTTAATCATTTGTTTTGCTATTGTGTGCTGAGAGAGGAGAGTACGAGTTGAATTACTGGTGGGGTGGGAGTACCAATTGAATAATTTACTAATAAATATCTCATTAGCTGCGGCAATTTGTCATCTCCAACTAGATATCTGTTTGGCCATTTTGATATTACCATTAAGTTTTGGTTGGCCACAAATTCATTGTTGGGTCTATTTTATATTTTCAAGCCGCAAAAATACTAAATTATAATTAGTTGCGATATTGTAGTTGTTTAAGGTATTGGTAGTATTCCCAAAAATATACTTACATGCATTCATGTACATACATATGTAAATATATTTTGATATAACAACATGTTAGTTTACAAAGTCTTGCGGCAGGCTAGAGAATTTTGCAAACAAGCAATGAAATGATTAAATATGTAATTTGTGGTTGATATTGGCCAAGGCAGACAGACGAGTGTTTGCTGCCGGTATTCCAAAGAGTGAATTCTTAATTAATTTTTTTTAAGTATTTTATATCAAAGGATTTACAAATGAAAAATATTTAAATATTAATGTTAAATAATCGAACTTTATTTTTAATATTTCTAATATTATATGATGGTGGGTTGGCATCATGCGTCTAGCTCGAGTTCAATCCTGGCTAAAGCCAAGAAATATTTTTATTTATAATTATAACAATAATTGCCGCGATTAATAACTCTTGATCAAAGAAGACAGGAAAAAATAATTGAATACACGACTAAAGCTGGGGGACAAAGTAGCTGTTTCACAGTCGCTACACTGTTCATCAGCACCCACTAGGATTCGAACTCAGTACCATGTAAACATGATGTATTTTTAATACGGCTGCTTAGCCAACTCAGCCACTGAGTCCCTATTTATTTTTTCGTCTATATTTGTCTCATATTGATCACATATGCAATTTGTTATAATCCCAGTTGTTTGTACAGCAGTCTGCTGTCACTGAACAACCAGTTATTTTTTATTATTTATCAACGTACGTATGTATGTATGTTGACAGTCTCTGTGCTGTGAGATATATATATTTAAGTATTAATGTTAAATAATCGAACTTTATTTTTAATAATTTTAATATTATGTGATGATGGGTTGGTATTATTCGTCTAGCTCGAGTTCAATCCTGGCTAAAGCCAAGAAATATTTTTATTTATAATTATAACAATAATTGCCGCGATCAATAACTCTTGATCAAAGAAGACCGGAAAAATATTTAATTTTATCTCAATATTATTTGATCTTCGTTTGGTAAATAAACTTAATTTTTGCAGCTTCAGATCTTTGCTTATTGTTTTTTATAAAAAATTTACAATTTAAAATCTTTTATTTCTCAATATTTCGATAACAATTTGTTCTCCTGGCAATGATAACAAATTGTTATCGAAATATTGAGAAATAAAAGATTTTAAATTGTAATTTTTTTTATAAAAAACAAAAATCAAAGATCTGAAGCTGCAAAAATTAAATTTATTTGAAAAATATTTAATTCTTAATAAATTATAAATAATAAATTTAATATATAACATAATATAATATAATAATAAATATGCGTCAACGGATTATAGTATAAAAATTAAATTATAGCATTCTTTTTTGGTTTCAAGCAACTTGGGCTTTCAAGGTCAATTTGTTGATCTTTCTATATAAAAAGAAGAAAAACTAGATTTTTTTATCTTGGACCAGTACTCAGGGGATAGCCCCTACATATTCAGTGCATTGTACTGGAACTAGGAAAATAGATTATGAGAAGCAGGAAAGGGGGAGTAATGTTTGTGAATTTAACACACGGAACGACCTAAATAAAAGTTATCACAGAACTTAAAGTGTTGAAGTTAAATTAGTTAAAAATGATAAGTGCCCAGTGTATATACCTTCGACACTGCTCAGAATAACACCGTGAGGTAATAAATACATAGGAGGAACATTAAAAAGAAATTAATAACAACAAATAGAGAAAAAACAAACGGCAATAAAAAAATAAAATAATATGCAAAACAAAGCTCTACTTATTCCGTTATAATTTCGTTTTTCCCCAATTAATAATAAGTATAGAAAACACGGAGGGCAATGAAAAACACGTGTGTACAGAACGAAAGACAAAACACTACTCGATTTATTTATTTTAAATTATTCCCGACGTTTCGATGGATTATTTCCAACTTTTTCTTCTTCTATTAAAGACCATCTAAGAAAAAAAAATTTCCCAAACAACGTTATTAACAAATATTGTTCCTAAACAGGATGGTAAAAAAAGATGAGCCATCTGACAGTTACAAAAAATGTTCCCTCAGAATGGATGCAAGTGAGATCACTCACCCACTATAATCTCTGTTTCATTTCCCCAAGAGATTGGCTCCCCGGTAACCGTCACTAAAGTTAATTGGCTAAAATATAAAAAATATTGTATTTGTAACTATACAGTTGCAAAGTATAGGATGCACAGCATGGGCGGGGTAACGTAGACCTTATGCCCACGATGGTATTAAAAGTACTTTTTTTGCGGCGCTGTGACTAACTGTACGTGTAACAACAAAATACTTCACAAAAACTGTAAACTAATACAGTTAGTTGAGGTAGACAGTTAACCAATGAGAGTGAGACGCAAAACTCTCGAAGGCCAAACAACAACAACAAGCCTGACCGCACTTAAGAAATAATTAAAATGACGCGAGAGCTGTTCCCCAGAACAGAACTGTTTTACGACTGTATAAAAAAAAATATTTGAACATTGTACAGAAAATATCGCTTTAAGAACGCCTGAGGATATTTATGTGTCAATTAACGATTTTTCTGAAAACCTCGAACTGGCTGTACAGCATGCCCTAGCAGAACCTATTCGTCTGAAATTGAGCAACTTCTGTCAGAAAAAAGAAGAGTCAGAAGAGAGTGGCAACTGCGCAGGTCTCCCTAGCTTAAAACTAGGCTACGGGAATGCTTAACACAGTTAAGAAATCAGCTTGAAGTCCACAGAATGGCTTCCCTTAAAACATATCTGGAAAGCCTTGATTGTACTCCTCAATCTGATTATTCTTTGTGGAAAGCGACAAAAGGTTTAAAAAGACCCGTAATAGGTAAGCCACCTTTGCGAACTTCAAAACTTTATATCCCAACAATCTAAATAAATTGCTGAGAATTGTTGGGACATAAAGTTGAATGTTTGAGAATATCTTTCAAAAATTTCCAAAGTCTACTGATGGTTAGGATAGCTCCTATGAAATGTCGACATATAGATAGCTGGGAAACATAGAAAATAAGCTATTTATAATTTTTTATTGGTATCAATGTTAGAAGCTGATATGAAAAACTCAATTGTTTGAATAAAAAACTACGTTTTATAATTTATTTTATTTTTATTTTTTTTTTGTAACAAACACAAAAACTGCGAAGCTATTTTGCTTGTCTTCCGTAACACCCAAGGTCTGAGGCAGGAATTGAACCTGCAAACTCGAGACTGTTGGTCGAGTACTCTACTAAATCAGCTATCAAGAAAAAAAAACACGTTTTGTTCTGCATCAGTTTTTTGAAAACAAAAATTTTTCTATGATAAGAGAAGAAATATTATGCAAATAAAAATTTTTCCAGTAGAACTTAAGCTATGTACACACGGTTGTCAGATCTTACAATATTGTAAGATCTGGCAACATGCTGACAATGTAGTGACAATGAAAAATTGTCCCGCAGAAGTAAATTGTGTGTTCAGACGATCGTAAGAAAATCTTACAATTTCATTGTCAGACTATGGCCTGACAAATAATTCATCTGACAACAAAAATTGTCAGTTCACACGGTTGTCAGATTGTTAGATGAAAAAAATTGACATACATTTTGTAAGGTATTGCCACTTATGTATATCAACAACTATCTGCTTGGCAGTGTTGCCCATCAAACTTCTTTCTGACAATGATGCCATTGTCAGGTGCATTAATTTTATACATCTGACAATTAAAACTGAGCTTACAATACCAGCCAATTATCCGACGAAGAGTGTTCTCACGATTGTCAGATGCCTGACAACATTATCGTCTTACAATTGATTGACAATGGTTTTTCTGACAACGTTGTCAGTTAAAAATTGGCAGTTCACACGATTGTAATACATTTTCAGATAATTTTACTGGCAATATTGTAAGATCTGACAACCGTGTGTACGTAGCTATAGTCAAATTAATGCAAATACATAAACAAGCATTTTCTAAAAAAAAGCACGTTTTGTTCTGCGACTCTTCAAATACAATAAAACTTAAAGCAATCTTGCAAAGATTATATTCCTTTAAAACTCACAAACTATTTATGCGCAGCACTCAAGTACATATTCCCCCATCTGCAGAAATTTATATTGACGTTGAAAAAAAAATTCTCGGTTCCGCATCTAAAAGGTAAAATAAAGTTATTAAATTTTATAAAATTTCGAAATTGTTTGTGCATATTTAAGCAAAATTCTACAATAATAAACACTAACACGCAAATAATTAAGTATATCATTTATATGTACACACACAAACAAACAAACTAGTGCATACATATGGTGATATTGATGCTTACCCAGTTGGCGAAGTTGTCCCAGACGACAACACCTGTAATTTGCAGTATGGTTAATTGCACAGTTACTGCATTTTTCAATGCTCGAGCCAGTCTTTGATTTATTGGACTGTGATGCGAAGCAACTAATTAAAAATTAGTAATTTTGAACGTCATGAACGAAAGTTTAGAAAACATATCTCCTGAACAATCGTCAATGGCTAGATGCATAATAAGTAATCGTCGACAGTACGGTGGTAGATTACCAACAAAATCGTTAACGAGGTGGTGGGGGATATTATCACTTAAGCCGAAAGTCCATACTACGCGTTATATGCGTTGCGCAGTTTACGCGTTGTACACTTTTCCAAACTCAAGTTTCATGTAACGCTTTTCATGCGTTAAGTTTTTTGTTGTGTTTGAAGTATTTTTTAAATAAAAACATTAAACAACACAAAAACATAACAATCTACCGCACAAACATTGGCGTTAACTTTGAATAAATAAAATGAATTGTGATCTATGGCTATCAAAAACAACTAACACTTTTTATTACGCTTATGACGCACGCAAAAGTAGAAAGTAAACCTACTTTTTGCGTCGTAAGCAACCTACTTTTTGCGTCGTACGCGTCGTATATCACAAAGCATAGGACGCATAGGCATGCGTCCTATGCTTTGTGATGTGTAACTCTTCACATACAATTGCACTGATTCTACTAGAACGCACTAACGCATATAACGCGTAGTATGGATCTTCAGCTTTATGTACTCGTCGATGACAAGGTAGAAAAAGATATAATTTACGAGGGCGGATTGATATTGAAGCTACCTAAGTAGGAAAAATACATTTTTTTCAATAACCAATAATATCTCAACATAGTCTGCTTTTAGCTCAATACACTCAGTAACGCGATATCCCAACTTTTTTATACCATCTGAAACATACGATTTTGGGAACCCCCTCAAAATACGCGTTAGTTTCGTTAATCACTGCTTTCCATTACTTCAAGTTTAGAAACTGGAAAAAGTCACTGAGAGCTAAATCTAGATTATAAGATGGATGATTGATCAATTTGAAGAGTATTTCACATAATTTTAGCACCGTATCTAATGCTGTGTGAGCCGCTGCGTTGTCTTGAAGAAAGAGCACCGGTTCACACAGGTAGTTTTTTCTTGATTGCATCAATCAATTGATCCAATAATGCACGATAATACTTTCCTGTGATTGTGGATGCTTTTTCAAGAAAATCGATGGGCAATATTCCGTGCCCATCCTAAAATACAGTGGCCATACCATTGCCAGCCGATTTCACTGCCTTCACCTTCTTCGGAGCACTTTCATCAGCTTCCACTTATTGTTTCCAGTGTGCAGTGGTGGTCCCACATTTCATCAACAGTTATTAATCGACGAAAAAATAAACAGGATTACGCTTTATCATGTCGAAACATCTGTCGAACACGTTTTTGTTCCACACTAAACAAAAGCGGCACCCATCTGGCCGATAGCTTCTTCATATGCAAATGTCCATGCAAAATGTTGAACACACGTTCATATGATATTTTTTTTTTTTAGGTTTAACAGGCTGCCAGCTATTGTGAAGCCAGCCCACCTGGATCCAGTTTGGTGATATGTTTACTCTTTCAACAATCTCACATAACTTGACTTGGCGATCATATCGAGGATTTTCTTGATTTTCTGTTGGCCTTCCTATTAATGGTATTGTAGCATTGTTAAGCTGCGTTTAAATTCATTAATCCAATATTTTACCAAGTAATCTGACGGAGTATAGACTCAGCGTAATGTTTTTTCTATAATAATAGTAATAATCTTTCGCCATTTTCCCTGTCAAATAATCACTGCACGAAATTCACTTTTTCCATTTTTAAAGAAACTTAAAAGTTGTTTACTTCAAACGACTACAACAAATAAACTAATCGATGAATTTGAGTGAAATTTTAACAGCTGACCTTTGACAGATCGTAGTTTCAAAAAAAAATTGTGTTTGTGCTGCCATCTAGCGCTAGGTAGCTTCAATATCAATCCGCCCTTGTATTAAGTAATCGTCGACGGTGGTGTATATTGTCGCCAATACAATCGTTGATGAGGTGGTGGAGGATTTTGTCACTTATGTACTCGTCTACGACATGGTAGAGAAAACTATCATGTATACAATCGTCAACGATACGGTGAGCGAAATGGTCGCTTGTCTCGTCTTGCATGATTTCGTGGCCATTTGTTCGAAAATTTTGTGAACAATTGATTAGAGGTGTCGTCGACATGTCTTCTACGTTTTTCTACAGTCTTGAACCAAGGCGAATTTATACAGGTGAATGCAAGCGGGAAGGCGAATTCAGCTCTATGTATTTTGTTATTGTAAAACTTCCTGAGAATGTCATAATCTAAATTCGCCTAAGATTGTTTAGCAGGGAAAAATTTTTATATAAACGTTAATTATAAGCTTTCATAATTGTTTGTAATTAAAATCACACATTATATTAGTTTTTCACATTTAAATTTACACAAATTTCTCGAAATTGCACTAAAACATAAAAATAAAAAATCTTCAGATTAAAATTGCGCGAAAATGTTTGTATACAAAAGAAAAAAAGTTTCACAGTCTCATTGCGAGAAACAAAAAATAATCACCTGAGCTGTCAAGTTCTCCTAGCAATGAATTCGATTTGGTCTTGAACAAATCGTTTAATATGCTTGTAACACATAGCCAACTGGGTATATGCGACTATGTGTGTGTATAAATCTGTGCAATTACAGTTGAAAAGTTTCAAATATCAGATGCCAGTAGCTTCGACAGTGGCAGCAGGTGCATTAAGTTTGGTCATAATTGCGGTCTAATATTATGAAAAGTAAATTTGAATTTAATATTGGGTACAACATACATATGTATGTATTGCGTAGGATATGAGCATTTATGCATAATTTTGGTTTCTTCGTTAAGACTGTTAATGGAAAACGTTTGCAGTTAATAAGAAGAGAAACTAACTTTTAGTTGATCCATTGGGTGTTTAATTACAGTTTAATTAAAATATCTAATTATGAAGAAGAAGAAAAAACTATTGGGCAGCATAATTTTAATATTGATTGCACACTCAAGAAGGCAATAACAATAACTGTTGTGAAGAGATTAATTTATTGGCAACTCATGTAGATTTTGTATTAATATAAACAATATCAAATTTAGTATTCCTCAAACCATGGTGCAATTATTAGGTGGCAGCATAAGAGTTGTTGTACTACATACATAATATTTTGTTTGTGTAAAAACTCCGGACGCTGTCAAAAACATGTTTACAAAACAGAAGAAAATGAAGAAAGAAACGTTTATATAAAAAAAACGAACAAAGAAAATTAATATAATTTTTTTTATAAATTATTTTCAACACATTTTAAGCAATTAAAATATTTTTGAAAACTTTTTTATTGTGTTCTTGCCCTTTTTTAAACTGTTTAAAATATTTTTATTTTTTCACCCACAATTTTTGACACCCACAATTTTATGAAACAAAAAATTATTACCTGCGCTAGTGATGCCACCTGGTTAATTGCACCATGCCTCAAACCTAATATAATTAAGTTTGAGGATAATGGAAAGTAAAAGGTGGTAAAGTTTTGGTCAATTCATTCCTCTTATATAAATGCGATAAAAGTGTGACAGCTTCAATTAAATTCCGAATAATATGGTAAGTATTCCATAGAACAGCTGTTTGTTATTGAAAAAATAGAAAAATTCTTTAAAAAACTTATTAAATTTATCTAAAAATAAAATAATATAAAAATACTTACACGAAAAGAAAAACTGTTCATTATTTTGAACAGCTTCGCTATCATGAAATTTTCACAGACAAACCCAAATTGAGTCGAATGTGAGTGACTGGCTTTCTTTTGCATTCATTTTCTTTCGAAATTGGTAAACTGGCTGTTAATGCCTTAATTGAATAAGAATCCCAATAATATTTGTCTGCGCTTAATGGTCGATGACAGATTAAAATAACATTTAATAAATTGTATGGTCACACCTCTGACTATTGACTGCAATTATTTAAAGCTAATTGTTTGCTATGGATATGTACAAAGCAATTATTGGTGTTTGAATATTATTTTAATTAAATACTTATTATGCATGTTAAAAAACACAAAAACAAGTCAATTTATTTAATGCATTTTGTCATAAATTTAAAGCTAATTTAAATATTTACATGTGTACAATAAATGATAATAAACAATTGAGTTGAAAATTTTCCAACCGTTAGTAAAATTAAAATGCTTCATGAGTAAACAATAGAATAGTATTCAAAGTTTTAGTATTTCTTTTTTTTCATTAAGAATAAATCATAAACAGCTTGTTTTCTATGTTTCCCATCTGTCTATATGTCGTCATTTCAAAGGAGCTACCCTAATCATCTGTAGTCTTTGGAAATTTTTGAAAGCTATTCTCAAACACTCAACTTTATATCCCATTAATGTAAATAAATTATTGAGAGTTTAAAGAGAAAAATGTTTTAATAATACAGTTATAGCTGATGGTGAGGTTTTAATAATACCTATCAAAACACAAAAAACAAACATTTTCTTTTGCACACGCCTCTATTTTTCATTTACGTTTACAAGCCGGGCTCACTATCTGCATATAGATCACTGTGTATGTTGCATACAACAGGAAAATTGCTTGAGAGGTTAATAAAGACGCGACTCAATGAGGCCTCTATTGTAGGGAGAGGGGCTTTCTGAGAGACAACAAGGCTTTAGACCCAAAAGATCAACGATTGGAGCTGTTAGTGACACTATAGAAGCAGTTAAGGCTACGCAAACGTGGTATCACTTCAGTAGACCACTGAATCTCCTAGCTGCACTGGACATGAAAAATGCATTTAATAGTCTCACCTAGCTACGAAGTTACCAAAGGGGAAATCAAAATATGGTTCACTTGATCAAATGCTTTGCTGCAGACGGGGTTTACATCCCGAAAAATATAATTGTAAGCCAGTGGTGATCAGTAGCAAAAGTAGCAAAAAGTGAATGTTTATTTTCGAAAAACTACCTTAGTTCAGTAAAGTTTAATAGCGCAACCTAAATTAGCGCTTCAAGCGTTATTCATCAGTCAAATATCCTCCTGCACATACAAAGTGTATAAGACCAACACGAATCTAATTTTAACGGGCCGTAAGAGAGTAAACTTTACGCTCTCTTAATAAAGTTTGCTTCAAAGCAATTATTAATATTGCAGTGTAAAATCAAAGCATTAAATTACGTTGCGCTTCACGCCCTAATTTAGGATACGCTCTAAACAACAACCAATTTGATCATATTTATTTAAGTATAAACAAAGTAACAACCGTTCGTGGTTATAGCGCATTTACACCAACTCAAAATCTAGTAGATTTGAATTGAAATCTACAACGAAATCTATATCGTTTACACCACCGTTTTTTGACATCTAGCAAGATTTCATTTGCTCAAAAATAATTTATGCATGCGGGTTTGACAATACAATATTATCAGAGACTGAATACACCAGCATTAAAGTGTATATTTTTTGTGCCCAGAGACTGCATACACCACATTATAGTGCAATTTTTGTTGCAGCGTAGTATTTTTAAGTACTTTTTGCAAGAAATCACAATTGCATCGCTAAGTACTGAGTAGATTTCCGGAGATTTCATCGAAATCTACTCATAAAGTAGATTTCATTTTGTATGGAAATCTTATCAAAATCTACTAGATTTGGCTTGAAATCTCGAATGAGCAGATTTCGCTTTGGTGTAAATATGCTATTAGCAAGAAAATGTTTATGGTTCACATATGAAGACGTCAAACCAGCTGAATTTTGTTACTTTTACCCGCGAGAGTTTGAGCACTAGAGCTGTACCGTTCATGAACGAACGGTTTAAATTGAACGGACGGATCGTCTCGTTGCACGAAGCGAGCCGGTCATTAAGTTGACTACTTTTCGTTCAGTAGTGAGTCATTTGGATAGCTGTCGTTCCAATATCTTTCACTAATTTTATGTCATGTTTAGCAATAGTGGAAGTATTTTGTTTTTTTTTTTGTACTATATTATTTTATATTATCTAATATAAAACAATAATAGAATATGACAATAAATTTTTATCACTTTTTATTTAGCGAATTCATTAATAGGTGAACTTAACAGTGCAGGTGATTATTTTTTGCCTCTCGCGTTTTTTTCCAATGAGACTGTCAAATTTTTTTTCTTTTGTTTACAAACTTTTTTGCGCCATTTTAATCTGAAGATTTTTTTGTATGATTTACTGCAATTTCAAGAAATTTGTATGAATTTAAAAATGAGAAACTAATATAATCTGTGATTTTAATTACAAACAATTATAAAAGCTTATAATTAACGTTTATATAAATTTTTTTCCCTACTGAACAATCTTAGGCGAATGTAGATTTTGACATTCACAATATGCGAATACATACATAGTAGTGAATTCGCCTTTCCGCTGGCATTCATCTGAATAAATTCGCCGTAGGTTTTATATAAAAAATTCAACGATATTTAATTTCGATATTTCGATAACAATTTGTTATCATCGTATAACATTTTAATTTTCCCGACGATGATAACAAATTGTTATCGAAATATCGAAAATAAATACTGTTGAATTTTTTATATAAAGCCAAAACCAATTCGAATTCATTATTAGGTGGATGCATCGGCGAATTCAGGCGAATGCGGTTAATATGACGGCACTTTCTCTATCAAGTTTTGTTTGCCTTTTTCGGCGCCATTTAAATTTTTTTACATGTTCTTTATCAACTACTTTTGACAGCTTAACTGTGAATTCGCCTTTTTACACAAACAAAATACCTGTTTTTTTTATTGTTGTAGCGAAGCGGCTACCTTGTTTTTTGTATTATGGCCAAAACGATCTTTAGCTGCAAAATTAAGAATTAATTACTTAACAAGATCAAATAACTAAATATTAAATACTGTATTTATATTTTATAAGCTTGCTTTATTTTTCACTGATACATATTTATAACATAAAAATATATTTTTCTTTCTAAAATGCTCTTCGTAATCAGCCGTGCTTTTTGCCACCTCCTTTGCTACTGCCACCACCATATTTTCTTCCACCACCTCCGCTACTTCCTTTCTTCATAGTTCCTTCCACCAACATTTGATTTGTGCCAAAAATCGACAAAATCACCACAAAACACAATAACACGTAAGAGAACTGCATCGTCTTGTCGGTGGAAAAGTTGCAACAAATCGCAGTGTAAAATTGAAACTATGATTGCAACAGAAAATGCTTGTAGTTTTTATAGCGAGAACGTGTCAATTAGTTTTTAAATATTAAATGCTCTTTTACTCCCTTAAAATACATACATATGTATGTATGTTTATTTGTATATAAAAAACAAACTCATTGTCTATCAGCAACAATGCTTTTATTTACTTGTAATGAAAAGAGTCTTATGTGATTACGTTTTGGAATTGCAAAATAAAAGATTTTGAGATTTCGCAAATAAAACAATAAATTTAAAAACAATTTTTTTATATTTAAACAATGGTTATTGACATGCAGCCAGAATTTATCGCATTCGAATGTATATGAATGAAGACAGTTAAAGTCATATAAATGAAATCCTTAAATGAATAAATCAGACATAGCAGCTAATCAAAGGATGAAAACCATTTATTTTTGAATTCAAAAACAAATACTTGCCTCACGATATTGACCGTCAACGTTCGTCAGTATTTGGAAAGCCGAAAAACTGATTTATGTCCTGATTGTTTATGTAGTCTGATTGCATTGTTTGATCTAACAGTGCGTTGACAATAAATGAAAAATTATCACCAAGGCGAATTCATATCAGGTATATGCAAGAGCAATAAATACAACACTACAAAAAATAAATCTTTTTCAAACGTCAATGGAAAAATATAAACACAAAAAGGAATTCAAAAAAATATATAATAAAAAAAATTTACAAGAAAAGATAAACTTTTAATTATTTCGCGAAACGTTTAACTATTTCGTGAAAATTAAAGTCTCGGATCATAGAGCTCGGAAAGGAGAAAAAGGCCAGCCAGATTGCGGAGGATTCTGAATGATAGTTGCAATTCAAAACCTAAAAAATTGTTTCAAAAAAATTTTTTTTTCAAATTTCTTTAAAAAAAATTTACAATAAAAGAAAAACTTAATTATTTCGTGAAAGTTTTAAGTATTTCGTGAAACTTAAAGTCTCAGAAGATAGAGCTTAAAAAGGTGAAAATGGCCAACCAGATTGGGGAGAAGTCTGGATGATACTTGGCGCTCAAGATACAATAATAATTGTTTAAAATTTTTTTTTTTAATTTGTTTTAATTATTCCATTGACACCTGAAAAAGATTAAAATTAAAAAAAAGTTATCAGCTGCGCTGTCAATTTCACCTGTTATGAATTCGCCTTGATTATCACTATAAAGCGGTACATACACATTTCAGTTCAATTGTCAATTGAGTCTTTCAATTGAATTGTTTCTTGGCCATAAACTGAATTGAAGGATTTTCATTCAACTATCAAATTCAATGAAATTAAAGACAATTTTAAAAATATTTACAGTTTTTTTTTTGCAAAAGCACTACAACTATAAATTTTGACGTCTGATCAGGAGACTCGAACACATACGGCAGAATCGAAGTGAAAAACTAGTAGCCAACTTGAAAAATTCAAAATACTTTGATTTTTTTTCAACCAACTCGACAACAGCCAAAATTAATCAATGGACAAAGCTATTACGCCTTGATTTAAACAATAACCGACTCAGTCGTCAATTGAGTTGAAACCTGTATGCATAGATGCCAGATAAATTTGGTTTAAAATCGTCAAGTTCGACGAAAAAAATCGTCAATATGATTATTACAAGTCTCAGACGGGTATGGCCACCAAAGTTAATAATATTAACTGCAAGAGGATTTGGATGGAATTCAAGTTTGTTAATATATCTTGTCGCGTACTTCACAAATTCAGATTTCACAAAAGGTACGTTCAGATCTACGTGGATTCGTGAATTTTTAACGTACCATGGAGCATCTGTAATTCTACGGAGAATTCTATTTTGACTTCTTATTACGCCTCTGGCATAGATGCCAGATAAATTTGGTTAAAAATCGTCAAGTTCGACGTAAAAAATCGTCAAACTCGTCAATATGATTATTACAAATCGTCAAAAAATCGTCAGCTAGTAAAATTATTACTTTTTTTTTTTTTGAAGAAAAGATTTAATTTAACGACGTAATGTATAGAAAAACAAGTCATGGTTTAATAAGAAACTACAGCATTTAAAGCTATAACAACAAATATATACTCCTACAAACATGAATTTAATTTCATAAGTATATTATTCGTTAATTTCTGTGACATAGGTATTAAATTTCTCGCCTTTCGAATTCTACGATGAGTTAAGAAAACTCTTTCATTATGTTAAAAAAAAAGACACTTTCTTCTTTTATAATATTGTAATAAGGACTTGTAGAAGTTGAAGTTTCGAATTCATCTTCAAATTTAGTCTCCTTAAAATATGAACACATGCTTTTACATACACATTTGTACAATTTTTAGCTAAAAATTTTTTAAGTGCTATTCACATATGATATTTTAAATTCATCTCTAACATACAATATATGTGTACACTAAAATAAATATCACATAATCAGCCATGTCACAGATCTTAAATCCGTTCGGAAACGGAGTTGAATTCTTTTTTTAGTTCTTCAAAAAACGAACAACTAAAAAATTTTTCAGTATGAAATTATTTCTAATTACAAGAATGAAACTAATATTATATTATAGACTTCATTTCGAAAAAGTTTTAAATTTTCGTTTTTTGAAGGATTAAAATTCGATTCAATTCCATTTCCGAACGGAAGTGAATTCTGTGACATGGCCGAATGTTTCAGTATTACAAACATATATATTTACGTATGATAAATATTACTTTCATTTCTTACATAAATTAACTTAAAAAAAAAAGAAGTATGTATGTAGTTGCTTGAAAGATTTGACAGTAAAAATGTGATCTACAAAAATCGTCAAAAACAGACCTTATAAATAGTCAAAGTGCTATTTTCAGCACCCAAAATTGTCAAAATGATATGGGGTGCTAAGTATACAACAAATTTTTAAATTTTGTTTTTGTTTCAAATGTTTTTATGCGAATGAAAATATTTATTCGAAATAAAAAAAGTGGCAGTTAATACAATTACAATTTTGCAGTTTTATAGCATGTTCACACAAAGGCTTATTTTTGAGGTTCGCTCTCTCATTCGTGGTTCGCGGCCCAATCTTGATTGAACCAACATGATTCGCCATACAAAGTTTTATGAGCGAACCAACTTGGTTCATTTTGAATCTTGTTGCGAACCATGCAAAAATTACTATCATCTCGAAATTTGATAATAAATTATCGCTATTTTGTCTGAACTAGCTCTCAAAAAAATCTAAACAGAGAAAAAACAGATCAAAATAAACACATTGAAAATGTACAAGTTTGATACTTACGCCGTTTTCTTTTCTGAAAAAGTTTTGCATTTATGCTGCACTTTGTTTTCTTAAAATTCAAGTTTTAAAATTTAAATTTTACTGAGATGAAAAGAAGATGTCGCAATAACTATAAATATCTGAAAAAAAGTTGAGAAAACTGTATACTTCTTTATTTTTTTGGCAAAACAATATTGAAAATGTTACACTTTTTCTAGAAAAGAAAACGCCATTAATTAAAGATTTAAATAAAAATTGAAAAAAAATTAGTGAAACGTTTGCACAAAATGTGTAAACATCAGTGTAAAGCAAAAAAACAACCGTCTGAACACCTAGTTTCGCAATAGTGGTTCAGAGAGCGAACCAAGTGTTTCATATTACCGTCTGAACATGGTATTATACTTCTAGTTCTTGCTGTACTTTTAGCGAACGCCATTTCTGTATTTATTCGTAAGCAACGACTAAAATGTTGTTTACACCTTCTTACCAAATGGGAATCACCTTTACCTTTTCCTTACCAAATGAGAATCACCTTTTTAGGCTTTTTCACAAATTAATTATTGAATTTTCTCACGTTATGTTAAGTTTTAAAAGATCTTTAACAGATAGTTTTGTTTTTATTTTTAATTAATTCAATTAGCGATTAATATCGCTCTATAATTTTAATAATTTCCATTACACTATTCTATAAAATGGAATTGCAAAATAAAAATGCATCTGCAAACGATACTTGAAATTGATGTCGGTTCGGAAAACACACATTTATGGGACTTAAGGACTATTTTAATGACTAATTTAATGTCATAAAAATGCTTTTATGGGATATAGAACATTTAGACTTATCAATTCCATTTTATACTTAAATCATGCTCTTTTTAAAAATGGCATTGCTATTTTAAACTCTGTACACACAATCATACAAAGAGCACATTTATGCGATGATTTACAGCGAATTAATTATTAGTTGGATGCATCGGCGAATTCGATTAATATGGCGGCACTTTCTCTGTCAAGTTTTGTTTACCTTTTTCTGCGCCATTTAAATTTTTGTACATGTTCGTTATCAAGGCGAATTCATTATTAGGTGGATGCATCGGCGAATTCAGGCGAATTCATTTAATATGGCGGCACTTTCTCTGTCAAGTTTTGTTTACCTTTTCGGCGCCATTTAAATTTTTTAACATGTAAGTTATCAACTACTTTTGACAGCTTAAGTGTGAATTCGCCTTTTTACACAAACAAAATACCTGTTGTTTTTTTTATTGTTGTATTGTTGTGGCGAAGCGGCTACCTTGTTTTTTGTATCATGTTCGTTATCAACTACTTTTGACAGCTTAAGTATGAATTCGTCTTTTTACACAAACCAAGGCGAATTCAATGTTTTTTGTATCATGGCTTCTTTTGTATTTTCTTTTAAAGTTGCTACCAAGGCGAATTCATAACAGGTGAAACTGACAGCGCAGCTGATAACTTTTTTTTAATTCTAATTTGTTTCAGATTTTGAAAAAAAAAGTTAAAACAATTTTTTTAATTATGTATTGTAGCTTGAGCGCCACGTATGATGCAGAATCCTTCCCAATCTGGCTGGCCATTTTCCCTTTTCCAAGCTCTATGATCTCAGACTTTAATTTTCACGAAATAATTAAAAGTTTCACGAAATCAAAGTTTTCCTTTTCTTGTAAATATTTATTCATTTTTCTGTTCATATTTTTTCCCTTGGCATTTGAAAAAGATTTATTTTGTAGTTTTATGTTTATTGCTCTTGAACTTACTTGGTATGAACTCGAATTGGTTGCTACTAAAGGAATTACACATTTACATGATGACTTTCCAGATTTATTTTTCTAAATTATTTTTGTTAAATAATCGTTTACCTCCTTCTAACACTCTTATTGGTATAGCCAGATGAGTGAAAGTAAAATATTATAACATAACATCAAATGGGTGTAAAAGGAAATTAGAAAAAAAATAAAGCAGAGAACATAGATTTTTTTTCCATGTCTTAATATTGCAGAATATATCTTTTAAACATGACTTTAAGTCATCGTATAAATGTGCTCACAGTCGTACGATACACACGAAAAGAATTATTATTATTTTTTTAACTTGGACCAGTACTCAGGGAAAGACCCCTACATATGCAGTGCATTGTACCAGAACTAGGAAAATAGGCATAAAAAAAATGACAGCTAGTTAGAAAAAGAGGTGAAAGTATCGTCGTGAAGAATTTTAAACTTTTTTGAAAGCGGCCAATAATATATATGATCTTCTTGGTTTTAATAAGAGGTGTGTTCATTTACTTTACTAGTAAAAATTAGCAACGAGAGAGTAAAAAGAAATTTTTCAAAATTACTCTCAAAAATGTCAAAATGTAAATGAACACTTTACTAGCTAAAATTTGCAAGTTAGAGTAGTGTTGTTATGTATAGGTATGTATGAGTACTTAATAACTGCCCTTATATTTTTTGGAAAAAATATACATATGTATATTATTATAAAAAGAGTGTGGTTGTGGTCATTTATATTCAGCATTGTCGTGACTGACATTTTTCGAGTACGGTTTGTAATAGAATAAAGAAACGTTTTACAATTTTATTTAATCTAGTACTAGACGTGGTCGAAATACGCTAAATGCAGGGGTGATTAGCTACTTTTGAATAAAACATATTTTTTAATTAGGGGTGGTTAACCGATACACGTTTCAACTCAATTGGTTAGGTAGGCAGGCCGCTGGATTCTCAAAAAAGTACCTGGTTGCGATAAACTCAATTGGCTACTGAGTCGGTTGTTGTGCAAATCAAAACGTGTACATTGATTCGTTTAAGAATTGTCGAGTTGGTTGAAGAAAAATCAAATCATTTTGATTTTTTTAAAGACTTACTAGTCTCTCAATTCTTTGTATGTTCGAGTCTCCTGATCAGTTGTCCAAAAAACTTAAGAAAGGAAAAAAACGTGAACTATAACCCGTTGTACAAACCAAAAATTTAATTTAAAAAAATTGTAAAGTTCAAGAAAAATTCAAAAAATTAATGTCCAAACTTATATTTGTAATTTTTTGTAAAAAATTTTGAAATTGAAAAAAAAAATCAAAATTTCTATTAGACAAGTTGTAGATTTAACAATTTATCTCATTATTCAATCTGAACTGAACATTCGGCGCAATAAAATTCATTTATTTTTACAGAATCGCTTTTTCATAAAAAGTGAATTTTACTTTCAGTGTTTACTGGTAAAAAATTCATCGGAATCTGGCCCCTGAAATTAAAAATTTAAAAGTTCTTTGAGTTATGACGTGCGAGTGATATGCACCATTGAGATAGCAATAACTAAAAATTTTATAAAGATCTCTAATCAGATAGCCCTTCTGTCATCATGGAATGCCCTACAAATGCATAACTTACCCGATATTTATTTAATTATATGCTCGTATAATTATTATTAATTAAATATTTAACTTACAACAAATGAAAATATATGTACTTATTTTTCAATTATAACTTATTATTTGATTAATTTTTCAATTAATTTCACATTTTCAATTATATTAATAAAATTTCAACTGTTTGTAATCTATTTTCACCGTAACAATGAACGTTGATTTGACGATCATTTAATTTTGTTGGCTTTGAGCAGGAAACTTTTTGATCTTCGGCACTCAGCTAGCGTCGATCGTCCGCATCGTTGGTATCGCCATCTGTTTTGGGACGTTTTGTGGTAGCAGGACGACCGCGTGGACTGGGCAACGGATCAGCCTGAACCAACGTGCCCATAGTGGCCAGGACAGCAAATAGACCGAACAAAAAGAAAATTTTTAAAAATTTCATTTTAACTGTTTTTTTATATTGTTGCTACTTCAGCTTTCAAAATATTCACTACTAGTTTTGAATACAGATTCAATTTACTTTTATACATTTTGTTTGCAACAATTTAAAAGGTGGAAAATTTAATGTTCAATAATTGCGAAACATAAATCTTTTTAGCAAAAGAAAAAAAAAACAGAAAAAAAAATGTGTTTTTGTGTTTCTGCGGAAAACCTGCCAAAAACATTTAAAATTTTCTGGGCAAACTGTTTAGAATCTGGTGCATTGTCATTGTTTGAGGAAAGATTTATGGGTTTCGAATCGATTTTCATTTTCATATTAATTGAGTTGTAAAAAGTTTAAATCGTTGTTTTGTTTTATTATTCAAACAATCAAAATTAATTGCAATTGATTGTAATTTCTCGTTTATTTGTTAGTCGTTTTGGATGTTTAGTGGGCAGAAAAACAAGATGCAGTTTGGCTGATAAATACATATTTAGATAATTAGTGTTGTATTAATATTATTCGCTATTCTAATGTAATTATTTGTATATACGAGTATTGATGCACAGTAAGAAATATTAGGTAAAAACTTGAAAAAATACTTTAGAAATTAAGAATAATTTTCCAGTATTCGCACGCAGATCATCAACATTACGTGTATTTTATATGAAAAAAACCTGTCCGCACTAGTCCAAAGTACTCAAAATGAGTTCCAATTAATAATTTCTGGCCAAAGTTGCAGAAACCTTTTTTTTGGGGTAAGTTCCGACTAGAACTGAATAATCAGCTGTTTTGTATTTTGATCTATTGCGCGGTTAGAATATCCTTCAGAACGGTAAACATCGATTTTAGTTTTTTCCGATAGATTTAAAATTTTTTGTTTTGCCATTTTGACTCGTAAATTGATTAAAACGTAATAAACAAACGCTCCGTACAAAAAAAAAAAAAAATCATCACCTAATCCTTTATTCAAATGAAACAAAAAAGAAAGCACATTTTTGGACTTATTTTTATAAACTGTTAAAAAAAATGTTCTTTAGTTAAGAAACCACTTTGGTCATGATTTTTTTTTATATCTCAAGATGTCTAGCTTCTATTTTAAAATTCTTTAATTGTTGAATGTTTACGTAAATATGAAACTGAAAATGAAAATTTGCAAATTAGAAAAAGTTTTTGTTTAAAAATTATTTAAAAGCAAAATGGAAAGTAGCACAAACTAAAAATAACGTTGTGAAGTTGTGGTTTGGCTTGCCGTTTTAAGTATGTATTATAAAAATCTATTGCAAATTTTACATCGCTTTTAATTTTACAGCTGTTGCCAATAATGCAAATCTTTTGTTTATATGATGATACGCGTTTTAAGCGTCTAAAATCGCTAAAATACACTTTAATCTAAAAAGTAAATAGCACTTCTATTGCGATATGTACAATTGTGGTTTTTTGCGTTCCAGTAGTTTTGGGTAAAATTTGCAAATTTAGAGAGTAATTTGCTTTTTACTCTCATTAGTCCCAGATCTCGTCGAACACACCTATTATAAACAGGTTGTTTTCTATGTTTCCCAGCTGTCTACATGTCGAGATTTCATAGGAGCTACCCTAATCATCAGTCGTCTTTGGAATTTTTGAAAGATATGTATTCAAAAATTCCAAAGTCTACTGATGATTAGGGTAGCTCCTATGAAATGTCGACATATAGACAGCTGGGAAATTTAGAAAACAAGCTGTTTATAATTTTTTGATTGGTATCAATGTTAGAAGCAAATATAGCGAATAAAACTCAATCGTTTAAAATATATTTTGTTTAAATTTTTAGCATTTTTTCTTTTAAAATTATATTCAATGTTATGACATTTATATAAAAACTGCGAAAATTTATTATTTTGAAAATGCAATAGTATAACAACTTCATTTATTAAGTATATAAAAATCGAACTTAAATATTAGTTATCGTTTCGTTTTAAATCGAATCATGACATCAGAGTTATCAGAAGGGAATTTGTATGGGCAAACCAAACAATTATGTTCTTACATTATTTACAGATGGTGATGATGGTGGTGATGAGGATGATGATCCACAATAACTGGCTCATGCACAACCACAGGCACATGGACGATCTCGGGTTTGTGGACAACTACAGCTTTGTGCACAACTACTGGTTTGTGGACCACAACAGGCTCATGGACAATAACAGGTTCGTGAATAACAATAGGATGATGGATATGACCAGGAGCAGCTTTGGACATACCGACGAAACCAATTAATAAAAGAGCCAACAATTTTACACAAACTAATGCCATATTTTTTGTTTTTTAATAAATGTTTACTATGGAAGTTTATTTAAAGAACAACTAACACCGTTTGATGCAATCTGCCAAAAACATTCAAGCTTTTATACAAAATTTTTACAAATTCCAAAACAAACAAAAATTTTATAGAAAACCAAAGATTATTGCAGAAGATTTAAGCAATATCTGTTTATTTATGAAAAGTCAAGGAACATTTTGCAGTTTGCTTATACTAAGGTATAAAATATTTTTATTGTGGTTTTGCAATTAATTAATTATTAACTATGCAGTGTGTTTAAAGCAACTACATACAAGAGTCTATTTACAACATGTAAACTAACAAGGCCTAACATTTTCACCATCCACTTGTATTGCTGGGCATTTTTTTAGCGTCTTCAGGAATTTCTTTTCAAATTTCTTTTGTTGCTTGTCATTCAACTCTTCGAGACATAATTTGTTTTTATACTTTTTAATTAATTTTTTCTTCAATTTATCAAGCGATAATCCTTCCGCATGTTTTGCTACAATTTTTTCTAAGACAGAGGACCATTGGAAAGCTTCATGTTCCTCTGCACTCACGATTTGGATATTTTTCTCTGATGTTTCTGGTATAGCCTCATGTTTTATCTTTTTCTTAACAACCTTTACATCTTCACTTTCGTTGTTCTCCTGCTTACGTTTGTGACCATTTTGCTGTTTAACTTTACTTTCTTTTGCCTTTTTGGACTCCTCAATAGCTGCCTTGCTGACCGCCATTTTTTGTTGCTTGTCTTTCTTCATGTTCTCTAGTTCTTTCTCTAAAACTTCCCATACTGGTCCCGCTTGGTTTGCTGGTATTCTTAAACAATTTTCAACAAAATTTTGAAATTTCGCTTTTTTTCGAGGTACATTGTCGTAATTTTGTAATCGCTGAAAAATAGTGCGGGTTTGTGTTGACAATTGATATTCCGTTGATTCGAGAATTGAGCGAACAATGTCCATCCAGGTTTCCTGTTTCTTTTGACCACTGTTTTTACTTTCTTTAGGCACAAAGTTTTTTCCAGAATACTTTTCAGCTTCCGAAATACATTTTGTATGGGCCGCATATTCTTCTCCATGAAAATCCTTTTGGCAATCCATGCAAGACACGCTTTTTGGATTACCACGGCATTTCATACTATAATGCTTTTCTACAGAAGACTTCTTCGCAGATTCCCCGCAATGGTTGCAAGTAAAGAACACCATGATCCTATTTAATATAATTTAGCAACGATTCAAAAAAAATTCAACAAAAATTTAAGATAAACAAAGTTGTTGCAAGTGCACGTGTAGAATGACTGAGAAAGAAAACGAAAGATAGCGCTGCCAGATCCTTACAAACAAAACACGCTACTCTACATATCTAATCGCGCTTTACCAAAGCGTAGATATAATAAAGGGCCAAATAAACCACACAAATTGTTTGCCAAACATGACAAAATTTTAGGTTCGAGCAAACATTTTTATTCGATTGTGGAGGTGTTTGCTAGTTTGTACAAATATTTTAAGCATGTTTGCACGAAAATCAAAAATTTTGGATTTTCGTACCAACATTGTGAGTGTATTTAAATTTTGTAATTTCAATTAAATTTTTGCAAAGTGAGGTAGTTGAAGAAGAAGCATACAGAGTGAATCGAGAAAATATTTTTTTGTAATAATGCTAAGAATGGCGTAAAAGTTTAATTTTATTGTAGAACAGAATATCAAAACAATTTATTAAACATTTTGTATCTTCCAAACTTAATATGGCGAGCACATTGCCGCAACACAATGGCCGTCTACTCTCATTGAAAATAATGAAAAAGTGATTAATTTGTATTTGTATGTGTGATTTAATTACATTTGAATGTGTTGTATTTGTATGGTTTGGGA
This sequence comes from Thecocarcelia acutangulata, assembly GCA_914767995.1. Taxonomy (NCBI): domain Eukaryota; kingdom Metazoa; phylum Arthropoda; class Insecta; order Diptera; family Tachinidae; genus Thecocarcelia; species Thecocarcelia acutangulata. The sequence continues at coordinate 90,191,207 of OU612098.1, read as the reverse complement.
GCAAGCGGAAAGCGCGTGTTTGGCAAGCAGTTTGCGTTATTTGGCCCTTAACTGTAGACATTTGATTGCTTAGCTTGTATTTGTATTGGTTTGTTCTGCTTGTGCCGACATAAAGCTGGTTGAAAAAATTATGCTGACAAAATATTACTTTTTTTTTTCCTATTTCTCAATTTTCTAACACCCTATATAATTTTGTTTCAACTCGGAGCTCTATGTGTTAACTGAATAAACTAAATACGTATACTCTTTGTTAGATATTAAGATGGACATAAAGAAATTCGTTATCTTATTCTGCCCACGTGTTCTCAGAATTTGTCAAAGTTAATCGCAGTCCTAGACACTAGGTAATCGTAAAAATGCGTCTACTATGTTAATATGAGCAAGTGTAGCGTAAAATGTGTTAAGCTGGCAGCCTTGTACGAAAGAAAATTAGATATGTAGTACAATAAACTTGGCATCACTCTTTAAAGAATACACAGAGATGTAGAAACCGAAGCAATTTGCTAACGTTATTCAAAATATTTTAATGGTTAATGCACATTGATTTTAATAATTTTTATAGATTAATTCGAAAGATATATTTCTTGTTGTGTGATTGCAATTTTTTAATAAGTAGATAAAATATAAAAAACTATATTATTAATGATAGATTTTTCGACTTTTATAATTGTTAAATAAAAATGGCAGTTACATCTTTATTTAAAAAAACTATATTTAATATCAAATTAAACAAATCCTATGCTTATAATGATTAATATTGTATTTTTTTAAAAGCGTCGATTTAACGCTTTAAAAAAAAGCGCTAAAAAATATTTTTATTTATTTAGCTTTACAGTTGCAAATAAATTTGCACAGCATGTGCGAAATAACGAAGACCAAGGGCCCACGATAGTATTAACAGTAATTTGCAGCGGCGTGGTGACTAACTATAAGGACTTATGCCTTCACATAAGAAGTTGCCTTGTGGTTAACAAAGAAATACTTCAGAAAAACTGTAAACTAATACAATCAGGTGAAGCAAACGGTTAACCAGTGAGAGCAAGACGCAAAACTACCGAAGACCAAACATCAACATGTCTGACCACACTTTAGAAATAATTACGATGACGTGAGAGCTGTTCTCCAGTACAGAGCTTCTTTACGACTGCTAAAAAATGAAAATTCCCTTTTTGGGTGGCCATAAAAAATTGCTAAATCTAGCGCGAAAGAGCTAAATTGGCATCGCTGTGCACCTGTATAAATTCTCCTTGGTCACATACTACATACCGTTTCACGAATGTTATCTTTCATAAGTGCAAAAGTGATCATATTTAACCTAAAGCTAATTAAAAACACTCGCTTTACTTTGTGATACATATAACATACATATGTAATTAATAGATTTATTAAGAAAAATATGAAGTGTGTTTTGGAAATAAGATTTTCTTACTCAATAATTTTTCATCGAATTTTCAAATAGTTGTGCCAACTGCTCGCGACTTTGTTCACGCGGAGCCAATCTTATTATACGCTCTTGTGGCAATGTTCCTTCCACCAAAGCTGGAATGTCTTCCGTATTAAAACCTAAACCTTTTAGGCCATTTTCAATGCCAGCTCGTTGCATATAATCTCTCACACAATCTCCCAAAATCTTGCCAGCGTCCGCTTGCTTAGCATTACTTGTATCTTTGCCCAGCAATTGAGCCGCTTCAAGGTGGCGTTCAGGGCAAGCTGGTGCCAAAAACTCAAATATGGCTGGTGCAGTTATGACAACAGAGAGGCCGTGAGGTATAATGGCATGACTATCTGCATAACCTTCGGGGTGAAAATTGCGCACATTGCCTGATATGGGATAAGAAAGGCCATGAGGCAAATGTACACCTGCATTCCCAAATCCAACGCCCGCCATCGTAGAAGCTAAATGCATTTTAGAACGAGCGTTTAAATTGTCTGGTTGGTAAATGGCAGACAAAAAATTATCTTTTATGGTGCTTAAAGCATAACGAGCCCAAACATCAGAAATAGGATTACGTCCTTGATAGGGTGGTCTAAGCCTAGGATCTGCCGGTGCTAAACCACGTTCTCTATAATCCACTGCAGTAAAACTTTCTAATGCATGACAAAATACATCAAAGCCACTATAGGCAGTAACTCGTTCAGGCTGAGATAAGGTGTGTAAAGGATCAATCAGACCTGTGGCCCAAGAAAAGTTTTTATATGTTTTTTCAATAATTATTTTTCCCATCTTACCTAACTTTGGTCTCAAAAATTTGCTTGATATACCGGTTTTGCAATGTAACTTTTTGTAATCAAATATAGCTACTCCTGTTGTCTCGGAACCAGTACCTGCTGTGGTGGGCAAAGCAATCAGAGGCTTCAAGTCCACGTTGATTTCTTTACCTTTTCCAACCGGCTTATTTACATAGTCTAAAAATTGTGCTTCTTTATCACAAGCAAATAAGTTTGCTGCTTTGCAAGTGTCAATTACTGATCCTCCTCCAATGGCTACGAAAGCATCAAACTGCTTTGTTCTAGCAAAAGTAGCTGCTTTCCATAGACTTTCGTCTGTAGGCTCAACTCTTGTCTCATCGTATATTTCAAATTCTACGCCACTTCTTTTGAGTGAATCAAAAGCTGTTACAACACTCGGTAATTTGACCACATTTTTATCCGTCACTACACAAACTGATTTTGCACCAGAATTGCGTAAATCAGCACCGAGCTCTGCGCTGACACCGGGTCCAAAACGAACTGTGGAAGAAGACATCTAAAACGACGATTGCTTTAGTACATTCTTTCTTATAGTGGAAGATTAAGCTTTGATTATGTTTTCGTAAGAGGCAGACTCCGTTTTGTTCTACTTTTATGACAGGCTATTCTACATATGTATGTATATATGTAGGTATCGTGTTTTGCTATTGCTCAACTTGCCAAACTATTAGAAGGTGCAGATATTTAAACTAAGTCGTAATACCTATCTGTTATTACTTGCATTTAAGTATATCGTTTTAATATGTTAAGAACTCTTATTTTTTGAAAACTGTTTTTAAACATCCGAACATCTCAGTTTAGACTTTCTTAATCAAAAAATGTCCTATTCACTTTTATTTAACCGAGATTTGCTTTTGCTTTAAATAGTTACATACCTCGAATGCATATTCCATTTTACCGGTTCGTGCAACATTGGCTGCACTCGATCCAAAGTTGCTAGAATGAGCTGGACATTTGCAACTATTCGATTGAAAAAATTTCACATTAAAAATGAAAGAAAAATATTAAAATTACTTACGAATTTTGCACAATTGTATTTACTAAACTTAAAACATTTCTTCTAGACATTTTATTAAACGTTTTATTTGTATATTTTTGTCCAGTTCTCACGAATTTTAATATTGAACTAATTTGATAACAAATTAAAGAACTGCACTTTAGTTTGTGGACGAGAATATGTATGTAATACTACAGAACAGATAAGCCATAACAGAGAGTGTGCGTAAATAATTTAATTAAATATTTACTTGCTCAATAACAAAAGATTAAGGGTTGCCATTACCACCAAGTAAGTGACCAATAAGTTAAGGCCATGTTACACTATCATACACGATCGTGCATTTTTACACTAAGTTTACAAGTGCAAGTAACTTGTTACAAGTAGCGTGTACATATTAACAACCAATACATCGAAAAAAATAATAAAAACACTTGCAATTTGCACGATTGTTTACACACGCAAGTGCAAGTTCATTTTCAAAATGTCGTCGAAGACAAACGTTGTACGCCTTTGCACTACATGCGCTTTTGATGTCTGTGCTGCCAAAGTTTTAGCCTAGCAATATTACAAGGGAATTATATTAAGTACATAAATTTTTCACAATATAAATAATAAATTTGTAATCCAAAGAAAAAATAAGTTATAGATGTTTATTTATTTTTGTGTTTTTATATTATGTTTTCGGCATGTAACTAAAAATATTAAAGTTTTAAAAATTTTTCATTGAAAAATACCTATTAAAGTGAAAATTAAATATCTATGGGCAACACTGTTTGTTTCTGCTTGCATGCAAGTGAAAAAATCACTGCCAACCAAAATCAGTTGCAAGTGAGGCTACTACTTGCAGGTGTGTGTATGTATTAGTAAAAAAATGGTAATGTATTGGGTTTTTTGCACTTGCACTTGCGTGTATAATCATTAAGTTAGTAAATAAAGCATGTGTGCTGAAAAGGTATTAAAAATGCAACCGTGCGACAAAGTTTTTGAAAAATTTTATGAAACTTTTCAAAACATTATGGTTTCTTTGCAATCAGTGTGGTATATAATGTGGAAAATATGAGAACATGGTTGGTGCCTGGAGAAAAAATTTAGTAATGTAAAATTATTATGTTAATAAAAGTTTTTAATTATTTTATTATGTTTATAAATGATTGCAATTATACTTGTATAATAGTGTGGCCCACATCTCCATTTTGAATTTTTTTGATTTTTTCAAGTTGGTTAGACTTTGGAAACAGTTTCCTGTGAATGAATCGTACAATCGTGTAGGATAGTGAATCACGGCCTTTAATGATCAATACCTATGTAGCATTTTGGTGTTGAGATAATTATGTTTCGTTTTTAAGTAAAATAAAAAATTAGAATTAAAAACATCATAACATTTCGATGAGATTCGGTAACTCGACACTATTTGTAATGCCTTTTTCTACTGTTATATATCATTCATTCAAAGAGAATAAGTCCAGTTTACTCACAGTAGTCCTCCAAATTAAAAACATAAAATAAAACAGTGGTGTATATAGCACAAAGTAGTTATATAAGATGGGGAGAAATTTGAAAAATAAGAAAAAAAAATATAGAGTGAAAATATTGGCGGAAGCGCATAATTTTCGGGTTATAGACCACTGAAGTTTTGATATATGTACATACATACCTGTCATCGTCAACTCGGTGGCACCGTTTTTGGTGCTTTTTAAAATTTTTTGTGCGAAAAATTCCTCAGTCAATCCGCGGTGAGCTTTTATTTAAATTTTCGCTTCAAAACAACTTGTTTTTCCAGTATAAGAAACAACTTTTTGTCCTATATATGTATCAGTAATACATTCAATATCATTTCATTCAAGTGTACAACTTTTTTACATATTATTTAATAGAGCACAATAATAATAAGGATTAGTGGAATATAAAACGCACCAAATTATATGCACAAAGTAAAACAGGTTTACTATTGTAGACTATTTTACTCGTATTATCTAACGAAACAGTAACATGGTACACACTTACAGCCAGGTTAACAATTTCGAAAGAAAATGAATACGAAAGAAGACTAGTCACTCACATTCGAATCAATTTGGATTTGCCTATCTCACTATTATTCGTTCACCTGTGCTTAGGTATTTTGATTGAATTTTGATACATCATTCGCATAGAATAAAGTTAGACAAATTAAAATAAATTTTCTTCTGCCTAGAATACGAATGAACTTATCCTTTCGAAAAGCTTTTTGAGAATGGCTGAAAATTAACTTAGTTAATTGTTTAAAATCTTATTATTTTGTCTCTTCACTTTGTGTAAACATAAACAACGTTTGCCACCATCGGTCGTTATCACCTGCGCTAGTGATGCCACCTGGTTAATTGCACCATGGAACAAACCTATTGTATTTTTTTTTTTTGATATTAGATTTCATAATAAAAACTGCTGACTTCTAGTCAAACAAAAAGAAAAACTGTTATTTGATACCAAAAAATAATGAAAAATTGCTTTGTTCATATAATTTTTGTGTTCTATTTTATTAATTTAAACTTCAAAATATTGAATTTTTTTTAATAATGAGCACAATTTTCTTTATTTTTTAATTGAAATGTCATTTTATTTTGTACAGCGTAGTATTTTTAGTACAAGTAAGAAAACCCAATAGCGGCATCACTAAGTACTAGATTTAGGTAGATGTCGTCCAAATCTATTAAGAAAGTAGATTCCATTTTGTATGGGAAATCTAGTAAACAGCTACCAGACTTACAGGCATGTTATGAGAAACGAAAATCGCTTAAATTTAGCGTTTTCGATATGAAAATGCCAAATAGGTGTTCTGAGAAACGTATAACGCCAGAAGTGGGGTTTTACGATTGGAAATCGCCAAATATCTGTTCTGAAAAACGCAAATCGCTTAAAGTTAGCGACTTCAACTCGCATGTGCATATTGAAGTGAACTAATAGAATTTACTAAAACTGAACTTGCAAAAGCCAATAAAATTATGCACAGTTCAAATTTAATATATTTTCTTTCTATTTCAATAAAAAGTTGAAAGAAGTTTACACATTTTCAGTGAAAGAAATCAAATTAAAAAATTTCTCAATTTGTTGTCAAATTTTTTTTTCGTTTTATATAACTACTACATACAAATTATTAAAATTTTTGCAGCTTAAGATCTTTTGTTGTTTTTTTTTTTTTTTTTTTTTTTTTTTTTATAAAAAAGTAACGTATTTTTTATTTGTTTCGATATTTCGCTAACAGTTTGTTAGCATCGTCAGGAAAATTAAAATGTTATAAAAATTTTTGTTTGAAAAAATGTTGTCAAAAAATTCTTATATACAAACGGCCGTATTCATAAAAAATATTGTATGTTTATTAAACACTTATTTGACAAATATTCTATAGAAATTTGTCAAATAACAGTTTAATAAACATACAATATTTTTTATGAATAAGGCCAAAAAAATTCAAACTCAAAGAGAAATTCTTAGCAATATTTTCAAATTAAAAAATAACATAAAACAAAATTAAACTTTTTCTGCAACCAACACAAGCACATATACGCATGATGTATCATGTATATACGTATGTAAAACACATGTTGTATTTTTTCGGAAGAAACTCCGAAACAACAGTAAAACGAGAGTTTCTTAGAACACCTAAAAGTGTATTAGGCGTTTTCAGATCGCGCGTTTCTCAGAACATGGCTGTTAGTTTGATATCTCGTAAGTACTAGACTTCGTGACAATGTATGTAAAAGAATAAATTATCTCGTTTTGTAGTTGTTGTTTTTTATTTTAATTTATTGAATTATTAATGTAAATAACTGCAAAATAATTTTTATACAGAAGAAAAAATAATCAAATTAAAGTACATACATATAATAATAATTTATAATATAAAGACAGAAATGTCTTAAAAATAAAAGAAATCCCCAAAATAATAAAAGCACTTCTAACTTTAATTCAAATTGCTACAACTCTTTCGCTAATTTGATTTGGAGTTATCAACAAATTAATAGTAAAAAAAAATTGCTTTAAAAGTGATGACCACCAAATAATGGCACTATAAAGTGTGAAAAATTCCAAACTTTCAAGGAGACTTTATGGGACATTGAAGTTTTGCTATTGAGAAAGTGTATTTAAATGCAATTTGGTATGGAAAATTTGCCTGTTTGCCAGCTGGCGGCGTCAAATAAACTTAAGTACAATTTTGTGAAAACCTGTCTGTTATTTTGTTTATCTTGGAAATGTTCAATTTGAAGGGAATTATTGAAGATGTTTAATACTATTTTTTATAATTTAAATTAAAATAGAATTCGTCTTTCTTTTTTTATGTTTCATTAAATGTTGGAAAACTTGGTTAAATCATCTTATATTTAAATACATATGTAAATATTAATGTATAACGTATGTTTAAGTTTAAATAAAAACTGTTTACTCTCTTACAGTTTTGTTTAGGGAAAAGGTTTAGTTTTTTGTTTAAAATACTTGGTTTTTACTTTTTTTTTTTTCTTTATAAAACTACAAAAATAACTGAAATTATATAATCCTCGCTTAAAAGTGCTGCTGCTCTGTTTAACTAATAACTACTCAAAAGCCAATTAGCTCTCTTGCTTTACTCCTCTCTTTTCTTGATTAATTGAGTGACAGCGATGTTCAAATTTTGGCTTTTCCTAACAATGTTCATCTATTTGATCCAAATCACCCAGTATTTTTGGAAAAGAACAAATCCTTTTGCTTTCCTAATATTTTAATTTAGATTTTGTGTGTTTTTGTTGCTGTTTTGTCTGTGTGTTTTAAACTTGATTGATGGGAGTATATTGATGCACTTTCGGCTGTTTAGGCTCTTTGGGTGGCTTAATGTCTTCGGTAAGTTTTTGATATACAATCGAATTTGTGTGGGCCTGTAGCAATGACATGCGATAGCGTTCTCCACGCTTGCGCATCACCATCGATATGACCTTGGCAATAAACAGCAGCAACACAATCACACAGGTAATAATGATAATAATTGGCACTAAGAATTTATAGCCACTGTAGTAAATGTGACCACGTTCGATAATGTATTCTTCATCGCTTTCATCAGTTTCATCGTCGTCTTCATCATTTTCCTCATCATTGTTATGCTCCAAGTGCTTCTTACGATCAGCAATAAATTTATCTAAAAAATAAATAATACATAATTTTCCTTTTAATAAAAATTTAAAAAAAAAAGAAAGTTAGATAACTTTACAGCGAAACCTAAATTAAGACGTAATTTAGTGCTTTGATTTTACGCTGTAGTAAGTAACTTAAATAAGAGCGTTACTGCCATCCCTAAACAAGTGCGGCAACGTTCAAAACGAAAAAAACCGGGGTTTCAATCTAATAAACAAAACAACACTGATTATTTTGACAATTGGATGGACGGCATTGTTGTTTGTGATATGTTTATTAAATTAAAATTAAATAATTAAAGTTTTAAAAAAGAATTATTTAGATGCAATGGAGGATTACTAAATCATATTAAAAATAATTTCCCACCTCCATTTTCTCCGCTTTTACATTTAGACAGACGATGGGCAGGCATGTTTTCATTTCTCTTTTGGACTTGCCTAAACCTTTTACATTTAAGAAATTAATAGACAGACAGAAACTTTTCGTTTCACTTTTCTTGTTGTTTTTTTTTAAGCACAGCAAGTGTGATATGAAGCAACAACATATGAAATGCGAAAAGATAATAAAAAGGGAAACACAAAATGTCCACAAATGTCTAGTACAGAGTGTCGTGTACTACATACTCTACCCCACTGACAATTTTCATTACAGCACCCTCAAATTTCGTCTGTCTGTCTGAAGTTGATGTTGATATGAGAATAAAGGCCGTGTCAGATAAAACTTCTGCTTCGCTTTTCGTTGCAAATTCGCTTTGACATCTAAGATAAAATATGTATATTTATATGAAACATGTCACATAGAGAACTTTTAACGCAACGTAAAGCGAAAAGTTCGGCAACTCTCATCTTTTTACGCGTTGAAGTTGTTTCTAATAGTTTCAAATCTTTATACACTAAGAAAACAATTTGAACTAATTTTAGTAGTTCGTCTAATAATATTTCTAACTTCTATTATCATAAGAAATGATTAAATATAAAAATTAACAACCATTTTTTTAGGTAAATAAACAAATCGTGAGCGTTGCCAAAGTTTTTATTGTGACATATACCCTTTGCTTTGTGCAAGGCCCTGATTCACTATCCTACACGATCGTACGATTCATTCACAGGAAACTGTTTCAGTCTGGCCGACTTGAAAAAATCGCTTCAAAATGACGTAGTAGGCCACGCTATTATACAAGTATGATTGAAATAATTTATTTACACAATAAAACAACTGAAATTATTTTAGTAAAACAACTTTTATTAACATAATAATTTTACATTACTTAAATTTTTTTCTTGAGGAGCAAACAATATTCTCGCACAAAAGCCATAATGTTTTGAAAAGTTTCATAAAATTTTTCAAATCGCACGATCTGTCAAAAACTCTGTTGCACGGTTGCATTTTTAGTACTTTTTCAGCATACATGCTTTATTTAGTAGATCACACGATCGTGTATGATATTCTAACAAGGCCTTTAATGATATGAAGCAACAACATACGAAATGCGAAAAGTTGTAAAGAGAAACAAAAATATCCACAAATGTCTAGTACAGACAGTCGTGTACTACAGATATTCTTCCCCACCGACAATTTTCGGTACAGCACCCTCAAATTTTGTCTGTCTGCCCATCGTGTGTCCAAATGTAAAAGCGGACTTATATTCTTTTTTTGTTTTTGTTTCTTTTGCAACTTACTTCACTGCAAAACGTATTGTCTAAATAGGGTTTTCCAATAGCAAAGCGTTGCCACCGCGTTATTACGGTACGCTCCATACAAAATGTACGGGCATGAGAACTTTTGATAGCTAAAAAAACGTTTGTCGCTTTAGTTTAGGGATGGTTGTTAACGTTGTGTCATGAACAGAACAAACCTTGTTTCATAAAAATCACTAAATAGAAATAATAAATAGTGACAAAATCGCTAAATTAGCAACTCGTAATCACAACGGTTTACGAATCGCCGAAAAAATTGAGTAACATTTGTTATGAAGCTAACTTTGCTAAGAGAGCGAGTTCAGTCTATTATCAGTGACGTGAACTTTGAAATTTCAAAACGTATCAAAATGCGAAAAGATATGCTGAGAATGGATAACAAATCACGTTTTTTTCAGTCAGACTGCACGCGAACGCTGAAATTCGAGATCGTGAAATCGGCCCTTAATTTCAAAACTATCAACCGTATTTATCAAACACTAATTATGTGCTTTATGGCATATTTTAAACTGCCTCTATACTAAATACTGAAAGTAAAAACTTACCCAACAGAAAACGATCATTTGTCTCTTTGCTCAAATCGATCTCTTGTACACGTATACCATGATCAATAATCTTTTTAGAAATTTCAGCCTTCTTTTCATAATCTTCATAGTCATCTCGATTATTATCAATGCTATCATCATCCTCGTCATCATCCTCTTCGTCATAATCAGTTTCCTCATCATTCCTTTCTTCTTCTGCGGCATTAATATCATCATCCTTCAACGATGCCTCATGGCGAGAGTCCTTCAAAATCTTTTGCAATTTATTCTGTTCCATAATGCTCAACAAATTCTTAGCATCATCATCTAGATCTTTGTCAGCCTTTCGTAGACGATTCTCAAATTTATTCACGCCAGCCAAATTCTTTTTGTGAACAAAATCTTCATGTTTGCAAACTTCATGGGCCAAAGACGCCCAACCAGCTTGACTTTGAATTTCAAGTTGTTGGCTGTCACCCATTTCCAAGTTGGCTAATGTTGGCATAGCATGAGGCATCAGCTGGTGATTGAGTGAGACATAGCTGATGAAATCTTGGAAATCTTCATTGCACTTTAAGGGATTGTGACCAACATCTAAACTTCTTAAGTTCTTGAAATTGCGCACATCATTGGAGTGTATTTTGTGAATTTGATTTGACGAAGCATTGAAAGACTTAAGGGTTTCATAGAATTTGTATTTACGGCCAACGCCGTATTGATTGTCCGTCAAAAGCGTCTTCAGTTCGCAGTCACTAACATCTAATTCACGCAATTTACTCAAGGGCAAGAACAAACGTACTGACAGCTTATGTATCGGATTGCCAGCCAAATTTAATTTTGTCAGATCATTGTTATTCATAAAGATTAATTCATCCAATTTGGCAATCAAGTTATTGCTGAGGTCCAAGTCAATCAATTTCTTCAAACTAGCAAAAGTATCTCTATCCAAATTATTGATGTTATTCCAGGCCAATTTCAAAATGGACAAGTGAGGCATTGTGGAGAAACTCTTGTGGCCCAAGGCACCAATGGCACAATTCGAAACATCCAAATAGTAGACAGTGAAGTAACCATTATAACTGCGGAAACCATCGGTAGGCAACTGGCTCAATCTGGGATTGTCATTCAAGCGTATAACATCCAATTCGGAATTCTTAAAGAATACCATACTGGATACTTGATCCAATTCATTGATGGATAAGTCAATGTTTCTAAGATTCTTCAAAGTCATAAACGAGTCAGGTTGCACTTTAGTCAAACCATTGCCCTTCAAATTCAAATTGGTCAAACCGGTCATTTTGTCAAACATGCCATGATGAACTGTGTGTATTTGATTGAAACTCAAATCCAATTGTTGCAAATCTGGCGTACCGAATTTCAAATCATTGGTAATCGAATTGTATTTCAAATGCAAAATAGCCAAAGCCGTGTAATTGAATAACGTTGGAGGCAAAGTTTTCAATGAATTGTAGGAAAGATCCAATTCTTCAATTGTATCAAGCGAGTCGAACACACCTTCCGGAATTTTTTGCAAATTGTTTTGGGACAAGTTAATGTAAACAATGTTGGTCAGTTGGGAGAAGGCATTAGGATTAAGTTCCATTAAATTGTTGCGCGACAAATCCAGCTCTTCAATACTAGAAGACTGTAAAAATAAAATAATAGTTAAACTTTGTTTTTGTTTTATCCTTAATTCTTAAAACAACTCACTAACCTTCAACAAATAATGAACACTGGACATAACACTCAAATCATTGCCAGATATGGTTAATAAACGCAATTTCTTGTTCTTGGCAAAAGTATCGGGATTGATAATGGCCAAACCAACATTGGTGAAATTGACCGAGAATAAATCATCCAAACCATTAAAGGCATCTGGATGTAAATACTCAATGGTGCAGTTGGCAATCTTAATAGAGGAGACATGTTTTAAGCCTAATTCCATGAAGAAGTCTGGTCCCAGTAAAATGGGGTACTTAGGACCAACATCCGTTACCACCAAATCGGTTATATCTCTGCCGAATTTCTGGTTACCAGGATCAATGCTGGAAAATATTCATATTATTAAATGTCAAGATCTTTTTAAAGAACCTTCCACCAACTTACCGGCTACAATAGGCTACCAAATAATTATTGACGTTACGTTCACAAGTACAATAACGGGGACAGGGCACATCTTCACTAAAGACCACATCTTCTTCGTCCTTGATGTCGTTATCGTTTTCAAACTCATCATCCTCATCATCATCGTCATCATAATCGTCTTCATCATCCTCGTCATCATCATTGATGGTATTGTCATCATGGAATTCGATATTGTTTGACTCTTTATTATCTTCTAAGACGACTTTTGCAGTGGAAGTCTGTATCAAAATATAGAAAATCAATTTCAAAATCTTTCCTATTTAAAATGTTTTTTAGTCAAACGCCTACCTTGATATCTTCCTTAATGGGTTTCATTTCAATGGCTTTCTTAGACAGCTTCTCCTTGGATTTACTCTTCTTACTAGCACTTGTCGTCGACTGATCATTATTATTCAAACCATATTCATAATCATAATAATTATCATAATCATCATCATATGTATCATCTAGCGGTTCAGGCGTTGTGCTGGTGGCATTTAATTTTCTAGCCAAGAGCTGTTGAAGTCTGAAATAAAAATATAATTACTTTCTGTTGGTGTTCCCTCTTCCAATATACCTTTCATCCTTGGCTAAAACATCCGAATGCTTAGAAGCTTCCAACAAATCTCGGAACACGCTATCACTAATTATTTTTTCAGTGGTTGCGCCGCTGCCACTTTTTGCATTTATTGTGGTAGGCAACGTGGACGTTTCCTTCCCTTTAGGCGTTGAAATTTTTTCATGTGGCTTTTCCTCCGGTAAAACTTCATCTGAATCCAATTGATTGTCGGGTATATCGTCGTGCAACACAGTGAGTGTATTTTTTGTACTGGAGTGTGCTAACTGGACAACCCCCATCGAGAGTAGTAACAGAAGCACCAGTCTGGACTGGCGTGACATGGTGGTGTGTTTTGCAATCTGAAAAAAGAGAAACATAATTATTAGTTTTATACTTGATTGCTTTAAATAAAACAACAAAATAATTAAAATTAATTTAGAAAGATGTTAAATGTTTTAGTCCAATTCATTTCCCATTTTACGTATTTCGTCCCACAAATACATATACCGAGAGTTTTCGACTAGAGTTACAATACTTTGAAATAAAGTAGAGCAAAGAAAAAAAGTATTTTCTAAATAAATTTTGTATATTAATTAATTTTAGTGGAGTGCAAAAAGTTTCCACCATTTTGAGAGAGACGGCAAGGCAAAATTCTTACGTTAGAATTCTCAGATAAGAACCGTCTTAAAATGAGGTAGCTAACTCAAGAATAACATAACTCTTATCATTATTGTTAACTTCATATTAGCATCGTATTTTTTTCATGCCATAAGTACAAAATTTGTTTCTATATTTATTTATGTAATGTGTACCCAGCAAAAATAATGATCACTTAACGTCCTAACGTAAGAGCAATTCTAAATTCGCCTTTATTTTATCATATGATCGCTCTTTAAAGTCTTATATATTTAACATTAGTTTTACCCTAAGTTAAGTTTTCGAAATAAACAGTCATCTGTAATTGAATTAAATAAAGTAATTAATAAAAAAAAAAAAAAAACACAACAGCCAATGGAGGAAATACAATATCCTTACAGGACAGGCTAACAATAATTTAACCATATAATACATGAACTAAATCCTTATTTTCCACTAATAGGAACTTAAACTCATTATTAGAAAGAGAAAAATCAATACATTATTCACATTATTCAAGGCATCCAAAGCTCGCAGCAAAGGCTAACATGTCACTTAATTGGCACCATGCGTCGAAACATAAAACAAATTACTGATTCGAAGGTTTTTAACAGGTACATTAAATTTACTCAATCTCAACAAAAATATACACAATCAGGAAACCATTAATCAAATTATACATGGTCTGATCAAAAAACAACCGTTATTTTCAAATATTTTTTGAAAGAAAAATAAAAAAATAGCAGCTATTTTTTGATCAGCCCTCGTATATAGTGTACAAATGAATAGTCCATCTAACGCAGCGCGGCTTAAGACCCAAAAGGAAACAACGAGCATTATATGAAGCCGGCATTCGCAAGGATTGATCAATAGTTAGAGCATATTTGACAAATTTCCTTTGAATTCTCTCTATTGATATGCACATTATATATGTGACTCCAAACAACTGAACAATATTCTAATTTAGAGCGGACAAAAGCTGTTTACAAAACTCTTAACGGGATCAGAAAAGCCCTGACAGTTTCTTCTAATAAATGAGCAAGCAAAATAAGCTTTCGGTATAATTTACTGGTAGTTAGTCTAGGTGGGCATTAAAGCTCCGCTCACAATCAACAACAACTCCAAGATCTAGGGATGAAACGATAACTCTAGGGTATCGATACTTATATCCGATACGCTATTGACTGCAAAGTATGGTAGAAAAAGCTAAGAGTGTTCGCAGTGGAAAAACGATCCGCTATGATTCGATTAATTAAGTGCTTTATAAAGACGAAGTTTACAATACATGTAACGAACGACCATTATTTAAACCATAAAGAGAAAAAATAAAAAACGGCAACATCATTGCTCTCGTGT
Source organism: Thecocarcelia acutangulata (assembly GCA_914767995.1). Taxonomy (NCBI): domain Eukaryota; kingdom Metazoa; phylum Arthropoda; class Insecta; order Diptera; family Tachinidae; genus Thecocarcelia; species Thecocarcelia acutangulata. Next base: position 90,175,925 of record OU612098.1, on the reverse strand, counting down.
TTTTCTCTTCATGATGAAACGATAAATTAAACTCAACAAAAATCAACTATCAGCTGCTAAACCGGTAGTGAAATATATTAGTGCTAACATCTCAAAAGTTGTGAACCTAGCAAAAGAGCACCCTTTACCTAGAAAAAGTGTTATGGCTGTTTATCTTGAAATTGAATTTTATCTCTAGCTACCGATAAGATAGAAAAACAATTAATGGTAAATATATTAAACATTACAATTAAATATGAATTGTTGCCGACATACATAAATAATTAAACAAACTACTATAAAATCAAGTCATGCATTAATAAAATTTCGAAATAACTTAAAAAAAATACTTGTATCTATGTTTATAAACATATTTAATTGAATAAATATTTACAGGAATAAGAGAGAGCGAGAGAGCTGGAGAGACACATATTTAAGCGAAGAAGAAAAGAATGATTAGAACTGATGTCCTCAAAGAATATTTGCAGTTCATGAATAAAAAATTATAGATTGCGCTTTGTGCAGATCCTTTATGATATTGTTCAGTCAGCTGTAGATTGGGACGTAGGAAGTGATCTTTGTAAATTATTGTAATAGCAAAAATAAATGAAGACACAACCAACTTTTCAACAAACACGATATTAAATTTAAATCGACACGATAAACAAAACCTTGTATAAGTCTATTTTAAAATTTTTCGTTAAATACATATTGTATTGCTGAATTCTCAAACTCAAAGCAAAAACAATTTTCAAATGTATTTAACGAGAGTTTAAAGTTTATGTTTGAAATTGTCTCCCAGCAAGTGTATAATTAAAACCCCTTGTAAATGGAGTAAAGTCAACTGGTATACTCGTACACTAGTTATTTTATGAAATTTACAGCCATCCCTAAACAAGATCGGCAAGCGCTTTTTAGCTGTCAAAAGTTCTCATGCCCGTACATTTTGTATGGAGCATACCGAAACAACGCGGCGGCATCGCAACGGAAACGCTTTGCTATTGGAAAATCCAATTTTCACATTGCGTTTCATAAAATAAATAAATATAGAATAAATAAATATATTAATGTAAATTTTGCTGTATTTTATGTTATATTAGAAAAAAAATGCAAGAGCTAAATGGCCGTATTCATAAAAACCCTGAAATGTTTTAGAAATGAATTTTAACAAAAATTTGTATGAATTTTTTGAACTCAAACTAGAACTAAATACGGCCAAAATTGTTTTAAAAAATTTTTTTATATCATTTTTTTTTTATTCAAATTATATACATATATTTTTTGTATATTGTTTTATATATTTTTTAAAATAATTTTTTACATTAAAAAATTTTTTTTTATATTTTTTTCAATACTTTTTTAAAATATTTTTTATATAATCTTTTATATTTTTAAAAAATTTTTTAATATTGTTTTTAATACTTTTTTTAAATAATTATTTTTAATATACTTTTAAATATTTGTTATGTGTTTTTTATATTTTTTTATAATTTTTTAAATATATTTTTTAATATTTTTTTTTTACATTTTGGTCACATTGTTTTTATTTTGTAGTCAAGAAAAATATAGACGAAAAAATAAATAAGACCTAGGTGGCTGAGTTAGTTAAGCGGCCGTATTAAAATACATCATATTTATAGTACATGATACCGAGTTCGAATCCTAGTGGGCGCTGATGAGCAGTGTAGCAACTACGAAACAGTTAGTTTGTCCCCCAGGTTAGTGTATTCAATTTTTCCCCCGTCTTCTTTGATCAAAAGTTATTGATCGCAGCAATTATTGTTATAATTAAAAATAAAAATAATTCTTGGTGAAAGCCGGATTTGAACTTGAGCCAGAAAAATGCTATCATATGATATTGGAAATGTTGAATAAGTTCAACCATATATCATTAAAAATAGAAATTAGTTTAATTGGATTGCGGAAGAAAATCAACATGGATAACAACCTGTAGCCGTGTTGTCTTGCTGTTGCCAAAATAAACGGACTACAGAAGAAAAAAAAAAAAAAGAAAAACAATATCGGATGTTAACGATGTAGCTGCCGCTTCCAAAATAATTACGAGTAAGTAGTTGGCTACGGGGTTACATTTGAAGCCAGCGGCATTTGTTGTCGTATGTATGATAATAGGCAGTAAACCTAACAGCACACATAACATACCGTCGTTATCATAATAAAACTTACTGAATAAAACTTATTGAGACATGACTATGTTGCAATAAAAGAGCGATATATGCATATGAAATAAAGTTTTGTTTATTATTAAGAGAAAGAATTTGATATTATATTTATAGGACATTTGTTTTTTGCTAATATATTAAAATTTTTTCAAACCTTAAATACATATGTACTTATTGTACGAACTGATTTGCCCAACACTGTATGTTCATATTCAATAATTGGTTTGTTTCAATTATTGAAAATTTTTTAAAACAAAGTCATTTTAGCGCTTATTTCCATCCTTTTTATGGCGATATTGGCAATAAAACACTTATTTAAGCAAGAATTTTAAAACATTTTCACCGAGAATTTAAATTAGTTTAACCAACAGAACAAAAATATTTACGGCACTTTGTAGAATTTTTATTCAAACACAAGTTTTGAATATAAACATATTATTGTTATAAAAACGAGAACGCTATGAAAAAAAATTAGTGCTGTTTAAAATAAAATTCTAACATAATATTGAGAATGATTTATTTTGTGCTCAATTTAATAAACAAATCACGTAGAAAGTACATTTTTGTAGACAAAAAAATATTTAAAATTTTATTTGTCTTGAGTTGATTTGTTGCAAACATATTTCAAGAAAAATATGCATAATAAATAAAAACACAACATTTATTCGATATTTTCTTCCTGTTCATGTTACATATGTATACATACATACATATGACAGTTTTCATGTTTTGACAATTTCTTGTTTTCGTGTCTCCCAAATCGAACGAAAACTCCAATTATAAAACTCGATTTAAACAACTAAATAATAAAATACCGGCCCACTCATTTGCTGTTTTCTCAAACAGACAAAAAATTTCCAATATGTAACTTTTCGAAAAGAAAAAAAAAAAATCAAAAGACTGCCGCCAAAAAGTCATCAATGTGGCTGTTAGTCAATCAAAAAACAAAAGTTTAAAATAAAATAACAAATTTGAAGTGTTAAGCACAAAGTAATGATGCGGACAAGATAAAAGAAAGACAAATTTGCAATCACTTAAATAAATGAAACAATTTTAAGTGAATTTTTGATACCGAATTTTAGAACAATTGATGTGAAATTTGATACGAAATTTTTTGTCTTCTTTCTTTTATAAAGAAGTGTCTGATTGTGTGCATAATTCGCGAATATGTTTATGGTTTCTGACGAAAAAGACAGTTTTGTATAATTATCAGTGTGACCAGATCCAAAAAAAAAAATTTGGAACTAAATTGGCGCCAAAATAGTGCTAAAATTTAAATGTCTTAATTTTAAGCAAATATTTTCTTTAAGAGTTGATGGTTTTATCATTTATGTTTCTGTTGCCTTAGAAATATTTATTTCCATTGGATAAATTTCTTAAAACAATAAATTATTTTTTAAATATAAAAGTTTTAATCTATTGAATTTTTATTGAACTTTATAATTTTTAAATAAAATTTTTGGTTTGTACATTTGTACAATGGGTTATAGTTCAAGTTTTTTCCTTTCTTAGGTTGTTTCTTAATACAAATTGGCTGTGATCGATAATTTTGAAGAAGACAAGAAAAATAATAATCAAATCTTTAGCTGGGGGACAACTAGCTGTTTTGTAGTTGCTACACTGCTCATCAGCACCCACTGGCTGGTTTTTCTAAAAGTTTTAAACCCACAACAAAAATCAAATAATTCACACACATGCATATGGGGCTACAAATCATGATCTGGCGCAATATTGATATGCAGTTTGATGGAATAATAATAAGGCCCTAGTAGGAAAGCTCCACCACAGTCCGAAGCGCTGATTTGGTGTTCGAATAGAGGGAGATTGTGAGGCCAACCGTTTGTGCGTAATAGAACCAGCAGAAGTACAGGGCGACATACTAATAGCAAAAGCTCTTGTGAAAGTAAGGACAGACAAGAAAGTTCCGATGAGGGTGCTGAATTTGTACAGTGCCGAAATAGTTGTGAGTCAAAAATCCCGTCTAGGCAACATCATTCAAGCAGAGGCAGTCATTAATTGTGAATCGAAGGCAGAGCATAACAATTTGGTCACCAAAGAACGTGAGATATTTGACCGGCACGTGGAGAGTTGGGTTATCGCAATGCCAGTATCTGAGAAAAGCAAAGCAGCTGCTAAGAAAATATGCCTTTGGTTTTGTTGTAAAAGGTCAGAGCCAAGGGAGAACGGCCATTGTGAGGCATGAGATTGATACTGACGAGGCAAGGCCAATTAAACAAGCGCCCAGAAGTGTACCATTGGCCAATCGTAATGAAATAAAGGAGCTAGTCAGTGATATGCAACGGAGTGGAGTAATCGAACCATGTACAAGATCCTGAAGTTCACCAGTAGTTTTGGCAGAGAAAAAGGACGGTAGCACCAGGTTTTGTGTCGATTGTCGAAAATTTAAAGACGTTTCCAAAAAAGACAGCTACCCAGAATTGACGACGCTTTAGATACACTGGTCGGAAACAAATTTGCTTGCTTTCCTTTAGATGGAAAACCAATTTTGCGGTAAACAGTTCTGCTTTATCCAAAGCAGAATTGTGGGTATAATTAACTCAAGGTGAGGATATTATTGTATTTTAAAACTTTAACTATTTTCTATAGAAAAAAAATTTGACCAATCAGGCCGCAGTGACAGATACTGATGTAAATCAATTTCACACTTGTTTCGCTTGTGTTCCCCCCGGAGAACCGTGGTGTACGCCTAACTATGACACTCTGCTTGTATAAAATAAAACTCAAGGAAACCACATAATATAGATTGTGTTAGCCTTCCAAAGTCCTGGCAGAACGGGAATCGGCAAAGTGCCCGGGAGAATCTTCTTGTATACCATGCCGGCACTGATCATGGATGAGGCGCTTACATCTTCCCTGATAACTATGGTGAATATCTGTTTTTTTGGTGAATATCTGAATTAATACTCCCTAAGATTCTATAGTACTACAACAGATTTTATGGAATCATTAGTGATAGTTAGGCGGGTTAGTTGGTTAAGGGGTGATGTTCTTAAATGGGCCATAGGTTAGGTTAGGTTTAACAGGCTGCCAGCTATTATAAAGCCAGCCCACTTGGGTCCAGTCAGGTCCCGTTGTGTTGCCTGGATCTGATATGTATCTCAGTAGATCTACATATCACTGGCTTAGAACCAACCCGAGGATCGGATAAAGGAGTCCAATCCACTTACATCGCATTCCGATACCTCCGTCAAATCATGCAGCATCGGTCTGCCTAGGTACAATGCCCTTATATAAGAAAGAGCTGGACACTGACAGAGGAAGTGCTCAACGCTCTCTTCTTCCTCATCGTCTCTGCAACTTCTACAGAAGTCATTAAATGGAAGATTTAACCTCCTTGCCTGCCATGGTCTACCGGCAATTGCATACAGGCGGAATTAAAAGGCGCCAAGCTATTCAGCAAAGGATTTGTTCATATGGCTACAAACGTATGAGAGTAGTTGGAGCCTTGCAAGTCACACGGGGATGCTGGTGAGTCGTGAATAGTTCACCCTATGGAGTTTTTCGACCGTTATATTAAGCCCTCAAGGCAGGTGCTCAGGTAGATGTATGACAGATCCTGTAGATGTTCAATAATCCTTTCAACGAAATCTCTTCGCAGTAACGCTCCATTTTTACTAGCTCTAATCTTTCAGCTGGGGAATTAGTTTCTTCTTTGCCGCACAAATGGCGACAAATTCAAATATTGCGTTAGTTTTACGACACCTTTTATAAAGGAAAGGAAGGTCTTTCGATATGACTGGCATGGAGAGAAGAACGTTCTTAAAACAAAAAGAAAAAAAATAGAAAAAAAAACCGGATTGCCTTCAAACTTTTACCAAAGTTTCCCCTCGAGCTGAATCTGTCACATCAAAATTAATCTATTATTCATTAGTTGCCCCAATTAGTTGTATTTTAACACCTTCCAACTTTCAAGTTTATCTCTTTATTATTGTTGTTTGCCATAATAAACGACACGATCGCACGCACAATCCTTAAACAAATACAACAGCTATAAAAAAGAGAAGCGGTCCACTTTATTGCAGTATTTGGCCAACTTTCTTAAAAACAGTTTTATTAAAAAGTTTTTCGTTCACCACTTAAACATTTTTGTGCACTTTTTTCCTTTTAATTGTTGTACGTTATTTCCATAAACATTTTCTGTTTTGCTTTCCAGTAAATGAACATAAAATGGACAAAAAGAAGGTAAACTCGATAACAATGCATTTATGACTGTTTTTTCGCCACCAAAACGCATTAAAAATATTCAACATTAAATAGATTTTTAAATTCATTTTACTTTAATACGAGTATACTTATGTTAGTATGTATGTACATATGTCAGCAAACATTTGCTCATTGATGTCTGACTCTCCGTCTGTCTGTCTGTCTGTCCGCCTGCTTGCCTCCCTGCCCCTCATTTTAACGCATTATTTTGCGTTGGCTCTTAACATTAAACATAAAGCAGAAAAATTAATTACTTTAAACCGTGCTTGAATAATGACATTTATCATCATTGTTAACATGCGCTGCATTGTACTTTTGTGCTGAATACTTTTAACAAAACAAACTGCAAAAAATTAATAATAGATTCAAAATAAAAAATAAAATAAAAATCTTAATTAAAAAAAATTAAACGTTTGTTTGTTGGCACAGTATGTGGATTGAAGGCATTGGGGCTAAAAATGTTCAGTTGCAGCATTCGTGCAAAAAATCGTTTGGTGGGAGAACATGGAAACATTCAATACAGTCAAACTTCGCTATAGCCAACTTTGTTATAACGAAAAACTCAATAAAATAAATATTCGCAATGAAAGGAGTACATGAATGTATACCCTTTATTAAAAAAGTTTTTCGCAGAAAAGTGCACTATAGAGAGAAATAAGCATAAAGGTGGGATCACACGATTGCCACAATGTTCAAATTTTTGACATTTGTATATCTCAATCGTGTACAATATTTCTCTTATATTGGACAACTAAATGCAACCTTGCAATGGTAATAATGTGACTATTTGATATGAAATCGTGCGGCAACGAAATTGCCAAAAGGCACCAATGTTTGTTGTGTTCTAGTGAGATATTTTAAGCAGACAATACACGCCAAAATTTTAAATTTCTTCAATTAATTTACTTTTATGTGTATACTTATTTTTTGTTTGTAATAAAATTGTTGTAATGGGGGGGATCCCCAGCTAAAGATTTTATTTTTTTGTCTTGTCTTCTTCAATCAAAAATTATTGATCACAGCAAAATTTGTATTGTAAAAAATCCTTCTTAAGAAAAACTTAAGAAAGGAATAACTTGAACTTAAACCCGATGTACAAATGTACAAAAATCTAATTTAAAAAATTATGAAAAATTCAATATATTAATATATCATTTTGTTTATATGTAAATACGTACAATCCAATGGTAGTTTTAGGCAAAATAAAATGTTTAACCAAAACAATACAGTAGGGATTAGAAAGACCGCGCAAGGCGACAAACTTATGACAAAAGTTTTGATCTTATAATCCTTGCAAGCTGCACGAGAGAGCTGCTAAATCAAGCATAATTCACCACGTGGAGTCAGATAAGACCGTTAAAGCAGGTACTGATGTAATTCAATGGCACATCCTTTAGCTCTTCAATTGTTCATGGCTTATTGACGTAGACTTTTTCTTTTAAATATCCCCAAAGAAAGAAGTGCAACGGCGTCAAATCACATGATTGAGGCGGCCAGTTAATAGCGTTATGACATGAGATAACACAGACAAACTAACGGTTATATTCCCGTGACGAAGAGTTTTTCTTTATTTTATTTTGACGGTACCTTTTCTTATACTCTCATGTCTAAACACTAAATCTTAAACACTATTAATAAATGTTATACTTTTATATGTATATTTTTTCAGATGTAGTAATTTTCAATGGCAACCACACTTCATTAAAGTTTAAAAATCGTAAGTCCAATTTATAATTATCATTAGTCTTATGGTAGTTAATATACATACGATATGATTAAATCGTACTTTTCAAGCCGATTTTTCGCACTCATCGTTTGTCATGTTTCAAGTTTAAACTGTTGCTAATAGAGACAATGAATGAAACTGTGTTTTCCCCACCTCACGTGCCTGCAGCACCACCTCTTTTCTGATTAAGATGATAATTATTTAAATGATGATTTTGTTAAATAAAAATTTTTTGCTGCCAATGCATTTTTTGTTTTCGTTTATTTATTTATTTAATTTTTTTTTTTTTTTGCAAAAGACAAATGAATGACATATGGGAGTGCCTTCAAATACAAAACAATTTCAAAGATACTGGCACAACTTTGGTTAAAACTATAAAAAATGATCGCAATGCAAGTTTTATAATCACAAAAAGCACCAGACTTGAAAACGGACGGACAGAAAGACAGACGGACGGACACATATTTAGAAAGGCCAGAAAAAATAACGTGATCGTGTCTGGTTAAAAATGTCACCTTAAAAGTAGAGGGAGGGCAGGAGAAGTCAACAGCAACACTGTTTCACAAATTCATAAATATTCTCTTAAAATACGTATAATTTTAAGAATTTTCTTTAGTTGCAATCCTTAGCCTCTTAAACAATTTTTAAGATCGCTTTCTGCTCTCTGCCCAAATATGTAAATTTAAGTTTTTTCCTTTTCTTTGGAACTTCAATTATCATGTGGCAAATGACGGCTAATCAAAACACCAACGATATCACCGTGCAATCATCATAATCGCCATCATGATCTTCTTTTATGATTGTTTATGATCAAATAAGCAAACATTGTGCTCATTTAGCCATCAACCACACACACATATATACGTACGTATATACACTGCCTGCCACTTGAATAAGGAATCACATCTTTTTAACTTTAATTGAGTGTATCTAATAAACTAAAGTTCTGAAGAAAGAGATTTTTTGCACAACCAAATTTCAAGGTGCTGGCTTTAGGTTCCTCAAGAAATAAAAATATACATTTTTCTTGTCTTCTTCAATCAAAAATTATTGAGCACGACAGATTTGTATTGTATAAAATCCTTCTTAAGAAAAAACTTAAGAAAGGGAATAGCGTGAACTATAACCCGTTGTACAAATGTACAAACCAAAAATTTAATTTTAAAAATTATATAGTTCAACAAAAATTCAATAAATTAAAAATATACATATTTTGTTATACTAGAATTATGAGTTTCCGCCGGGAAGATATACTACTTTGTTTGTTTAATATCGGAAACTATGTATGGAATACAATCACGGTGGCCATATTTGACGTTTTATCGTCATTTTGACGATTTCGCGTGCTAAAAATAGCGCTTTGACGATTTAAGGTCAGTTTTTGACGATTTTTGTAGATCACATTGTTACTGTCATAGCAACTACATGCATACTTCCTTTTTTTTTGAGTTAATTTATGTAGGAAATGAAAGTAGTATTTATGGTACGTAAATGTGTATATATGTATGTAATGCTGAAATGTTATGCTTAGAAGTATACATATATCGTGTATGTGAATAGCGCTTTAAAAAAGCGCTTATACGAATTTTTATATAAAAGCGTGTGCTCATATTTTAAGGAGACTAAATTTGGAGATGAATTCAAAACTTTAACTTTTGTAAATCCTTACAATATTATAAAACAAGAAAAATATTGTGCTTTTTTCTACCAAATCAAACAGTTCTCTTATTTCTTCGTAGAATTCGAAAAACGAAGCGAAGCCTATTAAGCTGGGAAATTCATTTTACGATATTAATATGAAAATTCTAGATTTTTGGAATAAAGTATTCTTCTATGATTAGTCTTATCGTCTTCTGCAAATATGAGAGTTTACATCCAGGTACATGCAATTTAACAAAACCAAAATGACAAGTTAAAAATGTTATATACTAAAGCTACCTGAAACTTTGCAACTGTGGCTGTTTTGAAAGAAATGTTTAGTATAATAACAGCACCTTTTATTAAACGAAATCTTATTTTAAAAAATTTTATACTTTATTCTGCTGAAATAAATCTTTTGTTCAAAAATAATTAATTTTACAAGCAGACGATTTTTTGACGATTTACATCATCATCATATTGACGATTTTGACGATTTTTTCAATGAATTTGACGATTTTAAGCCAGATTTATATATATATAACAGAGGTGGACATTTATATGATATTGTATATATATATATATATATATATATATATATATATATATATATATATATATATATATATATATATATATATATATATATATATATATATATATATATATATATATATATATATATATATATATATATATATATATATATATATATATATATATATACAATATATAATATATAAATACAATATCATATAAATGTCCACCTCTGTTACCCGCACAAATGCGAGCCCTTATCATCACATTTTTCATTACATTCCGAAACATTTCACGCATTATTATTATGAGTTGCTGAAGCGTTTCAGGTTTCTTTGCAAAAACCTTGCTTTTCAGATACGCTGCGGATGCCCATCAATATCACCATTTCTTGAAATAATTAGTTGTGGAAAGAAGTCTCGCAGTAATTGCATTGTAAACCTGGCTGTATGCGATGTGCTACTTTCTTGTTGATACCACAAGTAAACCAAGCCTAAAGTATGCAGGCGTTATAAAGTTTTCAATCATATCTCGATATCGCCCCCATTCACAGTTACCGTTTTCATTTTCAAAGAACTAAGGTCCAATTATTCCTTCTCACCAAATTATACTTCATACTGTCACTTTGAATGCAAAGGTGACTGATTTTGGTGAATTTGAGGGCTTTCCATTGCCCAGAACTGACTATTCTGTTTATTCACATATCCATTCAAATGAAAATGTATCTCGTCACTCAGTATGATTTTTACATGAAAATCGGGCGGCGTAAATACTATTGTGGAAGAAACCGTTGTGTCAACTGAATCTGAAATGGAAACGAATGCGTTTTCAAATCGAAAAAGGTAAATTTAAGCCATTTGTCGTTTCTCAGAACATGTCAATTAATTAAAGTTACAAAAATATGCTTCCTTATTCAAGTGGTAGGCAGTGTACATACAATTCTTGTAAAATGATGTTTGTTTGTAGCAGGCCATTAAAGTCAGCACGAAGTCGAGTTGAAGCAGCAACCAAACGTATTCATTCAGTCGTTTGTACAACACAATTTACATGTCGCCTTCAATTTTTCATTTTGATATGCAGCATTTAATCGGATTGCGGTCCTCAATAAATAAATAAAACCAAAAAATTAACTCTTTCGTGTCTTGTTCTGTTGTAAATTTATTTATTTATTTTTATTATTTGTTCATTTTTCAGTTTAATTTTATCATTCAATTTTAACATATGATTGTTTATTATGGAAATTGCTTTAAAATATTCCCTGATCCCCAGGAATAAATATAAATAAAAAAAAAATAAAACATTTTGTGTCTTAAAATTTGCATACTCACATGCATGTTTGTAACCAATGATGTAAGCAGTTTGTTAATACCTTTGTCCATAATGGGTGTTAAAAGGTCTGCGAGAGTGTAGAATTGTATAGTATCTATCTTTATGTGTTGGAAGAGCATATACGAGGGGAGAGAAACAAGTACCAATCTGTGATTGTATGCGTGACTTGTTGATTTTACAATATCAAGAAGGGATTCATAATTATAGTACAGGATGTCCGCTGAGAAGGTATACTACTTACGGTAATTCCATTGTAGTTCTGGCTGCATGCGATGTGGCACCGTCTTGTTGCTACCACATGTTAATCAAGCCCAAAGCATGCAGTTGTGGCGTTAAAAAGTTTTTAATCCTATCACGATGTCGCTCCCAGTTGCCATTAGGATTTTTTCACTTTGACCAAATTGCACACCAGACTGTCACTTTTAATGGATGCAAAAAGGTGACTAATGAAAATTTAGAAGGGTTTCCATTGCCCAGAATCTACTATTCTGTTTATTCACATATCCATTTAAATGGAAATGTGCCTCTTCGCTCATCATGATTTTTTCATAAAAATCAATGATTAATTTTGATAAAATATTTAAACCATTAAAACACGTTGGTTTATTCAATATTTTGTCTTAATACTTCACGACTGCCAAATATGAAAAGTCAAGACTAATGTTTACCAAAATGACGGCAAAACAAAGTAGTATACCTTCCCGGCGGACACCCCGCTTTTTCATATGTTGTAGTTGGCTCTAGAAAAGCTAAAAGTGGACTTAGCACGAGGGCAGGTCATTTAGTGCTAGTAGCATAGGGATTCCGCGTCAAAAGAACTGATCCAGCTGTGAGATAAAGAATGAATCAAACCAATTTTTGATACCCTGTTCTTAAGTGAAGCATATTCCAGTAAAGGCGTTCTGCATAGATCGAAACAAATGGTAGTCAGAGCGAGAGCTAAAATTTGTCATCTAAATAGATTTTCACAGGTTTTGCAACATGTGGTCAAGCGTTGTCATGATGGTCGTATAGTTTGCTCGGTTTTGTTGATTGCTCTCTTTAAGTGTATCAATTGTGTTCACTACAGGTCCTTTGAAATCGTCGATTTCAGCAGCTCATAATACCAAACACTCTTCTGATACCACCAAATACAGATTATTACCTTGACATCACGGAATTCGGCTTCGTCGTTGATTTGGCTGGTTGGCAGGGCTTTACACATGACTTTTTGCGCTTGGGGAGTACGGCGTTGCCAGAATGTTTTTAAAACACCATGTTTTGGCGATCGATATTTAGTACAAAACCAGTAAAAACAAACTTTTACGTTAAAAAAAACAGTGTTTTTTAAAAAGCACATTTTCATAAAACTTCTTTTGTTTTATAACCTCAATAAATGTACAGCTATATATACATACATATAACCAATTGTGGAAAAAATTGTGCTTGATTTGAATTTTCGATACCAATTTTTCAGCAAAAACAATCTTAATTCCGTATGCTACTTTCAAAATCGTCAACATGGTTGTAAATTATTAAATCAGGCAGCCGCGATTTCAGTTAATGTTGAATAAAAGGTGACACAAAAAGGTGACAACAAAAGAATTTGTCGAGAGTGTTGTTTTTACAAGTTGAATTTGTGACGATGTCATTTATAATTTTTTATTGGTTTAAATATGTATTATTAAGAAAACGATTAGAAACGAATATACTCAAAATGTTGCTCTTACTAAGTGCGAGTAACAACAACGCTCTCTTCTTCTTTTACTCTTGACAAAATACACAAGATACGAAAGTGATTGGATACATATTTGATATATCAAGATTTCGCAAACCAACTACAGATTTAAATACCACCGCATGCATTTTTAAGAGTGTTTAAAATACTCGGATGTGAAAATGATTGGGCAAACAACCGGTGCACTTATAGTTGCGGTGCACCGGTGCACATCTCTGTTGTATAACCAACATGTAAATTAATTATCTTTCCAAAAAAGGTTTTCAATACTGATGTTATTTTTTGCCTGCTACTCTCACGTCTACTTTCACCACAGTATGAACTGTCTTAATTGTAAAAATCAACATTTATAACCAATTATAAAAATAAATGTTAAATAACAGCTAAATTTTTAAAACAAATATTTGATGCATCTTTCGCAATATCATTAAAGTATCTAACAGATAATTTATATTTACTATAAATCAATTTTAAACCAAAAAAAAATAAAGTACTATTTGTCTTGTTCCGCCAGCTTATTTCACACTTTGTTTAAAACTGAAAAAGGTTGAAGGTGTGGCCGAAAATTGTTTGTACGCGATTTCATTATAATTTGTTTAATCTAAAATTAAGTTGAACTTTTTTTTTAGCAGATTATGTGAAAATCAAATCACCAACATTTGAAAATCTCGTTCGTTACTAACACAAAAGAAAAAAAACTTATCTTTTTGATTGTTTCAATTAATGTTGATGAAATTTGTGGCAATAATTTTTATATAATTGTACTTTGCTTTGAAATCGTATTTGGGTTTTAATTATAATAAAATAATGAAATGGATCCCAGAAGTGCAAAAAAGCACAACTTTTTATATATATTGTTACGAATTTGTATAATATCTAGCCCATTGGGCAGCCGTTGATCTGTACACGCACAGTCATACAAACAACATAAAACTAAAACAGCGGTGGACATTGAATCAAACAATTGTTTATAAGCAATGCCTTCAAAATTAAATTCTTCGAACGATTTCTGCAGCACCATGATACGTAAAAAACTCGCGAATTCATAAGGATCTGTGTGCTCCACTGTTAAAAGTCGAATTTTCAAAGTACGTAACAAGGTATATCAGTAAACGGGTACTGCACCCAAATACTCTTGACGTAATATAATTAATTTTGGCGGTCAGACTCGGTTGATACTCGGTTACACTTCAGAATGTTAAATAGTTGATTTTACCGATATTGTTTGCGCATAATAAAACTTGTTTGTCTAGCATTAGCTCGACTTAAATAATTTTTTATAATTAGTATTAAGATTTTAATATTTACTGTTAGTTCATATTTTGAAGACCGGATTTTTTTCTAGTATATTTACAGAAAATTATTAAAAGTTTCTTAAAAACCCGCACTTTTGTTGTATATACATATATGTTGACTGCGAATTTTTCACAGAGAAACCAATTCCAGCAGGATTACCTCAGGGGTCAGTGTTGTCACCTACACTATACTCGCTATATACATCTGATGTAAATGTCCGCAGTAACCAAGCAGCAGCTTTTTATGCTGATGACAGCGCTTTTATTTGTTCTGGAAAGGTCTCAAACGCTATAATTAATAGAATGCAAGAGAGCTTTGCCTCAAGCCAAAAGTATTTTAACAAATGGAAAATTAAAATAAATGATAACAAGACGCAGTCTATCATCTTTCCTTTTAATAAATCGCCTAAACGCATTCCTACAAAAATTTTGCACTCTGGCGAGAATATTATTCCCGTTAAGGATGATATGAAATATCTAGGTATTCTATTAGATAATAAACTATTGTTTAAACAACACGTCAATTACATTTGTGATAAAGCGATTACGTGCGGTCGAGCTCTGTACCCAATACTTAACGGAAGGTCAAAACTTCATCTAAAAAAACAAGCTATTGTTATAAAATATGTGCATTCGTCCATTACTAACATACAGTTGTGCTGTCTGTCCCACACGAAAAAACTTCAAATTATTCAAAACAAAAACTTAAAAATAATTCTGAAACTTTCCCAAGATACCCTACCGAATCTCTTCATAAGAGATTTAACATCAAAAACATACACACTCTTGCCAACGATGCTGTCATTTAATGAAAAATGCAGAGTGTCTAATTATCGATCAATAAGAAATTTAATAAACAACCACTAAGATCCTTTCCTTCGAAAGAATCTTACCGGTGTTTGTTTTTCAAATTTCATTATAACTACCCAACAAACACGATATAAAATGACTTTATGATTTGATATCGCATATACTTTTCAAACCTTTTTCAATGGTTTGATTTTAGCATTTAAATTTGAATTAAGAACCATTTGAAAATAAACATTTGATGCTAAATATTTTATCAATTTGCTTTTGTAGTTACAAATCGTAAAACAAATGTGTCTGCAATTAGAGAAAAAAACATCAACATTTTAAATTCAAAAAATTATAAATAGCTTGTTTTCTATGTTTCCCAGCTATCTATATGTCGACATTTCATAGGAACTACCCTAATCATCAGTAGACGTTGGTAATTTTTGAAAGATATTCTCAAACATTCAACTTTATATCCCAACAAAGTCATATAAAACATTCAGCAACGTCACTCCATACTGGGGCTGCATAGTACAAAGCCGACTTAAAAATCCCGACTTAGAATGACTTTCTATTTACGAAAGATTATAATAATCTGGTAACATTGTTTACTTTATTTATTATATAGGAAACATGATCGTCAAAATTTACTTTTGGGTCGTTTGAGAAAACGTTTGATTTCAAATCATTCTCAATTTGAAATCAAACCCTAGTGTTTGTTGGGTATTTTCAAAATTTGTAAGAGGTTTTTTGTAACGAATTTTCCTCAAGTCTGTTTTCTTAATAGCTTTCTATATCACTTACATATTAGAATAAATTTGTGTAAATACTTTTAGTATGATGTCATAACTTTGTACCTTATAGCTTGTAGGACTTGTTAATAAAGACATTTTTATAAATAACAAAAAAAAACATGCAAACTGGAGAGCAACCGAGTAAACTTAATAGGATTTTGACATTGAACTTTATTTGAAAAGATTTGTTATATATTTTTATTTGCTAAGCAAAATTAAATTGAAATTGAAAACTTTGAATAACCTTTAGAAGTTGTTGACAATTTCATTCAAGTAAAATTTTAACTTTACTTATTATTATTTAAATGTAATTTATTTATTTTTTTATTAAATGCAATAAAATTGTTTCCTTAACAAAAGTAAAAATAAATATGGCCATAAATATTTGACTTAATTTCGCCAACAGAAAATTACTATTTGCGTTCAAAATAAATAAAAAGTAAAATTTATCTACGTGAAACAAGCCTTAAGGTCTTAAAGTCATTGCAAGTCATAGACTTTATTTTTTGTAAACATTTTAAATAAAATAAACCACCAGAAAAAAGTTATTTATTTTTTAACAATCAAAATGTCTGTTAAAATGCATTATTTTTTATCTCGATGTCTATCTTGGAAATGCATAAAAATTGCAAGCCAATACCAGTTTAAATTAAATTTTTACAAAAAAAAAAAATAATAATTTTTTTATTTTGAAATCATTAAAAAGAGTGACTGACTTGGTTTGGCCTGAACAATTTAAATTCACTTTTTTTTTGCGAAAATAATTTAAATACTCATTTTAAATAACGAGTGATTTTTTTGCTATTATCTTTTTGGCAACACTAGTTTTGTATCTTGTGTCACTGTCAAACATCTTCAGTTTGGTCTATAATTTAATCATGAATCGTCTTACAAACGAACAACGCTTGCAAATTATTGAATTTTATTACCAAAATGCGTGCTCTGTTAAGAAAGTTCATAGCGCGCTTCTTCCATTTTATGGTCAGTTTAATCGACCTACTGAGGCTTCTATTCGGGCTATTGTAAAAAAATTTCGCACCAAATTTACATTGTTGGACATTAAACCACCAACACGCTTACGTAGAGTGCGAACTGAAGAAAATATCGCAGCCGTATCGGCCAGTGTTGGTGATGACCGTGAATTATCGATTCGGCGCCGTTCGCAGCAATTTGGCCTCTGTTACTCCACTACGTGGAAAATTTTGCGGAAGGATTTGGGTGTGAAGCCTTATTATTTTACAGATACAGCTGGTGCAAGAATTGAAGCCAAACGACCTGCCACAACGCCAAATTTTTGGTGAATGGGCTCTTCAAAAGTTAGATGAAGATCCACTTTTTTATCGAAGAATTGTGTTCAGCGACGAGGCTCATTTCTGGTTGAATGGATACGTGAACAAGCAAAACTGCCGTATTTGGAGTGAAGAGCAGCCAGAAGCATTGCAAGAGCTACCAATGCATCCACAAAAAACAACCGTTTGGTGCGGATTATGGGCTGGCGGCATCATTGGGCCGTATTTCTTCAAAGATGATGCGAATCACAACGTTACTGTGAATGGTGAGCGCTACCGTGCGATGATAACAAACTTTTTTTTGCCCAAAATGGAAGAGCTTGACTTGCATGACATGTGGTTTCAACAAGACAGTACCACATGCCACACAGCACGCGAAACAATGGACCAATTGAGAGGCGAGTTTGGTAAACAGTTTATTTCACGCTGGGGACCAGTCAATTGGCCGCCCAGATCGTGCGATTTAACGCCTCTAGACTATTTTTTGTGGGGCTATGTTAAGGCTAATGTCTATAGCGACAAGCCCGCTTCGATTGACGCACTGGAAGCCAACATTGCCAACATTATTCGTGAGATACCGGCCGAAATGTTGGAAAGAGTATGCCAAAATTGAACTAAGCGGATGGACCATTTGAGGCGCAGCCGCGGCCAACATTTGCATGAAATAATCTTCAAACATTAAATTATATCGACCCAACTATCGATCCAAATAAATATTTCATGCATTTTTCTGAACTTTATGTGTTTTTTTTTTTTAATTTCCGATAGTTCTTATAAAATCACCCACTATTAAAAGCAACAACAAAGGTGTAGGAGTTTTAATTGCATTCAATTCTCACTGATTTACAAAAAAAAATAAAATTTATAAATAATAAAATATATAATTTTATTCCTTAAAGACATAAAGACAAAAATGTCATAACGAAATTGTCTTGTCAGATAACATGAGTCATGATGATAACTTTTTGTTTTGTCAAATAATGTGCCCACTTACCTTATAATTAATAATTAATTTGTTATTCAAGAAATTCGTTTATAAAGTCAATGTTAATCTGTAATTAAAGGAATAAAAATATAAAACAAATCAATTAGTTATTTCGTTTTGGTGTTACAGATTCATTAAGAAAAACTTTTCAATATTTATTTTTGTTTAAAAACTGTTCAACACTCAGTTTTGTTTTAAACAATTAATTAAGTTACTTGGACATCTGTTTAATTTATTTATGGCTTACAAGAAAATTCAGGAAACTCTGTGTTCTCATTAATTCAGTTGGCTGAATTTTTTTATTAATGAAGTTTTTATGATTATTGTTTCTTTTATTACTAAATATAAAATCAAAACATTTTGTTTTTTTTCTCTCTCTCTTAATTTACATACTCGCGTACACAAATTTCTTTTCCGTTTTTGTCTTCAAATAAATGCCTCAAATCAGATAAAACGGAAGATATGCCATATATGAAAAAGACAAATGTATTTTTATTTCGTATAGTTTGTTGGGCATAAAAAGTTAATATGTGTTTGGAATGAATTTTAGTAAAATTTTGTATGGAATTTTTGAATTAAAACACATTTCAAATTCATTTAAAGTTTTATGAAAATTCCCATATTTAGTAATCGACATTGTACCATAAATTTTTCGCTAGCTTTTGACATAAGGAAAAAAATCATTGGTCCTTCCAAATCGAACCACCCTAGTTGTATACATTCATACATACAAAACTCCAACATTTTTGTACAGAGCAAGGATTTTCTTCCAAGTATTCAATTGGATTCTTAAATCATTCAAAAATAAAATCGAATATCTTATCGAATAATTATTCGAAGAATTATCTGAATATTTCTTTTAGTAATCATAAAAAAATATGAATAACTTAAAATATATGACAAAACTATTATTTGCACATCAATAATCCAAATAATTATTCGAATATTTATTTTAAAACGGGAGAAATTTAATACAGGATGTCCCAGACTGCAACGGCAAGCCGAAACAGGGAGATAAGATTTACCATCATATACGGTGTGTCCCAAAACTCAACGTCAAGCCGAAACAGAGTGATAAGGTTAATGATAACCATAGTGAGAAAAATCAGAAAAAAAATCTATAAAAGAGATTGTGAGAACAAAACGCATTTGAACTGAGTTTGCATATGGATCATCCGAATAATTATTCGAATATTTATTTCAAAACGGTAGAAATTCTATACAGGATGTCTCAGAACTCAACGGCCGAAATAGGGCGACAAGATTGATGGTAGTCATCGTAAGAAAAATCAGAAAAAAATCGAAAGAAATGGCCTGTGAGAATAAAACGTATTTGACTGGGTAAAATATTTGTTTTTCTTTTAGATTTTTTCCCGATTTTTCTCACAATGGTTATCATTAACCTTATCACTCTGTTTCGGCTTGACGTTGAGTTTTGGGACACACCGTATATGAAAAGATAATATAAAACGGATTTTTTACTATGTACTTTTTTTATCTTGGACCACTACTCTGGGGATAACCCCTACATATGCAGTGCATTATACCAGAACTAGGAAAATAGATTATGAGGAGGGATAACATTTGACTTGAACTTTTCAACGTTAGAATAGACAGCAAACACGTCTGTGGGCAACTTATTCCACAGGCGAAGCATACGGCTGAAAAACGAATTCTCTCTGTAATGCGTTGTACGATTCCCCGGGCAATCGACAACAAATAAATGAGCTCTGGACGATGAACGCGTGTTGCGTATAAATGTGCGAGTTACTACAATGGATTTTGCTAGGACGAGAGCAAAATCCATGATAAAACAGAGTAACGTACTCTACACTGCGACGATGCTCCAGTGAGTCAAGAGTCACCGATAAACTTCTTAGCCCTCTCCTGTACACGGTCGAGTAACCACAAAATAGACTTTGGAGCATCGGTCCACACATGAGAGTTGTATTCCATTTTCGGTTGAATGTAGGTGGCATAAATAGGAAGGAGGTCGGGTGGAGTGAAGTATATCTAATACCGTTTTAAAAACCCGAGGCACTTGAATGCTTCTTTAGAGACATGAAAAATGTGTTCAGTCCGGCGAACATCACACTGTATTTTCATTCCAAGAACATTAAGAGCATCCGATTCCTCAATATTTATACCATCCATGTGTACAGATGAAATAGCAGTTGCGGTCGTATGTTTGTGTGCTAATAAACAACACTGGGTCTTACGAGCGTTAGAAGCGAATCAGTTTTTACGACCCCAAAATTAATATTCAATGAGACATTCATATTTTGACTGTTGGCAACGATCTCGGATAATCGGAGTCCATTACTGAAAGATTACGAATGGCAAATGCTGCTGTCATCCGCGGAAGAGTGGATAGGGTTGGAAATTTGAAATAGAAAGTCATTGAGGAAAATAAGAAATAGGGTAGGAGAAAAAACGGAGCCTTGTGGTACCCCTGAATTAATCTTGAACTTAATGTAATGTGTAAAGCTAAAATATACATACATATCATAGCACCGATTTGGAAGTGTTAGTAAGGTTTTCTAACACTTTAACAATTTTCAGAAAACCAAATATGTTTTTCATATTTAAAAACAGTAGGTTTTCCACGGGCTAATTATGGTCAGTCCAAAAACGAATAAAATAAAATAAAACTATTTCATTTTATTTTGTCACTCAACGTTTCGCTCGTTTATTTGGGATAATTTTTGTTGGTTAACTTAATAAAAACTGGACTTTACAAACATGTAGTTGTATACTTGCACATCTAATTACATGAAACAAAATATATAAAAAAACAACACAGATATTCTTTGTCAAACTTAACCCTAATATCCTTAAGTTATGTTATGACAATACTACGAAAAAACAGATAACAACTGAAATGAAATGCCAACTGTCAGTTAACGGCAATGCAAATTTAACGAAGACAATCAAACTTTTGCAAAAATGGGGAACCGCAATAGGGGTATTAATTTCACGTTTTGTTACGGGTAAATTGATCGCCTAGATTATGCGATATCACAACTTTGAACTACTTTCTTTGGGGATATTTGAAATCTGGCGTCTTCAGCAATAAGCCAACTACGATTGACGATTTCGCAGCCAACATTACTCGTGTTTTTCGCGAGATACCATTCGCTAAGCTTGAACTGGTCGCTCAAAAGCGGATCTTTTGCATGGACCACCTCAGACGTAGTCGTTCTTTTAACCGATAACAAATACTTTAAGTTCACTTTCAAATTTATATGTTTAACCAACTTCACGATACAAAAAAAAAAGTTAAATATTTATATGTGACTTCTTACATATAAATATTTCAACACATTTCCATTAAGCTTTTTAAATAAAGCATTAATTAAAAAAAATAAATAAATAAAATAAAGAGAACCATTATTTTACCTAAGACATACAAATAAACCATGATAAAAAATATCATTTATTGTTAAAAATATATCGGTTTTGTTCTATATTTTCCCAAGCAAGTTCTTTCTATATGACTGACTATTTTCGCTGCTTTGTTTTGCTTCACACAAAGAAATAAACATTAAAAGCTTAAATACTTTTATGACTATTGAATGACAAGTATATTTTGTTAAGCTTACAGACAACGAATAGAATAAATATTTTCATTATCGAATTTGAAAAACAAAACAGCTTTATTTTTTTTTTAGATAATTTTATACTCCATCGAACATAAACAATGAATAACAACAAGAACAACTACATTAGCTTGCATAGATAAAAATAGAATCTTATTAGTCACCTTAAAAAGAGAAATTTGATTGAACATTTTTTGCTGCAAGACAAGAGAAAAAAAAACTATAACAAATTATTACAAACAATTTCATAATAAATTAAAATCATAAAACGAAAGCTTTTACCTTTCATGTTTATTTTTATTTTTTAATTCAATATTTCCTGTTATGAATGTTTAAGCAAATCATTCAAATCTTTCCCTCTCTTTCTATTCGTACGATTATATTAAGAATTGTTTTCATAAAGTGACAGATTTGATTAAACAATAGTCTCCGAACCCAGCTGTTGTACAAAATTGCTCAAACTGCATTTATTTATTATTTAAGGTTTTAAGTCAACTTTAAGCTTTTAAATGTCAAACTGTCACAAGATTAACTAAATACAATTGTCAATGGTTTTGCTTAGTTCAGATTTTATTTGTTATTAATAATATTTAAACCTTGGTCTCAATTTTTTCTTCTTATTTTTATTGCATTTTTTCAACGAAATTTTTTCCATTGGTTGTATTGCTTTAAGACGCTTTTTTTAACTCTACGCTAATATAACAAAGGGAAAAAAGTAAGAAATCATTTTTAAATTTATAGATATGTTGTTGGGGCAGCAAGCTGTTTGTAAAAATACGATGTCAAAAGTTGCATTCATAATTCTTAAGGCGTACAAATTGTAGTCAGTCTTAAATGCATTTAATAGCATAAAGACCACTTAAGCTGAGCTTTTTCTTTTCTTTATTTAATGAAAGCGATAAAGATTTTGAAATCAACTAAAATAAATGGAGACGGAATACAATAGTACGAAGAACTCTTGCCGCGAATAATGCAGTCGACAAAAAATAAAAGAAATATAGATTTTTGTTTGAGATGTCTGGCAACACTGTAAGCAAAAGAGGTACAACAATGTATTAATTTTCGATTTCGAAATAATCGTTGTTTCAGCAAAAATGGTCGAAAATATTAACGTGCTAGGGATGCAAACATTTATCGCCATCAGGCAAATTTCGATTAAACTAAGAGTGAAATCTGGTTTTAATCACACCTGCAAAAGCTCAGACGGATCTAGATAGGAAGCATTGATGTTTAAACAAAACCCCAGACACTGATTTGCATTAAGGCAAGGTTTTCGTGAGCCAGGGAACTTAGGCGTGAAAAGTTTCTTCACGAACAGGGTCTTCGTGCCAAGGTCCTTACAGATCTCTAAGGCACTGGGAACTTCTGGTCTTTCGCTGAGATAGCAAGAAAAAATGTTAGTTCATCAACTTCAACTGTCTTAAAGAATGATCCAGCATTCACCGCCCCAGTTGGCAAGGCTAAGCTGCTGGCTGAAATTCCCAAACTCGAAAAAGTATTTAGAACTATTGCAAAGATATTTTTCCGATTTTGACCAGTTAAAAGAGTTTGGGTCGCTTTCGACTTAAATAAGGTTCCTGGACCGGATGATATCCCCGCACTGGTCTTGCAGCAGTGTTAGTTTACGCCTGCACCTCTATACTTTACCATCTTGGTGACATCCCATCATGCTGGAATGTTGCTAACCTAACGCCAATCCTCAGAAAGGGTGAGACAAATAACCCTGCAAATTACTGTACAATTGCAATTCGTTGCGAGCTTTCCAAAGTAATGGAAAGTACGGTTACCTAGGCATAAACTACTTTGTGATCGTCAATATGAAGTTCGTAAGGGTCACTCTATTGGTGATATTTTGGCATAGTGCCATGCAATTCATTATTTCGGTGAAAGTAAAATGGTGACTCTGACTATTTACAAGGCATTGGACAGTGTATGGTATGATGCCATACACACGCGTGGCACTTACTACTTTGGTGTCGGTGATGACTTTTCTCGGTTTACACCGAGCTTTCTCACAAACTGTTATTATAGATACTCGTAGGGTCTCATCAAACAAGTTCAAGATAATTCAGGGATATCGCAAGGCTCCGTTCTTTCACCTACCTTATTTCTTATTTATCTCAACGACCTTCTATATCAAACTACCAACCCTATCCACTCTTTGGCGGCTGACAGCAGCATTTGCTATTCGTATTCATTTAGTTACAGGCCCGGCCTATCCGAGATCATTTCTAAGGGGCAAAATATGAAAGACTCACTGAATAGTGGGGTCGTAAAATAAGGACGCCTTCAATGCTGGTAAGATCCAGTGTTGTTTATTAACACACAAATACACGACCCTCTAATATCTCTATGTACTCATAGATGGCACAAATATTGAGGAATCGGATGCTCTTGGAATGAAAATATAGTGCAGAAGTAAACACATTTTTTATGTCTCTAAAGCAGCATCCAAATGTCTCGGTTTTTGAAACGGGTGTAAGATGTACTTCACTCCATCTGATCTCCTTACTATATCCGACCGTGAATGAAATACAACTCTCGTGTTTGGGCTGGCGGTTCAAAGTCTATTTTGGAGTTTCTCGACCATGTACAAGAGAGAAAGCAAAGAAGCTTATCGGTGACAGTAGGATATTCAACTGTTTTGACTTACTGGAGCATCGACGCAGTGTGGGCTGCGTTACTCTGTTCTATCGTTACCACAATGGATCTTGCTTTGGCGAGATTAGGTATCTTGTTCCCGAAACTCGCACATTTTTACGTAGCACGCGTTTATCGTCTAGAGCTCATCCATTTGTGGTTGATTGCCCGGGGAGAAGAGAGAACTCGTTTTTCAACCATACGCTTTGACGTGTTACTTCTCTGTTATAACTTTGGAAAGTTCAAGTCAAATGTCCACAAACACTACTCCCTCTTTCCTCCTCCTCACAACCTATTTTTCTAGTTCCGATACAATGTACCTCATATGTTGGGGTCATCCCCTGAGTACTGGTCGAAGATAAAAAAAGCATTTTAATTTTTCTTTTTTTGAATATTAAGATATTTTTCTGGCAAATGAAGATTTTTCGACAAAAATTTCTGGCATCACTGACTGCGGGGTATTCGCAAGCAGTTTTTATTCACAAATAACTGTTAAGTTTAAACGTCAAAGTCGTCTTAAATGTTTTAATTGTAAACGGTAAAAATAAGAACACATCAACGAACTGTTATAAAACGTTTAATAATCTCCACAGTGGGCGCTAAAGCTTTAGTTTAAGTGAATTATTATAAGCTTAATTATATAGAATAGTTAATTTTATTTATATGAGAAAATTAACAGGAAATATGGCAAACTTCAAACAAAACTGTTTCGATCTTTGTTTTAAATATGAGAACGTAATATTTCTTTCCATAAATATAAAACAATGAAATCATTTTATAAGTGCAAATTTCGTTTTTCTTTTGCATGTTTTGTTTTGCTCATGGTTTTATTTAATATGCAATTTGTTTTTTGTTTTTGCTTCTTATTTTTTTTTTATTTACATACATATTGCATATAGTTCAAAACTTAATTAACGTATTCTGTAAACAATACTGATCAATTATAATATTCATAAAACAAAATAGACTTTACGAGATGTGCAGTTTTTGTTCATTTTGTTTTGTTTTTGTTAATATCTTGTTAATAAAAATGCATTTCGCATAAATTTAAATGTGTTTATTTGTTATTGTTTTGTTGCTGCCGCCATTTAAGTAGATTTTCATGTAAAAATTATTAAAAACTAATTACATTTTTTGTTAGACTTGAACAACACACATACTCGTACTCGCATTCAACTGCAATATTCAAATGCAGTTGGAAGGCATTGATTGGTTTTATTGAAAAATCTAATTTGTTATGGTTTTAATTGTTTGGGCTTGGACGGCATCAGGAAATACGTATTAAAATGTATTAAAAAAAAAACAAAAATTTTTACAATCTAAAAATGAAACTGCAATAATACGAGTATGATATCGATTTATGTTTTTATTATTATTTTGTAAATAAATATCACTAATCAAATTTCTATTAAATGACTTAAAAGGTAAAATATTGAATTGAAAACCTGTTTCGCTTCTTAGAATTTGATTAAGATGCTTTTGAATTCAATAGAATTGTGTTTCATTATATAAATCATAGTGCAAAAGCTAAGACATACATGGTCTGATCAGAAAATAACCGCTATTTTCAAATTTCGTGAGTACAAATTTACAGGCTGAAAAATAAGTTAACCAAATAATACATGCAATAAATCCTTATTATCTAATAGTAACCTAAACTCATTATTAGAAAGAGAAAAATCAATACTGACAATATTATTCACATTATTTAAGGCACCCAGAGCTCCCAACAAAGGCTCACGCATCGCATAATGGGCACAAATTACTGGTTCGAAGGTTTTTTTAACAGCTACACTAAATTTAATCAATTTCAACAAATATACGCAATTAGTGAAACCATTAATCAAATTATACATGGTCTGATCAAAAAATAGCCGTTATTTTAAAATATCCTAAGTTACGTATGTTCGATTTTTGAATTTTTTTTTTCTGCTATATTGGTACACATATCTGTTATATATGTTGGCAATAACTGCCATTCCGGATTGTCAATTTGTTTTGATCCTGTGCACAAGTGTTTTATATACATATATTCAATATTAATTTCTTTGGACACCAAATTGCTCCGGACTAGGTAGCAAGTATCCTGTGTGCACGTGTTTCTTTTTTTTTTTTTTTGTCTCACTGTCGCCTGCATTTGCTTTATATGTATGTTCATTATTAATATCTTTTAAATACAATTCATTAATTTGCAGTGTGGCAGGTACTGGACTAAATTTTGTTAGTCTGAGCAGTGTCGAAGGTACATACACTGGGCTCTGATCACTTATGATTAATTTTGCTTTAGACTTTACGTGTTGTTATTGATAGTCAAACGTCCACAAATACTGCAAACTCTCTCTCTCTCTCTCTTCCTCTTCGTATTTCTATTTTCCTAGTTCCAGTACAATGCACTGCATATGTAGGGGTCATCCCCTGAGTACTGGTCCAAGTTAAAAAAAAGGTTAGTCATGTTTTAGTCTGCTCTTCGATTTTTTGTACTAAATTTTGAGCAAAACCAAAATCGCCTGGACATCAGTCAGCAACTGTTGAACATTGTCAACGACGATTTCCTCAAAAAGGTCATAATTGGTGACGAATCATGAGTGAATATCTATGACATGGAAACCAAAGCGCAATCATCCCAATGGAAGCGTCCAGAAGAGCCACGGCCGAAAAAAGCTCGTCAAGTTCGATCAAATTAGAAGGGTTTGCGCAATGTTTTCTTTGACTGCAATGACGTGGTGCATCATGAATTCTTGGAATACTACCTTGAATTTATGCGTCGTGTGCGCAAAGCAATTTGTCAGAAACGCACAGAATCGTGGATAAAGCAATCATGGATTTTGCACCTGCTCGCACATCGATGCTTGTGCTTGAGTTTTTGGCCACAAATAAAATCGTTATCATGCCTTATCCATCATTGACTGAATACTACCTTGAAGTTATGCGCCGTTTGCGCGAAGCAATTCGTCAGGAGCGCACAAAATTGTGGAAAAAACAATCATGGATTTTGCACTATGATAACGCATAAGATCGCACATCGATGCTTGTGCTGAATTATTTGGCCACAAACAAAACCGTTATTATGCCTCAACCATCATTGTCTCTCTCCTCTTCCCAAAACTGAAGGCACTGATGAAAGGAAAGCGTTTTGCTAGGATTGAAGAGATAAAAGAAAAATCGAAACAGGAGCTATTGGCGATACCAAAAAACTCGTTTCAGAAGTGTTTCGAGCTGTATTATATCTGATGAACAAATAAATAGTTAAAAAAAAATTTCATATAACGGTTATTTTTTGATCAGCCCTCGTATAAAGGGTATTCCACTAAGCGATTTCTATTTTTTTAATAAATAAAAAAAAATATGAGTACGATGTCATCGTTATTAATACTATTAGGTGTACAACTTTGCTTCCGCCGTTTTGCAATAGATGGCTGTAGCGGTAAGTGGTATTCAAAATATGTAAGTGGGTCGTAGATTCCATTCAATAAACTTAGGTTTTTGAAAACACAGCGCCATTGAAATATTAGCCGATTTGTGTCTTTTTGCGTAATAAAGTTTTTCGCGATGAAATATGTCACCTTAAGGTGACATATTTCATCGCGATATTTCATCAAAATCTGCGAAAATTGATGAGCAACATTAATTATTTCACTCGGAACATATGACATTTAAAATGTGGTGCTTATTTCGCGTTTTAGGCAAATTTCACGGTTTTCTTGGTTTTAGGTATACCACATTGTTTTGCATATGTAAATAAAAACCATATGGTAACATATTTAATTGTTTGCAATTAAAAATTTTTTTCGTGAAAAAAAAAGTAAATCGTTTCCAGTTTAATATTTTTCGTTTCAGTTGTTATTAAATTTAAGTTATTTTCCATTTTAGAAATTTACAATTGAAAAAGAAGAATTTTTAGCAAACAAATAATTGATCAGCTGTTGTTTCAAATTTCGCGCGAAATAAATACCACTCATCAGTCGTAAAGCAGCTCTGGGCTGAAGAACAGCTCTCGCGTCATCGTAATTATTTCTTAAGTGCGGTCAGGCTTGTGTTTGTTGTTCGGTCTTCGAGAGTTTTGCGTCTCGCTCGCACTGGTTAACGGTTTGCCTCAACTAACTGTATTGGTTTACAGTTTTTTAGAGGTTATTCATTGTTAACCACGTGGAACTTCCTATGTGAAGGCATAGGTCGTTATAGTTAGTCACAGCGACGCTACAAAAATGCTGTTAATACCATCATGGGCATTATGGTCTTTGTCACCCCGCCCATGCTGTGCATCCTATACATTGCAAATTTACTTTGCAACTGTATAGTTACTAAATAAATAAATAAATAAATACCACTCATATTATTTCACAAATACAACATAATGTTGCCAGAAACATTTCATAAGTTTTTCCTAAATTGAACAGAGTACCACTTCAGCAACATTATTTCATAGATATTTCACACAAGTTTTTTTTTTATATAGAGTTTTGACAGCATTTCGCACGAAATGACGAACACAGTCTTAGCTTATGGGCCAAATTCTCGTGATTTGTGGGAGATTTAAATTTTCTGCTTTAATATGCAGATCTCTGCGCCTGAGCCTGATCGAATGCTCTCAAGTCCCTAAAAAGAGGCCGCGAGTGGTTTCAACGCTTCAAAGACTCGAAAACAGGCGACGAACACATGAAGTTGCCCAAACAAAGCATCCGTTTTGATAATATGATTTTATTTAACAGGCGTGTAGTTGAATGCTATAAACGTCTATTGAAAAAAGGCAAAACATGCTAAAGAAATGGCCGCCAAATCTACAGGGATCGCTTCATAAACATATGTAACTATTAGCCGCCACAGTTCGGAAGCGCTATTGGAAAATTTTAAGTTTTGTGCAGTCAATAACACTTTAAAACGATGACGCTCAAGTCATGACGTTTTCTTTTACACGTTTTAGAAAATTTTTTACTGTCTCATTTCTACAATTTGCTTTCGACATTTGACCGCATAAAACATAAAACAACGCAACAAAACACGCATAAAAACGTAAACTCAATACGAAAAAAAGATGATACAACTGGTTTCTTTAAGTGCTTAAAATTAAAAACATGTTGCAGAAGTACAACTGTCTGCTAAAAATTGCTGCTAAACTTAAAAATACAATACGAGAATTAATACAACACACATTTCTTTAGTTAACAGCTGCAATTTTTTTTTTTTTTTTTTTTTGCTAAGAAAAGCGGAAGACGGGCTTCTGTTTTTTAAGGTTTTGCAATAAAAAGTACTTGAAATTTGTTTTTAAACTTACAAAAAAAAGAAAAGAACTTTAATGAACCTGAACCTGAACTTTGGAATTTTAAATGAACTAAAGTATAAAAGACAAGTTATCAGTATGAGGGTTGAGCAAAAAAAATTTATGAGTTACAAAATATAAGTATTTCTCTTTTGAACTCACATATTTTCGCTTCAATTTCAAGGCAACGCATAAGCAAGATAATTTTTATATATATTTTATTTTTGGAAATATACTGAAACAAATAAGAAGATATATAGAATAGATCATTGCAGAAACAATATCGGCGCAGTGATTCCAGTAAATAAGGAACAGACTCAAGCAGGTGTGTGCGCCTAGAAAGCCACACGGGAGCGCTAGTGAATCGTGAACAATTCATTCCGTGAAACTGGTCCATCAGATAAGGCTGCAAAGGCTGAAGTAAATCTTTTTCGCAACTGTCTAACTACACTAGTTCAACCCGCCTTACGGTTGTTAGAGCAAATGATAGAGTCTTATATCTTCGAGTGAAGAGTACAAGCTTCGTTTTCTGTGGATTCACATTTAGACCACTGTTTGTATACCATCCTTCTATAAGGCTTAGTACAGAGCCTAGTTGCTGTGATAGTATATCCGGGTACTTACCCGACAAAGCAACCGTAATATCATCGGCATATGCCGACTGATGAATGAACGTTCAGTCTTTGCAGAGCCATTATTATGACCCTTGGCAACACATTATTAAATCAATTGGTTCTGATTAAATAAATAATTAAAAATTAAGAAAAATTACTTTTCGAAACAGACACGTTCTGTTCTATTCACATTTAATTCCACTCAATTCCAAATGAAAGCTATTTCTAGAAGGTGGAAGGAAGGTAAATTTCAACTCAATAATTATCATTTCAAAATGGTTGACAATATTTTGTTTTTATCTTACACAAATAAAATAAATAATAATACGCCTTCAAATAAATGTGATTTACATGAAAATGTTTTGCAATCGGTACGTGTGGAAATTAAAAGCAAAAAATTTTGCGGTTTTAACATGCAAAAGAGAAAAACACCATTTAACATTTTATTGACTTTCATTATTTGCTTGTGACGTCAATTGTGCGGGGTGGTTTCATGTGCTTTGACTACAAATGACATATTTGTACCGACAGAATTTTAGACTTTAAAAAATTTTAATTTAATTAAAGATGAAAATGGAAACTTAATGTCTGAGAGATTGACGAAAAAATATAAAGTTGCATAAATGGATATTGCAATGTGACCGGAAGGAAGATTACAGAATTAATTATTATTGATAAAATATTCAGATCTGTTTTTTGGTTTTGTTTCTTAAATAAACAAAAATGTATTGCACATATTTCCTTCCTTATTGTACATATTTTGGCGATATTGCTGTGGCTATAGAGCTACACATATTCGCACATTTTCAGCTCTAAAAGACACTACGTTTGGCAAAACTGAATAACTGATTTGATGATCATTAAACGATAAATTGCTATAATAGCCATTATTATAACCTAACGACAAAGTTAGCGGATCGTTCACGCTTATAATTTTCCCCATTTTTTTACAACTCAAGTTGCCATATTTTTAGCAGAAGTTAGGGCAGCGTCAAATGTTTAAAGTTCACTTTGAAATCTACCATGAGGATAAACCTGCTTTTAAGTTATCAATAACTTTTCGAATTAATATTAACTTGTAACTTGTAAAATCGTAATTTTAACCATTTATGAGTTGTGAAAATAGCACTAAGTAGCACAAATAATTTCAAAAGAAATAACTCTCAATAAAAGCTTCAGCTCTGTTTAATTTTCAGCCCGTTTACCCCATTCTCAAAAAACTTTTACAGCCAGTTCGCCGATGTCGAAAGGATAAGAATTTCATTCGCATTCAAGGCGAAAGAAAATTGATTTGGGTTTGTCTAACTTTATTCTATGCGAACGATGTGTCAAAATTCAATTAAAATACATAAGTACATACGAATGAATAATAGTGACATAGACAAACCCAAATGGATTCGAATGTGAATGCTATCCACTCACTTTCTTTCGCATACATTTTCATTTTCATTCATTGTGGGGGTTTTACTGAGTTTGAGAATTCGGCATTTGATTAAAGATTTCTTGACTCACGAATTTTATACTCATTTTAAGACATTACACTAGACATTGGTTTTCCGTTTTCGGCTCATTTTATATACATTTGTGTGTTATTCATACTTAATCTTATATTTTTAATCGTTTTATCTCCTTGTGATTTAGCCAGATTGTGTCGCCTATACGCAGGAGTCTCAGTTATGATCAGTCCAGAACGGACTTGTGCAATAAGACAGTTATATTATTGTGTGATAATTACTTCTTGTGTAATTAAATATCGGTGGTCCATTCTATTAGGTAGCATTTGATGAACAGCTTAGAAATTTAAGCTTCTGGTATGAGATTTCAGTCCACACTAGCTGTCCACGCATGTCCCCCCCGGAGAGCAGGTTTTGCCTTGGTCTATACCTAATCAGGGTACTCTGTGTTCTAGGGCCATAGAGGGGTAGGAGTACCACGTTTCTTAGCAAATAAAACTCTAGAATTACTTATGTTGTATTGAATCTCCGAAACCCTTACCAAGTGTTAATTGGCAAAACGGAAGGTTCTGCTTGCAAACCATCCTGGTGCTTATAATGGTTGAGGTGCAACGGAGGAGGGGAAATTAGTTATTCTGATAACTTTGCAATGCAATGCCGGTTTTCGGTTTTACCGAGATGATGTTGTCTTGCAACAGATACCTGTAATGTAAGGAACCAGAAGTGATGGTTAGAGGGTTGAGTTGATTACAGGCTGATGCTTTTAATGGGCTTCGGCTTACTAACTTAATAAGCCTTGCCTTCCATTGCCTCTTGGAAAATTGAATACAGGAGCAATTAGAGGACCCGAATACTGCAGTAAGGGGTTTTTCTATGTGAAATCGAAGTATGACTTCGATTGTGTTGGACATTCTGGCTGTGGCTTAAACCTAAAATAGCAGGGAGGAAAATTAGTCATCCGGGGTTAAAACCCCCGAAGTGCTGTTGTGTTGCAACAGATATCTGTAATGTAAGGTACCAGTAGGTTAGGCGGGTGATTTGGTTAAGATCTGACGCTTTTAATGGGCTTCGGCCTATCAACTCATTTAGCTTTGTCTTCCATTGACTGTCTTTGAAACTACATACAGAAGGGATCCCTTCAGCAAGGGGTGTTTTAATATGGCTACAAACTTTTGAGACATAGGTAGCACAACCGAATATATAGCAAGTCTGCAGGCAGTCTGCTCAAGTGAATTCATGCCGTTGTCCTAAATAAATACTTTGATAGTTATTGCTACTGAATTTTCACTGCCTACAAAACATCCCCTCTACTTTTTTTTGTGTTCACAGTAAATTATTTTAAATAAATAAAAAGTAATCAATGCATCACGTTTTAATCTGGTAAACAACATAAGATGTTGAAAGAGTGGACCTTCAAATAAAATTATAAGACATTCAGGTAGTTTTGCCTTGACGGAAGATTATAGAATTTTAACAAAACATTTATATAATTTAACAAACTCTCCGGAAACTGTCCAAAAACAATTTGAAAAAAGCAAATTTCAATATATGAAAGATTAAAGAGACTCTCAAGAACTCCCAGAGTGAGAAGTGTGCAAGAGCGTATCTTGCAAGATTATAAGAATGAGCAAGTGAAATGAATGTATCTTGTTATGCTGTGTAGTTGAGTTTAAGGTGAAGTTCTTATTGAACAGGAAGTGCACTCATTTCACACTCACTGCTTTGGGGGAAAAAATATCACACGCACAGCTGTAACTTTACAGCAAAAAAAAAAAAACCCAAAATAAAAATTCAAGTATTTTAAAACAGCAGGCAGTTTTTTGTTCTTTTTTATTTCACAAAACAAACATATCGCACGCTAAATATAATAAGGTCACAACTCAAAATTTTGCAAAACTGACATTATATAAAATTAAAAAAAAAAAATTAAAAAAAAAAAAAAAATATATATATATATATATATATATATATATATATATATATATATATATATATATATATATATATATATATATATATATATATATATATATATATATATATATATATATATATATATATATATATATATATATATATATATATATATATATATATATATATATATATATATATATATATATATATATATATGTATATAGGGGAACCTTCTTCGATATTGAATTTTTTCCTTATGGAATAATATTTTCTTTAAATATTACAATAATTCTTACATAAGCCGTTTTTTTGTCTCTCCTTAAATTTTAGCATTTTGAGGGTCGTATTTACGGTGCAATATATTCATTGATGACAGATTGAAGCAAGTGTGCCCAGACCTATGCGCTTGATGCTCAATTGTTTTTGTATATGCGCTTAGCTATAGGGCTGTGCTCTTTAATACACACGTATTGCACTCAGCGCTGGCAATGAAAAATACCTCAACAACTTTGTCTTAAATATTTTTTTGTCGTTCTTCATTGCACACACTCAAAAGCAAAGCAACAACACTTTCGCATGTTTTTTTTTTCGCAGTGTGAATTTTGTTTTTGTAAATGTTTTGCTTTTTATAACAAAAATTATTGTATAAAAATTGTTTTTCCTTAAATGTATTGGTGTTTACTCTTCCATATAGAACTTGTGGGCACCACTGGTTTAAATTTTTGGAGTAGAATTCTTTTGTGTATTTGTGGATATCATTTCCTCCAACACACATGAAATCTGTTTGTTTCACATTTCATTTCTAATGTGTCATAATATTAAATATTTTATTTTTATTTTTAAAAGCAGAGTTTTTTTGTCTTTCATTTTCTTATAACAACTTGTTGAAATCCAAGCAGTTATAATTGTTTATCGTTTTTTTTTATATAAACATATATATTTTTTCTTTGGAAAATGTTTATCTTTCTAGATTTTTAAAGTCTACTCAAAGTTTATTGACATTATTTAAATATTTAACTCTCCATACTGTTTGTTTGACAAAAAGTATTGAAATTTATTTATTTTATTTTAGCGCCCAGTCAATGAAATTTAAGATTTTATTTGCTTTCAAGTGTTTTTTTTTCTACTCAAATTTTAATACCCATTTCTTGGCTCGATTGTGTAATTTCAAACTAAACTTAAATGACAATGAACATTTTTGAAAGTTAATAATAAGTTTATTGACAAAGCAAACTTGAGGCGAGTGGCGTTTTACGTTTACGTATTAAAAGTGAAGTAATAAAGTAATTTACAAAGCAATACAAAGTGATAACAAAAGTATTACATGAATATGTGTATTGAAAATGGATTTTTAGATATCCATGCTCTCAATAATTAACGAGGCCGACCTTGACATAAATAAGGTTCCTGTACCGAAAGACATTTTAGCACAAGCAGTGTTCTTTTGCGCTTGCGCAAAGAACACTTATAACTCGGCGCTTTTTGGATACTTTATTTTACTTTACTTTTGGATACTATTAGCACTTCGAAATGCGCGTTTTGCTTTGTAATTATTGCTGCCCTGTTCAAAATAATTCGGTTGTGGTCTACACGAGTACAATTGACGGTTGCAGCATTTCATATCGTCAAGTCTGCTGTGTAGTCTATGTTTAATGATTATGATTTTTTTTTGGATTCTAAAAGTCTTTTCGGTAAATATGCACATGGGAAGCGAATTCACTTCCTTGAAAATAGTCATATTTCCTAAAGTTTTCAAGAGAGGAGAGAGCCACCAAATCATTACCTGCCTGCAGTGATCTATATCAATCAATTCTTTTCTTTTCTTTTTTAACTTAAATATACGAGTACAGGAATGTTCGAGAAAAGTAGCAGAATGAAAATAAAAAATTATTTGAAAAGTTATTAAATTTTTGTTATTCTGAAAAAGTAGTAGTTTGGGTGTTTCATTCTATCGTTCGAACTGAAATTCGAATATAAAACTTAACTAGTAGTGACACGAACCACGTTTTCAATTTTACTTGTGTTTTTATATAAACCAGTACTGAAATTAACCATATTTTCAATTTTAATTTATTTTTTGCGACATGCCTTTTGACGACAAAACGACGTTTAAAATTTTTTATCTGAAGGCCGTGGCACATAGAATCCGTTGTACGTTATACGTTGCCCTTTTCAACTGATAACTAAGTTAAAATACATGTAGTCTTATGAGCTATGTCACATTTCGTACTTCTCCGTCAACGCAAAGTATTAAAGTTAAGCAACTTTTAACTTTTAACGTACGTTGAGAACTTTGACAACTATTCGGTAACATTTTTTGTGTATCTTAATTTAGTTTTTCGTTCAAAAATAAAATAAATTAATAACAAATTGTGCTAGATTTTCTGTGATGTGTCTGAAAAATAAATCTAAAAATTTTAATCAAATTATAGCAAAATACAGTTGATTTTATATCCGTTAACAAAGTACTGATTGTGCCATATTCATACTTTGTATACGTTAATGTCAGTTGAAACAGGAGACGTATAGGGTGTTTTTTTAAATTTTGATGAAACATTTTTTTTATTTGTTTCAGTATACTCTGACAAATCATCATGAATAGACTCACGCTTGAACAACGCTACGAAATTATCCAAATTTACTTTGAAAATCAGACCCGTTGTTTTATCGCAAAATTGTGTTCAGCGATGAGGCGCATTTTTGGCTTAACGGGTTTGTTAATAAGCAAAATTGCCGCATATGGAGTGAGACCAATCCACAAGAGACCCTACAGACTCCATTACATCCAGAAAAATGCACTGTTTGGTGCGGTTTTCATGCTGGTGGCATCATCGGACCTTATTTCTTCAAAAATGAGGCCGGAGCTCGCGTTACGGTCAATGGAGATCGTTACCGCACCATGATCAATGATTTTTTGTTTGAAAATATGGATGACATTGATCCGGAGGAGATGTGGTTTCAACAGGATGGCGCTACGTGCCATACGGCGAACGCAACCATCGACTTACTGAAATCAAAATTTGGCGATAAGTTGATTTCGAGAAATGGACCTGTCAATTGGCCTCCAAGGTCGTGCGATTTGACACCTCTCGATTATTTCCTGTGGGGCTACGTGAAGTCACTGGTTTATGCTGATAAACCAGCAACAATTGACGCCTTGGAGGCCAGCATTGTTCGTGTTGTTCGTGACATACGGCCAGCAGTGCTCGAAAAAGTGGCCCAAAATTGGACGTCCAGAATGCGCTTCGTCAAGAACAGCCGCGGTGCCCATATGCCCGAAATCATTTTCAAATGTTAATGTCACGTATTGATCTTTCGAATAAAAAAAAATTTTGATTACAATTTAATTTTTTGTGTTATTTTTTACAATTTCAAGTTCTATCGGGCTTAAAAAATCACCCTATATAACGTATGACGGATTCTATGTGCCCCGGCCTTAAGGCTTGTTATTTTATAGAGCCAAATTTAGTTAGGTTTATGACATTCTCCGTAAACAACGATGATCGTAATTATTTAAGTGTCATTTTATGCAAAAATTTGATATAGCCGATGGGAGTAAATCCAAGACATGAAAGTGATGATGATGATTCAGAGGAGTTAGTGATTCCGTAACCGCTGTAATAAGAGATGATATCGACAATCGACTTTAGTTAATAAAATAACAATTATTTGTTTTAAACATATAGCAATGTTCCGAAAAACGTGCGTTCTGAAACCGCAAAGCGTTCTGAAAAACGATTAATTGATTTTTAGGTGTTCTAAGGAACGCGCGTTTTACTGCCTGACAATATTTTCCCTATTTTGCCTATAAATATATGTATCTCAAATAAATATTTCGTCTTCTAACCCTCTTATTTCAATGAAATTGTAATTCTACATAGTTTTTCTGTAAACATTTTCATTTTCAGAATGAAATTAAAAAGTGTTTTCACACTACTACTTTGTGTGTAAAAGTAGTTTCAAGAACCACACAATTCACTACAAATTCTCGTAATGTTCGAAAACACAACACAAATGAAAAGTAAAGAGTAGAATGTAGAACACAAAAGCTAGAAATTGAAGTGATTTCAAACTATTTTCACTTCAAAGTAGAATCACAAACATAACCGATAACCTTATTGAATGGCATATTTTATTCGTTGTATAAGCACAATATATACTCCTATGTCTAAGCCAAACTTTAGCACCTTCGATAACTATAACTCACCACTCTGAATAAATTGAAATAAACAATATGCTTAAAACGATGACAAATTTGGCATCTAATCACTTTGAATATCTATTGGCTTCTCCTTTATTATGCTGCCGTGTGTGAGTGGGTGTCTACGGAAATTATTGACTGCCAATATATTCCGCAATAAAATGCAATTAAAATAACAAACCAAGCTATCGAAACTGTTTCCATTAATACAAAATTATCTTTTTGCTTTTTTATATTTATTTTATGAATTGAATTAAAATATTTATTACAACAAATGGCATTTTGTATACTACTCGTATGTTTGTGCCAGTTCATAATGCCAATTACCATATGGAAAACATAAATTTATATTATACTTTTATTGTATTTATTTTGCATACATAGTTTTATATTTTTTATTATTTATAAAATATAAATTAAATTAAACAAAAATGTCAAGCTTCATTGATACACTTCAGGGTTAAGGTAAAACAATAAAAAGAAATACAATAGTGTGTCAACTTTTATCTTTTTTAATGGATATTGTGGAAAATTAATTTGATCAAATTTTCTTTTATCTAATTACGAGACTCGTGATCGAAATAAATTCCTATCTAAATTAATTTCACTTGGAGGTTATTTTGTAATTATGGGACTTGTTTACTTGGTACAAATATCGCGCTTACTTTCTACCCATTGGACGAATGGACGGACAGCTGTCCTCGTTTGCTTCTCTTTACTCGTCTGCTCAGATTAATGCAAACTATTTTAAAAATCTTGACGTGTTTTTTGGCTAAAACTATCAAATATTTGTTTGTTGCCATTTTTGGGCGTAGTCATAGATGCCAGATATATCTCGTTTAAAATCGTCAAACTTGGTGGAAAAAATCGTCAAAATCATCAATATGATTATCGCAAATCGTCAAAAAGTTGACAGCTACTAAAATAATTTGTTTTTGCATAAAATATATATTTCAATAGGTTAAAATATAACAAAACAATCCGTGGTTGTCTTTAATAGAAAACTACAGAAAAAAAAAAAAAAAACTACTGCTTTTATATAAAAATATACACTTGAACAAACTGAAGTTAATATCAAAGGAACACATTCACTAATTTTTGTACACAACGCATTTATTTAAATAGATTTCAATTAATAAAAGGAATTTTGATATTTCCTTTCATATACTATATTTAATAAATACTTTTATTAAATAGGACATGGCTAAGTCAAAACAACCATAGTTGCTAAGTCTTAAGAGTTCTGTAGTAGGAATGTAACATTTCTTCTGAAAATAGTTTCTTCCACTAATTGCTCACTTTGGGTTTTTTAAGCTTCATTTACCGAGATGCAAACTCTCACATTTGCTAACTAATATTTTTCCTATAAACTTACTCATAGAAAGAAAAATTACCGAAGAATTGTTTGATAACTGATTCCACAAATCTAGCATTGTCTTATCCGTATTGTAAAACAAATTTTCCGAGATTAATAGGCTACGTTGCTTTAATTCGAATTAAAGTTCTCGTCTTTCGTAATCTACTATGATTATATCAGAAAAAAATACTATCTTCTTTTAAAATACAGTAAAGATTTATAAAAGTATGGACCATTATTACAACCTAACGATAAAGTGCCTGATAGTTAACCTTAACATTAGTTAACGTGAACGATAAAGTCGCCATTAAATTTTCCCCATTTTTACAACTTAAATTACAATACATTCAGCAGAACATACGGCAGCTTCAAGTGCTTAAAGTTAACTTTGAAACTTAGCATGAGGATAAACCTGCTGTTAAGTTATCAGTAATTTTTCGGGTTAATGTTAACTTGTAATAACAAAAAAAAAAAAAATTATCTGTTAGATAAAATCCCAATGTTAACTATTTGTCAGTTGTAATAATGGCCCTTAGAGTTTCGTATTTATCTTCATATTTAAGTCTACTTAATATATAAGCACACGCTGTAAATCACAATTTTTACACTTTTTAGCTTATAATTTGTTCAAGTACTATTCACATATGGTCTTTTAAATACATCTCTAACCTATAAAATAAATGTATGCTCAAAAATAAATATGGTGTATCATTTAAATTTTACATACACATTTACCTACAGTTTTATTTTACTATATTTTTTTCTAACTCTCAATATAATAAATAAAAATTAAATTAAAAACTAAGTATGTATGTAGTTGTAAATGTGATCTAAAAAATCGTCAAAAACAGGCCTTAAATCGTCAAATTGTCAAAGTACTATTTTGAGCACCTAAAATCGTCAAAATGACGATAAATCGTCAAATATGGCAACTATGGGCGTAGTTCGTTTTATACAATATACGAGTATTTACGTATGTACTCGTATGTCAACATCCCTACACACATTTTCTTTATTTCATTTCTTGTTTTATAATTCTTCATTATATTTTATAGCTCTTCATTATTATCTGTCATTTGCCATTCGTTTAGCAAATTAATTTTCGATATAAGCAATTTTTGTTTACTGCTATTTGATTTTATTTATATTTTTGTGATTAAGGTTTATTACTTTTGGTTTATATGTTTAACTGCTGACGCATGAGTTTTTTTCTTTTTTAACTTTTGTGGTTGTGCCAACATTCGATTGAATTGTAAACTTTCCTCATTTACACTAAAAAAAGTAGTACTGAGTGCAAAGTTGTTATTGTCCAATTTTAAATCAAAGCCGATTTTGGAGCAATTAACATGTCTTGATGTTAAAACTACATTATTTTCATGTAAGAGTAACTTCATTCTAATTTAAATAGTATACATTTAAATGTTATGAAAACAAAATTCACTCAAAGCCCTGAAGAAGTCGACAAAAAGTCGAGGAAACTTCAGGTGCAACAATAATTGAAACATTGTTTTAATTATAAAGATACAAAGCGAATTTATACAGGAAATGCAATTGTAAAACATATCAGGAATGTCAAAATCTAAATTCGCCTAAGATTGTTCAGCTGGGAAAATTTTTTATATAAACGTTAAATATAGACTTTTATAATAGTTTGTAATTAATTAAATTCACACAAATTTCTTGAAATTGCACTAAATCATACAAAAAAAAACTTCAGATTAAAATGGCGCGAAAAAGTTTGTAAACAAAAGAAAAAAAATTTGACAGTCTCATTGGAAAAAACGCGAGAAGCAAAAAATAATCACCTGTGCTGTTAAGTTCACCTAGTAATGAATTCGCCTTGTAAAGATATTAGGGCCTACCAGCTATATCAGCAAATGAGGAAAAACGCTTAAAATTACCTTTTTTTATTTCTGATTTAATCAAAAATTAATTAACCCAGCATGTGGATTTTCAAGAAGTTTGATTTTCAAAATGGGATTTTAAAGCAAAATTTTATTCTTTTTAGCGAGGACGATCATTCATAACGATATCGAGGATTTTCTTGATATTTTCTTCAGTCAACTCCTCTTTTAAGCATAAAATTTTACCACACATCAAACAATTTGATCAATTTTCAAAAAGTTGTTTGAAGAAACAGTTTGATGTGTAGCCATGCAGTTTTACAAAAAACTCTAAAATTCATGAAAGTTGAGAAAAAAAAATCCGAGCTAAATTAAAATTTAGCTGAATGGAACAGCCAGTGGAAAAAATACTAATGGACTTGAGTTATTTTAGCTGCATTACTTTCCCTGCCTAATGCAAATTTGAAATAATATAAAATTCTGAAAATTGTTTTCCCAACTGTATGTAAAGGGTGTTTTTTTAAGCCCGATAGAACTTGAAATTGTAAAAAATAACACAAAAAATTAAATTGTAATCAAAATTTTTTTTTATTCGAAAGATCAATACGTGACATTAACATTTGAAAATGATTTCGGGCATATGGGCACCGCGGCTGTTCTTGACGAAGCGCATTCTGGACGTCCAATTTTGGGCCACTTTTTCGAGCACTGCTGGCCGTATGTCACGAACAACACGAACAATGCTGGCCTCCAAGGCGTCAATTGTTGCTGGTTTATCAGCATAAACCAGTGACTTCACGTAGCCCCACAGGAAATAATCGAGAGGTGTCAAATCGCACGACCTTGGAGGCCAATTGACAGGTCCATTTCTCGAAATCAACTTATCGCCAAATTTTGATTTCAGTAAGTCGATGGTTGCGTTCGCCGTATGGCACATAGCGCCATCCTGTTGAAACCACATCTCCTCCGGATCAATGTCATCCATATTTTCAAACAAAAAATCATTGATCATGGTGCGGTAACGATCTCCATTGACCGTAACGCGAGCTCCGGCCTCATTTTTGAAGAAATAAGGTCCGATGATGCCACCAGCATGAAAACCGCACCAAACAGTGCATTTTTCTGGATGTAATGGAGTCTGTAGGGTCTCTTGTGGATTGGTCTCACTCCATATGCGGCAATTTTGCTTATTAACAAACCCGTTAAGCCAAAAATGCGCCTCATCGCTGAACACAATTTTGCGATAAAACAACGGCGCGAATCGACGACTGATTTTCAAAGTAAATTTGGATAATTTCGTAGCGTTGTTCAAGCGTGAGTCTATTCATGATGATTTGTCAGAGTATACTGAAACAAATAAAAAAAATGTTTCATCAAAATTTAATTTTTTGTGTTACTTTTTACAATTTAAAGTTCTATCTAGCTTAAAAAAACACCCTATACATAAAAATATAATTAAATAATCGCCAATATTTCCAATTCATGTGAAATTAAATTAAACAATTATTATTTATTTTTATGACATCATGCTGTTGATTATAAAGAATAAAATAAATGAAATAACGTTTATATCTATTCAGATGTACATATGCATGTATGCACTTGCATACCCAGTTAACATTTTCGATCGTGAAAGAATCTAGTTGGAATCTCATGATGAGTGTTCCAACAAGGAGATTATTAACGGGGTATCAGCTGGCAGACATTGAAAAAACAAATAATGCATAAGAAATTGAACCTTTTCCCTTACAAACTTTAAACGGCTAATTAACTTAATGCAGCAGATTTTCCGATTTGTTTTTCATTGAAGAGGTGCAAGAGGGCGAGAGAGAACTTGCAGAGTTCTACTTTTATGTCTGATGAGAATCACTGCGATCCGAACGACAACGTAGAAAAGTAAATTTCTCGCATATGAGATGGTTCGAACTCGGAAATACTGCACGAGAGGAAATTGCATCCAGTTCGAGCGACAGTGTGTTGTACAGTTTCTTCACGCTTTATTGTATTAGATGGTGCAACTGCACAAATATTTCCCCCCGGGGAGTAGATTCTGCTTTCTGGGACATAGAGCGGAAAGGCTAATAACTCCCTTGTTTTGCAACAGATACCTGAAATCTAACGTTAAGGGCTGATCTTCTTAATGTACTTCGGCCTACTACCTTAGAAGGCCGGAACTTTTAAGCAATGGATATGTCTATATGGCATACAAAAAGTTGCGTGAGCCTTGAAAGCCACATGGGGCGCTGGAGTTTGACCATCATTAGATTAGACCGACAAGGTAGGTGCCAATATAAATCTGTATCACAATCTGGAAAACTACGCCGAAAGAAAAATAATTTCGGGAATCTGTGGTTTCAATTAGATGATACAACTGCACATATATTTTACTCCCTGGGGAGCAGGTTTTGCTTTGGTGTACACCAGGACAGGACACTCTGCTTTAGGAAGGACTGCTTTGTTTGTAGTAGCAAATAAAACTCTAGGCAGTCGCATGATTTATGTTCTTTAGGACTGCCGAAACTTTTACCAAGAGTTAAGATTGGTCTGTGAGGTCCTGCCTTACAGACTAACTCGGTGCTGATCATGGTTGAGATGCTTAAATGTTCTGGCTGTGGTTTAAACCTTAAATCTAAATAAGGGGATTTCGTTTCGCTGATAGCTTTGGTGCATGCCGGTTTCTGGATGCTAATAGCCCCCGCAGTGCTGTTGTCTTGCAACAGTTACCTGAAATGTAAGGACTGATGTTTTTACCTTTGCCTACCAACTCAATCTTATCTTCCATTGCCTGTTGGAAAATTGCAAACGGGAGGCATTAGAATTGCCGAACTTTTGCAAGCCACACAGGAGAGTTGGCGGATCGTGAATAATTCATTCCGTAGAGTTGGTCCTCCATCAGATCAGGCTGACAAGGCAGGTG
The DNA here is from genome assembly GCA_914767995.1 of Thecocarcelia acutangulata. Lineage (NCBI taxonomy): Eukaryota > Metazoa > Arthropoda > Insecta > Diptera > Tachinidae > Thecocarcelia > Thecocarcelia acutangulata. Next base: position 90,131,637 of record OU612098.1, on the reverse strand, counting down.
CTGATGTAAATCAATTTCACAATCTGCACATATATATCAACCGGTTATGGCCAAATTAAGCGGAAAGTTTTTAACAAGCCCATTTCAAAAAACTCGACTAAGCCAACTTTTGTGCGGTTATGTAAACAGTATTCGTAAGTATTCGCACTCGACAAATATGGGTGAACTAAAACAATCAAAGTAAAAAGCGACCATAGCTGCAGTTCCAATCTCAACTTTGCCGGCAATAATGAAAAATTTTGTGCTAAGATGCTGCAATTGCGCGAAGGAGCACTTCGGAATTAAAATCAATTATTTTTAAGAGTAATTAAACTATTATTTGTACAATTAAATGAGCATTTAAAAAAATAATTCATAAATTCCCTGCATTACAAAAAAGTTATTCCAGTATCTTAATGTAGTAAAAATCCATCAGCGAGCCTGTATATGGCAGTGAATTAAAAAGAATTATTAACAATCAAATTTTTAATCATCGTCTATTAAACATTGTAAGATTAAAAAACGAGCACGTCAAAAAAAGTGTGAAAAACGTAAATGTGGCAAAAAATAAACTTTTTTGTTATTGTTACTCGTTCAATAATTGCCAAAAGATATTCTAACGATTAAACACAATATCTAACAATCATCATCAAGGTGGCAGCGCTACGGCATGTTACAGTTTTTTGCTACTGGCAATATAGTAAGTCAAAAGTATTGTTTACATTTTTAAAAGAGAATTTAATGGTTAATTCTGAATTAAACATTTAAAAATTATTTTATATATATAAAATTAATTCAAATAAAAATAATTTATAATTGTAAAAAGATACTTTCATAGTGTACAAAAAAGTTACAAATAGTGTGAAAAAAAGTTACAAATATTTTTGACAAGCATAGATAGCTTGCCACATGCCTGTTTTAATGCAGCTTGATCATCATGTTGGCTGGGTATGTGTTATATAAATAAATACATATGTATGTATATGAATTTAATAACATTTACACTATTCACTTATTAATTTAATTTGCTTTTATGTTTTGTATTCGAGTCAAATGCAAATTACACGAGTAGACAATATTTAAAACAAAAAACAAGAAAAGGAATTTTCATTTGGTATTCTCACATGTGCTCAACATATTCAGAGCTGATATTCATGATTATTTTTTTTTATAAATATATTATTATTTATGAGTTTTCTGTTTATTTATTTATTCATCAAACGTATTTGGTTAAAGTTTAACACTTTTCGTTCGTATTTGTGCCAGACGACTGCGATGTGATGACGATGTGGCAAATCAAAATAAAACAATTAAATCAAACAATTAATAATTGTTTAATAATTAAAATATAATTCATGTTTGGATAAATTTAATTAATATGTTTGTTAATTTGTTGATGACATAGTGAGTTTTTTTTTCTTTTTGTTTTTTTTTTTTCATGTTTTAAACTACTTAAGCATTAAAAAATATGTTCATAAAAATTAACCTATTTTCATAATATCAAAATATTGTGAATAATGTCGACTTTACGTAAAATAGGTTAATTGTATAGCATGTTTTGTTTGAGTGGGGTTTTAGACAAGAAGTTGTACCAAAATATTTAAATTAAAAGCTAAATACAGTGCAAAACTGTGCTGAAATACGTTCTTAAACATTTTTCAAAATAACAAATGTGACTTTCCATATCGCAAGCCGGCGGCTTGTAAGGCAATTTTATATGAAAATCACTAAATTTTTTTGAGTGATTTCTATGCAAATATTTCAGTTAAGTCGCTTGACAGAATTTGATTATCAGGTTGTGATGCTGCACTCACGACTGTATTATTAAAAGATTTATTTAAGATTTAATTTTCTTTTATATTTTTTAACTACTTACACAATCTAGACGGCAATTTTTTTTGCAATTCAAACGTACCTGCAATAAAAAAAATATAAATAATATATTGTATTAATAATTAAGTTTATTCTTATTTACTTAATTAGCTTTTTATATGTATATCAATCAAAAAATATCAACAGCTTGGTTTTAATGTTTTCTAGTTGCCTAAATGTCGACATTGAATAGGCGCTACCCTAATAATCAGTAGACTTGGAAACCTTTGAAAAATATTTTCAAACATGTTTTGAATAATACAATTTAACTTGTTCTAATAATACCTTTAAATTCTCATTGCTTTATTTACAATAATTTTTGAACATATACACATTTCAGAGCTTTCCAAGTCTACTGTTGACAAGGGTAGCCCCAATAAATCTCTTCGCCCTGTTTATACCTAATTTTAAGCGACACACAACCTAAATTTAAACGCCAACACTAAATACAAATGTTTTTCGAAGATACTTATCATAGTGCGGCACTGGGAGCAAATTGGTTAAAGGATGACGTCTTTAAAGGAATTCGGTTCACCAACGAGCCTTTTCTTATAAAGTGTCTAAGAAGTTGCCTTGGCGGGTGAAATAAACTTGCCTGAACTATTTACACCAAGATTGTCATCTACAAGTATTTTCTACGTGTATGTGCCAACAAAAACCGGAATGGTCGTGAGTCATTCTTAAACTTACCGGTACTTCTGATCGTACAAAACTACCCGCAAGACAAGAGCAAATCGAAACCAGGTACATATGTATTTGTTGTACATATATAGTTAAATATAATGATATTGGTATTGCTTGGGTACTGGTACTAGTAAGTTCCATCAGAAAAATCGAATTAACTTTTAGTGCGGAGAATTTGGGATTTTTGTATTTGTAATGAGTCAGCAACTATTTTCTAAATGCATTTAAACCAGGAAAGGGCAGATAGAGAGGGTTGAGCTAAAGAGAGTAAATAGTTGCTCTACACCAGCGAAGGGCAGATAGAGAGGGTTGAGCTATAGAGAGTAAAAATTTTCAAACTCTACATGCCACATTACTACTGAAAAACAATTTGAAAAAAACATAAATAAAACAGCTTGATCTCAACAGAATCTTTCTTTTATCAGTGTACAACAAACAAAATGCGTAATTAAGCAAAATAATAAAAATTCGGCAACAGCCTGAAATCTAGTAAGCTACTGAATTAAATTTTAGGTTTTCCTCTTGTTTGCAATTGTATTAAGAGTTGCCATTGTTATTATTATTAATGATAGAAACAAAGAATACAAGTTGTTCTGTTTGTGGGCAGTAATAAATGAATGAATATGGTATACAGAGGTGCATTTTTTAACATTTCGGTTTAAATGTAAAAAATTTCATTTTTGTTATTGTTAATGCTAAGAAAAAGCATTTATCTATTTAGAACTTACCTGTTGATGATAATGTCATTCATTTTTTTAAGTTAAAAAGCGATATAATAAAATAAGTGTATGGTATATTTTGGGGAATTTTAAGTAAGAGATTTTTATGTAAAATTTTAGCACTGTAATTGAGAATAACTGAATAAGTTCGTAATCTGAACAAACCATCGCCCATCGCTGATTTAAACACGTTGGCTTATAAGAGTACACTAGTATTAAGAAAGGGCATTTTGTAAATTAAACACGCAAAAAGAACGACAAATAAAATTTGTGTTTTGCTTCAAGCTTAAGCAGCAAATTTTAAAAGACGTAGTTTTATCATTGAAAAGTGATTGTCAGTTAAATATTTATTTTATTAAGTGGAACGTGTGCTTTAAACAAGAAAAAAAGTGTCAATAAGGTTTCAATGAAAGAATCTTAAGGAGAAATCTTTTAAATACGTAAACAAAATACCGGTTAGATTGTGCGGTTTGCAGCTTTTCGGACAAAACATAAGGGTTTATTAAAATTTATAATCTCGTTAAAAGATTTCGTAATTTTTACCTATTACTTGTGGAAAAACCCTAAACAACCAAATCTTAATTAAAAACACCAATTTTAAAGAACTATAAATAAACTGTAAACAACAATTTGTTAAATACTTTAAACCAGAGTAGGAATAATGCTCAAATTAAATTCGTTTGTGAACGAATTATTCTTTTTCGTTCGCAAATTTTATCCACAAAATTCGTGAGCGAATTTTAAAAGCAAAGAAAAATTAGATGCTGCTCGCGAATTAAAAAAAAATCGTCAGAGAATTAGTGTAATTCGTGATAGAATTAAATAATTAAATTCATGAATTATTCTCAACAAAATATTAGCTTTTGATGAAGTATACGAAAATTGTACAGACTTAAAATAAAATCATAATTCATATTAATTAGAAATCATCATTTGAGGAAAATTTATCAAATTCCATTTTTGTTCGAATATCACCAAAAACGTGTTAAATGTTAACACGTTTTTGAGCGTTTCTGGCAACGCTGAAAAATAAAAAGAACTCTCATCCTGCTCAGTTAAATGTTTAAAATAATTTTTCTTTCTTTGCTCTTCTTGTTTGTAAAATTCTGCTCAGGAATTTTGTTTTTAAATTCAGGAACTTTATTTTTATATTCGCGGGCAGAATTTTATTTTAAATTCGGTCATTTTTGCATTCTGCTCCCGAGCGAGTTATATCAGTTTTTTTCGTTCACGAAAAGAATGAAAAAAATCCAAGAATTCAAAATAAAATTATGCTCCCGAATTTTATTTTTAAATTCGGGAACACGAATTTAAAAATAAATAATATTTCTCAAGCAAAAAATAGAATTTTTTCTCAGAGAGCCTTTTTTTAGTGCCTAAATTTTTGAGTACGATTCGTGTTAAAAGCAAGTAGAAAATACGTAAATTTACCACGACCTTTTTCTTTCTATGTAGGTAAAAGTAGAAAGCAATTCAATATGAAAAGAAAACCTTCTTATTCCAAAAGTTGTCATCGTCAACTTTTCAAGTTGACATCTCGGTTTTACATTTATCGTTGCTTTGTCTGGTATTTGACCTTATTGTTTTGCGCGATCACACGGTTATTAATCTTCATAGCAGAGCACGTCTGCTTAGGAGTATAAATGTGCGATGAATACATCTCTGTTCATTTACTATGATTTGCCAGAGCTTTAGTCATCTTTCCAGCTTGTACACATGTTCCTGCAAATTATGCGATAATGCCCGTTGGTTTTCAAGGACACTGAGATATGCTGTTTCCTAACATGAATGAAACAGTTTTCATAAATTTAATGAAGTTGTAAAAAATAGTAAAGTGGTGGTATGCAAAATTTTTATCCCATTAATGAAGCATTCACAACCGAAATTAAACTTTTTGCGATGCCACTAATGTATCGATACTTATACTCGATACGGTATCGGTCGCAAAGTATCGATACCTACTTGTCATCGAAGAAAAAGCATCGATACTTACTTTTATCGGTCGATTTCTTCATACGATTTGTGGCAGGAAAGAACACATGGAGCCAAAAATCAAAATCTTCATTATGGACTTGATGTTTTGTTTGTTGTTTGGCTGAAATTGAGGTGTCTAAATTGGGATCCCATAGACGAAGATTTTTAAAACGATGGAATTCTGTTATAACAATTCTTCTGCCACAATTGCCCAATAGTTTGTGTTGTAACTGTCTGACACATTCAATCGAGGAAGAAAAACGTTGTAGCTTCGATATAAGACAATTTTTCATTGGTATAATCTTCGATAAAGGCACATAATTCTAGCCTAAAGATTTTTCGAATGGCTTTAGTAACTGGACTACTTATTTTAGTATCTTAATATCGTGATCACAATCTTATCGCCTTTTTTTTATGGAATACAAAAATACACCCGATTCATTTCCATAACGAAGAGTTTTTCTTTCAGTGTAGAGATCGTACATGAGTTTTTAGTAAACAACTCTGGGTCTTTAAGCGTTGAAATCGAGCCCGTTTTTTTTTTTGAACCGCTCATACCTGGTAAAGCTGCCTTGCAACCAGTCATAAAATGCTTGATAGTTTATTTGATCACCTGCAAATCACTTTTTTTATTTTATTTACTTTGAGAGCTGACTTTTTTATAATCCATATTTTTTATTATTATTCTAGCATTTCGTTTTTGACATTAATGATTCGCTTAAAGCCTACTGAGGCTAATTTGCGGTTTAAAGTGCTATCGCAAAATATTTTTCCCCTCCATCAATTGCAATCAATTATTTAGATATTTTCGTTTAACTATTTCGTGGCAGCTCAAAACGAATTAAAATCTAATCAAATTAATTACAAATAACAAATAGACATTTAATTTAAACTGGTTTTTTTTTGTTATTATTTTTCTCAATGCTACCTCTCTTTTAGGTGCAAGTACGAGTATTGCACACACAAGTACACGGACATTCTTGAACACTTTATTACAATGTGTGTGTGTGTCTGCTCACTTAATTGTCATAATTCATGTTTTTATCTGATATTTTTGCTGTGTTTCAATTTTAAGACCATCAAATTTGTTGCTGTTCGATAGAAATTGTGGTGAATATTTATTTTTTCATGTTGAACAACAGCCTGATCATGGTGTGCCTTAGTGTTCGAACATGTGTTGGGTTTAACTGGTATAACTTATAACGATCTTTGATTGCTGCAACCGTTGCAAAGAGGTAAAGAGAGCCAGCAAAGGTGTGCACATAGTTGTATTCGTAGTAGTTCTTATAAACACTACAAGGTGACTTTAGTCATGTTTGTTTATTTTTTTTTTATTTTTGTTTTTCTTTTTACTTACTTTAATCTCTTTTGTATGTGTTGAACTTAAAAATGCATTTATGTACCGGTTTTCATAAGTTAAGATAATTGTTGCGCATGGCACAGTAGGACACTGCAGTTTGCCAAAAATTATTTTCTTTTTGCTTTAATTATATAAAAAATGGGCTTAAAAGATATTTCTTACGCAGATTTTTGTCATTAAGTGGCTGGGTTTGTTTATTTGTTGGGTTTTCAGCCCACTGTACAATGTGAATGTGCTCTTAAGTTCAAAAGAATAATAATAATATCAGCATCTGGAAGCAACGTAAGAAACCGCAACACATATGGCTGATGGTTTCTTGAAATTTTATACTGTGAAAATTATGCGAGGCTAGCAAGAAACAACATTTTAAAAGAACTCTTTTTTTAGAGTTATTTTTAATTGTTAGCAAGAGGCAAAGTTGCTTATATTGGCAATACCCTGTTGCACATCAGTAGTCAATTATAAAAATATCGCCTTGGCCGGTTAAGATAGAATGATTTTAATCACCCACTGTGGAGCACTGGGTCACAGAAGATATGGGCTACTACAAGCTTATATGTTAAGTGAATGTGATTTAATATCACTCCCAATGAAGGAGCTTGTCCGTTTTCTTGACATACTGAACCCATAATGGGGCAAGGGGACGCACAATAGATCAATATTGGTCGCAGTGCAAATGGCCGATGAGACCATATCCCATCCACTAATAATAATAATAATAATAATAATAATAAGAAAGAATGACCAGTCAGCTGTAAATTGTCATTAAAATCAAAGTAGTGTTTTGTCTTTCATCCTGTGCGCACGTATTTTGTTACCGCTGTCTGTATTCTTTATATATGTTCATTATTAACTTCGTATGAAACCAAATTGCAAAGGAATAGATAACAAGCGGTTCCAACTTTTTTATACCATTTCAATAATAATACGATTTTGAGAACCCCTCAAAAAACGCATAAGCTTCGGTAATCACTTCTTCGTTTGAGATGAATCCTTTTCCAGCGAGCTATTTTTTCAAGTTTGGAAGCAGGAAAAAGTCACTAAGAGCTAAATCTGGACTATAAGGTGGATGATCAATCAAGTGTATTTCGCGTAATTTTAGTATCGTATCCAGAGCTATGTGAAACGGTACGTTGTCTTGAACAAAGATCACTTTTTTCTTCTTTTAATGTGGTCGTTTTTTCTTGAGTGCATCAATCAATTGGTCTAATAATGCACGATAATACTTTCCTGTGATTGTGGATCTTTTTTCAAGGTAATCGATGAGCAATATTCCGTGTGCATACCAATATACAGTAGTCTTAACCTTGCCAGCCGATTTCACTGTGTTCGGCTTCTTCGTAGCACTTCTACCAGCTTCCACCCATTGTTTCGATTGATTTTTGGTTTCATCAACAGTTATTAATCGACGCCGAAAATCAACAGCATTACACCGCTGTGATGTGGTCTGTTGAGCTCGTTCTTGTTCGCCGTTGAGCAAACGAGGCACCCATCTTGCCAATAGCTTTTTCATATGTAAATGTTCTTGCAAAATGTTGAACTCACGTGCATATGATATGTTTACATTTTAACAATCTCACGTCACTTGACTCGGCGATCATTCATAAGGATATCGAGGATTTTTTTGGTATTTTCTTTAGTGACCAGCTGGTTTGGCCGTCATGTTGTTGCATTGCTTGTTCGGCCGCGTGTAAATTCAGGAATCCAATTTTTTACCATGTAATCTGGTGAAGTAGACTCACCTTAATGTTTATCGAGCTTTTCTTTTATCTCTTTCGTCGTTTTCCCTTTCAAATAATAGTGTTTAATCGCTGGACGAAATATGTATACTTTTTTCCATTTTTCAAGAAACACAAAAGTTATGTGCTGTTCATAGAACACAGACAAGCGACTTGTCTGAATTATTTGTATGGAAATCACTCAAAAAATTGAGTAACTTTTCTAGACAAGTTGCTCGTCTGTGTTCTAGCAACAGCACAGACTAATCGAAGAATTTGAGAGAAATGTTAACACCTAACGTTTGACAGATCGCAGTTTCAAAAGCAAAATAAAATTTTGTGTTTGTTTTGCCATCAGCGCTAAGTAGCTTCAACGTCAATCCGCCTTCGTATATCATAGTGTGATTTTTTGAACCACGTTGTTTAAATCCATGGTGCGGTTAAGCCATTTTCTATATCAGTAAGAGTATACATAAAGCAAGTAGAACTGCTAGGCCAAAGTATTTGAAAATATCCCTCGGATTTTAAACATATTTATAAAAACTTTTAGCACGGCAAGAATAAAAATCAAACATACCAGTTCCTCAGAATTGTCAGCGTTATCTTATCTTGTGTGTGTGTGTAAGTAAATATTAGTTTATTTTATTTACAAAAAAGCACCAAATAAACTCTTTTTTCATTTTAAATAAAGTTGTGTTTTTTTTCAATTAAATTTTTTTTTTCTTTTTGTCAATGGAAAATCAAATTCTACCACTTTTAGTTTAACAATGTTCGTGGGTTTCGTTCAAGTACAAAATATTTGTGTCTCTTTGGAATATTTAAAGTTTTGGACACATTTTTAAATGCATGACTGCGTGTTTCTTTTTAAGTTTGCAAAGTTTTTTCTTGCCAAAATGTGCAGAGTTAATTTTGTTCACTTGAGTTTATTTTAACTGCTTCTTAAGTCGCACATTTTTAGCGACTAATAATTGTCTTTGGTATCTTTTAAACATGAAAAATTCTTGGTAATTTTGTCTTTGCTTAAAAGTAATAAAACTACATAACTATGTACATACGTACATATATATTTACATACTACATGCCATGAATAAAGACAAATATATTAAAAAAAAATTCTAGGTACATAAATATGTCTGTAGGTATGTATGTAAATGCGAGTACGTATATCATATGTGTGACAAGTTACTCATGCGTTTTATACTACATTCAAATGTGTGTTTTATTTTGAGTTCAATTGATTTTGTTTGATCACACTACATCAGGTATTCTAATGGCAAATCTGTTCATCAGAAAGATTACTGAAACCGCTGACGAAATGTTCTCTCACACAAGGCAACCCTATTATGTGCTGCTATGAGCAACTGATGAGCTTCACCTGGAGAGGGTTTCGACTGCATCTTCGAAAACCAGCGCCATGCTGGCCTTCGACGTCAAAATCACCGCTCTTGAAGCGTTGAAACCACTCTCGGCACATTTTTTTACTAATAGCGGCTTCACCAAAGGTATTTGAGATCATTCGATCATCCTCAGCCGCAGGTTCCTTAATATTAAAGCAGAACATCACATTTACATCCCGTAAATGGCTCGTAAGCTGACATGTTTAATCGAGAATAACTTTATGATGCAGTCGCAAATCGACTAGTATTTCCTAGACTCATTGTGGTACAACTGCAATCTATTTATTTCGGTTACCACTTACCGCTACAGCCATCTATTGCAAAACGGCGGAAGCAAAGTTTTACACCTAATAAATATACGAGGGCGGATTGATATTGAAACTACCTAGCGCTAGATGGCAGCACAAATACAATAAATATTTTTTTTTTAAATTGCGATCTGTTAAAATTTCACCTAAATTCATCATTTAGTTTATTTGTTGTAGTCGTTTGAAGTAAACAACTTTTGTGTTTCTGGAAAAAAGTGAATTTCGCGCAGCGAGTGAACACTACGAGTATTACTTGAAAGGGAAAATGACGGAAGAGACAAAAAGAAAGCCCGATAAACATTAAGGTGAGTCTACTCCGTCAGATTACATGGTAAAATATAGGATTCCAGAATTTAAACGCGGCCGAACAAGCACTTCAATAACACCATCAAGAAGAAGGCCAAATGAGGTGGGAGGAAATTATCCAGAAAATCCTCGATCTCGTTATGAATGATCGCCGAGTCAAGTTACGTGAGGTTGTTGTAATAGTAAATCTATCATAAGAACGTGTGTTCAATATTTTGCATGAACACTTGCATATTGAAAAGCTATCGGCAAGATGGGTGCCGCGTTTGCTCAGTGTCGAGCAAAAAAGAGTTCGACAGACCACTTCACAGCGGTGTTTGGACATGATAAAGCGTAATCCTATTGATTATTGGCGTCGATTAATAACTGCTTATAAAACGTGGGTCCACCACTACACACTTGAAACAAAATTTAATCGAAACAATGGGTGAAAGCTGGTGGAAATTCCCCGAAAAAGGCGAAGGCAGTGAAATCGGCTAGCAAGGTTAAGACTACTATATTTTGGGATGCACACGGCATATTACTCATCGATTATTTTGAGGAAGGATCCACAATCACAGGAAAGTATTAGTGTGCGTTACTGGATCAATTGATTGACGCAATCAAGAAAAAGCGACCACAAGCATTAGATACGATGATCAAAATTACGTGAAATACACTTCGAACTTGGTGATCGATCATCCACCTTATAGTCCAGATTTAGCAACTAGTGACTTTTTCCTGCTTCTAAGCTTGAAAAAATTGCTTGCAGGAAAAAGATGCATCTCAAACGAAGAGAGGATTACCGAATCTAACGCGTATTTTTAGGGGTTCCCACAATCGTATTATTCAGATGGCATAAAAAAGTGCAATATCACCTTACTAAGTGTATTGAGCTATAAGGAGGCTGTGTTGAGAAATAAGTAGTTTTTACAAATTTTTTTTTTTTTTGGTTTTAGGTAGCTTTAATATCAATCCGCCCTCGCATATATATGTACATATATATTTTTTGTCTTTGCAAGTAAATCTTTTTTTTTTTTTTTTGATAGGAAAGTAGTTAAGATATCAAAATCGTCATAAATCTTTGCAAATCTGTAATAATTTGTTTTCTTAAGAGCTTTTATTTATATCAAATGTCAGCCACAAATCCATAAAACACATATGTATGTGTACTCGTATGCGTTTAACAACCACAATAAATATTTTCTACCATTCACTATTATATGATTCAACAATTTCCTAAACTAAAGAAAAACGTTTATTCTAATTGTTAATAAAAGGCGTAGTGCATCACATGATCACCATGAACCGTCTGTCATCATAAAGCTCTCGTTTGAAGTCATGCTGCGTCTGTAGGTTTATTTTCTACATCTTTTACTTCTTATTTGAAAATAAAACTGTGGTTGGTGGCTGGTTACATTTCGTTACATACAAATATGCATAAGTATTGTGTGTATGTATGTACTCGTATATATTCCGTGGGTAGTCTAGTTTCATGGCTGCATTTCTTTATCTCAACTCGTTTGTACCTTTAGGACTTTAGTTTAGTTTTGATGTTGCAGTTGTTTATGTTGTTGTTGTTGCTGCTTACTGGCTGGTTTGTTTTCTTGTTATTGTGTCTGCTTACTATTACACTATCTCTTTTGTTGTTGCTGTTGTTGTGGCATTTCAGATAATAAACCGTTAACCTTTATTTTATTGAATAAAATTCAGCGTTCCCCCTCCGCCCTCTACTTGATTGTTCCCTTTTAGTTTTTGCTTTTTTTTAGCCCGAAATAGTTTACTACAAACATACATATGTACATATTTGTAACGCATATCGCTTTCGTATCATTTCATTGATTTCTGGCTCACATTTCTCCATGGAAATTTTCTTGTCCCCTGTTTGTGTGTTAGTAATTGAGTTTATATGTGAATGAGGGATAAACAGTGGGCGTTCTTTGGCATTTTTCTTTATGGCTTTGTATTCAAAATACTTGTATGTATGTATGTATGTATGTTAAGCAAACGGTATTGATGCAATATTGGTGAAAAAAATCTGTCATATACTATACGAGAAGAGAAATTTCTCTTGATTAAAAGAGAATGCAGAATACGTGTTAATAAACATTTTATTGCATTTCTATAAATGTGTTCATTAATACAAAGAAAAATAAAATAAAAGAAACTCATGCATATTAGATCGACTTACCGGTTGTAGTACCACAGATTGTAGATTGGTTTGCTTTAAAAAATTTATTTAGCAAACATTTTAGAGATATTGATTCAAAATTAGCATATTTTGTTCAAGCTAAAAGCCTACTATAGCGCATTGTACCGATTTTTGTCTCATTTCATGTATCGATAATGAAAGCTTTTACAATTTTATGAAATGCGAAAATCTGCGCTGAAATTGGGTTGCATCTCTACAATCAAATTTAACCGTGTTGCGCCTAGAATGTGAACACTTCGGACCATATTCATAAAAAATATTGCATGTTTATGAATAAGGCCATTAAACTTTAGCACAATATCCAGCAATCAAATTGTAACATATGTACATATATGGCCGTTTTCAACGGTCATATCTTCTCTTTCGCTTGAAAAAACAGCAAGGCCTATGCGTTTTTTTTAGATTTATGTAGCTTGGAAACAAAATTTTTACAATCTAATGAAACGAAAACTTATGAAAGTTGTGCTTATAACTGGTAAAGCTGCCTTAATTTATACTGAGTGGGAAGAAAATAAATATAGTTTAAAAACTAAAAACAACGCTCCGATATCAACCTGATTATCCATATAACCAGAATTGGAATTCTCAAAATCGGCTTCAGGAATCCCAAAAATCCTCCACATTCCTGGAAACAATATGGCTACATCAATTTTAAGACTAAATCGAATGGCCGTTAACAGTTCGCACCCGAATATGAAAAATCGGTTCCGACTGGTTTAGCGTAGCGGTTCCGAGTTATTTTGGGAGTTCCCAAAGTCGGCTTAAGAAATCACCAAAGTCCCCTAAGCAATACGGCAACTTCAATTTTCGCACTAAAGCGAATGAACTTTTATAGTTGAGATGCATGTTCCACGGAAAAAACGCGCACCGAATATGAAAACCCGGTTCCAAACTGGTTGGCAAAGCTGTTTCGAATTTGATTGGGAATCCCCAAAATCGGTTGAACTGCAAGCAGAACGAACCACCCGGGGGCATGCTGATTCCCGTTCTACCAATTTATATCCTTGGTAAGGGTTTCAGAAGCCAACACAGCATAACTCATGCGGCTTCCTAGAGTTTTCTTTGCCACAATAAACGAGGGACTCCTTCCTCTCTTTGCCTGGTTTGGAATACGCCAAGGCTAAACCTGTTCTCCCGGGGGGATCTGAACTTAAGGACGGAAATATTGTGAGGTATTCTTAAATACATATAACTATATATATTCGCCGATACACAAAAATTAATACTGATTAAAAATACTAAATCGCTGCTGGCAAATTTAAGCAATATTTTTTTTTTTTTCGTTGGCTTAATTTTTCTTTTGATGAAAGTGTATACCATAGTACGGGTATAAAAATTTTTTTTGAATAATTATAGGAAGTCAGTCCAAAAACAATAAAATCGGACATATGTATATATTGGACAGTAAGTTAAAGCGTTGTCAAACCATTACTCTAACTGCTTTTTGTGTTTTGGTCGAGAAAATTATTTATCAAAACTTTAGATCATGCGCTTGATGCTGAATTGTTTTTGTAAAAGCGCTTAGCTATAGGGCTGTACACTTTAATACACACATACTGTACTCAGTACTAGCATTGAAAAATACACAAACAACTTTGTTTTATATATTTTTTTGTCGTTCTTCACTGTACACACACACAAGAACAAAGCGACAACACTTTGCTTGGCGCCAGCGGTTATCAGCGTAAATTTTGTTTTTGTAAATATGTTTTTTAAAAACAAAAAAAAATATTAAATAACAGTAGTTTTTCCTTAAATGTATTGGTGTTTGCTCTTCCATAAAGAACATTTGGGCACCCCTGCTTCAGGCCATTTGAATACTTATTATATTATTTAGTTAATGCCTAAAGATTGGTTAGCGTGACATAGTCGTATGTGTATGTGAACATGCACGAGCATGCACCAGAAGAACAACCACATAATTGCGACATTAAGTGGCATAAATAATCATTGTTTTAGCGTATGTAAGCCAGTGGTTCCCACAAAGGGAACACTCAGTGTGTGTGATTATCCTTGAGGGCAAGTCGTGGGGATTAATGATGCAAGCTGTCATGAAGACTATGGAATGAAACTTTATTGCCGGTGAGTTTACAACAAACCAATTTTCCTGATTCGCAGAAGTAGCAAAAGTTATCTTTAGGCTCACTCCAAATAAGGGATAAAATAAGCAGAGTATGACTTCTTTGCTTTTCCTTTGCTATCCTTTATTCTCTTCATACATACATATAAACTTACATTAATGACTTCTGCTTTCAAGCGGCATATTAAGTCAAGGCTCGCCAGTCCGTCGGGATCTGTTCTCATACGACCTGTGTATACATTTCGCTTACACTGAGCGAAACCGCATGCATTTTTCTTTATGTTAGATAAGTGCTTCGTACTCTTCTGCTATCTATATGACTAAATCAATGTTTTAGCAAAAACTAAGCGGCTGGTAACCGCAAAAACGATTAAAACCATTCAAGTTCAGCTCAAAGTTATGTTCATCTTGTATAAATACAATAAATTAATATTGTATTTTGCGGTAATTTTTACTTTGTTGATTTTGTAGTTAAAAGCACTAATCTTCTAATGCGCTTTAGCGCTTCTCACAAATAAAGGTGTCTATGAAAAGTTGGTCATGCTAGACTAATTTTTGACACTTATTCTTTGAAATCAAAAGCAACTAAAACCCTTTTAAAGTTTGCACTGCACATACATTGTTTCTTAAAGGCGCAGACTGCATGAAGCCTTAATTATGCAATCGGTTTAATACTCGTAGTTAACAATATGTAATTTTTCTTTACAGTAATAACAACCACTTCAAAATATTTATGATAAGAAAGTATGATGTTGTTACACATTAAAGAAAATATTATTACAGTGTTTTTTAGTATATTATAAATTATTTATTAAAACCTGTAAAATTTCATTATAAGAGATTTAAACACGAATTATTTCGCACTAAAGAATTAGCAATAACAGCTGCTGCCTTTAATACTTTTTTAACTAATTTATGGAAACCACTTTGATAAGGTTTTGCTTCATAAGAAAAATAAATTAATAAAATTCAATAACCACCAATTGCACATTCACTAGGAAGTTATTAAAATAAACAAAATATTGTTCAATATAATTAAGAGATAGCCAGACAGTTGAAGTGTTTTTCATTGTGAGTAATTAAGAAATTGGTGCTCATTTTAATAACTAGTTTATAACAAGGTTATAAATAATTTCAAGTTGGTTTAACACAAAAAGCTTAAGCTTATAAATTAATTAACTGAAGATAATGAGTGCGTAATAGAACGACTTATCTGCAGGTAGTTTATTCAACCTTTTAACCTAGTGTGACCGCAATTCACCGACTATTGTCGCAATTGAGCTTTTTGTTTGTAAAAAAAAAAATCGGAAACACTTCGCTGACCGGTTTGAAACTGCTTTTTCATATTCGGTGCGTGTTTTTGCCTTGGGACACGCATCTAAACTATAAATGGTCATTCGCTTTATGGCGAAAATTGAAATTGCGTATTGCTTCTGATGAAGACGTTTCCTACAGCCGAGTTTAGGAAATCCAAAAAAAAAAAAAAAAACTCGGAACCGCTTTGCTAACCGAATCGAAACTTGTTTTTCATATTCGGTGTACGTTTTGGCCGTGGAACGTGTATGTGAACTATAAACGGCCTTTCAATTGAGTGCGCAAAATTGAAGTTGCTTTATTGTTTCTGAAGAAGAGGGGGATGCATTTTGCCGAATACTGAAGCCGATTTTGGAAGAAAAAACTCGGAACACGTTATACGGGTAATTATCTGGTTATATGGATAATTATTTTAACTTGAACAAATACTTCTAAAATATTCCAAGCGATGATGAAAAATTTATTTGCATTTTTTTTCTCACAAAAAATGTATTAATTACGCAGCAAGTAAAGTTAAATAGCAAAATATTCCATTTCACTTGGCGTACCTAGCAAGTAGGTAATTGATTACAGAGTTATCTAAAAAATTTTTTAAAATTTACATCTGTCTTTTTTATATTTATCGGTATCTAGAATATTCATCATATTCTAATAGCAGCAAACACTTTGACAGTTTCTCAAAACAACTGCTGCAATACATTTTTAGTTTTTAACCTTAAGAATTTGTTTACACTGATCAAACAACAACAACAAAAACAACAAAAAACGTAAAATTTATTCATACAACTGGTATTAAAAATTTAGTCTCTATTCTTGTTATCTTTCCTTCCTGTCCTTCCATACTTATTGTCAAGTGGCGCCACTTGAATAACAAAAAAATGAATAGTTTTCCAGTTGTTGTTGGTCTTGTTAAACAAATCATGGCAGACAACGGTGAACAAAACTGAACAGCTGTCATATTAATTAATGGACATTCTTAATGTAGAATTTTGTATATATATTTAAATAAAACAAAACTAAATAAACGATAAAAGTATTCCATACTTGATCACGTTTAATTCTTCTTCCAAAGCTTAACTGTCGGGTTAAATGCAAAAAAGTGATCGTAAGTAAGAAATGCCAACGTAAATTACTGCAACAACAATTTAAAAGAGCAGTAAGAGTACGAAACTAAAAAAATACACACACACAAAAAAGAGAGATTATAAATGAATTAGTTTTTTGTTTCAAAATTTACATACCAGTGAAATGGAAAATGAGAGCGGGCTTAATGTGATATTGTTTTTATTTTTAATACAAAAAAAAAGAGCATAATAAAATAAAAATTATGTTTAAACTGATTAACTAACTGGTCTATATAATTTGCAAAGAACAAAAAAAACACACACAACACAACAACAAAAATGTGCATAAGAGTATTTAAAATGCTTATTTTAGATTTTTGTGTATGTGTTTATTTTGGTTTTCTTGTGTTGGTATGTTGCTCGGTAAGTTGGCAATTTGGCATGAGAGAATGTGGGTAAGAAAATATGTTGGATATCACGTACAAATAACTGGCTAAAATGTGTGTAATTTGATGACAGCAGCTTGGTATTTGAGGAGTTTGCATTAAAAAAAGAGCAAAAAAAAAATTCAACAAACATCTTTTGTTGCTGTTGTGGACAGAAATGGCAAACTGTGAATTTGGAGAGGGCCTGCAGAGGTCCTTGTGAAAAGTTAGTACATTCACTTTACAAGCACTTGCTTCCATCTTTGAACTAAAAACACAAAATTTTTGGAACACAAATTTTACAATACGACTGCTTATGAAAAAGAAAATAACACTGTTGTGCTGTTTCCACATCACAAGCAATCGACTTGACAAGAAATTTTATTTGAAAAGTGCTCAATTTTTTTAGTGTTTTCTATACAAATATTTCAGATAAATCGATTGATTGTGTTCTGGAAACATTACGTTAAAATCACACTACTTGTGTGTTAAGTGTTATGCAAACTCTTTTATAATAAAAAGTAATTCAGACTATCACACTTTGTACCTCTCGGAGAGCAGGTTTTGCCTTGGTGTACGGCTTACCGGGGCACTCTACTTTTTGATGCATGCTGGTTTTCAGTGGCTAATGACCACCGTGATGCTGTTGTCCTGCCACAGATACCTGTAATGTAAGTAGCCAGCAGTGGTGGCTAGATGAGTGACTTGATTTAAGGGCTAATGCTCTTAAATGGGCTTTGACTCACCAGCTCACTGAGCTTTGTCTTACTAATGACTGCCTGAAAAATAATATACAGGAGGCATTAGATGTCCCGGGCTTGTCAGCAAGAGGTTTATTCATATGGCTGCAAACTTATGCCACATAATGCGACCTGCGTGAGCCTAGCAAGAGACATGAAGGCACTGGTGAATCATGAATAATTTACACCGTAGAGGTGATCCATCATCAGATAAGGCCGACAAGGCGCTGATGTCAATAAAATGCCTCAATCTGTCCTTCTGTAAACTCTGGGCAAACAGACGGTAGGAGTACCTCACTTGTTGCAGCAAATAAAATTCTAGGAATGAGCATAACTAGGTTGTGTTGGATTCCCTCACCAAGGGTTAATTGGCAGAACGGATATCAGCAAAGCACACGGAAGGCTCTGCTTTGCACACCATTCCGGTGCTGATCATGGTTGAGATGCCTACATCTTGACTGAAACGTTCTGGCTTTAAACCTAAATTAAAATTAGTTTTCCCTCATAACTATGGTGCTAATATCTTCCGAGGTGCTGTTGTCTTACCACAAATACCCGTAATGTAGGGAAAAGTATTGATGGATATAATATTAATAATATGGATATAATATTAATTATATTAATAATATTTAGAGGTAAAATTTATTTTAGGATAAGGTTACGTAATGAAGAAATTTATGAAAATTTAAAAACACAAACAGCTAATTCAGTATTTATTTATTTAACACATACACAGTTGCAAATAAATTTGCAAAGAGCGTTTTCACATTCGGCAACTTAGTTGCGCAATTTTAATTTTTGTTTTTATTTGTTTTCTTTTAAACTTGCTTTTATGTTCACATACAAGAATTTAGTTGCGCAACTTTCATTTTGTTTTACTTAAATTTTCTTAATATTTTGAACGACCCGAAAAATAAACAAAATATCAAAAACATAAACAACATGAAGTCTGTACTCAATTATCGGCAATTCTTCCCCCTTCAAGCTACTGTTACCTCTTACATCCACAAGACTTGAGCCGAATGTGAAAACGCTCAAAGTATAGGATGCACAACATAGGCGGAGTAACGAATACCTTATGCCTACGATGGTATTAACAGTAATCTGCTGTGACTAACTATAACGACTTATGCCTTCACATAAGAAGTTGCCGCGTGGTTAACAAAAAATTACCTCAAAAAACTGTAAAATAATACAGTTAGTTGAGGCAACCAATTAACCAGTGAGAGCAAGACGCAACAACGACAAGATTGATCGCACTTAAAGATATAATTACGATGACGCGAAAGCTGTTCCCCAGCCCAGAACTGCTTTAGGCCTGAACTAGTTCAGTAAAATAACAACTTAACATAGAAATTAGTTAACCTTTCCTCTAACAAAGCTATTAATAGAAATATTCAAAATTGTCCCACTGTCATGTGCTTACAAGCTACTTGTACTGAACGTAATCAGCCAGTAAAAATAAAGTTCGCATGGCGTCATTGGTGAAACCTAGATAGAAAATTGCGCGGGATGACGTAATCATCATAGAAAAGAATAGCAGGTAGAGTATTATTGATTTCTCTTGCAGAGAGAAAAAATCCAATAGATATATATAATTTTAAGATTTTTTCTATCTCTTTTTTGTCTCGCTTCACCTCTGTTTACTTTGTGACTCAGCTGTGATTAGGGTCGTTACTTCCACTCTCTTAGTATTATGATTATTAATCTAACCGTATCGTTTTTAATAAGACAGTAATTTTAAACTTAAATATATTTCAACTGTTATACGACTTGTATTAAAAAGAAAACGAGTTTAGCTTGTTTCATATTATCAAACGCTTATGAAAGAGCAAAAATTTAATTTAAAATTGAATAACTTCATAAATAAAGAATAAGACGTAAGCAAACATTTTGTTTAGCTCGTCATCACAGTCTAGATATCGGTACTTTGATCATAAATGTTTTTGAATAAATTAAAAAGCTTCAAACAACTTTCAGAAAAAATTTACATCTTTAAAAGCAGTACAGTAAAATGTAGTCGCTTTAATTAAAATATCAGCAAAGAGACACATACGAGTACCTGTAAAAGTTTAGTTTACAGTTCTGAGCATAAAAATGCAACGCTGTGAAAGATAATCAAACTAAACGAACCAAGTCATCTCTTCTTTTGCCTGCTTATGATTTTGTTTGAGATTAAACAAATTAACAACATTCTGTTTTAGTTTCTTAAAACTTTTTATTGTTATCTACTTGTACAAAAATTGAAAAAATTTCAGCGAACAAAAAAAAAAAAAAAAAAAAAAAGGAAAAGAAAAAGAAAAAAATTCATGGTAATGAAATATCAGTAAAAGTGTGTTAGTTATTAAAAGTCTCTTAAACTTTTTCTTTATATTTGCATTACATTCACCGGATAATAAAATAGCAATAACGTCTCTAGAACAGCGGTGGCTGAACTCTCGATTTCTATACTCGAGTGTGAAACATAAAATTTAGCTACTGCATCGCCCTCACATATAAAAAAAAAAAAATCTTGATGCTAAGCAAATGTATAAATTTTTCTCTCGGCGCTTTGTGTAATACATATCATCAATGACGAGCGTGAAAGATGAAATTATTGTGCACAACAACGAGTTGAGGTGGACGGCTCTTCAGCCACTCCATCGCGAACAGCAGTAATATTTTCTGCACAACGAGCTGTACGAGCATACATTCACATCTCCTACAGACCCGGTTTGCTCAAATTTTTGCAATTGCACGTACATTTGGACGAAAAAATCACGAAGTGCTGAGCATCTCTTTAAGATTGTTGAAACCTTTAATGTGGCGGTTCAAATCCTAATGCATTTCGTGTACTTTAGGTACACTATCTTCTCAGTGGATTTGTTAACAAACATATTTGGTATATGAGAAACCACGAGTAGTTACTAAAAAGCCAAAGCAAAGAGTGACTGTTTGGTGCGCTTTTGTGCCGGCCTGATCGAGTTGTACATTTTTTAAATTGAGATTGGCCAAACAGTTACCGTGAATAGTGTTACCTATTCCAAGATGATAACGGACTTCTTGGGGCCAGGAATTGAAGATACGGACCTAGATCGTATGAGGCATAAACAGAATAGTGCCACCCACTTGCTAAACACGCAACGAAATAATGGCGAATTGCCGCGAGAGATTCAATGACCATGTAATCTCACGTCGTGGCGGTGTTAATTGGCTGCTACTGTCATTTTATTTGACGCTGTTGGACTTCTTTTCTTTAAAAAAAAAGTGTACGGCAATCAACCAACAACAATTCAATAGCTAAAGGATGAGATATTTCAGCACATTAATGTAGAGCTGGGTAGTTCGTGAACAAACTAGTACAATTGAACTATTCACTTGAGTGAGCTAGGTGAGCCGATCAATTCTGCGAGCTCTTTTAGCTCCGTAGTTCATATATCTTTCTTTTGTCTTTGTTTTCTTTACGTTTATGTTTCTTTTTTCTTGTGTGTATAAAAAAAGTTGCATGTATCCAAAAAGTTGTGGCTCAATTTGTTTAATACAAATTTTTTTGTGGTATTAAAATAGATGATTTGATATGAAACGAAAAAAAAAAATGAAAACTATCGGAATTCACCACAACTAAATCATTTTTTCTCTTCAATAAAATTATTTTTTATGACACTCTAAATATTTTTAATCCCACTTTAACAGAGCCGTTTATTGAAAATATTTTTTTATACGGAGCACTCAAGTATTGAACTAAAAGAAAGACATGTTTCATTGAAAAGAGCTGAACTAAAAAAAGCATTCTCTTAAAAGAACTCATGAGCCCAACTCTACATTAATGACAATGTACTTCAATTTTGTCTCAGAGTAATTAAAAACATGAACCATCGAACAAAGATATGACACCGAAGCCGTGGTTAGATTAGGTAGGCAAGCTGTTGGATCCCCGAAATAATCTAGGTTCTCTAACTCACTTGGGTCCTGAAGTCGTTCCCTTTGTGATTGCCTGAAAAGTGGGATAGTGAAATGAAGAATAGAAGATAGAGTTATATAGCGTGAGTGGTGGAGGTGGATGGGCGGGAATGGAAAGAAATAGAAAGGTGGGACCCTCTTAGTGTGGCGTTACATGCTGCTGTACTAGCCATCCGCTGCTTTTTATGAAAGAGGCTAGCGCGGTCGGACTGACCAAGGCCAGACATGATAGGCTGTTGAAGCTCCCCTCGCCTAGGTATCTTAGATGGTGATGCTCCAATGCCGAGCATGTACCAAGGAGATGAACGATCGTCTCCTGTTCTTCCTTGTCTAGGCAATTTCTGCAGAAGTCGTTATAGAGTAGGCCTAGTCTTCTGGCATGTTTCCCAAACGGGCAATGTCCAGTGATGACTGCTGCAGTGACTTTCAGGTGAGATCAGGGCAGTATTAATAGTTCCCACATTCTCTTAGAGTTAATATGCGGCCACAGGTTCCGTGCATGTGGGCTCTGTAAGCCATTTTTCTTGGGCATGTTTCAGCTTGTGAAGCCGTGGTTAGCATTTGTCCGATATTTTGTTTCGCACATAATTTTCATAGATCCTTCTATCATAATTAAAGGTATTTAGGAAATTATCTAAAAAAGTATTTGTTTTATTGACAATTGGACTAGCCAAAAACTGTATTTATCAATAAGTAATTTTCCGTGTATTATTGCTTGTGAAACGGTTCTATTAACTTCTATGCGAGTTACTGAAAAACTCATATTACAAAAAAAAATAATAATAATAATATGCATACCTGCATGCCTTTCTGCATGCGATCAACGTTATTTACATTTGTTTTAACTAAGTCAGTCTCACAATTTTTTTCCTTCTCGCCCCGGTGCCATGGGTTGGTCATTGTGGTAAACGAGAAACAACAAAAGATCCAATACTCGTAAATGTTAAATAAACTACAAAGCTTGTAGTTATTTGTTGCTCATTTTTATTTTTAATTTTATACAACCGAATGCGAATTTACCTGATAAGTTTTAAGTCAGGCGATATTACAACAAGTTAAAATGAAACAACTATAGAGGCAGTCACCAACAATTAACTCTTTTTTTTTAAGACTGATTCGTACGTAAAATTATACACCAGGCTGATGAAATACGTTCATATACATATGTAAGTATGTACGTTAGTTAGCTGACTATTCCACTCAGACTTAAGGTGAGTTAATTGCAGTAGACTAACAGACAAAACGACTGACACTTACTTATACAGACTCACTCTCACATGAGTATTTGATTCAATAAAATCATGACAAAAAAAAACCTAAATTGAAAAAAAATCATTCTTTGTGGTGGACATACATACTCTGTGTTCTTATATATATTATTTTTTATATAAATATTTATTTTTGCCATAAGACAGACTCACCCGAGTGCTATTGTAGTTATAAAAAACGTAATTTTCTTTATATAAAAAATGATTGGTGGGGCTTCTTTTTAATCCTTAAAATGCGTTTGGGAAAAGTTGATTATATATTTGTATATATGTATGTGTATGTATTTAGTTAATAAAACACTATATAATAATTAGGTTTTAAATTTCGCTTAATTTAAACAATTATTCACCTTTTTTATATATTTCTTATAATATGTATATTTGTTAGGATTATTTTTAGAATATCTGTATTAGCAAGTTTATTTCAATTACTTTTTCAACCGTTTTTCGTTTAATCTGGTAGATATATAGTTATGTGTATATTATATATATATATGTTTTTGAAAGATCGTTTCTTTAATAACTATTTTTTAAGCGCTTGATTCGTTACACGTTTTTAACACCTGTTGCTGTTAAACTCAACTGAAGTCTTTGAAATAATCGTTTCGTCTAATAACCGTTTTGGTAAGTGAGCAGCTTTGAACTCTCCTCAACAGGCCTCTTTTATATTTCAGTTACATTTGAGTGTGGTGGATTGGCTGTGCTGTTCTCCAAAACTTATTAACGCACTCCCAAGCGCTCTCTTGTTCTGATATTATCAGGGCAGAACTGGAAAAGTCAGCGCTTTGAACATATTTTTAACATAAAAAAAATTTCAAAAAGTAGCGCAAAAAGGGTATTTAGAAAAAAAGGCGTTACAAAAAGAGACAAGTTTTTAAAAACTAAATAAAAATTCTTTAAAAGTTAATGTATTTGAATGAAAATATAATGTAGTGATAACATTTAGAAAAATTATTCAAATATTTTATTAAGGTCCAGTTTTTGACTCGTATTAAAATACAAAATTAGTTAATGCAAGTTCAGTTTTTCCAGGGTTAAGTAATCCCTCTTATATAAATGCGAGTGCAAATATTATATAAAGTATGCCATAGAACAGCTGTTTTTATTGAAAGAATTATAATCACTATCGAGTGATTATAATTAGCCAACCACATTAGCTTGGCATTAATCCAACTCATATTCCTCACTCCCAACTTATGTGGATATTTAAAAATAAATTTCAATTTATTTCAATTTAAAAAAAAAGGGTCAAACTGACACTTTAATATCAAAAAAGCAACGCTGGCCTTCAGGCCTTGTTACACTATCCTATACGGTCGTGCAATCTACTAAATAACACTTGTGCACTGGAAAAGTACAAAAAATGCAACTGGGAGACAGAGTTCTTGACAAATCGTGCAATTTGATAATTTTTTATAAAAGATTGTGGTTTCTGTGCGATCAGTGTGGTATATATTGTGAAAAATATGAGAATATCGTTGACGCCTTGAGAAAAAGTTTTGATAATGTAAAATTATTATGGTAATAAAAGTTTTGAATTATTTTATTGTGTATATAAATTATTAAATTATTGCAATAATACTTCTATAATAGTGTGGCCTACAATGCAATTTTGAAGCGATTTTGTAAAGTCGGCCAGACTTTTAAAACGTGACATTGCTCTATTCACTGTTAACTAAAAACTAAAACTAATTATTAACACACGTGAAATGTGAATGCATCCAATGCTAATGAAGTAAAATTATAAGACCACCGAATAGTTCTTTTTGTGCTAATTATGCACAAATATTAATTAATTAAACAAATGAGAAAGATATCCAGAGCTTAATACAGAATAAATTTTTTTATTTCAGTCTATAGACTCAGTTTAAGAAATAAACTAAGATTTTTAAAATAAAACCTGATTTCCTCAATTTGTATGATCACCCATAATCGTGCTTCAATTCTTCCCACATTCACGTGGGCAACATGATTGTAAAAATTTTGCATGAATGTATATGAATATTAGTTTTCTCGTGATCGTGAAAGAATGCATGCTCACTATCTTTAATTGCATTGGCATTGATTAATGTGTTTAATATCTAGCATGATAAATACATTTTTTAAAACTAAATATGAAATAAATTGTGGTTTTAAATTAAGTGCTTTTTATATCACCATATTGAACACACTTCAAAAAATTTTACGTAAATTCAAGAAAATTCAATTTTCTACAGGTTCATACTATCCGATTACGTTACATTACATTTCAATAACTATTGTAACTTCTTTACACATAGCAAAACTGATCAGCTGTTTAATTACGTTATATTCCAGTCCAGTCGGCTAACTGAAATAAATTGTGGTTTTAAATTAAGTGCTTTTTATATCACCATATTGAACACACTTCAAAAAATGTTACGTAAATTTAAGAAAATTCAATTTTCTACAGGTTCATACTGTCCGATTACGTTACATTACATTTCAATAACTATTGTAAATTCTTTACACATAACAAAACTGATCAGCTGTTTAATTACGTTATATTCCAGTCCAGTCGGCTAACTGAGCCTTAAGTGAGCCTTTACGCAGTTCAAAAATGGGATTATTGACTCACAGGTTTTGTTGTTTTATATATTTCAACTGTTACTGTAATAACGCCCACAATTAGAAAATAATCTGATTAGTGATGTGTTTTAATTGAGTGCTTCGTGAGTATCTTCACCTTTTTGGTTAATTTGTTTCGTAGGTTTGATGCTTAACTATATTTATGAATTGTTTTAGTTTGGTTATGAATCTTCGTAATATCGTATAATTTTATGTTCATCCTAAAAGTATGCTGTGAAAGTTTGTCTTGTTAACATATTACATTAAATGAAAAATTTAGTATTTGGTTTTTATTCGACCTCTATTTCTTAATTAAGTAGTATTTCGTTGAGTTTAAGGTCCTTTTTGCTTATTTATTTTAATATTTCTGCCAATATTTCGCTTTCCTTCGGATAGCTTCTTCAGGGCAATAATATTTGTTATTGTTTAAAAATTTTTGAAACAATTTTTTTTTTTTTTTTTTTTTTTCAAAAATTTTTAAACAATAACAAATATTATTGCCCTGAAGAAGCTATCCGAAGGAAAGCGAAATATTGGCAGAAATATTAAAATAAATAAGCAAAAAGGACCTTAAACTCAACGAAATACTACTTAAATGAAAAATTATTAAGACACCAAACAAAATCAAATTATCATTCAAAAAAATATTCCAATGGTACAAAAATTATTCGAATAATATTGAGGTTATATATTTTAATAAAACTTAAATAGTAATTAAAATAAATATTAAACAAAGTATCGGACAATTGCTGGAATAAATATTACAGAAAGTATTCAAACAACTGACAAATAATTCATAGAATATGTGTAATAAATTCATGTGAAGATATTATAAATATGCGATTAACAAATAGTTTTTATGTCTTTTTATTATATTATTCGGTTTTTATTATATTATAAAATATTAATCGAACAATTTTTCATTATTTCCTGGACTGTTAAAGAATTTTACATATTTAATTGTTTTCCAGAACACCTATTTGGCGATTTCAAATCGCAAAACCATATTTCTTGCGTTATACGTTTCTCAGAACACCTATTTGGCGTTTTCAAATCGAAAACGCTAAATGTAAGCGATTTCCGTTTCTCAGAACATGCATGATAATTATTACTAGTATTATTACTGCTACAGGCAATATGATATCGCAATATTTACATATATTGTCTTCTTCGTTTGGCTTTGGAAAATAAAAATTTGTCCAGTTTACTTGTATAGTGTGAGTCGCAAGCTTCGTTTACGCAAAGCCAGATTTGAGCATTGAATTTGTGTAGTAAATGGCCGGCATAAGTCAATCATGTTTTGAGCCTTTATTAAACTCAGTTTATTTGCTTAATATTTCGCTATGAGCTGAAAGAGTGATTGATTACTTCTTGTTTCAGTTGTTCCAGCAATGCAGATTTAAAATCATTTTATTAATGTCTCAAGTGCATTAAACAGACTAAATGAATTTA
The DNA here is from genome assembly GCA_914767995.1 of Thecocarcelia acutangulata. Taxonomy (NCBI): domain Eukaryota; kingdom Metazoa; phylum Arthropoda; class Insecta; order Diptera; family Tachinidae; genus Thecocarcelia; species Thecocarcelia acutangulata. The sequence continues at coordinate 90,104,261 of OU612098.1, read as the reverse complement.
TGGTTTTACGTTTTAAAACCTTTTGCCAAAGACATTTAATTTCTGTAGATAAAAAATAAAAACAAATCTGTTTGCCACTAAAATCTCACACAGTCTCAGTGCTTAAAGGTCACTTTCATTAGCGAAAGAGGACATCGTTGTTAATTGAATGGCGGTTTTTAATTTATTTTTATTTGTCTGCAGCCTAAAGTTTCACACATAATGTAAAAATTTAAAATAGAAAATTAATAGTAAAACTTTCATTAACATTTGCGGCATGCAACATATCGTTGGCAACATGTTGATTAGTTTGGTGTTAAGTTCGTTTCTCTTTGTCATTAAAGCAGAGGCTGCATCAAATGTCAATGGTTTTTGTTTCTTGGCTCTGTTGCAGTTGCAAATGCTGTTGCTGTTTCAATTTATAATCTTTGACACAGCCAGACAATACAAACAGCATTGACCTTGTGTCAACCTGACATAAAAACCAAAAATATTAACCGTTAAAAGCACAAAAAAAAACAGAATACAAACAGAGACAAAGCAAAAATAATATAGTACTTGGTAGTTACAAAAAAAAAAAAAAAAAAAAATCAGTTTTACAATCAACTTATTTTAAATTTGCCATACTTTCCACACACCACTTGCCACACGAGGTGCAGGAAAAAGAAGCCGAAGAGCCTTAAATTAAATATGACAAGGAAAAGACTTCAGTTTACACCACCATCCATCCATCCCATGCCGTTTAGCCGCGTACACAAATGGCCAGTTAAGTATCCACAAGTACTCTCTTCTTGGTTGTGTTGCAGTCAAGAGTCTTGTACACAAATTGCCGCCTGCAGTTTCTGAATGCATTTAGTCTTGTGCATGAGTCTATGTGTGTTGATACTCACAGGCAAAATCAACAGTCACCCATCTCAATGCATATTGTAACTATTGTTGGGTTGGGTAAGGAATTTATTTCGCTTAACTTACAATAGTTAAAACATTGGAAAATACTTTTAGTCTTGTGCATTAAACACATGCAAGAAAATAGGCTACCGACTACAGCTTGTCAAAAATAGAATTCATGTTGAGGGTGGTCCAACCAAAACACACACTGTTATTCGTAAATAATTTAAAATGTTTTTAGAGAAGTATCTTCCGCATAATTGTCATGGAAAGATCTGTGACATTTATGTGTGAAATAAAATATCGCTCATTACGACTTCGGTGGCATACTTCTTTCTGTCCACTGGTTCATATTTTGAACTACTCCGATACATACAGCCTGTTAGACGATATCGAATGAAAATGTATGCGAAAGAAAGCTAGTCACTCACATTCGAATAAATTTGGGTTTGTCTATGTCACTGTTGTTCGTTCGCATGAACTTATGTATTTTAATTGAATTTTGACACATCGTTCGCATAGAATAAAGTTAGAAAAAACCCAAATCAATTTTCTTTCGCCTAGAGTGCGAATGAACTTATCCTTTCTACATCGACGAATTGGCTGATAATTGTTGAGCTTGAGGTTAATTACCGTTAATGCACCGTTTTTCTTTCTTTTTTTTTACCTTGGACCAGTACTCAGGGATGACCTAATATATGCATTGCACTGTTTTTTATTTTTATCTTGGACCAGCATTCAATGGATGATATGTAGGGGATATGCAGTGTATTGTACCGGAACTAAGAAAATAGGTTATGAGGAGGAGGAAAGAGGAAGTACTGTTTGTGAACATTTGACTTGAACTTTTGAACGCTATAACAGACAGGAAACACGTTTGCGACTTATTCCACAGGCGAAGCGTACGGCTGAAAAACGAATTCTTTCTGTAATGCGTAGTACGATTCCCCGGGCAATCGTCCACAAATGGATGAACTCTGAAAGATGCAGGTATGTTACTTATAAATGTGCACGTTTCGGGAATAAGATTGATAATCTCGTCGTAGCAAAATCCATTGTAGTATCGATAAAGCAGAGTAACGCACCATACACTGCATCGGTGCTCCAGAGATGGGTAGAGTACTGTCACCGATAAGCTTTTTCGCCCTCTCCTGCTCATGGTCGAGTAATCCCCAAATCAGGCTTTGAGGCACCGGCCCAAACTTGAGAGTTGTATTCCATTTTCTTTCGGATATAGGTGGTATAAATAGTAAGGAGATCGGATGGAGTGAAGTACATCTTATACCGTTTCAAAAACCCAAGGCACTTGAATGCTTTTATAGAGACAGGAAAAATGTGATCATTTCAGCGAATATCACTTTGTATTTTCATTCCCAGAACATCAAGAGCATCCGATTCCTCAATATTTATACTATCCGTTAGTACAGATCAAGTAGAATTTGCGGCCGTTTACTTGTGTAGGTCTTGCGAGCGTAAAATGCGACCCTGTTTTTACGGCCCCATTCGGAGATTAATAGAAGATTAATAGAAGATCACTATTCAGTGAATCATTCATATTTAGCCTCTTTGCAGCGATCTCTGATAGGCTAGGCCTATAACTAAAAAAATACTAGGGGCAAATGTTACTGTCATATGTGAAAGGGTGGATAGGGTTGGAAGTTTGATAGAGAAGGTCGTTGAGGAAAATAAAAAATAGGGTAGGAGAAAGAACGGGGCCTTTCGGTGGAAGTTTGGTAGAGAAGGTCGTTGAGGAAAATAAAAAATAAGGTAGGAGAAAGAACGGGGCTTTTCGGTATCCCTCAATTGTACTGAAACTAGCAAAATAGATTAGGAAAAGAAGGAAAAAGTTAGTAGTGTTTGTATGTGTTGCATCTGAACCTTCCAACCTAACATGCAAAACGAAACAGGTCTGCAGGCAAAGACGGACCATACGGTTGAAAAATATATTCTCTACGTAATGTGTTTTGTGATTCGCTGCGGAAATGACCACAAATGGTTGAGCCTTGAACGGTGTTGTGCAAAAATGGATATGTTTCAGTAACAAGAAGCTCATCAGAGCAACCTTTTTCCTAGTTCCAGTAAAATGCTCTGCACATGGGAGAGTCGTACCCTGAGCACTAGTCCTAATCAAGGCGAATTCAGTACCAGGTGGTACTAAATATATGACTATATATAAAAATCATAACACCCTAAAATTTTTTACACTGTTGCCAAATGTTTTACTGTATTCAATTAAGTATCGCAGCACCAAAGGGGTTAAGATTTGCTTACAAGAAGTATGAAATGGTGTGCATGAAAATGTGTAAAAACAAATATGAAAAAATAAAGAAATTTTTATGCGTAAATTTGTCAAAAACACATCGACTTCCTTGCTTTTACAAACAAAATTTTGTCAACTGTTCGTAAATTCTACCAACAAAATACATGTTGATGTTTCTGGGTGTTGTATTTATTGTAATGCTGCCACTACCTATTAAAGCTGCCTTGTTTGTTAATGAGTAGTTAAAACAGCTGATAATCACCTGCGCTAACGAGGCCACCTGGTTCTAATTAAAAAAAAAATTTTAATCGTACACGCCTGTATCACTTTTTCCCCAACCCACTGCAATTTTAAATGATGCTGCTAGGGGCTTTGTAATGCCACAACAAGTTTCCTTTTTCTGTTGCTTAATTTTGCTGTTTTGGCATCCATCCTAAGCAATTTTCATATTTTGCCTCGTTGCCATTATTGTATTTATTCGTCCGTTTTCTAGACCACCTGCATATAATTTTGTTAAGCTGATGCCTTTTTTTTTTTGCATCTTCAATCGATATCTTTGTGCGCTGGTTCGTTCGTTTGATTGTCTGTCTGTTTGATTTCTTTTTGTTTTTTGTAATTTTTACTTTGTGTGGCACAACTTTCGTAGAGCCTGCATTTTGATCCTTTTGCCTGTCTTTTTTTTTGTTGTTGTTTTTTTTTTTGCTTTTTGCGTTCGTATTCCAATTGTTGTGTCTATTGCAACATGCAATATTATTGACAGTTATGCCTCTTTATTATTGTCATTGTTGTTGTTACTGTTGCTGTTGTTAGTGCTGCTGTAATTGCTGCTGTTGCTTTTAAATTTTTTGCAAATTGTTGGCAACAGTTTCATCAATTGTTTATTGTTTCAAAGTGACCATATGCACATCAATATCAAACGAGTCTGTTCGACTATCTGACCAGTTTTAGTCATTTTTTCCCCCTCTGCTGCTGTTGTTTGTTGTTTTTCCTTCAACTTCTTTAAGGTCTTTGTTGTTATTGCTTTAATACATATTAATGAAATTTCTTTTCTTTACCATTACAGGTTGATTGTCTGTGCAACGTCACTGCATATAATATGTGTTCTTTACCACATTGACATAAAGTTGAAAAAAATGTTAATTGTTGATTGATAATAATTTATTTCATTTTGTTGCTGGCCATATGGACTGTATTTAAATTTCGTATAACAAAAATGGTTTTTATCCGAATGCAGTCACATGTAAGTAGTAGTGATTTCTAAATTATGAAGGTACTTGAGGCGGAACACTACTGATAAGGAGGTTCTCTTTTATAATCAGCTCAAGAAAAAGGAATTTACCACTCAAATAAAATGAAATTAAAGTTTCAAAAAGGTTTGCTAACGAGATCAAGAGAATATACAGTGAAGTGAAAAGCCGTTTACTAGGCCTTTATCGTACAAATGTCTTTGGCGCCTTCTTTAGATGACACACAGCCAAAATGTAATATTTTCCATGGTTGTGGCTGATGAATTGCTGTGAATTCTTATTCACTTGTGTCTAGCTTATTCGTATAGACTACGATCTTAGAGAACCCCAGTCGCTTCACGTCACCGTGATCACGCATTCAGAACTTTTGTCGCAGCTTATTCGTATAGACTAATATCTTAGAAAATCCCAGAGGAATAAGTCTAACGGAGTCAAATCACACGTTTGCTGCAATCGCTTCACTTCACCGTGATCACGCATTCAAAACTTTTGTCTTGGCTTATTCGTATAGACTATTACCTTAGAAAATCCCAGAGGAATAAGTCTAACGGAGTCAAATCACACGTTTGCTGCAATCGCTTCACTTCACCGTGATCACGCATTCAAAACTTTTGTCTTGGCTTATTCGTATAGACTATTACCTTAGAAAATCCCAGAGGAATAAGTCTAACGGAGTCAAATCACACGTTTGCTGCAGTCGCTTCACGTCACCGTGATCACGCATTCAAAACTTTTGTCTTGGCTTATTCGTATAGACTACTACCGTAGAAAATCCCAGAGGAATAAGTCTAACGGAGTCAAATCACACGTTTGCTGCAGTCGCTTCACGTCACCGTGATCACGCATTCAGCACTTTTGTCTACCAGAACGGATTGATATTAAAGCTACCCAGCGCTAGATGGCAGCACAACCACATTTTTTTCTTTGTTTAAAATTGTGATCTGTCAAACGTCAGCTGTTAAAATGTCACCCAAATCCATCGATTAGTTTATTTGTTGTAGTCGTTTTAAATAAGCAACTTTTGTGTTTCTTGAAAAATTTTAACAATTTGATTTCGTGCAGTGATTAAACACTATTGTTTAAAAGGGGAAACGATGAAAGAGACAATATAAATGCTCGATAAACATTGCGGTGAGCCTGTTCCGTCACATTACATAGCCGTATATTGGATTCCTGAATTTAAATGTGGCCGAACAAGCACTGCAACAATACCATCAACAGGAAGGCTAAAAGAGGTGGTTACTCGATATCGTTATAAATGATCGCCGCCGAGTCGAGTTACGTGAGAATGTGGAAATGGTAAACATATCAATGAACGTGTGTTCAAAATTTTGCATGAGCATTTGCATATGAAAAAGGTATCGGCAAGATGGATGCTGCATTTGCTCAGTGTCGAACAAAAACGAGTTCGACAGGCCGATTTACATCGATGTTTGGACGTTATAAAGCATATTACTGTTGGTCGATTAATAACTGTTGATGAACCACCTGATCCCCAAAAATCAATTAAAACGCACGATAATACTTTCCTGTAATAGGAGATTTTTTTTCAAGATAATTGGTGAGCAATATTCCGTGCGCATCCCAAAATACAGTGGTCATAACCTTGAAAGCAGATTTCACTATCTTCGCCTTCTTCGAAGCACTTCCACCACCCATTGTTTCGATTGATTTTTGGTTTCAGGTGTGTAGTGATGGACCCACGTTTCATCAACAGATATTAATCGACGCCAAAAATCAACAGGATTACGCTCTATCATGTCCATGTTTCTCGCTGTGAAAAATCCTGTCGAACTCGTATTTGTTTGGCACTGAGCAAACGCGGCAACCATCTTGCCGATAGTTTCTTCATATGCAAATGTTCATGCAAAATGTTGAATACACGTTATACCATTACCTTTTCAAAAATCTCACGTAACTCGAGGATTTTCTTGATATTTTCTTCAATAACCAACTCTTTTGGCCTTTCTGTTGATGATATTGTTGTGTTTGTACTGTCATCTAGCGCGAGGTAGTTTCAATAACAATCCACCCTCGTAGCTTTGGCAATATGAGCATAATAAGGCTTTACATCCATTGTATCTTTCTGTATAGTTTTTTACTGATTGTGCCATATATTTGAAAACTGTATATTATAATACAATATATCAGTTATATTTTGTCGAATAAGAACGAATGTTTTGGAAACTCTTTTCTTGAAAAAAATAGCATTTATGATATTAAAAACTACAAAGAAACCACAATTGATTATTACATGTAAACTATACTCAGTTTTTGTCTACTAGTTAACATTTTTTACAAACCACCAACCGCCAACCGCAAAACAATTTATATAAAAAGATAAAAAAAATCGTTAAATAATTGATAAAACAGTCAAGCGGATATCCAAGGTCAGTGGAACTATTGCTTATTGAGTTTCACTGGAAGTGATAAAAAACGAACACAATATTAAAGGGTGTAACCCAGTGTTGCCAGAAGCGAAAATCAATTTTACACCGGCAAGCCATCAAAGTTACACAAAACTATTTTATTTTTTACAGTATAAAAATTAAAGAAGAAGATAAAATATCCGCGATGAAAGCAAAAATTTTAGCAAAACATTTTAAAAGTTGTAATAATAACTTATCCTTAAATTTTCGCGAATTTTCAAGTGTTTTCAAAATATAAAATGGCAATATATTCTAACACTCTTGTATGTTTTTTTCATAGTTTTTTCACAGAGAAGACTTGGAACAAATTGTCGGACATCATTGCGTAATATTGGAATTGAGAATTTATCAACAATTTAATAAGTTAATTAATATGAAAATAATATTATAACAAAAACATGTAAAAATTATAATAAAAATGAAAAAATATAAAAAAATAAAAAATAAAAATATGTAAAATAAAATAATAAAAATATGTAAAATATTATTTCCTGTTAAGATTTTTTTTGTATGTAAAAACATTTAACAATTTTGTCTATTTGAGTGATAATTAGAAAAAGCTTGTTTCGAGAAAAAAACATTTCAAATTTTTAGTTTCCATGCAAGTCTTAGAAATTTTTTTAAAAAAATATCTCCTAAAGGAAAAACAATTGGAATCATTTTGCTAAGCGGTTTGAAACCGGTTTTTCATATTCGAAGCGCGTTTTTGCCATGAAACATGCATTTTTACTATAAACAGTCATTCGCTTTAGTGGAAAAACTTAAGTTGCCGTATTCATTCTGAGGAGGTGGGAGAATTTTGACGTTGTCTGAAGCCAACTTTTAGAATTTATAAAAAATCGGAACCATTTTTCATACTCGGTGCGCGTTTTGGCCGTAGAACATGTATCTGAACTATTAACGGACATTCGATTGAGCGCCGAAAATTGGAGCTGCCATATTGTTTCCGAGAAAGTGCGGATTTTGGGGATTACTGAATCCGATGTTGGGAATTTCAAAATAAAAAAATACACTGATTAACAGTAACTTTGAAAAAATTCAAGCAGGAACAATGCCTTTCAAAGGCTTTCAACCAAGAGCTTTCAGATACTTAATGTCAAAATATTACGTTTATCATAAACTTCCAAGTCGTCAAAACAATTGTTATTGCCAGAGTAGAAAACTGAGTTGGCAAAATATAAAATATTAAAATAAAAACAATGAAAAATTTGCAATTGACAAATACAGAACTGCAAAGTGAATTATGATGCTTCTGTAATTTACAAAGGAATTACGCAAACCTCTTTGGGTACGGAGAATTAATAACATACATATGTTAATAATTTAAAAATAAATAACGGTTGTTTAGACACAGTAAACACTATACCATACCTGATGAGATGAATATAGATATAGAATAATTCAAAAGCTCGGTGGCTGAGTGGTTAAAGCGGCCGTTCATAATGTATCGTGATCCGAGTTCAGATCCGAAATGGATGCTGATGGGTAGTGCAGCGGCTGCGAAACTGCTAGTTGTCCCCCAGTTAAAAAAGTTTAATTATTTTTCTGGCTGCTTCAATCAAAATTATTGATGACAGAAAAATTGGCATTGTAATAAAAAAATTCTTCTTAAGGCACTATTACATGGTAATACAAATATTTAGATCTGTCAAAAATGTGTGTAGAATAAAGGAAATCTGTAAAAACAAAATGTATTCTGTAGGAGAGAAATCCAAATGCACAAATTGACAAGCGGTCGGTAAATCTTCATTTTCTAAAACACAGTAGAAAACTCTGTGTTCTCATCACATCAGAGGTGTATTTTTAAATTTGCATTGGCAGCACTTCGAGTATTTATTGAAGGTGGTACAAAATTTTTGTTTTTGTAAATGTTGTAGAATTGTAACCATCAGTAAATTTATTAGACTTTCATGATAAGAGTTTGATTTTATTTATCCTACAAATGTAAACATGCAAAATATTTACAACATATTTCTGTTTGCTTTTTTTAAGTACGGAGAGAATTTCATAATATTTCGCTCCCACAAAATCTAAATATCCTGTAAACATGCCTTTAAAAAAACTTGTACAACAACTGTGTAAACAATGTATATACACAAATTAAGCATCTAATTTGGGTTTACTCAAAATTACACCAATCCGTAAATTTTTACTTTGTTCTAGTTTTGGATAATTGCACAGTAAACGGCAACACTGGTGTAATATAAAAAAACCGAGACACTTTTGAAAAGTGAAAAAGTAATTGCCAGCCACAAATTAAAAGCGTAACCCAATTAAATACGTGTATATAAAAACTAAATTAAAATCGAAACAAAACTAAAAACATTTATATCTCAAAGATATGCTCTCCCTTATCAAGAAAGTAAGAAAATCCCCCAAACGTTTGCTGCACATGCACTCACTCTGGTTCTTGATTTTAGACATTGTAATGTTGTTAATTCATTACACTGAAATTTATTCATTTGTTGAAAACTTTAACAACGGCGACAAATAAAAACAAAAAATTATGTTTTTCCAAAGATAAAATGTTGCATATGGAGTCGTGTAAGCAAACTGTAAAACTCTTATCTCATTTCTCAACTGAGTCACACACATTGAGAGAGTGTGTGTGTGCGTTTCTTATTGTTGTTAATGTGGCTTTAACAAGAACAACAAACAACATCTGATTTGATCTAAAATTGGATTAATACAAATGCGCAGCAGACGTATAAGCGCCAATAGTTGTATTTATTACAAAAACAATACACAAACAAAAACTACAATAACGATATGAAATCTTTATTGAGGGTGTTGCTGTCTGAGAGGAACTAAAACAAACAACAACAGCAATGAAAATTAAGTTTATGATGCACTTAACTCGCGCTTTGAGTATGATATTGGATTTTTTTTGGGTTAACTCAATACAATATTTAATAAGGAGTTATAAAAATGAAAAGTGGTCGACTAAACTCTTCCCTTTAATACACAATTTAAAGAGCCAGGCCTAAGAAAAGATCGGTTTATACCAGTAGTCTCGACGAAGATAACATGTCAGCATGTAAATATATCTGCTGAATTCACAAACTCAGTCATATCGTCTATCAATCAAGTCCAATACATGCAGTTGTGGCTTTAAAAGGTGTTCAATCATATCACGATATCGCTCCCCATTCACAGTTACCGCTACGCCTTCTGACTTTTAATGGATGCAAAGGTGGTTGATGACTAATTTGAGGGTTTCCTTTGCCCAGAACCGACTATTCTGTTTATTTACATATCCAATCAAATGAAAATGTGCCTTCTCACTCATTATGATTTTTTTTCATGAAAAACGACGATTGATTTTGTTTGATTGACTAATATTTTTCCATAAAAAAATTGCCATGTGACGACTGCCAAACACGAACTGTCAAGACTAATGTTTACCAAAATGGGGGCAGAAAAGTACCATATCTTCCCTTTGTGCTCCCGGTACTTCTTTAACTCTCAGCACATTTGGTTTACACTTTGTCCATAAGCACTTATCGAAAATTTATGTGATGTTTCTATAATAAAAGCAAGCGAATTGTCGGAAATATGTTTATAGAAACTACTTAACAAATTAAGTGCTTTCAATATAAAATTCATAGACAAGTCGCTTGCTTGTGATGTGAAAACATCACATAAATGTTGTGTACAGTTTCTGAAGTTTCGCCGTTATGTCTATGTACGAGTACATAAAGAAATTCATCTTTTCTGATCTGAATGTGGTAAAGCATCGTTTTTTAGCCGTACGCTTTGTCTGTGGAATAAGTTGCCTGCAGACGTGTGTCCTGTCTGTTATAACGTTGGAAAGTTCAAGTCAAATGTTCACAAACACTACTCACTCTTTCCCCCTCTTCACAACCTATTTTCCTAGTTCCGGTACAATGCACTGCATATGTAGGGGTCATCCCCTGAGTACTGGTCCAAAAAAAAAAAAAAAAGATGATGGGGTTTTCGGAGACTGTGAAGGAGTACGGGATATTATGTGGCAAACAGCTTAACTGTCTAATTTTATAATCTTGCCATGTTTTTAGTTCATGACTGGTATTTTTGAAAGTGTTTTGACATTTAGTGTACAAGCATTCTTTTCATTCGACATTCGTTGAAATGTACTTATGTTATTCACTGCCGTTTTCAAGTTCTATTATTGATCATAATCGCCTGTAGTTTACGTATTACGTCTACTGGGCTGCAAAACTTGCAATTGAATAATACATTTTTTGATGTAATTAACATGAATCAGCACTCTTATACGATACTCCATAAATTAGCATCAGTTATTAAAACGTAAGTATCAAACAGTATTAAAATTATTGTTTCTATGAATGCAGAAACATGCACAATCATGCATGATTTGAAGTTTTTAATAATACATTGATCTTACATAATTTTATATACTCGTTTTAGGTAAACTCTGTAAATCATCTTTGATGAGTACTAATATATTTTCTTTGGACATTTGTCACATTTGATGTTCCAGGAACTCAAAGAATTTTTATCCAGATAACAAATCAACACTTATCTTTCTAAAAACTTAACATACAAAATGTAGTTCTCTTAATGCACATCCATAAGAAAGAAATTTTACTTGAATGGAAATTCAAGAAAACTGAATGAAAATAAAAAAAGATGGGTGTTTGTCTGTGAGTGTTTTAATCATCTCTGAATAAGAGAACCGGACAAAATTTTAACATAAAAATCACACCCAACTTTTAACGCAACGATAACAAAGTTTTGTAAAACTTAATTAAAATTAATTACTTGGAAAAATGCTTTCAGTTCACCATTTAAATGAGTTAATTTCAATAATTCAATTATGTGGACATGAATGTTGTGCAGTTATTAAAGAGGTAAGATATGCAATACCATTGATTTACTGGTATAAATAAGTGTATATATGTATGTACATGTGTATGTAATACGATATTGACATAATGAGCTGACGCAATGATGCGATATACACCACACCCCTATAATATAAGGAAATATTTTAGTTTTCTTAATGAGCGGTGGGATGGGCAGATCAGCAGAGAGTCTTAAGCCAAAAAACTCTATTTTTAGCACAAGATAGTCGAGTCGTTTTGCTGTTGTCAAAATAACTGTTCTCATTTAAATGCATGTATTTTATATTGGGTGGCCACCGGGAAGGTATACTTTGTTTTGCCGCGAATTTGGTAAATATTAATTTTGACAGTTCATAGTTGGAAGTCGTGAAGTAGACGAATTTATTAAGGCAAAATATTCAATAAACTAACGAGTTTTAATCGTTAAAACATTTTGTCAAAACCAATCATCGATAAATCATAAAATCATGATGAGTGATTAGGCACATTTGCAATTGAATGGATATGTGAATAAAAGGAATAGTCAGTTATGGGCACTGCAAAATCCTCAAATTTTTCATCAGTCACCTTTGTATCCATTAAAAGTGATAGTCTGGTGTGCTTGGTGTGTTTCATCAGGAGGAATCATTGGACCTTACTTCTTTGAAAATTAAAACGGCCTAATGATAACTGTGAATGGGGAACGATATCCTGATATTTTTTTGCATACATTTATTTTTTGAATTTCCAAAAATAAGTATTCAAATCTTAATACTAAACATAAAAAATTAAATAAGTTCAGCCAAAGCTAGACAAAAAAGTTATATTTTGCGCAAACAATATCGATAAAATCACCTATTTAACGTTCTGACGGTGGCAAGAGTAACTCTTCTCCTCAACCGAGAGTGGCTTTCAAAATGAAGTATATTACGTGCAGGAGGATTTGGGTGAAGTTCCAGTTTACTGATATACCTTGTCACATACTTAGAGAATTCGTCTTTTACCTGCGGAACACACAGATTCTTGTGATTTCGTGAATTTCTTACGTACCATGGAGCTGCAGTAATCGTTCGAAAAATTTGGTTTTATCGTCTTTGAATTTTTTCAATGTGTGACGTTGAGGCGGTGCCCCATAATTGAATTCCATAGCACCATATAAGCATTAGAATTGCGTTATATAACAAACGTTTGCAATCCAGCTTGAAAGCCGAAGTTTTACCCATATCCAATTTAGTTGAACTGCTTTTAATTTCAACTGAATGACTTTCGGATCAATGTGAGGCTTCCACGTTAGCCTCCGGTTGAGGTGAATACGAACGTACTTGACTTCATTGCGAATTGTTAAAGTGGATAGCCGCACATGTTTGTTTATGCACTTTTATTTTCGAAAGTTTTAACCATTTCTCTTATATTGAAATATTCTCCGGCAACTTTCGCGAAGCTAATGGATGGTTTTCATGAACACTGCAGAATGCAGTGTCATCTACACAAGTTGAGGTGTGGATTCCAGATATCTTCCGCATGTCAGAGGCGTATAATTGATTTAATTATAATGTGGGTCCTAAAATGTTAGCTTGGGGAACTCCTGCTCCAAATGGCTGTGAAGGGCTTATAAAGTCCAGAAGCTTGTGAATGTTTGCATGCAAGTTCAATTTTATTTTGTGCATCAATCCATCGTGCCACACTGTATTAAAAGCTTGGGAAAAAAGTCTTCAAAAATCTGTCTTATGACGTTGACTAGTGTGCGTGGTTGTTCTATGGTGATACTCGTATGTTTAGCCCGAAAGCCAGATTGATGATCAGATATACAACCCACATCGGGATATGATTGACAACTTTTTAATGTCTCAACCATATGCTTTGGACTTGAGTAACATGTGGTATCCACAAAACGGTGTTACAATGCATACAGCCAGGATTACAATGGAATTACTGTGAGTAGTATAGCTTCTCGGCGGACACCGATTATTTGACATGTTGAAGTCGGTTGTCTGCTGGCTTCAATGTATTTAATGCTTATAGTTTATAAAATGTTTTATAAATAACTAAACATGGGGGGAGGGGAAATCCCCTATTACCCTATTTTAGAGAATATCCGGCAATCAAAAGTCAAACCAGAATGTGTTTTTAAATAACAGATATTTAATATTTGCAACAAATTTCTTCCGTTCAAGGTACTTTTTGTTTTTGAAAAATTTTTTTAAAAATGTTTAATGTATTTTTAAATATTTCGTCTTCCTTTGGAAGACGTCTTCAGATATTTTTTGAAAATCGACTTTTGAAATTTTGAATGGGAGATGGGAGAAAAAATATCAGATATCAGTATTCAGCCCGACCCAAAGAACGTCCAATAATCAAGTCTTAGCCAATAAAAAAAAAATACTTGTGAATTATAAAAATTAGAAAAATTTGAATTTTATCCAATGTCTCAAAATAAAAAAATTCAAAATAAGAAAAAACAGTGCGGTGAGTTAATCAATAACAAAAGTTGCCCATGAATATATTTTGTCACGTCTCATAGGCAATTGTTGACTATTTTTCCCAAAGACAATTGTTATTAATTCATTAACATTTCTTTTTAAATCGATTGTGATTAATATTTTCTCAAATACCATTTGACTTGATCACTCCGTTGACGTAGCACAACGTTTGTTGCATTGATACAATCAAATATACCCCCCCTACAGCGAGGCCACCCAGACTCTTTGTTGAGCTATACAACTATTGCGATGACGTTTTAAGCGGCAATAACCAAAAAAAAAAGGCAAACACAAGCACATATACACACACACACACGCACTTATGCACACACACACACACACACACACACACATACACACTGAAAGCTTTTAAAACCGTTTATAGTTTTAAAATCATTTGGCTAAATTTGGCAGTTGAAATGACAAAAATGCAGTTGTTTCAATGTCTAAGATTTTCTGAAATTGTGTACCGTTTCTTTTGGGATTGGGATGGAAAATCACTTTTAAAAAGAAAACAAGAAAATAAAAACCTCTTAACTTATTGCTTTAAAAATCTAAGAGACCAACAACATTGAGCTGGCAAAATGGCAACGAATAAAACGAATCCAGCTGAAACAAAAATTTGCGGGCAAATGTTGTCAATTGAATTTTATAGTTGAGCGACGTTGTACAACATTATCAAAAGTAACCTTGACAGGTATGCGGGATGCATGACAGGATGGCTGTATGTATGACTGACTGACTGACTGACTGAGTGAGTGAGTGACTGTGTGTCTATCTGTCTGTCTGGTCTGTCTGTCTTTAGGTTTCATTGTTTGTTTACCAAGTTATAATATGTTTGCTTTTAAGCCTTTTTGCTCGTTTTTAAGGCTGGAGTTGTTGCATGTCTCTTTTTTTACTTTTTCGCTTCTCATTGCCGTTTTTATGCCTTCTTCAACAACATGTAGCATATTGTATTATAAATATATACATATGTAATAACTTTAACATTAGCTGGTTACCAAATTTGGAAAATTACTTTCATTTAATGTTTAAAATGATTTTGGCTGTTGTCTTTGTTTAATTTACAACATTCCATTGTTTGTTGGCACTTTAAATTATATTTGCTTTTGCGTTTTCTGTTACATAAATACGTGCTGGTGATATACTAAAAGGCGGAATAAACTATGACCCTGGTATTCTAGACTTTTTTACTTCCACTTACACTAAGGACATATTAAACGCTAAGAGAAAGTATTTATTTTCAACTTAGAGTCGATTTTAAAGAGTTTGTTTCAATAATTTTATTATTGCTTGATGAAAGTATACTAAATCATCAGTTTAGACCAGGGGTGCCCAACAGTTCTACACGAAAGAGCAAATACCAATACATGTAAGGAAAAACTAATTTTATTTAATATGCGAAAGTGTTGTTTTTTGCACTCGTGTGTTTACACAAGCGCATAGGGCTAGGACAGTTCTTGTTTAGACCATCAGTCATGTTCGATCGATGGCGAAAGCTATATAAGTACTTCCCAAAAAAATATTTTAATTCCGTAAGTTTGTGGTAGTTATATAAAACGCAAACAAATTGACAATAAATTGAGCAATTTTTAATTATTGTTTTAATTGAACTAAAAAGTTGAAAGTTTAGTTTAAGCAAATTCAACCCTTACAAGGGCGGTTCGGAAACTTCTTAGCCTAGCACAAAAAGCGCGGTATAAACAGAAAAAATTTAAGTGTGTTGGAAACTTCCATCTCTGCTATGAACACATGTTAAATTTTGTTGCAATCTGGTAACTCCTTCATATAGAAACAGATGTTCACAAAAGACGCATCCGCGATTTTTTAACAATGGAAAAATTAGAAATGCGTGGTGTCATCAAATATTTACATAAAAAAAGTTTATCGAGACATTTATGAATGTCTCATGAATACGTACTGACTCTTCTAAAATAAGAAACAGTTAATAAAATACTTACGATATCTTCACGATTTTCTCAGACATTTCTGAGAAATGTCTGATATACATATATGACAGAGCTCGTCTTTGTTGTGGCCGTTTTTTTGGTTCAAGGTTTCTTCTTTTTGTTTTTCTTAGTCTTTTGCAACTTGCAATTTATATTTGTATAAGTTAAATATTTAGTATTTTGTTTTGTGTTTATAATTAAAAATTTGCAGCAATTGTCAAGCACAGCAATTAATTGGGTTAACAATTTCTACATGAGTAATTTATAGTTTTTTCATTAAATTGCAAACGAAAATTATGAAAATGACATCACGTATCAAAAATTATTAAAGCAAATGTCGTCTCCACACGTTTACGGCAGCGATAGGAAATCACAAACAACACATCGATGCAGCAAACGAGGCGTAACAAACCGTGTAATAAAAAAAAAGACAGAAGTTAATATTAAAAAAAAAATAAAGAAAAAAATTCTTTGAATTTTCAGTAAAAGTGATTAAATTCTGGCTTAAACAAGAAAGCAAATAAATTACTGCAGAGTAACAACAACTTCAAAGACTATTTTATAACTGAAATCTAAACACACCTTTGAAAGTAAAAATTAATAGGAAGTCAAGTCAATTTCCAAAAAAGTAAAAAAAAAAAAATGGGTTAATGGCGTTTAATATTTTGTTGTTCCATAATAAAACACATTTTTTTTTTCTCTATATCAAGTAGAAAGTTAGGCCTGTTGTTTAGATTTCCTAAAATAGCAGCTGCAGCTTAAATTTGTTTAATTTAAATAATTATTTTGATAAAATAAAAAAGTTCATTGTGATATTCGTAGGCAACTTTAAAAAAGGGAGAACCCCCTCTTCCCGTTTTTACTGAATTAGCGACTGATTTATTAAAACAAACAGGGTGGTGCAAAATTAATCACCCTAACGTAAGATATAATAGTATTTGCAACTGGCGTTTGACTTCAATCATATATGCTATTTGATAACAACACAGCTGCGCATATAAAGTCATCCTCAATCTCAGCGACAAATAGCAGGATTTTGATTCGAAAATCATTATGGGCGACGAGGCGCATTTTCTCGAAGGTGAAATAACAAACACAAGCCTGACCGCCCTTAGGAAATAATTACGATGACGTGAGAGCTATTCTTCAGCCCAGAGCTGCTTTACGACTGTTCTATATTAATTAATTAATTTTTAGTTTTAAGATTTGCATACTTATTGTTAGTTATTTTAGAGAAGATAAAATAAATAATTGAAATTAAAAAATAAAAATATTTTCAAATCTAGTAATGATTGGAGTAGCTCCTATGAAATGTCCACATATAGACAGCTAAGAAACATAAAAAACCAGATGATTGTAGTTTCTTATTGGTATCAATATTTTTTATTTTTTTTTATCAATAAAAAATTATAAATAGCTTGTTTTCTATGTTTCCCAGCTATCTATATGTCAACATTTCTTAGGAACTACCCTAATCATCAGTAGACTTTGGAAGTTTTTGAAAGATATTCTCAAACATTCAACTTTATAAGATATAAGCTTTAGAAGCTTTATGTTAGAAGCTAGAATAGTGAATAAAAAACTCAATTGCTTATTTTTTTATATATTTTTTTCGGTTGGACGATGCGTTAGGCATTTCCCCTCACAGTATCCGGTATGTGGGGCTTACACCCACTAAAACCCCTCCATTTTCTTTAAGATTTGTCTTCACCCCGGTACCGCTTTCGCATTGCTTCAGGGTGGGGCTCCTCCTTTATTCCTACCGGATCGCATGTGTCATGTCCACGTCTATATCTTGCTTCTTGTCTCATAGGATCTTCTCAATATAAGTCGCTATTTGACTCCATTTCCTCTCACTTTCCATCATAACTTCTACGACGTATTCCGTTGTTATTTCACCAACATTCTTCTCTAAGTCGTGTATTTTCTGCCTCCACCTGTCACACCTGAAGAGTGTGTGTTCTGCTTCGTTCACGCAATCATCTCCATAAAGGCAGATTGATGTATCTGCCTTCCCCATTCTATAGAGGTATTCCAGAAAATAACCGTGCCCAGAAAGCATCTGTGTTATATATTAATCTATCTCACCATACTTCTTGTTTATCCATTTATCTATATCGATAATCAATCTCGCTGTCCATCTGCCACGTGATTCGTTGTTCCATCTTTCTTGCCACTTCCGCATAGTGCTGATCTTGCCGTTGCTGCCTCGCCAGTTTGTCTTCGCAGTGCCCACAGCTTTTTACGCTCTATTGGTACCAATATTGGAAGCTAATAAAGTAAATAAATTAAATTGTTTGATTTAGTAAAAAAGTTATTCAAAAACGGAAGTGAATGATTAATTTTGCGTCACCTGGTACATATGTGCATGTGCATTGTTGGTTTTGTAATTAAATGGCTTTTAAGACTTTCTTACAATAAAACAATTATATAATTTCAAGTGAATATTATTAATCTGCCATTAAGTTATCAAGTTCCGCTTCAATTGTGCTTAAAGTATTTAAATTTTGTAAAAGTTTATGACTTACTTCTAATCTATAAATAATTTGAAGTTTTTTTTGTTACAACATGGGACATTCAAGCCTCAATTTAGGTCACTACTTTAAGCGGTGCGGTTGGACAAAGCAATATGTCGCCAAATGCAACGGTTATAATTCTAACCTTCCGGCAAATAAAACTCTTACCACCACTTTGTTATTAAAAACTTTATTTTTGTTCTTTAAATTATATTGTAAATAACAGCAAAGCAGCCGAAACTGTTTTCAGTAAAAGTTGCCGCACACATCTTGATTTATTTTCTTAATACGTGTCTTCTAAGTCAACACTGCACAACAAAATTAAACGTTTTGTCTTAAAGAATTCTTAACATTTTTGATTGAGTAAATAAATGTATGTATACGAGTAATTAATGCTGTATTCTACTTTCCAAATTTATTTTTTGTTAAATGTTTTTAGTTTGTTTAATTGTTTCCTCAAGTAAATTAAATGAAGTAAAATATAGTTATCTTGTAATTGCCATAAAATGAAATCAAAACAGCCAAATAATTAAATCCTCCAACTTCCATATATGTAAGAGCAAAATAATACAACCATGTAACTATATATTTATTTAATTACCCCATTGGCCATTGCGCTGAAACATTTTTCCAGAGGGAGGAAGCACAATCTTTAATTTTGCTTGAAAAAAAGCAAAAGTGTGGTATTAGTAAAGTAACAAAGTGTGTTTTAAAAGGGTGGTCCAACCATAATACACGATGTTAATTCTAAGTCACACCTTAAAGTCAAGTTTTTTGCCCAACTTAATTTGTTCAGTGTTTAGCAAATTTAATCATGGAGATGCACAATTGAGCAGCGCGTTAAAACTGCTGAAGCCTTTTATGAAATGTTATGTAAAAGACATTCTACATTTAGTTATAGGAGTCACCCTGTATTATATATTTATTAGATATTAAGATATTATGTAACTTCGGAGTATTGTATTATAAATCATTGTCATGCAAGATACAAACCTTATAATATGGTGTGATGTGAAATAAATGTTTAGATAGTGGTTAAGACCCTTATGTTGCATTGTTGTACTATCTTTCGTACAACGCCCAAAGGAAACCTGCCAAGTCCTTCTCAGCTATTGATGAAATTAAACACTAAACTTCCAAATCTGACTTAAAATTTAACAACAAATTTAAATGATATGAAAGAATATCAAACGAAAATTGACTACAATACATTACAATCGTCATGCAAGAAAGCAAGAGTTCTTTGAACTGGATGATAAAGTCATGTTTAAAAAAAGTCCTACATCTTATTGGTTTCCTAGAGTAGAAAGTTGTCAGGAACCAAGGTCTTTCATAGTGCAGGATATTGATGGTTCATTGTATAAGAGGAATGAAGGAAATATATTCAGGAAGACACAGAGCTTAGCAAAGACTGAGAATGTAGACGGTTAGTGTAGAAACGGTAGAACATAAAGAAGATTTGTCAGTGGCCATAGCGAATACTTCTGG
This sequence comes from Thecocarcelia acutangulata, assembly GCA_914767995.1. NCBI lineage: Eukaryota > Metazoa > Arthropoda > Insecta > Diptera > Tachinidae > Thecocarcelia > Thecocarcelia acutangulata. Next base: position 90,084,199 of record OU612098.1, on the reverse strand, counting down.
TAATACTTATGCCACACGTCATGGGAGAAAAGTAATTTCACCTTTCGGAGAAGATAGACATATTTAGCTAATTTAAGTTAATTTAAATAAAACTTTGTTTAATCATTTATAAGAAAAGGGAGATATGTAAAATACATACTACTTTTAGTTATAAGAGTCACTCTGTATTTATTAGATATTAAGATATAATGTGACTTTGGAATATTGTATAATAAAGCATTGCCGGCAAGACACAGAACTTATAAGAGGAAAGTGGGAGTTTAAATCAAAATGCATATTGTGCACTTCGTGTTTTTTTTTTTTTTGGTCAGCATAATCGACCAAATGTGTCCAAAATCGAAAGAATTGTGCGAAAATTTCAGCAAACTGTATCTGTAGGAAACTTAAAAATATTGTTTATATGTGTTTGTTGCGATTTATGGGCTGGTGGCGCCATCAGGCCGTACTTCTTTGAAAATGAAGTCGGCAAAGCAGCTAGCGGAAATAATGTTCGCTATGGCGACATGATAATGGACTTCTTGTGACTTGAACGATATGTGGTGCCAACAGGTTATTGCCACTTGCTACGCAACCAACGCAACAATGGTTCTTTAGCGTCGTTGCGATGTAAATTGACCGCCACGATCATATGATTTGATACGGTTGTACTATTTTATCGGGTGATATTTGAAAGAAAAAATGTACACCATCAAGCTTAGAACTTTTTAAGAGCTAAAGAATGAGCTAATTCATTGAACCTCAATTACGAGTATGTGTTAGCATCATTGAAAATATATATTATCCAACAGAGGTATGTCATCGAAGCCATAACAAGCATATTTTGTTTCACACGTAATGGTCTTAGATCGTAATAAAAAATATTCAGATTACTACCCGAAAACTTTTTATTTTATTTACAATTATTTTATTTACAATTAACATCATGCGTTTTGGTTAGATCACACTTTACTTTTATTTAATATAACCAAACAATAATTTGATCCATATCCAAGCTATCCAAACCGGATGCTGATGCAAGAGCTAAATATTATATTTATATGTTTTTATTATTCTTTGCTTCTACTGTACACATAATTTAAAAGAAGAATAGAAAAATACTGATCGGAATCGGATGCTAGTTAAATTTATTTTGTTTTTCTGTTAACAAAGTAGTTAACAATTGTAATAACTTGTGGATTGCTGGGTATATATGAAATATATACATATAATAATTTTTGTTAGTTACAGATAACAGCCCACGATGACATGGTAGATGACGTTTGTATAACCGTCGATGATACTCTGCGGGTAACATTCATTTCTCTGGTCTATCGTGGGCATTTGTTCCAAAGTTTCTAGTTCTTCCACTGTTGTCTTGTACCCTTCGTTTAAGTTGTCTTAAATACATGGCTAACTGGGATATACAGACAATACATACGACGAGTAGTTAAATTTGTATCAATTCGATATCACTCATGCTCAACTTCCTGCTTGGCAGTTTTATTCAACACAAGGCGCATAATTGTTTTGCTTTTTAATCTGTTTAAATTTTAATAAGTTTTTGGTGATTTTTCTTTAATTGCTGTTTTGTGCAGAACGCGTTTTCATTCATTCATTTGCAGCAGAGCAGCAGATGTAATTAAACTAAGATTGGAGTTAATAAAAAAAAACAACAACAACACAAAGCCAACAAAAACAATAAAAAAAAAACATAAAATCATGTGATATGAGATACTCACACTGGATGTCATAATTTAGCGTCAAAACAGAATAATTAATTCTGATGCAATGATTTTAAGCGGACAAATTGAAATGCATATGATAATTGTTTCGCATATTAAGAAGGAGTGTAATTTTTAAGTCCATTTTCATACCTAAACAAACGTTTTGTTAACAACTTTAGAGCTCTTAACATGGACTAAAATATTGCTGAATGAACACCTGCAAAAGACTTTTTTGCACACAGAATTTGCCGCGATCAGTTAAAGATTTTGTGACGAATTCAGCTAATTTTTAACTGGCATATATAAATATTAATCTAAAACACCAGAATAATTTGGGTACCTACATATATAAAGTAAAGCACTGGTCACTTCGACCACCCCCTTGTCGCACTGGTCTCAAATTTTTGCACTAAACTTTTTATTGCTTGTCTACTAAGGCGAGAATACCTACCGAAAATTGTAGTTAACGCTGTTAAAGTTGCGGTCGTCGACTCCGAATTTCGGTAGTACATTTTTATAATCTGCACACGTTGTTGGTTCTTGTACTTTATCATGATAAAAATGTCGAGTTTACAGAAAGCAAAGGATAAACAGTTAGATGATCAGTGAAATAGTGCGCACACAAATTCTATTCAAAGTTGTGCAGTACCTATTGGAAAACCCTTTACAATAAAGTATACTGAAGTATAGTTGTTGCCACGGCAAAAAAAGTGCGAAAAAATGCTACGTCTTATTCCAAAATCGGTTTCAGGAATCGCCAAAATCTCCCACATTCCCAGAAACAATATTACAACTTCAATTTTCGCTTTTAATGGAATTATCGTTAATAGCTCAGATACACATTCCACAGCCAAAACGTGCACTGTATATGAAAAAGCGGTTCCGATTCGGTTAGCAAGGCGGTTCCGAGTTTTTTTTTTTGGGAATTCTCAAAGTGGGCTTCAGAGTCATGAAAATCCCTCTACTTCCTCAGAAATAATACGGCAAGTTAAATTTTTGCGGTAAAACGAATGACCGCTTATAGTTCAGATGCATGTTACACGCCAAAAATGCGCACCGATTATAAAAAACCAGTTTCAAGTCGGTTAGCGAAGTGGTTCCGAGTTTTGCTGGGAATTCCGAAAATTGGCTTCGTAAATTCCCAAAATCCTTCCATTTCCCCGGAAGCAATACGGCAACTCCAATTTTTCCACTAAAGCGAACACACTGTATACACAGTTTTATATACCTACATATGTATGTAATAATCACTCAAACATGCAAACAAACATACCTACACTACTCCCATATGTAGGTATTTACTATTTACTACTCGCTTTTTGGTATCGCTCCTAGTAGTAGCTCCTGTTTCGATTTTTCCTTTATCTCCTCAATCGTAGCAGAAGAGCAAAGGGGAGAGGAAAAAATCAGCGGGGGCCAAGGCCGGTGAATATGGTGGTTGAGGCTTGATAACGGTTTTGTTTATGGCCAAAAACTCACGTACAAGCATCGATGTGTGAGCTGGTGCGTTGTTATGGTGAAAAATCAATGATTGCTTTTTCCATAATTCTGTGCGTTTCTGACGAATTGCTTGGCGCAAACGGCGCATAACTTCAAGCTAGTATTCGTTATTGACCGTACGTACGTTGTGGAATTGTGGAATTCATGATGTATTTAGTATTGAGATTTGAATACTTATTGTTAGTTCACTTTGTCAAGATTCAAGAAATAATTAAATGAGAAAAAATAAAAATAAAAAATGTTGTACCACGCCATTGCAGTCGAAGAAAACAGTGAGCAAAACCTTCACTTTTGACCCAAATTGACTTGCTTTTTTCGGTCTTGGCTCTTCTGGACGCTTCTATTGGGATGATTGGGCGTTGGTTACATTGTCATAGCCATACACCCATGATTCGTCACCACTTATGACCTTTTTGAGGAAATCTGGGTCGTCGTCGACGATGTTGAACAGCTCCTGAGCGATATCCATGCGACGTTGGTTTTGCTAAAACTTTGGTAAAAAATCGAAGAGCACACCTAAACAGGACTAACCTTTCTTATCTGTTAAAAACAAACTGATGATCCGAAATGACTGATATTGCCGACATATATAAGAGACATGTGTACAATGCGAAATTTGAGTATATGTTACTCACCAAATTTAAAAATAACGGTTATTTTTTGATCAGACCTTGTATAAAAAATGACAAAAATCCTAACGAAGGAAAAAAAACAAAAAGTCATTGGCCAGACTTAAAAATAAAAAAATAAATAAATAGAGTACAAAACCGATATAAAACTTTGTAATCAGCAAAATACATTTTCTGTTCAAATATCACATTAATTTAAACAAAATTAAAAATATCCAGCCTGAAGGTAAATTAAAATTATCACGTGCCATTTAGTACAATGAGTTTGTAGCGTTGTATGTACTCGTATGTATGTGTCGATGTAATCGTTATAATTTATTTTATTTAAATAAATGAAAGTAAATGACTGGGGGATATTAAACAGAAGCTCTAATTAATGCGGAGAAATAATATTTGCTTGTACGAATACATTGGCGGGCAGTAAAAAATTTATAGTTATTTTTCTTTTTGTTATTTTGTTTATTTATGTTATTGATTTTTTGAATAATTTTACTTTAAAGAAAATAATAAAAACTTATTTTTTTAATAATTTTACTTTAAAGAAAATAAAAAATGTGAGTTCGAATCCTAGTGGGTGCAGATGAGTAGTGTAGCGACTACGAAGTAGCTGGGCAACTAGCTCTTCAGACTACACAAAGGGAACGATTTTAGGACCCAAGTGATCTGAAGTATCTAAGCTACCTACTCTAACGGCTTGCCTACCTAATCTAACCTAACCAAGCTCGATTTTGGCTAACCCATTTTACTCAGTTCAAATGTTTTTATTCGCGCAAGCTCTTGATAGTTTTTTAACTTTACAGCTAACAGATGATTTGCCATGAGTGAGCAAGATGCAGTTTCGTCGTTGTGCGGCTGCTGTTTGCTGTTGTGGTATGGAGGGCACTGGTAGACCCATTGTATTTTGCTAGTGAATAGGTCACCGTGGGGTAAGGCCATACTTGCATGTACCCACGATAATCGTTTACACACCTCTCTCTCAAAAAGAGAAGCGTCTAGCAACATATAATATACATGATAACGAGTTCGAATCCTAGTGGGCGCTGATGAGTAGTGTAGCGACTACGAAGTAGCTAGTTGTCCCCCAGCTTTTGTGTATTCAATTATTTTTTCCTGCCTTCTTTGATCAAGAGTTAGTGATCGCTGCATTTATTTTTTTATAATTAAAAATAATTTTTGGCGAAAACCAGTTTTGAAGTTCAGCTATTTATCATTAATATACGAGTACATACAGAAAATAAACTGCCAGAAAATGTAACTGCCCGCCAGTTTTGCCACAAAGTTTATTTGCAACACCTTTCAATTATTATAGAACAATAATGATAATATTTTTTTGTTTAATAATATTTTATTGTCGACCACAGGTTTTGCTATAATAACAAAGCATTTGCTGGTCTGCGCTTTATTTGAAATTTATTGCCACACTATTTAAAGATCATTTCTATACAGGTTGTTGCAGCACTGCATTTCCGCCAATTTTAATTGCTTCACAGACTATTTGCACTTCATTGTTGCAGCAGATTACAATGGACTTGCAAAATGACACAATTGCCAGTTCCTTTCTTAAATTGGGTGTAAATCATGATACTCTGCCGTTCTGGTGATGACAGAAAATTCTATTGAAAAAGATTAAATTTTTTGCTAACTGTCACATCATTCCACTTTGCCACCTACACCTTATCAGTGAAACTAAATGATATTGTGTTTGAAAGAAGAGAAAATAAATGAAATCGTACAATTAAATATGCGCTTTTAAAATATTTTACTTTTCATATTTTCTCCATTGATATCTTAAGTAATCTACAAGTGTTTTTCTTTTTCATTTTTTCATTTTTGCTTTTTGTTCATTTGTTACAATTTTCAACCACAAGTGTTTGAAACACATTTAAGTTTTTTATACTTTTTTTTCATTATTTTAATTTGATATGGTGCCATCACTTCCCATATTATTTGTTTTCTAATGTAAAAGTATTTACATAGATATTATCTGCTGTCAACAGGTTCAAGTAAAGAAGTACTCATGCCTAATAATTTGCAAAAATGAATTATTTGTGGCATCTTCGCGTTAAATTTCCGAATTACTTGCCGCAATTGCTGAGTTCTGAAAATTTTTATATGAAACAATTTTTACACTGAACCCGGATAAAGCACTTTCCAGTAATTTTTTGTTGTTTCCAGTTTTAAATAGATTTGCTCTTTTTATACTCTTGCCATTCAATTCTTTTGTTAGGCCCTTTTTCAATTAATCGCCTTATAAGCACCGGTATTTAAAATTCAAGTACCCACCCAAGTGTAAGAGCAAATTGTACATACAATTCCATTTGTAGCTTCATTTATTGCAAATAATTTCTTTTTTTTTTTATTTTGAAATTGATATCAAGTGTAGCTGTCAAACAACAACAACAACCATATCAAAAGCATTTATAAATATTTATCTGTAATAATGCAACAAATTGCATAATGCGACAGCAAGAATGACTTTTGTATACTGTAAAAGCTGCTTTTTAATCTATAATTTGTTTTAAGTGCAGCTTTGTATAAATCGTGTCAGCAATACTGTAATGTCAGTGCTGTGACAGGATCAAATTCGACTCAACTTAAAGGAAAACTACTGTCTTTTGCCTCCTTTCAGAGTATTTTTCATCAAATGCTTCTTTCTCATCCTTAAAATTAAAAAGAAGAAAATTTAGATCATAACAGCACTACTGTTATGGCAGCCTTGTACAACCATGACAGCAATACTGTCATGACAGTGCTATCATAAGATAAAACTTGACTTGACAATGGGAAAGTATTGCCTATAGCAGTTTTCTCACGGCAACCTAGCATACATTCTGGCTACGTTTTAAGTCTAAGATCGAATCAAGAAGTGCTGGTCATTCCAGCAGGTTAATTTGCTCCAAACAAATGGCTAAATTTTACTTGTGCGGTTTTACTTCCTTATCGACCCAAATCAGCTGTTACTTTTACTGCATATACATATTATAGAATCACTGAATTTTTACCTCAAGTAATGATATGTAAAAACCCATTACAATCATTGGACTATTAAAAGTTACAGAATAAAATTCATTTTAGCTTTTTATTTTGATATTTTAAAATTTTCTTTGTGCTCGTAATAATCTGAAGGAGAAAAGAAAATCATTTTCAAACCATGAAGCTACATACATGATATTTTTTTTTTGCGCTACTGCCATATAAACAAATTTGATGGAGCAAATTTGGTAGATATCCCAGTTGGCCATGTAATTAAGACACCTTACAAGACAAGAGAACACTGTGAAAAATATATTGACGAGTTGACGAAGTTTTTCGAACAAATTTCCACAAAATCATGCATGACCTGTGTGGTTATTAGTTTTTCGCTTAGTCGTAAAACAGCTCTGACGGCTCTCGCGGCATCGTAATTATTTCTTAAGTGCTGTCAGGATTCTTGCTGTTGTTTGGCTTTCGAGAGTTTTGCGTCTTGTTCCCATGGTTATCTGTTAGCATTAACTAACTGTACAAGTTTATAGTTATTATTATTATACATTTTTTTTAGGTATTTCTTTGTTGGCAATTTCTTATGTGACGGCATAAGTCGTTATAGATAGTCCCAGCCCCGCTACAATTTACTGTTAATACCATCGTAGGCATAAAGCAGTGGTGCCCACAAGTTGTATATGGAAGAGTAAACACCAATACATTTAAGGAAAAACTATTTTTATTTAATATTTTTTGTTGTAAAAAGCAAAACATGTACAAAAACAAAATTCACACTTATAATCGCTGTCGTCAAAGTTTACCAGCAAAACATGTGAAAGTGTTGTCGCTTTACTCTTGTGTATGTGGAGTGAAACGACAAAAAGATATACAAAACGAAGTTATGACGAAGTTATATATTTTTCATTGCTAGTGCTCATCGCAGTATTTGTGTATTAAAGAGCACAGCCCTATAGCTAAGCGGATTTACAAAAACAATTGAGCATCAAGCGGATAGCCCTGGGCACACTTGCATAAAGTCTTCGTTACTCCGCCCGTACTGTGCATCCTATACTTTGCAAATTTATTTGCAATTGTATAGTTAAATAAATAAATAAAACATAAGTTTCTCGCAACCAAGGTGAATTCATTATTAAGTGGATGCATCGTCGAATTCAGGCAAATTCGGTTAATCCGCCGGCACTTCCTCTCTCAAGCTTTGTTTACCTTTTTCGGCGCCATTTAAATTTTTGCACATGTTCTTTATCAACTACTTTTTACAGCTGAAGTGTGAATTCGCCTCCTACACAAACAAAATATCTGTTGTTTTTTTATTGTTGTAGCGAAGTGGCTACCTTGTGTTTTGTATCATGCTCGCAACATTTCGTCAATGATTATACAAACGATAGTGTCCTCTATTTTCTTTGATTTTCGTTAATAGTTTGCAAAAATATTTTACATGAATGGCTTGAAGCCTAAATTGAATACATCGTCGTCAATCTTACTGTACATGTATAACCAAATGTTTTGAGTGAAAGAAATAAAATCAAAATTTTTGAAGACCTTGTGTCGCTCATCTGTAACCTACATACCAGCCTAACCTACATATCATCTTCTTTCATCTATACATTGTCGAAGACTACGTTGTCAAGGACGATGTTACCAAGTGGGATGCAAATATACATACATGTGTTTTAAATACATACGACTATAACTTAAGTAGTTAATCAAACTAAATTAAGTTGTCATCGACTAAAGTTCCCGTCCATGATAACACATTGGCAAATATTTATTTTAGCACAATGATTTTTAACACATTTTTTAACTTCATTGATTACTGACATTCTGATACCAAGTAATATTTTAAAGCAGCTGGTCATATGCTTGTTATTAGTTTTCGCAAGTTTATCTATTTATTTTTTAAGTAAATAATTTATTTTAGAAAAATTTATAAAATATGAGTTAATAACTTCATTTTAAGTAATCGATGAAAAAAAAACGAATATTGATGATGTTTTGTTTATTCGAAAAAATAACTTATTAAATTATAATAAATTATTAAATTATAATAAAGGCCGACTTCCTAAATACAAGCTGCAATGTATGTAAATATGTAAACATTCTGGCAACATCCAATGTTCCTAAGCGTTTGGCAACTCATTTTAATGAGTATCAGCTGTCAGAATCGCGCACCACTTTTATTTTTTATGCACATTTTTTTATTTTTGATCACTTTTCTTCTCGGGATTTTTATTGTCCTTAATAAAAGTTGTCTCTTCTTTTTTCCTTTTTAAGCCGATAAAATGCAAAAAATTTCTTTTCAACGCAAGGTTGCACTTAAGAAATGTTTAGCATTGCATTTTTTTAAATTATGCATTGCAACTTGCGTTTAGGAAATCCAAAATGAAAATGCTGACTTTTACTGAAACATGACATAATATGAGTAAAATGTCCTTAAAATACCCTATTATATTACAGTTTGTCAAAATACCATAACGTGTCCAAAAACTGCCCTAAAAAGAATAAAAACTTTACAAATATTTGAAATCTAAAACATAAATACAAGGTGGCACAAAATTAATTACCCTATCGTAAGATATAATAGCTGAATTATACACCAGCAGAATACAAACTCCGTACTCCGTAAGAGCGGGGAATAATTAATCGAATAGTAATAATGTGGAATGTGTCATTGGTTTCCATAAGCATCAGCCTGGATGGGTCAACTCTACGGGGTGTTTTATTCATGGTTCACCAGCGTCCCCGTGTGGCTTGCAAGTTCGCAACTTTTTGCCATAACTTTGTATTCATATAGAAAAAACCCTTGTTGAAGAGTTCAGGCCTGCTAACCCGAAGCCCATTAAGAGCACCAGAACTTAACCAATTCATCAGCCCAATCATCGCGCCCTGATTAGGCGAATACCCAGACAAAAACTACTCCCCGGGGGGATAATTTGGAATATATATTTATATTTTTTCAAATCCCCCCAAAACAACTCTTATAACGTTATAACGCACTACTCTTATAACGTAACGTAACGCCAGTTCATACTTTTGCTTTTATCTACAAATTCTTTTTTTAAATTTTTTCTACAAAATAAAACTCCTTATTGCAGATTTGTCTTTTTGATTATTTTTGGCATTCTTTCATACAAATATACTTAGGTAGGCAGGGCTATCAAGTGTATTCTTAGTTGTGCAGGTGACGTGGGTATTTATTAGAGGGCTGTTCAATCACACTAAAAATGTCTTACAAATCATCGTAGTATATGCAAGTACTATCCATCGTCTTTTTCCACATTTCAAAACAAACACTTCAGTGCCAAAATGTTCTAAACACATAAACGAATACTGTCTTATAAGCATTTAGAACAAACAGAACCAAACACAAGTATCAAGTATAATCAAATGATATAGAACAGAATTGAAGTAGAACTTCAAGCATTGAAGCAATGTTCTACTTCAGTTTTGTTTATAAAATTTGTTGTTGTTCACGGTTTGCGTGGGTGTAGTTGTTGTTCATGGTTTTTTAAGACGCAGTATGCTCAAATGCCAATGTGCTTGCTGTGACTCATCGTTTAGTTGCTTTATTGTGATATTTTGTTTTGGATTTTGCTGTGAAACAGAATTTAACTGCAGTCAAGCACTGTCGTGAAGGCATTTCAAAACTATTTCAAGTGTTTGTTTGTTTTGTTTTAAGAATTGTTTTGAAATACAGTGCTTGCAGCTACAGCACAGTAGTGAGCAGTTTTCTTTAGAACATTCTGTGCAGCCTTTTACTTTACTTATCAGTTCCCTTTGTGAGTCATATAAATATAACGTCACTCTAGAATGGAAAGTACCATATACTTACAAATTGTCTCAAAAGTCTTTTCTATTATCAAAATATATGAAATTCGTTCACATGAATCACAACTTCTTTCATAAGACGGCCCTTTCAAATCGCTTGCTTTATATCTAGTATATTTCAAATAATTCTTTTTTTATTACTTTAATATTCAACCTTTTTTAACTTTAGAGTATCGCCGCTTAAAATTTTTCAATTTACAATTGTTTTCAAAATATTTCCTTTCGAAATCTTAAATCAAACGTGTCTGACAATTTAGTTTTATATATTCTTTAAGCATAGAATTAATCAAATGTTTGTGATTATGAAATAAAGCAAATATTTGTCATGCTTGTTGAATATTTTTTGAGAAATTAATTCATATTTTATGATTTGTTTACATTTTCAAAAACAAAAACATCAATAATAATAACAGCAACAACAACGACAACAAAAACAGTAGATACACAAACATTGTGTTTACAAGCATTTCCCCATGTAGTTTGACAAGTCTGAAAGTCAATGTGAATGTCGGAATGCTGTCACTACCAATTAATATTCTAAATTTGTACATCAGGCCTTTTTCTATGTTTTATTAATAAAATAATTTTGTGTGATGTGAAGTGTGTAAGTTTTTCTAATGCGTTTTTTTATTATTAAGTTCAAACATGAATTTATAATTTGATTTTACAATTTGTTGATAAAACAAAAGAAGTATGTAGACGTTTTTAATTAAGTATTGTTTGATAATTGTACAGTAAGAACTTTAAAAATAATTGTTTTTATATAAACTTGAGTGCCAACAGTGCTAAGCCCACTTAAGAACCCCTCCCAAGTGGGTTCATACAGTTTCGTGAATAATTCTTTTTAAAGTTACGAGGGTACTTTGACAATTCCGTTACTTTCACAGAAAAGCTTAAATGTAATAGTGATTATGACGAGTTTTATACTTTAATTTTAAGAAAGCTAAGTTTTCCAGTTTGCTATTTGACTGTCTGGAAAGGTGTATAAACTTCTTGAATTTGCTGAAAAGCAAATGAAAGAGAAGCTCATGTTTTGCTTAAACATTATGTTTTACGTAACACACTCATCACCCCATTCCCATTTTATTTGTTGCACTCGTAGATACCAGATAAATCTGGTCTAAAATCGTCAAATTCTACGAAAAAAATCGTCAATATGATTATTGGGAATCTTAAAAAAATCGTCAGCTAGTAAAATTAATTATTTTTCAATAAAATATTCATTTCAACGGCGTAAAGTATAGAAAAACAAGTCATGGTTGCCTTTAATAAAAAAAAAACTACAGGACTTAAAGCTATAACAACAAATATATACTCCTACAAACATAGGGCCTGGCCCACTATGTCACTCGACATCGATCGCTGGCATAAATACATGCATACCAAAAACAACATTTTAAAATTTGTTTTTGTTTCAAATGTATTTATGCGAGCGAGCGATGTCGAGTGACATAGTGGGCCAGGCAGATAAAGTTAATTTTATAAGTATACCATTCATTAATTTTTGTGACATAAATTTAAAAAAAAAGATTTCATTTAATAAAAGGAACTATTATTATGTAAACACTTCTGTTAAAACGGGCATATCACCTCGTACAGCACTAAACACTTAGACGACAGCAGACTTCACAACATCACGACTACAAATGAAGTTAGTTTCAAATGCTGCCGTCTCATCAGCAACATAATTATGTTAAAGCCAGCAGCAGCACTATGTGTATTTAAACAATGCAAATTTCAGAGGTGCCACATATATATTTTACATGAATAAAATTAAAATTACCGACTGAAAACGTAATAATATCACGTAAAACTGTAAAAACTAAACAATTTATTTGTTTATTTTATTTAGGTGATGTTTATTTCTATTAAATATTTCAAACAAATTTTAGTTTTTATTGCTGTCAATTTATATTTATAGTGGCAGCACTGCATTTACTTTTTGCTGCTTACGAAAATAGAAATTAATCTAAGTTGGCAGCAACAGCAAATGCTGTTGTGAAGTCGTGCTGCTGTGATGTCGTTAAAATAATCGTGTGCATTTAAACACATGTATTTTATTTTTGACAGATTGCTGCTTGCTGTCTGCTGTCGTCTATGTGTTTAAAGCTGAAGTCATAACAACCACAGTTGCAAAGTTTTAGATGTTCTTTAGTATACAACATTTTTTCCGAAAATGGTCCCTAATTCCTCACTTTGGTTATGTTAAGTTCTACGTACTTTGAGGCAAACTCACACATTTGGAGAATACGATAAGACTAATATTTTTGCTATAAACTTAGTCATAGAAGGATGCTTTATTCCAAATATTAAATTTCTTGTCTTTCGAATTGTACGATGAAATAAGAAAACTGTTTTATTATATTAGAAAAGACACTTCCTTCCTTTATAATATTGTAAGGATTTATGGAAGTTAAAGTTTTGAATTCATCTTCAAATTTAGTCTCTTTACAATATGAGCACACGCTTTTACATAGAAATTTGTAAAATTTTTGGCTTATAATTCACATATGATATTCATCTCTAACATATATAATATATGTATGTATACTCTAAAATAATTCTCACATAATATTGCAGTATTACAAAAGTACATATATGTATATTTACGTGCCATAAATATTACTTTCATTTTCGACATAAATTAACTTTAAAAAATGAAGTATGCATGCAGTTGATTGAAAGATATGGCAATAAAACTGTGATCTGCAAAAATCGTCAAAAACAGACCTTGAATCGTCAAAGTGTTGTTTTCAGCACCCAAAATCGTCAAAATGACGATAAATCGTCGAATATGGCAACTATGGTTGCACCGGTTAAAAATTAGCACTTTTTTCTAAATAAAAAGTAAAATGCTTTCTTAAATCTGTAGAAATAAGTAACTCGGTTTTTAAACTTCAAATACAAATCAACAATTCACTTCGTGCCCTCCGCTTAAGACGTTCTGTTTTTAATGATGAATTGGCCTTTAAAAATTTTTACTTTATATCAAATTCAAACCGAACGTTTTATATCAAATAATTATAAAAATTTATAAAAATAATTTCTCTCACTCTTAATTTTTTTTTCTTTGGGAAAGAATCATAATTGAAAACAAAGAATAACTGAAAAAAAGAGAGATTGCGAAATAATTTTTTGTAAATATTTTTCAGGTATTCATCGGTTCTACACAAAAACTGTTTGTTTTTCTGCTGCTCACCTTTTTCTTTATTACAAACGCACTCATTTTTTTGTATTTGTTTTTTAAAGCAAACACCGCCAACAGAGTTGTGTTCGCTGAGTGTTGTGTGTGTGAATGTTGGCTGATAATTCATTCTAATTCTTGTTGCTCTTTTTATCTTATCGGAAATTTATGTTGTTACTGTTATCTTTTGCAGCAGTTGTTGTACTCATCGCAGGCATTCAGATAAGATAGAACAATATTTAATATTGGCCAATATCTTATTTTATTATTTATATATTGTATTATTTTCATTGTTTTTTTCTTCCTAAAAGGCTGACGAAATGCAGGAGATAGAAAAAAATTGAAAAGGAGCTATAAAGTTATTGAGTTCAGTTCATGAGTATCAAAGAGATAATTAGAGAAAACAAAAACTAAATCAATATTTGAAGAATTTGAAGAAAAGTTAAACAATTTTGTTTAATATGATTTCAGTGAAGTGAAAAATGATAATAGAAGGTGTCTGGTAGCAGATTTATATTTCCAAACTTAAATAAAAACAAACGTAATAATTGACACAAAGTTTCGTTAAGAACATTGAACGATAGAATGGAAATGTGCATTTTATTTTTTATAGAGTGTCATGCAGTTATTTTCGGTCGAGTTCCGCGCCACACTATGCAATAAATTTGGTTCAATTGAGCTGATTTTTCAACGAGAAAGCCAGAAGAGATTAGGGATTGTCATTATAAACTCTCTATTTGTGGTTGCTCCATAAAAAAACGGTGGGAGGTAGATCCGTTGACCTCGGTAATCATGAGATGCCGTCAAAGCGACTGAACAGTGTTTGGAAGAAAATTTTTCGTAGCAAATTCATCGAAAATCTAGCTGTGAAACCACTTCCATAAGTGAAAAATACAATAGATGCGCTCGCAGGTTTGGCAAAACGAACTCCTTAAACATGCGTCGATAATTTTCACCGTTTACATTCGTCGCCTGGCCTCGAGAATTTTCGAAAAAAATGATCCAATCCTCTAATTCGTGATTAAGGCGCAGCAAACAGTTACCCTGAGGCAATGTAATGGCTTTTGATGTTTTAATCGAGGGTTGCGGCTTCTTTGAGATCAGTAACGGCAGTTTTGCTTGTTAACGTGGCCTATTAAGTGAAAATGAGCCTCGTTGCTCTAAAAAATGGAATTTACAGTGCGTTAACGCTCCAACATCGTTTTGCAAAAATTTTTGCTTAAATCAATGTCACTTTCTTTCAGTTCTTGAACGATTAGAATTTTAAAAGGATGAAACTTCAGATCAAGATCAATTAACTAGGTGGCATCACTAGCGCAAGTGATAATTTTTTGTTTCTTATAATTGAGGGTGTCAAAAGTTTTTTATGTTTACACAAAGTGTAGTAAAAAAATAATAAGAAAAAAATGCAAAAGAAACACAATAAAAAATGTTCCACAAATATTTTAATTGCTTAAAATGCCTTGAAACCCAATTATGAAAATAATTACATTAATTTTCTTTGCTCATTTCTGAATTTCTTAATTCTTTGTTCATTTTCTTCATATATGTATACTTTATTTTCTTCATTCTCTTTTGATTTGTAAACATGTTTTTGGTGGCCTCCGGGATTTTTACACAAACAAAATATTATATATGTAGTACAACAACTCCTAATGCTGCCACCTAATAATTTAAACATGAGACTGAGCAACTATCAGCTGTTAAATAGGATTTATATAAAGCAGTGCTGCCAACTTAAACTTGTGAACCTATAAATAACACCCAAGAAAACTCATACAACAAAATGCACTATATATGAAGGTTAACATTAATATGTATGCGAATATAAGTGCAAGGCTATCTGCGTATCTCCAGCTACGCTCCTAAAGGAAAGAAAGCTGGGGGAAAAAAAGCTGTTTAATTGGCTCTTGGGTACTCTTTAGGGACTAGTTTGGGTTCTGATATTTCATATGAAATTTTTCAAATTTCACAATTATAAAATACATATACATACATATAAAATATACGAGTTTTTTGGTTGCATAATTGCTTTCGCTGGCTTTTGAGGCTGAAACAGTTCTACTTTTAGTAGTTTTCTGTGCTTGGTATACTTTCATTTGAAAATGTTAGACCACCTGTCTGCACAAAATTATATCATCATTTTTTACGTTCTCTTTTTTAAGCTGTTTTTAAAACCATTAACATTTAACAATATCTATTTTTACCTCACTTAAATCAAAGCCGCTAAAATATGTTCTTAAATGTAATATCAGTTTAAAAGGAAAGTAAAAAAATATTTTTTTGAGCTTTGCTTTTATCTACATACGAATAAACACATAAATAGTTATGCTACTATAGTCGCCGAACAATGAAGGACAATCATGGAAATATGTTTTGGAGACAAAGTGTACATTGGGTGTGAGTTACTGCACAATTTTCGAATGTGGGTTCGCTAGAACCTCTTTTGTAGATTGGGTAAAAAGAAAAAAAAAAAGTGCACGAGCCAAAAAACTAGGATGGTGGTAAATGCCTGCGCATCGAGATCAAAAGGCAAACCAGCAGGAAAACCATAAAAAGCGTCATAACTGTCTCTGAGTTGCTCTTAGAAGGGCAATATGTAAAACTGACCCTCACTAATATTTCTACATTACTACACTTCATGTGAACATATCTACCACCTAACTGTCCTTCTTAAGGAGACTGCCAAACAATATATTAATTTTAAAATTTTCGCCTCAATCACCTTAATTAGCTCCAGACGGTTCCTAAAGGCATCGAATGTATGTTCGACTTTTAATATTTTTCTATATCCAGCATTTTGTTAGAATATACTTAGCTTTTATCTTCAATCATTAGGGGCGTCTCCATATAAATACTTAATTTTCAAAAAGAAAAAAATATATACATTTGTGTACATTTTTAATTGAATATCATAAAATATTATGTAGTTAAATTAACACGTTTTCATTATGCAAGCAATATTGCTTCCTATTTTCCTCGACAACTCAAAGCAAATATATTTTACGGCACAATTTTATCCCTCTTTGAGCAGTGTAATTTATGTAATATTCCTATCACTTTTTGTTCCAAAATATTTAGCATTGTTATGTTAAGACTAAAAAGGGCGAGGTAGTGAAAGAAATACTAAAAGGGTGGTATTTGTAGGAGTTACAAAAAATTAAAAAACTATGGCTCAAGTCCAAATCCGGTTTTCGCCAAGAACTATTTTTATTTTTAATAATAAAAATAATTACCGCGATCACTAACTCTTGATCAAAGAAGACAGAAAAAACTAATCGAATACACTAAGCGGGGGGACAACTAGCTGTTTCATAGTCGCTACACCTACCATCAGCACCCACTTGGATATGAACTCGGTATCATCAATTATATATATATAACATATTTTTGCAATTGTTTTTATATAAACTTTAATTCTATTGAAGGCGAACCACTCCCAGCGGGAAACTTCTAAAGATCTCCATCAGAAAGTCTTTATTGAGGATCTTTAGATCCGAAACTAATTTTTGCTTGCCTTCTGATGAAGGATTTCTAGAAGGCCTACACATACTTTCCTATAGAAAAGGGTACAAAGGTTTTTTTGTGGTACATACTGATTCTTTCCTGCCTTCCCATGAAGGCCTAATAGAAGGTCAACATTCTCCCTGCTATAGAATGGTGTACAAACAAAGAAGTTCTCAGATGAAGCCCGCTAGGAAATCCCTGAATGAGGTCTTCTAAAGAAGGCTTCCAATTAGAAATGCTATGCAGGTATTCCATAAGGCATGCTAAATTACGGCTTCCGTGAAAACTGCTAGAGCAGACCTTCAGTAAGATCTACTGCGAAAGGGAGTGTTGAAGACCTTGGATGCCTCGTTTGTAACAAATAAATGAATGTGTAATCGAGTAGGAAGAATTTTTTTCTGGCAAATCCGGATTTTCAGGACGCCTGCTTACTGCGTTTTACCAGAAGGCTCTAACGCAGCTATGAAATCTCAATTGTCGAAGACTCTACAGGGAGTCGCATGAAGATCGTCGACGAGCTCATTTTTTAATCACGCACGGAAGTAAATATTACAAAAGTTGATTCTTCTATGAAACTCTTAAACAACTCAGCAAAATACTCTTATGTGAATCTTCCAGCTCCTCAATGAATCAGCCGTGTAATCCTTGTATGATTCATTCAAGAAACTGCACAAAACTTATTCAGTATTTTCATACTATATATAATTCGCAGTGACTTACCACCGTAATCACCACCCGCACTTTTTATATTCAAAAGGTTGTTAAACAATAAAGAGAAAACTATTATACGCTGTTAGTTTCTGTTTATCTGTAATATAATTTAAAATTTAAGTATATAAAAACAATAAAATTTTTAATCGTTCAAGATTGTGTGACGAGCATTTCAGAAAATTTGTAAAAAAGAAATAAAGTAGAGGTTTTTGTTATTGTTACTCGTCAGACAATCGTCAGAGGATTCTTTTGTGGATTGTACATTGAACACAATCGTCTAACAAACATTGCATGCTAGCTGTGAATATACACAAATATATATACATACATAACGTAATACATATACATCAAAGCAGCTCATTCTCACTCTGGTTTAAAAGCGAACTTTTGCAGTTTCTTATACAAAAAGAAACATACATACTTATGTATACAAATATTTGCCTTATATTTTTGAAAACTTTGCTTATTATCTTTATATAAATTCTGTACAAAATTTGTCCAACAAGAGTTTGATAAAAAAAACATGTAATATAGCAAGGTAAAAAAGAAATTGTTTGGAGTTTAAAAAACAGCTGTTACAATTCCAATTCTAATGACGTATCACATTCTATTTTTTGAGTTTGAAAACACAAACAAATTTAACTATATTATTGGAACCCGTTTTGTTTTAATATTTTACTTTTGATGCTATTTTAATTATCAAGCAACATAAGCAGAATTTAAAAATATGATAACCTGTTTTTAAAGCAGTCGATTTGGAACAGTTAACAACAAAACTGTTTACACTGACCGCCTTATAGCATCTTTAAGATGCTATAAGGCGGAAATATCTTTTGTATTATAGTGCAAATTAAATTAATTTATTGCTGTTTTGTTGAACTTTATAGTTGTTAAGCTAGATGTTTGGTTTTTGTATATTTGCCCATCGGGTTTGAGTTCAAGTTTTTCCTTTCTTAAGATTTCTTAAGAAGGATTTATACTCTTAAGGAAACGGGGATTTTTGATATATTTCATCCACGTATGCTCTCTCTCTCTTTCTCTGTCTATAATTACGCTGATATTTTTATATATTGGTAGGTTAAGTTAAAGATATACGGCCATATTATTTGTTTGTTTACAACAAATACTATATTTGACATATGTATTTCTATACAAGGTTTTTCAAATAAGCCTTTAATATATACAACATATTTTATATGAACTCCTAATCATTTTAAATTTCTAGCCATGTGATTAGTTTTGCTTTCTACTGTATTTATATCAACAAAAAAGCTTTTATAAAAGGTAAAATTTGACGGGTTTTATTCACGCGCCCGGGGGTAAATAACACGCACTACGCACAACACAAGGTATATACATACGTATGTATGTATATATGTTCGTGGACTTAAACATCCTCTCACAAAACCCACCTTTAAAGAGGGTTTCTTTCACTCATAACTTTAACCTTATGAGCAATGAATAAGCGTACACATATATAATAATTCATGAGAATTAAAATGAGCTTTTTGAGTTAGATTATTTAGCAAATTCTTCTGTTTAGATGGGAAAATACCAAAATACCGGCTTTTATTAGAACCATGTTATTTCTCTCTATCTTTTAAGGGTGTTTGAATTAGGGTGACCAGTTGGAGAGATTTCAAATCTAATACAACAAACTGTGTGTGAGCTGTTATTGTTTCAAAGGCCACAATATAATTTTATTTACCTAATTTTTCAGGGCTTTGTCATATAAAAACATATTCTTAATTCAAAACCTATTCTACCAGGTTTTGTTTTCGTGATAAGTAAAGGAAAAAATATCAAAAGAAAATTTTAAATATATATCGATATATCGCTCGAAACATACTCATCTCAAAGTGTTATTAATATGTTCCAAATTAAACACATATTACATTCTATACGCATATTTCCATATATATGTATGTACATGTGAATAAAGGGCCTTGTTCATAAAAAATAAATTTTGTGAACATTTTATAATAAATATAGTTTAAAGAACTAAAAATCACGCTTCGATATCAAACTAATTATCAATATATTCAGACAATTATCCGTATAACTAGTTCCAAGTTTTTTTTGTGGAATTCCAGTGGCATCAGGATCACTTTTGCCTTATAAATATGTTCCCAGTTAAGTTTCCTTCTTTTATCCAAGGGTGTTAAATTTACAGCAGATGCAACTTTTTTTGAAAGATACGTAAATTTATTTTGAACTTCTCCACATTGACCGTCTTAAACAGTAGTGTCAAAAAAAGAAAAAAAAAGATGTTTTTTGAAAATTGTGTAGCTTACATTTTTAAATGTTTTTAACGCTGGAGCAAGAAACAGATGAGTTTCAACAAATTGATCAAAATGGCTTTATTCATAAACAAATATTGTATGTTTATTAAACTGTTATTTAACAAATTTCTATGGCAAATTTGTCAAATAAGTGTTTAATAAACATACAATATTTTTTATGAATACGACAGTGTTTTGTTTCAGAAATTAAAAAAAAAAAATGTGACTATGTTTCAAACCACACAGAGAACGGTCAGTATGCCAATGTATAAGCGCGATTGTCATTGAGGGTATTGCGTGATGATCAATGTTTTAAACCAACTAAAATCTTCTTTTCCTTATACTAAAAAATATATGTTAGCAGTTGGGAATATCGAAAATGATACTTTATTGTGTGAGTATTTCATATAAGGCTCTATTCCGCACACTTTGTAGTATAACAATGTATTCAGTCAATTCAAACACCTGAGTTTTATTCACTATATTAGCTACAAATATTGATACCAATCAAAAAATTATAAATTGTTTGTTTTCTATGTTTCCCAGCTGTTTATATGTCGACATTTCATAGGAGCTACTCTAATCATCAGTAGACTAGGAAAATTTTTTTCAAAGATAGTCTCAAACATTCAACTTTATATCCCAGCAATCTAAATAAACTATGTATTGAGAATTTTAAAAAATGTTTTAGTAATACCTGTTAAAACATAACACCAAGCATTTTCTTTTGTACAGATCATTTGGTCATTTTATAAGTCCGATTTTTCTGACGATTTGTCAAAACTAAAATGACGATATTTTCAAAAATTAGCGGGATATTGACGATTTCTTTCACAT
Source organism: Thecocarcelia acutangulata (assembly GCA_914767995.1). NCBI lineage: Eukaryota > Metazoa > Arthropoda > Insecta > Diptera > Tachinidae > Thecocarcelia > Thecocarcelia acutangulata. Next base: position 90,063,039 of record OU612098.1, on the reverse strand, counting down.
TTTTTCTGGCAGTCCTGGATACACTATTAAACGAAAAGTGGTCAGTCTCACTGAGATGATTCGTTCAATTTAAAACAGCTCTGTCTAGCAGCTGCTTGCGGCTTTTTTCAAAAGTCGCTTTTAATATCTCTGAGTACTTTGTGCTCTAGAATTGTATTCAATATTGGTCCCAGTTTACATACATCAGGTTTTTTTTAATCAATTCTGCTTCAATTTCCTTTTGAACTTGCATTTACGTTCACACACAAAAGCTTTGTGTCGTCAATTTTTTTGCTTTCAAGTTTTCATACTTTTTGACACTTTATTTTAAACTCGACGGTACCGCCTTTTCCATTCTCTTCTCCCCGTTCTCCAAACAAACTCAAAACTTGATGAATCAAACTTGATGTGTGTAACTGGCACTTAATTTAGGCTATAGCTTAATAACAGCTGGTCACCTTGCAGCAATACGTGATCATTGTTTATTTTGCACGTTTCTTTTTAATGTGCTGGATTTTTCAATTGTATCTGTAGTATTATGGCTGGCGATTTATTTCATTGTCTTTTTGGTTGTAGATCTGAAGAGGTAAAATCAACGATTACGAAGAGTATTCGTGTAGCGGTTTATATGGCGGGATTTATTGTTGTACTAAACGCGTTATAACTGTATATTTAAAAATTGGAGGGTAAAGCAAAGAGTGCCTTGTTGTATAGAGATGTATGTGCACGTGTAACATCTTGTAAAGAGGCAAAAATTGGAGTTTTTAAAGCTTTCCCTCGTTAGTGGAGTAAATATATGAAATTAAAATGATAATTCTTTATCACTTGTGAGAGTTTTTATTTGAAATGAGACATAACGTCATGAGTGTTACTGCACGAACAATTAAAAAGAGAGCGAAGTTTAGTAACTAAATGAGTGAGTGAGTGGTTTTTGTTTTTTTTTATTTAGTTTAGTGCTTAGTATTGTGCTGTTGTTGTTGTTTTGAGTAGAAAATGTACAATATTATTGTGTTGTTGTGTTTAATGCAAATGTTTCAAGTTGTTTTTTGTGCTTAACACTTTTGGCGTTTATTTAACGAAAAGCTCTGCCATTGAGCGGTTGTTGATTTCGGTGCTGTCTGTGACCATACTCTGTCTAACTCTGATATTTTTAAGCTTCGAAGCGAATCGTACGATCATTGGATAATTGTGTGTGTCTTATAATAATGTTGTTGCTATAGTTTACTTGAAGTGTTTGCTGTCTAGAATATAGCGGTGTGTGTTTATTAATGTGCCAAAACTAATTTTTTTTTTTTTGCAAGCTGTTAACAGAACGCGTATTTGTGTGCGTAGCAGTTATTTTAAAACGGTTTATTGGAAAAATTATTAAAGAATAAAAAAAATTAATAATAAAAAAATTTATTCTAGACTTGAAAACCTTAATTAAATAAAAATACATTTCGTTTGCAATTCCAATAGTTTTCAAACATTTTTATTCAAAACCCACAACAGTAAAAGGCATTCAAAATACAGTGCAAAGCAAAAGTAAAAGCAAATAATTTGTGATTTTGTGTTTTTAAATTTTTCTTTTATTAAATTTTATTTTCTGTTTTAGTTTGACAAGCTTATTCGTTTTAAACTATGTAGATATTTTTTTCTCGACACTTTTTTTTTTTATTTTAATTTAATTTCTTATTTGCTGTGCAAATAAATTGTTTTTTTGTGTCTTTATTGTCTTTTTATTTTTTCAATATTTATTATATCTAGTTGACGTTTTCGTTCGGTAGCGCGGTCTGTGTTTGCTTGGCAATTGATATCTGCGGCAAACATTTTTGTATTCTTTCATAAAGATATATTTTTTAGTCTTTTGCCTCAATTTCAACGACCAAAGTCGTTGTCACCTTTTGTTTAAAAACGCTGCTATAAAAGAAAAAATATTTTTATCAAGTTTTCTTTTCCAAAATTTGTATTAAAAAGTATAAAACAAAACCACATTGTGTTTCTTAATACCTACATACATATATACATTTTTTGTTTTTTGGAGAAGTGTTTTATGTGTGTTAAAGTGCTGCAATAAAAGGACTATAAAAGTCATATGTACAGTGTTTATGCAACAAAAAACAGAAAAAGAAATTATTATACTTTCGTTGAAATGAAACTTCAGAAAAGTGAAATTATGTCGAAATAAATATTTTTAATGAGTTGCAATTTTTTTTTTACGATTTTCTTTTTACAGAAAACAATTAAACAAATTGTGTTAATAATAAAAGTAATTATAAAAAAAATAACCTTTTAACAACAATCTGAACCACAATAATTAAAATTATATAAAAGGATTAAAACTTGATTGCTGATAACGAATGTAAGTTAATACTAAGTAATTTTAAAATATATAGTATATGTGCATATATGTATTTATAAAAATTTTTTAAATATTTGTTTTTGTAAAACTAAATTTAAGTTTAAAAATTATATAAATATTATTATACTCCATATCGTTGGTTTGATGTAGAAAGGTTGTAAAATGCACTTTTTTCGAATTTGAATTTTTTTGTTGAGCTTTCATTTTAATCTTATCACACAATTTTAATAAAATAGTTTCACAAGCAATGGATTTACAAGCAATTGTACAATAAAAGTTACATATAGAAAAACACTAATAGGTTGTGATGAATATACTCAATTGTTTATTCGAGTATACGCATTCAAAACACTTGAAATGTTGAGTACAAAGTAAAACGTAAGAAAACAGAAAGGAGAGTGAATTACGTCTCAGCGGCGAACACTGCCTACCACATTATGCTAGGAACACAACTGCAACGAACGACGAATATTTGGTCGGGAATATTCGCCGTCAAAAAGAAAACACATTGATGTATATGAAAATGCACACAATCATGGTGTTGGTCGAAATTCGTTATACTCAGCGAAAGTTGAAATAGATTCATTTCTAATTGTTTCGTCAGCGAACGACGAATAAAGCAGTATCAGGTGACCAGGTTTCTTACATAAAAAAAGTATTTTTCATGAGATAATACTTTTTATAATTTATATTAATCCAAGTAGTAAAATATGTATGAAGATGTTCTCAAAATATAAAGTACCTTAGATAATTTGTTCAAAAATACATCTTTCGGATGGGATTTATATAGGTTTACTTTTAATATGATCACCTTTGTATTAATATTCATTATTTTTTTCTTTGCACGGAATGTAAAAAATATTCATTGATATTGTGCTTCACAAGACGAATTTATACAACGAATATTTGCCGGCGAATTCGTCACGATGGGCGAAGTTCGTCGTTCGTCGTAGTTGTGTTCCTAGCATTACTCCTCTTCAAAGATGTGAGCAACACTTTGTAATCAATGAATGCTAACATACAATGTGTATGACAGTAGTATATGGAGTTCCCAAAAATGAACTACGTTTATCTTTTATATCACATCTATCTTTGTCAAATCACGTGGCAAAAACTTTAGTTAACAAAATCACTGGTAAAGGTAAGAGTGCCAAGAAAGCATTATAAAAACGGTACAAGAAAGATTTAAAACGCAGTGGTTTTAAACCACGAACGGTTTTAAAATCACGCAGGTGATTTCTTGGTGTTTTTAAAATCACAAGATTTTAACATTTTCTTAGTGCTTCTCTAATGCCGAAAACACGGGAAAATCTCCGTAAATCTGGTAAGTGCCCATTTCCAATATACAAGAAAATAAGATTGCAATTTTTCATATTTTTCTTTGAACTTTCTTTGCCGTTTACACTGTACAAGTCTTATTTCTTAAACTGAACTGATTTTAGCTTGAATAGTATACATACGAATATGAAAGCAAAACGAATTGCAAGTACATGCAAGTGTGTACTCGTTTACTGGATGAGGTAAAATACCTCACCCCGTTCTCCAAAAGTTAATCAGTTCAGCAATAAGACTTGCATAGTGGAGACTGGGAGTTACCAGACATGTATTTTCATGAAAAATAAAACAGCTGACTGCTAAAACTACCAAAAAACAAAATTTAAATCACAAAGATTGCCAAATAAAAGTACTTTTTCTGTAGAAAAAAGCGATGCCTTCAATAATTTGTGAACTTTAATATATATGTTTGGACCTAAAACTGTTAGGGTTTAATATTTCGAATTCCTATAAGTATTTTGACTTACATCGGATGGAATATAATAATATTTATTCCGTTCTACGCCCTTATTTGTTAATAATTTCTTGTATATTATATAATATTTACCCGTATAAATTTTTTTAATTTCGTTTTAAAAACCAATAAACTCGCTAAAAAAAATATAAGGATGCCCTTCTTGATCTTGTTAGAAAGTGGCCTCTGCACGGCAAAACAAATTTTTTTTTGTTTTTAATTAATTATTTTTCAGAACTTGAAATATTGCTTTCTCGGCAGAGTTTTACACAAATATACCAAATGACAACGTTCATTCAATGCAGAGTAATTAACGCCTTCTAAATGATTAAAATTCTATACAGATTTTTGAAGATATGCTAAAAGCAAGCGTAAAAAAACCAGCTGAGAAGGAAAAATACGGCTTTTAGGGTATTGAAAAGCACTAAAACCAGCGCGAAAGGCGCTAAATTGACAACCGTGCGTAAACATATACATATTTCCTCATTTCGAATTTAACTTATAAAATATATAGTACAAATGTGTAGCTTGTCTTTCCCTTGTGCATTAGTTTTCTATCTTTGAAGTCAAAGGAACGTGAGTTCTTCAAGTGTAGAAAAAAGTAGGTCGAAATTTCCGGCAAACCTCACCAAGGGCTAAGGCGGAACAGGAATCAGCACGTCCCAAGGAGGTTCTTGCAGATCATCCTGCTGCCAAACATGTTTGAGGCACTTGCATCTTGATTGAAATGTCTCTGACAATTGGAGTACGTTGATTTTCGCCAATTATAGTCCCCTAGGTGCTATTGTCTTCCAACAGCCAGCCACCTGTAATGTAAGGAATCAAAAGTGGTGGAAGGTCAGGACACTTAGTTAAGGGCTGTTGTTTTTTTATAAACATGGAGCCACCAAATCCCATAGATTTAATTGCCTTCCTCTGACTAACGATGGAGTTGCCTACTGGACGAATTAGAAGCCTGGGACTGTTCAGCAAGGCGGTGCTGATAAGCCCTCAGCTACTTCATCTTGTGGAATTGGTTCACCGTCAGGATTAGGCCGTAATGGCAGGTGCTGATGAAAGTCAGCTTTTATTTTACTTTGATTTTGATTAGATGACTTTTCAACATATCGCTCCTTTATTGCAACATAGCCATATCTCAAAAAATTAGCTTTTCGAGTTAACAATGCAGAGTTGTTACCAGTACTACATTTTATATTCTGCCAAAAATTTATGCAAATTACTTTCAAACTGTTTCCTTTAGGAGATATTTACTAAAAATTTTTCATAAGACTTGTATGGAAACCAAAATTTTCAAATATGTTTTTCTCGAAACAAGCTTTTTTTTAGTTATGACTATGTTGCAATAAAGGAGCATAAATTTTAAGACCTCTTCTTATTCTTTCTCAACTACATGAAAAACAAATCTGTTGTTTGTTTGATTGGCAATAATTGGGCTAGAATGTGGTCTTTAAGCCCATTCATTACATTTGTCTTGCCATTCTTTTTAGTTACATATTGATTTTCAAATGCCAGATTTGTTTTTTTTAACCTTGAATTAAATTTTTCACACTATATGTGCTCGTAACTTACAAACACCTAAAAAAAACTGCAGCAAACTATAAAATAATTTTCCATTCGAACAGTCGTACATCAGCACGCTAATTATTGCAGCTCTTGCAATGAAAATAATTGTATTTTTTATATTTCGTTTTAATTACTTCATTAATTTTTTTTACACAAACACTCATAACTTTAATGCAATATTCGAAATTGTGTAAAATTTTACACTCATGCAGACACAACGCCACTTAAAAAATTCAAATTTGTAAATCACAGCAACTTGAAAGAAAAATTTTTTATCAAAAGGAAACAGAAAAAGAAAAATAAACAAAACTGAATTATTAAGAGAACATCAGCAAAAGATTAAACAACATAAAAATAATAATAAAAACATACCGCAATTATGTGGTAACTACAAAAACAGCTGCAAAAGAATTAACCTGTACAATTCAATATAAACATAAACTAGAGGTAAAATGGAAAACAAAATGGGCCCTACTGACAGCCTTTTTATTTTTTCAAACAAATGGGCACTGAGTTGCCATTGAAAACTCAAACTTGACTTTTTCTTAAAATGCTGTCAGCTGAATAAAGGGGTTCAGATCTACTCCCTCTTTTGCTCATTAAGCAGTTTTTTCATCCCCGCGCGCATGCGCAGCATTGTTTAATAACGAAATTCGCTCATTCAATTAATAAATTGTTTGAATGCGGACTTGTAAAAGATTTTCGGGGATTCAAATAAAACTTTTGTAGAAAGAACTATTGAACGAAAACAATTTTCTTTTCTCAAAAACAACAAAATATGATATTTACGGGCATTTTTTGGTTATTATATACAACATATGTTATATACTAAATGGGCTATATACTACATGGGCTAGATATATAGCGAAAGTATGTTAATCTTTTTTTAATATATACCTCGTAATATCGCATATCAAAGTCTTCAAATTGAAAAATAACACATCCATTTATTTCTTTTAAATTCTTTCTTTTTAAAAATACAGAATAAATGTGAAATGGGTGTGTCTGCATAACCCAGCAAACCCATAACATTTGAACATAATATTGCCTTCAAATATTTTGTAAATAATTTGTAGTCAAAACTTTTTAAATCAAGGAGCTTTTGAATTTGGATAAAAATCATACGATACTACTACAAGGGCTGAAAATTCCCGGACCTAACACGTAGATGGCGCTAGTTTTATTGCAGCCACCGTTTTTCAGTTAATACTAACCTTCACAGCTGTTAAAATTTCTTGTTATTCTTTTCATTAGTGTGCGAGTTAGTGTGCTAAGAGTGACGCTACTTTAGTTACATTCAAAACAATGGATCAAAACAAATTCGTGGTTTAATTTTACACTGCTTTTTGAACTGTTTCTTGGTGGGGAAAAATACCGTTCAAGCGAAGCTAGAAAGTGTCATGGGGACTCCGATCCATGAGAACCAGCAATAAAACGTTGGTTTGCTGACTTCAAACGTGGTCGTAGAGACACCGATTATGCAGAACGCAGTGGACATCCAAATAAGGTGGTAACACCAGAAAAAAAAGTACAAAAAAGCGTTTTGAGTGATCGAAAAGTGAAGTTGCGTGAGTTAGCTGACATCGTAAAGATATCAAAAAAAACGTGTTGGGTCTGTTCAAAGTGGGTGCCGCGTTTGCCCACTGTTAACCAAAAACCAGGGGCCAAATCACCGCATACGATATCGAGCAAAATTATCGAAATTTTTCATATTGGTATCACGGCATACGATATCGAATAAACTGTATTGCAATAATATAAAAAAGTTAAAGGATTTATTTTTTGTATTCCTACTTTTAGGGAACGTATGGTCTTCAATCTATTGCATTTTGTTTAAATTACGATCCAATATGCATCGGTTGCCATAATTTAGATGTATTGTAATGTTATTCGATACGATAGTTAATTCGATATCGTATGCGGTGATTAGACCCCAGAACGTGTTGATGATTCTGAGCAGTGTTTGGCCATGTTTAAACGTACCATACCGGAATTTTTGCGTCGATATGTGACAATGGATGAAGCAAGGATCCATCACTTCACTCCGGAATCAAAACAATCGTCATCTGAGTGGACAGCAACTGGTAAACCTCGTCTAAAGCGGTCTAAAGCACAACAATCGGCTGGGAAGGTTATGGCCACGGTATTTTGGGATGTGTGTGGAGTAATAGTCATCGACTATGTTGAGAAAGGAAATACCATTAACAGTGAATATTATATAGCGTTGTTGAAGCGTTTGAATTTCGAAATTGCAAAGAAACGCCCGCATATGACAAAGAAAAGAATTTTAGTTCATCAAGCCAACGCACCGTGTCACAAGTCAATCGAAACAATGGCATAACTACATGAATTGAGCTTCGAAGTGCTCTCACACCCACCGTATGCGCCAGATTTGGCTCCCAGCGACTACTGGCTGTTCACATACCTGAAAAAATGCTCGCCGGTAAGAAATTCTGCATGAATGAAGAGGCTATCGCTGAAACTGAGGCCTATTTTGAGGCAAAAGATAAATCGTTGTACAAAAGTCATATTGAAATGTTATAGCGGCGCTGGAATGACTGCGTTGCTCTTGATGGAGATTACGTTGATGTATAAAGCTAATTTTGAAGCAAAACAAAAAAACTGTGTTTTCTTTGTTAGGCCCGGGACTTTTCAGTCCATGTGTTGCATAAAAACTATTTTTTCAGACAAAAAGTTATCTGATATTTTTTTTACTATAACTTTTACCCATGCCATAGACCAAACATGCCCAAGCCTATGCGCTTGATACTCAATTGTTTTTGTAAATGCGCTTAGCTATGCTCTTTAACATAATACACAAACAACTTCGTCTTTTATATTTTTTTTTTCGTTTTTCACCGCACGCACAAAAAAGCAAAGCAACAGCACTTTCGCATGCTTTGTTGGTAAGCAATGATGACAGCGATTATCAGTGTGAATTTTGTTTTTGTAAATTGTTTTGCTTTTTACAACAAAAAATATTAAATAAAAGTAGTTTTTCGTTAAATATATTGGTGTTTACTCTTCCATATAGAACTTTTGGGCTCACTGCCATAGACTATGCGGCCGTCGCTGCAACACGTTGGCTTGCCGAGTTATGTGTTTTGCGCACAAACTGTGCGACATTAATTCACATTTTCATTCCTTAAAAAACTCTGTTGAGTAACTATGACCGCAGTTGCAACAATTGCATTTAAAAATGATAGCAAATCAAAATAAGGTTGTACAACATGCTTCTAAATTTTACAACTGCCCAAAAAATCAAAACTTTTTAATCTTTCGTACAACCGAGACACAACTTCATACGACTATCCCACACACTTTACAATCTAATAACCAATACGGTCATGTTGTACAACTAGTCGCATAATCTGTGGCTTACTTTAAATTTTCGGTTTTTGAAGAATCAAATAAACGGTATGAAGTATCCAATGAGCATTTGTTGTTGCCTGTATGAGCAATGAATCCACCTGAATAATACTCAGATTTTAATATAGGAGTATGACAAAGCGTTTTCCACACGCTTTGCTGCAAATTGCCAGACATATTTCCCTTAATTTTATCCTAAGAGTCTTTTCATATTTTCAAAAAAGATGTTTATCTAAAAAAATATTTATTTGAGAACAAATCTAAAAAAAAAGAGAATATTTTAAACCACTTTTAACCAAATTGGCTTCCCACTAATTCACTGCTAACTTTTTAGCAATCTGCTAAATGTGTAACACTAAACAGATAAATAAACTTGTATCGCCAATCAAATCAATGGCAACAACCTCCTGCTCCAAAGACTAAATCAATCAAAATGCTTAAGAATATTTATTGTTTTTAAAAACGCGTAGACCTAAAAGTGCGAAAGTCGTGATTGAAAATTTCATTGCTAAAAAAATTTACATATCAATAGATCTTTATAGTTTTAATGAATGATTTAAGTAAATTTATGTAAATTTATTTACTTTTAATTCATGTGCAATAAAAGCACGCGAAACCAAAAAGTTAAATATTCACAACTATTTGTTGCTATGAAAACTTGTTTTCTAACTTTACTTAATTAATAAATTGTATATAATTAAGAGTTAAAAGTTTTTGAATAAACTTTGACGTCATAACTGTGTAAAAAATAAAGAAAAATAATCAATGAGAATATACTTACGAGTATGACGAAAGTGCCATGAACTTTGAATAAAATAATTGTCTGTATAATATCTGGATATATAATTACATATTTGAGCTTTTTGTGCTGTTTGCAGAACAAGGACGAACGACTCGTTTAGAAAATTTGTATGATAATTACTTTTTGTTTATTTATGCCTCTGGAATGTTAGCCTGACAGGCTAACATTATCCTAATTAAAAACTATATCATACAAATATTCCAGTAAGAAGTTAAAATGACAGAGAAAAATCAACATTTACAACGGGAACATGCCCAAGAAATACGAGTATGGCTTACAGAGCCCGCATGCCTTATATCAAAGAACCTGTGCTCGCATATTAACTCTAAGAGAACGTGGGAGCTATTAAAATTGCCCAGATCTCACCTGAGAGTGACTGTAGCAGTCATCACTGGACATTGCCCCTTTGGTAAACGTGACACTGGGCCTACCTTATAACGACTTCTGCCGAAATTGGCAAGATGAGGAGGAGACTATCCTCCATCTTCTCGGTATATGCCCGGCATTGGAGTATGATCGTCTAAAATACCTAGGCGAGCGGAGCTTTAACAGCCTCGGTCTGGCCTCGGTCAAACTGACCGCGCTAGCCTGATTCATAAGAAGCAGTGGATGGCTTGTACAGCAGAATGTAACACTACACTAATACGCTCCCACCTTTTCATTGCATTCCATCCCCGCCCATCCATCTCCTCCACTTGCACTATATTCCTCTAACTTCTATTCTTCACTTCACTTCACTATCCCGCTTTTTAGACACTCGCAAAGGGAACGATGTCAGGATCCCAGTGATCTGGAAAACCTAGGCTATTTCGGGGTATCCAGCGGCCTGCCCACCTAACCTAACCTATAGTGTTCAAAACAAGCAAAATCGGTTGCCAGTTTACACACATCAAAATCATCACATTAAACTGCCAGCTGTCGCATTGTTTTTTAATGCTGGCAACACTTATAAACATAAATGGCTACAAATCAGAGGTCTGCAAAAGGTGCCTTTTTTAATGATCTAAGCACACCGGCCTTAAATCGAGTTGCGGTGTAATTGGCCACCGCATATTGTTTGCACAAGCATGTTTTCTACTAGATTATATAACATACAGTCAAGTTTGTATGCGGCGGCTGCTTGATTTGGTTTCTCAATTATTTTTTCCACATTCGTTAATCGAACTCGTACTTCTTTTTAACAACGAAGATAGTATTTGTATGTAAGAACTTGCAGTCGCACATTTACCTTACCCATGGAAGTGTGTGTGTAAGTTTTATGCATTTACTCGCTCACACTCGGTAAACGTAATCGTACTAAGTGCGACGTTGCCAGAAGGTTTTTAAAACATCATGTCTTGGCGATCGTGTTTTGAAGAAAATACATACACAAATATTTTTATTTGAACATATTTAGTACAAAACCGGTAAAAATAATAACTTTTACTTAAAAAAATTATTTTTCTTATGAAGCACATTTTCACCAAATTTCTTTTATTTTATGTTCCTTTATTAATAATAATTTTTTTTCTTAATTTTAATCCATAACCGCAATAAATGCAAAGTTACACATACATATAACCAATTGTGGAAAAATGTTGTTTGAATTGGATTTTCGTTTCAAAACAATCTTAAAATCATCATTCAGTATGCTACTTTCAAAATCGTCAACATGGTTGTAAATTATTACAACTGACAGCAGCGATTTCGGTTAGTGTTGAAGAATTTATCGAGAGTGTTGTTTTTATAAGTTAATTTTATAACGACGTCATGTATGTAGTATTAAGAGACCGATTAGAGACGAAAATAGAAAATACTTAAAATATTTCTCTTACCAAGTGCTAGACAGGGCTGGGCAAGTATTTAAAATACTTGTATTTGAAATACATTTTTATGAGACCGAAATACAAAAAGGTATTTATTGTATTTGTATTTTTTTTGGTTGTATTTTGTATTTGAAATACACAATGCAATGCAAATGTATCACTTATTATAATCTCTCTCTCATATTAAACACACATATGTATCACTTATTATAATCTCTCTCTCTCTCTCTCTCTCTCTCTCTCTTTCATATTAAACACACATGTATCTTATGTTTCATGGACTGTTCATCACAAATAATTACATTTACGTCCTGGATACTTTTTATTGTGTAAGGACCATCATATACATTTTTGTATTTTTCATAGGGTTCCTTTTTTAAAAATACTTTGTCATTCACTTGAAAATTACCTGGTTTTGACGTTTTATCATATAATGTTTTGTTTCTCAATTTTTGTTTTTTAACAGCTTCTTTATTACTATATGAGACTTTTGCAAACGAAATCTAGCTTTTTTGATATAATATTCTACATTACAAATTGGATCAATTTTATTCAGATTTAAATCGTTTAGCATAATTGCATTTTTCCCAAACACAAGTTCATACGGTGTATATTTGTTTTCAAAAACTGAGCTTGTAGTAGTGTTGTGAAAAAATTAGAAATACTTTAGTAGTTAAAAGTATCTTGTATTTTGTATTTGAAATACATAATGTGAGTATTTTGCCCAGCCCTGGTGGTAGTAACATCAACACTCTTATTTGTGCTTGTTTCTTTTACTCTTAAAAAAATACACAAGATACGAAAGTGATTGGATACTTTTTTGATGTATCAAGATATCGCCGCATCAGTTTTTAATAGTTTTTAAAGTACTTGGATATGAAAATGATTGGGTAAACAACCGGTGTACTTAGGGTTGCGGTGCACCGGTACATATCTCTGCTATAAATGCAAATCTGGCGTTGATTTTGTGACACCTTTTATAAAAGCTGACATATTTCAGAAGTCTTCTTTGTATTACGCTGTGTATAATAAAACACGCAAAAGAACAATTGGGCTTCCAAATTCACATTTTCCCATGATAAAAGGGAACACTATTGAGGCCTGTTTGTTGACGGCTGTCCGTAGCGTAATTGACATAAAAATATTTTGTGGGAAATTATTCTAATTTTTAGTTTCTTTATAAGTGTTAATAAATAATATGTCTCTTTTTGGTTGCATATTGGGACACATATTTGATTTTCAACTGATTTTGAAAACAAAACAATAAACAAGCGCTGCTCTCTGGCCCCCTGCCATCACTGATACACCCATTTTTGTCTCTCCCTCCTACCTGCGTTATTTCACAGCTGATACCAATAAATATTTAAATAGAATTTATTATATCTGTGGTATTTAGTTTATGCAACCTGAAAAAGGCAGCACTCAAACACACAAAAACACTTTCATCACTCTCAGACCGAAAAGTATCCCGTGGGGTTTTCCAGCAAAATATTTGTATAGTGATTTATATTTTTAAAAACAAAAGTATACAAAATTAAAAAAAAAAAAACGTAAGTTTATAATTGTACTAAATTAACCAACAATTGCAATCTAAAACAAATCAACCAACGGCATATTTATGAACTTAAACTAAAAAAAATAAATAAAATAAAAAACAAAAAATATTTGTGGCCAGAAAACAAAAAATTCGTTCAATGGGAAAACTGAATGCAAGAAGCAACAAAATTTAACGTTTTCCTGCTGTTATTTTGAAAACAAATCATGAAAAGCACGCGAACCACCAACAAACAAATTGTTTAAACAATTTCCTCTTCATTTTTAGTTTTCATTTTCACTTAAAATGAAATTGAAAAATCACAAAAAAAAAATAAATAAAACAGAAATAATAATAAAAATCGAACGATCATCTTGAACTTGATGCGGAAAAACGATGAAAAGGAAGAAAGATCTATTTTGTTGAGAATTTTCTACATCTGGCTATTTGTTATTATTTTTTTTTTATTATTATTGAACATAAAAGAGAATTTAGAGAAAAAATAGACCGCAACAGCGACAAGGTCGTCTTAACAAAAACAAGAACAAGTGATCGAAAGTGGTGAAAAATATGTTTCACAAAATAATCACCATTTGTATTGTTTATGGAGAATTTCTTAACTCATAACTTTTCAGAAATTTTAGCTAACCAGGAAATAAAAAACGAGGCCAGTTAGCCAATGCTGAGATCGTTTTATTTCTCATCATAGTCTTTTTTAATATTATGCATCAATTCAGGAGGGGGTTTTTTAATTTTCCTATTTCCTTAATTTAAAAAAACCGAATTTTTTAAATTAGGTGCACACATACATATACAACATTAAGGGTGAATTAGTGCACGATTTTTGGACTTGGATTCGTTAGAATCTCTGATTTTGTGAGGTTTAGTAAAAAAAAAAAAATTGCATAAGCCAAAAAATTACCACGGTGCCAAAAAATTACCACGGTGAAAAACTACAGAAAGCTTCACAACTATCTCTGAGTCGCGGTTGCTAAAATGTAAAACCGACCCCCACTAATATTTCTGCCTCTACATTTCTTATGAAATTCCAACTGCTCTTCTTGAGAGTATCCCATACAAAATGTAAGTTTTTAACATTTTACAGTCAACCGCCATAAATAGTCCCGGAGGGTTTCTAAAAGTGCAGAATGTACGACCGACTTCCAATATTTTTGTAAATTCTATATTTTTACAGAGCATACTTAATTTACATGTACTGAAAAGAAAATTTAATCCATCCGTACTTAAATCAATCTCAAGTGGTGTGAAAAGTACGATAAGTCTGGATTTTCATGATTCAAGTACGGATTATCCAAGCGCTAAATACATATTTGTGAATAAAGTCGGTTCTGGGCAATGGAAACCCCTCAAATTATTTATCACTCACCTTTGCAATTAGATCAGAAGGAATCATTGGACATAACTTCCTTGAAAATTAAAACGTAGTAACGGTAACTGTGAATGGGGAGTGATGTCGTGATATGATTGAAAACTTTTTAACGCCACAACTGTTTTGCTTTGGGTTTGATTAACATGTGGCTTCAACAAGACGGTGCCACATCGCTTACAGGTAGCATTACAATGGAATTACTGCGAGGCCTCTTTCCACAACAAGTTATTTCAAGAAATGGTGGCCTTCACGGTCGCCTGCTTTGACTGGTCCTCCTTTTTTGTGGGGAGATCTTGAAGTTATGTACCGTTTGCGCGAAGTAATTCGTCAGAAACGCAAAACAAACATGGATTTTGCACCACGATAACGCACCAGCTCACACATCTATGCTTGTGCGTCAGTGTTTACCTAAAAATAAAACCGTAGCATGCCTCAACCACCGTATTCACCACACTTGGCCCCGGCTGCCATTTTCCTCTTCCCAAAACTGAAGACACCGATAACAGAAAAGCGTTTTGCTACGATTGAGGAGATAAAAGAAACCTCGAAGTAGGAGCTGTTAGCGATACCAAAAAGCACGTTTTAGAAATGTTTCGAGGATTGGAAAAAATGCTGGCAGAAGTTTATTATATCTGAGGGGTATTACTTTAAAGGGAACAAGATACGAGTAGTTATTGATGAATAAATAAATACTTTTTGAAAAATGTAAAATAACGGCTATTTTTTGATCAGCCCTCGTATCTATTTTTTTTTTATCTTTGAGCAGTATTCAGGGGATGACCCCTACATATGCAGTGCATCGTACCAGAACTAGGAATATAGGTTGTGAGGAGGGGGAAAGAGGGAGTACGATTTGTGAACATTTGACTTGAACTTTCCAATGTCATAATAGACAGGAAACACGTCTGTAGACAACTTATTCCACAGACGAAGCGTACGGCTGAAAAACGAATTCTCTCTGTAATGCGTAGTACAATTCCCCGGACAATCGACCACAAATGGATGAGCTCTAGACGATGAACGCGTGCTGCGCAAAAATGTGCGAGTTTCAGGAACAATACCCCCAAACTCGTCAGAGCAAAATCCATTGTAGTAACGATAGAACAGAGTAATGCTCTAGTGAATCAATAGAGTTGGATACCCTACTGTCACCGATAAGCTTCTTCGCTCTCTCCTGCACACGGTCGAGTAACCCCAAAATAGACTTGGAGGCCTGATATTTGTGATATAAATAGTAAATAATAGTGAAGTACATCTTACACCGTTTCAGAAACCCAAGGCACTTGAATGCTTCTTTAAAGACATGAAAGATGTGCTCAGTCCAGCGAACATCACACTATTTTTTCATTCCAAGAACATAAAGAGCACCCGATTTATCAATACTTATACCATCCAAGAGTACAGATGAAGCAGCATTAGCCGTCGTTTGTCGAGCGACCCTCTTTTTGCGACCCCATTGGGATTGGATTAATAGAAGATCACTATTCAGTGATTCATTCATATTTTGCCTTTTGGTAACGATCTCGGATAGTTTGGGCCTATAACTGAAAGAGTACGAATGGCAAATGCTGCTCTCATCTGCAAAAGAGTGGATAGGGTTGGAAGTTTGATAGAGAGAGTCGTTGAGGAAAATAGAAATAGGGTAGGAGAAAGAACGGAGCCTTGCGGTACCCCTGAATTAATATTGAACTCGTTTGATTGGACCCCATCTATAACAACTCGTTTAGTGCGGTCCCTGAGAAAGCTCGATATAAACCAAGAAAAGTCATCACAGACACCAAAAGCAGTAAGTTTTGCCAGTAGTGCACCATGCCACACTTCGTCAAATGCTTTGGAGATATAATGAAATACTTGACACGACACTGCTCCAAGAATCGTGTAAACAAAAGTTTGTCTTTTTTTCACTTTACTTAAAATCCAAAACGTGTCATTTGGATTAAATATCACTGTTGTCTCAACGCTTTGAGCTGTTTGAGACTTATTATGTCAATAAAATGACAAAGACACTACAAAATAAATATGTAAATATGTATGTATGTATGTATATATGTTTGTACAGGCAGCAATTTTATGTCTGAACAAAAATAAACTTGAACGTAAAAACTAAATTTGAACTTCATAAAAATAATCGTAATCAAGAACGAAAAATAGTTGAAAAAACAAAGAAAGCGCATGATGATGAAAATATATCGCTCCTCTATTGCAACATAGTCATATCTCAAAAAACTTAACTTTTCGAGTTAACAATGCAGAATTGTTAACAGTACTACCTTTTATATTGTGCCAAAAATTTATTTAAATTGCTTTGAAACTGTTTCCTTTAGGAGATATTTTCTCAAAATATTTACTAAGACTTGTATGGAAACTTAAAACTTTAAATGTGTTTTTCTCGAAACGAGCTTTTATGAGATATGACTATGTTGTTAGTCGCCCGTAACAACTGTAAATGAAAGACAATTTTATTTATTTATTTAGTAATAGAAATACCTAAATAGTTTATTTAAAATTCTGAAATTGAACACTTTTGCACTAAAAGTTTTTTTTTTGGGTTTTTGTTCGATAGTGTCTCAAACAATCTTTTTTGTAGTCGTGCAAAAAAAAAAAAAATAATAATAATAAAAAAATAATTGATAAGAAATTATAGCTGTTGTAGTTAATTGTACAAAAAGTGGAAAGAGATGGGGTTAAGTGTTGTGTATATATTTTTTTTATAATTATTTTGAAAATTAAATTAATTATGGGGGTATTATTCAGGTTTTTTTATATCTTTTTTAGCTTCATGTCAAATTTGAAAAGCTGTTAATTTTATTGAGGAAAAGAAAATGCGCGTGCTTGAATTAGTTCAACAGCTGTCAATCAAATTGTAGATTAAAAGATAATATTATTATATTTACGAAAAAAAATCTGGCAACGCTGTAAAATAACATCATATCCTCTGTTATAAAATATTTTGCACATTAAAGCATTCATTTGTTATAAAATTAGCAGAATATCTTGTAATAGCACTTTCTTTGGTAATCAAATTTAAACTGCCAGTCTACATATTCCAGTGGCGTTTTCTGGCATCACTGTAATTGCTTGGACCATGAAATATTAACTAGGCTACGACGTAGTCATTATCAGAGTGATGGTATATACTGCTCTATTAATGAGCTAGTCTTTTTTATATACATTAGAGCGACTCTAGTTATATGGAAGTGAAATTCGTGCAAGGTGTACCCCCCTCAAAATGACAATAGTGTTTTTTATGATGACATCTAAAATATTTCGGCTCTAGCTAAGACCTCTCGTGAACTGGACGAGTTTGAAAAAGGGTCTATTCTTGCATGTTTTGTTAATTTGAGAATCTGTTTTCTTACCAATATATACAATATGGATATCATAAAAAAGGTTTTCTTAAGGCACGTCCAACTGTATGTACAATTCGTCCAAGCACGATCATCCATGCCCTTTGTTTTAAGGATATTCTGTAAAAATTTAATGGTTTTTGAATTTTTTGTTACAAGCAAAAATGTCAACTTAACTTATTTTAATGTTAACTTTAAATATCTGTAGATATGAATTGTTCAAATATTTCATATCTGGCACCAATTTTGTATAAATGCCTTTATTTTATGAATTGTTTAAATATTTGAGGTCTGGCAACGCTATTTATGTACAAATAGTTTTTCATGACGGCAGTCTCTAGATAAACGGCTGACGAAACGCATCGGCATTAAGATTAAGTAGCTATGGTTTGATTTAATGAAATAAACTGTCCTACACTCGACTGTGCACGTCTGGCAACGATATATCGCAAACATTACTATCTGCGTGAGCCTAGTCAGCCACACAAGGGCGCTGGTGAATCGTGAATAATTCACTGCGTGGAATTCGTCCATCATCAGATAAGACCGTAAAGGCAGGTGCCGATGTAAATCCTTTTCACTACTGTATACGTATGGCAACGATATAATAGATGGTGTACTACTAGACAATATACTAGATAAGAGTGTTGTTCGAAATTTTTGGTCAAGTATTTTAGCAACTCTAAGACAAACGAATGTACTCGTAGATAATAATCCAAGTTTTCCCAAAAAATCGTATTCTGTAATAAGATCTAATTATTTCCGGCGAGTGGATACGTAAACAAACAAAGTTGTCGAATTTGGAAAGGTACTTTTTGAAATGAGATCTAAGAGCGACATTTTCAAAAGCCACTGTGCGGTGTGGATTGTATCTTGGTGGTGTCGTTAGTCTACAACTCTTTAGAAACTTTAGATCAGATGTGCTCATGCCCTATGCGTTTGGTGCTCATTTGTTTTTGTAAAATCATAACATAGACGCAGCATATAGCTAATAGTCTGTGCGCTTTAATATACGCATGTGTGCGTATACACACAAGGGCAAAGCAACAACACTTTTGTATAATTTGCTTATTAAATAAAATTAGTTTTTCCTTAAATGTATTGGTGTTTGCTCTTCCATATAGAACTGTTGGGCACCCCTGCTTTAGATGATAGCTAGGCAATCATCGTTAACAGCAAACGATAAAGATCGATGATTGACCTGAATTACATTGGAAATATGAGTGTCATTGATGCATTATTTCGACGCATCTGGGGTATTTGTTTTTGAAAAATCACAAAAATTAGCCGTCTGTGATCTGATATATCACTTATGCAATTGAATTTCAATATATGCTCATATAATAAGTTGTTAAAAGTGGACAAAAACCTCAATTTCTTGACGATTGCTATAAACGTCACTTTGAAATCATATTTTTTCCAGCGAGATGATGGAGAATTTTTACTCAAAAATTAATTACAAAATGATGTTCTAATTTACTAACAACTAGAATATCACCAAATATTGAAAAATGATATCATATATGGTTATGTTTTCCACAATCCTACGAGTGCCGATTCTTAAAAGAGTTGATAATGTTAGAAAATTCTAGCTTATGAAAATTGCAACCATGGGCATACATGGTGCGAGCCGACCCCTTTGGAAATTTCCTTGTGCGGTTTTTTTTATTAACACATCTATGAGAAAAAACATCACCATTCGTCGTAGTCATCATAAACCATTCTGGCTGTCAAAATTAATCTACGAGTAAGTGTCAGAGTGTCAGAAAATTGGACATTTTTGAGTTCCACCAAAACAAACCGCAGCTAACATGTTGCGTATGTAATAGATTGTATCGTCATTCTGCAACGACAATTTTTTTCATATAAAAAAAGTATTAAGATTTTTATTTTAATTTATTATACATGTATACATACTTACGTAGTATATACATACATACATATATGAGCAAAAAGTTATTAAATTTTCTTAAATCTATAAACATCTGCATATTTTTTTCTTATTTTAATTTGCAACTGATTTGATTGGCTCTCATCATTAAATGCTTTTAATTTTATCTTTTTTTGCAACAACTGGTGATTCGATTCTTCAAAAGAAATAAATCTTTGAATAAAATTTTACGACTACTTAACTCTCTATTGTTGTATCGACTTTTTGGGCGCCATATTATGTTCTAAATTAATTCGTTTTTTATTTCTTCTATGAAACCACACAATACGGTAAAATATTTATTTCTTTTGTATATATTATATTCTTTATATACTCGTACATATAAAACGAACAAAACTTCTGACACTTAATCTGTCTGTTGGTTTGGTCTCAATTGTTGGTGTGCCATTCAATTCTAATGGGTGGTGCAACCATAATGCACCATGTTGACAGTGATTCACAGCTTAACGTCAAGCTTTTGCCGAACTTAATTTGACGTTTCTTTATTTCAGTGTTTGACAAATACAACCCTGGAGAGGTACACAATTGAGCAGCACATTATAATATATTATAAGCCTGTTACAAAAATGAGCGTTAAACGCATAATGCATTTCGTTTATTTCGCGACCAAATATGTCTAAAATCGGTAGAATTGCGCAAAAATTTGAACAAACCGGTTCTATATGAAATATGAAAACACCTTTGTCCAGTTTGCTTGCGTGATTCGTGTGACAGAAGGGCTTTGACCAGCAATTAAACATCTTACAAAAATCACTGATGTTAATTTTGAATGCTTACTTAATGACTATTAAAGTTTCGTCTATACTTCCAATGGTTGGTTGTACAGACAGATTGTGAATGTTGATTTACATCAGCACCTGCTTTGTCTGCCTTATCTGATGAAGAAACAACTCCACGTGGTAAACTATTCACGATTCATTAGCGCACCATTGTGACTTGCAAGGCAAACATAGGTCGCAACTTTTTGCCATAAGTTTGTAGCCATATCGACAAAACCTTGCTGAAGAGTTCTAGCTTTCTAATCCCTTCTGTATGCAATTTCCCAATCCTTCTGTATGCAATCAATGAAAGACAAGGCTTAATGAGTTGGTAGGCCGAAGCCCACTAAGAGCATCAGCCCTTAAATAAACTCACCCGCCAATCATCACCACTGGTTCCTTACAGTACGGGTATCTATTGTTAAGGCAACAGACTCTCGGGAGATTGTTAGTCCCCGAAAAAAGCCACACACCAAACAATAATCAAGAATACTAACATCCCCCTTTTAGGTTTCAAACACAGTCGGAACGTTCCAGCCAAGGTAGGCATGTCAACCATGATCAGCCCGGGTTGAACTGCAAGCAGAACCACCCGGGGGCCATACTGATCCCCGTTCTGCCACTTTAAAACCAACACAACATAAGGCATGCGGCTTCCTAGAGTTATATTTGCTACAACAAGCGAAGGACCCCTTCCCCTCTTTACCCGAAAAACAGAGTGTCCTAGTTAGGAATACGCCAAGACAAAACCTGTTCGCCAGAGGAAGCCGAGCTCTGCAGGAAAAACATCTTTAGTATTACTTCAGATATCACAAAATGATTCTTTTACATGATAGTGCTCGTCTACAGGTGCTGTCGTTTCCGACGAAAAACTATTTGAGAACACTTCATTGTAATATACTAGACCATTTGCCGCCGTATATACCAGACATTGTGACGTTCAAACTCTGTGCTTCCGGTGGATAGCCTCAAAAGATAAGCAGTTTTTTAGACGTGGAAGCTGAACGCTGCCTGAAAGATGGGGAAAAGCAATTGCTAGTGTGATATATTTCTTTTTTTTTACCAAAAATGCCGGATGCTTATGTGTACCTCAATAATAGAACTTTTTACTCATGATTAAAGTGTGTTAAACGTATTAATATTAAATTTTTTTATATTAGTGACAAATTCGGTCCAGACCTTGAGATAAGAATTTATGATTTTAGTTTGATTTTCATTTCGTGTACTTAAATATCTGCCCATAGTTTTTTACTTTGAAATAAATTAAAAGTGTCTACGATAACAGTACAATACAGTGGCTTTATAAAAAAATATACTCGTTTATATCCCTAAATAAACTTCCTAGAGCCAAAATAACGAAATTTTGGTACCAAAAAAAATTTTTTGCAAAAAAAGTTTTTTGCGTTTGTCTCCCTAAATAAGCGTCCTAGAGCCAAAATAACGAAATTTTGGCACAAAAAAAAATTTTTTTTTTTCAAAAAAAAGTTTTTTGCGTTTATCTCCCTAAATAAGCCTCTTAGAGCAAAAATAACGAAATTTTGGTACCAAAAAAAATTAAAGAAAAAAAAAAGTTTTTTGGGGTTATCTCCCTAAATAAGCCTCCTAGAGCAAAAATAACGAAATTTTGGTACCAAAAAAAATATTTTTTTAAAAAAGTTTTTTTGGTTTATCTCCCTAAATAAGCCTCTTAGAGCAAAAATAACGAAATTTTGGTACCAAAAATTTAAAAAAAAAACAAAGGGGTTTTTGGGTTTTTCTCGCTAAATAAGTACATCTAATTTGAAAATTATAAAATTCAACAAAAATTCAATAAATTAATATTGAATTTTTTTTAATTTTAAGAATAAAAGAGCTTCTTACTTTTTCGTTTTCTGAAGAACTGAAAAACAAACTGAATTCCGTTTCAGAACGGAAATGGGCTCAGTGACATGGCTGATAATAAAATACAACAATTGCAACTAGCAAAATTTGTAACCTTTTTTTACCAAAATATAAGTAAACGAAACATATGGATTTTGTTGAAATTGAAAATTTTCTCAAATTATGCAAATTAACGTTTTCGTAAGAAGAAGTCAATTTGCACAACATTTTCTACAGCTTTGAACTAAGTATTTATCTACAAGCTAAAAAAAAAATATTTCATAGGTGCTAACCTAACTATGGGTAGACACGAAAGTCTATGTTTGAGCTTATAACTAATATTAAAATTTTTTTCTTGTCTTTTTAGCGAGGGCGTGACATATTCATATATGTATATCTGTAAGTATCAAAAACTATATTGCGTTTGGTTTAGATGTTAAAAAAAAAATATGTGTAATATTGTGTCATTATTGCCAAGGCAATAATTACGCAGATCCAAGTGAAAAATTAAGCAAACTCACAAAAACAATGTTAAATTAAAAGGTTTGGGCTATATTAGGCTGACTATACTTGTGCAGTGCCTAAAAGCTGAGGCTGCAGCTAGTTCTTACAGCAAGATTTCAACCATTCTTATGAAATGTCAAGAAACTGTTATACACAGAAAAAAAGTAAGTTTAGACAAATATTTAAAAATTTTATTTATGAGCTTGCTTTAAATTTGATTCAATTTTTCTCAAAAATTGCTTTTGATGATTAAACAACAATAAACTGCGAAGATTTTTGCTAGTCAGTAAAAACACCGAGTGTCTCTGGCAGGAATCGAACCTGCGACTTTTAGACTATTGGTCCAACTCGTCCATCAAGGTTTAATGTCAAAGAAATATATATGTAGGTAGAAAGTATTCTAACTACACTTTATCAGAAAATTTAATTTTTATTCTATTTTCAAACACATTTGGCATAATCTTGTTAATTTTTAATTTAAATAAAATTTAGCCGAAATCCATTCTTATTACATTTTACATAACAATTTCAATCCACAATGAATTTTTGTGTTATTAAATTAGCACACTGTAGTTATTTGAACTTTAAAACCTTTTTTCCCATATTGTATAACATATTATTTTTGTTTATATTTTACTTTAATATTTATTCTGCTCAATGTTTGTTTTAGAGAATGTTTTAAATTTTATTGTTTAACTCAAACTGTAGTTGATCAAATTAGCTCACTTAAAGAGAGCAGAGAGTAGACGTTGTGCTATATGCTCAAAGCTTTTATTATTTCTACTCTTTTTTCATTGAATTTTATAACTTCATTTAATTTTTATAATTAATTGTTTTACAATAGAAATGTTTTAAATTTAGTTGCTGACGAATGCCCTTCTATTTATGCAATTAAAATAATTATTTAATACGTGCAATAATTATTGGTTGTTTAATATGGGGGAAGCCCCCTTCTTCGTATAACTAAGTATATAAGTACGTTTACAGTTAAGCTTCGATACATTGAATCGGAAAGGGATCGAAAAATACTTCATTATAAGCATTAAATCGTTATACATATGTATCAGCGAGGGATTAGTACAACGAAATTTGCATAAATATTAAAAATGTTCCTTATAACTATAGTTTTTTACTCAAGTTGTATGTATTGTTACGAATTTGTATCTCATCGTTGTGTATTATACACAAACAGACCAACATACATGATTTAAAGTACACAAAAGTTCCCTACTGCTCAAATTCCCGCCCTCGGGGAACAGGTTTTGCTTTGGTGTATACATATATAAACCTGGGCACTCTACTTTCTGTAACATACAGGTATAAGAGTGCCTCGTTTGTTCTGGCAAATAAAACTTTAGGAAGCTGCATGACTTATGTTGTGTTGGACTTACGAAATCCTTATCAAGGGTTATTTGGCAGAAGTTCTGCTTGCAGACCAACCTTCTGTGGCTTAAACCTAATTCGCTTCTGAAACCCCTACTAAAGGTTAATTGGCAGAACAGGGATCAGCAAAGGTGGAAGCTCTGCTTGCAGACCATCTAACACTGATCATAATTGAAGTTGGTTTAAACCAAAGTTGAGGTTGTTTTAAACGAAAGAGTTGGTTTAAACAGAAAGGGGTATAAGTTTTCCAGATAACTATGGTGGAATTCCGATTTTCGGGAGCTAATTGCCCCCGAGGTGCTGTCATTCTGCAATAGATAACTGTAATGTAAAGAATCAATACTGATGAATGGACGTTTGTGTTGGTTAAGGGCTGATAATCTTAATGGGTTTCTGACTACTAACTCATGAGCTTTGACTTCCATTGACTCTCTGGGAAGGCCCGAGCTCTTCAGTAACGGGTTTGTCCATATAACTTCAAACATATGACAGAAGTTGCGATCTGCGTGAGCCTTCCAAACTACACCTGCGGCATCGCTCCATCACCAGATAAGGCCGTCAAGCCAAGCACTGATGTAAATCAATGACACATCCTGCTACAGATTCTTGCAGCGTTGTTTATCTTTTCTTGAGCACATGTCAAATATATATAATGCGGATCTAGCCAATATTTTTAATGTGAAAGGCCAATATTCTTGTCTGTGACGTAAAATTTATTGCTTTGGTTTGTCCTGCACTCTGTCTTGGGCTGCAAAAATTTTTCCGATACATCTTACGTATTGGCTTATTACTTTCTAAACTAGTGGACTTAACTTTATACACGCCATGTGTATAAAGTTTGTAGTACTCTTTATTGTACTCTCTATAGTACTCTATATTATTCATATATTCAATGATTAAATTAAAGGCGTAGTAAATATCCACAAGTGAGTAGAGGAAGTAACAAGATTAAAATTATAAGAGAAATCCTGAAAAGAGAAAGCACTCTGTAGGACTCTAGAATAGTGCTATCAACTATCAAAATTGGAAAAGTTCAGCATATACGAGTATCTTAGACAATTACTAACTAGTTTTAGTAACTTTTTCTGTTATTTTTCGATCTAGAATAGTGGTGGACAAATTTGTTTTGTACTTGTAGTATAAGTTCTAGATTCTAGAACTTATACCGCTTTGCACACAAAAAGTTTACTTTGCCAAGTTTTGAGTTTTATGGTGGCAAGACAAAAACAAGGAAAAGAAAGCCACTTTCTTTTTTCTTGCCACCACCAAACTTAGGAGTTTGAAAGTAAACTTTCCGTGTGTGAAAGCGGTGCTACACATAATTTGTTTTTAAATTAAATTTTTTAATTTAAACAAATTTCCAAAGATTGTAAAGATTTACTCTGTATGTGGGAAATAAGAAATTGACCGCGGGGGCGATTCAAAGAAAGAACTTTGATATTTTTCTAAAATACTTAGAATTCGACGTGTTTGGGAAGTTTTCCTCACTCACACTTGCCGCATTTTCTTAATCATTTTTTCATGCCATTAGAAAGTGATTCATTTATAAAAAATTATTTGTCTTATTTTAAAATCTCTTTTTCTTTATTTTAGTGTATATGTTTGTATTAGTTTAGGTACACGTACTTATATAGTGTATGTGCACACATACATATCAATCAATACTTTTTTGTTTCAATAATTACGGTTGCAAGCCTACTCACCTTTTTTGTTAAATTATTTATTTAGTTCATTCGATTTTTTATAAGAACAAAAGGCAAAAAACAGAAAAAAAAAATTATAATTTATTTTTATAGATTTGCATGTCGAAAAAGCAAACGGCCGACGATGTCGTCTTTTCAACAGCACAACAAAAACACAAACGCAGATGTCGGCCGCAAAGTTCAGGTTGTTCATTGTTCAAGTTGTCTATTTTTATTTCACTTTAAAAGTTACACCTCATCAATTTTTCATTGAATTAGTAAAAGTTAAAAAAACGAGAAACATTTATTTTGTTTACTAGATTGTTGTTGTTGTTGCTTTAAGTATAATTAATTCTTTTGAACTTTCAGACATGAGTTGGCAGTTTTTTTTTCTAAAGCAAATGTTTCTTTTAAGGGATTTCCTTAACGGTGGTGGGTCCAAAATACAAAATGAAAATTTAAAAATAAATAAAATAAATTATAACAAAAATTAAAAAAAAAATAATAATTTATGTTTATTTAGTTCTTATTTGACAATTTATTTGCTTGGATAGTTGTCAAATAAGCGTTTAATAAACATAAAATATTTTTTTAAATAAAGAATAAAAAGCGTCCGTTTACGGTCTATATGCATAGGCATAGGAGTCTGAATTCTTTATAGTTTTTTCGTATTTTGTAAAGAAGCCTTGGGAAGTTTCAAATGTAACTAAGTTTAAAATGGATTTGTGCAAAATTTAACAACGTCCAGATCGTTGAACTTTATTTCTCAATCTAATTTTGATTTTATTCATAATTTAATTATGAACTAAAAGCCCATTTTCAAACAAATATTGTAGGTTCATGAATAGGAAAAACTGTAAGATATGGCCTACGGGCAATTCAAGAGTAGCTCAACACTTAAATTTACTGTTTGGATCAGTGTTTCGTCACCAAGGATAATCGACTCATATTTTTTTGAACACGATGTCACCGTACGATATCGAACAAGAATTATATATTTCTTAAGGACTCATTAGTTTTTACTTTCTGTTGCCGTTCAGTGACGTTCATTTCCGTAGCAAATATTTTACAATTACTTTTTCCGTGAAAATATTCAGCTGTCTTTACAGTAGAGCATAAATAAAAGAAACACATTGGAATGCGGAATAAAATATGTACATAAATATTATCTTGTGTGAAAAAACAAAAAAGGAAAAAAATCAATAATTTAGAAATGGTGATCGAACAGTCCACTTCTTTCGCACAATCTGCAGAGTTTATGACACTTCTTATATAAAATATACTTTTTTTTTCTCGCTAAAACAATATTCTTTGGGTCATCCATAGTTGCTTAATTATAAAAATGTTTTGACTTTTAAAAATCTTTAGTTGAAACAAATTTTTTTAGCTTTCGACAACAAAATTATATACATTTGAATAAAAAATTAATGTTTCCATACCTGAAAAAAGTAACACATACACATATCTGGCCGTCACTTAACGTTGAATTCTATTTTCAACAGATTAGTCTGTAACAGAACAGGACGTAAAAGTGAAAACAAACCATGTAAATATAGTTTATATTGAACAGAAACAAAACAGCTGATTCAGAACGGAAAAGAACGTACAAACTAATTCTGCCTTTAAAGTCTATAGACCAGAAGTGCCCAAGCCCTATGCGTTTAATGCTCACTATTTTTTTAAAGCGCTTAACTATAAGGCTGTGCTCTATTTTACATACATACTGCACTCAGCACTAGCAATGAAAAATACACAAAGATTTTTGCTTATATATATATTTTTGTTGTTCTTCACTGTGTACACACAAAACAACACCACTATCGCATGTTTTGCTGGTAAATATTGACGACAAGGATTATCAAAGTAGATTTTGTTTTTTATAACCAAAAATATTAAATAAAAGTAGTTTTACTTAAAAGTATTGGTGTCTGCTCTTCCATATGTGAGCTTTTGGGCGCCCCTGCTATACAGACTAAAGCATTAAACACATAGACGACAGCAGACAGCAAGCAGCAATCTGTCAAAAATAAAATACATGTGTTTAAATGAACACGACTATTTTAACGATATCACAACAGCATTTGCTGCTGCTGCCAACTTAGATTAATTTCTATTTTCGTAAGCAGCAAAAATTAAATGCAGTGCTGCCACTATAACTATAAATTGGCAGCAATAAGAACTAAAATTAGTTGGAAATATTTAATAGAAATAAACATCACATAAATAAAATAAACAAATTGATGGGTTTTTACAGTTTTACGTGATATTATTACGTTTTTAGTCAGTAATTTTAATTTTATTTATGTAAAATATATATCTGGCACCTCCGAAATTTGCATTGTTTAAATACTCATAGTGCTGCTGCTGGTTTTAAAATAATTTTGTCGCTGATGATACGGCAGCATTTGAAGCTAACTTCATTTGTAGTCGTGATGTTGTGAAGTCTGCTGTCGTCTAAGTGTTTATAGCTTAAAGTAACAATATAAAGGAGCATAATTACGTATTTAAGTACGGAATTATTTTTAAAATATCATTCATTATTTTTAAAATATCATTCGATTCAGAGATGTCTGTAATATGATGAAATTTGTTGAGTATTTCACATATGTGGTAAAAAAGCATCATTGTTAGCACAGACGGTCCGAGGATAATCTAGGTTTTTTAGTTGGTAGTTACGGGCTTTTGCTTTGCTCAGCAGAAACTTGGAATCAACTGCACCACGAATCAATGCAAGGAGGAAAGAGATACTAATAACCAACAAACAGCTGTTTTTAGCTATCAAAAGTTCTCAGGCCCATACATTTCGTCTGGAGCATACGAAAACAACGGGGCGGCAACGCTTTGCTATTGGAAAATCTGAATTTAACAATGCGTTTCACAGTGAAATAAGTTGCAAAAAAAACCATTGTAAACAAAACAAAAAAAGAAAGATATAAGAAAGTGAAATAAATAAGCAAATAAAAAAATTTGGATATCTTATTAGAAAATGAGGGTAAGAAATTATTTTCAATATGATGAATAGTAATCTTGGAACTCATCTAAATAACCCATTTTTAAAATTTTAATTAGTTTATTTTATTATATAAAATAAGTCCAACTATTAAAATATTTATTTGTCTGATAACACTGTTTTCATCGTTTTGACATGACGTTGTCGCTTTTGTTTAGAGACGGCGTGTATTTTGTGTTTTGACAGGTATAATACCTGTCAAAAACATAATTTATTTAGATTGTTGGGATATAAAGTTGAAAGTTTGAGAACATCTTTGAAAAACTTCCAAAGTCTACTGGTGATTAGGGTAGCTCCTATGAAATGTAGACATGTAGACGGCAGGAAAACTTATAAAACAAGATGTTTATAATTTTTTTTTATAAAATTTAATGTTTGAACATATTTTTCAAAGGCTGTCAAGTCTACTGATGATTTGGTTAGCACCTATGATTGGTCTTTGGTGTATGAAAGGCCAATGATATTGCTAAGCCAATGACTAGAGTGAAATTTTGTTTACTATATTATATCGTTACGCGAAAAAATTTACTACACTCATCTGTCAAGTATTCTAGGAATACCGGTGCTGTCCCTGGATGTTTAATTTATTAAAAATATCAAGAATTATTTAATTTATATGAAAATATTTGCATGTTAGTATGTGTGTAAAATACTCGTATGTAAATATTAATTGTTCATAATTCTTAATAAGTTAAGGAAATTTTATGACTTTTCTTTTGAAATTCCTTTTAAGAAATTCTTGCATTTTGATTTTCCTCACAAACACAGAAAAAAAAGTTATTTTTAAAAATACCTTTTAGTTTGTGATTGACGTTTTCCTAGAAACTGAAGGCATAGCTTTCGTTTGAAAATTTATTACAGCCGAGCAATAGAAATAAACTATTAAATCATTCTCTCAAACTCACAGACCAACTGTTAGTCTTACTATACTATAGAATTTTATTATTTCTTATTCTTAGCAACTAGCAGCTTTGCTTTTCTATCAATATGCAAAACATGTCAATAAATGAACAACTGGTCGCGGTTTTTATTTTTATCAATGAATGAAAACTATAAAGCAAATTGCGAGATATTTTGCCTAAAAAAAACGCAACAAAGATAGAAATTTTTTTTATGTTATTTGCCTTCGAAAGGGCATTTGCATTTAATCATCAAAATGCATATTTTTCTTAAACAACTTTATCTTGGAAACAACTAGTTTTTATATCACTAATTGAATTGAAGAGCAGAATAGCAGAAAATTAATCGAAATAAGTGATTTGAAATATTTAAATGTTTTCTTTTGAAAGAACATTGAACTTGAAGTTCAATACTTACACTGATAAATCTATTGTACGCTCTCAAATTTATTTAAACTTTTTTAAAACGCAAACTCACTGTGTAATAATTATGTC
Organism: Thecocarcelia acutangulata; assembly: GCA_914767995.1. Taxonomy (NCBI): domain Eukaryota; kingdom Metazoa; phylum Arthropoda; class Insecta; order Diptera; family Tachinidae; genus Thecocarcelia; species Thecocarcelia acutangulata. Next base: position 90,032,578 of record OU612098.1, on the reverse strand, counting down.
ATTGATGACTAATATGCATATCAGTAGGTTTTGTTTAATGGTTTGCTCACACCCAAATAATTTTAATTTATTTTTTGTTTCAATTTAATTTACATGTTTTAATAGCTGAAACTCAAACCAGTTTTTGTGTTAACGTATTAAAGCTGGAAACAAAATTGCATTAATTGTCAAAATAAATCTTAATCTCCTCTGACAGCTGGGCAGGCTGACAGAAATATATAATTACTTACATACATACATCTGTATATGGTCATTTCTCTAATGTCGAATTGCGACATTCGTACGCATTCAAAATGAAAAAAAAAAATATGTCCAGCTCTCGATTAGAACTATAGCATGATACAATAAACAAGGTAGTCGCTTCGCTACAACAATACAAATTTTTAAACTCAACTGTTGGAATTTGCTGATAAGAAACACGCTTCATCAGAGACGATTTTTTTCAGCACAACTCTACAAATTTTTGTTGCATATTTTCACAATTACTCGTATAACGCTTAATTCTCTGGTAGCGCACTTCATTTGCATACCCTTCACAAAAATATAAAGGGTAAATATAATTTTGTGATTCCGTTTGTAATTTCTACAATTTTCATTTGCGACCCCATGAAGTATTTATATTCTAAATTAGAATAAATAGAAAAGCCGATTAAGCGATGTCCATCTGTCGGTCGTTGAAATACTGTTTCTGAGAAAACCATTAGACTTACAAACGTTTTTTTTTTCACCATTCTATTATCCCATCGATTTAGTTTGCTATTGAAATTCAGTATAATCGGTTCACATATAGCTGAGATATATCAAAGATTCCGAAAAAAATTTTTTTTTTTTGCAATTTTGTATGAAAATTAAAACAAAATTTTTTGATTCGCTTCAAACTTCACACAATTATTAAACATGACACTTACGAGGCAAAAAAAAATAAAATAAAATTTTTGTTGCCGATATCGGTCTATATATGTATACCCGAGATACAGCCAAACCGAGTTTTCCATGAAAATGTCGCGTAAGCGAACTTCAGATTTTTGTTTTGCTTAAAATCAGTTCTGGTTATAAAAGAAGGTTACTAAAGTAGATCAAATGAACATTTTTAAGATCGGTCCATATATACCCGAGATATAGCCCAAATCGATTCCTCATGAATATGTCGCGTTAGCGAACTTAAGAATTTGTTTGCTTAAAGTCAGTTCTGGAAATAAAAGGACGTTAGTAAAATACAAATTTCCTATATCGGTACATATATACCCGAGATATAGTCAAAACAGATTTTTCTTGAATATGTCGCGTAAGCGAACTTAAACAACTTTTTTTGGCTTAAAAGTTGTTATGATAATAAAAGGAGGCAGTACAGAAAATGAAAAATTCCGATATCGGTCCATATACTCGTATACCCGCGATATAGCCTGAGGCGATTTTTCGTGAAAACGTCGTATAAGCGAGCTTACAACCTTTTTTTTTCTTAATATCACTTCTGGTAATAAAAGCAGGTTACTAAAATACAGAAAATTATAAATTCCGTTATCGGTCCATATATACTCGAGATATACATATATAGTCTAAACCTATTTTTCCATGAAACAATTTTTTTTTTGCAGTTCTGATTATCAAAGGAATTTACTAAAAACAAGAAAACGAAATTTTCTGATATCGGTGCACATTTATTCGTATACCCGAGAAAGCAGGTTACTAAAATACAGAAAATGAAAAATTGCGATATCGATCCATATATACTCGAGATATGTATATATAGTCTAAACCGATTATTTCATGAAAATGTCACGTAAGCGAACTTTAACAACTTTTTTTGCTTAAAATCAGTTCTGGTAATATAAAGAGGTTACTAAAATACAGAAAATTAAAATTTCCGATATCGGCCCATATATACCCGAGATATAGTCTAAACCATTATTTTGCTTAAAAACGGTTGTAGTTATAAAAGAGGTTACTAAAGTAGAGAAAATGAAAATTTCCGTTAGCGGTGAATATATACCCGAGATATAGCATGAACTGATTTTTCAATGAAGAAAAATTTTTTTGCCTAAAACCAGTTCTCGTTACAAAAGAAGGTTACTAAAATACAGAAAATGCAAAATTCCAATGCCGGTTCATATATGTATAACCGAGATATAGCCTAAACCGATTTTTCCATGAAAATGTACATAAAAGATTACCTTTTTGGATAGGCGATTACAGGGCAAAAAATATTTTTTTCTCGATATCGGTCCATATATAGGGTGTTTTTTTAAGCTAGATAGAACTTTAAATTGTAAAAAGTAACACAAAAAATTAAATTTTGATGAAACATTTTTTTTATTTGTTTCAGTATACTCTGACAAATCATCATGAATAGACTCACGCTTGAACAACGCTACGAAATTATCCAAATTTAGCAGTTGGCAACTGACCCGTTGTTTTATCGCAAAATTGTGTTCAGCGATGAGGCGCATTTTTGGCTTAACGGGTTTGTTAATAAGCAAAATTGCCGCATATGGAGTGAGACCAATCCACAAGAGACCCTACAGACTCCATTACATCCAGAAAAATGCACTGTTTGGTGCGGTTTTCATGCTGGTGGCATCATCGGACCTTATTTCTTCAAAAATGAGGCCGGAGCTCGCGTTACGGTCAATGGAGATCGTTACCGCACCATGATCAATGATTTTTTGTTTGAAAATATGGATGACATTGATCCGGAGGAGATGTGGTTTCAACAGGATGGCGCTACGTGCCATACGGCGAACGCAACCATCGACTTACTGAAATCAAAATTTGGCGATAAGTTGATTTCGAGAAATGGACCTGTCAATTGGCCTCCAAGGTCGTGCGATTTGACACCTCTCGATTATTTCCTGTGGGGCTACGTGAAGTCACTGGTTTATGCTGATAAACCAGCAACAATTGACGCCTTGGAGGCCAGCATTGTTCGTGTTGTTCGTGACATACGGCCAGCAGTGCTCGAAAAAGTGGCCCAAAATTGGACGTCCAGAATGCGCTTCGTCAAGAACAGCCGTGGTACCCATATGCCCGAAATCATTTTCAAATGTTAATGTCACGTATTGATCTTTCGAATAAAAAAAAATTTTGATTACAATTTAATTTTTTGTGTTATTTTTTACAATTTCAAGTTCTATCGGGCTTAAAAAATCACCCTATATATCCGAACATATGTATCTGAAATTTGTAATATATACTATATATATATATATATATATATATATATATATATATATATATATATATATATATATATATATATATATATATATATATATATATATATACATATATATATATATACATATATATATATATACATATATATATATATATATATATATATATATATATATATATATATATATATATATATATATATATATATATATATATATATATATATATACTAAAGGGTATTTTAGATTCGGTCCAGCCGAATGTACTACACTCTTGCTTGTTAATATTGGGATTCAACACATGTGACTACAGCCAAATTTTGGAGGTTTCACTTGCACAAATATACAATGAAACTATGTTTACTGAGACACCCTATATTTCTACTTTCGGAAAGAAATTGAATTTTCTTTTTGTTCTTGTATTTTTAAAGTAATCAGCTCTTTAAGTAACTATTTGTTGCCAGAAAAGTCAGAACCAAAACATTTGAAGTTTTTCTAACTAAAATTAGGACATTTTTTTTTTGAACAGTGTAGATTCTACTACAAAAATTTCTGGCAACAGTGGAACAAAGGTTCTGTTACGAAGCTTTCTGCGATTGTTTTGCTTAAAAACTAGTACATGCTAATTGTTCTTTTTTAGTAAAAACTATTTTATTGAAAATCAAATTCAAGGCTGAACAAAACAATTTCTAATTGTGCATATTTACGATTAACAGTTCATACATATGTTGATAGATTGATGATTATTATTTTTGACTGAAAATACTTTTTTTACTGAAAACACTTTCTTCTTATGTTGAGCAAAAATCAACTCAAAAATTTGCCACGATAAGAACTGATTTCCCTAAAAGATTAGATTAATTCCTATATCGTTTTTAAAAAGTTAAGAAATAGCCCAATACAGCGAAAATATTTAAAATAATACTGAACTGTGAATATAAGTGATGTTTCAAAGATTTTATTCTGATGTTAGACTTCCGACAACTGACGCCTAAAAAAAATTCTCTAAACGCTTTCGATTTGTTGCTTTGTTCTCATTCATTTTCTTTATGATTTACAAATTTGCAATTTCAACACATTCGATTTATGAGCTTAACTAATGTACCTTGAACTATATAGATAAAAGAAATTGATTATTAACAAGTGTAGAAAATATATTATAAATTTATATAAATTAAATTACAGTGAAACAGAAAGTCAAGCATAAATGAATAGAATATGAATATTAGAATATATGAAATTAAAATAAATTCAATCAATGAGAAAAAAACCTCACAATATTTAACAAATCATTTTAAAAATACATTTGTTGATAATGAAAAATAGAAACAGTCGCTACGTCTTCCAAAGGGTTTTATACGCCTGGTGTGCTATAAATTATGAACATACTTATGAACCGTAAGCTTCATATGGAATATCCATCCATATGTTAAAAATATAAAATTTATGTTGTAATGCAACAGCGACCACAGAAACATTTTAGATATGTTTTGTATATAACGACAAACTCCCCAATTGTTTGTAAATAAATTATTGAACTACTTTTTTTTTGTTGCATGATGAATTCAAAGCAAGAATGAAAGAATTGAAATTAAATAGAAAAAGAATTATAAATACATACTAAACTAAAACCAAATAAATACTGTAACAAAGCCATAAATACTTAAGCTTCCACCCAAACACCACTGATACACATATGCATACCGCTCTGAGATGAGCGCGTGATTGTTTTACAGCTTATGGTCACGTACAAGCTTGAAAGATAGTTTTTAATCATCTCAATCACCCTCCAGCCCTTCCAGTTCCTTATGTTGCTGGTATATGTTGCAATGCAACAGCACCAAAATTATAATTAGTTCACCGAAAACCGTCATGCAACATTATTGGACTTATGGTTTATTGATTTTTTCCCATCCCAACTTAATTCTACAAGGTTACTTATATGTTTCAACAGAGACATATATTTTTAATCTTCAACAAAGAGATCACGTTTCCAGCTATTTTGTTACTACAATTTTTCAAAATTAATAAACATATACCAGTTATTATTGGCCTTTCATACACGAAATACCAATCATAGCCGCTAACCAAATCATCAGTAGACTTGAAAGTCTTTAAAAAATATATTCTACCATTGAACCTTTTACCAAAAAATTTAAAACTGCTTGTTTTTTATGTTTCCCAGCCGTCTATACACTAATAGAAAACCCGCCGTAACTGTGATGTATTTACACATCAATGAAATGTCAACTGATATCGTTTTTGACCCCATGACACTTTTCATAGCTGTGATGTCAACCATTACATCAATTGCTCTACTTATGATTAGCAGTAATTATGACAATTATTTCATCAATGACATGTCATACTGACATCATGGTAATGCTTTTTTGGAATACGTTTGATGTAAGCATGTGTTCAATGCAGTGGCACTCTAATATCGAAGAAATAAGAAAATGAAGTCAATATAATGACAAAATATTATCAATGAAATAGCAGGCTAACTTCAGTTTTGTGAAGAGGAAAAAGTCAGTGGGGTTAATACGGTGGTTGAGGCTTGATAACGGTTTTGTTTTTGGCCAAAAACTCACGCACAAGCATCGATGTGTGAGCTGGTGCGTTATCATGGTGCAAACTCCATGATTGTTTTTTCCACAATTCTGTACGTTTCTGACGAATTGCTTCGCGAAAACGTCGCATAACTTCAAGGTAGTATTCCTTATTGAGGTCGTACCTTACGGCAAGAATTCATGATGCACCACACTATTGCAGTCGAAGAAAACAGTGAGCAAAACCTTCACATTTGAGCGAACTTGACGTGCTCTTTTCAGTCTTGGCTCTTCTGGACGTTTCCATTGGGATGATTGGGCTTTGGTTTCAATGTCATAGCCAAACACCCATAATTCATCACCAGTTATGACCTTTTTGAGGAAATCTGGATCATCATTGACGATGTTCAACAGCTACTGAGCGATGTCCATACGACGTTGTTTTTGCTCAAGATTTACTAAATTTAGTACAAAATCAAAGAGCACACCAAAACACGACTAACCTTTTTATCGATCAAAAACAAACTGATAATCCAAAATAACAGACATGTGTACCAATGTAACAGCAAAAAATGCGAAAATCGAACATACGTAACTCATAAAATTTAAAAATAGCGGTAATTTTTTGATCACACCATGTATATGTATATCATAGAACAACAACCAGACGCTCGCACTTATAAACACTCTATAAATTGACCTAGAAATTAAAATGCATTTCGGTTACATGTTTTTGAGTTTATGGCACATGACAACCACAAATTGTCTCCCCCTTGAGGCACAATGATCGCGTTCGTGTTGTAATTTCATTTGATCATGTATTATTTTTTGTCTAATTGTTTGTCAGTCCCATATGTTGTGCTGCAGACGCATTAAACAATATTTATTGCAAATGCAATTGAAATTGTAAACCAGAAACCACCGCAAACAAACCGATCGAGTTTGCGTGCGTGTGTATGTGTATATACCTATATGTGTGTGTGTGTGTGTGTGTGTGTGTGTCTTCTTTAATTAACTATATATTCTATTTGTACATAATATCTGGTTTGTGGTAATCACCACCATCACCACCAACGGCTAAAAGAACTTCAGTTAAAAGATAAGTGTAATCCGGTATTTTCATTGAGATAAACACTTGCCATCTTGATTATAATAAACGTGAAAAAATTCCTGTTAATCACTACGAGCCGCCAATGAACTTTTAGCGGTTGTCTTTGTTTAAAATCTTGGCAATTAATTATTTATTTTTAAGTCCATTATGAGTCAATACAATAAATAACACATATGCTTGCCATATTTCTCCAAAGAGTTCTTTCACTTTTTTAAAATAAAACAAATTTTGATAAGAATTGTTTTATACTCAGTAAAGTAAAATTTTGTTTGGTTGAACGTAAATGTGGTTAGAAGGATTGATAAAGCCTTCTTGTTGTAGAAAATATCACTTATTTAAATCAGCACCTGTTTTGACGGCCTTATCTCATGACAGACCAATTCCACGGGGGGAATTATTTACGATTCGCACCCCCGTGAGGCTTGCAAGGCTCACACAATTCGCAACTTTTGTCATAAGTTTATAGTCATTGGAAAAATCCTTTTTTTTATTGGACCAGTACTCAGGGGATGACCCCTACATATGCAGTGCATTGTACCAGAACTAGGAAAATAGGTTGTGAGGAGGGGGAAAGAAGGCGTAGTGTTATAACATACAGAAAACACGTCTGCAGGCAAATTATTCCACAGACGAAGCGTACGACTGAAAAACGAATTCTCTCTGTTATGCGTAATAATGGTTTTATATAAAATCTTGTAGAATTTTTTATATAAAACCAAGTCGATCTTTTTTTTCTGCGCAGAGTTTTCAAACGAATATTAAACTCGATCTAAAGCTCATACACAAAATACATTTTTGAATTTTAACTTAAGCTACGTACACACAGTTGTCAGATCTTACAATATTGCCAGTAAAATTGTCTGAAAATGTATTCAAAACGTGTGAACTGACAATTTTTAACTTACAACGTTGTCACAAAAACCATTGTCAATCAATTGTAAGACGACAATGTTGTCAGGCATCTGACAATCGTGAGAATACTCTTTGTCGGCATTGCCAGATAATTGGTTGGTATTGTAAGCTCAGCTTTTATTATCAGATGTATAAAATTAATACACCTGACAATGACAATGATTGTCAGAAAAAAGTTTGATGGGCAACACTGCCAAACAGATGGTTGTTGATATACATAAGTGGCAATGCCTTACAATATGTCTGGCAATTTTCTTCTTCTAACAATCTGACAACCGCGTGAACTGACAATTTTTGTTGTCAGATGAATTATATGTCAGACCATAGTCTGACAATGAAATTGTAAGATTTTCTTACGATCGTCTGAACACACAATTTACTTCTGCAGGACAATTTTTCATTGTCACTACATTGTCAGCATGTTGCCAGATCTTACAATATTGTAACATTTGGCAACCGTGTGTACATAGCTTTAGAAAGTGCTGGATGAAAGATCTCTTCAGCTTTTGTTAAAGTGTGTACTTTAGTGTTACAATAGCTATTAAATAAAAGTATTTTTTAACAGAGCTTTGACATCATTTTTTTTAGGAAATCCACCAGATTTAAAATTTGATTGTTAAAAAAAATTTTAATACTCGTACAAGTATAAACGACATCTTTCAGCAGGAAGGTTGATAACCTTTGCTTTTATATTTTTGCGCTTAGTTACAAAGAAAGAAAAATAAGCAAAAAAGATGTAATTATTATTTTTTAAGAAATTATAGTTTTGATTTTTCATGCATTTGCTCTGTAAACATTTTGTGAAAGAGCATTTCTTTTGGCTTCTTTTTGCTGCTGTCAATGAACTTTTTTGCTTTACTTTTAGCAAGATTATTTTTAATTATGTTCGTATGTTTTTTTAAATACACACACACACGCGTGCATATACATAAATATGTGAGTGTAGAAGAGCGGTTTTAATCTATTTTGAGGTAATTTCTTGGTACCTTAACACACTTTCACATTTCATTTGAGAAACGCTGACAACTATAAATTATTTACAAAAAGAAAAAAAAAATCGGTGGATTTCTTTTTTGCTAAATTTTAATGTTGCTTAAACATTTTTCTAAAGTTAATTAAGCAATAAGCATTTTGCGTAAGTTTAATCACTTGACCGTAATATTTTGTTCTTCCAACACTAAATATTAAAAGCCAACAGGGAGTTCTTTTGTCGGCTTTAATGAAAGAGACTATACTCGTATATTGGAAGTGTAAACTTTGCAATCTTAATTAATCCCAAGCGCTTAGCTTTAGCTTAGAGGTAAGAATTTCAAGTAAAATACGCTTAAAAAATTTCGACCCTAGTCAATTTGTTCAATATATTTTTTTTTAATAAAAATTCTATCACTATGTGCATTTGCATTGTGTTAAGCTATCAGCAAAAAGTGCTTAATTCCGGCCCACAGTGCATTTAAAAAAGCATTAGCTCTAATGGAGACATCATTATAAAAGGTGTGTCTTAATTGCTTTTTTTTTTTTTTGCTTGTATCGATATGTGTATATTTTAAAAATTTTTCTTATCTTAATATTATTGCTTTTAATTTAATTTTCACAATAAAAATATTCATTTTTGTTTTTCTTTTTCCCTCTTTACAGTTTTGTAACAGGAAAAACCAGAGTGGTTTAATGAAATTTATGTCTTAAAAAAGGTAATTAAATTTATGTTTATTTTTATCTTATAAATATTTGTTAGTTTAAAAATATTGTTAATCAACTCTTTTACAACTTATACTGTTGCTTAGTTTGTGTAAATAACACAGTTCTACCAAAACATATATAGTTTTTGGCTGTGGTTTTAAATAAAAGTATTTGATCTTTACGAGTATAAATTTTGATGCACTTAATCAAATCTGCTTTTAGGTTTTCTCTATCACTTTGGGATTTGTTTATCCCATAAATTAGTCATGTATACCCATACGGTAGTGCCCTGTCAGTCAGGACAATCACTACAATACACTAACAGCCTGTTCGACGATATCGAATGAAAATGTATGCGAAAGAAAGCTAGTCCCTCACATTCGAACAAATTTGGGTTCGTCTATGTCACTATTGTTCGTTCGCATGAACTTATATATTTTAATTGAATTTTGCATAGAATAAAGTTAGAAAAAACCCAAATCAACTTTCTTTCGCCTAGAGTGCGATTGAACTTATCCTTTCGACATCGGCGAACTGGCAGTAAGTCCATCGGAGTAAAATCCTCAGGATAATAGTCATAACACTCGACAGTTAATGTCAATACAACAGTCGCTAAAAGTTGACGGTTTATCTGTTTTTACAGCTTTTAAGCGGAACTCCAACCATTCTCGTATAGCAGCCGGACTAGTTACAAAATTACCGGGCACACCACTGTCCCCCTGCGGCCCTTCTCTCTCATTAAGAGCCATTATTACAATTTACCGCAAAGGTTGGCGTTAGCACTACCATATGGGTATACATCAGTCCAACCCTATCCACTCTTTCGCGGATGACAGCAGCCTTTGCCACTCGTACTTTTTTAGTTATAGGCCCAGCCTATCAAAGATCGCTGCCAAGAGGCTAAATATGAATGATTCACTGAATAGTGATCTTCTATTAATCTCCGAATGGGGTCGTAAAAACAGGGTGGTCTTCAACGCTCGTAAGACCCAGTGTTGTTTATTAACACACAAACAAACGACCGCAAGTGCTGCTTCATCTGTACTCATGGATGGTATAAATATTGAGGAATCGGATGCTCTTGGAGTTCTGGGAATGAAGATACAGTGTGACGTTCGCTGGACTGAACACATTTTTCATGTCTCTAAAGAAGCATTCAAGTGCCTCGGTTTTTTGAAACGGTGTAAGATGTACTTCACACCATCCGACCTCCTTACTATTTATACCACCTACATCCGACCGAAAATGGAATACAACTCTCATGTTTGGGCCGGTGCCTGAAAGTCTATTTTGGGGTTACTCGACCGTGTGCAGGAGAGGGCGAAGAAGCTTATCGGTGACAGTAGGGTATCCAACTCTATTGACTCACTGGAGCATCGACGCAGTGTGGGGTGCGTCTGATCTATCGTTACTACAATGGATTTTGCTCTGACGAGATTAGGGGTCTTGTTCCCGAAACTCGCACATTTTTACGTAGCACGCGCTCATCGTCTAGAGCTCATCCATTTGTGGTCGATTGCCCGGGGAATCGCACTACGCATTACAGAGAGAATTCGTTTTTCAGCCGTACGCTTCGTCTATGGAATAAGTTGCCTGCAGACGTGTTTCCCGTCTGTTATAACGGTGGAAAGTTCAAAGTCAAATGTTCACAAACACTACTCCCTCTTTCCCCTCCTCATAACCTATTTTCCTGGTTCTGGTACAATGCACTGCATATGTAGGGGCCATCACCTGAGTACTGGTCCAAGCAAAAAAAAAAAAAAAAAAAATAAGATCAGATTGGAAGTTCACTCAAACCCTCTTGCGCGAAACATACTTAATTTTAGCGGTCACATTCGATTGAGCAGGCGGGATACCCTTGTCAACATCAGAGCGGTAAATAGGTGATATGCGAATAATTGGCGCAAAATAAAACTTTTTCTTTAGCATTGGCTGGACTTAGTTAATTTATTGTATTTAGTATTAAGATTTGAATACTTATTGTTAGTTCACATTGTGAAGATTCAATGAAGAAATGAAAGCTAAAAAAATAACATTGGCAAAAATATTTGTTGAATCAGCAAAAATATTTATTGAAAAAATATAATAATATTTTTTTATAGTAAAGTTTTTATTAATTGTTTTTACTATAATATTTTTTGTGCGCTGTCGAACAGTGTAATTAAATAAAAAATATATTGAACACCTTTTTTAAAAAGTAATTTCTCTTCATTAAATCATCGTCGTCATCGTCGATAACATGACTTAATGCAAAATTGTTTTAAAAAATTAAAACAAAATATAAAAATCTATTTGCCGACATATGTATGTAGACACACATACATATATGTATATATTACCTATATGTATATGTAAAGATTTTTTGTTTGAACTTATTTAGTCACGATTTTGGTTTTTGGTTTTTTAAATTTTTAGCAATTTTTTTTTGTTTTGCTATGAACATACGAAAAAAAGAAACTGATCACGCCACATACTGAATTTTTACACTCACTCACATGGTTTTAATGGTCGTTATAATAGTGTAGTCAATACTTTTAAATACGAGTACCTTTACTCTTACACTTTATACATTGAATGTTTAACATCTAAATTGCTTTTCAAAATAAAAATGAAATAAAAGTAAAAATAAGAAGAAAAAAATCACCGAAACCAGTCCTACACATTTCTTTCTCAAAACAAATATCGATTGCCACTGTAAAAGCCAAACCACAAATATAAATATATACACATACATACATACATACGTACTCGTATAAAACTTTGTTAACATGTGAAATTCACGCTAAAAAAAAAAAATCACCAGCCAGAAAAATATCTGGAAAAAAAACCTTCACATCTGACTGAAGCAGAAAAAAAAACCAAATCGAAGGAAACAAGTTTTTTCCTTTTTACCGGCCGGCGCTTTTGGCAAACATTTTTTCTTGTTCAATATTTCTCAAATGCAATAACAACTTGAGCAACATTGAAATAAACTTGATTTTGTTTTCTTAGAAAAAGTAACAAGAAAAAAGCTTTTGTCAAATAATTATACATATAAACATACTTACATATGTACGATTTTTTCCTTTTGTATGTGTCATTTGTCTTCAAACTGAAAGTGAATTTAATCAGTTGTGGTGGGTTGCTGGTTGATCATGAAAATTAATGGAAAAAATATTTCAGCAGACAACAAAATATTTGTCTTTCTAAAAATTAATCTTCGGCATTGTTTGAAAGCTTTTTGACAAACTTTCGAAAGGAATTCAAATAGCTTCAAAAAAGTTTACAAGAAATGTTGCATATCGCTGGTCTTATGCAGATAGGCCTTAACATGCACTTTTTCCAAATATGAGTTTGTTTCTTTGGTGCTTCAAATACATGTCACTCAAATACACTTCGCCACAAATATTTACTCGTAGAAGGGTTGGCTACGTGCAACATATGTTCTGTTCCTCAAATCTCACGAAAAACTTTCCCAGAATGGTGTTTTTCGTGTTGCCCCCGGGGAACAGGTTTTGCCTTGGCGTGTTGCTAACTAGGGCAGACCGTTTTTCAGGTAAAAAGGGGTAGGAGTCCCTCGTTTGTTGTAGCAAATAAAACTCTAGGAAGCCTCATGACTTATGTTGTGCTGTCTTCCGAAAACCTTACCAAAGGCATAAATTGGCAGAACGGGGACCAGCATTGTCCGCTGATGTTTATGCTTGCAGTTCAACCCGGACTGATCATGGTTGATGTGCCTACCTTGGATGGAACATTCTGGCTGTGGTTTCAACGTAAAGCGCAGGAAGGGGGAGTTAGTATCCCTGATAATTGTTTTGTGTGTGGTTTTCGGGGACTAACAACTTCCCGAGGGTCTGTTACCTTTACAACAGCTACCTGTATTGTACACCTGTTTGACGGCTGAGTTTGAGGGCTGATGCTCTTAGTGGGCTTCGGCATACCAACAAATTGCATACAGGAGGAATTAGAAAGCCCGTACTCCTCAACAAGAAGTTGCTCATATGGCTACAAACATATCGTTCCCTTATTGCAACATAGCCATATCTCAAAAAATGAACTTTATGAGTTAACAATTCAGAATTATTAAGAGTACTATCATTTATAAATTTCCAAATATTTATTCAAATTGCTGTTAAACTGTTTTTTTTAGGAGATATTTTCTAAAAAAAATTGTTAAGACTTGTATGGAAGCTAAAAATTTTAAATGCGTTTTTCTCGAAACAAGCTTTTTTAAGATATGACTATGTTGCAATAAAGAAGCAAAATATGGCAAAAATTGTTACCTGTGTAAGCCTAGTAGCTACACGGGGGTGCAGGTGTATCGTAAATAATTCAATCCCTGGAATTGATCCATCATCAGATAAGGCCGTAAGAGTAGGTGCTGCTGTAAATATTTTCACTACGACACTTGAATTTGCCCTTGGGGAAGAGGGTTTGCCTTGGCCTAGATCAAACCTGGGCACTATGTTTTCTGCGGCATAGAGGGGAAGAAGTCCCACGTTTGTTGTAGCAAACAAAACTCTAGGAAGCCGCATGCGTTATGTTATGTTGGACTACCGAAACTCTGAGTTGGCATAACGGGAGTCATCAATGTCCCCGGTTGATTCTGCCTTGTAGATCTCTTGGTGCTGATCATGGTTGAGGTGTCTATCTTGGCTGAAACGTACTGGCTGTGATTTAAACCTAAAATCGTAGGGGAACTAGCTTCACTAATAACTGTAGCGCAACGCCCGTTTTCGAGGGCTAACAACCCCTGAGGTACTGTTGTCTTGCAACATATACATGGAGCGTAAGAAACCTGGAGTAATTGGTGTACGGGTGAGTTGGCTCAGGGCTGATATTCTTAATGGGCTTCGGTCTACCAAATCATTAAGGCTTGTCCTCCAGAAGGCCCGAACTCATCAGCACCGGGGTTTGTCCTTATGGCTGCAAACTTATGGCAACAAGTTGTGACCTGTGTGAAACGCGCACATGGAACTAGTCCATCATCAGATTAGGCTGCAAAAGCAGATGCAGATGTAAATCAATTTCGGAACTGCACTTAAACTAGGAAAATAACTACTCGCAAATGTTTAGATTCATTGTTGCACTAAATAAATATGTTGACAGAGAATAAACTTCGCCAGACCTTCAACAAGAAAGTGTTGATGAAACAAATGCTTATAATCATAAAAATAAAACTTAAAAATAGTAATTTTAGTAACGAATTTACAGTTTTAACAATGCAAGGCTTTTGTTTTTATAAAATTTATTTCATTAACACTTCTTATCTCTTTGGTATTAAACTTACTATTCCAAGAAATCGTAAAATTCTGCGAAATTTCATATTTTGCAAAAAGTACTCTTATTTATACAAAAATTTTGCTTAACAAGTTAAAATTTTAATATACAAAAATAAAACCATAAAAAAGTTTTGCAAAGTTTCTTTGAAACACTTAAAAAACGGGTATTTTCTGTTTTCAAGTGGTAATTATTGCAGACCATGATTCATACTTGTGGTCTTTTTGAGGTCAAAAAAATATGCGGATATAAAAAAAGTAATTTAATACAAAGGTCCATTAATTTGAAAACATTGTAAACAATAAACTTGTACTTGATTTTTCAAGAACATTTTTGCTCGCATTTAAAAAAACATTAAAGTTGCACAACATTTTTCATAAGTAGCAGCGGACTACTTGTCTTTATCAAAATAATGTTTCAAAGAGATTTTGCTGCTGCAACTTTTTGTTTATATATTTAAACTTTTGACGTGAATGATTGACACTCAGGCATATAATTTATAATCGAAAATGTTATTGCGTGGAACGGAGTTGATACTTAAATACATTTTGACCAATTTGTTATTGCAACGTTGCCGTGAATATATACATTTGTTTGATTGCTGTCGTCAGCCAAAAGCTGTTTCAATGCTGTTTTGCTATTGCGAATTTTTAAGCAATTGCAGACAAGTTTTTTGAGTTTTATAAGGATTGACATTCATGATTAACATTTAAGGATACAAGTATCCAATGAATCACCAACTTCAGTGTTTGTTCTAATGTTGTTGATGAACAAATTTTTAAGATTACATAATTCGGCGTACTACAGAGTGTATGGTGGCAAATTTATATTTTTAAATACGATTATTTCAAAAAGTAATACGACTAAACGATGCGGTGCTGTTGCAATTATTGATTATATGGATTTATCAGTTACGGTGTCGCAATGGTCGAGTAAGCATCGCGAGCTAGTTTTTGACATATTTTTTAAAAGTTATGATCTTTGCGTAATTGCTCATCGACAATTTTGTTCAAATTCCGGTATTCGGCGAATAAGAGATGGTCCAAGAGTAAATTTTATTCGTTAGGGCCCAGTCGATTTTCAAGGACTCCCGAAAACATTGAACTGGTTGAAAGCAGTTTAGGTGAAAATATGCCACTTTCCATATGGAAAAAGCAACCTTACTGGGACTTTCAATAACGATTATTCAAAAAAATTTAAAAAGGATCTGAACTTCCGTCTTCTTAAAATTCATATTGATGGAGAACTGAAATAGAGTGACTTTGATTTACGCAAAAAATTTTTGGCTGCACTAACGTTTTCGCGCTGTAAATCCCATTTTTTAGAATGATGAGGCTCATTTTCACTGAAACGAGCTCGTCAATGAGCAAAATTGTCATTATTAGTCTCCAGGAACCTGCAACCCTAGATTGAGACATCAAAAACCATTGCATTGTATCAGGGTGGGTTAGAGTACGCAGGCAGGCCGCTGGATTCCCGGGGAGTATGTCCTGCAAAACAGCATCATCAGCAAAAAGCAACCGTAACAACAACTACCACTCTAATCAACAGATTTAAATTGTTATTTTGTCTGATCTTGTTGATTACAAATAAAAATTAAACTACGTCTAAAGCAACTTGTTGTTGCAACATTTTATATGTTGCCGCCTTTAAACATTTGCATAAAACACTGCATAGTTTTATTTTATTAAAATAAAATAATGATTGACATTCAAAAAACAAATCAAGTTCGCAGCTTTCTAATCAGCGTTCAATTGCAATCATCAACTTCAATTAATAATTACAATATAAACTTTACACAATACAGTCATCACTTCGATCAGTCCGATCAGTTAATAAATAAAACAAGTTTAAGGACGTTTCTGTTAAACGCATGCTTTCAATTTTATTGCTATTGCCGAACAAATTACTTAAAATGCCTGATATGGTTTAATGTTTTTATTATTACTATTTTTTTCCTTGCCCGTTCAACTACAAATAATCTAATTGCTTTAACTTAGTCACTCAGCAGGAAAAGCAATTATTTTCTGTAATGCTGATCATGTTAGGTTTTTTTGCTTTCAGTAAATTTTACTATGCATAAATCTAGTTGTGGCACAAAAAACAAAAAGCTAAACTTGAACTAGACATTATTAATACTGGTAGAGTGGAAAAAAAATATATGACAAAAAACTCACTCAGATCTAGGCAAACTTTTCAATTGCAAGTCTACCTTAAATATTGTTTTTATAAACAAAACACATTTAGATTTATAAACAAAAAAATAAATAAACAAACTGACATGCAATAAATTATATGCATTAAAATTAAATAGATTTGTACATAAAAAGCCAATCTCAACATTTGCACTTTTCATTTTAAGTTTCTCATAGCGGAAATGCACGAGAGCAAGCAAAAGTTTTTTTTCTTTCATATAACAGTTGGAATATATAGACGTTATTATAAAGGAAATTGAAAAAAACAACATTCGTAATGAGTATAAACATCTGCTTAGCCTTTTGTTGTTGTTATATTTAAATGGCATATGATTTCCAAAGCAACATTAATCGTGCTTATGACTTTAGCTTTTAGAGTTAAGATTCAAAGTAGTAATTAAAATTGATGATTGAAATTTGTTGTTATTTAGAAAGCAGCCAACATAAATGTCAATCATTACTTGATTTAAATAAAATACAAGCATTCATTATGGCAAGCAAATGTGTAACAACGGCAACATTCAAAATGTTGCAGCAACAAGTTGACTTAAGTGAACTTAACAATTTGCTGACACTAGTATACATATAATAGCCATAATATCATGCTTAACAACAGCAGCTAAAGTAAAATTATTATTAATGTATTTATTACCCTACGGTGTGCGTGGTGTTGAACTAATTTTTGTTAGTCTGAGCAGTGCCGAAGGTATGTAGACTGGGCACTAATCAGTTTTAACTAAATTAATTTCAGCACTTTAAATGTTCGTTCCGTGTGTTAAGTTCACAAACATCACTCCCCCTTTCCTCCTTCTCATAATCTATTTTCCTAGTTCCAGTACAATGCACTGCATATGTAGGGGCTATCCCCTGAGTATTGGTCCAAGATAAAAAAAAAAAAAAAAAAAAAAAAAAAAAACATTAAATAAAAGAAATTTGATGAAAATGTGCTTCCAGTACAATGCACTGCATATGTAGGGGCTATCCCCTGAGTACTGGTCCAATATAATAAAATATAAAAAACATGAAATAAAAGAAATTTGATGAAAATGTTCTTCATAAAAAAGATTAATTTTTTAAGTAAAAGTTATTATTTTTATTGGTTTTGTACTAAATATGTTCAAATAAAGTATGTGTATATATTTTCTTCAAAACACGATCGCCAAAACATGATATTTTAAAAACCTTCTGGTAACGCCGCGCTTAGTACGAATACGTTTACCAAGTGTGAGTTAAGGCCCAATCAGACTATTATACAAGTATAAATACTTTCATTAGAATTTGTGAGATAAAAGTCTAAACACATTTCTTGCGACTGTCAAAAAGTCTAACGTAAATTAGATTTTGCATTCACACCATCACACTTGATATAAACCAACATAGATGTGCCATTATAAAACTTTTCACGGCGGCAGGTGCGCTATTCGTCGTAGGCGATAGACGTGCCGGCGCGTGAAATTCTTCAACAGTTAAAATAATAATTATGTATAACACATCCAAATTCAATAGCACAAATATATTTTATGTTCTAAATATAGCATGAGCAAAATACATTTATAAATGACAGCTAAATTCCAAATTTCGGCCTTTTTATGTAAAGACAAAAAATATTATCAGGCACGGCACCCCATCGGCTACGAAATAGCCGACTACTCAATTTTTAATTAGCTTGTTGGCTAAAAAACACAACCCTGATCCAATGTAAAGTATTATCGTTTTGAAAAGTTTCAAAAAACAACAAAGTCGTATGGGATGTCAAATTTTTATCGTATTATTTTTTGTCTGTATGACGGATTACATTCAAGCTATCCGACTAGCACGTATTATTTGAATTTTTGACAAGTATTAATACAAAGTATAATAGTCTGAACTGGGCTTTAGTAAATAAATAAAACTGAACACACAATCTCATGGGCAAGGTAAATGTGTGACTGCAAATTCCTACATAAAAATATTATTTTTGTTGTTGAAAAGTTGTACGAATATAATTATATATTCCAAATATGGAAAACATAATTGAGATACCAAATCAAGCAGCCACCGCATAGAAACTTGACTGGGTATGTTATATACCCTAGTTAACAGACGCAAGTTCTAACGAGTAGAAAACATACTTCTGCAAACAATATTCAGTGCCCATTCACACCGCAACTCGATTTAAGACGGCTGTATTTAGATCAGTAAAAAAGGCACCGGTTGCAGATCTCTGCTAAACATCAAACAACATGATACAAGATTAGTTTGAAAGAAAACTTTTGTTGAATCAGCCTAAACATTTATTGAAAAAAAAATAATTCTTTTTCTTCAGACAAAAGCTTTTTGTTGATTTTATTTGTTTATAGCTTTTTCTGTCTACAAATCAACTCCGCAAACTCTCAAATCATAACTCCCATGAACTACTAGCAATTAAATATAACAATGTAAAAAAAAAACCAATAAACACATCATTAAAAGTCCATTTACACTAACCTTTCGCTTTAGAACAATTTTATACCATTTAATAATCAGTTCTTTTTTAAATAAATTTTAATTGATTTTTAATACATTGCTTTTCTTTTTTGTAACACTCACTGCTTCATTGCCAGTCAAGCCAAGAAAACAACAAAAAACCAGAAATAAGTTTCAACAAGAACGAAAATGTGAATATAGGATTTTTATATTGACTACAACGTTCGTTACATAATATAAAAATGTATCATGTTTGTGTGTTTATATTTGATCGTGTAGTTGAAAACATAAAGAAAAGTTGTGAAGAAAGAACTCGAGTAGATACTATTTAAAAAATAACTCTAAATTGTCTTGCAGGTTAGTAAACTCTTCATAACAACTGGCCAGCATTGGATCATACAGCAACTTCACTCACAGCTTCAATAAATGTGAAACCTACTCATTGCATCTCAACATTTATATAGACAGTCCCATATTACCAGACACCAAAATTGCATGATCGTTTTGATCGACAAGGTAACTTAAGCAATTTCGTTTTTTCTTATCTGTTTCCAACATATTTTTTATGTCTTCAACATCCACAAACGCACTTTCATTATAAATGGAACTTCTTAAATGTTGCCGTACAAAAGCATTTGTAGTTTTTTTTCCAACTTAGTTTTTTATGTTTATTAGAACCTGAAACCATGTCAGACATATGAAATACTGGAGTGTATGTGTTTTTCTTATTTTTGGCATCGCAAATTTGCAATATTTTTATGTGGTATTTCGTTTAACATATCTTGCGTCTCTGATTATATTGATTGAGCAACATTTAGTCCTTTAGACATTAAAATGAGATGCCCATACGTTTTCACTGTTTTCGGGTATACTACATTTTTTTTTTACATAAGATATATTTTTTTTTGTTACATAAGATATTTCTTGAAAATTCCAAGCGAAATGACACTAATTTGCTTTATTTCACAACTTTCATAAAATGTTGCCAGATACATTTTATACAAAAACATAGTACTGCAATAATCTGGCAACATTTTTTTTTATAAACTTTTCACGCATTTATGTAAGAAAACAGTAAATTATAATTCTTATTCTTTACAATTTTCTTTATTTGTTCGTCGCTTCCTTTTTTTCCGTATTAACTTTACAATGGATTTTTTCACAATGACACAACTTATATCCTGACTTCAAATCGTCCCGATTTCATCCGAAGTATGTCAGACCTGTGACCCCTTAAACCATCTTTTTAAATTGGCTGCCTCCCATACCTCCTCATATGGTGTTTGTGTCAATTGAAACCCTTACACATCCTTTACTACATACCTATTGTTTTCTAGCACTTTGCTGACCCTATATGGCCGCTTAAATTTCGTCGCCATTTTCCTGCAGACGCCCGGAGTGGTTATGTAATTCTTCACCATCACGAAATTCCCTACCCTATATTCGGACGGAATCCTATTCCGATCCTTTAACTTACTATTGTATGCCTGATTTCTGACAATCCTCCGCGCAGCCTCATCCCTAGCCTTAACCAAATCCCGCTCCGGACAAAAATCAATCTCTTCCAATTTTTCCCTAAAAAAATCTACAACCATTCCTCTTTGACGCACTCCAAACAAAAGTTCACTCGGCGTCGTGCTCGTACTCTTATGCTTCATATTATTCATCGCGAATTCGACATCAGGGAGCACTTTATCCAAACCTGATTCCCTACTAGCGGCCGTCAACTTGGCGATCATAGGACCCAAACTTCGATTCACCCGTTCTTCCTGACCATTCGCCTGGGGTGAACCCGTTGCGATCTTCACATTCTGTATGTTATTATCATTAAGAAAATCACTGAACATTGCCGAAGTAAATGCACTGCCACGATCGAAAACTATCACTCTCGGACGACTATAAGAGATAAAATATTGTCTCATACACCTAAACCAATGGATTTTTTCACAATGACACAACTTATACATAAAATTCTTGGCCTTCTCAGACTTAAATTAAGCACACTATCACATATCTAGGGTTACCTACGCCTACATGTAGTTAAGTACTCTGTTTCAAATGTGCGAAAAATGTTGAGCAACATTACTAATTTCTCTCGGAAAATATGACATTTAAAATATGGTGCCTATTTCGCGCTTTAGGCAAATTTCAAGGTTTTCTTGGTTTTAGGTATACCACATTGCTCAGCTGTTGTTTGAAATTTCGCGCGAAATAAGTACCACTCATATTATTTCACAATTACAACACAATGCTGCCAGAAACATTTCATAAGTACCACTTCAGCAACATTATTTCATAGATATTTCACACAAATTTTTTTTATATAGTGTTTGACAGCATTTCGCACGAACTGACGAACCAGTACTAAGCTTATAACGTTGGAAGGTTCAAGTCAAATGTTCACAAACACTAGTCCCTCTTCCCCCCTCATAACCTAACCTCATAACAGATAACTGTACTGTACGCAACCAGTGATGATGGTTGACGGGTGAGTTTGTTTAAGGGCTGATGCTGCTACAGGGCTTCAGCCTACCAACTCATTAAGCCTTGTCTTCCATTGGTTGCTGGGAAATTGCATACAGGAGGGACTAGAAGGCCCGATTGCCTCAACAAGAAGTTGCTCATATAGCTACAAACATATGGAAAAACTTGCTACCTGTGTGAGCTTAGAATTCACTCCGTGGAATCTTTCTTCACTACGGAATTAGCAGCACCGTTTTGGTGTTTGCCGTCGATTAAATTGAAAACAAGTTTACAGTGGTGATAGCTACAAATGTGGCCATGCGGCCGTTAAAATGCTCACTTTCACGTCAACATACAAATACCTTTTTGGACAGGTTGTGGCCAAAAGCCTGCTGTCTAGAATATATCTAATTCAGAGTATCAGTAATCACAGCACCCATTGCACGGATAAGTTTTCGTATCCAAATATTCACACATTTATATGAACCAATGATTGAGCTTTTTGCTACCACACACTTACCCAACGTGCAATCGTTCCGTAATCTTTTTATTCTCTTCAGAATTATACCTTTTTGTTTTTGCAATTGGAATTTTTTTATCTAGTAATTGGCAGATGGGTGTTTTACGTAAAATATATTATTATTTCAATTCGTTCCACTTATGTCAAATAATAATAAATTTTAACCACACACTTTTAATCCACACATTTTTTTAATTTAAAAATAAATAAAAAAAAAAACAGTTTAAACAACATTTTTAAATATTATCTCATGACTATTATTATTTTATGAGTTCATTCATATTAATATTAAAAAAACAAAATACAACTACATTTATTTGAATATATTGGGTTTTCAATTTTCTAAATTATCAGCAAACTACAACTAAATTTATTTTAATTAAAATTTTAATTAAAATTAACTTAAAAACACATAAATATGAATTAAAAAAAAAAAAGTTCATATAAAAATATAAAAAGTAAATTTCACAGGTTAGTTTCTTTTATAAGGTAAAATGAAACTAGTAATGCACCCTACACTACACACACACACTATATTTATTAACTCACACGAATTTTGTTACAAAAAGCTGCAGCTGACTTCAGCTAGTATTCTACTTATGACACATTTACACAAAAGGGAAATGTAGTGTTCTATTAAATAACTAGTTTTGAGTTCGTGTCCAACTTCAGTCAAGAAGAGGGACTATTTTTAATTATAACAATAATTGCTGTGAAACAACAAGACCAAAGAAGAACAGAAAAAATAATTGAACACCATATAGCTGGGGGACAACTAGCTGTTTCGTAGCCGCTACACTACTCATCAGCACCCACTGGAATAAAACTTTTTGTCTAGCATTGGCTGGACTTAAGTAAAACGCACATTTTTTTATTTTTATATTTAGTATTAAAATTTGAATTGGAAAGAGCGCGAAATATTCCCAGATAATAAAATAATAAAAAATCAAAATCTATAAAACCAGAAGAGACCTTTAAGTCGAAAAATTATATAATATTAATAAATAATAATGTTAGTCATGGTAGAAAAATTTTAATAGTATAATAATAAATAATCATGATAATTTAAAAATTCGCTACAATATATATAAAATTCGCTACAAATAAGCCTTATCATACAAAATCGATCCTTTTTTCCCTACATGTGGAAGTAAATAAATAAATCTGTACAAAAAAGAAAAATCCCTACGCTTAGCAACACTGATTTGAAAGCTCTGGTACCAATTTTTGACCAAACAACTTCACAAATGTAGTGGAAAATTGCACTTTCATGTATACGTATATCACAATTTCAGGGGTCGATAACTCGGAAATAATGAATTTGTATACAGACTTCGCATGGGTCGCGCTTACATTGTTAATGCTCTTAGATCGAAGATGTATGTGACAAAAAGTTCACTGGGAAGTAACTTAAATGAGAGCGTTAACACTGTGCATGAACAGTATTGCTCAATAAACTTGTTTACCAAATTTCTATTTAGTAAACAAGTTTATAATAAAAACTGATAAAGTCGCTAAATTAGTCTGAAAGCACCGAGAGTGTGATCACTTATAGCCGCAAAAAATGAATAACATTTGTTTTGAAGCGAACTTTACTGAGAGACAGTAAAGCTTTCTCTCTTAAGGCTAATATTGAGTTTATTATTTCGTGCGAAATTCTTGCAAATTGCATACAAAAGTGTTTAGTATGAAATATCTGCGAAATAAGTTTAGAAATGTAGTAATGAAAATATGTATTCTGCAACATATGTATCCGCAACATGTTTTAAAACTGTTTCTGGAAATATTTGTTTTTTCAGCTGCGAAATAACATAAGCACAGCTTTTTTCGCACGAAGTACAAACATGTATACTTAAAATTAAAAAAAAAAACATGAATAAGAGAAAAAATAGACAACACTGAGTACATCTCAATTTTTCCGTACGAAATAAGTAACATTTTTCGCACATTCAATCTCAATACTAGGCTTTATGCTTCGTCAAAATTGGATTTTCTAAATGCAAAGCGATGACATCGCTCTATTTGGGTTGGTCTTATACATTTTCTAAGTGCATGAGGATTTTTACGCTTGACGCGCAGTAAGAAATAGTACACGTTTCACTTCATCAAATATTTAATACTTGAAACCCCTTTATATAGAATGAAAACCCCTTTAAGTTCATTATTTCGTGCGAAATTAATATGGCATACAAAAGTGTTTCGTATGAAATAGCTGCGAAATAAGTTTAGAAATGTAGTACTGAGTTTTTAAAGGGAAAAACACACAAAATGTATCTGCAACATGTTTTAATTTAAAATTGTTTCTGGGACTTTTTGTTTTTTCAGCTGCGAAATAACATAAGCAAAGCTTTTTTCGCACGAAATACATACATGTTTGCTTAAAATTAAAAAAAAAAACATGAACAAGAGAAAAAATTGACAACACTGAGTACATCTCAAGTTTTTCGTACGAAATAAGTAATGTTGCTGAAGAATTTTCGCACGTTCAATTTCAATACTAGGCTTTAGATGATAGAAGATAATCAGGCCATATAATCTCATACTTATTTTTCGCGTTTCAGTTAAAATAAATCATATTTGCAGTCTTCCGCTTTCTGATGTTTTGATTTAATTCATATGAGTATTATGCAACATATGTGCTCGCAAACTAAGTAGACTGTCTGCCCACTATAAAATAAAACAATTATTAAAACATTCATCACAAAAACTAAAAAAATTGCAAAAAAAGGGGGAAAAATCAAAACAAACTAAAAATAAACAGACAGCAAAACGACGAAAAATTACTTAAAATGAATCACTAATAAAACTAACAAAAATTAACACGATAACAAAACTCAAACAAATATAAAACTGTAATTGTTTTTAAAATAAGATAAAAAATTAAAATATGTATATGTAAAACAAACACACATACACACAAACATACTTATATGTGCAAAACCCGAAGGCAGCACAAACAAGTCAGCTGATTTTTGTGTTGAAAGAAAAAAAGAAACCAAATGACATTTGCTTGTGTTTCTACTCGTACATGAATATGTATAAATTTCTCAATGAAGCACTTTGTCTCAGCAGGTTATTTAAATAAAAAAAAATTGACACTCTTATTAACACCTACACTCAAAAGAATCACAATCCAAAAACTGACGTTTGACATACAAACTTTAAAATTTTAAAGCAAATATATACGAGTACATACATACTCACATGCAGACATACATACATATATTTTGGCAAAAATACTAGAAGGTAATATTATTTAATACTATTTGATTTCTGCACAAACAAAATTTTTATATGTTATTATAGATTTTTTTTTAGCTTATAAAACAAGTTGCACAGAGATGAGAAAATCAGTGCTGTTATATTTTGTCAGGTGAATTTGAATAACAATAGAGTTTTTGTATTCCACTCGAATATTCATTCTGTATCATTCTGAGATTTAAGTCTTAAACAAAAACTCTGTTCATCATTTCGTGCGAACTGCTGGTAAAATTTCAGATGAAGCTAATTTATGCAAAATTAATACGAAGCAATATTGCTGAAGTGAAGTACTTTGTAGTGCGATTTTGTAACTTTTAACGATATTTTTTTTTGCTGAATTGTCAATAATATTGCTGACAGTGATGATTGTGAAATGCCATAATATGTCATTAACATTATTGATAAAAATGTAATTGAAGTGGCAGCACCCAAAATTGGGATAACAGCAAACAAGAATACAAAAAGTATTAAACACACATCAACTTTTGTTGCTCAACGTTTGGTTTTTCTAAGAGAAAAAATGATATACATACGGATATGTTCTTGATTCTACTTTGAAGTGAAAACAGTTTGAAATCACTTTATCAATCACGTGTTGACTTTATATTGCAAGAGCATTCGACTATGAGAAAGCTCTGTTCAAAGTGGGTGCCGCGTTTACTCACTGGTGGCTAAAACGAGAACGTTTTGATGGTTCCGAGTAGTGTTTGGCCATGTTTAAACCTAACAAACCGGAATTTTCTCGTCGATATGTGACAATGGATAAAAGATGGATCCACCACTACACTCCGGAATCAAAACGATCGTCATGTGAGTCCAAAGTGCCCGAAAGCACAACAATCGGCTGGAAAGGCTATGGCCTCGGTATTTTGAGATGTGCGTTAGGTAATATTCATGGGCTATCTTTAGAAAGGAAATAGGTACCATTAACAGTGAATATTTTATAGCGTTGTCGACGGCATATAGCAAAGAAAAAAATGTTGTTTCATCTAGACAACGCATCGTGTCACAAGTCAATCAAAACAATGGCAAAACTACATGAATTGAACTTTTTGAACGAATTGCTCCCACCGTATTCGCCAGTTTTGGCTCCCAGCCACTACTGGCTGTTCGCAGACCTGAAAAAATGCTCCCCTGTAAGAAATTTCACACGAATTAAGAGGTTATCGCTAAAACTGACACGTATTTTGAGGCGAAAGATAAATCGTTCAACAAAAGTGGTATTGAAATGTTAGAGCGGCGCTGGAATGATTGCGTTGCTCTTGGTGGAGATTAAGTTGATGAATAAAGCTAATTTTGAACAAAAAACAAGCTCTGTTTTCTGTATTAGGCCCGGGAATTTTCAGCCCATATGGTGTTTACTCTTCCATATAGAACTTGTGGGCACCACTGATTTGAAAAAATTTGACTGCAAATTATTTTCAAATTATTTATATTCAAATATTATGGGTTTGCTGGGTTATGCATACACACCCATTTAATATTTATTCTGTATTTTTAAAAAGAAAGAATTTAAAAGAAATAAATGGATGTGTTATTTTTCAATTTGAAGGCTTTGATATGCGATTGTACGAAGTATATATTCATAAAAAAAGATTAACATACTTTCGCTAAATATCTAGAACAAAAGATGATTTAATCTCACTTTATAGAATATATATGTACTCGTATTTTTGAAATGCTTTTATAGCTTTAAAACAAAACAATTTGTTTTTCACACATAATTTTTTTTTATGAATGAACATTTTTTATAAATAACTCATTAACACTAATTTATTATTTAAGTTATCATAATTTGTTTTGATTTTAGAATAATTTTTTTAATTTTCTGTGATTTCAAGTCAAGCACCTCGAGTTTGGAATTTATTTTTTAAGCCATTGCTGTATGCGTTGTGGCACGGTTTTGTTGGTATCACATGATGATCAAGACCAAAGCATACAGTTGTGGCGTTAAAATGGTTTCAATCATATCACGATACCGCTACACATTCACACTTACTATTACGTCGGTTTCAGTTTCCAAGAAGTAAGACTCAATGATTCCTCCTGACCAAATTTCACACCAGACTGTCACTTTTAATGGATGCAAAGGTAACTGATGAATAATTTAAGGGTTTTATATTGCCCACAGAAATTGAAATTAGTCGCCATATTAATCGCCTTTTTTCTCTACGATCAAAAAATAATTCCCTACATTTTTCCCCACACAATTTTTCATTTAAATATTGCACAAATAAATTATTTTAATACAATTTATTGTAAATTCAAACAAAAATAACTTTCTAATATACTAAAATGTAAAAAATATTTAAAGCACTTTTTATTTTTTAAATGTGGCCGTTTTTTCTTGATTGCATGAATCCATTGAATCAGTATTGCATGACAATACTTTCGTGTGATTGTGGATACTTTTTCAAGATAATCAATGAGCAATATTCCGTGTGCATCCCAAAATATAGTGGAGATAACCTTGCCAAACAATTTCATTGTCTTCGCCTTCTTCAAAGCACTTCCACCAGCTTCCACCCATTACTTAGGTTGATTTTTAGTTTCATGTGTGTAGTGGTGGACCCACGTTTCATTAACAGTTATTAATCGACGCCAAAAATTAACAAGATTATGCTTTATCATGTCCAAACACTACTGTAAAATGATCTCTCGAACTCGTTTTTGTTCGACACTAAGCAAACGTGGCACTCATCTTGTCATCTTTTTTGACGATATTTCAAAACTAAAATGACGATATCTTCAAAAGTTATCGGGATTTTGACGATTTCTTCAAAATTTTTTCTGGCATCTTGCCGATAGCTTTGTATGTTTACCATTTCAACAATATCGGGTAACTTGACTCGGTGATCATTCATAACGATATCGAGGATTTTCTTGATATTTTCCTCAGTAACCATCTCTTTTAGTCTTCCTATTGATTGTAGTATTGCTTGCTTGGTTGTCCGCATTTAAATTCAGCAATTCACTATTTTACCATTTAGTCTAACGGAGCAGACTCCCTGTAATGTTTATCGAGCTTTTCTTTCTCTTTTGCTGTGCTGAGTGCCAGAGCTGTGCCGCGTCGTTCATTTTAGTGACCGGTCACTTTCGTTCAATTGCAAAAGACTGATCCGTTTGTTCATTTCGTTCACTCGGTCATTCCAAACGGACGGCGCGGTAGCAAAACGGAAATGTTCCGGTCTTTCATTAATCAGCACAACTGAAAAAGACACACAAAACAATAAAATTAACAGTTATGTGGTAAAAAATGATGGTTTGAAAACGTAAAAACTATTTTAAAAATCATTTAGATGTGAATTTTGATTAAGCTTGCTTTTTATAAAAATTTTTCAATTTGAAAAAAGACACAAGCTGTTGAAAACCAATTTCACAAAATGATTTTTGGCATTAAGTTTATTTTTTTTTTTACAAGAAAGCTTAAATTTGAACAAAAAAATTTAATTAGAAAAAAAAACAATGATGGCACATCACAGCGATACGCAAACGATGTAATTACGTGTACTTTAATGACAAAGGGAACAACCTTCAGGACCCAAGTGAGCTGGAGTATCCAGGTCCTCTTTGGAGAATCCAGCGGCTTGCCTACCTACGTACACTTTAAATGCTACTCTTCCTTATCCAGAAAATATTAACTGAAACAAAAGAATATGACATAGAAAGAACGAAAGAGATTTGAACGAAAGCTATTCAAATTGAACGGTACACTATTGAATGAAAGCGGTCAGTTTGGTGACCGGCTCACTTCGTTCACTGAGATGATCCGTTCAATTTAAACAGTTCGTTCATGAGCGACACAGCTCTATGGCTTACTTCAAATGACTGCAACAAATAAACTAATCGATGAATTTGGGTGAAATGTGAACAGCTGAAAAAAAATTGTGTTTCTGCTGCCATTTAGCGCTAAGTAGCTTTAATATCAATCCACCCTCGTAGCTCAATAAATAAAAATTGCAAATTTTAATAATTTCATCGATATGTTTGTTGTTTTCTCATGACAATAAATCAATTGTTTCTAATTATTGAATTAACAATGTCTGAACTAAGTTATCAATGGCATATGAAATTAATTTAAGTAATAGTAATAACGTTCCTCTAATAATATTTACTTTTGAAAACGAATGAAATGAAAAACTTTATTTATACGCTAATTAAGCGGGCTGTTGTATCAATTCATTATGATATTCAATTGGAATGAGAACTGGCAGAGAACTTAATTATTATTGAGACGCGATAGTCTTAAAAACTAGTGCACATAAACATACTTGCATACATATCGCACCCTAAATGCAAAAGGGTCACAACTCAAAATATTCCAAAATTGACTTAATTCCATAAAAGTCAGTTTTTTATGATATCGCAAACATAATATAAAATTGAAAAAAGTTTAGCAGAAGCTTCTTCAATGTTGAATTTTTTCATAATGAAACAATATTTTATTAAATATAATTAATTTTACATAAACAGTCTTTCGTCTGGGTATCGTGAAATAACTCCC
Source organism: Thecocarcelia acutangulata (assembly GCA_914767995.1). NCBI lineage: Eukaryota > Metazoa > Arthropoda > Insecta > Diptera > Tachinidae > Thecocarcelia > Thecocarcelia acutangulata. The sequence continues at coordinate 90,002,509 of OU612098.1, read as the reverse complement.
AATGCAATAACTCCTAATGATATAAGTCCTAACAAAAATGAAATAATTCCCAAATTAAAAAAAATAAATAACTTCCGTTGCCAAAATGAAATAAGGTCCAAAAACTTAACCCTTAATTCAAAATAAAAATTCAAACAATTGAGTTTTATTCACTATATTAGCTTCTAACATCAAAAAATTATAAACAGCTTGCTTGCTATGTGTCCTAGCTGTCTATAAGTCGACATTTCATAGGAACTACCCTAATTAGCAGTAGACTTTGGAAATTTTTGAAAGATATTCTCAAACATTCAACTTTATATCCCTGTAAACTAGATAAATTATTGAGAATTAAAAAAAAAAATGTTTTAATAATACCTGTCAAAATACAAAAAACAAGCTTTTTCATATATACACGCCTCTGCATTCCTTCACAACTTTAAAATGTAAAAGGTTGTTTTCTGTTTTGACAGGTATTATTAGAGTATTTTTCGTTTTAAATTCGCAATAATTTATTTATATTGTTCGAGTATAAAGATGAATGTTTGAGAATATCTTTCAAAAGTTTCCAAAGTCTACTGAGGATTAGGTTAGCTCCTATGAAATGTCGACATATACTCTTAGACAGCTGGAAAACATAGACAACAATTTTTATTGGGAGTTATTTCATTTTTGTTTGGACTTATTTCATTTGCGAGTTATTTCATTTTTTTGTAAAACTATTTTTATTTTGATACCAATCAAAAAATTATATTTGCACCTGGGCACTGTTTAGCTGTTTTAGCCTCTATGGCATAACCGGTAACTCCCGATGAAAGAGGCCTTTAATTTTGATTTCATAGATACATGACCAAAGGCCGGCTATACAGATAATATTTTGTTAGCGAAGCCGGTGTTCCATATACCATAGACAGCCATCTCGGCCTGTGTAGATGGAAGTGTTTAACCTCTATAGCAAGTGTGCCCAGCCCTATGCGCTTGATACTCAATTATTTTTGTAAATGCGCTTAGCTATAGGGCTGTGCTTTTTAATACACAAATACTGGGCTCAGCATTAGCAATGAAAAATACACAAACAACTTCGTCTTTTATATTTTTTTTCGTTCTAACCGCATTATTTTATATATTTTTTTATTATTGGCCGCACACACAAAAGCAAAGCAACAACACTTTCACATGCTTTGTTGGTAAACATTGACGACAGCGATTATCTGTGTGAACTTTGTTTTTGTAAATGTTTTGCTTTTTACAAAAAAAAAAAAAAAAAAAAAAAAATTAAATAAAAATAGTTTTTCCTTAAATGTATTGGTGTTTACTCTTCTATATAGAACTTGTGGGCACCTCTGCTCTATAGTATAACAAACATTAGCTCAGCTCACCAAAAGTTTCCTGCATAGCCGGGCGGAAAGATTTTATTCTCTATGGTATAACAAACATCGGCGTCGCTGACTAAATTTTTTTCCGTGGCCAGAATAATGGAATAAGTCCTAATTAAATAGCTTCCATTAGGTGACTCCTAATAATAGCTCTTTATTTAATTAAAATGAAATAACTTCTATATCATACCTGAAGGTTGAAGAAGGAATATTTTTTTTAGCGAAGCAGGTTTTCGAAATACCACAAAGAAGAAAATCTTTCAGCCCGGGCTAAGGCCAGCTATATAGAAAAAGTCTGTAAGCGAAACTGATTTTAGTCAAATGAAATAACTCCCAATTTTATCTCAATATTATTTGATCTTCGTTTGTTAAATAAATTTAATTTGTGTAGCTTTAGATCTTTGTTTTTTTTATAAAAAATTAACAATTAAAAATCTTTTATTTTTCGATATTTCGATAACAATTTGTTATCATCATCAGTAGTGCAATTCACTAACATGTTTTAACGCTAATAAAATTCGTTTAGAGAAATTAACACTAGCGTTGGTGTTTTTGCGATTCTATAACAGTTTTTAACACTATTTGTCTTCGTTTTAAATCAGCTGTTTTTATAGCCTGACTGATTAGCGTTAACTAAACACCAATTATTTTTGTGGTGTTTATCTTAACAACAATGTCGTTAAAATTTCTACTAGAATAACTTCACAGTATTTGACATACGACTTGTCGGAAGACTCCAACAGTCGATCAGCGTGTTCTCCGTGAGAAGAACTTATCTTATTTATCAAAAAATATTTTAAATAATAAACATATAAATAGTTTTGCTTACTCTAAACATGGAATTATTTGCAAATTTGCTTGTTTTTTTCCGTTCTTCTTTGTGGTTTTCTTTATTTTTAACAAAGCTGCCACATTATTTCAAACTTTTTTAACATACAACCAGAGGTGTTAAGAATAAGGTAGTGAATAACATAAGCGTTAGTGCAAACCACAATAGCTCGCGTTAAGTTATGCTCTTTTAAAATCGTTAAAAGTTAGTGAATTGCACTACAGGAGACAAACAAAGATCTGAAGCTGCAAAAATCAAATTTATTTAATAACTACCAATTCAAATCATCAAATTCATCAAAATAAATTTAATAACCTCCAACAGAAATCTGTTAGGAGTTATTTCCTTTGAAATGAAAAATTATGAAATAACCTCCAAAAAATTGGGATTTATTTCATTGTAAAATAACTGCCAATTTGTATAAGATTTTTGAAATTTTTGTTGGGAGTTATTTAATTTTTTTTTGGGGAGTTATTTCACGTTACTTTTCGCCTCTCCTGAAAATTTTAGTATTTTGAGTTGTGGCCCTTTTGTATTTAGGGTTGCGATATGCTTGCACAAACATGAATGGTCATAATGAATAAATTTGACATAGATATATAAATAAATGGCAATTGCCAAATCAAATAAGCAAATACTGCCTAAAGTCAAATTTTAAATAAATGTTAAGAAAATTGCTGTAAAAAAGCAAAACCTGAAAAAGAAATTTACAGGATATTGAAAACAGGCATTTGCCCCGACTTGAAAAAAAAAACAGTTTCTCTGCCGTATTTGTGTCATTGTCTGATTTTCGTTTTAATATTTTCTATTTAAATGTTAACATTTCAATACTTTTTTCTTTTCATTTTTTTCACTGAATTAAATTGAATTTGCATGTCTATTGTTCCCTCCAGGTATAGACATTATTTTTAATAAACTCATTTCAGTTGTTGTTTTGCTTACTTTATTCCATTGGCCCGCTGGCCAATTGACAATCAACTAACAATAATCAAATGTGTAGGTGTCATATTTTTCATAACATTTACATACATATGTACATAGTATGAGCAGAAATAAAAATCCATGCCAAATGCAGCATGCAACTGCAAACTAAACCTTTCCAAAAATAGCAAATGGAAAACTTAAAAGCCACCAATTTATATCACAGCACCGGGGAAAAGGGGAAAGTTGATCATACACTCGACGCTGGAATTAACTAACAGACATACTTGTACAAGTCGTCTACAGAAAGAAGAAAAAAATCGACAATTTATGACATTCAAAAGGTTATTAAGCTCCAGTTATAAGCAACCAACAAATGCCACATGTTGCAAACACATACAAAATGTGTTTGATATTGTGGATATGTTGCTGAAAGTGGCAAAAGTTTTTGGAAAATAAATTAATCGTTTATAATAAAACTGTCATGTTAAAAAAACAAAATAAAAAAAAAAATAAAAACACCTTTCTCTCAATTTTTTTTTTCTTTCCAAATGGGCGAGAAATATGAAAATCTGCGTTTTTTCCAAAGGAAATGTTGGCATTTAGTTCGAAATTCAAATTGAATTTATGCATTTCATAAGGATTTACATCAGTTTTCGATTAAAAAATTTCAAACGTTTTTTAAAATGATTTTTGTTGGCGTAAAAATAAACTTAACAGATATAAATCTTGAACGATTAAAGTGTGATATACATACAGGCATATCGTTACCCAAAATGTATATTGACGTCATTGCGTAAAAATTCGAAATCGATTTTTTTAGAGATTACGATATATTATATACTATGAAAAATATTCAATTTTATAGCCAAAGTTAAATATTTGGGGGATTTAAAAGGTGTCATATCAAGCATAATGTTGTAATATATTATGACACCTTCGTACAAAATGTCATTTAAAAGTAAGTCATTTTACCTAGTGTTTAGACATGCGAGTAAGAGTTCGAAAAACTCAATACACTCACATTTTTTTACTACCACATTCACATTTTTCGCACTCGCAGGTCTACTCGTAGCTAAATTTGCATGCGAGTGATTTTTTGGCACTTCCATGCAATCAAATGTCAAAGAAACAAACAGTGTTACCGTGTAAATAATTTTAAACAAATCAACTGGATCATTATAAAATTAAAACCTAAGTTTTAGCTAGTTTGTATGTTAATTTATTAAAACTAATACTATAGATAAAAATGTTTAAATTATAAAGCGTTAATATCAATAATATAATGATAATACAAATTAATGCCAACTATTTTCTAAAAATATTCTCAAGTCAAGAACACGGCAACTCCAGTTTATAAAGACAGCCAAAGAAACAAAATATATGAAGTAAACAAATTGTTTGAAGTTCACGTGCTGACGAGAAATTTAAAATGAACTCTCACTCGCATGTGTAGACAGAAATGAAAATTGCAAGAGATTCGAATTTTTCGAAGAAATTTTCGCATGAGATTACTCGTATTTCTAAATGCAGGGTAAAACTGTTTTTTTTTTTTTTTTTTTGATATATCATAACTTCGAAACATCTCAGCTGACTCAAAATTAAAATAGCATCCTAAATTATGCTCACAGCAGTAATATTTTATTATTTTATTTATTTTTTATCATTATTTATTTATTTTTTTATCATATATATTTAACACAATTATGTATAATGAAGTGCATGATATTCTCAAAACAAAACTTTATATCCCAACATATAAAGTTGAATGTTTGAGAATATCTTTCAAAAATTTCCAAAGTCTACTGATGATTAGGGTAGTTCCTATGAAATGTCGACATATAGATAGCTGGGAAACATAGAAAACAAGCTATTTACAATTTTTTATTGGTGTAAATGATAGAAGCTAAAATATCGAATAAAAAACTTAATTGTTTAAAATAAAAATAAATAATCAACTGGATTACGCTTTATCATATACAAACACCGCTGTGTAGTGGTCTGTGGAATTTGTTTTCGTTCGACACTGAGCAAATGTGGTACCTATCTTGAAGACAGTTTTTTCATATGCAAATGTTCATGCAAAATGTTGAGCACACGTTCATATGATATGTTTATTACTTCCACAATCTTACGTAACTTGACTCGGTGATCATTCATAACGATATGGAGGATTTTCGTGATATATTCTGGAGTAACCAACTTTTTTGGCCTTTATGCGGATGGTATTGTTGCAGTGCTTGTTCGGCCGCGTTTACATTCAGTAATCCAATATGTTACCATGTAATCTATATGGAGCAGACTCTCTGTAATGTTAATGTTAATATGTTTACCATATCAACAATCTCATATAACTTGACTCGGCGATCATTCATAACGATATCGAGGATTTTCTTGATATTTTCTTCAGTAACCACTTCTTTTGGCCATCCTGTTGCTGGTATTGGTCCAGCAATCCAATATTTTACCATGTAATTTGATGTATCAGACCTACCGCAATGTTTATCGAGCTTTTCTATTGTCTCTTTCGGCGTTTTCCCTTTCAAATAATAGTGCGCGAAATTCACTTTTTTCCATTTTTCCAGAAACGCAAAAGTTGCTTACTTCAAACGACTACAAGAAATATTTTAACAACTGGTGTTTGATAGATCGCAGTTTAAAAAATGTTTTTTTCTGCCATCTAGCGCTAGGTAGCTCTAATATCAATCCATCCGTTCTGGTATATCCAGAAATGTAATGGAAAATCATATATATTTCTTGGGCCCATAACTCGAAAAATATTTCCCTATATCAAATATTCTTATTTTTCAGTTCTCTAACTATCACTGTTTTTATTTCATTTGGAGGGAGGTTTCTTCCTCACTTTATTGTACACACCGTTTTAAAGACGCTGATTTGATCAAATATTTTCTTAATGTGAACGTATCTTGAGCAGCTATTGTATGTAAAAAATCACTTGGCAATATCAAACATACAAATTATTTACTTGTATTTACTTCTTGTGCCCATATCTCGAAAAGTATGTGTTTCCCCCAATTTCGTCATTTGAAATGATCTTACTTTTTTCAATTCTCTATCATCCTTTTTATTTCATTTGGAGTTGCGCGCGTCAATCAGATTTCTTCCCCACTTTATTGTAAACACCGTTTTAAAGACGCTGATTTGATCAAATATTTTCTTAGTGTGAACGTATCTTGAGCAGCTATTGTATGTAAAAAATCACTTTTCAATATCAAACATACAAATTATTTACTTGTAGTAGTTTTTAAATGAAACTTTACAAAAAGCTGTTTATGTTTGGGCTATTGTATTTAAATTACAAAATCATTTTTTCCATTTTCAGCTTTTTACTTAAATTGACGTATTTTTCATTATCATGATTTATTTTGAATATAAATAACATAAATAAATATATATTCGACTACATATGATATTTTTAATATTGTTGTAGTTTATTTGAACAGCCGTTTACTAAATTGAAGTGCATTCATCATTCAGTTTGTTTGGTTTTTCGTGCTTTTTGTTTTGTGTAACAAAATGTACTAATCTACATTTTCGTTTTCAATAAATAACAACTAATTCCAACACCCTCAAAACAATTGTCTATTTAAAGCTTATTGAAATAAATTTCAATGAGCTGTCCAACATAAAGTGCGGCAGAGAATATTTACTTTGAACCTTACATGTAGTCTACATCTAACTTCAAACGCAGTTAAAACATGAAGCTTAAACTTGATGTTTACATATCTGTCTGTTTAAGGCGGCGTACATGTAGTGATGTTAGAGTTATAACTTCTCATAGTAGAAATACGAAAATGGCGAAAGACAACTACAAATAGCACGCTGTTGTCAATTTAAGTTATAACTGAGTTTCCAAATGAAATGTTTTATCAACGAAGTTATAACTTTAACCAAACTTCTACATGAGCGGTCCAGATTTAACTTTAACTTCAAGTTAGCGTTAAATTTAGTGTTTTCATGTCAGGTGGAGACCGCACTTTATGCTTTGCAATCGGCTCAATAAGCTGAACTGACAGTATCGCCTGGTTAAACTTTAAGGGCCGGTGTTGAATGTGAGCCACACTTAAACGTCAAGTTTCTGCATTTCGTTTCACATTTCACAATTTCACACTAACTCAATTTGAAGTAGGGAAAGATACACAGTCGAGCAACGCGTTAAAGTTATTCAGGCCAATTATGAAAATGGGCGTTTAAAACAAAATGCATATTGTGCGCTTCGTGATCAATTCAATCGCACAAATCGCTCCTTTATTGCAACATAGTCATATCTAAAAAAATTAGCTTTTCGAGCTAACAATGCAGAATTGTTAACAGTACTATCATTTATATTGTGCCAAAAATTTATTCAAATTGCTTTTATATTGTTTCCTTTAGGAGATATTTTCTCAAAAAGTCTTGTATGGTAACTAAAAATTTTAAATACGTTTTTCTCGAAATGAGCTTTTTTACGATATGATTATGTTGCAATAAAGGAGCGAAATGTGCGGGCAACCGAAAAAATCGTAGAAAAATTTTAGCAAACCGGATCTGTAGGAGATGTGAAAAGAGCAGTACATGCTTGTACAGCTCTTTCTGCACAAAATATTGCTGCTATTCGCAATAGTGTGGCGAAGGAGCCGTCCGTTCACCTCAACCCGTCGTCGTGCCCAACAATTGCACCTCTCACGCTCCTCCATGATGAACATTCTGCATAAAGACTTTCATTTACACGGTTACAAGGTGTCATGGTCAATGGTAAAGAGAACTAAAGGCTTTCAAACATTCCAAGCGTTGGTCAGAATGTTGACAAGAAATGGCAACAGTGCATGATCAATTTTTACTTTTGAGCTGGCGGCTTTATCAGGCCGTATTTTTTTCCAAAATAAGGCCGGTCACCAACTAAACATCCAGTAGATTTGAATTAAAATCTACAACGAAATCTATATCGTTTTCATCACCGTTTTTTGACATCTAGTAAGATTTCATATTCACAAAAATAATTTATGCATGCGGGTTTGACAAACCAATTTTATCAGAGACTGAATACACCACATTAAAGTATATATATTTGTTGACCAGAGACTGTATACACCACAGAATTAGTTAGTACGTTCTTTTCCATTCTGAATCAGCTGTTTGGTTTCTGTTCAATTGTATTGTATTTTTTTCTACCAAAAGGTGAAAAAAAAATTGTTTCAATTAAAGATTTTTGAAAGCTAATACTGTTAATGCCAAACAGAAGGGGGGAAAGGATTGAGGGTGGCGTTTACATAGAGGAATTTAACACTAAAAAATCCTTCAGATTATCGGATGGATGCAGTGTTCTTCAGGCTGAAATATCGGCTATAAATAAAGCGGCCAGATGGCTGACGTTTTACAAGATATTCGGTAGGGATATTACGATAGTAATGGACAGCAAAGCCGCCATCAACTCCCTGATTAGAATATATGCTAATTCTAGTCTAGTCCAGGAATGCCGGACATCTTTAAACAAGATGGCGAGACATTCTAACATAATACTAAAATGGGTACGTGGACATGGGTCCAACAATGGCAACAACATCTAGGGCCAGCCCTAGAGGATAGGGATATAGACCCCTTTTGCGGACAACCATTAACAGCGTGCTGGAGAGGAATAAAACTCCACACACTGGAACGTGCACAAGAAAAGTGGCTCACATGCCTTATATCAAGAAACCTGTGGCCGCATATTAACTCTAAGAGAACGTGGGAGCTATTAAAACTGCCCAGATCTCAACTAAGAGTGACTGTAGCAGTCATCACTGGCTATTGCCCGTTTGGGAACCATGCCAGGAGACTAGGACTACCCCATAACGACTTCTGTAGAAGCTGCCAAGACAATGAGGAGGAGGAGACGATCTTTCACTTCCTCGGCACATGCCCGGCATTGGAGCATCATCGTCTAAGACACTTAGGCGAGCGGAGCTTCAATAGCCTATCTTGTCTGGCCTCGATCAAACCGATCGCGCTAGCCTCTTTCATAAGAAGCAGCGGATGGCTAGTATAGCAGCATGTAACGCTACACTAAAAGGTTCCCATCCTTTCCACTCACTATCATTTTCCTGTAACTTCTTCTCTTCACTCCACTATTTTATTTTTTCAGGCAATCACAAAGGGAACGACTACAGGACCCAACTGAGTTGGACAACCTAGATTATTCCGGGGTATCCAGCGGCCTGCCTACGTAACCAAACGTAATGCCAAACTAAGCAATGGATGATCAGAAGAATATTATTTTAGCGAGGAAGAAATTATATTTTTTTGATTAGAAATGTCATAAACTCTGCAGATTGTGAGAAAGAAGTGGGCTGTTTAATCACCATTTCAAAATTATTAATTTGTTTTGTTTTCACACAAGATAATATTTATGTACATATTTTATTCTTCTTTCCAATGTTTTTCTTTAAATTCTGCTCTGCTGTAAAAAACAGCTGAATACTTTAACGGAAAAAGTAATTCTAAACTATTTGCTACAGAAAAGAACGTCACAGAACGGCAACAGAAAGTAAAAACTAATGAGGCCTTAATTTTTTTACTACGCTGTAATATTTTTTATAGCGCATTTACACCAACTCAAAATCTAGTAGATTTGAATTAAAATCTACAACGAAATCTATATCGTTTACACCACCGTTTTTTGACATCTAGCAAGATTTCATTTGCTCAAAAATAATTTATGCATGCGGGTTTGACAACACAATATTATCAGAGACTGAATACACCAGCATTTAAGCGTATATTTGTTGTGCCCAGAGACTGCATACACCACAATATAGTGCAATTTTTGTTGCAGCGTAGTATTTTTAAGTACTTTTTGCAAGAAATCACAGTTGCATCGCTTAGTACTAAGTAGATTTCAGGAGATTTCGTCGAAATCTACTCATAAAGTAGATTTCATTTTGTATGGGAAATCTTCTCAAAATCTACTAGATTTGGCTTGAAATCTCGAATGAGCAGATTTCGCTTTGGTGTAAATATACTATTACCTGAAACAAATTTAGAAAATGCCCCTTTTTAACAACCCCTGTTGCCACACTTGGCCAACCCCTTATTCTTGCGTTACGTCATTGTACTGTAGTTTTATAAAATTTAATGCATACGATTTGCATATTTTGTAATTGAGTACGAATCTGATTTAAAACTGAAAAAAAAACTAAAACAAATAAAAAATTGCATAAAAAACATTTCTAAAGTCACACTTAAAACAAATAAAAAATGATTATCGCTTGACCCGTGCTATTTTATACGAGTACATATGTACATGAAATAATAAAAAACAACTAATTTTAAACATATAAACCTTTTGTTTTTTTTTCTTATTTGCAAAATCTGTTTATTTATTATTCGCAAATTATTCCGCTTAAATTCCCAAATCATGCTTGAACAAAACAAGACATGCTTATGATGTTGAAGTTGTGCTTATTTGTGAAGAAATGATGAAAATAAAACAAAGTAGAAGAGGAAATAAATAAAGTGTGGAATTGCAGACAACGAACTTGAATCAGTCTGCTGATGATGTTAATGGTGGCTTCAAATATATACGAGTACATACATATGTATGTATGTGTGTATTTGTGTGTAGAATATTTTGCAATGTTGATGATGAAAAACATGTTTTAAATTAAACCATTAACGACGAATTCAATTCGAATTATTAGTGCCACTTAAAAAATCAAAAAACCGCAATTTTCTTTTGTTGCAGAATTTGTATGTTTTTGTTTAATATATTTTTTTTCCTCCGAAATTTATTTCGCGTATTTTTTCTTTATTTATTATTTATATGTGAGTAAGCAAAAAAAAAAAAAAATCTGAATACTTATACACTTTTCTTAAATTTGTTTAATTTTTTTTTTTAGTTTTATAACCTTGACTCAGTCAAGTCATAAACCCAAACAAAATATATTAAACAAGTAAAAATATTAATAAGATTGCTTAAATCGCCGCATAAAAGTTGAATTATAAACACATAAAGGCTGGTCCAACCATAATGCAAGATGGTTATTGTGAGTGTGATATTGAATCTTTAAAATGAACTAACAATAACTATTTGTCGTCATTTTGACGACTTTGCGTGTTGAAAATAGTACTGTGACTATTTAAGGCCAGTTTTTGAAAGTTTTTGTAGATCACATTGCTATTAGATCTTCAATATTGCCAGTAAAATTGTCTGAAAATGTATTACAATCATGGGAACTGCCAATTTTTAACATACCACTTTGTCAGAAAAACCATTGTCAATCAATTGTAAGATGATAATATTGTCAGACCATATTTAAAGAATAATATGGAAATTCAGTCTACAAATGTCAGTGGAGAGACAACAGCTCCTAAAACAGCATTACCATAAAAAACCATAATTTCATTTTTCGGGGAAATGAATGGTAGGAATAAAATAAATAAATGAAATAGAATAATTTTAACTTTTTTCACTCAAAACGGCAAAGGTTGCCTAATTTATATATTTTCAATAAAAAAATGTGAATTATTTTAAAGATATGTTTTGAAAAATTTAAATATGACAAAAACATTATATTAACATCAGTTAATCTCCGCAACACTTGTTGTAAGGCAACACTGTTATTTCAGTTGTCATTTGACTTTCAGTAAGTGCAAAAAATCACTGCCTGCTGAAATTGCTTGTCAGTTCAGTGGAAAGTTGGTTGCAAGTGCAGAGATTGTGCGTGTGTTAGTAAAAAAGTTTGAATGTATTGGGTTTTTCGAACTTGCACCTGCACGTGTAAACACTACGTTAGTAAAAAAGTATGAGTGTATTGCAACTTTCTTGAAATTACTTTCCTGTCTAAACGCTTGGTAATGTTTGTGTTTGGAATTGTCTCTCCAAATACATCGATAAACGATATGACTGAGTTTGTGAATTCAGCAATTATAACATTCTTTATGCGATCAGTAATACAATTTCTCCATAAATATTTTTGTTACTCATTTTTAAGAAAATAAAAGTTTCTCGTTTTAAATTCGATTTTGTAAAAAGATATTAATTGCTTTGTTGTTGTTTTATTTATTTAATAAGTGTTATTAAATGTCAATTTATTTGTTTTATTTTATTATTAAATGTGTTATTTGTTTGATTTCGATTCCTTACAGACATATTGAAAACTACAATTAATAAGAATTATTTATTATTTACTTGCATATTTTAGCATTTATAACAAGTGTTTGTTTGTATTTCAAATGATCTGCGAAAAAGTATACACTTGACTATTGTATAACAAACAATTAAACATTTAATTAACGTGATATTATAACAAGCAATCATCAAGAATGTAGACTACATACAAATGTTGTGTAAAACAATCAAGTAACACAATTATTAAACTTCACAATCACATAATAATATCATAAACCTATTAAAAATATAATTATAAATATTAAACGTTTGTCAAATTAGAAAAAAGAAACGTTTTTATACAACATTCAATTTGTAGCTTTATTCTGTATAGTTTTGCAGGCAAAAAATGGCTGGTCCTTCCATCTGTTGAAACCCCTTCTTTACAAATATAGCGCTAATTGTGCTCCTAATTGTTTAATTAATTGTTTATTTTGATATATTTCCCTCCCTCTGGAAATCTCTTGAAGTTGAAAAGAAATTCACCGTCTCGAAAGTTATTAAATATTTTTGTTTGTCTCTAATATTAATTGTTAATTTCTTTTTTAAATACCGAAACAATTTTCTACAGCGGACGTGACACATTAATTAAGTGATGTAATTATTTACTCAGCATCTAAAGTCAAACTTTTTAAAGTCGCTTTTTTATAATATAAAGGGTGTTGAAAAAATTAACAACCCTATCGTGAGATGTAATAGCTCAAGGTACATGGCAGCACTACGGCATATGACAGTTTTTTGCTACTGGCAATATAGTAAGCTATTTACGTCAAATGTATTGTTTACATTTTTGAAAGAGAAGTTAGTGCTTTATTCTGAATTAAACATATACAAATTATTTTGTGAACATAAAAATAATTCAAATAAATATAATTTATAATTATGAAAAGGTACATTCATAGTTTATAATTGTGAAAATAGTTACAAATATTTTTGGCAAACATAGCTTACCACATGCCTGTTTTTGTTGTATTGTTGTAATTTTGCTCTAGTGCTGCCACCGTGTATACGTTAATGCACCTTGTAATAGTTTTTGCAAATGACATTTTACGTTAATCATTTTTCCGATTGGGTTAGACAGCTGCAGAGTACAAACATATAAACAAATTATTATTATTAGATGGGATATGGCCCTCATCGGCCATTTGCACTGCGACCAATGGTGATCTATAAACAAAGGAGCGCTTTACTTTGCAAGAGCATGGAATAATTGTGTCTATATTTTTAAATAATATTCGGTCGGTGGTATAAGCTCAGCGTAAATTTCGTTGTAGATTTCTTAATCGTGTTGTGCAAACTGGACAAGCATTAAGTCGCTTAGCTGCTCGATTCAAAAAGATTGGAATCACAACAGATCTTGCAGGCTCAGACTGGTCGCTTTTTCGAGTATATGCGGTTGTAGCTGCTGAGATATAAGAAACATCAACCAGACGACTAGCCATGCAAGTGAGCCTCACTCGTCGGAACCAACAGTGAATTTTTGTGAAAGACTTACACATGTTTCTAAGCAAAGCGCGAACTTAATGCCTGCTGATCGTAAATTACATATGAATTACTTAAAGCATAAGCGCCCAAGCCCTATGCGCTTGATGCTCATTTCTTTTTGTAAAAGCACTTAGCTACAGGCTATACGCCAGTGATGCCCACAACCCAATACATTTGTGTATTTTTCATTGCTAGTGCTGAGCGCAGTATGTGTGTAGTAAAGAGCACAGCCATATAGCTAAGCGCTTTTACAAAATCAAGCGCATTGGCCTGGGCATGTCTGCTGTACGCTTTAATGTACATATGTTTGCTTTTTAAAGAAAATTAGTTTTTCCTCAAATTGGTGTTTGCTCTTCCAAATAGAACTTTTGGGCATCCCTGACTTAAAGGCATCCTTAAACTCAACAACGAACAGGACGATTTTGAGTTGGAAATCATAATGAGCGCATTTCCATTTAAATGGTTACGTCGACAACTAAAATCTTTGGTGCTGGAGCACTGAAAATACGCATGTCATGCAGGAAAAGCCATTACATCCAATCAAGGCGACTCTATGGTGCTGGGATCACGCGGGAGGAGTATATGGACGCCATCGGTAATATAGTTACTGTTACTGGCAAACGCTACATGGTCATGATAACCGACTTCTTACTGCCGGAATTGAATGAGCGGGGGGCTTGGTGAACATTTGGTACGACAAGATGGTGCAACCACACACGCAGCAGGAGCCACAATGGATATTGTGAAGGAAGCATTTCTTGGTCCCGTAATTCCTCATTTCGGCAATTGGGTATGACCAGCAAGATCGTTCAATTGAACCCTCCGAGACTTCTTTCATTGAAGCTAATTGAAGTCGTAGGACTATGTCAACGAGCCCCAGACAATTGCAGCCCTTAAGGAGAAAATTAGACAGGAATGCGAACAGTTATTAACAGAAATATATCGGAAAGTTATGGAAAATGTGATAAAAAGTACATAAATGTGTATCAACACTGGCGGCAGCCACTTGGCTCCACGTAAAGATTTCCACTACTCAAAATTATTATTGGTTTGTTTTTTGTTTGTACATGTATACAAGGTGTCCACGAGGAAGGTATAATACTTGCAATAATTTCCTTGTAATCCTTGCACCGTCTTATTAATACCACATGTTAATCAAGCTCAAAGCACGCAATTGCAACGTTAAAAAGTTTTCAATTATATCACGATATCGCTACCCACTCACTGGCGGCCTGTAACATCCTACTGGCTTATATACGGTCTTGTGGAAGAAGCTTTTGTGTCAACTGAATCTTAAATGGAAACAAATGCAAATCCTTGTGCAAAACTGTGGCCAAAGAGTTCTTTCAAGACCAAGCCACTGAGCACGGCGTCGAATTGAGATCAATGGATTGTTTTGAACACATTCTTAACCAGCAGTAATGTTTTCAGCCGACCCTACAGTATGTTGTGGTACATGCTTGGGCCTATCACCTATAGACCACATTTCTTCGCTATCATTCGCTACACGAAGTGAAGTACGTTTTGTTGGCAAGTTGTTTCCCCAAAAATTTCCCGTAACTTTTTCATCGCTACAGTAATCGATGATTGATTGTGATAAAAATGTTTTAACGATTAAAACACGTTTGTTTATCGAATATTTTTCGATAATACATTTGTCAGGTGTCCACTTCACGACTGCCAAATATGAACTGTCAAGTCTAATGTTTACCAAAATGGTGGCAAAACAAATTAGTATACCTTTCCGGTAGATACCCTGTGTGTTTTAGTTCGAAGTTTTTTGTTTTTTACATTAAAAAATATATATATTTTTTTGTGAGCCAGACGAATGAAACCATTATATAATATTGGAAATATATATTTTTTTTATTAAAGAAGACCTGAAAAATAATCAAACTTTTTAGCGGGGATACAACTAGCTGCTTTGTAGCCGCTACACTACTTATCAGCAGCCACTTTTATTTGAACTCAAGATCATGATACATCATGCTTGGCTGCTTTAAGTCACTCAGCCGCCCAGCTATTGATTTATTCTTCGTATTTTTTTTTATATATATACGGCCATGTCACAGAATTCACTTCCGTTCGGAAATGGAATTGAATTGGTATTTCAGTTCTTCAAAAAAGGAAAATTTAAAAACTTTTTCGGAATGAAATCAATTCTATAAGATAATACTAGTTTCATTCTTGCAATTAGAAATGTTTTCATTCCGAAAAGTCTTTTAGTTTTTCGTTTTTTGAAGAAGTATAAAAAGACATGGCTGATAGTAAAAATTTATACACAAACGAAATTGGATAATTAATTTTGTGTCAAACTATATTTAACAAAAGTAACTAAATAAGTGCATACTCACACAAGAGTGTGTAACGTGTCAAATCAACATGAAACAATATTGATTTTTGAACTGTTTAACATTTTTCATCAGTTACTTTCAGTTAGAAATATTAATATTTCCATATTAATTTTTTTATTTTGTTACTTCAACAATATTTAAATACAATTTCAAGATTTCTTTCAGCTCCTCAATCAGTTCAAGTTTTGTTCAAATCACAAATAAATTTTCCAAGTTTATTTACTATACGTACATACATATACATATGTATATAAATATAATTACATAAAGCTTGTTCGGTTGAATAACAGGGATGACTGCTGTAAAAATTAAATTTTATTCAACTTTTAGATGTCGTTTATATATTTCTTAAGTAATATATAATCTTACTTAATAATATTTTAAATATAAATGTCTTTGTTGCTTAAATGAATTATTTAAAATTATCCAGCTTATTAAACACATATTAACGTACACGTATTTAATTTTTTCATTTCAGGTAAGATATTTATAGCCGCCATTAAGTATGTAAGTATTATTACATAAATTTTTTCTACTTCAGACTTTTGTGGTGTTTATGGGATACGAGTGAGTAGTATGTCTAGAAAATTTGTAAAAAAGTATACTCCATATTTGAGTTGTATTTTTTGTACAAATTGTTTAGATGTGTCACTCATTTGTGTTTCATAAACATCACATTCGTCTTACTATCCCAATGCTTGGTTTTCGCTGAACGTCACTCCTACCAAACGCATGAATATATTTTAAATGCAGCTAGAAATTTTTTGCAGAATAGATAGAGATAGATAATGTAGCGTAGCACATAACTTGACAATTTTGTCCAGTAACTGTCAGAGTAGATGCTATGCTACAAAAAAAAAAAAAAAAAAAAAAAAAAAAAAAAAAAAAAAAAAAAACAACTTTACAACCTAAATTAGCGCGTCAAGCGTAATTTATCTGTCAAAAATCCTCAGATACATACAAAATGTGTGGAACTAACCCAAATAGCGTTGCAATTTAAAAATCCAATTTTGACAGAGCGTAAGAGAGAATGCTTTACTGTCTCTCCGTAAACTCCCTTCTAAAAAAATGTTGCTAACTTCTTGTGGCGACTTTATCACTTTCTATTATTTCTATTCAGTGATTTTTATTAAACACGGTTAGTGAACAATACTGTTCATGGCACAACCTTAATGCTTAAGTAAGCGTAAAATCAAAGCGTTAAATTACGTTGCGCTTTACGCCCTAATTTAGGTTGCCCTGTAAGATATAAAGGATGTAACCATACAATTTGTTGTTCAGACAGTAGAGTCCCTATACTTTATACCTCGCTTAATCGAAAAACTCAATAGCTCGTTAGCATGTGCAATTAAAAATCACGAAGGCTGTACTGATTTTAATAAATACGCAATATATTCACTTGGCTCCAGAGGGCAATTTATATCCCTCGAAAATATACTACACTTAATGTAGAATTACCAGAATAGGTTAAATTCTTTTCAAAAAATAAGTGTCATGGTCTTATAAGGACAAATGTTTAATTAATTTGCGTCAGTACCTATCATGAAGGGCTAATCCCAATTTCATGGGATGAACTAGTTCAAGACTCACCAATTCCCCCCACAGGGCGCACACGGGTCCCAAATTTCTGTTTAAAGCCATATAAAACTATTTTGCTGAAGAGCTCGGGCGTTCTAATAACTTGCATACAATTCTCTAATCTTTCAATGAGAGGCAAGGCTTCGCAAGTTGGTCGCCCGCAGCTCTTAATTAGCTCAATTACCTGCACCACTTAAAGTTCCTTATATTACAGGTATTTGTTGTCAGACAGTATCACCTTGTGGACTATAATCAGTTCCTCGAAAACCAGCATATTTTTTAGGGAATACTAATAACCCATCCCTGTAATCTTAGATCTAAACCACAGCCATAACAACATGCTCCTCAAACACGAACAGCGCCAGGATGGCCTCCAAACAAAACCTTTTGTGGACTTGCTGGTCCCCGTTCTGTCAATTAACTCTTGGTAAAGGTTGTGGAAGTCCCAACACAATCTGGCCACCCTGGGACTTTCTGGAGGGCATAAGAGGGACATAATGTGTCATTGATTTATATCAGTTCCTGCCTTGACGGCTAAATCTGATGATGGCCCTGCTCCACGGGGTGAATTAATCACAATTCGCCAGCGCTCAAGTGTGGCTGGCATCGCTTATACAGGTCGTAAATTTAGCCACAAGCTCGTACCTTCTAGTCTCTAATGTATGCAATTTCTCAGACTCACCTAACCTAATAAAGGACCATACATACAGGTCGTAAACTTTGCCATAAGTTTCTGGCCATATGGTCAAATCCCTTGCTGAAGAGCTCGGGCCTTCTAGTCTCTCCTGTATGCAATTTCTGAGACAACTCTCCGGTCTCACATAACCTGGTGACGGGCCAACTCCACGGGTTGAATAAATCACGATTCCCCAGCGCTCATACAGGTCATAAATTTTGCCATAAGTTTCTAGCCTTAATGTCAAACTCCTTACTGAAGTGCTCGAGCCTTCTAGTCCCTCTAATGTATGCAATTTCTCAGACAACTCTCCAGTCTCTCCTAACTTCATTTCTTAGGTATGGCAAACCCTAGCTTTGCTGTTAATGCTCTTGCATGTCGCAGGGCATCAATGGGCCCATGGGAAGTTTTTAGGATGTCAAGGTTTTATTATCCACTAGTATGAATTATATAACTGACGTTTTATCAAAATCTTTTCGATTTGCCCCATAGCATGTTTTAAAGACTTTCTAATGTGTCAAAATCTTTTCGATTTGCCCCATAGCATGATTTAAAGACTTTCTAATGTGTCTCCAGGGAGAGCTTAAACACTTTAGGGTGTCAAGTTGTTTGCTCCCACTAGTATAAAATATCATCAAGATATTTGACATTTGCCCCGTAGCACATGTTAATGACCTTCTAGTAGGTCTAAGGGTAGAGGTTGAACTCTTTATAACCTCAAGATTTTTGTTTGTTTGATGATATTTTGAAAATTGCTGATTATTTCCTCCAAGTACGATATTTAACTGATGCAGGTATCAAAATATTTTCCATTTGCCCTATAGCTGCTTTAATAATATGCAGCACAAACAAGCACGCACGTGTCTTCAACACTTTTTGTCACTGACAACAAATCATATTTCTTGACTTTTTATGTCACCTACTCAATGCAATTTATCAATTGTCAAAATATATACAAAATATATATTTAATCATTTTATGATTATTACTTTTTTCAAGTTCATTTACTAGAAATGTGTTGAATAAGAGCACAAAAGAAATGTAAGTTCAAGTTCTTAAATGGCTCGATGCCAAAATCCATTCGAAAGTGATATTTGTCTTTGAAAATACACACATGCACACAAATTTGTTTGTTATGCAGTCTAAAAGATATCTAAAAAGATAAAAATTTTATTAAAAGATTTGCATATACATATGTTTTTATTTTACCTACTTACAAATAAATATATTATAAAATTAAATTGTATTTTTAAATTATGGCCGCCAAAAGAAAAAAAGAAGAAATATTAAGAAAATATAAATGCAGAAATAACAAAAAATGCATTAAATGCATTTTTTTTAGTCAAATGTGTGACGCCCAGCAACAAAATATTTTAAAATTTATAACAATTATTAAATATTAGAAAAACATCTCAGAAATTAAAAAAAAAACTGTTGGATTTGTTAAAATATTTACAGTGAATTTGCGAACATGATTCTTTGTGTTATTTTTTATTGAATTTTTTTTTCTAGAGTTTTAGTTAGTATTAGTATTGATTACGACTAATTAGTATACTTCATAGACTGCATCTTTTCTATGTTCGTCGTACTATATTTTTATTTTCTTTTTGTTGCCGTTTGTCTGCTGCTTTCAATTCTATTTTGGCTTTACTTACTTATTTTTAAATCAGACTTGAGTTGAGAATCGTATGAATCGTTTGTAAGCAGTTATGAGGTTTTTGTTACTTAAACGTCTAATGACCTAAATTAAAAAGCTTTATAAAATTTAATAATAGAAGAAGAAAAACAAATTTCGCAACAAATAAAACATTTATGTACATACATATGTTTATGAAAAATTACCCATCACTTACATATTTTGTGTTTCTATCACGAAAATTGCCACGAAAACACATTTGCTTATACATAACTCTACTACTTTTCACACTCTGTGGGAGAATTATTCATTGTTTTAATAAATTGATTAAGTCCATGCAAACTTAATAAAAAAGCATGAGGAAGATCACTTTCTACGTATCCTTTTATATCGCAAATTATTTACTACAATTACATATACAGTGGTGCCCAATAATTTTTTTTGTTTGTAGCGTTTTTTATTTATTGAATCTTCAAAATGAACTAACAATAAGTATTCAAATCTTAATACAAAATTTAAAAATTAAAAAATGTGATTCTTAAGTCCGGCCAATGCTAGACAAAAAGTTTTATTATGCGGGAGCTATTTCGGTAAGATCACATATTGAGCAATCTGATGGTGGCAGCGGTATCCCTTCTTTTAAGCCGAGTGTGGCGGCCAAAATTAAGTATATTGCGCGCAAGAGGGTTTGGATGAAGTTCCAGTTTACTGACATACCTTGTCGCGTACTTAGAAAATTCCTCTTTTACCAGCGGAACACTCAGATCGTTATGAATTCGTGAATTTTTTACGTACCATGGAGCTGCAGTAATCGTTCGAAGAATTTGGTTTTGTCGCCTTTGAATTTTTTCAATATTTGACGCTGAGGCGGTGCCCCATAATTGAATTCCGTAGCACCATATAGGTTGTAGAATTGCATTGCATAACAGAAGTTTGCAATCCAATTTCAATGTCGAGTTTCTGCCCATAAGCCAATTTAGTTGCGCTGCTTTTAGTTTCATCTGAGTGACTTTTACTTCAATGTGAGACTTCCATGTTAGCCTACGATCCAGGTGAATACCAAGGTACTTGACTTCACTGTGCTGCGGAATAGGTGAGTTGTTTATTTGGATAGGCGCACATGTTTGCTTACACAGAGTGAATGTGACATGAGTACATTTTTGTTCATTAACTTTGATTTTCCAAAGTTTTAGCCATTTCTCTAGGTGGCCAATAATAAAAACATTTTTATGATGATGATGTTATATCTTAGAATGTAGTGTTGGCCAACTAGACTACATTGAGTTTTTGATTTAATCCTCAACGTCAAAACCTAAATTCGTTACCCCATAAAATATTTTTCCAAAAATCATTAGTTTCTTAATGATTTTTCTGGAAAAATCCTATCTGAATTAGAAATTTTTTTATATTAAATATGTTATTAATTTCGACCTTTTTAATTAAATTATTTTTATTTTTTTGGTTTCAAACCAAATCGAACTTTCAAAATCAATTTGTTGATCTTTCTATATAAAAGAAAAACTAGATTTATTTATTTTAATTTATTGCTGACGTTTCGTTGGGGCATTTCGAACTTCTTCAGGGGTAGATTTTTATTTTTTATACATTTTCTTTAAAATTACTGGTTTTTCATTATATAATTTGTAAGTATATCACAGTTTTAAGCTGTAAACAGGACAATAACAAACAGGAAAATAAATAATTTTTAAAAAAATAATTGTAGTTAAGAAAAAATATCACAGGCAACAATTCCTGCTAAGTCGTCCTTTTTCGTACCATCTGACTAAAACGATTTTGGGAACCCCTCAAAATATGCCTTAGATTCGATAAGCACTTCTTCGTTTCGATGAATCTTTCTCCTGCGAGCCACTTATTCAAGTTTGGAAACCGGAAAAAGTCACTAGGAGCTAAATCTGGACTATAAATGATCAACCAATTCGAAGTGTGTTTCACGTAATTTTAGCATCGTATCTAATGTTGTGTCAATTTAAATGTGGTTGTTTTTTATTGATTGTATCAATCAATTGATCCAATAAAGCACGATAATACTTTCCTGTGATTTGTGAATCCTGTTTCAAGATAATCGATAAGCAATATTCCGTGAGCATCCCAAAATACAGTGACCATAACCTAGACAGCCGATTTCACGGTCTTCGCCTTCTTCGGAGCACTTCTACTAGCTTCCACCCATTTTTTCGATTGATTTTTGTTATCAGCTGTGAAGCGGTAAACCCACGTTTCATCAACATCTATTAATCCAAATCTATTAAGCCAAAAATCAACAGAATTACGCTTTATCATGGTTCAACACCGTTGTGAAGTGGTCTGTCGAGCTCGTTTTTGTTCGACAATGAACAAACGCTGCACCAATCTTGCCGATAGCTTTTTCACTTGCAAATGTTCATGCAAAGTGTTGAACATACGTTCATATGATACATATGTTTAACGTATCAACAATCTCACATAACTTGGCTCGGCGATCATTCATAACGATATCGAGGATTTTCTTGATATTTTATTCAGTAACCACCTCTTTTGGCCGTGCTGTTGCTAGTATTGGTTCAGCAATCTAATATTTTACCATGTAATCTGATGTAGCAGACCTGCCGTAATGTTTATCGAGCTTTTCTTTTGTCTCTTTCGCCGTTTTCCCTTCAAAATAATAGTGCGCGAAATTTACTTTTTTCTATTTTTCAAGAAACACAAAAGCTGTTTACTTCAAACGACTGCAACAAATAAACTAATGGATTTAAATTTTAACAGCTGACGTTTGACAGATCACAATTTAAAAAAAAAAAGAAATGTGTGTTTGCCCTGCCATCTAGCACTTCAGTATAAAGCCGCCCTCGTATAGAATCAGAAGTGATGGTTAGACAGGTGAACTGGTTAATGGGTTTCGTTCCACAAACTCATTAGGTCTTGTCTTCCGTTGATTGCCTAGGAAATTGCATACACGATAGATTAAAAGGCTCGAGCTTCTCAACAAGAAGTTGCTCATATGGCTACAAACTTGTGGCAAAAAATGCAACTTGCGTGTGAGTCTTGCAAGCCACACGGAGAAATTCCCTCCATGGTGTTGGTTCATCATCAGATAAAGCCCTCAAGGCAATGACAATTACAGATTATAAGTATAATAATATAATTAGAAATTAACTTTGTGTTAAATTTTTCTTTTTTTGCTTAATTATTTTTTAAAATTGTGCATCTCTTAAAACGACTCCCTATACTCATATAATATGAGTACCAGCAAAATTAAACTCATTTAATTGACATATTTTATAAAAGTTATTAAAGTCAATGTTCTTCTCAGACATAAAAATAATGTAAAAAAGAAATTTAATACAAATTTTTTCATTACAATTCATCGAGTAGACAATAAGATAGGCAGACAGACCCACTGCCGGCCAGTGGCTTACATAAGTGTGACTTAAGAGAAACAAAAAAACATTGAAAATAGTAGAAAAAAAAAATTATTTTTAGTTTATTTTTCTCTTTTCATATTCGACTTATTTAAAATGCAATTTTAGCATAAACGTGTCATGAATTAGATCATTGTGTACATACGACACTTACATACATACTCGTACATGCGAATACGAAAATTTATTACGAACATGGAATGAAAATACAAAAATACAAAAAAAGAAAAAGAAAAAAAAAATGAAAAATTTCATATGTATGAAAATTAATGTCATGTTTGTTTTATTCATGTCAATAAACTTGTAACCAAAGACAAAATAAATATAAATAAATTCAAATACCCATCGGTCGTATGTGTTTTATAAAACAATGTGCGAATAAATGCATAAATTTAAAAGTATTTGTTATTTATTTTATGTTTTTTAGTGATTAAAATTCATGTAATACATTTGTACATTCAATCGAGCGGAAGTTGCCATATGCAACAACAAATTAACGAAATAAAAACGCACCGTATAAAGGAACATGTTCAGTTTCAACATATTCACATTTTATATATTTGTATGTCTATTTGAAAGTACGAGAATATATTATAAACATATCGCACCAAGATGGTCAATGAAGAGTATTTGAATTAAATTTGTTTTAAGGGGTGGAAAACGCACATCAAGGTGAAGGGCAGACAGTTTAAGGCTTCTATTAGTTCATCATTCATACGCAAAATTTGGGTACCACAGTGCAACTTAAATTAGCGCGTAAAGCGTAATTTAACGCTTTAGTAAGTAACTTAAATAACTGCGTTAACGTTATGCCATTAACAATAACGTTCCCTAAAGCTGGATTTACCGATTGTTTCGCAACAAAATTTTTGTTCCTAACCAAATTTAGCCGTTTGCCCACTTCGAACATTTGTTCTGGACAAACAAAGCTACCCAAGTGGAGGTCTTACAGGTCTCTCTGCAGTGGCGTAGAAGGAGCCTCTAAGGCAAGTAGGCTTCACAAAATCATATCGACCACGTAGTCCATACCAGGTTTCATAAAAAAGCAATGTGATAATTGGACAACCAGCGGCTAGAAGACCCTTGCAGTACTCATGGATACGCATTTTCCTGGCTGTACACCCTACAAGGGGGCAGGTATGGCCGATGAACGAAACAGACAACGGGAGTCTATTATTCTGTCGACAGCAACCGGGTTCTCTGGGCATTGAAGGGCTTTGGCCCATATAAATTACCGGATCCGGATGGTATTATACCAGCAGATTTGCAAAATAATGCGGAACTGATCATGCCATGGTCGATCCGAATTTTTACGGTCTGTCTTAAATGGTCCTATATACCGAAACCAGGGCGTAGATGTGCAGTGGTCTTTATTCCTAAGGGTGGAAAGACTTCACACACAACTCCGAAGAATTACAGGCCCATAAGCCTGACATCATTTTTCCTAAAGACGTTGGAGCGGATGGTTGATGTACATCTTAGAATGTCAATAAAGCCGTGCCGTTTATCTGCATCTCAACATGCCTATACTAAGGAAAAACCGTTGAGACTGCGTTGCATTCGCTCGTGGGGTATATAGAAAATACTCTAGAGCAAGGGGAGTATACAATGGTCGAAAACAGGGGTACTCCGCAGAGGGGAGTTTTATGAGGAGAGTGTTGAGCCCTTCCTCTGTCGGTGCCCGGCTCTCTGTTCTATGAGAGTGCTGTATCGGGGCGGACCGATGCTGCACGGGCTGGCAGATATATCGGAATGCCGAGTGAACGGATTCCTTTATCCGGCTTTCGGGTTAGTTTGGATCTGAACCTTCGGGGAAAGTGTAAGTCTCATAAGTCTGCACTTTACCCTTAGGCAACACAACGAGAAGAAAAAGAACCCAGGTGGGCTGGTTTCATGAAACTGGCGGCCTGTACAACCTAACCTAGCCTACCATATGAAATAACTAAGTAAACAAGTCCTCTTACTTTTAGTTACTTGGTGGCATGTGTCTTGAAGAAATACCACTTTTTTTCTTCAAATGTGGCCGTTTTTTCTTAATTGCAATAATCGGTTGATCTAATAATGCGCGATAATACTTTCCTGATTGTGCATCCTTTTTCGAGGTAATCGATAAGCAATATTTCGTGTGCATTCCATTCCAGCTGATTTCATTATCTTCACCGTTTTCATAGCACTTCCACCAGCTGCCACCCGTTGTTTCGATTCATTTTTGGTTGGATGTGATGGACCCACGTTTCTTCAATCAATAGATATATTTTGTGGGATTCAAACGGTGTCATCTCACGCATAATGTCATATTATTTTATATTGTGCTTCGAACAAAAAAGTCAGAAAGTACTTTTTAAACGGAGATTGCCGTAAATATACCATAAACATCTCAGCTGACTCAAATTTAAAATAATTTATATCAGAATGATCACAGTATTCATATTTTTTTCATAGCAATATATGGCAACTTCTGGAATACCGTAATTGTTTAATTTGGTTTTGATTTTTTTTTATATATATAGTTGTAGGACTATATTTTTACCACTGGGTTGTTTTATTGTATTCAATGCGACCATATTGCTTGTATTTTTGTATCATTTTTATTTATTTGCAAACGCAAGCTTTTATTTTGTATACATAAATTGATTTAACGCTCTTTTTATCACACCCTTTGATTTTCTAATACGAGGAAAGAACTGCCAACCGTTTCAATTAAAAAGTTGATTCTTGTCATTAAATATTTACACGTTTAAGATTCCAACAGAAATCTTCTGTAGAAATAAAATTTTATTATTCAAGCATTTAATTTTTTTATGAATGAACGAACTAACAAGAAAATATTTAACAATTAGAAAACAAGTACAAAAAAATAAACCCGAATATAAAAATCTGCTTTCTAAAAAGGGAAAGATACTAAAAGAATTGCGAACAATAAAAATGTATAAAGAAGGAAACCCTCATGCTAAGCACGTTGTACAAATGCAAATGGACAGATGCTAGACGTTTTTGAGCAAAAATAAATAAAAATAAAATAAAAAATATTTGTATAGAAAATTTTGTTAAATGAGAAGATCGGACATTTTTAGCTTGTCAAAACTTTTTGGCAAAAAAAAAAAAAAAAAAAAAATCAGCGGGTCATGAAGTTTTTGAGATTCAATGTTGTTCATTGAACTAGTTATTCACAAAAAAGTTTTAATATGCTAAATCACTTAAATTTGTATCTCTTTCACACGATTTACTATTTTTATATAATCATCGTAACCATTTTCTTTGCGGGAGACTTGTTACAATTGTTTTAATCTAATTTATTTGTTGCTTTGCAAAATCTTAAGATTTTATTGAACTTTAAAATGGAGTTGCTAAAGTTTCAATTTAGTCGTGCCGTTACCGTAACCGTACAACATCATACAAAGCCCGTATTCGAACCAAAATTATGGGCAACAATGTATTTGACTCTAAATGACTTGACAAAAACCAATTCAATTTTAAGTGAGTTAGATGTGGTAAACATGCTTGTAGTAAACTTGGAGTAGGTGTGATTGATGCTTTGAAATTCCCATGGTTGATGGTTCATC
This sequence comes from Thecocarcelia acutangulata, assembly GCA_914767995.1. NCBI lineage: Eukaryota > Metazoa > Arthropoda > Insecta > Diptera > Tachinidae > Thecocarcelia > Thecocarcelia acutangulata. Next base: position 89,975,545 of record OU612098.1, on the reverse strand, counting down.
AAGCATTAATATTAATTTTGATTTTGTGGTGTTCACTTGTAATCAATTTCTAGTACGTGTGATTGATGCTTTGAAATTCCGATGATTGATAGTTCATCAAGCATTAATATTAATTTTGATTTTGTGGTGTTCACTTGTAATCAATTTCGAGTACGTGTGATTGATGCTTTGAAATACCCACGATTGATGGTTCATCAAGCATTAATATTAATTTTGATTTTGTGGTGTTTACTTGTAATCAATTTCTAGTACGTGTGATTGATGCTTTGAAATTCCCATGATTGATGGTTCATCAAGCATTAATATTAATTTTGAATTTTTGGTGTTCGCTTCACAGACAAGGACCGGTAAAATTAAATTAGTTCCAAAACATCATGATTTTCATCACACTTTTTTTATTTGTTTTCTTTAGATGCATTTCATATTTACAACTAATAAAGAGCATTTGTTGCTAATTGAATTTTTTTTAAATTCAAATGTAAAAATTTAAATAAAGACTTTTTTTATATTTCCCGAACAAATCTTCCGAAGAATGACCAAATACTGAAATAAATAAATAATTAAAAAATTTGTTATATAAAAAAAGAGACCTCAAGTTTGAAGTTCCCATTTGAACTTGAATAGATTTTTTTTTGCAGACTTCTATTTGTTTCACTTATATTTGTTTGCCATATGTGTAATTATAACATATCGTTGGTATCATGCAGAAAGGCCCTAACAAATATAATCGCAATTTTGCAGGAGGTGGAAAAACCATAATGGAAACTGTATACGTAAGTTCATCTACAAGTAATTTTTTTGTTCAATTGTTTGTAAAAGCGATATTTATAAAATTATTTAATTAAATTTGCCGTATATTTATGTGAAATGTAATAAAATCTCTAAAAACTTCAGGGAAAATGCGAGTTAGGGCCTTTCAACAGGAGACTAACGATATGTAGGTATATAAAACTGTATATACGTTGTTAATGCTTTAAAGCGAAAATTTAAGTTGCTGCATTGTTTCCGGAGAAGTGGGGGAATATTGGGGATTCACGAAGCCAATTTTGGGAGTTCCCAAAAAAAAAAAAAAAACTCGGAACCGCTTCGCTAACCAAATTGCAAGCAGTTTTTCATATTCGGTGCGTGTTTTGGCCGTGGAACAAGCGTTTATTGCTTCCGGAGAAGTGGGGGAATATTGAGGATTCACGAAGCCAATTTTGGGAATTCCCAAAAAAATCGGAACCGCTTCGCTTACCAAATTGGAATCGGTTTTGCATATTCGGTGCGTGTTTTGGACAAACTAAACTATAAACGCTTATCCGATTTAGTGCGTGAAAATAAGTTACCAAATTCCTTCCCGGAAATTGGAATCCTAAAGCCGATTTTAGGAAATCCACAAAAATCTTGGAATGCGTTTTACGGATAATTGTCTACTTATATGAATAATTAAAGTGATATCGAAGCGTGTTTTTTAATTATTTAAATTATATTTATGTATCACTTTTTCCTTGACAACCATTTACAATAAAAAAAATTTCATGTTTGATAGTTTGCACCAGTTACAACTAAGCAATTTTTAGATTTTGCATCAACCATGGTCAGTGTCGCATAAACAAGATGGCGCAAAATTAATTACTCTACCATAAGAATTAATAGCTTTTGCAAATGTCATTTTATGTCAATAATATGTGACATTTGAGAACTAGGCAGCTGCAAAATAGAATCAGACATACTCATACAATTGAGCGCTATACTCTGCAAAAGCGTAGAATAATTTTGTAGATTTTTTTTAACCACGATTTTGAATGGAATATCATCATAAGCGACGAGGCGCAATAAACAAAATCTTCGATTCTGAGGCACTGAAAGTCCACAAGTGATGTATCAAAAGCCGTTACATCCAATCAAGGCTACTGGGTGGTACTATAAATCGATCGGGACTAACCGAAGAATCATCTTATTCATGAACACAATATATTACGACAAATATCTTAATAACAAAATAATTTATTCAAGCAGAATGATCAAATTGTACATAAAAATTTCTTCTGTTTTGCACTTAAATTCATCAGATAAAAAAAGCCGCCACAACATAGAACCAAAAATTAAAGTGAACCAAATTAACGGAAATTGTCCGGGCACAAGTAAAATATTTTTGCAGAAACTTTTCTTCCCCAATGATGATGAATGATTTTGATTTATTCGCTTTGAATTCGTGCTTTTTACTACTTAATGTAAAATTTTTTTTAATCAATTTGAGTCTTTGCTATACAAATAAAGAAGAAAAAATTAAAAACGAGAAAAATCTGTCCATTTTACGCATGCTCAGTTAAGTTTACTATTTTTTTCATTTAAATTTCCTTACGCATGCCATCATACGATTACCATCATCGCCAAGTTGCCATCATCATCTTAATGGTCTTTGACAAATGGTGCGCAACATTATTATTAATTCACAGTTTTTACGAGTAAACATATGCAAGTAATTCAGAACAGTAAAAGAGTGTAGTTTTATACACGAAGTTCAGAAATCGAAACAAACAACGTTATCAAGATAGATATGTATGTCAGTGTATTAATTTGATTATGGGCATTTGCTAACGCTCGTTGGTTTCAAAAATAGATGTTTAATGCAACAGTGTCAGATATTCCCAAACGTGACCCTTTAATCTTTGTCTTAAGCCGTCTGTTTAGCATTTGTAACAAAAAATGAGTTAATTGGCACATAAATACAGTTGCTGAGTTCGTAAACTCAGCCGCATCGCTTGTCGATGTATTTGAAGAGACAATTTCAAAATCGATAAACGATATGACTAAGTTTGTGAATTAAGCAAGTGTGTTAATTTTAGTACTACACAAGCTTACACAGAAAAAATTATAGTAAAAATAAAATCAATAAAATTTTTGTCTGAAAAAAAAAAAAAAATTTTGCATGCATATACAAAAATATCAAAAAAAGTAACCTTGCATATCGTACTTTGTTGTTGTTTAAACAAATTTTTGTGTCCGATCAAAAATTTTTTTTTACTAAACTTTTGATTGAATCCACGAATTCCTTTACAGGTCCGCAATCAAACAATTTATTAATTGATTCAACGAATTTCGTTACTGAGCACGAAAAAAATTTTTTTCTGTGTAACATAAATTCAGCAATTCTTTATTAGATATAATGAATGTCATGTTAATGTTTAAATGTTGTATGAATAAATATATTAATATACAGCGTGGCGCAGAACTACCTTTATGGTCGGAAAGAAGTGGCATAATTAATATGCTGTTCGAAGGCTACCGGTTCAATTCTTGAACATTATGAGGCAACATGTGCAATGTGGCCAAAATCCCTTGAACGGAACGCCACTGTGGCCTCAGTTTCTGGACTATCCTGTACACTATATGAAACACATTCGATATTTTCTTCCGTGGTAAACCTTGTGCGGTCTTCTGGTACCTGAGAGATGTCTTACTTTACCATGTTGTGGAAAATTTGCAAACAGACGGTTTATTGGAGGTACTGAAGGTCTAGTAATAACATTTAAAAACGACAATAAACTCGTGGCGTCAAAACAATTGACCTTTGAATAAAATTCAACAGTCTTTTGTGTAGTGCTCCATATTTAATTTCCTAAGTCTTCTTCACAAAGTTCTGAAATACAAATAAAAAATATACAAACAATTAAGTTTTTTATTCGCTATTTCAGCTTTTAACATTTATACCAGTAAAAAACTATAAATATCTTGTTTTCTATGTTTCCCAGCTATATATATGTCGACATTTCATAGGAACTACTTTGGTGTAAAGAAATGCTAGAGACGTTTATAAATAGAAAAGCTTGTTTTTTGTGCTTTGACGGATATTATTAGAGCATTTTTCTTTTTAAATTCTCAGCAATTTATTTGGATTGTTGGGATATAAAGTTGAATGTTTGAGAATATCTTTTAAAAATTTCATAGATATTTATAATTTTTTACTGGAATAAAAAATATAGATAAAGTGAAAAAGTTACTGAATATTCACAATGGAAAGGCAGTTCTGCGCCACCCTGTATTTGTAAGAAGAACTTAAACATGATTAAGTTTATGAAGGATAGATTATTGGAATTGTAAAGAGTGAGGTAGGACATGCAAGGGGCTGACGCAAAAATTGAAAGCGAATGCTGGCAGTAAGGAGGGTAATGGGTAACTGGAAATTTCTTTCTGTTCTCGATTTAGCGTTAGTTAAAGGTAGGATTTTATCAGGCGATTAAATCAGATTTCATTCTTACAACCTCTTTTTAACCTAAAAGTAAGCGATAAGTTATGGGAAGAGAAACCTACCGGTAAATTTTAAAGGAAGGTGTTATATTTGAAGTTGCCATATATCAGAGAGTTACAAAATAAAGTGGATTTTTGTTGCCCCACAATTTTTACCTCCTAGAAGTAGTTTTTATTTGTGTTTTGTTAGCATAATTTCAATAAGATAAATTGAATTTTACAGGTAATTATGTAATAATGGAAAATGGTTAAAGGTCAGTTTATGGCTCACTTCTGCTAAAGATACCTTTAACTAACGCCAACCTTACCGGTAAGTTGTAATAGTGGCCCTTAGTCTATTGTGAGAAGTTTTTTTATATCAGTACATATGTTTTATTCATTCCGTCACGAACTTAGATCACTTTAGTATTGAGAACACTCCTCTGTGTAAAGCCGCTAAAGCTCTATTGTCACGAACTTTGATCACTTTAGTATTGAGAACACTCCTCTGTGTAAAGCCGCTAAAGCTCTATTGTGAGAAGGTTTTTTATGTCAGTACATATGTTTTATTCGTTCCGTCACGAACTTTGGCCACTTTAGTATTGAGAACACTCCTCAGTGTAAAGCCTCTAAAACTAGTCGGGGTTTGCTTGCTGTTATAAAAATGGTCGGGATGTCTCGCGCAACATATTCTCGGACCAATGGCTCCGCTCAGCTTTGATTTTTTAGCTACCAAGCCTTTCCTGTTGATCATCAAATCAGTCCTTTAAACTCCTGCTGCCAATGACAAATACTTACCGACATCCCATCCCAACACTCAAATTTGCTGAATAAATTCACACATTGTTATTGTTGTCGTTTTTATTGCTGCAGAAGTTGTTGTTAAAGCTGCCGTTAATAATGAATGATTAGATATAAGATTTACTTCTTCTCTATATTCACACTGTCTGCCAAAGACGGTTCAACGAAAAGTAAAGAAATAAAAATCTTACTGTTTACAAGCTCCAAGTAAGTCAATGAAATGAGTTTCAAGACGTTTCTCACCGCTGGCTCCGTCGATGTTCGAACGACTAGCAGACGTTGTGAGAGTATGGATTTGTTGTTGTTTGTCCATATGGTGTTGCCAGGGAACCAAAAACAAAAAAAAATATGTTCTTATGTTTCTTTTATTGTTGTTGTTATAGTTTATTTGTCTTTTTGCTTTACTAATATGTGCGACATGCGTGTAATTGGAATTAAATTTATGTGTGAACAAAAATAAATTGTAATAATTAAAACGGAAAATGTTACAAGCAAATAATTTAAACATTTTTGTATTTCAATTTAAATAATTAATTAAAAAAATCATCATTTGTGTTACCATAAAATCAGTTTCGTTTTTTTTTTAATATGGTAAATTAACATTACTACTGCCCGGTCTCATTAATATCCCCCCTGTGATTTCGTGATCTTCATTCACACATAATTTATTTCAGATAACTACAACAAAACAATATGTTAGTTACTACAGTAGAAAAAGCACAATGAATGATTAAAGTATCATAAAAATGGCAATTGTCACTTTTGATTTTTATTAAATGAAATGAAATTATATAGTGTGTAAAAATTTATTAAAACAAAAAAAAGCAGAAAAGAAAAAAAAATAGAAAAATATATAAAATTGAATTGAATTTATTGTGGTTAAAAATAACTCACGACAGCACACAACATGCACAGACAACACTAAAATGATGTCAGGCAAACACTTGACAATTTTACACTGGAAGAAAAACCAGAGAAGAAAAAAAGAATTAGAAATTTGTTTTTGACATGAATTTCAAAAAGAATAAAAAATAAATAAATAAAACGAATTAACAAATAAATTGAATGCCTTGATGAAATTAACAATTGTCTTGAACTACGAGTGTTTTTCCCAAGCAATAAATAAATATCACAAAGTACACAGAGGTGGGATAAAGTCAAGCCTACTTTAAACGTACAATCTCAGAATTTTTCCAACATCGAAAAAAAAATTAAAACTAAAAAAAAGAGTAGTGTAGCAGATGATATAAGACGAATGTTGCCCCTGTGTTATTAAAGTGTTAATTTGCTCTTTTTTTAATGTTCATGATAATTTTTATGACACTTTAAAAAGCCTCCTTTAGTACCATATTGCAAATTTATGATACTTTTTACAAATATCGAACTTTTTCTTCAGAACGATCGTACCACCACTGATGTAAAAGATTGTTATCACAAAAAAAAAGAAACTTGTATGTTTCTATAAATATTCAGTTTTCGTCCATTGCTTCCTTTCCCATGATATCCAATTAAGCGATAACCAAAAACGAGCCACATTGTTAAACTTTTCAAGGGCAACGCTATAAAAGAGTAGCACTGTCAGTTTTGAGATAATGAATGAATGATATTATCAAGCTTAAATTTCATTCCATTCCGATGACGATAGTTTGATTCCGGAGTGAAGTGATGGATCCATGTTTCACCCATTGTCACTATCGACGCGAACATGCCGGGCTGTTACGTTTAAACATGGCCAAATACTGCTCAGAATCATCAACACTTTTCAGCCCATGTAGTATACCTTTAAAACGCTTTTGTGGATTCTTCGATTGCAAATCAAATAAGGCACATCTTTAAAGTACTGCCCAACTGTGTATTAACGCACTACACTTGCTTACTTTTCTGACCTGTGACTGTGTTGCACAACGTTTAAAATTAAACTGTGGCTCTTTATTACCTTCTTTATTACCTTCTACATTGATCGCGAGACCTCCAGTTAACGAGAAGTCCTGACTCAAATGTACAACTAATACACATGCTTGCAAAACAATAAGGTCGTAACAACAACAGACAATAAGAACGCAACCATAAGAATGCAATAATACGAGCGCAACACCAAAAATAAAATCATTGGTGATTGATTTACTTGAAATTTTATGCTCCTTAAATCAGCTAAATTTATGTATTATGCTCTGTTGCTTTACATTATAAGTGTGTATGTGCGTGTTGATTTATAATGACTAGATCAACGGCTGCACTGTGGGTTAGAAGTAATGTAAATTCGTAACATTATTTTTATTTTATAATTAATTCCTGAAGTAAGTTTTTTACTGTTATTTTTGTACTCTGCTATTTTTGTACCATGGTGTTCTGTTTCTCAGGTAAAGAGGGAAAGGAGATCCTCGTTTGTTTAGCAAATTAAACTCTAGGAAGCCGCATGACTTATGTTGTGTTGGCTTCCGAAAGCAACCTTACCAAGAGTACAACTTGGCAGAACGGGTATCAGCATGGCCCCCGGGTAGCTGTGCTGCCAGTTCAATCCGGGTTGATCATGGTTGAGGTACCTGCCTTGACGTTAAGGTACCTTGAACGCAAAAAGGGCGAGTTAGTATCCCTGATGATTGTTTCGTGTGTGGCTGTTTTCGTGGACTAACAACCTCCCGAAGGTAAGTTTCCTTTACAACAGATACCTGTACTGTAAGGAACCAGCAGTGGTGAGGGTTGATGGGTGAGTTGATTTAAGGGCTCGTAGTTGATGCTCCTAGCAGGCTTCGGCCTACCAACTCATTAAGCCTTGTCTTCTATTTATTGCTAGAAAATTGCATACAGGAGGGAGGAGAAGGCCCGAACTCCTCAACAGGAAGTTTTTCATATGGCTACAAACATATGTCGAAAGTTGCCACCTGTGTGAGCCTAGTAAGTCACACGGGGGCGCTGGTAAATCGTTAATAGTTCACTCCGTGGAATTGGTTCACCATCAGATAAGTCCTAAAAGGCCGATGCTGATGTAAATTTGTTTCACTACTGTTGTTTTTGTAATGTACATTACTTTATTTCGCACATTTAAAATTACTATCATAAACTATTTAACGCATTGTGTTCTAGGTAAGTAAATAAGGTTTAAACTTATTTTTTTAATTGTGCCTGCAAATTTTGATATTCCCCCATATTCGAAAAGGCGCCATCGTCGTCACATGAAGTCGACACAAACATTTGTTCATTTATTTACTCGTTGCCAAAAACAATTGAATGTTGCCCACAGCTCCTATCTATCGCTTAGGTCTAGGAAATACCGTAGGCCTATAAAAGAATGCAGAATTGCTGCCGAAGGCGAATATGAGACCGAGTGATTTTTGATGTCGTCTATATGTGACGACGATGACACCTCTTTGCAATATGGGGGATTATCAAAAGTGCGCCGCAACAAAAAAGAGTTGAGAATCACTGGCCCAAAGTATTGTAGTGTCACCATCAGTTAGCTAGCTGCTATTTGTCAATTGGCACTACATAAATGAAACTTTTGTTTTTTTTAATTAGTTATTATTCTCTGTGTCAAAATTATAAATCATTCTGTGATTGCAGTCGTTGGCTCATTCGTAGCTGTTGAATAAATAACAACTGTTGAAATTGATTAAACAATTAATGGTCAGCAACTGACAATTTCGACAAATATGGTACTTTAGATATTGTTGCAACTGTTGTTATTGCTGCACGATCAGCATCTCCAAAAACAAAAAATATGAAAAAAAAATAAAAAAACAACAACAAAGGAATGCCAATTTCGGTCTGACATTTGTTTATCACAACAAATCCATGCAATGTGTTTGTTTTTCTCTCTTTCAATATTTCCAAACGAACATGCAACATGTTGTTTGTTTGTTTGTTTGTTGTTATCTTAAGACTGCCATTTATTCAGTCATTTACACATTTGATAAACACAAAAACAAAAAAGGTGTGTTTCTACTTAATATGTTTTCTACTACAAGACAAATGAGGAGATTTGTTGCTATTTCAAATCCATATAATTTGTAAAACTTTAATTTTTTTTTTTTGTGATTTCTGAAAGACTGTAAATGAATGAAAGAAAAAAACTGACTGAATGCTGTTGTTATTGACATAAAGACAAACGAGCAGGATTACGTGGTTTAATTTGTTTTCTTAAATGTTTAAAAGACACCTTTATAGCGATTATAAAATGTTTTTTTTATTTTTTTTTTTATTAAAGATGTTTTTTCATTCCAGCTTTATTTTCACTTTCTCTTTCAAAGTGTGTGTGTGTGTGGTTGTCCGTCTTAATGTCTCGCCATCAAGGAAATTTTCTTTTATAATTTTCAAAGCTGTTAATTTAGCAAATAGTTTCTATGACAAATTTGCGTTTTAGCTGCATTTTGTCAATATTTATAGTTTTAAATGTTTGTGCAAGTGTTTTAATAGCGATGATTTTTATTTAATGCGTTTTTCTTTTGCTTTTTTGATTTTTTAAAACAGGCAATTAGCTTTTGAGGCTTAAGCTTTTTCTCCTCGGGCATCGACTGTTCAAAAGAGACGAGTTGAAAATATATAATATTGATAACCATTAATAACTAAACACAAATGTAATTAAATTTTTTGGAACTTAAAATTATATAAAACTAATTTGTTTAGAAAATGTCTACTCAATTTTAAAACTGTAGTGGTGGCATTCACAAAATTACAAGCTTCAAATTATTTTTTGAAAAAACTTGAATCTACATAATTAATTAAGGGCGGCACTTCAGACTATTGCACTTTGTATTAAGACTTGTCAAAAATTCAGATAATACGTGCAAGTGGGAAAGTGTGAATGCAATAGTGCCACCTAAGTGAGGGCGTAAAGCGCAACGTAATTTAATATTTTGAGTTTACGCATTAGTAACCGTAAGTAACTTAAATAAGACAGCTAACGTTGTAAACTAAATAGTATTGTTCACTAACCTTGTTTCATAACTCACTTAATAGAAGCAATAAAAAGTGATAGAGACGCTAAATTAGTTTAAAACCACCTTAAGTGTGATTACTAATGGCTGTAAAACACAGTGAGCGGGTTTTACCTGGAATACTCTGCTTCCATAAAGGCATAGAGGGGTTCCTCGTTTGTTGTAGCAAATAAAATCCTTAGAAACGGCTTGACGTATATTGTGTTGGGTTTCGGAAATTCTTACCACGGATAAAAATTTTCAGGAGGGGGATAAACAAAGAACCCGGGAGGTTCTTTTTGCAGTACATCTCGGCTCTGATCACGGTTGAAGTGCCTGCCTTGGCTCTGTTTGCAGGCCATCTCAGCTTTGATCACAGTTGAGATGCTTACCTTGACTGAAACGTTCTGTGCTTTAAGCTTAAAATCTCGGTAAGGAAGGACTTAGTTTCCCTTATAACTACAGTGTAATGCCGGTTTTCTGATTCTAAAAACCCCTGAGGTGCTGTTGTCTTGCAACAGATACCTGTAATGTAGGGAACTAGAAGTGATGGTTAGACTGGTGAGTTGGCTAAGAGCTGATGCTTTCAACTCATTAAGCCTTGTCTTTCATTAACTGCCAGAGAAATGGCATAAAGCAGATGTTAGAGAGGAGAATGCGTTTCAGGCTGCCAAATGAGTGCAGCGTAGTGCTGGTCGCCGCCATTATGAGGACAGCTAATTGGTGAAGGTACTACAGGATATACGCAGATGATCTCCGAATTTGCTGGGGTCTATACGACATCCATGTTGGTTTGTGAATGCCGGATATCTCTAAACGAGATAGCGAGACATTTGAACCTGGAACTTTTCTGGGTACGAGGGCATAATGAAGTGCCCAGAAATCTAAACCAGTGTCCAGCTACAACAAAGAGATATTGATGGTATCGTTGGAATTCCGCTTGCGAGCTGTAAGAAACAAGTACAGCGTCAACTTTTTCGGACCGCTCTAGTGTGGATACCTGTCGAATATCAAGGCTGGCATGGCCCAGATATGATAACAAGAGGACTATTATCTTTAGAGGCTTGCCCCTACGAAGGTTGCTTTCTGCTGTGGTGGTTCTGATGGGACATTGTCACATAGGGACGCAGGCGAAGAGGTTAAATCTTCTATTTAATGACTTCTGTAGAAGTTGCAGAGACGAGGAGGAAGTAGAGAGCGTTAAGCATTGCCTCTGTCAGTGTCCAGCTTTTCCTTACATAAGCTCATTGTATCTAGGCAGATCGATGCTGCAAGATTTGGCGGAGGTATCGAAAGCCGATGTAAGTGAATTGGACTCCTTTATCCAATTTTCGGGTTGGTTCTAGACCAGTGATATATAGATCTATTGAGATACATATCACATCCAGGCAAAATAACGGGACCAGACTGGGCCCAAATGGACTGGCTTTACAATAGCTACAGCCTGTTAAACCTAATCTATTTTAGGGCTTACAAGGCTCGAATTCTTTAGCCAGGGGTTTGTCAATATAAGGGTTACAAGGCCCGAACTCTTCGGCCAGTGGAGTAGTGTTTGTGGAATTTTGACTTATGGAATGTCAAAGCCTTTTTCATTACTCTTTACATTTACAAGCTAACACCCTTGTAGGTATTATTTGATATTTGGACAAGTCGTAATACATAATCTGGTTTAAAATGTCAATTTGTTCAATATATTTTTTTTTTAATTTGTTTTATTTTTTTCACCATACTCGTATACCTGTGTATTTAAGTTTGTATCCCACTGTATGAAACCGATTTTAAAAGTCACTAATGTAAATATTTTAATGAATGGGTGTTAGCACCGAAATACAAACGATCTGCATTAGCAAAACACAACCAGATCGATCACTTGCACTTTACAACGTATGCACTCAATTACACGGAGCATCTTAATCACCAGCATTTTAGCTTTAAGAGATTAAAATCAGTTTGACAACATTGTTAGATTGTCTCGTTAAACTTAATTAACAATTTAAATGACGGTATTTTTAATTTTTTTTTGCGTCTACTGCTAAACTTTACTATAGTTGTTTGAAGCGGATTAGTGATTGATTTTTATCTTAATGTTAGGTCTGCTTGGATTTTCTCTTGTTATTTTTTTTGCACTCATTTTGCACATTGTAATCAATTTTCTTCTCTTATATTAAAGTCTTTAATGCAACTTATGCATTCATCGTTGTCCTGAAAAACATGATGATACCGGTAATTAAATGCTTCGTATGGAGTTTTTTAAATTTATCACGCACCCACAATTCATTGGAAAAATGAAGAAAATTCCCCGTAATTAAGTTTATAAACAAGTTTCTAGAGAGTTTTCGAAGCATGTTTATTATGATTAATGCAATTGGCATCTCTAAGACGACCATTTGCAGTTGCAACGGTGGTGCTGTTGTTGGACAGTTGTGAATAAAATTTGTCTAAAGAGGTGTTTTAATTACAACACACATATTTTCGATTATTAAAGTAAAAGTGTAGAGATGTTTGAATTGCTTTCGTTTCGAATGGAAAACCTGATACACAGACTACACAGAGAAAATAGTTGGCAACAGAAGTTTTTGCCATTTATGTTGCTTGTATTGTGTCCACTGTCATTATAACTACTGACACGATTAAATACGCAGTTTCGAGTATTGAAAAACTTAGCAGGGAATAAAATCGTAAAATTTTTATTTCCTGTAGTTAGTTTTTTAAAAATCACAACTTTATTTGTGCTTGGAAGATCACTTTGACAGTGATAGCCGTCATATTCTGCCCAATTACAAATGCAAATTCCATGGGAGTTTTTTGAATTTTCCTCTGGCTTCAGTTATGAACAAAAATTAAGTATGTTGCAGATTATTTTTTCCTTAACGGAAAATTAATAGAAAACATTAAAGGCTGGTGGCAAACCCTCTATCTCTTTTCCCTTTCCACCACCAAACTCAACATTGCAAAGTAAACTGTGTTGATGTGAAAGCGGTGTTTCCTAAATTAATGGCTATGTTACTAAATAAAACTCTCATATATGAGGCGACGCTAACCTGCACGAGATTAAACAGGTGGCAGCGCATCCACAAAAAATACATCCACGGACAAGTGATGCCATCTATGCGTTTTTGAAAACGGCGTTAGTAAGGACATCAATGTCAATGGCGAATTGATAACTGATGTCTTATGACTCAAATTGAATTATGTACACGTAGACGACATGTAGTCCTAGGAGAGTTGAAATACGCGTCATTCAGTGGATCCCAGGATGCACATTCTACATGAACGATTTTAAGGTTGTAACGTAGTTTTGTCATCGGCTGAGGTAGCAAACAAACGTCCAGGTTCTCCTTACGGCTCCACGAGCTTTAAGTAAATAACAAGACAGCAATTTTCCTCTTTAAGGCCTACAATAATCCATAATTCTATTTATTCTGTATTTAAAATAACAACAATGATAGGTTTAAGCTGACGATGTTTGCAGTCTGGGTTTCGTTTCGTATGTTCTTCGTGCGGTTATAATCTGCAGAGTGATGATTGTTTACGGCCAAGTAGGGTGTATATCTTCGTGTTTTTTTTTTATCTGGGACCAGTACTCAGGGGATGAACCCTACATATGCAGTGCATTGTACCGCAACTAGGAAAATAGGTTATGAGGAGGGGGAAAGAGGGAGTAGTGTTTGTGAACATTTGACTTGCACTTTCCAACATTGAAACCGACAGGAAACACGTTTGCAGGCAGCTTATTCCACAGGCGAAGCGTACGGCTGAAAAACGAATTCTCTTTGTAATGCGTAGTACGATTCCCTGGGCAATCAACCATAAATGGATGAACTCTGGACGATAAACGCGTGCTACGTAAAAATGTGCGAGTTTCGGGAACAAGATCCTTAATCTCGTCAGAGCAAAACCCATTGTAGTAACAATAGAACAGAGTAACGCACCCCACACTGCGTCAATAGAATTGGATACCCTCTGTCACCGATGAGCTTCTTAGCCCTCTCCTGCACACGGTCGAGTAATCCCAAATTAGACTTTGAGGCACCGGCCCAAACATGAGAGTTGTAATACATTTTCGGTCGGATGTAGGTGGTATAAATAGTAAGGAGGTCGGATGGAGTGAAGTACATCTTACACCGTTTAAAAAATCCGAGGCACTTGAATACTTCTTTAGAGACATGAAAAATGTGATCATTCCAGCAAATACCACACTGTATTTTCATTCCAAGAACATCAAGAACATCCGATTCCTCAATATTTATACCGTCGATTAGTACAGATGGAGCAGCACTTGCGGTCGTATGTTTGTGTGTTAATAAACAGCATTGGGTCTTACGAGCGTTAAAGGCTACTCTGTTTTTACGTCCCCACTCAGAGATTAATAGCAGATCACTGTTCAGTGAATCATTCGTATTTAGCCTCTTGGCATCGATCTCAGACAGGCTAGGCCTATAACTAAAAGAGTACGAGTGGCAAATGCTGCTGTCATCCGCGAAAAAGTGGATAGGGTTTGAATTGATATGCTTCGAGTTTGTTTGTAGTAGTACTCGGCAAACGCTGGAATCGGCTATTACGGGAGTTCGCTAGGGTTCGGTGTAACAACCCTAGCGAACTCCTGTTAGGACGGATCGGGTATATCTTTGTACGGACAGGGTTCGGTATGACAGTTGTACTCAACAAGAACTCCCTCGGGTTAGGTACAATAAACGTTGCTGGAGAGAATTCCTCTTGGGCAGGTCGCATGTATCTGTTCGTACAGATATTACTCTCGCCAGTATCCGGATACGTGCGAAAATAGGGAACAGTCAGCCGAAGCTACTGGGTAAACAGTCATGTATTGTGCTCTGCCACTAATCGTATGAATAAATCTAACGATATAAGTACATATCGATGCTTTTTCTTCGATACTGAGTAGGTATCGATACTTTGTGATCGATACCATATCGAGTATAAGTATCGATACTCTAGTGGTATCGTTTCATGCCTACATCTAGTGTTAGTTACTTTTACCGAGTTTTCTGCCAGAATATTTTATTTGTTATCTACAAATGTACTTCATTTTAATCAGCGCGCAAGCCAAGTGGCTGATGTCGTAACATATGCGTCGTTGTTATACCTGTAAATATTAAATATGATTTGAAATTTTAACACCCCGTCACAATATAAATAAATCGGCCAAAAGTAATCAGCAACAATGAGCCATTTTAATCATTTGGCATTTATGCCAAACGTGAAACGTACAATTTGGTTTGAGCTAAGACTTAAAACAAATTCAAACTAACAACAAAGAAGCGGACCGATAACACTCACTCACTACCAGGTGAAATGAATGAGAAAAACAAACTTGCAAACACCTTAACGAAAAAGAATTCTTATCAGTTGACTGAAAGAGTGAAGTGAATTCCAATCGTATAGATATTGGAATAGAAATGACGTAACTCTGATACCAAACTAAGCATTTGTTTATTTGTGTGTATGTGCCGTCATATATACGAGTAGATACGTATTGCCAAATGTGTGCTCAAAGTAAAATGAATTAGAGAATAATTTATAATAATAATACTTCTATGGCCAATATAATATACATGAGTTGATAACATTGCCAGTTATAGAACTGAAATTAGTCAGATATTTGCTGTGAAACGTTAGAAGTTAAAAAAGCCACAAATTTTTGTTGCTATTTTTTGTAAATTATAAATAAATTCCGGCAAAATATAATAAATAATTTATAATTCTTCTCTCTTTGCAGCTTCAAAAACTTTGGAGGAGTTTTAAAGGAAAAAAAAGCTGCAAATTTTTCTAGCAATTTTGCTACTACCGAAATCAACTCAGACCAGCGAGCAGCAACAGTAAATTCAAAATAACATGACGAGCCCAACAACGACGAGACAATTTTACAAATTGTCCTATACCTTATTAGGCATTTTACTATGTTCACTGGCGGCGGCGGCCACACCAACTACTCCGACTAATACACAGGCGCTCAACAGTACTGTTGTGTCAACTGCAGATCTTAAGGCTGAAGAAAATTACTTATGTCCCGCCGACTGCCACTGTGTGTTGGCTCACAATACACACAAGCCCCTGCTGCATGCCAAATGTTCGTCTTTGAAGGGTCTGAGGGCAGAAGAACGCTTGGAGGCTACACTGCCCATACATTCCATTGATTTGTCATTTTTAAATTTGACCCGTTTGTCGCATTCTTTGGAAAAGCTACCCGATCTTACTTCCATTGATTTATCGCACAATGAACTGCATGAAATTGGTCACTTGGGTAGGCGTATAAAGAAGCTGAATCTGAAGCACAATCGCATCAACTCGTCCAAATTAACCAAATTGCCGCAACATGTTCAGACTTTGAACTTGCAACACAATGATATTACCCATTTGCCGCTGGAATTTACCAAATTAAATAATTTGCAGTCTCTGGAATTGGCCCACAATCAAATCAACTGCTCGTGTGAAACTTTGGAGGTGCGTAATTGGCTGCAAGAGCGTCATGTGTTCATGGAACATCCAGTCAAATGTTTCTATCCCGCTCTGTACAAAAACAAATCCTGGTTGCAGGTCAAACAGGCCCTAGTGTGCGAAAAAGAGAAGAGACCAGGTTACCCTAATGCTGAAGAGGAGGAAAACGAACTGATGATGGGCGATCAGCCGTTTGAAGCTTCCGGCGATGAAGTACAAGATGAAGAAGAGTTGGGTAAAGACTTTATGCCCATTGATACCAACACCAAAAAGACTACAAGTATCAAAAGTTCGGCTTTGACGGCTTTAGACGATGTAGAAGGTTCTGGTGACTTGAGTGAAATGAGTTTGCCCTTCGACATGTTAGACTCCAGCAGTACACAATCAACTGCTGCCACTGCACTGACTACTGAAGAACCTGAAGAAGATGATGAGGGTTCCGGCAGTGGTGGTGGCCTGCTATTTATACCCGGCATAAATAGGGAACGTGTGATTACTGATGATTTTGATGTGCCTGAATCCAATGAAGAAAATGATAACAGAACCAATGAAGAGCCTGCTGTCGGTAAGGATATCTTCCACCACTCTTTGGGTATATTTGATGGTGATGATAAGACTAGACCCAGCACCGAAGAACCAGCAGTAGAAGAAGAGGAAATTAAACCTGTTGTTGTACCCACATTGGGTGAGGGTAGCGAGCCCTCAACTGAAGGACCTACCAGTGATGCCGTGGCTCACGCAAAAATGGGCGAAAGCAAAGATGATAGCAATGCCATCTATTTCCTGCTAGGCGTTATAGGTCTTATAGTTATTGGTCTGCTATTTTATGTGGCCATCAAACGTTGCAAGCATAATGGTCATGGCCGCGATCCCGAAAATCCTCAAACTGAATTGGTCGCCATGGATAAGAAACAATTGGGTAAGCCTTTACGTAATGGTGTGCCTGAACATGTGCCTTTAATAGGTGAAAAAACTAAATCCGATATGGCTAAGCCCATTAACGGTTCGAAGCCTTATGACGCCGACTCTAAAGATGGTGGCCAACAACATGAGCCTTTACTAAACGGTAATGGAAATGCAAACGGCACTTCTCATGGCAATGGTGCTGTTCACAATGAAGAACCAGAAAACAGCCGTCCCAATTCCCAGCTGCAGGCGCCCCACGAATACTATCCCATCTCACCCAGATATCCACCTCCACAATCGCCCAGAGCTTCCAAATACAGCCAGCAACCTCAACCGGCCGAGCCCAATAACAATGATCCTAATCAACCTTATCTGCCGTCATCGCCCAAATCCGGACGCTACTCACCTGTTTACTCACCGGAAACTGGACGTGTAAAGATCAAGCTTAGCGAAACCCCCCGCCCTAAAACTCCCATGCTGGTGACACGCAGTCGTTCAAATGCCGGTGATATTATTACAACACCAGTCAGACCCATACAAACAGAAAGTTTTCAAACCACTCCCATTCACACAGCAGCAACAAATGGTCACGCTGTAGGGCAGCATTGATAGTGGCAAACGGGTGGTATATAGATAAGCATGTTAAAGCCAACCCTCTCTTCAAATAAAAATTCTCACTACTACACCCCCATCCCTGAAAGCCAACCGACCCTCAATACAAACAAAAAAAAAAAAAAAAAAGAGTAGTGTTTAAAATGCTGTGAATAAGGTGCTTTAAGCGAAATTAACTTTAAACTTAATATTTAAATTGAGAAAGAAAAAAGAATAATAATCATTTGCTAATAATTTTATTTATTATTATTATTTTTTAATTTTGTGCATAAGTGTGGTGCGATGAAAACAAGCCGAAACTGCGCTGTAATTTTCCTGCTTTTCGGAAGGAGCAGATTTTTAAAGGTACATATGTATCAATGGTATATTTTTTAAGTAAGCGGCGAATATGAAAACATATAGATCAACATCTAAGACTTAAGGACTGTTGAAAGGCTAATATCACTTTTCTACGAGTAGTATTCGAATATTTGTTGTCTACAGAAAGAAATGCAGGTCTTTGAAGGCTTAATGAGGAATTTTCGCGAAATTGTTAATTCCAACTACAATTCTCTAAAAGCGTGATATAAATTTGCATATGTATTGTATATTTACGCAGATTATAGGTATAACTATATTTTAGTGTGCGCTACAATGCAACATATGTACTTAGCAGGCGATCTACAGAAATTTCCGAATTCGTCTCTATTTTTTCTATTGCTGTTGAATATGGGACTGCAGCAAAAGCTGCAAGATTTTATACAGCTTTAAGTAATAAATATTTCAACCGAATCCTGTTAAACAGCCAGGCAACATGAAAACCAAGCTGTGTATATTTTTTATGCATACAAATGTGTTTATATAGCATTTTCAGTTTAAATTAAACCTTTTTCAAAATAAATGAAACCTTTTTCGAAATGAACGAAGCCTTTTTCAGATTAAACGAAACTATTTTTAAATTATATCAACCCTTTTTCAATATAAGTGAAACTCTTTTCAGAGTAAATTAAACTTTATTCAAATTCAATTCAACATTTTTCAAATTAAATTAAACCAGTTTTAGAATTTAATAGAAAACAAAAGAAAAAAAATAGAACATATTAAATATATTCATTTTTATAAAATACTTGTTAAAATTAATGAAGAATTTGTCCACTGACCGCTTTACGAATTATCAGGAACATATCCATAATATAGTTCGCACAATCATTTTGATTAATTTGTGCGACACTCTCCTCAATTACACTTATCGATCGAGCGTGGGAGAATGCTTTCTCTATCGGGTTCAAAATAGGAGAATAAGGTGGTAAAAATTTAAGTGATCCTGAAAACTGCTAGCCCCCCAGTGGTTGCAACAAACTTACAAACATATACATAAGTGAAGCTAGTATAAGCGCCCTGATAAACGCTCATGTCATGTAGATACCAGCTACTCATCGACTAAAACCCAGCTAGAAACGTTCAAAAGTGGCACTGCGTTGCACAAAAAGTGCACTAACTCTGCAAAATGTCAAAAAAAAAAAAAAAAAAAACTGGCAAAAAGTTATAAAAACCGTTTAGATATCAATAAAATAGCAAAAACCGGTAAAATCAAGAGAAAACCGGTAAAAACAGAAAAATCGGTTAATTACCCCGGTCCGAAATTGCCATTAAGAGTTCATATACACGTTTCACGGTATAAAAGCGTACCGAGTATGAAAATCCGGTTCCGAACTGGCTAGAGGACTGGTTCCGAGTTTTATGGAAATTCCCAAAATCGGCTTCAGAAATCGCCAAAATCCTCCTACTACCCCGTAATAATACCGTAGGCACTACGGCTACTTCAATTTCGCACTAAAGCGGCAACATTTTTTTATAGCGGAATTTTAAATTACTCAAAAATACACACTGTATTGAACAGGGGTTGTCAGATTTACAAACATACATGTAAGCACACGAGTATTAAAACGGTATTCGATTTCTGCCCAGCGCGCTGAAGAAACCAGAAACAACTACGGACATAAAAAGTACCTTTATTTATCTGCCGCCAAAACATTTCACCACACTTCAATTGTTTTTGTTGTATATTAAAACTTTATCCTAAGCAAAGACCATAAAAGAGCTTTTGGTGAGAAAGCTTTGTTTATAAAAAAGCCAAACACAAAAACTTTTTGAGTAACAAACTTAACCCTTAAAATGTTCAGTAGAGTTTAAAAGAACCGTTTATAGACATCTGGAAAATACATATAATGAAAAATAATGTCTCGTGTTAAACTATTAATTAGTTTTATATACAAAAAGTATAAACATATATATTTATTATATATTTTTATTATAAGTAATGTAAAAATGGTAATAACATAAAAAGAATATATGTAAGCAAAGAAAACTCTTTTATGAAGGCAGCAAAAGGAAGCAATTAACTAAAACTGATTTTTAATTGAAATAAATAAAATGTGCCAACTAAATGTGCCTTAAACCTTAAATAAAGGATGAAATGAAAACCGTTTTGAAACAAATTTCTTAAGCACATCAAAAAAATATAACTTAAAATTTTTAACCAGTATATTTTTTTTTCTTTTACAAACTAACTCAAACGAAACAATAACTAATTAATTATATTTAAACTAAAACAATAAAACGCACATTTAGGTTTTTTTCCATCAAAATAAAGACAAAAAATATTTAGCAGACTAAAAGGACTTTAATGAAAACAATTTGTATCCTTGACAACAACTTTATTTGGTCTTACATATCAAAAAAAAAAACTTTTCCAAACAAAATCTATTAAATCGTGATAGAAAAGAGAACATATATTTCTAAACCACACAAATGATCTGAAATATTTTAAATATATTTATTAAAAAAAAAAATAGTGAAAAACTATCTTTATTTTTATTTAAATTATAAAGGAAGTGCAAAAGCCAACTGCAAAATAAATGAAATATTTAAGGCCTGTTTTCCTAATTAACAACTAAATAACTTTTAACATTTTAGTTTTAAGTTTAACTTCTTTATAATAAGTTTTTTTTATTATTTTTTTAATTTTATTTTTGTTTAACAGTTAGTAAATTCTAGTATAATACCAAAGTTTTAAATATTTTTTAATTGTTAAAAATACTTCATTTTAAAACTTCCTACTATATTTTATTAAATGCTTGTATTTCCCTGCATACGCTTCTACTTTATATGTTCGTATGTGTTAAGTTGTTAAATTTATCTTAAAGTTTATTTTTTAAAACATATAGAAATATATTTTGTTTGAATTTTATTATTTCTTTAGTAATCTTAAGCTGCCCAATTTTCAGTTTCTTGAATTAATAAAACAAATTATATAATTATAACATTCTACGGTTAAGTTTTATTAGGAGTAAATAAAATATTAAAAAATAATTGTAAATAAAAGTTAAAGCATTTTAATTAAGGTTCCTTGCCAGTCAGTTAGTACAATTTTCAATTTTGATTTTTGTGTTTATTTCATCAATTAAATTTTATCACTAACATTTTTCTATTTTTTTAAATTTTTTTTTGGCTTAACACTTTCAGTGTAAGCATTTTATTAAATCCCAAACTTCTCTAAAAGTTGTAATATTTCCATTCTTTGGTTTCTACTGGGGTGATCGAACGATTATTATTCGACCGGGGTTTAACGGGTTTCTTGGTTTTACTGTAACCGTTTTTTAAATGCCTATTTTTCGAATATCGAATAAACCGGGGGTTTTAACACGGTTAGCCTGGTCTTTAATTTATAAATGTTTACTTTTACGTTTTTATATTAATCATAGATATGCTCGTAATTAACGTATTTTTATGAGTGACAAACTAGAAAAGAATTTCTTTCATAATTAAATTCTTTCATAAACATAATATAACTTGCCTTTAACATATTTCTATTATTCTTATAAAAAAGTTGCAAAGTCTGCTGATGATTAGGGTAGCTTCTATGAAATGTCGACATATATACGGCTGGGAAACATAGAAAACAGGCTGTTTATAATATTTTGATTGGTATCAATGTTAGAAGCTAATCTAGTGAATAATACTCACTATCTCATGATGAATGATAATGCAACTAAAAGCTTAGAAAACTTTTTTGCTTTAAGTACATCTAGTAGATAATACTAACTTTGAATGGCATACTCCTAAAATATATTTAACTAAAAAAAAATACCTGTACCGACGGCTCACAGCTGCAAAAATAGATGAAAGTCTGTTTTCCAATGTATAATTCAGACAAGTGGTAGCTGTGAGTTTGATTAACGATTTAGAGTTAGACAGCCTGAGGGTTTTGCTTCAGAAGGCAGCTCTGCAAAACTTAAATTGCCTATACATTCCATGGAAACGAATAACACCATGAAGCGGTGTGTGTATTGTGCTAAATTTCAGAAAGAAAATCGGACAGTTAATACTTATATTATATGTGTATACTAATGTATTATACTAATGACAGAAATTATTTTGCTGCGTAACATAGCTATTAAGTTATTGTTTCTATATGGAAAACATGTATGAAAAACACGCACATAACTGCACTAAATGAAAATTTACTTTTTACCACAATAGGGACACAAGTGTCCCAAAAATTTCAGAAACCCCTTTGGTTATTTTCATGTTCCATAGGCAAAACATGATTTTTTTACACTAATTGTCTCATACTAAAGCCCAGCTCAGACTATTATACTGGGTATTAATACTTGTCAAAAATTCAAACAATACGTGCAAGTCTGATAGTCTGAATGTAATCCATCATACATACGAAAAATAATACGATAAAAATTTGACA
This sequence comes from Thecocarcelia acutangulata, assembly GCA_914767995.1. NCBI lineage: Eukaryota > Metazoa > Arthropoda > Insecta > Diptera > Tachinidae > Thecocarcelia > Thecocarcelia acutangulata. The sequence goes on along the minus strand of OU612098.1, from coordinate 89,952,904 downwards.
TCCCATACGACTTTTTTGTTTTTTGAAATTTTTCAAAAAGATAATACTTTTCGTTGGATCAGGGTTGTATCTTTTAGGAAACCAGCTGTATAAAGATTTACTAGCCGACTATTTATTAGCCGATGGCGTGGCGTCACCGATAGTATTTTTTGCTCGAATTTTGGGATTTAGCTGTCCTATATAAATGTATTTTGCTCATGCTATATGTAGAACATAAAATATTTTGGTGCTTTTAAATTTGGATATGTTTTACATAATTATTATATTAGCTGCTAAAGATTTTTAAACGCCGGCACGTCTACCGCCTACGACGAAGAGCTCACCTGCCGCCGTCTAAAGTTTTATGTTGGCACATCTCTCTGCTGAATTAATATAAAAAATATGAACAGCTGTTTTCTTTTCTACTCAAATTTTTTGGTTTATATCAAGTGTGATGGTGTGAATGCAAAATCTAATTTACGTTAGACTTTTAGACAGTCGCAAGAAATGTGTTTAGACTTTTATCTCACAAAATCGAATGAAAGTATTTATACTTGTATAATAGTCTGATCGGGCCTTAAATAAATAGTGATATTATATATATCCAAAAAAAATATCTTATAGTCGTTAGAGGGTTAAAACACCGTTCTACAGCTTATTAGCTGAGGCATAAAAGCGTCAATACATATAAACCTGGCATTTCGACTAAATTCTTTAGTGCATCTAACAACTCAATACGAAGCGCCATCTTCATGTCATTCGAGAATAACACACTTAGGCTGAACTGTAATCAGGTAGATGTCTCAGCTAAAATTGTAAGCTTATTATGCAACACTATTTTTAGTGTCTCTGCTTAACACACGGTGGCTAGACTATTTGCGAGCCTAAAAGTATGCAATACAAAATCATATTTATATATCTTTAATTATTGTTTAACTTCTAATGCTAGATATAATCAGTCATGCTACAGAATTCCTCTTCGTGCGGAAATGGAATTAAATCGGTTTTTGGATTCTTCACAAAACGAAAATCTAATTTTTTTCGGAATGAAATCAATTCTATGATACAACACTAGTTTCATTCTTGCAATTAGATGGGATTTCATGCTGAAAAGCTTTTTAGTTATTAATTTCTTCAAGGCAGCTTTATAATAGGTAGTGGCAGAATTACAATAAATACAACATGTATTTTGTTGGTAGAATTTACAAACAATTGTGAAATTTTGTTTGAAAAAGCAAGGAAGTCTATGTGGTTTTGACAAATTTACGCAACGGAAACGAAAGACAGCTGTACCAGCATACCACTACCGTATTAAAGCTGCCTTGAATTTGAATCAAGAAAACGGTATTGACATCTGTGACATGTCTGAATAAAAATACTTATTTCACAAAAATGAAAATAAATTTACATGCTAATTTCATATATATACACACACACACATACACACATTTAAAATGTTATAGCTAAAACAAAGTCTGTCGCATGGGTCGGTGTACCACAACGATGGGTTCTTCTTCAGATGATTCACCCGCTGCTGTAGCAGCCGCTGCTATAAAACTTCCACTGGCCCGACGACTAGAAGAGTTGCGTAACTTCTTGCGTTTGCCTTGTAACAACTCATCATCAGGATTTGAGCCTGTTGAGGATGTATCATATTTTATGTCCCGCAGCGACTGTATATCCGGCTCAATGACAACATGAAAGTCGCTGCCTTCAGGCGAATCTGATGTTTTTAGATTTATACTGAAATAATTTTCCACAGCTGGCGCCAGCGGCGGTGTGACTGTGGGTGATGCAGACTTTGGCTTACGTATGGCGAAAGGACTGCTGGGTTTGCTGGCCACTTCAAACTCGGGATCAGTAAGAAATTCTACACTGTCTGCCTTTAAGTAGACCCTTTTAAAGGGTGGTATTTCGGCAATTTTGGGTTTCCTTTTGGTATACGGACTGTTCTCATAACTTTGGAAATTTCCTATTTGTTCGGCGCTTTGCAAGTTTTGCGATTTTAGGTGAGCGGCTGGGAAGCGAGAGTCTTCTACGCTAAATCGACGGCTACCCGAATTATTGTGTGCTATGCGGCCTGTACGTCTAGTGGGATCCAATTGCTGCACCCGCTCCAAATCACGATTCGAAAGCATTTCTTCGCTACGAAAACGATTTCTAAAATCATATTGTATATCATTTTCTTCCTCTTCGGTAATATCGTGCTCGGCATTGGCACGAAGTTTTCTTAAACGACGACGTCTTCTGGAGGTTTCTTCGCTTAAATCGAGCATCGATTTAACCGGTCTCACCGGCTTGGGCATTCTTAAGGCATCTTCATAAGAGGGCAATGTATTGCCATAACTACTGGGCGCATTGGGACGTGCCTCTTCTTCTAGAATACGTTGATTCAAGCGGCGTCTGAAGTGTGCTTACATTTATAACTCTAACATTTTTGAGACATCATTTGAAAATACTTACATTTCTCTCATTTCATCGCGATTTCTGCGATACTCTTCGGCATCTAGGCGCTTCCTACGCCAAGCCATATACTTTTGAAAACAAGTTATCAGAAATACTAAAGATCCTATTAACAGTATTGTTAACAAAAGAGTGGACCAAATTTTTTGAGCATTGCTAGAGTGACCATTCTGTATCCAGTCTCCTTCACAGGCCGCCTGCCAAGTTTTGCCATAATTGTAAGTGGGCGAGGCACATCGCAAGCTATTCCGATCTTTTAGCTGTAGAGGTGTTAACGAAAAAAACTTGATGCTTTCGACAACATTCCTAAGCAAATACTTACTCTTGGTGGATTTGCTGTCAAGTAATCATAGAACTCTACAAAAGTGGCGTCCTGGCAATCACAAATCCAGGTGTTGTCTCCCACCCATATAGCATCTAGAAATTTATTTGAATGAAAATATTCTCTTGGAAATGGATTTGTAAAACGATTGCCATTCAACTTCAGTTGCGCCAGTTCGGGAAAGTGTTGAAATGTTGAATTGCTTAAAGTTGATAATCTGAAAAACGGACATTTGATGAAAGGTGAATAGAAATGTTACGTTACGAATTTCCCAAATTATTTATACAGGTTGGCTCAAAACTAGCTTTATGGTATGAATGTTCCAAGGCAGCTTTATACAGGTAGTGGCAGAATTACAATAAATACAACACCAACAAACATCAACATGTATTTTGTTGGTAGAATAAAATATAAAGCTGCCTTGGAATGTTCAATGTAGTAAGCAATTTACGTCAAATGTATTGTTTACATTTTTGAAACTGAATTTAGTGGTTTCTTCTGAATTAAACATTTATGGCCTTATTCATAAAAAATATTTTATGTTTATTAAACTGTTATTTGACAAATTTCTATGGGAAATTTGTCAAATAACTGTTTAATAAACATACAATATTTTTTATGAATACGGCCGTTAAAAATTATTTTGTGAACATAAAATTAATTCAAATAAAAATAATTTAAAATTGTGAAAAAGTTACAAATATTTTTGACAATCTTAACTTACTGTTTTTTTTTTATTGTTTTATTTTATTTTTTTTTTTATATTGGGTACTCAGGGGATGAACCCTACATATGCAGTGCATTGTACCAGAACTAGGAAAATAGATTGTGAGAAGGGGAAAAGAGGGAGTAGTGTTTGTGAACATTTGACTTGAACCTTCCAACGTTATAACAGACAGGAAACACGTCTGCAGGCAAATTATTCCACAGACGAAGCGTTCGGCTGAAAAACGAATTCTCTCTGTAATGCTTAGTGCGATTCCCTGGGCGATCGACCACAAATGGATGAGCTCTGGACGATGAGCGCGTGCTACGTAAAAATGTGCGAGTTTCGGGAACAAGATCCCTAATCTCGTCAAAACAAAACCCATTGTAGTAACGATAGAACAGAGTAACGCACCCCACACTGCGTCGATGCTCCATTGAGTCAATAGAGTTGGATACCCTACTGCCACCGATGAGCTTCTTCGCCCTCTCCTGCACACGATCGAGTAACCCCAAAAAATAGACTTTGAGGCACCGGCCCAAACATGAGAGTTGTATTCCATTTTCGGTCGGATGTAGGTGGTATAAATAGTAAGAAGATCGGATGGAGTGAAGCACATCTGACACCGTTTCAAAAAACCGAGGCACTTGAATGCTTCTTTAGAGACATGAATAATGTGTTCAGTCCAGCGAACATCACACTGTATCTTCATTCCAAGAACATCAAGAGCATCCGATTCCTCAATACTTATACCATCCATGAGTACAGATGAAGCAGCATTTGCGGTCGTAGGTTTGTGTGTTAATAAGCAGCATTGGGTCTTACGAGCGTTAATGGCGACTCTGTTTTTACGACCCCATTCGGAGATTAATAGAAGGTCACTATTCAGTGAATCATTCATATTTAGCCTCTTCGCAGCGATCTCTGATAGACTGGGCCTATAGCTAAAAGAGTACGAATGGCAAATGCTGCTGTCATCTGCGAAAGAGTGGATAGGGTTGGAAGTTTGATAGAGAAGGTCGTTGAGGAAAATAAGAAACAAGGTAGGAGAAAGAACGGAGCCTTGCGCCACCCCTGAATTAATCTCGAATTCGTTTGATGAGACCCCATCTGTAACAACTCGTATAGTGCGGTCTCTGAGAAAAGTCGATATAAACCGAGAGAAGTGCGGTCTCTGAGAAAAGTCGATATAAACCGAGAGAAGCCATCACCGACACCAAAAGCAGTAAGTTTTGCCACCACTACTTTTGTTGTATTGTTGTAATTTTGCTCTAGTGCTGCCAACTTGTAGACGTTAATGCACCTTCATTAATAGTTTCTATTACTGAATGTTTACACACGCAAGTGCAAGTGCAAAAAACCGAATACATTAGCATTTTTCTTAACTAATACATTCACACACCTGCAAGTAGTAGCCTCACTTGCAACTGATTTTGGTTGGCAGCTATGTTTTCACTTGCATGCAAGCAGGAATAAACAGTGTTGCCCATAGATATTTCATTTTAACTTTAATGCGTATTTTTCACGGAAAATTTTTCAAATTATTAATATTTTTAATTATATGACGAAAAAAAAATATAAAAACACAAAATAAATAAACATCTCTAACTTATTTTTTATTTGGAATACAAATGTATTATTTATATTGTGAAATATTTATGTACATAATATAATTCCCCTGTAATGTTAATATGCCAAAACTTTGGCAGCACAGAGGCATACAACGTGTGCCTTCGACGACATTTTGAAAAAGAACTTGCACATGCGTGTGTAAACAATCGTGCAAATTGAAAGTGTTTTTATTATTTTTTTTTTCGATGTGTTGGTTGTTAATATGTACACGCAACTTGTAACAAGTTACTTGTACGTGTAAACGCAGTGTTACTCACCGGCAATAGCTGAGATCCAATTTCTGTAATGTATCCGATCGCATGCCGGATGGCAAATCCCTGATCAAGTTGTTCGACAAATCCAGTTTCTGTAACGACGCCAAACTCGACAAAGCTGTTCCATCAATCACCATAATCTCACACCAAGACAGATTAATGTCACGCAGTGAATTTGAAATGATTTTTGTAAATTTATCGAGCACATTGTGACTTAAATTCAGCGATGCTAAATTGTCATTGGCACGAAAGACATTGCGATCTAAGCGGGCGATTTCATTGTAAGCCAAGTCCAGCGACGACAATTTCTTCAATCTAAAAAATGTTTCCGTCTCCAAAGAGCGCAAAGAATTGCGTGACAAGTCCACAGCCTCCAGCAATGTGTTGTTGGCAAAAGTCTGTCCCGTCAAAGACCTCAACATATTGCCACGCAGACGCAACTGTTGCAAGTTGGGCAAAGCTGTAACATCAATTTCGTCTAGACTACAATAAGATAAATCCAGCTCGTTAAGTGTGTTAGAAGCCAGTCGATCGGCAGTACCCACTCGCAGAGCGGTATTCCAAGATAAATTTAAATATTCCAAGACGGGCAAACCATCCAGTAAAGAGGTGGGAATATTCTGTAAGTTGCAACTACTCACTTCCAAAACTCTTAACGATTTTGAGGGCAATGTAGTAAGCGTACCCAAAGGGTTTCTATTCAAATTTAGTCTCTCCAAATTGGGCATATTTTGTACTAATAAATCTCCCCCAGCCTTACTGATGCCACAGTTTTCCAATTCCAAGTGAGTTAAAGACTCGCTAACAATTATTTGCTGTTGATCATTCACATTGAATGTTTGCAAAGCGTTGCCACTTAACACCAAACGCTGTAAACTTGCTGCTTGCAGAAATGCTGCAGATGGATTTATATTTAACCATCCATTTATGGTGTTGTTGGCCAATATCAAAGTTCTCAAGGCATTGAAACCCTGTAAGGCATTGGCATCTAAATATTCTATCTGATTATTGGCCAAGTCCAGGTAGATTAAGGAATCAAGTGCAGAAAGTTGACTGGGAAACTCTACAAAATAGTTGCTGGACAAGTCGACTCGTTCTATGGGCATGAGATCAAAATTCGGATACTCTATTAGACCACTATTGGCACAATTCACTTCCAAGCTGTCCAACACCCAAGAACACTTACAATTCATGGGACAATTTACAGCTACAGAGTGGTAAAAAGCAGCTGTTAAAATGGTGAAGGTGAAAAGTTTATGCAGGAAAAGCAGGTTGTTTACATCGGCCATTTTTCCCGTTGTGTTTGTTGAAGTTGTAGAATATTTTGCAACAAAAAACCTGCAAATGAAAATAGACTTAATTATTTGCTTAAGGAACCAAAGTACGAGTAAAAACGTTGATAACATATTAAGGTCAATGAATCGTAATGTGGGAAAAATTAATAATTATATGAAGAACATTTCATACCTTGTTGCCATATTTTTATTTTTATACATATTTTAATGCAAATCGAAAATCCTAAACTTCTTCAATACAACACTGACTGACTAAAACTTTTACTTGAAATTACAAAAAATTTTAAAGAATGTATGAAACAAATTTGGGAATCAGAGACGGACTTTTGCGGAATGTTTCTAACAGAGTTGACAAGGCTATATATATACAAGGCTATATATATATATACCAACACGCTTACGTAGAGTGCGAACTGAAGAAAATATCGCAGACGTATCGGCCAGTGTTGGTGATGACCGTGAATTATCGATTCGGCGCCGTTCGCAGCAATTGCGCCTCTGTTACTCCACTACGTGGAAAATTTTGCGGAAGGATTTGGGTGTGAAGCCTTATAAGATACAGCTGGTACAAGAATTGAAGCCAAACGACCTACCACAACGCCAAATTTTTGGTGAATGGGCTCTTGAAAAGTTAGATGAAGATCCACTTTTTTATCGAAGAATTGTGTTCAGCGACGAGGCTCATTTCTGGTTGAATGGATACGTGAACAAGCAAAACTGCCGTATTTGGAGTGAAGAGCAGCCAGAAGCATTGCAAGAGCTACCAATGCATCCACAAAAAACAACCGTTTGGTGCGGATTATGGGCTGGCGGCATCATTGGGCCGTATTTCTTCAAAGATGATGCGAATCACAACGTTACTGTGAATGGTGAGCGCTACCGTGCGATGATATCTAACTATTTTTTGCCCAAAATGGAAGAGCTTGACTTGCATGACATGGGGTTTCAACAAGACGGTGCCACATGCCACACAGCACGCGAAACAAAGGACCAATTGAGAGGCGAGTTCGGTGAACAGTTTATTTCACGCTTGGGACCAGTCAATTGGCCGCCCAGATCGTGCGATTTAACGCCTCTAGACTATTTTTTGTGGGGCTATGTTAAGGCTTATGTCTATAGCGACAAGCCCGCTTCGATTGGCGCACTGGAAGCCAACATTGAAAACATTATTCGTGAGATACCGGCCGAAATGTTGGAAAGAGTATGCCAAAATTGGACTAAGCGGATGGACCATTTGAGGCGCAGCCGCGGCCAACATTTGCATCGATCCAAATAAATATTTCATGCATTTTTCTGAATTTTATGTGTTTTTATTTTTTTAATTTCCGATAGTTCTTATAAAAATTACTTTCATTCGATTTTGTGAGATAAAAGTCTAAACACATTTCTTGCGACTGTCTAAAAGTCTAACGTAAATTAGATTTTGCATTCACACCATCACACTTGATATAAACCAAAAAATTTGAGTAGAAAAGAAAACAGCTGTTCATATTTTTTATATTAATTCAGCAGAGAGATGTGCCAACATAAAACTTTAGACGGCGGCAGGTGAGCTCTTCGTCGTAGGCGGTAGACGTGCCGGCGTTTGAAAATCTTTAGCAGCTAATATAATAATTATGTAAAACAGATCCAAATTTAAAAGCACCAAAATATTTTATGTTCTACATATAGCATGAGCAAAATACATTTATACATTTATAGTTAAATTTCAAGGGCCGATGTTGAATGTGAGATGATAACGAACTTTTTATGGCCCGAATTGGAAGATATGGATGTAGACGATATGTGGTTTCAGCAGGACGGTGCCACTTGCCACACAGCTAACGAAACAATTGCTCTTTTGTGCAACAAATTCAATGGCCGTGTTATCTCACGTAATGGCGATGTCAATTGGTCGCCAAGATCATGTGATTTGACACCGTTGGACTTTTTTCTTTGGGGTTATTTGAAAGAAAAGGTGTACGTCGATAAGCCAGCAACAATTCAACAGCTAAAGGATGAGATAATTCGGCACATTAACGGCATAGAATCTCCATTATGCCTCAGGGTCATCGAAAATTTGGACCATCGGATGGAGGTGTGCCGCCGTGGTCGCGGCGCCCATTTGACCGATATTTTGTTCCATACATAATTGAATAATACCAATATATCATAATAAAATAATATTACAATAATTCCCTAAATAGTTTGTGGTTTATTTAAAACCAACATCGACCCTTGAAATTTAACCACCCTTTACGACAGCTAAATCCCAAATTTCGAGCTTTCTTATAACGACAAAAAATACTATCGGTGACGGCACCCCATCGGCTACGAAATAACCGACTACTCAATTTTTAATTAGCTGGTTTGCTAAAAAAAAACACAACCCTGATCCAATGTAAAGTATTATCGTTTTGAAAAGTTTCAAAAAACAAAAAGTCATATGGGATGTCACATTTTTATCGTTTTATTTTTCGTTTGAGTGACTGATTACATTCAGACTATCAGACTTGCACGTATTATTTGAATTTTTGACAAGTATTAATACACAGTATAATAGTCTAAACTGGGCTTAAGCACTTTTGCTACTAGGCATACATCCCATTCAAATAAAAACAACCTTTTTTTTTTAATATATATCTTACCTTTGAAGTTATAAGATAATTAAAATTTTATATTAAAAAGTCATTGAACATTTTTGTAGTAATTTTTTTGCTAAATACATAATTAATTACTGCATTAACAGTTTTTTTTTCTTCGTTTTTTAATCACATTTTGCTCGTATTTTACGTATAATATTGAATTTTTAATAAATATTTTGCCTCATTCGTTGTGTTTCAATTATCTATTCTATATTTGATATTAAGGAAGTATATAATAAATAATTAAGCATTTTTTTTTCTTATTGCACAATTTAATTTTAATCGCTTGTACTTTTTTCAGTTCCTTATATATATTTTGTTTTATTATTTTTCGTTACTCGTTTCGTTGTCCAAATCTCGCTTAATACTGCAAAAGAAAATATAAAAATTACTCACCTGTTGATGTGCTGGAGCTTTGAGACCCTTTTCCAAACGCCTCATTTCCACTGGCACTGATAAGATAAGCAGTCAACACAATCATACCAAAAAAATTGATAAAAAAAAACAAAATATGTATGTGCTTTGGATTATTATATAGAGCGATGTTGTTGTTTTGGTGATATCAAAACAAATTTCAGCATTTTAGCTTCCAATAAATTTTTAAATGTTGGAATTTGAAATAATGTTTGTTTATAATTAGGGGAATGTTACCTTAATGGCACAAGTGGCATGCGACTACTGCAGTTTCACGTTCTAGTGAAAAATATTGAAAATATATTCGTTGGTACATTGAAAGCAAAATTGAATCCATCTGTACTTAAATCAGTCCCAAGTGCAGTAAGTACGAATTTTCTTAAATCAAGTACGACATGATTGATTTACTATGAACATCAAAAGTTAGTCAACATCTCTGAGAGTTTGTAACGAACAATCAGCTTAACCCTGGTTATTACGGTGGGTCTTAGCTCAGGGAAATGGGCGTAGATGGGTGTGATACCGTTCGGATTACTCGCGTTACAAAAATTTAAGATAGAAAACGTGTGCAGAGAGAGTAGGAAACTCTCGCCAGTATGAATAAATAGGTGAAGAAAGCTGATCTGCTACGGAAACATTATATATATTTCGTTTTTTATTAGCACTAAAATAATCTTAGTAACTACAATTATAAGACTACAGGATGCTATTTAACCAGTGTCAAAAAATATTCAAAAAATAAGACCAACTATTTTTTTATAATCACTTTTAATTAAAGCTGTTTCCTTCTCATTTAATTTTTTCTCTAAGACCGCTAGATTTGCAGCCATTTTTATAATAAATTTTATTGAAAACGACAGAAAACAATTGTTTTAGTTAATTGATTATCAATTGATTATATATATCATGGAAGTTCTAATAAAGTTTTATAAAAGCCGAAAGATGAAAACGAAAATTTCAATAGAAACAAGAAAAACTATAATAGAGCTGAGAGAAAAAGGTAAATCATTTCGAAAAATAAGTAAAATTTTAGGAAGACACTACACCTCTTAAAAAGCATTGTGGAAAAATTAAACAGTTTTACGAAAATAGAGGATTTTAAGCGAAGAGAACGTCCAAAGCTGTTAGCTGAAAGAGTTGGAAGAAGGATTGCTGCCATAGTTACAGTTGTGAAAAAGATTTACATCAGCACCTGCCTTGCGGCCTTATCTGATGATGGACCAGTTCCACGTAGTGAATTATTCACAATTTACCAGCGCCCTCGTGTGGCTTACCAGGCTTATACAGGTAGCAATTCTTGCCATATGATGGCGGTCATATGAGCAACTGCTTGTTGAGGAGTTTGGGCCTTCTAATTCCTCCTGTATGCAATTTCCCAGCAATCAACGGAGGACAAGGCTTAATGAGTTGGTAGGCCGAAGCCCACTAAGAGCATCAGCCCTTAAACCAACTCACCCGTCTACCATCACCACTGGTTCCTTACAGCACAGGTATCTTTTGTATAGGCAACAGATCCTCGGGGGATTGTTAGCCCTCGAAAAAAGCCACACACCAAACAATTATCAAGGATACTAATACTCCCTTCCTGCGTTTTAGGTTTCAACCACAGCCAGAACGTTTCAGCCAAGGTAGGCAGCTCAACCATGATCAGCCCGGGTCGAACCGCAAGCAGAACTACCCGGGAACCATGCTGATCCCCGTTCTGCCAATTTATACCCTTGGTAAGGGTTTCGGAAGCCAACACAACATAAGTCATGCGGCTTATGGGGTATGCTATGAGTAAACACCAATCCATTTAAGGAAACACTATTTTTATTGAATATTTTTGGTTGTAAAAAGCAAAATATTTCCAAAAAAAAAGTTCACACGGATAATCGCTGTCGTCAATGTTTACCAACAAAGCATGCGAAAGTGTTGTTGCTTTGCTTTTGTGTGTGTGTGTGCGGTGAAGAACGAAAAAAAGATATAAAAGACGAAGTTGTTTGTGTATTTTTCATTGCTAATGCTGAGCGCAGTATTTGTGTATTAAAGAGCACGGCCTATACGAGTTAGGGCATTTACAAAAACAATTGAGTATCAAGCGCATAGGGTTGGGCACACTTGCTTTAAATTATTTATCTTTCTTTGGTAAAATGTTTTTATTTTTATCTTCTTTGTGTGAATGTGTTGTACATTTATAACAAGCAGATCAACAGCTGCACGTTGGGTTAGATATGAAAAAATACTTAAATATATGGCGTGTTGGTTACACCACTCTAGACTCCCGAACAAGTTTTGGAATTGAGAAAAAGCCATTTCTAAAACGTTTCTATAGTTTTCCGCATTCATGCGTGACGTTAAAAACTGCAATTCGCAGGTGCCGTAGTAGGATAGCGCTCCCCACATCATCACACCTCCTTCTCAGCTGTGCAACCGGTTCCTCTTTATGTAGGTCATGGAAGTAACAATTATACCCATCGAGCCCTTCTAGTTTGAATTTCTTTTCATCTGAAAAGACCACGTATTTCCACTGAGCAGATCATGTCATGTCGTTCCTTTATTGCAACATAGTCATATCTCAAAAAATGAGCTTTTCGAGTTAACAATGCAGAATTGTTAACAGTACTACCTTTTATATTGTGCCAAAATTTTATTTGAATTACCTTTAAACTGTTTCCTTTAGGAGATAGTTTCTAAAAAAAAAATTCTAAGACTTGTATGGAAACTAAAAATTTGAAATGTTTTTTTCTCGAAACAAGCTTTTTTGCGTTATGACTATGTTGCAATAAAGGAGCGATGTGTGTTTGGATAAAATCCCAGCGCATTTCTTTTCTTAGCGTATTAAGTGGTGGTTTCTTTTTCAATTTCGGCCTCCGTATATATGCTGCTTTTCTTATTACCCTTTGCATCGGTGATAGGCTTCTTTTAACACAAGTTTTTTCCTTAATTTTGGCAGACGAGTCGTGGGAATTAGATGCTTCCCTCAATATAGCTCTCCTATCTGCTTTAGATATCACTCGATTGTTAACGTCTTCAAAGTTTTTTTTCGATGGTTTTTTTTTTATTTTTAAGAAAATTGGCTAAATTGGTGTTTAATTAAAATCGTTTGCTTGGAAAATGGGTCAAGCTAATGCATGGGAGTATGCATAAGCGTGGAAAAGGTAGGGGAATAGCGTTAGTCTAGGGAATGAAGACTATGTACAGGAGGGGCTTCCCTACGTTACTATTAATTTTCTCCAATAAATTTCCAATTACTTACATTCGTGTAAATTTATTTACAAACCAAAATTTGTTATAAATCAGCGAAACTTCAATTTAGAAAACTTCAAGACGCCACAGGATTTTCTTTATCGAGAGTCCGCTAATAGCGTGTTCACACGAAGGCTTATTTTCGAGGTTCGCGCTCTCATACGTGATTCGCGGCCCAATCTTGATTGAACCAACATGATTCGCCATACAAAATTTTATGAGCGAACCAACTTAGTTCACTTTGAATCTTGTTGCGAACCAAGCAAAACCTACTGTCATCTCCAAACTTGATAATAAATTATCGCTAATTTATCTGAACTAGCTGCAAAAAAAAATCCAAACAAGGTAAAAACAGATAGTTAATGCATGTAAAATCAAAATAAATACATTGAAAATGTAAAAATTTGATACTTACATAAAGATTTAAATAAAAATTTAAAAAATAATTAGTGAAACGTTTGCACAAAATATGTAAACATCAGTGTGAAGCAAAAAACAACCGTCTGAACACCTAGTTTCGCAATAGTGGTTCAGAGAGCGAACCAAGGTGAAAAAGTGCAATTGATGGTGAATGTTTCCATTCACAATTAATTACAGGGATGGAACTTTGTGGCCGATAATTGCTTTAAAGCGTTTTTAAACAATTGGTTTTTCTGTGTCTTTCAATTTTTTCGGCAATTTTATGGAGGGATAGTTCTGCGTCACAACAGGATTCAATTTTTTATTAAACTCGTTTGTAAAAAAACTATGCTTTTGTTATACATTACCATAAAAACAATTGTACTTTGTGACAAATGTGCTCAAGCACCCCATAGTGCAGTGTTTAATATATGTATGTACATAAATTTGTTTAACCTAATTTAAAAACAATATAATCATTTGCTTTTTTTTCGTAAATCTTTTACATTTTTAAACGGACTCTTAAGCCTTAAAAAGCACTAAAGCTTTCTTTCATACAAAATTACAAAGAATTTTCAATTAAACAAAGATACAAAAAAAATCTCTGCTTAAAATAACAGAAAACAAAAAAGAATTTATTATCTATTTTTTATTTTGTGTAAAAACTAATAGAAAAATCCTTAAAAGTGCGTTTTAAGGATTAAAATTGTATAAAAAAAAGAAAATCAAATATCAATTCAGTTGTGGTGCCACAAAAAAGAAAAACAGAAAAAAATGAAATTAAGTGAAGCGAAGCGAAACACTGAAGAAGGTAACACGATATTGAGGCGGCAGCTTGTAGCTAACATTGTCTTAGGATGCTTGATAAAATCGTTAGCTCCCACACACAAAACAAAACACAAATCAATTGATAAAGAATGGCAACGACACTGATAATAGCAACAACAACAACAACAACAAGAAAGTTTTGTATAAAAGCTTGCTTAAGACGTTCGAAAGAGAGTATTAACTTGTGATTTCAACTGTGATGGTTCACATCATCTTTCATCATCGTCGTCTCATCATTTGAATGAATAATGAGTAGAAATAAACACACACACACATACACATTTATACGCACAATAGCACCGCACACACGCGTTGTGAAAACCTACCATTGTCCTGTGCATTTGCAAGTGCTTAGCATTGGTAATACCACTAATTATCCTTGACGATGAATTTGAAAGCCAAAATGCTGTTTGATTTTCTCCCGTAACATTGATGAAATTGTGCTTTAAGTGTTTGCATTGAAGTAGATACATCTGTATTTGTATTTTTGAAGGTTTGGAAATCGCTTCATTATGGTTCCCTGTTTTTTTTTTCTCTTTGCTTTTTGGCAAGAAAATCCTAAGAAAATCATGTATTTTTCCTCATTATTTATAAAATGAAAATGCTTAAAGTAGACAATAGTATTAGTTATGGGTAACCAACGGCAAAGCAATGCAGCACTTTTAAAAGTTGAAGGCTGCTGCGGCTTATGGAAAACATATCCTTCTCGCTTTCTTACTATCATGAGTTTTATAGTTTCTCTCCCCAACAGCAAACTTGAGATATTGTTGTGAAAGTGATTGTATTGAACGGGGGGTATGTAGCTAGGAGTATCTTTAAATGGGATTAAATATTTTGTTTTATTCAATTTTGGTTTTTACTTTGTGACAATTCTTATCAATGAGCACAAACAAGGTTCGCAAAAAAAAAAGGGAGCAAATTCCCTTTTCACGCCAGCGTGAAAAGGGAATTTGCTCCCTTTTTTTTTTCTTTAGCTGTTGACAACCATTTCCGTGACATAATTCTTATCACAAAGTGGCGCTATTTGTTGTTGATGTTGATGTGCAATATTTGAATAAACAAGTAGAATGATATTCGATTTTCATATTCTTTGTCGCAGGCTTTATTCTGCTAATCAACTAAAAATAGTGAAATTGAAATTGTTCACTTTAATAGCTCATTAGCTATGGCAAACTTAAGCGATATCTAGCGGGGTCGAGTAAATTTGAGTTTTAAAATGTAAAAAGTAAATTTTAAATGAAATTACGAATCCAAAATTGTATATTTGAATTACAAAGAGTAATTATAAAAAAGTATACTTAAGTGGCAAATATTTTAATTTTTGTTTTACGGTACGGGGTTCTTATGGAAATTCACATTTGTACATTTATTTCTACACGGGAAAATAATCATGTAGATTGGTGTAGGAAAGGTTATTTGTAAAGAAAAACTTACTATCGTGTTAATTTATAATAATTATTTTTTTTTCTGTTTCGACTTCAAGAGAATGTGTTTCATGGTTAGGTTCATCATTGCTCTGAATTGCAATAAACTTTTATAGCCAGTTTATCAATCTCGACAGCCTGCTTGCGTTCGCAATCTACGCGAAAGAAAATTGATTTGGGTCCGACTAACTTTTTTCTATGCGAACGATATGTCAAAACTCAATCAAAATACATAAGAATATGCGAACGAATAGTAGTGAGGTAGACAAACCCAAATTGATTCGAATGTGAGTGACTGGCTTTCTTTCGCATTCATTTTCTTTCGAAATTGGTAAACTGGCTGTTATTATTTAGTAGCTCTTGATCGTATAATAAATGGTCATTAACATCTTAATATCATATGAATCATGTTTACGACATATCAAACATCCATATCCTGTTGTCATATCTGGGCCATGTCAAACTTGGATATTCGACAGGTGACCTCACTATACTATCTCTCTTGGAGGGTCTCCAAAAGTTGATGCTGTATTTGTTTTTTACAGCTTCCAACGATCCCAGAAATATTCCTTTGTTGTAGCAGGAAACCGGTTTTTGCCAGTTCATCCGCTGCAACATTACCGGGCACTTCCCTGTGCCCTCGTACCCAGAAAAACTCCAGTTTCGAATGTCTCACTATCTCGTTTAGAGCCCCCCGGGGAACAGGTTTTGCCTTGGCGTATTCCTAACTTGGCGCTCTGTTTTTCGAGGAAAAGAGGGGAAGGGGTCCCTCGTTTGGTGCGGCAAACAAAACTCTAGGAAGCCACATGACTTATGTTGTGTTGGCTTCCGAAACCCTTACCAAGGGTATAAATTGGCAGAACGGGGCCCCCGGGAAGTTCTGCTTGCGGCTCGCCCCGGGCTGATGATGGTTGAGGTGCCTACCTTGGCTGAAACGTTCTGGCGGTGGTTGATACCTAAAACGCAGGAAGGGAGTGTTAGTATCCTTGATAATTGTTTGGTGAGGATCTGTTGCCTATACAACAGATACGTGTACTGTAAGGAATCAGTGGTGACGGTTTGACGGGTGAGTTGGTTTAAGGGCTGATGCTCTTAGTGGGTTTGGGCCTACCAACTCATTAAGCCTTGTCTTCCATTGATTGCTGGGAAATTCCATACAGGAGGGATTAGAAGGCCCGAACTCCTCAACAAGAAGTTGTTCATATGACCGCAATCATATGACAAGAATTGCTACCTGTGTGAGCCTAGTCAGCCACACGGGGGCCATGGTGAATCGTGAAAAATTCACTCCGTGGAAATGGTCCACCATCAGGTTAGGCCGTCCAGGCAGGTACTGATGTAAATCATTTTCACAGTTATCTCGTTTAGAGATATCCAGCATTCATGAACCAATCTGGACATCGTATACAGCCCAGCTAGTGCATATAGTGCAGCCTTACTATCAGTACAAATTCGGATATTCTCCCCGTATATCCTGTAGTACCTTAGCCAGTTAGCTGCTCTAATAATTGCCGCAATTTCAGCCTGCGCTACGCTGTACTCATTTTGCAAACTGAAACTCATCCTCCTCTCATACAAGAGGATAAAGATAGCCCACCAACTCCCAAATCCGACGTGGATCTATCTGTAAAAACTTGAAGCACGTACCCTTGATGATCTATGCCAGTCCTTTTCGAGAATGTGCCTGATAAAATTACACCAAATCTCCTATCGGGCAATCCGGAAGCTTCACTATTGTTTCTATTATTGAGGCATGACCATATATCGCCTCCCTCCACATCCCACTTGACCACAGCGTGATAGCCGAATTCATAGCTATTTCCTTCATCATGAGATCAGCCGGCAGCCAGTTCAGCATAGGGAAAAGCGCTTTCGATAGCATGGTGGTGGAAGCACCAGCCACCACCAAAGCAGCAGTACGCATTATCTTTTCTGCGATTTTGCAGTAGGTGGTTTTCTCGAAAGACTTCCACCACACGAGCGCCCCATACGTTAGAATGGGCTTAAAAACTGTGTCTAGATTAATTCTCCAGCTCTTCCCAATGACCTTTTTGCTCAAGAATAAGGTGATAGCCGCTTTTTCTGCACTTTACTGTGCATTCCGCTGCCAGGATACTTTGAAATCCAAAATGCCCAGATATTTTGCACTGTCTGACAGCACCAGTTTAACCCCTCTTACGGTTGGTAGAGCAAACGATGGCCTCTTGTATTTTCGAGTGCAGAGTACAAGTTCGGTTTTCTGCGGATTCACATTTAGACCTCTAACGTTTGTATACCATCCCTCTGTAAGGCTTAGTGTAGAGCCTAGTTGCTGTGATAGTATATCCGGGTACTTACCCGACAAAGCAACCGTAATATCAACGGCAAATGCCACTGTCCTAAACAGCATGGAATCTAATTCCATCAATAACGAATTCAGGGCTAAATTCCATAGAAGAGGAGACAGAACCCCTCCCTGTGCAGTACCCCTTCTAGCCACTCAGCAAATTGGAAGTTATGACCCTGGTATTCAGTAGGTTCCCTATGTAGCTCACAGTTGACTGATGGACGTTCAGTCTTTCCAGGCCCTTATTATGGCCCTAGGCATTACATTATTAAATGCTCCCTCTGTATCAAAGAAAGCAACTAGTGCATACTTCTCATGTCCTAGAGTTCTCTCGACATACCCCACGAGCGAATGCAACGCAGTCTCAACAGATTTGCCTTCGGTATAGGCATGTTGAGATGCTGGTAAATGACCTGGAACAATTGACATCCTAACATGTAATTCAATAATCCGTTCCAAGGTTTTAAGCAAGAAGGATGATAAGCTTATAGGCCTGAAATCCTTCGGAGTGGTGTGTGAAGCCTTCTCTCCTTTCGGAACAAACACTACAACACACCTTCGCTATGATTGCTGAATGTAGAGTGTGCCTTCTATAAGTCTACCTAGTTCCCAAACGATCCCTGCCCTTTTCAATCAAGCAGCTATTTTTAAAAAACTATTCTTGAAGATTTATTATTAAAACACTTTCTCTCAATCACTCAATCGCGTGAAACAAAATCGCCAAAAAGCAAAATTATTGACTTATTGAATAGTTTTCGAGCTGCTTTAAAAGAATTTTTGTCATTGTTAAGCAGCTAACCGTGTTTCATAAGCTATCTGCGATTTGTGTATACAAGTGTGTATGTTTTGTATCCTTTTGCCAGGAAGGGGTTGGGTGCGCTTAAAATGACGGCTTATAAACATCCTGCCATTGTTTGTCAACTTAACGATTTGGTATGTGCAAGACGTCGTCTCTCCGTGTTTGGGAAGACTTGTTTGTGTCAATTGAGATTCGCATACGCTTCATTAAAATAATACTCTTGCATTTTAAAAGTTTTGTATTTTTCCTATAAATGTCAACAGCGGCAGCAACAATAAAAACAACATTTTCGCCATTAAAAGTTCAACTTGAATTTCCTGCAACGTTGCATTTTATTTCCAAGCAAGTCCTTAAATGATTTTTTTTTTGTTTTTTTAACTTAAACATATTGTGTTTCGTTGTGGAAAAGTATACTTTACTTAAACAGTTGTTTTGGTTTTGGTAATTTTTAATACCTTATCAGTAGAGATTCCATTTTTTAACAACTGCTTCGCTTTCCCGTCTATTTTTCCTTAAGATTTATTTACTCAAATGCATTTGCAACAGTAGTGCATTTGTGTTTTTTCCCCGTTCTTTCTTTTTTTTTGAAGACGTTAAGAAAGAAAGTTCGCATAAATGGAAACGTATGTGAATTTATTTATTTTAGCGATAACTGAAAGGAAATGATGTTTATGTTAACAGACATTCAAGTTAATGGCTATAAGCTGGTGCTAGAATGAGGAGACGACACGTTTTTAAGAGGGATTTAAAATTTGTTTTGATGTTTTAAGAAATTAACACAAATGAAACAAATCAAATGCAAAGGAAAAAAAAACGGTCGATGATAAATTTTGTCTACTAAATGATGCAAAAAGTTTACAATATTTCAAGTTCATTGACAAAAAGTTGTTTCAAACACGAGTCGTCACAATTGCGGCTACAGGGTGGCTGATCAATTTTAGTAGATTAAAAAACTCAAATAATTTTTTTAAAGTTTATGTAATTTATTTTTTAATAATTCATTTGAAAAGACTACATTTTTAGTAAAGTATTTCATGAAGTTTTGAAAATAATTGAATTCAAATGGACTCCACGCTCGGTGGCACATGTGCGACGTCTTATCAAAAATTTGTTCATTCCTGCCTGCAGTTGCAGCGGGAGTTTACTCAATTACCATTCGAATGGATTGCTTTAAATCGTCCAACTTGGTTGGATTTCTTTTGTAAACTTCTAGTTTCCAATAACCAAAAATGAAAATTTAGGAGCAGTGAGATCACGACACCTGGGAGTTTCTTGAAATCAGTTTATTGAAAAATTTTTGCCTCAATTCTGTCGTAACAGGCTTGGCTATGTGACAAGTTGCGCTATCTTGTTGAAACCAAATAGAGTCGAAAGACATTCTCCTTCGGCGTAATTTTGCAAAGAAACCCTCTTCCAACATCTTTAAGTAGCGGTCTCCATTGACCGTAACATTAAGACCGATTTCTTCGAAAAAGTAAGGCCCGACAATGAGCCATGAAGAACCTGCACACCACAATGTGATGCGAAGTGGATGTAATTGCAGCTTATGGAGTATCTGTTGGATAGAATTACTCCATATTCGTCAATTTTGTTTGTTAACGTTTTCGTTTAAATTAAAATGTGCCTCGTCAGACAGAAAAATGCAGTTCAGCAGGTTTTCATCCTCTGACACCATCTGAATGATCTTCTCAAAAAACTCCTATAATATGAACCATATTTGGACTTATAGATTTTCTTAATACAGAAAAGTATTTCTAAGCAATAATTTGCTTTAGACATTTGGTTATATTGACAACACAGATTTTTTTTTAATATAAATTGCTTTAATTGTACTAAAAACACAAAATTAAAGTATGTTGCCTGGCTTTAATCGTTCTCATATGAATGCGTACGAGGGCTGATCAAAAAATAACCGTTGTTTTAATATTTTTTTTAAGTATTTATATATTCATCTTTTTCCCTTCAAAGTAATACTCCTCAGATTTGACTTATGCCAAAGTTCTTCCCAATCCTCGTTATCGTCAACAGCTCCTGTTTCGATTTTTCTTTTATCTCATCAATCATAGCAAAACGCTTTCCTCTCATCGGTTTCTTCAGTTTAGGGAAGAGGAAAAAGTATCGATGAGTGAACTGGTGCGTTATCATGGTGCAAAATCCATGATTAGTTTCTGAAAAATTGCTTCGTGCAAATGGCGCATAACTTCAAGCTAGTATTCCTTACTGGCCATATGACCTTGTAGCAAAAACTCATGATGTACCACTTTGAAGAAAACAGTGAAGAAAACCTTCACATTTGACCGAACTTTTTTTTTTTTTTATTGTATCTTCTAAAAGAACTAACAATAAGTATGCAAATCTTAAAAATAAAAATTCATTAATTAATACAGAAAAAAAATTAATTAATACTGAAAAATTTTATTTACTTTGGTCCAGCCAATGCTAGACGAGAAGTTGTTTCTTGCGTGTATTTTGTTGGTAAATCACCTTTCCAACGCTCTGATGGTTGCAAGGGTGTCCATCCTTCTCAGTCGAATGTGGCCGCCAAAGTTAAGGATGCTACGTGCGAGAAGATTCGGCTGAGACTCAAGTCTGTTTATGTACCTTATCGCGTGTTTTGAAAATTCATCTTTCACTAAGGGTACACCTAGATCTTTGTGAATTCGAGAGTTTTTAACATACCATGGAGCTGCAGTAATTATACGGATAATTTTATTCTGGCGCTTTTGAATTTTCTCAATGTTAGATGCAGAGGCGGTACCCCACAATTGAATTCCATAACTCCATATTGGCTTTAGGATTGCAATTATACAACAAAAGTTTGCAATCTAACTTCAAGATAGAATTTCTGCCGATGAGCCAATTTAGTTGCACCACTTTTAATTTCATCTGGGTGACTTTAGCGTCAATGTGAGACTTCCACGTGAGCCTACGGTCGAGGTGGATACCAAGGTATTTGACTTCACTCTGCTGCGGAACAATGTAGTTGTTGATTTTAATAGCCGAACAAGTTTTTCTACGTAGTGTGAATGTAACATGGGTACATTTTTCATTACATTTTACTTTGACTTTCCAAAGTTTCAGCCATTTCTCCAATATAAGAATATGTTCTTGCAAATTTTGTGATGCTAATTTATAGTCTTCATGGACACTGATGAATGCTGTATCATCTGCAAAAGTTGAAGTGTGAATTTTGCAGCTCGTTGGCATGTCTGGAGCATAAATCAAATATAAAGTTGGACCCAATATGCTACCCTGGGGAACTCCAGCTTCGATTGGCTGAGCCGAGCTTTTGAAATCACCTTCCTTAACGACGAATTTCCGGTCATATAAGTAGTTCTCTAGCAGCTGGTGCGTGTTTGCAGGCAAGTTTAATTTTATTGCCATACTATATAAATTTTTTTCTGTCAAGAAACCGAAAGATGGTGCAATCCAAATTACTAACTGTTGGTTAAATAGTGCCTGTTAAGCAAACCAGCAATTAGTTTATAAATTTTTTAATGGCAACTTAATTTTAGATTGTGAAAATGGCCCTAAGTTTGTTAATAATGGATAAAAAAAAGTGATCTGATAAACGAAAATCACTTTTTTTTAATATAAAAATATTCAAACACTTTCTTAGCCCACCGCCATTAAATTCATTTAAAAAGTAATAACTCCATTCTTGTAAATGTTCTCTTTCCATATCAAACAAAACTTATTTTAAGTATTAATTTTAACAAGTCACAAAACTCTTTTATCTATAAAACATGCCTTTATTGCATAATGATTTCTTTTCATTTCGTTTTTTTTTCTTTCTAATAATTCAAACATCTTAAACAGCAATAAATTTCGATTTGTATGTTTGTAGGTTTGTTTGGTGAACGGGTAATTTTGTTAAACAAATGCCTGGTGAATTATAATCTTCTTTTTCTAATGCTTCAATTAGAGGGGTGTGTGTGTAGTAAGCACCCCCCCATTTTTGCAAGAGGTTACATTTGGCAACTTTTTAAGTAACCGACTTAAAAATTTTTGACATGCCTCTCTTGAATGCTTAAAATGTATTCCATCCAGAATATCTTTGTCTTTTGATTATCACAACTTTCTGCTTGTTTTAATTTCATACACAACAGCACTTGTTGTCAAAATGTATTTATTAGAAAGCTTTAGAGTATTTTTTTTTTAGCAATATTAGTGTAACACTAGCTCCCTTCCCCCCACCTCTGCATAGATGTTCGTTCTTCTTGCTACCCTGCTTAAGCATGTTAAATGAATTTTCGAACTGAAAATAAAACAAACAAAAAAAAAGCAAGAAATCTTCGTGAAATGGTAAATTATGAATTTAGAAAAATATTAAGTTATTTAAACAAACGTTTGCCAGCCAACAAGACATTTTTAAGATACCACTGTTTGTGGAATTATTTTATATTAAGACGCTTGGTTGCTTGCTTGACTGGATGGCTGGCTGGCTGGCTGATTTCTCATACATCTTAACAGTTTTTCTACTGCTGCTGCTGCCACTAAAGTCATAAGCGAAAAGCTTTAAAAGAAAAAGGGTAATAAATCAATTCGTATTAGTTTTATAAAATTTATTCCTGCGGCGACTAAGCATAAGACTTTAAATATATTTATAAATATGTATGTAGGTATAGAGAGATTGGTTTGCTGCTACTGTTTGACTTGCCTGTCCTGGTGTTATACGAGATAGCTGCTAAAGTAAAACATTGGTGTCTACTTTTAGGCTGTTACTTTCTTTTACGTCTTGCCACTTTTACCTTCTTATTATTTTAATAAGTTTAATGAGAAAATCTTTTTTTCTTTTTTTGCTGTGCCATTTCTTACATCGAACGTACAATGTTTTAGATATTTTATTACTGATACCAAGCAAAGACATTTTTATGCAGCACAAGAAGCATAAAAGAAATTCTCGAAGTCTTAAAAAAGTGTTTTCTGTTTTGTTTGGCTGACATGGCAACATCAAGCATTTGTAAGCTTTAAGTTATGCTTTAAACAGCAGTGGTCCATTTAGTGTGGATGCTACACAATGCAATATACTCAATGCATACAAACCAATATCTTCGATATATCTTCGAAAACGGAATTCAATCCGTTTTTTAGTGCTTCAAAAAAGGAAAAACGTAGAAAAACCACTGTTTTTTTTTCTCTCATTCAATTATTTATTGAATCTTCACAAAGTGAACTAACAATAAGTATTCACATCTTAATAACCACCTTTGAAAAAATAACACAAAGATATGTTCTTAAATACTTCAACTTAATGAAAAATTAAGAAAGTTTTCATTCTGAAAACCTTTTTAACTTTTCGAATGGAATCAAGAATATCCGCAAAAAGTGATTGTATTCCAAATAGTTTTTAGATTTTCGTCTATTGAAAACGGGTAGAATTTCATTTCCCACCGGAATTGAGTTCTATGACATGGCTGATAGTCTATAAATATATCTAGGTCTACGAGGTCTGATTAAAAAATAATCGTTATTTTCAAATTTCGTGAGTTACGTATGTTCGATTTTCGCATTTTTTTTTCTGTTATGTGGGTACACATGTCTGTTATATACCATTATTTATTTATATATAGCCATTTTGGATTGTCAGTTTGTTTTTGACAGATAAAATGGTAAGTCGTGTTTTGGTGTGCTCTTCGATTATTTACTAATCGAAAACATAGATTTAAGGTTCTGTATTAAGTTTTGTGTAAGAACGAAATTAAATGCGCAAGGACATTTGAAATGTTGACTGTGGCATTTGGCGAGTCTACTATGAGCAGAACACAAGTTCAATAACTGATTTAAGGAAGCCGAGAAGATGTCAATGACGAAGCTCGTCCTGATCGCCCGAGCACATCAACAACCGATGAAAACATTGAAGCAGTGAAGAAAATGATTTTGGATTATCGTCGAATCTCTCACTATCAGAGGGGTTGCTGATGATGTTGGCATATCGTTTGGCTCATGCCAAGCAATTTTTATGGACGTTGTAGGGACGAAACTTGCGGCAGCGTAGATTGTTCCAAAATTGCTAAATTTTGAGCAAAAATAACGTTGCATGGACATCGCTCAGAATCTATTGAACATCGTCAACGTCGATCCAGATTTCTTCAAAAACGTCATGGGTGTATGACTATGACATTGAAACCAAAGCCCAATTACCCCAATGGAAGCGTCCAGAATAGCCAAGACCGAAAACAACACGTCAAGTTCGGTCAAATGTGAAGGTTTCACTCACTGTTTTCTTCGGCTGCAATGGCACAAGGTCTTACAGCCAATAAGGAATACTACCTTGAAGCTATGGGCCGTTTGAGCGAAGCAGTTTACCAGAAACGCACAGAATTGTGGAGAAGACCAATCATGGATTTTGCACCATGATAGAGCACCAGCTCTATCAGCTCTATATATATATATATATATATATATATATATATATATATATATATATATATATATATATATATATATATATATATATATATATATATATATATATATATATATATATATATATATATATATATATATATATATATATATATATATATATATATATATATATATATATATATATATATATTTTTTTTTTTATGGATAAACTCAATAGAAATTCAGTTAGGTTCAGTCCGGCTATAAAATTATTACTAGTATTAAAACAAAAATATGCGTATATGTTTGACTTCATTACAAGTAAAACAAAAATAGAGTGGCCAGATATGAGTAAATAGCATAAATATTTGTGTATATGTATACCAGAGAACATCAAAATCATGGTTTTGCTTGATTTTATTCAGCACAAACATTTTTGTTCATTTTAAAGAATACTGTTCCGCTGGTAAAAGAGGAATTTTCTAAGTACGCGACATGGTATGTCACTAAACTGGAACTTCATCCAAACCCTCTTGCGCGTAATATACTTAATTTTGGCGGCCACAGTCGGTTGAGAAGAAGGGATACCGCTGCCACCATCAGATTGCTCATTAGGTGATTCTACCGATATAGCACCCGCATAATAAAACTTTTTCTATAACATTAGCCGAACTTAAATAACTTAAGCACATTTTTTTTATTTTTTATTTATATTTTTTATTTAGTATTAAGGTTATACTTATTGTTAGTTCATTATGAAAACTCGATATATAAAAAATGCTTAAAAAAAATTTTAAGAATAATGAAAAATTCAACGATGTTTAAATATCATATTAATTTTGCTGCAGACAGCAAACTTTGATTATGAGCTGGATATTTTGTGAACAAGTTCGCACAGGCAAGACAAGTAAATTCATTGTGCTCAAATGCTCTTATTATTATTAACTCATACAACATGTTTGAACCGAACATCTGTGTGGCTTGAGCAATATGATATGCCAACATGCCAACAATGTATGTTTTTCATTGTTGAATATGTTTTTGTTTTTATTTTATCTGGGACTAGTACTCAGGGGATGGCCCCTACATATGCAGCGCCATGTACTGGAACTAGGAAAATAGGTTATGATGAGGAGAAAAGAGGGAGTAGTGTTCGTGGAGGTTTAACTTTAACAATAACAACACGACAGGCTAAAAGAAACTATATTGGAGCATTTACAATGTTAGAATTAAATTAGTTAAAACTGATCAGTGCCCAGTGTATATACCTTCGACACTACTCAGATTAGCAAAATTTAGTCCAACACCTTCCACACTACAAGGTAATGAAATGCATTGAAAATAAATTAATATTGAACATATAAAGAAACCACGGACAACAGTTGCAGTTAAATGGCATATAATTTAAATTTAATTTTTATTGCAAAAAATATAAAGTAAAAGTGCACGTAGAAAAAAAACGCATATTTATGACACGAATTTCAACACATAAAACAGGTAAAAAAAAAGACGCGGACGTCACGAAACCGTGTTCACTGGACTAAGGACAAAACACTACTCTCTATACGGTTTGGCATACTTTCCATCAATCCACGAACAACCTTCCTTGGAATGTCTACCCAAACGTAGAGAATTCGTGACCAAAGGGTCTGAAATATATCTGAAATGCACATGCAAATATGGCAGACGATAAAAGTTTTGTTATAAGTCATTGTAAAGGATGTCGGACCATGTCTTCCTTACAATTAAATGTAAAAAAAATTACGCTTCTCTAAAAAATACTTCTTCCAATGTTAAAATGAAAAAGTGCACTCTTGGTGAGACATCGTTTAGAATACCAATTTCTAACATTCAAATGATTGCTCGTGACAATATTATTTTTAAGACTTTAGTCAAAATCTATATTTCCACACCTTATTATGATCAATCCACAAATTAAGGCTAAATGAACACAGAATAATATATTTATCTTGTAAAGGCATACGAATACACCAGTTAGAAGTATTCTATTTCATATAATAGGAAATTAAAATCAAATTTAATATTCCCCTCAAATGCTATCTGCTTATTTTATCATGTAGTGCACATTTACTCCTAAAAGCCGTAAACATAATTTATTACTACTTTTAAATACTGTAATACTCATTCATATTCATAAATATATTCGCACACTTTTGTTTGAGGGGTGTGAGGAAACAGCAACAAGAAAATTTGGAAATACCAAAAAAAAAAAAAAAAACGAAGTATAATATTTTTGCTGCTTCATTCAAATCTTCATAAATCCTTAAAGGAAAATGCATTATTATTTTTATTTTAACTACTCGGTTACTTTCTTTACACTCCATCTAACGGCTGCTGCTAAACAGTTTGGTGTTTGTTCTTACTTCCGTAAACGATAGAAAGAAGAAATGTTATTAAGTTCCGAAAAATGGAGACAATATCAAGAGTAATTTTTGGCCATTTGACTTAATTTGTGTGTGTGTAGTTTAAGAACAAATAAATGAGTAAATGAATTATCGCTTTTGACAATGGGATTATCATTTTTACATTCGATGATTTCGTAAAGCAAACAATTTTTATTTAAATGTTTTTTTTTTTGCTTTTTCGAAAACAAAAATATATAAAAAATCTTTTAAGATTTACCTTTTCTTGAACTTCTGTTGTTGGTCTTATGTTTTATGGCGGGAGGGGGGCTTACTTAATTTTCCTCTAAGCTCTCTGGGGGGTAATTTTGTTTTTACATAATTATCATCGTAAATTACATTTTGAGCATTAAATCTTTTTCAGTTATTTTTTTTCTCTCTCTCTCTCACTCTCTCTTAATCATGTTGTGGTTGTTATTGTTGTTTGCTACATTTGGCTTTATGAAAATGAATTGAATTAAATGGTTATTTTCACACTTATTTTACGTGTTTTACTTTTAAAGTTTATTTATTTATTGCTGTTTTGTAGGCCAAACGTCTTAGTGGTTTTACACAAAAATTCCAAAAAGTTTTTAATTTTTTATGCTCAAGAATATTTTATTAAGAAATGTGCTGTTTAAAGTAAAGTATATAACGCTCCTTTATTGCAACATAGTCATAACTAAAAAAAAGTTTGTTTCGAGAAAAACACATTTCAAATTTTTAGTTTCCATACAAGTCATGGAAACATTTTTTAAGAAAATATCTCCTAAAGGAGATATTTTTTGTAATGGTCTGATAGGATTTCATTTATCTTTAGACTTTAATTAATTAATAAATAAATAAATAAGAAGGAAACAGTTGAAAAGTAATTTAAATAAATTTTTGGCACAGTAGAAAATGTGGTACTGTTAACTATACTGCATGGCTAACTGGGTAAGCTCATTTTTTTAGATATAACTATGTTGCAATAAAGAAGCGTTATGTATGTAGTAAGAAAAATACACTTGAGATATTGATACTCAAAAGCCAGGACATTTTTAGAAGTAGTATAAATATCATAAAGAGTGATTTTCATAGAGGTATAACACTTTAGCGGGGGATAAATTTTTAAAAGGCTTTCAAATGTTGAGTGATTTATGTTAAATTTGGTTTAACATTTGAATAGCAAAATACGCAAAGATGCAACAAGTATCCTTTAATGCACGAAACACATTTAAGACAGCAGGCTACAGACTACAATCTATCAAAAATAGAATATACATGGTCTGATCATAAAACAAGCGTTATTTTCAAATTTCGAGAGTTACGTGTGTTCGATTTTCGCATTTTTTTCTGTTATGTGGGTAAACATGTCTGTTATATATGTTGGCAATATCAGCCATTTTGGATTGTCAATTTGTTTTTGACAGATAAAAAGGTTAGTCGTGTTTTGTTATGCTCTTCGATGTTTTTACTAATTTTACTAAATTTTGAGCAAAAACAACGTTGCATGGACATCGCTCACGAGCTGTTGCACATCGTCAATGTCAATCCAGATTTTTTCAAAAAGGTCGTAGCTGGTAACGAAACATAGGTATGTGGCTATGACATTGAAAACAAAGTCCAATCATCCCAATGGAAGCGTCCAGAAGAGACCGAAAAAAGCACGTCAAGTTCGGTCATCCTTAAGGAAGGTGATTTCAAAAGCTCGGCTCAGCCAATCGAAGCTGGAGTTCTCCAGGGTAGCATATTGGGTCCAACTTTATACTTGATTTATGCTCCAGACATGCCAACGAGCTGCAAAATTCACACTTCAACTTTTGCAGATGATACAGCATTCATCAGTGTCCATGAAGACTATAAATTAGCATCACAAAATTTGCAAGAACATATTCTTATATTGGAGAAATGGCTGAAACTTTGGAAAATCAAAGTAAAATGTAATGAAAAATGTACCCATGTTACATTCACACTACGTAGAAAAACTTGTTCGGCTATTAAAATCAACAACTACATTGTTCCGCAGCAGAGTGAAGTCAAATACCTTGGTATCCACCTCGACCGTAGGCTCACGTGGAAGTCTCACATTGACGCTAAAGTCACCCAGATGAAATTAAAAGCGGTGCAACTAAATTGGCTCATCGGCAGAAATTCTATCTTGAAGTTAGATTGCAAACTTTTGTTGTATAATTGCAATCCTAAAGCCAATATGGAGCTATGGAATTCAATTGTGGGGTACCGCCTCTGCATCTAACATTGAGAAAATTCAAAAGCTCCAGAATAAAATTATCCGTATAATTACTGCAGCTCCATGGTATGTTAAAAACTCTCGAATTCACAAAGATCTAGGTGTACCCTTAGTGAAAGATGAATTTTCAAAACACGCGATAAGGTACATAAACAGACTTGAGTCTCAGCCGAATCTTCTCGCACGTAGCATCCTTAACTTTGGTGGCCACATTCGACTGAGAAGGATGGACACCCTTGCAACCATCAGAGCGTTGGAAAGGTGATTTACCATCAAAATACACGCAAGAAACAACTTTTCGTCTAGCATTGGCTGGACCTAAGAAAATAAAATTTTTCAATATTAATTTTTGTTTCTATATTAATTAATAAATTTTTAGTTTTAAGATTTGCATACTTATTGTTAGTTCTTTTAGAAGATACAATAAATAATTGAATTATATAAAAAAAAAAAAAAAAATCAAGAAGAACAGTTGCCAATGGATTGTTATGATGACTTAACCTCTCCAAGTAGTTTTCGCTAAATCTTTTTATTTCATCAATAACTTTCGGTACAGCAAGATCGTAGTGTATTGAGTTATTCGATATATACCAAGGGGCGTTGACAATTAACCTTAAAGTTTTTGATGGGTATCTTTGCAAAATTTCTAAGTTTGAGTTGCTGGATGTGCTCCACAGCTGTATTCCATAAGTCCAAGGTGATTTTAACTATGGTATGAATATCGAAGTCAACATATTAATTTAAATTAAACTTTTAAAATATTTTATGCTGTGAAAGAAATACAAAATTCAATAAAATATAAATTTAAAAACAAAGTTGAAATGTTCAAATTTAACTCTAGGTTCAGTGGAAAGAAGTCACTTCACTGCTTCAGTTTTGATAAACAAGTAATGCGCATAATGTCAAGCATATTCCTGAGCATGGTTTGCCTTATCAAATGTCTTGCTTAAACATTTTTTTTTAAATTCCACCGCTTTACAATAGTTTTGTCCCATTTAAAAAATATTTATATGATAAAAAAAGCGTTTCTTTCTTTTGCAAGAAGTTATTTATTTTACGTATTACTTCATTATAAATGTACA
This sequence comes from Thecocarcelia acutangulata, assembly GCA_914767995.1. NCBI lineage: Eukaryota > Metazoa > Arthropoda > Insecta > Diptera > Tachinidae > Thecocarcelia > Thecocarcelia acutangulata. Next base: position 89,922,146 of record OU612098.1, on the reverse strand, counting down.
GGATTTTATAAAGTGAGATGCTAATCAGTATTTTTATTTTTTCCTTTTCTTTTTTGTCGTTTTTTTAAATTACATTAAAATATGCCCATAAAACATTTACAGATGTCATAAAGATACTAAAATATAAATAAAAATATATGTATGTATATGCACCCAAATTAGAATATCAAGATTAAAAGAAGAAATAAAAAATAATAATAATATACATATATACAAAGTGATCATCCTTATCACTCCTTCAAATTGTGTATTTATGGGTGAATTTTCACACAACGCCTAAAATTAGGCAATACATATTTTAGAATATATTACTTAGAGAACACACAGACGAAACATTGACACATCCCAGTTGTCCAATTTAGTGACGTTGCTCTCAACACATATATGTCGCCAAATACTAGTTTTGGCAATTGTGATGACGTAGTTCTTGGATTTGTTATATTATCCTTAAAGTATGATTGAGCTACACACAGCTTTTTATACAGGGTGTCTCAGAACTGAACGTCAAGCTGGAACGGTATGACAGGATTGATTATAACTATTATGAGAAAAATCAGAAAAAAAATCTATCTTACGCCGTTTCAAAATTATAGGCGCATTTAATCAGAATTGTAAAATGGTACAATACTTGTTAGCTTTATGCCGATAAAAAGAGTAAAAAATAAAAACCTCAAGTGACACAATTTTTGCTAGCACATTTTATCCAGTTCAGATGTTTTTTATTCGCACAAGCTCTTGGTAGGTTCTTAATTTTACGACAAAATGATGGCAGAGATGAATAGTGAACATGTTTGCCATGGTGTTTATAATCAATCCATAACAAATAATCAAATGTTAATAAATAATCAATGATTATTATGATCAATCCATAATAAATAAATAAGTGACTGGTTTTATATACATTATTCATACTCCTGAAGAAGTCGGCAGCCCAAATCGACGAAAGGTTGAGTAAAAATATGAAATAACTGGTTTTATTTACATAAACTCTGACCTAATTAGCCCCTCAACAATATCAAATAAACTTAAAAGAAAATTATTTGGTAAAAAAAACTAAGTTCATTGAATTAGCTTTATTTATTCCTAAAAACATATATTTTAAGTTACATACTATGCAGAATATTTAGATTTTATTGAATTTTTGCCATGTTGATGAATTTTTTCAAATAAACAATTTTTGTTATAAACACTACTGAATTTTAAAAACTTAGACAGTTGTAAGGAACGCAATGTGAACGAGTTTTAACGACACTGTTGTTAAAATAAACATCGCAAAAATAATTGGTATTTAGTTAACGCTAATCAGTCAGGCTATAAAAACAGCTGATTTAAAACGAAGGCAAATATTGTTAAAAACCAATATTAGTGTTAACTTCTCTAAACGAATTTTATTTGCGTTAAAACAGATTAGTGAATTGCACTATAGGAGGCTCTACACCACATGTAAATTAAGAGTATTTTAATCACATAATAGTTATATTTACTTAAGTAACAAATGAAATATTTACATTATATAAACAATTTATATGTAAATACAAGTTTCTCTTCTTTCTAAGTATCAAATAATTTTAATTTCTACTTTAAACAATAAATAAAACAAACTAATTTGTTATCCTTGTAAAAATATGTGTAATGACTTCAACTTGTAATCTGATACAGTCAATAACTACTTTTGGGCGGGCAACGTCGTGTGTACGGCTAGTTATTGATATAAATTGTTGATAGCTATTACTGTGATATTAGATAACTGTGTCACTATAAATCAGCGTTGCCACTGTTGGTCTCGCTCATGGGGTTGCTCATATGGCTGCAAAGATATGGCAAAAATTGCTAATTCACGGCGCACCATGGAACTGGTCCATCATGAGATAAGGCCGTAAAACCAGGTGCTGATGCAAATCTTTTTCACAACTGTTGGTCTTTTCCGACCAAATTTGGTCGGCTAAACCTTTTATTGGTCTTTTTGAAAAAATTCTAATCAACATTCTAGGAAACTCCGAACATTGGTCACCTCATAAATTTTAATCTCTCGGCAATCCTTCTATGCATGAAAAGCAAATGTCAAATATTTTTTGTAAAAATGCTGCAATCGATTTCAATAATAAGAATAACATATTTTTCAAATGTATTTATTGGCACAAAAGCTGAAATGTACACTGGAAAAATATGAATTTCAACGAAATTTCACAAATTTAACAACAAATAAAATGAAATCTAGATTTGACTTTAATCATGAAGACAATAATATGTTACAAATAGTTACTCCCTCTAATGTGTTGTCCAAAGAATATTTGCCTATATTGCACCTTAATTTTAAATTTTTCGTAACCTTGATATCATTATTGCACAGTGGAATTTGTTGCGCTTAACAGAAATTAAACTACTTGATTCTATTTGCTTTGACCTTTATTTAATTCAATATTTGCAAATAATTCGTTCAGCTCAAGGTCCTTTTTATTTTTTTAAAAAATATTTAATTTGTGTTTCAATATTTCGTCTTCCTTTGGAAGACATCTTCAGGAAAATTTTTTTTTTTTTTGTGGAAATTCAATACAAAATTTGAATTGAACTCAATTACAAAATTTGAATTGAACTCAATTCAAATTTTGTATTGAATTTACACACAAAAAAACAAATTTTCCTGAAGAAGTCTTCCAAAGGAAGACAAAATATTGAGAAATAAATCAAACATTTAAAAAAAAGCAAAAAGGACCTTGAGCTGAACGAATTATTTGCAAATATTGAAACTAAACTACGTTATTGTTATTTTTTTTATTCTTTTTATAATTTAGATACTTTATCGAATAAAAATTATACTTTATTTGAAAATGAAATATAAGTTTTTTCAATTCTGAACAATTGTTCTTTTTGGAAGGATTTTGTCAGGTCTTGGAAACAAGTTTGGCAGGATCCAACATTTTTGAGTGGCCATCCTGCTACAAATTGTATTTTTATAACATTGCCTTAAATTGGTCACCGATGCTAATTTCGATGCCACTGCGAATAAAGCATCTTTACTTCGAAAAAGCCGTCAGTAATTGGCCTAGATTGTCAAGTATATTTAACAGTTTTCGAACCCTCCGTCAACGGCGCTGCAATGCATGGCCAACTGGGTTACTATATTAGCTTATCATTTGCAGAAGAATTATGTAGTTGAGTATTTTCAAACACATATACTCGTATGGCTCGTACAAGTATATACATGCATACATATTTAATATTTCTCTGGCGGTGTTCGAACGTTAAACCTTTTTAATGCACTGTCTTTTTTTTATAAATAATTTATAGGTCCTGCGGAATTAGCGCAGGTACGAATATTAAGAATATGTTATGATTTTACTGTAAATTGTATCCCAATAAAATTATGTAAGCTAATGTCTTTAAAACTACTTTAATAAATATTAAAAGTTAGCTACAACTCTTGTGAAAGATTCCGTCCAAAATGTAATTAAAAATACTATTTTAATTAATATAATAAAATACTTAACACAGAGTTTGGCTATTCTATATTACAAAAAAAAAAAAGTCCAACAATAATAAGTACTTTAACTAATTTATCTGCTTACAGCATAAGTAAGAATATAATGAATGAAAACATAAACAACTAAAGATTTTTATAATATACAACAGCAACAACAATTATAACTAGTATGAAAAAAAAAACTAAAATAAAAGCTAGAAAAATTTGTAGTATATTTTAAGGATGAAAATAGAAATGAAAGCGATTATTATTCCTTTGCCTTGCCATATAAGTATGTGTGTATGTACGTTTGTTAAATGAACCACAATATTATGTACACCCACAAATCAAAGCGGAATTATTATTACTTATGACCATTTAATTGGACTTTTATACATTTTATTACCACAACAACAGCAACTGCTAGAATCACTATCGTCTACCGCACAGCAAACCTGCCATCCAGCCAGCCAGTCAGCCAGCGTCAGCCAACTCTATTCAGCCGTTCAGCCAAGCCATCAAACAAAACAACCAGAAATAACGAACAAACACAAAATACATTTAACCACTTTTGGAAATTATTTCAACATACAGCGAAGAAGTCAATTTGCCAAATTACACTAAACAAATACGAAACGAAAGCAAAAAAAAAAAAAAATAGAAAAAAAGAACTATTACAACAGAAACAACAACACGATAAAAAGGAATGAAACATAACCAAAAACCATGAATAGAATTTTTCCCACCGATGTACAAATACTTGACAACAATATATACACCACTACCAATAAACAAAAGCCGACACGAATACATACAAACATATGTATGTTTTATTTGAAAACCTAATGGTGATTTAACAAAACAGACCCGAGAAAAATTATTAATCAAAAGCTATAAAAGTTGGCTACAATTTTTGGAAATTTAGAAGTTAGCCACCAGCATCAAGAACTTGATGAATTTTGAATTTATGTCCTTATACTCCTTTATACGAATCAGTAGTAGCATTGACAAAAATTTAAGTCCAGTGGCAGCGCTGTTGTCTATTTAACAAGAAGATCTGACTCAAACAATAACAAGTTTCGTCAAAAGCAGTGCAGAATAGCAAAATCGCTTGTTACTTCTTTTTAACAATAATAACTTTTTTTAAAATAAAATTTTTGGTTTGTACATTTGTACAACGGGTTATAGTTCAGGTTTTTTCTTTCTTAAGTTTTTTTCCTTAAGAAGGATTTTTTACAATACAAATCTGCTGTGATCAATAATTTTGATTGAAGAAGACAAGAAAAATAAGAATCAAATCTTTAGCTGGGGGACAATTAGCTGTTTCGTAGTCGCTATACTACTCATCAGCACCCACAGGGATTTGAATTATTGATCACAGCAGATTTGTATTGTAAAAAATCCTTCTTAAGAAAAAAACTTAAGAAAGAAAAAACCTGAACTATAACCCGTTGTACAAATGTACAAACCAAAAATTTAATTTAAAAAATTATAAAAAGTTCATCAAAAATTCAATAACAACTTTTGTTATAAAACGATAGAGAATTGCACTACAGGGGTCGTGATAGTCGCCAATTGATGTCAAAAATTTGGCACGTAAATACTTGTTTTTTGTGGATACATAGCAAGTGAAACCAAATAAGCAATCACACAATTCTGGATGTCGAAGTCAGGTGGTGACTATTACTATTCTAAAGTTAAAACACTGAATTTAGTATTTACTTTAGAGTTTATAAAACTTATACATTGAAATCAAAATGGACCTTCGTATTGAATCAGAACTATGACATCAATCTTGTGTAAATAGTCATCAGCCAAGCGAAAACGGAGGACATCAACCTCTATGACAAACGTCTTCAGAGAATTTTATCATATATTGAGTATCATCAATGCAATAATTCATTTTATGAATAATTATAATAAATGAAATTTGTTAAAATTGAATAAAAAAAAAAAACTTAATAATGTTCTAATATTTGATATTTGTAGTTCCAAAGGAATTTTGCGGTTAAAGTTATTATATCGGGTGATTCACCACAAGGCTTGAGTTATAATGTGACCCAAGTGATGTTGGCTAAGTTTGTAAACATAAGCTCTAAACACTTAGACGACAGCAGACTTCACAGCTTCACTAGTACAAATGAAGCTAGCTTCAAGTGCTGCCGTTTGGTCAGCAGCATAATTATTTTCAAGACAGCAGCAGCACTATGTGTATTTAAGCAATGCAAATTTTAGAGGTGCCGCATATATATTTTACATGAATAAAATTAAAATTATTGACTGAAAACGTAATAATATCACGTAAAGTTGTAAAAACTCATCAATTTATTTGTTTATTTTATTTACATGATGTTTATTTCTATTAAATATTTCAAACAAATTTAAGTTTTTATTGCTGCCAATTTATATTTATAGTGGCAGCACTGCATTTACTTTTTGCTGCTTAAAAAAATAGAAATTAATCTAAGTTGGCAGCGGCGGCAAATAATGTTGTGAAGCCGTTTAGCATTTAAACACATATATTTTATTTGTGACAGATTGCTGCTTGCTGTCTGCTGTCGTCTATGTGTTTAAAGCTATACGAGTACGTACTAGAGAGCTTCTCAAGCACAATAAAATTGTTTTACAAAACATCGTAGTATTTTCAAGTACTATCCTTTCTTCTATCTTGTTTCACATTTCAAAACAAACACTTCAGTGCCAAAATGTTCTAAATACATAAACAAATACTTTCTTATAAGCGTTTAGAACAAACAGAACCAAACACCAGTAGAACCAACTGAAGTAGAACAAAATTGAAGTAGAACTTCAAGCATTGAAGCAATGTTCTACTTCAGTTTTGTTTAAAAAAATTGTTGTTGTTTATGGTTTTTGTCTTTGTATTATTGCACAAGTGTTGTATGTACAGTATGCTCATGCATGTGTGTTGTTGTTGTTGTTCATGGGTTTTGTTTTTGTATTAAGCACAAATGAGCAGTATGCTCAAATGCCAATGTGCTTGCTGTGACTCATTGTTTATTTGCTTAATTGTTATGCATTGTTTTGCAATTTTTGTTATGAAAAGGAATTCAACTACAGTCAAGCACTGTCATGAAGGCGTTTCAAAACTATGAAGTGTTTGTGCTGTTCCTAAATGTTCTATAGCTTGTTTGTTTTGTTTTAAGAAGTGCTTGTAACTACTGCACAGTAGTGAGCAGTGTTCTTTACAAAATTCTCTGCAGCCTTTTAGTACATGCCAAATTTTCCGAGTGTTTTTCCAAAAGGACACAAATATTTTGTTTGTAAAAATAAACTATTTGTTACACGCTCATTAGTTTTATAACCATTAGCACATTCATTTATTTATTCACTCAGTCACTCATTTATAAATGCAATGAATGGTTGTTTGTTTATCAAAACATGCCCAGCAAATAATAATTTAGAGAAAAATAACGTGGAGAGATTTTTTTCCCATTTAAGATGTACCAGAAAGTCAAGAGTTTTCAAATCACGAAATTTCTAAAATCAAAAATTGCTATAATGTAATATGTTTTCTGCAGTTAAAAAATACATTTATAATTTTCTTATATAACTCGTTCTAGCTGCAGCAATAATAACAACTTTAGTAAAGTGAACATATAACAACTTTTTATAATATTCACTCATATTTTATGTTTGCTGGGCTTTAGAGCACATACCATTCAAGATTCATGTCATTTGAAAAACTTCAAAAAACTTCTATTGCAAACAAAATATCTTAATTCTGCAAATATTTCAAAAGGGCCCGGCTCCGCCTTATAATTTGAAAGCCAAGATATTGTTTTTGTCTTTGGCATCCATATTGCCAATTTTGATAGTTTTATATTCATTATTTGCTGAAGATTCTTATTAATTGGCTAAATGATGAAAGAGATGTCCTTTGTTACCAACTACACAAGTTTCATTTACTATTGAATAGAATGGCCGTGGAAAACGAAACATTTTCTTAGACTTTTATGCTTTTTGATGCATTTGTAGACTTGAAGAAAAGAAAGAATATAATAAAAAATAGAAGTTTAATTTTATTAATTGCTATTAATGAAATTATAGAGGAAATTTATTTATAAGGTCTTAAGGCAATGGATCGCCATAAGGAGTCAAAGTAGAAATAGTTAGCCTTTTCACCACATTTTCATTTATTTTTAGAGCATGAAGAACTGAAAAGTTTTTAGAATCAAATAATTTTTATATTTTTTAAATTTAAAAATGTTTTCATTTCGAAAGAACATTTTCTGAGGTAGTCCAAAATGGTTTGAATTCCATTTCCAACCGGAATTTGATTTTGTTACATGACTGAAAAAAAAGTGTTTTGATCTTTAAAAATGCTACACTTATTTAAATTTCAAGGGAGTTGTAAAGGGTGGTTAAATGTTCAGAGCCGATGTCGTTTTTAATAAAACACAAATTAAAACAATTGAGTTTTATTTATTTATTATTATATTAGCTTCTGACATTGATACCAATTAAAAGAAGTATAAACAGCTTGTTTTCTATGTTTCCCAGCATGTCGACATTTCATAGGAACTACCCCAATCATCAGTAGACTTTGGATACTTTTGAAATATATTCCCAAACATTTAACTTTATATCCCAACAAACTAAATAAATTATTGAGAATTTAAAAAGAATAATGCTTTAATAATACTTAACAAAAACAACATTTCTTAACACCTTTGAAACAAATGAACAATCGATGGGTGCTACGATTTGTTTTTTGAAACTATCGAAAAGCAGAGAACAAAAACTCAAATATTTTTTGTTTGTATATTTGTACAACAGGTTATAGTTCAAGTTTTTTCCTTTCTTATGTTTTTTCTAAAAGAAGGATTTTTTACAATAAAAATCTGTTGTGATCAATAACTTTTGATTGAAGAAGACAAGAAAAATAATAATCAAATCTTTAGCTGGGGGACAACTAGCTGTTTCATAGTCGCTAGTACTGTAATTTTTTTTAATTAAATTTAATTTAAAAATTATAAAAAGTTCAACAAAAATGCAATACAAAAAAAGAGAACTTTATTAGCTTCTAACACTGATACCAATCACAAATTCATAAATTTCCAAAGTCTTCTGATGATTAGGGTAGTAACTATGAGATGTCCACATAAGACACAAATTATTTAAGAACTATTGTCATCTCTTTTCATTATGATAATATTGGTATAGCTCAATTATGCATAAAACAAAATATCAGCCAATTGCCGTCCGATGGTCCAAATTTACGATGACGCTGAGGCATAATTGAGGTTCTATGCAGTTAATGTGCCGAGTTATCTCATCATTTAGCTCTTAAATTGTTACTGGCTTATCGAAGTACACTTTTTTTTATTTAAATATCGCCAAAGAAAGATCTCCAACGGTATCATGATTTTAGCGGCCAATTGATACCGCCACCACATCAGATAACACAGCCATAGAATTTTACACACAAAAGAGCCATTGTTTCGTTAGCTGTGTGGCAAGTGCCACGATCCTATTGAAACCACATATCATCCATAACTTTATCTTCCAATTAGGGCCATAAAAAGCTCATTATCACACATACATGTGGTGACCGTTCACAGTAACTGCCTGACTGGCTTCATTTTGAGAAAAAAAAAAAATACTCCCCGATGATGCCGCCAGCACATAAGCCACACCTAACAGTCACTCTTTGTGGATGCACTGGTTTCGCCCAAAAGCAGCAATTCTGTTTATTGACGAGTCTACTGAGATGGAAATGTGCCTCATCACTGAAGATGATTTGCTTCGAAAATTAAGCATCCACTGTTGCCATTTCTTGCCACCATTCTGACCATTGATGACGCTTGGAATGATCAAGAGGCTTTAGTTCTAGAGTCAGTTGCACCTTGTAAGCGTGTAAATGCAAGTTTTTATGCATCAATGATGGGCATGAGAGGTGCAATTGTTGGGTACGACGGCGAGTTGAGGGTACGGCTCTTCAGCCACATTATTGTGAACTGCAGCAAAATCTTCTGCAGAACGACCTGTACGAACATGCAGTGGTGTTTTCAAATCTCCTGCGGATTTGGTTTGCTCAAATTTTTGAGTTGTACGTACATTTGAACGATTAAATTGACGATATTCTTTTTGATTTGAACGTTGATTTTCATAATAAGCCTGAATAACTTCAATGCGTTGTTCGTATGATCCTTTGTTCCAGATGAGTTGGTCAAAAATTAGTAATGTCAGATGAAAAACAGACAAAACTTGATGTTTAGGTGTGGTTTACATTCAACTTCGACCTTTAAAATTTAACCACCCGATATTATCGTTTAATTTTCAACATAAATTTCTTTATGATTTTTTTTCGGGAATGGGAATAGAAACACCAAAAAGCATGTTTTAAGGGACAGACACCAAATTTATAATAGAATTCCAGTAGGAATAGTAAATCGTGTTGTAGGTTTCTAGGTCATATTTATAGACTGTTTTCAGACTTATAATTTTTTTTTTTTTATATATTGGACCAGTACTCAGGGGATAACCCCTACATATGCAGTGCATTGTACCAGAACTAGGAAAATAGGTTGTGAGGAGGGGGAAAGTGTTTGTGATCATTTGACTTGAATTTTCCAACGTTATAACAGACAGGAAACACGTCTGCAGGCAACTTGTTCCACAGACGAAGCGTACGGCTGAAAAACGAGTTCTCTCTGTAATGCGTAGTACGATTCCCCGCGCAATCAACCACAAATGGATGAGCTCTGGACGATGAACGCGTGCTACGCAAAAATGTGCGAGTTTCGGGAACAAGATCCCTAATCTCTTCAGAGCAAAATCCATTGTAGTAACGATAGAACAGAGTAATGCACCCCACACAGCGTCGATGCTCCAGTGAGTCAATAGAATTGGATACCCTACTGTCACCGATGAGCTTCTTAGCCCTCTCCTGCACACGGTCGAGTAACCCCAAAATAGACTTTGAGGCACCGGCCCAAACATGAGAGTTGTATTCCATTTTCGGTCGAATGTAGGTGGTATAAATAGTAACGAGATCGGATGGAGTGAAGTACATCTTACACCGTTTCAAAAACCGAGACACTTGAATGCTTCTTTAGAGACATGAAAAATGTGTTCAGTCCAGCGAACATCACACTGTATCTTCATTCCAAGAACATCAAGAGCATCCGATTCCTCAATATTTATACCATCCATGAGTACAGATGAAGCAGCATTTGCGGTCGTTTGTTTGTGCGTTAATAAGCAACATTGGGTTTTACGAGCGTTAAAGGTAACCCTGTTTTTACGACCCCATTTGGAGATTAATAGAAGATCACTGTTCAGTGAATCGTTCATATTTAGCCTCTTGGCAGTGATCTCTGATAGGCTGGGCCTATGACCAAAAGAGTACGAGTGACAAATGCTGCTGTCATCTGCGAAAGAGTGGATAGGGTTGGAAGTTTGATAGAGAAGGTCGTTGAGGAAAATAAGAAATAGAGTAGGAGAAAGAACGGAGCCTTGCGGTACATAAACGGCCTTATACATAATTAAAATCCTACCCAATTAAATTCGCTACACTACTCATCTGCACCCATTCGGGTTCGAACTTGGGACATGCAGTACCCTGAACTGCTGCCTTAGCCACTCAGCCACCGAGCCATTGAATTATTCTCTGCCGCCCAGCTCAGAGCAAGTGCTTGATTGCGGCAATTATTGTTGTAATTAAAAAATAAAAAATCCTTCTTGGCTGAAATCGCATTTAACCAGAAATATATGATAATTTGTTAAATTTGCTTGGCGCTGTATGATTCGTAGCGTTATTTTGTTGAAACCAGGGCTCATCGAGACCATAAGCTTGAATTACTTCCTTATTGTGTTAAGTGTTTCCATCATATTAAAACAAATGTGTCCTTATTATAAAGAAAACAAATCAACGCTAAATACTAAAGCAATATTTAAGTAGAGCATCCCCTTTTGTTGTTTATTATCCTACTGCCCTCATATGGCCATAACAAGCTACAAAATATTATTATATTAGAAAAAGGATATATCAACATTTGCCCAAGAATTAAGAAAAATATTTATAAACGACTTAATGAACGGCTGACATTCAACGATTATAATTTATTTTCTTTAATTATGACTTAAACTGTTTTTGGTAGAAAAAAAAGAAAAAGAAGAAGAAATGAACAGGAAAATAGCAACAGCAGCAGCAAGTCTCCGTAGAAAGTGAACACACGTAAGTTCCAGCACACATGCATACACCTACATATAATACACACATACATGCATACATATATACAAATATTTATTTTGTGTTACGTATTTGCTTGATAGTCTTGAACGTTTGTGTCTTGCCTTCCTTGAGTTGTTGCTTGTTATGTTACGCATTAATCCTTTTCCATAATATACGAGTATTTGTTTAGTAGACACATTCTTAAACACACTTTTTCTCTTTTGCACACACACACACACCCACACACCCACACACTTAACCATTTAAGCTTTGCCTGTTTTCTTCATAACTTTGTTCCTTCATATGGAATCCTTTTGGACAAAATCTTGAACATCATCTGAATAAACTGCACACATGGTTCTAAAGCAGTAGAAAAAATTATTTTCCAAAGAAAACAAAAAAAAAAAGAGCAACAGAATGTTAGTAAGTTTTCTTAAGCTTTTTCTAGGCTAAATGAATATGGGCTTGTGTTTGCCTGCTTGCCTGCTTGCCTGTACGAGTATGTGTATGTAGGTGTATTGCTTTAATGCGTTCATAACTTGCCTTGAGTTTGGGTGCGTTTTAATAAGATTTTCGTTTTCTTGAGTTTATATTGCGTTAAATACCTTTCGAAGATGGGTCCCTGTTGTTTATGGCTGTAGTTTGTATCAGAGCGAATGCTTAAGACTTTCTCAATGAAATGTCTTAAGCTTAAGCTTTACTTGTATAATTATTATTTATGGCGCTAAATTTTCCAAACATACTTAAGATAAAAAGGAGAACTCAAGAAATAAATAAATTTGCAACGAAAAGATAATTATGTATGTACATATTTGTTATTTTCAAATAAATTCCATGAAAGAAAAATTTTAAAACGTTTTTGAACTTTGAAGAAAAATTCGTATAAAATCATTATTTTGTGTTAAAAGATTGGAATGGGCCGGGAAAATCACTTATCTTTATGAACAAATCAGTGAATGTCTATAAATCTGTGCCCACAAACATAATTGGCTTAACTCGACTCAAGAAGTTTTGTATACGATCATACAAATGAGTTTTGTATACCATCATAGTTATTTGCTGAATTCACCAACTCCCCAGCGGTGAACATTGCCTACCACATGACTTCTCTTCGATGATGTCTGCCACATTTTGTAATCAATGAATGGTAACTTACAAAGTGTATGGCAGTAGTATATGGAGTTCCCAAAAATGAATTACACTGAAAGAATTATGCGACATATATTTAATGAAACTGTTTCATTAAATATTTTTCATTAATCCAATGAAAACTTTTCACAATATGCATGAAACTTCATATATATTATGAAATAGTTCCATCAGAATAGTTTCATTAAGTTTCATAGTTTCATTAAGAAAAATCATTGTGAAAAGTTTTCATTGGATTAATGAAAAATATTTAATGACACAGTTTCATTAAATATCGGGTGGTTAAATTTCAAGGGCCGATGTTGAATGTGAACCACACCTAAACGCCAAGCTTTTTCCGAATTTTATTTGACATTTCTCTATTTCAGACTTACTCAATTTGAACTATGGAGATATACACAATCCAACAATGGGCAAAATGGTGGCAAGAAATGGCAACAGTAGATGATCAATTTTCGAAGAAAATCATCTTCAGTGATGAGGCACATTTTCACCTCAGTGGATTCGTCAATAAACAGAATTGCCGCATTTGGGCGAATGAGTATCCAAGAGTGACTGTCGAAAAAGCAATGCACCCACAAAGAGTGACTGTTTGGTGCGGTTTATGTGCTGGCGGCATCATCGGGCCGTATTTTTTCCAAAATGAGCCCGGTCAGGCAGTTACTGTGAATGGTGTTCGCTATCGTGAGATGATAACGAACTTTTTATGGCCCCAATTGGAAGATATGGATGTAGACAATATGTGGTTTCAGCAGGACGGTGCCACTTGCCACACAGCTAACGAAACAATTGCTCGTTTGCGCAACAAATTCAATGGCCGTGTTATCTCACGTAATGGCGATGTCAATTGGCCGCCAAGATCATGCGATTTGACACCGTTGGACTTTTTTCTTTGGGGTTATTTGAAAGAAAAGGTGTACGTCGATAAGCCAGCAACAATTCAACAGCTAATGGATGAGATAATTCGGCACATTAACGGCATAGAACCTCCATTATGCCTCAGGGTCATCGAAAATTTGGACCATCGGATGGAGGTGTGCCGCCGTGGTCGCGGCGCCCATTTGGCCGATATTTTGCTCCATACATAATTGAATAATACCAATATATCATAATAAAGTAAAATTACAATAATTTCCTAAATAGTTTGTGTTTTATTCAAAATCAACATCGGCCCTTGAAATTTATCCACCCTTTACCATTCTGTACAAGTATAAACATTTTATTTTGCTTTTTTGTGAATAAGTGTAGTGAAGCGTTTTTTGGTAGAGTTCACGGCAAGTTTTCGTTGCAAATAGCTGACACCACTGTTTGTAGTTTATACATGTTTTTTTTATTTGTAGGTTCACTGGGAATATTTTCATTTTAAAAACGAATTTGGATTTTAAAAATTTAACCAAAAAAACAAAAAAGGTCGCAAAACTCAATATTACTTCTTCAGCTACTTTGACAATAGCTTTTTTGTTTGCACTAGATTAAGCTTTTCGAAAATTGTAGCATTTACTCTCCCCACTGCTGTGATCAACACTTATTTTAACTGGAAAAAAATCCTTACAGTAATATGAAAATTTTCTTTATTTATTTTTCTTGACTACATTAAAATGATTTAATAACCTTCATATACGAACTAATTTATCTTTTCAAAGGAACAATCTCAAAACTCATTTTCCAACTCCTAGGTGCTTTTATTTATTTATATTCGCAATTTCTTATCATTTGAGAAAAAGAAGAAAGAAATTTTTATACTTTTCTCACATTAATAACAAATATTACAATGCATTATTTTGTGGAGAAGCGTAAAAGAAATTTCGTTAAAAGGATGCTCGCGTATATTTTCTTCTTTTAGATACAAGTGTTGATATTAAAAACATATATTCGTACATACATACATATGTTTACATTATTTCATTTATTTTCATCTGCTCGTATGAGTATTTTGTATTAAAAAATATTCTTTTGCTGGCTTCGTTTGGAAATAAAAAGGAGAAAATATTAAATACATTTAAATTACCATAGGGGTGCATCTGAAGTTCCGCTTCCGTTATGATTTTCTTTGCCTTTTCTTTTGTTGGTGTAAATTTAAGGGAATGGTGCACAAATAAAAATTTCAGTTATAAAAATATCGGGTTGGTATTTATTTTGTGCCGCTTTTCTGCTCAGCTGATAAACTTTGTATTTTATATAATTTTTTTTAGGTATTTTTTATTTATTGAAGTTTCAAATTGAACTAAAAATAATTATTAAAATTTTAACACTAAACATAAAAAATAAAAAAGGTGTGCCAATGCTAGATGAAAAGTGTTATTATATTATATATATTTATTTACTATATCGGTAAAATCACCTATCTAACGTTCTGCTGGGGGCAAGGGTATACCTTCTTCTCAATCGAGTGGTTAGGTTAGATTTGACAGGCTGCCAGCTATTGTAAAGCCAGCCCACTTGGGTCCAGTCTGGTCCCGTTGTATGGCCTGGATGTGATACGTATCTTAGTAGATTTACATATCACTGGTTTAGAACCAACCCGAGGATCGCATAAAGGAGTCCAATCCACTAACATCGCATGCCGATACCTCCATCAAATCATGAAGTATCGTTCTGCCTAGGTATAATGCCCTTATATAAGAAACAGCTGGACACTAACAGAGGAAGTGCTCAATGCTCTCTTCTTCCTCCTCGTCTCTGCAACTTCTATAGAAGTCATTAAATGGAAGATTTAACCTCCTCGCCTGCGTTGCTATGTGACAATGTCCCGTCAGGACCACTACAGCAGAACACAACCTCCGTCAGGGCAAGCCCCTAAGGATGATAGTCCTCCTGTTACCATATCTAGGCCATGTCAGCCTTGATATTCAACAGGTATCCTTACTAGACCATCTGTCTTGAGCGGTGTGGAGAAGTTGACGCTGTACTTGTTTCTTACAGTTCGCAAGCGGGATTCCAACGATCCCATCTATATCTCTTTGTTGTAACTGGACACCGGCCTTTGCCAGTTCCTCCGCTACTAGATTTCCGGGTATTCACTTTACTGTGCCCTCGTACCCAGAAAAGCTCCAGGTTCGAATGTCTCGCTCTCTCGTTTAGAGATATCCTGCATACACCAACCAACCTAGAAGTCGTATAGGCTCCAGATAGTGCATACAACGCAGCCTTACTATCAGCACAAATTCGGATATCATTCCCGTATATCCTGTAGTACCTTAACCAGTTAGCTGCTCTCATAATGGCCGCATTGTGACATTGTGAAACTCAAATTGACTCGATGTCGAGTGACTCGCTAACATTTGCTTAGGTTTTTTGTCAAAATTGTGAAAGAGGTTATTAGTCTTAAAATATGATCATAAGTCAGTGCCATTTTAAAAAGTATTAAAATATATTAATATATAGAAAAACAAAAATTTTTATAAACTCCATTTTTAAAAATATTTCAACAAGTAATGGCGGCAGAATAAAGCAAAAAAGTTACACTGCAGCTACCTGAAGAAGCAACAAACTTCAGCTGCAAACTGCACGAATGCAAAATTCATAAATTACAAACTCTGCAATATTTATGTGATACAATATTTAAATAAATATAAAGTTCATTGTTTGTAATTTGTTTACTTTTAGTTTTGGAAACTGTTTTGTTCGAACAGTGTGACAAAAATGTTTGTGTACAAGGTAAACGAGATATAATAACGTATTTTGTTTTAGTTAAATTGAAAATTTCTCTTAATAGTTTTTTCCCAATAAATAATCAATTATATAATATGGATTGCCAGAGATGCAAGTGAAGCTAATATAAGCCTGTTAATAACCATTCCTGCCATGTAGGTATCCGCTATTCAGCCGCTAAAAACCAGCAGGAAATATTGAAAGGTGATACTGCATTGCACAAAAACTCGGCAAAATGTTTAACAAATCGGAAGAAAGTGCTAGAAACTGGTAAAAATCGACAAAAAGACTGGTAAAACCCGGAAAAAACAGAAAAAAAGCTGAATAATTACCAAAAGTTCAGATACACGTTATACGGCAAAATCATGCACTGAATATGAAAAATCTTTTCACAAACAGTTAGAAAATGCCAGAAATCGGTAAAAATTCAGAAAAAAACTGGCAAAACCCTGTAAAAACTGGATACACGTTAGAAATCTGCTCATTCGAGATTTAAAGCCAAATCTAGTAGATTTTGAGAAGATTTCTCATACAAAATGAAATCTACTTTATGAGTAGATTTCGACGAAATCTCCTGAAATCTACTCAGTACTAAGCGATGCAACTGTGATTTCTTGCAAAAAGTGCTTAAAAATACTACGCTGCAACAAAAATTGCACTATAATGTGGTGTATGCAGTCTCTGGGCACAAAAAATATACACTTTATTCAGTCTCTGATAATGTTGTATTGTCAAACCCGCATGCATAAATTATTTTTGAGCAAATGAAATCTTGCTAGATGTCAAAAAACGGTGGTGTAAACGATATAGATTTCGTTGTAGATTTCAATTCAAATCTACTAGATTTTGAGTTGGTGTAAATGCGCTATTATACGGCAAAAACACTCACCGAATATAAAAAACCGGTTCAGAACCTGTTAGCCAGCCGATCCCGAGTTTTTTTAGGAATTTCCAAAATCGGCTTCATGAATCGCCAAAATTCTTTCACTAACCGGGAACAATCCCGGATGCAATACGACAACTTCAATTTTCGCATTAACACGGCAACACTCTATTTCTATAGCGGAATATCAAATTAAACAAAAGCACACACTGCATATCAAGAATGATAGAACTAGAGCTTACGCCATGGGCATGATTTCCCGTTAGATGACGTAGTTTAATTCATAAAAGAGTATGTATTTCCAAATCATCTAGGGCTGTATTTGTATTGTTTAGTGACGTCATTTGACCAACATGCACAGAAGATTGCAGTTTTTGTGAGAGTTGTTGTAACCATGTATTCTATCATCCACGCTGTATAAAACAGGCAGCGTTGTCAACTCGGTGCGTTTCGCATCGTTTTTAGTGCTTTTTAAAATTATTTGTGCGAAAAATTCTTAAGTCGGTGCGGGGTGCGCTTTTTTTACATTTTTCGGTGCGATTTTTAAATTTCGGTGGCACAAAATCAAATTCAACACAACTTTTTGTTTTAACGTTTAATCAAGTGCACTATCGAAAGAAAAAGAAAGCTTCGTTTTATAAAATTTTTTGCTTTTAGAGAATGTTTTGACCTTAAACGATCAAGCCAAGTTTGTCAAATATTACAATAAATGCCAACTCTGAATAGTGAAGTTCGTATTTCTGACGGCTCGTGAATTCGTTACGGTTTTGGTAATTGAGAAATTACCAAATTACAAAAGTTTTCCAAAACGTTTACATTAAATAATGATTATGGTAAACTTAATCTTTTATTTGTTATAATTCTGGAAAATTTTCGTATATTTCAATAAACTCCTTTAAAGACACCCACACGAAAACTAAAATGGAACGTACCAGTTTACACTTTGATAGAATTGCTATTAATCGAATTCGAAGGCTTAAAGTGCGATTCTGTAACTTTTAATGATCCGATGATCGTAAATTCTTTCGACAGTAATGATTGTATGATCCTGCAATATAATTTTGACGACGCACTGCTTACGTGTATTTATGTGTCCCTGATAATAGGCAGTAAAAATAACAGCTGATTTCGGTCGGCAGCAAATATAATTAAATTTGATAAAATATCGTTATAATTATTGTAAAGGTTACGGAGTCATACTAGAGGCCAAGTTTGACTAACACGAATTCTAGCTATTGAACGAATTTGATGGCATGTTTTGATTGTATAATAGTCGCGTAAAAAGCTGTTGCATATCGTGCTTTTAATATAAAAATATTGTACTTCTTAAAATATAAAAAAGTTTTTTTTTAAATTTAAAGAAAGAAATTCAAAATTCGGTGCGTTTTTGTTGAAATAACGCGCTTTTCTCCTCATTTTGGGCGTTTCGAAATTTCAAAGTTGACAACGCTGATAACAGGGGTTACGAGAGTTACGAATGTACACACAAACAAAACTACAAGTGAAGCTAACATAAGCGTGTTAAAAATAATAATAATAATAAAACTATTAATTTATTGAGTTTTTGTTGAACTTTATAATTTTTAAATAAAATTTTTGTCTTGTACATTTGTACAGCGAATTTTAGTTCAAGTTTTTTACCTTTCTTAAGTTTTTGCTTCAAAAGGATTTTTTACAATAAGAAAGCATTTTTTACAATTCTGATTGAAGAAGACAAAAACAACAATAATCAAATCTTTAGCTGGAGGGCAACTAGCTGTTTCGTAGTCGCTACACTACTCATTAGGGCCCATTGGGGGAAAAACTTGAACTAAAATCCGATGTACAAATGTACAAACCAAAAATTTAACTTACAAATGAACTATATTTTCTATATAATTCAAAATTTGTCTTAATTTTGGGACAGCCTTTAGTTTCTGCTGAATAAGAAGTTAACGCAAACTATATATATTTATAAAAATCTTTCAAATTAATCATAATGACTTTTAGTGCATGTAATATTGTAAAATGTATTATTTATCATCTGGCCAACTGTAAGATAGAAAATTGGTTTGTAAAAAATTTAACTTATTTTAATTAATGTTCTGCAAAAATTCCGCTTAGTTTTTACTCTCAAAGGAAAAGCTAGCAGTACAACATCGCTGATTGTTTTTAATTTAAAAGGAAATTCGTAAAATTTAAAAACTAAAACACGTATAAATTAAAAAGTCATTGCAAAAGAAAAGTTCTTAAGGAATGCGATTTTCCTTGAAGTACCCAGCGAAAACTTGCAAAGTAATGTGGTAAAAGGTTAATCAACTCCTTCCACTTTGACATTTTTAGTCATTATTTTAACATGACGATGCCATTTGGGGCAAACACTTACCATTCTCGGTTACGAATAGCTATTTCAAATTGCCATTACAAAAGAAATCATCAAAAAAGCCGATAACTTGTATACTATAAATCCTTGATTTATGGCTGAAGCTGTTTTGTGTAAATACATAAAATGTAATGGATAACTTTATATAATATAAAAAAGACACGACTTTAAATCGTCATATAAATGTAGCCTTACAAACAATAGCTCTTGCAAATAGTCTTAGAGAAGTATATGTGCCTTTCAAAAAGCTTCCCTAATCCCAAAAAAACCGAAGTGCGCAGTACGTCTACGACCTATTTACAAAATAAGCGAGATTGTATTCGAGCTGCCTACTGTCGACTTACAAAGTATGCGAGGTTGTACACGAGCTGCCTACTTCCAACTTACAATGTATGTTAGGAAGTAGTGCGCGTTTGTTGGATGAGCACCTCACTACCTCGCTTACTTTGTGTGCAGGTGGTAGGCGTTCACTCTGCAAATACGGCAATGAGTATGAAAAAGTACCTATAGTAGGTTCGTATATGAGATGGTGTGCATTACTGACTTACAAGTGTGCATCGGATCATCGCTTCTGTAAGCGAAACTTTGGCCGCTGGGTAGGTAAGTACTATGTTGTATGTTCTTAGGTAAGTACTAAGTACGTTTTTAGGTAAGTGCAGCACATTACCAAGTTTTCGCTGGGTATTACAGAAAAAAGAAGCAAAATAAAAAATGTGAAAATATGCTTCCAATTCAAGTTTCTCTTAACAAAAATTTTTTAATTTCCTACGCGTTTGTTACTGAAGGAGTGTAAATAAATGCTGAATTAAAAAAAATATAATTTTTTTTTTCAAAAAAATATGCAACCATTTTTTCAAATTATATCAAAAGTTAGTTTTTGTTTAGTAATTGTTGTATTTGCTATTAATTTAGTTGCTTGCTGTTTCCAATAGTTTTCGCAACATTTTTGTTTGTTTTTGGTTTTTTGTTTTCTCCACTCCGTTGAACACGCCTCTTCTAGTGGGTGAATTGTATTTCATGAGTTGTTTTAGTTTTGCTGTTTATTTCGTTTTGATTTTGTGGGAGGGATTTGTGTTTTTATATATAAACTCGTATATACGAGTAAACCTTGTTTATTTGTTGTTAGTCTTAAATAAAACACTACTTGAATTGTGAAGAGAGCAATACAGACAAATTAACAAGTGATGCTTTTAAGATAATTCGTTTGGTCTGATGGTGGGAAAGGCAGAAAATTCTTTTTAATTTTTGATTAAGGAATAGATATTTGCTTAGATTATGAGTTCTAAAAACAGCACCTTTATCGTCATAAGCATCACTATTTGAAAATACAGTTAAACTTCGATATAACGTATAAGAAGGATAACCGAAATCACTCGCTCATTGTATCTCTGGTACAATAAAATATGAAGAATTAAAAAAAATCGTTATACACTGAAAGAATTATGCATCATATATTTAATGAAACTATTTCATTAAATATTTTTCATTAATCCAATGAAAACTTTTCACAATATGCATAAAACTTCATATATATTATGAAATAGTTCTATCATAATGGTTTCATTAAGTTTCATAGTTTCATTAAAAAAAAATCATTGGATTTATGACTACAACAAAAATAACTTTTTTTAATTTTTTGAATTTTGGTAAGATATATTAAGGGGCAATTGTTAATCTTAAGCTACAGTTTAAAAAAGGTCAAGTTTTTTTTATTAAAATGTAAGTTTTATGAGTTTCATAATTCCAATGAAATAGAATTCATTAGATCAATGACAAATAAGTTTCTGGCTACCGAACTTGGGTATGTATGTACATATGTGTATGTACTCAAATCAGCATAATAATAGTTTAAAAAATTTAAATACCAGTGTATTGAAGTCATTTGGATTAATAAAATCTGTTTTATTTGGTGAATACTAGTTCAACATTATCTTTTATCATAATTAGGTACAATTTCACAAAAGCAAGGAATAATATTGTTTGTGTAATGAAATAAAGTATCAATGAATAAATTAAATAATTCCATTGATCTTATTACGTACATTTGTGAACATATGTTATTAATGTGTGTTATGGTGTTATTTGATTAAACAAATGTAACTATTTCATTGATTTAATGTAAATTTTTCAGGTGCTCAATGAATAATAAAATTAGATAAATGAAATAACTTCATATTTTTGTTGAATATATTACATTAGTACAAAGAAGTTATTTCATTCATGTTACTTTTTCATTAATTTAACGTACAGTTTTCATGTGCTTTATGAAATTGATTCTATGATCTAGAGAAATTATTTCACTAATCATATGATTTGTCTTTCATACTTTTAATGAAAATAAGTCATGTTTCTTATTAAAATGTTTCATTACTTTAATGAAGGTTTTCATTAAAATAATCTAATGAAATTTGTTTCATTATTTCTATGAAAAGTTACAATGGTTGAAAAATAATGAAAAAATTCATAAAAGTAATGTCAAAATTCAGAGAATTTCTGAACAAAATTGTTTCAGTGTAGATACCTAAATATTTTTCTTTTATACACGTTATATTTTACACGAGAAAAATACTTTTTTTAAAGGCTAAATAAAATTCATTTAACATATGGGCTGAAAAGTCCCAGGCCTAACAAAGGCAATAAAGTTTTTTTTTTTGGTTCAAAATTAGCTTTATTCATTAACGTAATCTCCATCAAGAGCATCCCAATCGTACCAGCGCCGCTCTAACATTTCAATATAACTTTTGTACAACGATTTATCTTTTGCCGCAAAATAGTTCTCAGTTTCAGCGATAAACTCTTCATTCGTGCGAAATTTCTTAACGGCGAGCTTTTTTTCCAGGCCTGCGAACAATCAGTAATCGCTGGGAGCCAAATCTGGCGAATATGGTAGATGTAGGAGCAATGCGAAGTTCAATTCATATAGTTTTGTCATTGGTTTGATTGACTTGTGATAAGGTACGTTGTCTTCATGAAACAAAATTTTTTTCTTTGCCATATGAGGTTGTTTCTTTGCAATTTCGGCCTTCAAAAGCTCCAACAACGCTATATAATATTCATTGGTAATGGTATATCCTTTCTCAGGATAGTGGACGAATAATACACCCCGTACATCACAAAATACCGAGGCCATAACCTTTCCAAACGATATTTGTGCTTTCGGGCACTATGCACGTGGTTCACCAGTTGCTGGCCACTCAGATAACGTTCATTTGGATTCCGGAGTGTAGAGATGGATCCATGTTTTATCCATTGTCATATATCGACGCAAAAAATTCCGGTTTGTTACGTTCAAAACACTGCTTAGAACCATCAACACGTTCTGGTTTTTGGTCCACAGTGATCAAACGCGGCACCCACTTTAAACAAAGCTTTCTCATAGTCAAATGCTTATGCAATATAAAGCCAACACGTTCTTTTATTATTTTTACGATGTCAGCTAACTGACGCAACTTCACTTTTCAATCATTAAAAACGATTTTGTGGATTTTTTATTTTCTGGTGTTACCGCCCCATTTGGACGTCCACTGCGTTCTGCACCATCGGTGTCTCTATGATCACGTTTGAAGGCAGCAAACCAACGTTTTATTGTTGTTTCTGATGAAGCGGAGTCCCCATAACACTTTTCAAGTAATTGCTTCGCTTCAACTGTGTTATTTTTTTCTATATTGTCCGAGAATAACGACCGAAAATTGGAGTTAAGCTCTTAAAGTTGGTAATACATTCTTATAATTTACATACATTGTTCGTTCGTGTACTTTGGTTAGTGATGATTAGTGCGTTCACAAATTATATTCGAAGTTGTCAAGTATTGGAAAACCCTTTAGATTTTGACAATGTATTTTGTTGCCATTTGCAACACTGTTGTTTCACAATAATAATAAGTAAAAGTTCAATTGTATCTAAACAACTTGACCTGCTTCAAAAAAGACATGCAAGTTGAACTTATGAATCATAAAAAACATTGAGTTTATCAATTGTACGATATTACTTTGTGAAGTTGTGGATTTGAATCTATCTACAACCAAGAAGGTTTTTATTATAACTTTCACAAAAATGTAAAAGGCAAATATAAGTTTGTGATTCCGTTTGTAATTTCTACAATTTTCATTTGCAACCCCATAAAGTATACATAAGTATATATTCTGAATGAGAATTAATAGAAAAGTCGATTAAGCGATGTCCGTCTGTTGGCATGTGAAATACCTACCACTTCTGAGAAAACCATTCGACTTAGAAACTTTTTTCTTTTACCATTCTTTTACTCAATCGATTATGGAATTGCTATTGAAATTCAGTGCAATCAGTTTACATATAGCTGAAATATATCCAAAATTCCGAAAAGGCCATTATTTTTTGCAATTTTTTATGAAAACTAAACATTTTTTTTGTTTTGCTTCAAACTTCACACAATTATTAAACATGACGATTAAAAGACAAAAAATCAATTTTTCCCCGAGATATAGCCTAAACCGATTTTTTCATGAAAATTTTGCGTACGCTTAAAAGCATTTCTGTTTATGAAAGGAGTTTACTTAAATACAGAAAAAGAAAATTTTTTATATTGGTCTATATACACCCGAGATATAGATTCAAGCGATTTTTTCATTAAAATGTCGCGTAAGCGAAAATAAAAATTTTTTTTGCCCAAAAGCAGTTCCAGTTATATAAGGAGGTTACCAAATAGAGAGAACTATAATTGCCGGTATTGGTCCATATATACGCGAGGTATAGTCTAAACCGATATTTCCATGAACAAAATTTGTTTTTAGCTTAAAATAAGTTTTCATTATAAAAAGAGGTTAGTAAAATACAGAAAATTAAAATTTCCGATAACTGTCCATACATACGCGATAACGGTCCATACATAAGCCGAATATTCGATGAAAAAAAATTTATGTTTAAAAGCAGTTCTGGCTATAAAAATTTAAAATACAGAAATGAAAAATTGTGATATCCCTAGGTAGAGCCTAAACCGATTTTTCCGTGAAACAGATTACCTTTTTGGCATGGTGAACACAAGGCAAAAATTTCTTTCCCCGATATGGATTCATATATGTATGTATATCCGAGCATATTTAGTTCAAATTTGTAATATGTACTATACATATACGTGACTATCGTGAAGGGTATTCTAGATTCAACCCAGCAGAATATCTACACTCTTGCTTGTTTATAATAATTTTTCACTAACTGTTGATCCTAGTTTATTAAACTTTTTAAAAAATTTTCTTATTTTAAATAAGTTGCAATTTCAGAGGTCGTTTTTTTATAAAAATATTTAAATAAATTTATTCCATATTTCGTTTTCCGTTGGAAAAGTTCTTCAGGAATAATTGTTATAATTTGCTTTTGTATATTTAAACATTTTTATAGAAAACGACCTTGGAAATTGAATTGAGAAAAAAGGAAATAGTTTTCACTAATTGATTTCAACAAAATACACAAAAAAGTTAAATTAAATTTCCTGTTATTGTCGTTTTGTTTACAAATGTCGTATTTACGAGGGCGGTTCGGAAACTTCTTAGCCTAGCACAAAAAGCGTGGTATAAACAGAAAAAAGTTTTGTGTTTTGGAAACTTCCATCTCTTCCATGCTATGAACACATGTTAAATTTTGCTTCGATCTGGTAACTCCTTCATATAGAAACAGGTGTTCACAAAAGACGCATCCGCGATTTTTTTACAATGGAAAAATTAGAAATGCGTGGTGTCATTAAATATTTACATAAAAAAGGTTTATCGGGACAAGAAATTCATAATTATATGGTGAATGTGTTAAGTGAAAGTGCTCCTTCTATGCAACAATTCTCAATTTAAACGTGGTCGTGGTCGTACAAGCATTGAAGATGCGTCCAAAAACAGCAACAACAACAGAAATTGTAGCCAAAGTGCATGATATGGTACGAGTATTAAATGATCGTGAAATAGCTAATATCATGGGCATCTCAAATGATCGAGTCGATTTAATTTTACATGAAGAGCTACAGAGCTTTCTGCAAGATGGGCGCCGCATTTGTTAACAGTCGACCAAAAACGCATAAGAATGAATGAATGATGTTTGGATCGTTTTAAGCGAAAGAAAAAGTGGATTTTACGTGTCGTTTTGATGAGACATGGATCCACACCACTATACTCCAGAGATAAAAGAACTATTCAAACAACGGACTCAAGCTGGAAGAAGTGCCCCAAAAAAGCCAAAAACAATTCAATCGGCTGGTAAGGTTATGGCTACGGTTTTTCGGGACTTCAAAGGTATTTTATTGATTGACTATCTGCAAAAGGGTAAAACAATAAATATAGAGTACTATTGCAACCTTTTGGATCAATTAAATGTGCAAATTCGAGAAAAACGTTCTGGCTTACAACACAAAAAATAACTTTTCATCAAGACAACGCACCAGCGCACATGAATGTTTCAACAATGGCTAAAATCAACGAATTAGAGTACGAGTTGCTTGACCACCCACCTTATTCTCCTGATTTGGTTCCTAGTAATTTTTAACTGTTCCCAAATCTAAGAAAATTCCTTGCTGGCAAACGTTTTACCTAAAATGGAAATACAATTACAGTTGTAAACCACTATTTTGAAGACCTTGAGGAAAATTATTTTAATCAAGGGATAGAATTGCTGGAAAAGCGTTCGACTAAGTGTATTAAAGTTTCAGGATATTATATCACAGAAAAAATTATAGTAAAAATAAAATCAACGAAATTTTTGTCTGAAAAAATAATTTGTATGCATATACATAAATATTAACGGTCTTATCTATAAAAAAATTTTCATGTTTATTAAGCTCTTATTACACACATTTTCTATGAAAATAAGTGCAATAAAAGCATAATAAACTTGAAAATATTTTTATAAATAAGGCAGTAAAAAAATAATCTTGGATATCGTATTTTGTTGTTGTTTGAAAAAATAGTTATTTTCGATCTATAATTATTTTTACTATTATATTATATTATATTATTTTTACTAAACTTTTGTTTGAATCCACGAATTTCTTTACAGGTCCGCATCCAAACAATTTATTAATTAATTCAACGAATTTTGTTATTGAGCACGAACAATATTTTTTTCTGTGTATTGAAAATAAAAATATTTTTGAAAACCTAACCATTCTCTTTCATTCATAGACTAAGAAGTTTCCGAACCGCCCTCGTATGTGTATATAAGTTATTTTGTTGTATATTACAGAATCGTCTCTTTCTGTTATTGTCTATTTCATTCTTTCAATCTTAAGGCTGTGCCAGATAAAACGTTTGCTTCGCTTTGCGTTGCAAATTCTTTTTGACATCTAAGATAAAATATACATACTTATATGAAACATGTCACATAAAAGACTTTTAACGTAACGTGAAGCGAAAAGTTCGGCAACTCTCATTTTTTTAAGCGTTGAAGTTTTTTCTAATAGCTCTAAACCTTTATGTACTAAGAAAACAATTGGAACCAATTTCAGTAGTTCGTCCAATAATATTTCTAACATAAGAAATGATATAATATAAAAATTAACAACCATATTTTTAGATAAATAAACAAATCGTGAGTGTTGCCAAAGTTTTTATTGTGACATATATCTTTTGCTTTGCGCTTTTCTGTTAGAGACTTAAACTTCACGCGAAGCGATAAAGTTTTATCTGACAGGGCCTTTAGATTAAGAAAAGTTGAAAAAAGCAAGTGTCATTAGGGCTTTACGGAGTCAGGAACACCGCAATATAAAATGCTACGATCCGTCTAAAAATGGCGACACGGTAAAGGGCGGTATTTGTAGGCGTGGGCAAAAACTTAATAAATAATTTTCGATTCGTTTTTACTCTCTAGTGGTTATTTTACCTATAACTTACCCAAAAACAATTTAAGGAAAATTTTCTTTTAGCAGCAAAATAAAACGAAATGTTTAACTTTTAATTTTGACATTAAATTTGTTTTATTAATTTTTTTCTTTAATCCGATTTAATAAAATTAATTGATTTATAATTCTTATCATTAAATTATTGTGTGTTTGTTTGTTGTTTTAATAATCGTATATTTTAAATATTATTATTTAAATATAGCAGAGAAATTTATTTATCATTCAGTGAATAATAAAGTTTAATGTGTGGAAGGGGAATAGTTTTAAAGACAAAAGACAGAGAGAGAGAGAGAGAGAGAGAGTGAGGAAGAGAAAGAGGGGGAGAACAAAATAAATCCCTAATAATACTTATTAACTAATTAATCGGATAATTGTGATGCATAAAAATGTTTTTGTTTTTTTTTTTCAATAGTTTATTGTACAAAATACAAATAAAACAACACATACTCGTACGTGCGCATTGATTAGTTTTATATCGTAAATATGAATTTCATACTTTTAATAAAACGATTGTAAACAAGATAAAGCGATTTTAAAATAAATGGAATATTATCATTTTTTTTTTTTAAATAAGAAAAACAAAAAAAGGCATTTTATACCAATAAACTAAAATTGCAAAAATCAAATTTTACCAAAAATTTTTAAACGATAGTTTGCGTTTTTTTTTTTGTATAAATTAATTTTCAAAGTTTTTATGTTCTAAATAAAATAATTTTTCCAACTTAATTTTAACTTAAAAACAAATAAGGCCAGTTTTAACTACATGACTAAAATGATAAAATTAAAAAAAAAAGGAACAAAACTTTAGTTTTGAAAATTTTTTTTTCTTAAATCTTGGAAAAAAAAAAACGAAAACTAAAATTCAAATGCCATCTTTGGTTGCTTAATTATTTGCTATTAACTTTGCTTTAAAAATTATTTATTTACCACTACTTAAACGTATATTAAATTACCTGCTTAATAGCAGTTTTAACTGGGATTTTGTTTACTAAATAAAGTTTTTTTTTTATATAGATTTATATTAATTAAATGTGTGTGACTTTTAGTTCATAATTATTTTTATCTTGTATTTTTTTAGATTAAAAATAAAACTTGTTTAATTTTGTATATTACAAGTTGTAATTGCTGTTTTACAATTAAATCTATATTTACTAAACACTACAAAATTGGCTGGATTTTTTTGTTAATTGTTTATTAGTTTATGGTAAAAATAGAAACAAAAGAATGAATCTATTTTATATCAAAAAAATAATTTTAAGCTGATATGATTTTTCTTTTGTTTTTGTTATAGTTTATGGTTTTGAATTTTGAGGGAAAAGTTTTTATTTTTAATATTTTTACAAATAATATTGCCATTAATTTAATTTTATGCTCCAGGCTTTAATCACGTTCATCGTATTTATGCACAAAGGAATTGAGACCGCTTAATTGGGAGCATTGATTGGTATCGTATAGCGACATCTTAAGGCGTTTGCATTTGGCGCGCCGATTTTTGAACCAGAATTGTACATTTTTACTCTCCAAGCGCGGAAATTTTTGTCTGAAAAAAAAAAAAACAAAAAGTCTAATTTATAAAAATGTTTGACTGCTATTCACAGAAAAAATTATAGTAAAAATAAAATCAACAAAATTTTTGTCTGAAAAAATAAATTGTATGCATACACATAAATATCAAAAAAAAAAAAAAAAAAAAAAAAAAAAAAAAAAAAAAAAATAATAATAATAATAATAATAATAATAATAATAATAATAATAATAATAATAATAATAATAATAATAATAATAATAATAATAATAATAATAATAATAATAATAATAATAATAATAATAATAATAATAATAATAATAATAATAATAATAATAATAATAATAATAATAATAATAATAATAATAATAATAACAATAATAAAATAAAATAAAATAAAATAAAATAAAATAAAATAAAATAAAATAAAATAAAATAAAATAAAATAAAATAAAATAAAATAAAATAAAATAAAATAAAATAAAATAAAATAAAATAAAATAAAATAAAATAAAATAAAATAAAAAAAAAAAAATAATAATAACCCTGGATATCATATTTTGTTGTTGTTTAAAAAATAGTTGTTTTCGATTTATAATTATTTTTACTAAACTTTTGTTGAATCCACGAATTCCTTTATTTTATTCCTTTCCTTCAAACAATTTATTAATTGCTTCAACGAATTACGTTATTGAACACGTAAAAAAAAATTTTCTGTGATTGTTATGGGAAAAAATTCCTGAATAGACTCCATCATTCATTCCCAAACACGGATAGAAAACATGTCTGTTAAAAAAACGCAACACATCTTCTGTCCACCTTCCAACTCCTTTAGCGGAATGGCCACCCCTACAGCACTCGCTACACTGGTAACTTTTCATTCATCGCGGCTAGGACTCAGTGGGCTTGGGCGGTGTCCGTCGCAAGTAGCTGTATGGGTGCGTGAGGTAACAATAAAAGTTGTTCCAGTGCAATCACAGAGCCATTATTACAACTGACGTATAGTTAACATTAGGATTTTATCTTACAGATAATTTTTTTATTTTCTTGGTTATTACAAGTTACTTAACATTAACCTGAAAAAATACTGATAACTTAACAGCAGGTTTATCCTCGTGGTAAATTTCAAGGTGAACTTTAAGCATTTGAATCAACTTCAGTTCTAAAAAAAAGGGAAATATTTAAGAGTGAATATTGTTCACGTTAACTAGCGGGAACTTTATCGTAAGGTTGTATTAATAGTTCTAAGGGTTAATAAGAAGAAATCGAAAAAAAATTATTTATAAACACTTAATAGCACTATATAGCTGTTATTAACGAATAATAATTTCCAAAAATTCCTAATACAGGGTGCTACATTAAGGGCTATTATTACAACTGACGAATAGTTAACATTAAGATTTGATCTAAAAGGTGTTTTTTTTTTTTTGGTTATTACAAGTTAACATTAAGCTGAAAAATTACTGATAACTTAACAGCTGGTTTATCCTCATGGTAAATTTCAATGTTAACTTTAAGGATTTAAAGTTGCCATATTTTCTGCTAAAAATATTATAACTTATGCTAGGAATACAACTGAGACGAACGACGAATTTTTGGTCGCGAATATTCGTCGCCAAAAATAAAACACATTCGTGTATATGAAAATGCACACAATCGTGGCGTTGGTCGAAATTCGTCTTACTCAGCGAAAGTTGAAATAGATTTATTTCTAATTGTTTCGTCAGCGAACGGCGAACAAAGTAGTATTAGGTGACCAGGTTTCTTACATAAAAAAAGTATTTTTCACGACATAATACTTTTTATAATTTATTTTAATCCATGTAGTAGAAAATGTATGAAGGTGTTCTTAAAATATAAAATACCTAAGATAATTTGTTCAAAAATCCTTCTTTCAAGCTTTTCTATTTATAAAAAAAAATCAAAAATTTCCAAAGTCTGCTGATGATTAGGGTAGTTCCTATGAAATGTCGACATATAGATAGCTGGGAAACATAGAAAACAAGCTATTTATAATTTTTTACTGTTTATATAATTTTTTTTTTTAGAAATTCATTTGAAAAATAGTACGTTTTTATGAAACTAATTCATTAAGTTTTGAAAATAATTGAATTCAAATGGCCTCCACTCTCTGTGACACTTGTGCAACATCTTATCAAAAAGTTATTTATGACTACCTGGAGTGTTGCAGCGGAAACTGTCTCAATTACCGTTCGAATGGATTGCTTTAAATCATCCAAATTTGTTGGGTTTCTTTTGTGAATTTCTTGTTTGCAATAACCCCACAAGAGAAAAAAAATCAGATGCAGGAGACCTGGGAGGCCAAGGGAATGTGGACTTTCTTGAAATCAGGTTATTGGGAAAGTTATGCCTCAATTATGTCATAACAGGCGTGGCTATAAGACAAGTTGGCCCACCTCGTTGAAACCAGATTGCTCACTGTTGACCAAAAACGAGAACGTGTTGATTATTCTGAGCAGTGTTTGGCCATGTGTAAACATAACAAACCGGAAGTTTTGCGTCGTTATGTGATAATGGATGAAACCTGGATCCATCACTTCACACCAGATTCAAAACGATCGTCAGCTGAGTGAACAGCAACTGGTGAATCTCATCCAAAGCGTCCGAAAGCACAACAATCGCCTGTTATGGCCTCGGTATTTTGGGATGTGCGTCGTGTAATATTCATCGACTATCTCGAGTAAGGAAATATCATTAACATATTATGAATATTATATAGCGCTGTTGGAGCTTTTGAAGGCCGAAATTGCAAAGAAACGACCACATGCAAAGAAAAAATTTTGTTTTATCGATACAACGCACCGTGTCATAAGTCTATCAAAATCGTAAATAATTCGCCTCGTGGTGTTTGTTGACGTGATGAGGGATCTTGTTTCCGAAACCCGCGACGTAATACGTGTTGATCATCTAGAGCTCATTCGTTCGTAGTGAATTGCAAGCCAAATGGAGGCACTGGTGAGACGTAAATAGTTCACCTCGTGGAGTCAATTGACGTGACCAGGGAACTTGTTCACGAAACCCGCGACGTTATACGTGTCCATAATCTATGGCTCATTCGCTCACAGTGGACGGGGCGACAGTGAATCACCCATTGCATTACACAGATAATTTGTTCTTAAGTCAACTCCGTCTGTGTAATAAACTGCCTGCAGGTTTTTTTTTCTCACTTTTAATGTAGTAGAATTCCTTTACTCCTCCCCAAAACCTATTTTCCTAGTTCTGGTGCAATGCATTGAGAATGTGGCTGTCATCAACTGAACACTAGCTCTAACTTAAATTTGAAAATATTTTTCCGCACCATAAATTTTAAGACCTGAAAAGCTCAGCCTAAAAATTTTTTATACGATAATCGTATTTTTAGAAAAAAATTACGATTATCCGATTGTCAAAAGTTATAGAATGGCACCACTGATAAACTTTACGTAATTCAAAATAATTCTTTTATTTCTTTAATTTTCTCTTATACTCACCTATAGGGCATTGTGTTTAAATCCTCTGTATATTTTAAGATTAAACTGTGTGATGGATGTGTGTTCATGGCAAACCATTGCTCCAACTTTGGCACCTCTGTAACCGGATCAATAAATGTACGATTACGCTTTCGTCTCTCCTCGTTTGAAATACTGGACAAATTTAAGCCTCCGCCTCCCATTAGGGGGTTCTGTTGCATGCCAGCTGCAGCAGCGGCGGCGGCTGCATGATGTGCTGCAGCAGCAGCATGAGGATGGGCAGCAGCTGCAGCTGCTTGACCAAAACCAGGCATATAATGACTCATGTACATAAAGGATTGCTGGAACATACTGTTTGGCACCATGGGAAAGGGTAAGTCTTTGCGTTGAGCCGCCAACATGGCACTATTCATATCGGGTGAAGGTGAACGAAAATCATCCAAATGACTGGTATCATTTTCGTCGTCATCATCGTCCATATCAAGATCTTCATCGTCTTCTTTGGACGAGGAGTTTTTGGGTGAAGTAGGACGTGATTGCGTTTGTTGCGTTAAGTCATTGGCTGATTGATTGTTGTTCAGGGAATTGGAAGAATTATTATTGGTTTCATTTTCTGCCTGGGACTGTTGAGCTTCTTCGTTGTTGGCATTGTCGGCGGTATTAACTTCATCATAACTTTTATTTTTATCATGGTTCAACTTGTCCGAATCCTCGAAACTTGCCGAGTGAGAACGTTCATTTTGGTTGTCATTTGTGGTGACATTTTTATCATCCCCACTATTGTCATCTATAAGAGAACTTTTGTTAAGCATTTCATTGTTGGCGTCTTTGTTGTCCGCCAGAGGAGTAGTTTGATGCCTTTCATGTATCGTTAGAGAAAGTGGTAGTTGTGGAGAATTAGGCCGTGAATTATCTTCATCCATATCATCTGAGTGCTGAGACAAGTTATCAATATCTTCTGACTTGAGACTTAAAGGACTCTTCATGAAATCATTTGATAGAGACAGATTGCCCATACTGGAGCCCATTACCTGCTGCTGACTACTCATGCTGCCAGTACTGCTGCCCCCTGAGGTTTGACCTAATTGGCTGTGTTGACCCAAGTAGCCATTCATGGCGACATGCATGGCGCCAAAACCTCCTCTCATTTCTGCCCGTTTTTGGGCCGCTCTAGCGTTTTTAAACCAATACACTACATTATTGACATCCAAAGGCTTACGGCCACGTCTAGACTCCAAAGCATTTAATTGCACCACGTAGGCTTGTATTTGCTGACGCGAAGGATGAGGATTCTCCTGAAACCATTTTTGCAGGCGCGGCAGTTCCATTTCTGGGTCAAAGCTTGTGCGCATACGTGTCTTTTGATTGGAAAATTGTGAGTGTGCGGCTAAATTGGCATGATGATGCATGCTGGCATGCATGGCTGGGTGTACCATCATATTAGCATGATGGCTGCTTCCTGCACCAGGCATCACGGGCCCAGGATGATGGCTGCTGGCGTCGTTAAGCAACAATGATTCGCGACTAGCGCTTATGCTGCTGGCCACATTCGAACCCACTGAAGTGGCAGCATGAAGACCAGCCTGAGCTGCAGCAGCTGCTGCTGCGGCTGCAGCCAGTGCTGCCGTACCCATATTGTGTTCCATTTCATTATTTACACCCGCTGGCGGAGCATTCATGAAGGGTAAAAGTTTGGGTCCCATATTTGTTTGTGGTGTTAATTGATTTGACCACCATTGATCGAATTTACGACGTAGCTCATCGGGTATGTCACCGCCGGAAAAGGCGAAGTGGTTTTGATAAGAACTGCGACATATTTGTGATATTGTAACCTGAAAAGATATTAGCAATTTGGTTACAGTTTGTGTTTCAGAAAGTATAATATTTAAGTTTATCATGAGATCAGAGCAGAGAATTCTACATATTCTATGCCAAAAGATCGGGGAGTACAACAATTTGTTGTTAGAGTATACAATAATTATATACTATTTCTTAATTGTGTACCAAGTGTAATTATTTGAAAAAGTTAATGGAAGCAAATTTATATTATTTATAAATAATATTTCAGGGTTAATCATTAGATCTATTTTCCTATTGAATACTTGTATACAACACAAAGTTTTCTTTTAGGGTTCAAAATGAACTAACAATAACTATTCAAATCTTAATACTAAATTTAAAATTAAAAAACGTGAGTTTTTACTTAAGTCCGGCCAATGCTAGACAAAAGTTTTATTGTGCGGGAGCTATTTCGGTAAAATCATCTATTGAGCGATCTGATGGTGGCAACGGTATCCTTTCATCTAAGCCGAGTGAGGCCGCCAAAACGAAGTATATTGCGCGCAAGAAGGTTTGGATGAAGTTCCAGTTTACTGACATATCTTGTGGCGTACTTAGAAAATTCTTCTTTTACCAGCGGTGAATTTTTTACGTACCATGATGCTGCAGTAATCATGCAAAGAACCTGATTTTGTCACCTTGAATTTTTTCTATATTTGACATAGATTTAGTAAAATGACATAGAAAAACACCGAAACTTCCAAACTTAATTTAAAGCCATAGAACACAGTGATATACTTCTTTTTAAAAGATTAGCTACAAATCAAGAGATATTACTTTATTTAATTATTTAATTTTTAATTAATTTAAATTTTTAAGAGAAAAATTTTGGCATGCGAAAAAAAGAAAGTTCCACTTGTGGCTGTATAAAAGTTCCAGACTTGTGGCTGTATAAAAAAAACCAGTTTCGAGGAACCCAAATTCGTTCATAAATAACACAGAAAAAATTTGTTTTCGTGTTCAATAACGAAATTCGTTGAATCAATTAATAAATTGTTTGAATGCGGACCTGTAAAGGAATTCGTGGATTCAAACAAAAGTTTAGTAAAAATAATTATTGATCGAAAAAAACTATTTTATTAAACAACAACAAAATACGATATCCAAGGTTACTTTTTTAATGTTTATGTATATGCATACAAATAATTTTTCCAAACAAAAATTTTGCTGATTTTATTTTTTTTACTATAATTTTTTCTGTGTAATTCAATTTCACCAAAAATAATTCAGTAATAATTGAAAAAAATACCAATCAAAAACTATAAAGAGCTTGTTTCCCAGCTGTCTATTTATATGTCAACATTTCATAGGAGCTACCCTAATCATCCTATGAAGTATCGACATATAGACAGCTGGGAAACATAGAAAATAAGCTGTTTGTAATTTTTTGATTGGTATCAATATTAGAAGCTAATGTAGTGATTAAAACTCAATTGTTTAAATTCAAAATATTAATTAAGCAAAAATAAATTTCACCTTAAAAAGGTAATATAAAAAAAAAAAAATCAAAAAAGTAGAATTTTTTTATTACACAGTTTTAAGCAAAAACAATATTTTTCCGCTATATTATAATATTAATTTGAAATTATTTTATCGCTTAAAACAGAATACGTGTAAAAGTGCATATTTTTAACATTAGTGCTGATTAACTGATATTAGTAATGAGGCAAACTTGAAATGTTCTCGTATCTTTACTTCTGCAAATTCAGCACCTGCTATCAGAACTTAGCAAAATTCGCAATATAAAATATAAAATCAAATCTCCTGCTGACTTAATCCCTTAAACCCTTTACCAGTTCTATGCATACACACACGCACAGAAGTCATTTAAAAGATTTTTAAATCGATCAATCGACAATCACACTACTCTTTTTTCCGCGTTTACTCAGTTGACGCCATAAAAATCACAGTTAAATTTTTTACAACAACTCATTTTTAAGCAATAAAATTCTCAAGTGCTGGGTTTTCAATAAGCCAGCCATTAAAATGTGCACTAAGCCAACACATTAAAGGGCATAAACACTTCCCGTACGACATGTGCAACTGATTGCAAGTCTTTAGTAACTCAAAAAATGAGTAAATTTGACGTGAAAAAAGCACTTTTTTTTTGTTGTAAATAATAAATGCTCAGTAGGCAAATATTTAATCCTGATCATTTGATAGCGATAAAAAATTATCAATCGAAGTTTTGTTATTTGTTGCCATAGATACAAGTATTAAAAAAACTACTTTTAAAGAAAAAAAAAAAAAATTTGCAATTAGTTGATGAGCAGTAGATAACACTTTTTATTGTTAAACTTTATCAGTAATTTTATGAGTGCATTCTCTACTGCTTCTTCATTTTCAGCTTAAATTTTATTTCATTGCTAAGCCGATATACACAAAAGATTTGAACAACAATATACGAGGGCGGATTGATATTGAAGTTACCTAGCACAAACACGAAAACTTTTTATTGAAATTGCAATGTCTCAAACGTCATTGATTAGTTTATTTGTTGTAGTCTTTCGAGGAAGTATATTTTGTGTTTCTTGATAAATTGAAAAAAAAAAACTGAATTTCGTGATTAAACACTATTATATGAAAGGGAAAACAGAGAAAGACACAGAATCAAAAGATGTTTTACCTACCTTGACGGTCCAACCCCACGTTGATTCTCTCACAAGGCGAAAAAACGTTCACCCGCACGTCCCCATAAATGACAAGTTGCCACGCATGACCATTATCACATGCTGAATGGCGCATGCCCTCCCTCATGGTGTAGGGCGGAACCTTCCTAAAACTCCTTCCGATCTCAGGGTCACGGCACCCGGTTGCAGTGCAACTCCACACCGAATCCGAAAACTCTCCCCGCATTTGGGTATTGAACCACAACCACCTCGTTGCGCCAGAAGGTCCTCAACCATAGTCGGGTGAGAACAATGTTCCCGGGGCTCCCGGCTCCCGTGGTACCAGAAAATAATAGGCTCTGGTCAGACTATCGCAGCCCTAAAAAGGGCTGGCTACAGTTTTAAACCCCAATTGGTTCAAGGAAGAGACAACTGCGAAAATGATTTACATCAGCACTGCCTTTACGGCCTAATCTGATGGTAGACCAATTCCTCGGAGTGAATTATTCACGATTCACCAGCGCCCCCGTGTGGCTGATTAGGCTCAGACAGGTAGCAATTCTTGTCATATTTTTGCGGCCATATGAATAACTTCTTATTGAGAGGTTCGGGCCTTCTAATCCCTCCTGTATGCAATTTCCCAGCAATCAATGGAGGACAAGGCTTAATGAGTTGGTAGGCCGAAGCCCATTAAGAGCATCAGCCCTTAAACCAACCCACCCGTCAACCATCACCGCTGGTTCCTTACGGCACAGGTATCTGTTGTATAGGCAACAGATCCTCGGGAGGTAGTTAGTCCCCGAAAAAAGCCACACACCAAACAATTATCAAGGATACTAATACACCCTTCCTGCGTTTTAGGTTTCAACCACAGCCAGAACGGTTCAGCCAAGGTATGCACCTCAACCATAATCAGCCCGGGTTGAACCGCAAGCAGAACTACTTGGATTGCTGAATTTAAATGCGGCCGTACAAAACTACAACAATAGCATCAACAGGAAGGCCAAAAGAGGTGCTTACAGAAGAAAATATCATGGTCGTTATGAATGATCGCCGAGTCAAGTTACGTGAGATTGTTGAAATGGTAAATATATCATATGAAAATGTGTTCAATATTTTGCATGAACATTTTCATATGAAAAAGCTGTCGTGCCGCGTTTGCTCAGTGTCGAGCAAAAACGAGTTCGGCAGACCACTTCACAGCGATGTTTGGACATGATAAAGCGTAATCCTGTTTGATTTTTGGCGTCAATTAATAATTATTGATGAAACGTGGGTCCACCACAACACGCCTGAAACAAAACATCAATCGAAAAAATGAGTGAAAGTGCTCCGAAGAAGGGGAAGACAGTGAAATCGGCTGAAAATTTTATGGCCACTGTATGTTGGGAAAGGATTCACAATCACAGTAAAGTATATGTGTCCTGTGCAAACGTATTATTTTACTGATGTCCGTATTTTCTATATATGTATGTTTATTATTAAATTCGTATGAAAAAAATTGCAGCGGAATAGGTTGTTTTCACCGTTGTCCGTGTTTTCTTCATATTTTATTATTCATTTCATTTGAATGCATTTCATTACCTTAAAGTGTGGAAGGCGTCGGACTAAATTTTGCTAATCTGAGCAGTGTCAAAGGTATATAAACTGGGCACTGATCAGTTTAACTAATTTAATTCCAACGTTTTAAATGCTTTAATAAGTTTGTTTGGGTCTTTCGTGTTGT
Source organism: Thecocarcelia acutangulata (assembly GCA_914767995.1). Lineage (NCBI taxonomy): Eukaryota > Metazoa > Arthropoda > Insecta > Diptera > Tachinidae > Thecocarcelia > Thecocarcelia acutangulata. Next base: position 89,883,423 of record OU612098.1, on the reverse strand, counting down.
TATTGTTGAAGTTAAACGTCCACAAACGCTACTCCCTCTTTCCTTCCCATCACAACCTATTTTCCTAATTCCAGTACAATGCACTGCATATATAAAATTATAAAAAAATCTTGCATTATTGTATCAATTTGATTGATGCAATCAAGAAAAAACGACCACATTTAAAGAAGAAAAAAAAAAAGCTCTTTCTTCAAGACAATGAGACGTTTCACACAGCATTAGATACGATGCTAAAATTATGTGAAATACACGGTTTATCACCCACCTTATAGTCCAGATTAAGCTCTTAGTGGCTTTTTTTTGTGGTCAAACTTGAAAAATTGGCTCACAGGAAAAAGATTCATCTCAAGCAAAGAAGTGATTACCGAAGCTAACGCGTATTTTAAGAGGTTCCGCAAATCGTCAGATACTATAAAAATTTATAATATTGTCTTACTACACAGACAAATTTGTAGTAAAAACAAAATCAACAAAATTTTTGCCTGAAAAAATAATTTGTATGCATATTTATAAATATCAAAAAAATAACCTTGGATATCGTATTTTGTTGTTGTTTAAAAAAATAGTTGTTTTCGATCAATAATTATTTTTACTAAACTTTTGTTTGAATCCACGAATTCCTTTACAGGTACGCACTCAAACAATTTATTAATTGATTCAACGAATTTCGTTATTGAACAGGAAAAAGATTCCTTTCTGTGTAAGTGTATTGAGCTAAACGGAGACTATGTTGAGAAATAAATGGTTTTGAAATTGAGTGGAAGCTAAAGGTAAACAGCCACCTATAAATATGACTGTTCTTCAAACAGATACAAAGTTTACTCTAATCTTTGCTAAACACTCTCTTCCTGATAATCAGATTTCTGGACTGTGTGTCGAAATCGGGTGCATAATAATACATATGGGCTGTAAAAGCATCTACTTCATCCGAATGAAATTTGGACAGACTATTATGGAGTTTTGGGAATTTGAAGTTATGGATACCAGTAACAGGTGATTTCAATAGGATCTTGCTACGGGGTACTGTACAGCTCATACTATATTGAACTTTCTGCTTGAGCGATTTCGACGGTATGGGGGTGGCCACCGAGGTCAGGCAATTTGGCCGGGTTAAACTTTTTTTGTGGAATTTTTTATATCTTAAGTTTTGCGTTTAAGCCATAAATCACAATAGACCTCCAAAGTCAAACACCGCTTTGTTGTTTAATATACATTTAGAGAAGGGAAGCTCTTACTAAAAGACTCTGTACCGGGTAAAAGCGTTTTGCTAGTGTTTTAGGTTTCTTTTGATTTTTTCCATAAAAGACTTTTTTCCATAAGAGACTTTCTTTAATGAGATTCTAATTAGCTTGATATGCTGTACAAGAATCATTTTTGGCAATAATCGTTGACTGGCAGCTGAAGGGTTTTGGCAGAAGTCTGAAAAATATTGTAGTTTTATCTTAAAACAAAAGAAAACTATGCACAGATTCAACAACGGAAAGAAAGAAGTCTTGCCGTTTGCGAAAAAAGCCAAAGATAAAATTTTGTATATACACGCAAAAACACACACACACACACACAAATAATCACATGTACATGTATGCATGCACCAGCTTAAGCTTTTCTTATGTATGTTTGTACATATGTATGTATACGAGTAAACTGGGGGTGTATAGAAGTATTAAAATTTATTACAAAAAAGACATTTAAGGATTATAAATATTTAACAAAAGACAAAAAGTAGAAAAATAACAGTTTCCTTCAACAAACACAAAACTATTAAAACAAAAAAAGAAACATAAAACAACAACAAATCGCACACACTTATAGTATGATGGTATGTGTGTTCATTTACGCATTTTGCCCCAAAAAAAAGAAGAGCAAATGAGGGCGGATTTTAATTTTAAGAGGTTTATCGAAAATGTTTTATTCTATTTCAAAAATTTTTTTTTTTTATTTTGATAATTTTCTGTTATGCTTAAAACAAAAAGCATAATTTATAAGATTTTAATTAGTGTTTCTTTTTATTTTTGACATTTTGGGTCTTAAAGTTTGTTTTGCATAGATTATAAAATAAGAAATTGTTTTATGGCAAAGGCTTCTTGCTTACCTCATCCAAAGGACAGCCGGTAGATCTGAGTACGGCATGTGACTGTAGTACAAGCAGTTTTAAAAGTTTATCTTTGATTTCGCCAAACGGTGAGGGCTTACAGCGCAATATGACAATGCGCAACGTGACAACAGACGTTAGTTCACCAATAATATCACAAACGGGAACGACAGGATTATCGGATATGTTTTCGAGAGGTATGGGTTTCCAATTTTTGATGATAAGAGAACCTGTGAAAGAAGAGAAAAACGAAAAACAGTTTACAGCAACACATTTGTTAAACTACACAGAACAAATTATAGTAAAAATGAAATCAACAAAATTCTTGTCTGAAAAAATATCAATAAAATAATCTTGGATGTCGTATTTTGTTGTTGTTTCAAAAAATTATTGTTTTCGATCAATAATTATTTTGACTAAACTTTTGTTTGAATCCACGAATTCCTTTACAGTGCCACATTCAAACAATATATTAATTGTTTCAACGAATTTCATTATTGAACACGAAAAAAATTTTTTTCTGTGTAATAGAAAGATTGGTGTTGGGAACAAAAAAAGTGCTAACTATCTCATTAGTGTTTTTTTTAGAAGAAGAAAAACATGTACGAGGGTGGATTGGTATTGAAACTACCTAGCTCAATTTTTTTGTACACGCAGAGAAAAAGCAATTTCGAATTTCAAACATGTACTTTATAATTCGCCATGTCGCCATATTGAAAATAAGTAAACCAAAAATGTTTAAAATGGTCACGTTTCGAAAACAAATTGTGTTCAGTTTGCTTAAAGTTAAAATATTTGTGCTAAAACTTACAGCCTGTTCGACGATATCGCATGAAAGTGTATGCGAAAGAAAGCTAATCACTCACATCTAGGTTTGTCTAACTGCCTGACTCACGATGTCGTTTCGTTAACGTTCTCTAATGTTTTACATTAAAAATATGAGGCTTACAGTCAACTATTATTCAACTAACGGATATATCGGAGGTAAATAAGGCAAAGGATACAGGATCAAGGAAAAATAAAGCTTATAAACGGCTTCGTAATAGGTTTTTTCACCTTAAAGATTATGACGAACGTTTACAAAACGGCATCGTGAGTCAGGCAGTATGTCACTATTGTTCGTTCGCAAGAACTTGTGCATTTTAATTGAATTTTGACACTTCGTTCGCATAGAATAAAGTGGGGAAAAAACCAAAATCAATTTTCTTTCGTCTAGAATGCAAATGAACTTATTCTTTCGAAATCAGCGAACAGGCTGTTATTTTTTAGAATACTTTAATATTATTTTTTAACAATTGAGTTTTATTCACTTTATTAGCTTCTGACATTGATACCAATCAAAAAATTGTAAACTGCTTATTTTGTAGTTTCTAGGGTTGCTCCTACGAAATGTCGACATATACAGCCCTCTGTGACATGCCGTTCGGAAATGGAATTGAATTTGTTTTTATTTCTTCAAAAAACGAAAAACAGAAAAACTTTTCGGAATGAAATTATTTCTAATTGCAAGAGTGAAACTAGTATTATCTTTTAGAATTGGTTTCATTCCGAAAAAGTTTTAAGTTTTCGTTTTTTGAAGAATTAAAAAACCGATTCAATTCCATTTCCGAATGGAAGTGAATTCTGTGACATGGCCGATAGACAACTGTGAAAATGATTTACATCAGTACCTGCGTTGACGGCCTAACCTGATAGTGGACCAATTCCACGGCGTGAATTTTTCACGATTCACCACCACCCTCGTGTGACTTGCTAGGCTCACACAGGTAGCAATTCTTGTCATATGATTGCGGTCATATGAACAACTTCTTGTTGAGGAGTTCGGGCTTTCTAAGCCCACGTGTATACAATTTCCCAGCAATCAACGAAAGACAAGGCTTAATGAGTTGGTAGGCCGAAGCCCACTAAGAGCCCTTAACCCAACTCACCCGTCAAACCGTCACCACTGGTTCCTTACAGTACACGTATCTGTTGTATAGGCAACAGATCCTCGGGAGATTGTTAGCCCTCGAAAAAAGCCATCACCAAACAATTATCAAGGATACTAACACTCCCTTCCTGCGATTTAGGTTTAAACCACAGCCAGAACGTTACAGCCAAGGTAGGCACCTCAACCATGATCAGCCCGGGTCGAACCGCAAGCAGAAATTCCCGGGGGCCATGCTGATCCCCGTTCTGCCAATTTATACCCTTGGTAAGGGTTTCGGAAGCCAACACAACATAAGTCATGTGGATTCCTAGAGTTTTGTTTGCCGCACCAAACGAAAAACAGAGCGCTTAAGTTAGGAATACGCCAAGGCAAAACCTGTTCCCCGGGGGGATGGCCGATAGTCAGCTGGGAAACATAGAATATTAGCTGTTTACATTTTTTTTTTTTAACAATAAAACAAAATCAAATTAAATACCCAGATAAAATTAGAAAGTGTTTAAGAGGCCTGTAAAATATATTTTCTTCTTTACTTTGTGCATATTTACCTCTCGCAGTCGCTGATGTTTCTTGAGAATAACCCAATCTTTGTAAAGCTGTTTGTACTATTTCCGACCAAGGAGTCGACGCTGCTATAATCACATAACTGTCGGTTTCCACATTTGGTCTTCGTTTCCAGGGGCTACGCTGGTCTATTGTTAGAGAGGCTTGCAGAGAGTGTACCGATTCCACTACACAGTGTAATGGCAAAGATTTTGCTGAAAAGAAAAGAGAACAAACACAATGTATATTTATTGTAGCTAAAAACTGCAGTGGAGGGAGTGGAACATCATCTATTCAGTTGGAAATTAATAATAAAATTAAGAATTACGACTGTCTAATGAACTTTTCCTACAATAATTTTCTTTTTTTTTCTCTGTGTACCAAAAACAAACAGAATCTTTAATAAAATTTCCAGTAAAAGCTTGTTATAATTATATTAAACATATTGCCAAATATTAAAAATAATTATTGGCAAGAATATGATTTTTATAAAAAAAAAATCAAACACACATACTCATGCACACACATACACAAAAAGCAAACCTGTCATGATTTTTAGTAAAAAAAAAAGATTAAATACGAACATAATGGGTAAATGCGTATTATAAAACGCATTTTATTGTATTTAAGCCGCAGCTACTCAGCAGTAGTTGTGGCAATAGTAAAGGATTTAAGTGGCATGTATCTGTGGCATTATGAATCAAATATGCATAGAGAGAAAGCATTTATGCGTAAGTTTTTTTTTTGTTGCGCCCATTACTATTGCTCGCAATGTTCCAATAATACATTTATAATTTAATTAAATTATTACAATAAATGTTTAAAATATTCCTTCAAATTTCGTTTGATGTGAAAATCATTGTTTTGTTGTTGTAGTAGTTGCTGCTATATTTGTTGTTGCAACAAAAGCACAGAGTTTAAACGTGAAATGTTAAATACTATTAAATTTTTCCTTTTCCATTTTGCAAATCAAAAATACAATAGTAATTCAAAATGCTTTTATTGAAGGTGTAAGTTTTAAAACAGTCATGTTGAAAAATATAACGCATTTTATAAAATACTAACTACACTGATCAACACAATGAGACCAAAGGGACCCAAGTGGGCTGGTTTCATGAAACTGGGGGCCTGTACAACCTAACTACACTGATAGAAAAACTTTCGTATATATAACAATTTTTTACATTAATGTCACAATTTTGTTGTTGTTTTTACGCCAACGTAAAGCTTCGTTCGGGTTATGAATATAGGTTTTTTTTAGCTTTTGTTTATTTATTGAATCTTCATAGTATGAACTAACAATAAGTATTCAAATCTTAATACTAAATTCGAAAATTAAGTCCCGCCAATGCTAGACATAAAGTTTTATTTTGCGCCAATTGTATTGGTAAAGTCGCCTATTTAACGCTTTGATGGTGGCAAGGGTATCCTTTCTTCTCAACCGTGTGTGACCGCTAAAATTAAGTATGTTGCGTGCAAGAGGGTTTGAGTAAAGTTGCAGTTTGCTGATGTACCTTGTCGCATACCTTGATAATCAATCTTTTACCAGTAGAACACACAGATCCCTGTAAGTTCGTGAGTTTTTTAAGGTACCATGGAGCTACATTAATCGAAAGAATTTTGTTTTGACGCTTCTGAATTTTTTCAATGTTTGACGCTGAGGCGGTGTCCCATAATTGAATTCCATGAATTTTTTTTTTTTTTTTTTTTTAAGCATTTTTTTATTTATTGAATCTTCAAAATGAACTAACAATAAGTATTCAAATCTTAATACTAAATTTAAAATTAAAAAATGTAATTCTTAAGTCCGGCCAATGCTAGACAAAAAAGTTTTATTATGCGGGAGCTATTTCGGTAAAATCACCTATTGAGCAATCTGATGGTGGCAGCGGTATCCCTTCTTTTAAGCCGAGTGTGGCCGCCAAAATTAAGTATATTGCGAGCAAGAGGGTTTGGATGAAGTTCCAGTTTACTGACATACCTTGTCGCGTACTTGGAAAATTCCTCTTTTACCAGCGGAACACTCAGATCGTTATGAATTCGTGAATTTTTTACGTACCATGGAGCTGCAGTAATCGTTCGTAGAATTTTGTTTTGTCGCCTTTGGATTTTTTCAATGTTTGACGCTGAGGCGGTGCCCCATAACTGAATTCCGTAGCACCATATAGGCTTTAGTATTGCGTTGTATAACAAAAGTTTGCAATCTAATTTCAGTGTCGAATTTCTGCCCATAAGCCAATTTAGCTGCGCTGCTTTTAGTTTTAACTGAGTGACCTTTGCTTCAATGTGAGACTTCCATGTTAGCCTACGCTCCAGGTGAATACCAAGGTACTTGACTTCGTTGTGCTGCGGAATAGGTGAGTTGTTAATTTTGATAGGCGGACATGTTTGCCTACACAGTGTGAATGTAACATGAGTACATTTCTGTTCATTAGCTTTGATTTTCCAAAGTTTTAGCCATTTCTCTAATATTGAAGTATATTCTTGTAAATTTCGTGATGCTAAATGGTGGTTTTCATGAACACTCAAAAACGCTGTGTCATCTGCAAAGGTAGAAGTGTGGATTCCAGATGTCGTTGGCATGTCAGAGGCGTAAATCAAATATAAAGTAGGCCCCAGTATGCTGCCTTGGGGAACTCCTGCCTTGATTGGCTGAATTGGGCTAATAAAGTCGCCTTCTCTGATAACAAACTTCCGCCCGTATAAGTAGCTTTCCAGAAGCTTGTGTGTATTTGCAGGCAAATTTAGCTTTATTTTGTGCATTAAGCCGTCGTGCCACACTTTATCAAACGCTTGAGAAATATCAATGAAAAGAGCTGAGCAGTACTTCTTCGCCTCAAAGGTTTGTCTTATGACATTGACTAGTCTGTGCGTTTGTTCTATGGTGCTATGCTTAGCCCGAAAGCCAAATTGATGATCAGGGATGCATCCCACATTGTTCAATATTGGACTCAACTTCGCCATTAACAATTTTTCGAATAGTTTTGAAATTGTTGGTAAAAGACTTATTGGTCTATATGATTCTACCTTAGTCAGATCCTTCCCTGGCTTGGGTATCATAGTAATCATTGAGACCTTCCACTCTGCAGGATAATACTCAAGGCGTAAAATGGCGTTAAAAATAAAAAGTAGAACCCTTCTAGCTACACGAGGTAACTGTTCAAGCATTTTACCAGTAATTTGATCAATGCCTGGAGCTTTCCTGGGGTTTGTATTACCGATAACGTTTTCGACGTCTTGAAAATTAAATCTCAAAGACACAGGAGGTCTAACAACATATGGTGGTAATTCCGCTGTATTATTCTCTGAATCATTTGTGATAAAAACGTTTCGCAAATGATCGACATATAACATTCCCTTTTCAGAATCGCTTCTTGCCCAGTCGCCAGTTGAATTTCGCAAAGGTGGCTTACCTATTACTGGTCTTTTTAAACCTTTTGTCGCTTTCCACAAGGAATAATGAGATTGAGGGGTACCATCAAGGCTTTCCAAATATGTTTTAAGGGAAGCCATTCTATGGACTTCAAGCAGATTTCTTAGCTGAGTTATGCATTCCCGTAGCCTAGCTTTAAGCTGGGGCGACCTGCGAAGTTGCCACTCTCTTCTGACTCTTCTTTTTTCTGACAGAAGTTGCTCAATTTCAGATGAATAAGTTCTATTGCTCTCATTTCTAGGTCTTAAATGACTAGTGGTAGCATGCTGTACGGCCAGTTTGAGGTTTTCAGAAAAATTGTTAATTGACACATCAATATCCTCAGGCGTTCTCAAGGCGATATTTTCAGTACAATGTGTGCTCAAAAATTTTTTCTACTTTAACCAATTAACTCTATTGACAGTCAACGGTGAGCCAATCTCTTGGGGGAACGAAACAGAGATTATAGTGGGAGAGTGATCTGATGACAAATCTAATGAAGGCTCCACTTGCATCCACTCTAAAGGAAAATTTTTCGCAACTCCAAAATCTATAACGTCTGGGATCTTTCGTCGGTCTGTCGGCCAATAAGTGGGGTGTCCGCTTGAAACCACATCTAAGCCCATTTTGGAAACGGTGTCAAAAAGCACACGGCCTTTCGAGGTAATTAAGCGTGATCCCCAAAAGGTGTGCTTAGCGTTATAGTCGCCAGCCGCTAAAAATCGAGGCCCAAGTGATTTGAAAAAATTTGAATATTGGCTTTCTGTTATTGAAAATCGGGGCGGTGAGTAAATCGAGGAAATAACGATTTTTTCATGAAAATATTCAATGCATATATTAGTTGCTTGGATATACTCCTCACGTGTCTCGTTCATTAAATAGTGCTTAATTCTGGATTTTATTAGAATTGCCGATCCTCCGCATGATCTTCTGCGGGGATCTTTAGTGTCATATAATGCGTACCCATTAATTTTGAAATAACTGTTGGTTGTCAAATGGGTTTCAGCAATCAACATTATATCGATTTGCTTTTCCATAAGGAAGTGCTCAAGTTCATTTTTGTGATGGCGGATGCCGTTTGCGTTCCAGAAACATATTTTTAACCAATTCATTTGGTTAAATTCCATGAATATTTCTTTTTTTTTATCTTGGACCAATACTCAGGGGATGACTCCTACATGTGCACTGCATTGTACTGGAACTAGGAAAGTAGGTTATGAGGAGGAGGAAAGAGGGAGTAGTGTTTGTGGAACAATAACAACACGAAAAACCAAAACAACCTCTATTAAAGCATTAAATTATTTAAAACTGATAAATGCCCAGTGTACGGCATTGATTAAATTAAAGAAATAATAATGGCATGTGGAATGAAATTTGCTCATTTATGGAAAAAGAGTCTGTGGCGCAGGAATCGAACCTGCAATCTAGAGGCTGTTGGTCGAGAACTCTAACAAATCAGCCATGGAGTATATAATGAAAGTCTGGCGTTTATACGTTTATATATATATATATATATATATATATATATATATATATATATATATATATATATATATATATATATATATATATATATATATATATATATATATATATATATATATATATATATATATATATATATATATATATATATATATATATATATATATATATATATATATATATATATATAATATATATATAAACGTAAGACTTTCATTATATACTGACTGATTTGTTAGAGCTAATGATATATGCCCAATGTCTTAGCCACTCTGTTTCGTGATTGTTACGAAAGTCTTACATTAATACAATTAAATATTTTCATTATATGCCGATTTACATAGTTAATACATTGAATTATGCTCTGATGAGATCAGGCATCTCGTTACAGAAACCCACCACCACTTATTACGTGATACGTATTCATCGTTCCAACCTCATCAAACCGTGGTGGTTTAGCTAGTGAGTCGCTTAACGCATTACGGTAAGACTTCATTTATAATACGTTTATATTAGTTTTACTTGTATATTTGTTTGTTTGTTTATATGTCTTTATATTTACAATACTCGAAACCCATGCCATGGGCAACACTGTATATACAACTGTATATACAGTGCTGCCAATTTAGTGCGAAAGTTGGAGTTGCCGTATTGCTTCCGGGGAAGTGGTGGGATATTGGGGATTCAAAAGCAAAATTTGGGAATTCCTAAAAAAAATTCGGAACCACTTCGTTAACTTATTTGGAACCGGTTTTTCATATTCGCTGCGCGTTTTTGCCGTGGAACATGCATCTGAACTATAAACCGTCAGTCGCTTTAGTGCGAACATTGAAGTTGCCGTATTGCTTCTGAGGAAGTCAGAAGATTTTGACGTTTCTTTGGGAATTCCCAAAAAACTTGGAACCGAATCAGAACCGGTTTTTCATATTCAGTGCTCGTTTTGGCCGTGGAACGTTTATCTGAACTACCAGCGATCGTTCGATTTATTGCGAAAATTGAAGTTGATATATTGTTTCGGGTAAATAGGGGATTTTGGCGATTCCTGAAGCCAATTTTTTGAGTTATACGGATAATTATCTGGTTATATGGTCAAGTGGTTTGATATTAATGTGTGTGTGTTTTTTTTTTTTGTTTTTTGTTTTTTAAACTATTTTTATTCACTGAAAGTTTATTTAAGTAAACCATCTGTGTAGTAGGTACTGTGTGGCATATGGTACCGTCTTTTTGGTAGCTCACATCACGACGAACACAAGATCAGTCATGTCACCAAAATCAGGCTCTTAAACGCAATGACAGTATTTTCTGAGCATTTGGCAGTATTGACAGTATTTTTCTGAAAATTTTCCAGCCGATAAAGTGCAAATAGTAGTTTCCCGTAATTGCTTTCTAACAAGAGCTTACAGAGAAGTAAGCAGTCTAAAATGCGATAACTGCCCTGAATTACTATTCAGCCAAAACGGGGCTGAAACGAATAACAAAAGTTTGAGTGAAAAATTATTATCAATATTATTATTCTTAAGAAAAACTTAAGAAGGGAAAAACTTGAACTAAAACCCGATGTACAAAAACAAAAAATCTAATTTTAAAAAATTATAAAGTTCAACAAAAATTCAATAAATTTCTGTTAAATTTGATTTGATATAAAATTTCAATCAGTCAAGAACAATTAAAAAAAGGCTTAAAGTGGGAAACAGAATTGTCGCTGTAGTACAACGTAACGAGTAGCGCTACAAGCTGTCAAAAGTTAAAATTAGACTTTTTAAATGAGACTGCACAGAATGTGTAGTTGTAGCAGTCGCTGCAGTAGTAGTTGAAGCGCAACTTTTAAAATTTTAAACGACAGAGCATTGTTTTTCAAACAGGCACAAATTTTTATTGAATTTGTTTATTATTACAAAAATTATGAATTAAACAAATTATATGCTGAACTTCTACATTGTGTTCGCATTTTTTCTTTGCAGCGCTTCTTGTTACGTCATGAGCTTCTGCTACTACTACAACTTCTTTATTCTGTTCCGTCCTTAAGACAATGATTGTGTTGCCAAGTTTGCAAGATTTTAGAAAGCATTTCTTATGTAAATATTTAGTGCTTGTCAGCTGGACTTTTATGATGATTATAATAAAAATTTCATAACACGGATGTTGATTACTTTATTTATCTTTTTATGTATTCTTTATATATACGAGTAGATCTTACTTACATAGTTGTATTAGTGGATCCTCTTTCTGCAGCAGCGTATATTGGGCATGAATGGTACTGGTATTTAGTGCCAGTTCATGGATAACAAAGCTGTTGGTTCCTTCGCACAATTACATTTAAAACAATAACAAGATTTTGAATGTTGTTTTTGTTTTATATGTAATTAAACGAACGAAAGAACCGCTTCGTTGTCGGTTAACTAGTAGTTAGCATAATATTCCAGTAATCGAATGTAACAAACCGATTTACACGAGCTGAGTTTGTAAAATGTGTATTTGTATTTGACTTATTATTGATAAAAAAAAAAAAAAAAAACATTTATCAGAACTATCAGCTGTTAATACGTTTTTTTTCAAATGAAATAGTGTTGCCAATGCAAGTTTGTGAATCCCAAAAAAAAAAAAAAAAAAAACAGCCAATAAAACCATTTGTATTTTGAAAATATCAAGAATTAAAACCTAAACCTTCACACAATAAAGTTTAAAGTAAATAAAAACACACCCAGCTGTTGAAAATCTTATAAAAAAAAATTACTTCAACTTTCAATATAGAATTTAAGTTTTTTCTACAAAAAGTCATCAACAATAAATTTTGGTGCGATTCATGTTTAGCAGCCAACCTGCCACTGAAAAACATAATTTTTATAATCATCAACATGATTTGAGGTTAAAACAAAAGCGGATTTTCTGAAAATTTATATTTTGTGTTTAGAGTTTATTTGCTGTGGCTGTTGTTGTTGCCGCTATTTTAACATTACGGCCAACAAAAATGATGGCCAAATGCAGCGGCAAAACAATAGCAAATTCTAAAATTTTATTCTAATGAATTGACTGCCCCTCCCCCTCAAAAAGGATTAAAGCTAAAATGCATATTTTTCTGTTGCGTTTTTTTTCCATACGCAGGCAAATTGTTTTTGTGCGGTAAAACTGGAGAAAATAATAATAAACGGCCTAGTGTTTTCACAGATTGTTTTTAATAATCAGTTTTACCACTAATGTGTGAAGAAAATCTTATTACTTTAATGCATTTCCATACGAAACTCTTTATTTTTCGTTTGGGGGAGAAAAAAAAGAAGCGATTTTACAGACAACTAAAAGCAGTATTAATAATTATGATAAACAAAAATCGGCGCATATAAATCTAACAAATAAATGGCCGAGTTTAAATTCAGCAAATAAGAAGTGAACGATTTTTTATTAAATTTTTTGAATTTTTGGCGTGAACAGTTTAATATTTCCTAAAAGCGATTTATAATTGGAATAATTAATGCATATTATAAGCGGCGTTAAGCTTATTAGCGCAACTATGCTGGCATATGGTGTGCATGTGTGTGAATTTGCATAAAAAAAATGCATTTAAATGATTTAAAGTGATGTCTTAAATTATAGCAGAAATGAAAGAGCAAAAGTTTTCAGCAGAATAATAAACTTAAACAAAAAGCATAAGGAAACAAAGATAATGCAAAATTCGTATCTAGTGTGGGGCAAAATCATTCATTCTCTTTCAGAAAGATCAAGTAAATTCATTCATTCTTTTATTTTTTCTCTCTATATGCCAGACACATTTCAGACTGAATGAAAATGTTTCACTTACGTATATCAGGTGGCAACATGACGAATTATTATACTGCTGCCGCCGGAATTATTTGCAGAGTTGGCAACTTTGAAATTTCAAAACGCTCCAAAATCAGGAAAAAAAGCGCGTTATTTCAACAAAAACCCACCAAATTTTGAATTTTTAAAACACCATTTTAGATTATTATATGTATATTTTTTATATTAAAGACACGATAATGAAACGGCCTGATGGCATGCCATCAAATTCGATCAATACCTAGAACTCGTGTTTGGCAAACTTGGTCTCTAGTACGATTCTGTTACTTTTATTAAGATAATTATAACGATATTTTATCATATTTATTATTCAGCGATATTATTTAATTATATTCTCTGTCGACCGCAATCAGCTGTTACTTTTACTGCATGTTATCAGATGCAGAAAACGACAGGTGCTCACGGTCGTTTAAATTATATCCTAGAAGCACACAATAGTTACAGCAAGAGATGAAATATATCGAACAAATTTACGATTATTGGATGACTAAAAAATACAGAATCGCACTACAAACCATAAAACTCGCTTAATAGCATTCTATCAAATACTGTGTAAATTTTATTTGTGTTTTCGTATGCGAACAGTGAAAATCAGTTGGATGTCTTTAAAAGAATATATTGAAATATACGAAAATATATGAAGTTTACCATAATCAAAATTTAATGCAAACATTTTGGACAAATTTTTTATTTTAATAATAATTTAGTAATTTATCGAAACAGTAACGTATTCACGTGCGACCATAAACACGAATTTCACTGTCTGTGTCTGCATTTATTGTAATTTTGACAAACTTGGCTTGATCGTTTAATAGTAAAATACGCTCTAAAAGCAGCATACTTTATAAAACGATGTGTTTTTTTGTCTTTCGAGAATATTTATAATATACAACTGCAAGATTGTTTTACTTTGTGCTTATAATAAATAGCGTTTTCCACATTATAACTCCGTATTCTGATTGTGTCTGCAAAATGAAACGTAAAAATTTTGGGCACTTGAATAAACTTTTTTCTTACATTAAAACAAAAAGTTGAGTTGAATTTGATGTAGTGCCACCGAAAATTAAAAAGCGCAACGAAAATCTAAAAAAAACACGCACCCCAAAAACGGTGCGAAATGCACCGAGTTGACAACGCTGATTATTTGTTTCTTTCAGAGTTTGTTTACATACAAAACATAGAATTACAAATGATTTATTTCAATTGATTTTGAGTGTTTGGTTCGCAATGAACAATTTATGAAAGCAAAGACAATGGAGAAAAAAATAGAGAAAGAATACAGAAGTATTTCATTCTCTCACTTGAAAGTAATTTATTCATGAATGACACAATTCGATGGCGTGACATGGACGCACTTTGAAATGTCATAATGTCCATGAAAACTATGACAATTAACAAAGCGACATAACATCCATGGATAATACGACACTTTCATTATGGACTTCATTACACTTTAAAATGTGTCTGAATATCTAATGTCTTCAAAGTGAAAAAAAAAATTATTTTAAATTACAGCAGTGCATAGATATGTATGTATAAGTTTATTGATATATATTTATGCTATTTTGTACAATTTGTCGGCAGATTGGACAAAGTAAAAGTGAATTATTTTTTAAATTAAATTTTTGGTTTGTACATACATATGTACATCGGGTTTTAATTAAAGTTTTTCCTTTCTTAAATTTTTTCCTAAGAAGGATTTTTCGCAATACAAAATATCAATAATTTTTTATTGAAGAAGACAAGAAAAATAATAATCAAATCTTTAGCTAGGGAACAACTGGCTGTTTCGTAGTCGCTACACTACCCATCAGCATCAGGTCATGACGTATCATGATCTGCTGCTTTAACCACTCAGCCACCGAGCCATTTAAATATTCTCTATCTATATTCATCTCATATTGAATCACACATACGTTCCACGTTTTTTTTGGGCATTCCCAAGATTAGCTTCAGGAATCGCCAAAATCCCCCACTACCCCGAAAACAATATGACCACTTCAATTTTCGCACTAAATTGAATGGCCAAAACGCGCACCGAATATGAAAAACCGGTTCCGATTTGGTTTGCGCAACGGCTCACCTACAAACATATAGCCAATGAATGTAATGGAAACTTTTCAATACTGACAAGTATTGTCATGGTTCGATTAAGTCAGCAGGCTAATGCCAAGTAAATAAACCACTAATAATTTTTGTGAATTTATTGCGTTCTTATAGTTTCTTAGGCATGTGTGTATGTGTATGTGCGCAGAAATTATATTTGTACATTTAAGTCTAGAGTTATCATTCACTAAAAGCTTCATGAACAATATAGAAGGCAGTAAAGAGTTATAAATAACAGGCAGGTGCTCAGCAGAGGCAAGCAAGACAATCATAAGTCAGAAAAGTAAGCAAGTCTAGTGTGTTAATACACTGTGGTATTAAGTGTAAATAAACCTGTGAAGTATTTTAGTACTATTTAACGAAAAAACATTTGTGTCACATCATTTACAGTTGAAGAAGAATCAGCAAACGCGTTTTTAAAGGTAAAAAAGTAACAATAGTTTACTTAACTGTACCCTCACCTGGGTAACTACCTTGAGGTGGTGTGGGGGCTTAAGTGTGTGCTGGACTTCTATTCTCTCTCGAGGGCTAAATCATGAGAGTTTTGTTGCAGGCTCTCATGGTTGAGCCTGAGGAGAGGATAGAGTTGTAAATCCGGCCTACAAACTAAGGGTTATCCAAACCCTCAACCATGGGTGTTACGCGACCCGTGCCCATCTGTTCACTTTGCAGTCGGGGGTTAAGTGACTGTATTTAATCTGAGCTTTGCTGATACCTGTGCACCTCAGCAAATAGACTACGCCCCCTCCACGTTAAAGGGGGCTATGACGTGGAGGTATTCCTGTCCCCCATACTCGTGGCAACAATATGAAACCTTCAGAAATTACCAAACAAACAAAACAACAGGATAAAACGTTGACGACCATGAATACGGACAAGGAGAAACGAAATACGAAGGGTGGGGTCACTGGGACAAGGACTGGGACGCTACCTGCAGGAGGAAGCCTGAGGAAACTCAAGGCTACCACATATATTAACCTGATTTTTCATAAAATATAAAAGCTTACTGAAAGATTTTTGTATTAAAAATTTGATTAGCCTTCAATGAGAAAAAAAACTTGTAAACTTGCAAAATTTGTATAATAAACAAACTGCTTTATTTACTATATAGACACATTTTGTGGCTTATTTGCTCTGCTCAAATATCCTTTAACTTTTCTTAAGAAGGAATTTTAATAATCTATTAGTGGTCACTCACTGATAAGAAAATTTTCATTTGTTGAAAATATTTTCACCCTTAAGCTTAAAATATAAAAAAAGTTATAAATTTGTTGGCTTTTTATTTGTTAATGAATAAATAAGTAAATTAAAAATATAACAACTTAATAACTATAATAATTTATAAGAAAAATTTATTTAAGATGGCCAATTGTGAACATGTGTTTGTGTGTGTGTAAGGCAAAAGACTTTACAACAGTCGAATGGGTGAAACAGTTCCCAGGTCCAGATTAAAATGAATGAATAAACAATAAAGAATTTAAAAACCTATATAAATAAAATTTTATAATTACCTAAAAACCATAATATGGAAAATTGGCACACACACGCACACATACGCATTTATAGAAACAGTTTTTTTTTTGAACAACCCTGAAACACTTTAGGAAATGTATGTATATGTGTGTATATATGTGCCTTAAGGTTTTCAGCTTTTCTGGCTATAAATATGTATGTGTGTGCGAGTATGTGAAAAGAAAACTATTTTTGAGACAAACATTTTATAAAATAAAGAACAAAAATCTTAAGAAGTTTATTATTGTTGTTTTAAAAACTTATAATACTTAAGGATTCTTGTTAAACAATAAGAAGAACTCCGAAATACAAACACATTACCACTACCAAGTTTCCATATACACCTACACATCCTTAAAAATCTTTACCCTGTACATAACACAAGCATTCGTACCAACTAACCTTTTTAATTGGAGCATAAGATTAGAAGTTTAAATAGCCTGGTTAAGTTTTTATAAGGCAACTATGGCAAAAAGGACTACTGGCCACCCTCTTAAGAAGGGTTGGACTACTTTATTATTGTGATTTTTTTCTCTGGCTTATACCACTGGCCGGACAATTGGTCATTTTATGTTAAGACTCTGGCCGGCATGAGGTTGGTTGGCAGCACAAGAAACAAGCATAAAGAAATTCAAATACAGACTTACTTACGTCTTGAACGAGTATGTTCTTAAGGAACTTACAATCAGAGTTATTAAGGTATTTTATGCTTGAGCAGCTTAAAAGAAAGAAAATTTTAAGGATATTAAAATTTTTTCTTATAATTTGCTTTCAGCATGTGTGTGTGTATGTGTGTGTGTGTGTGTTTATATTTTATGGCAACATTTGTTGTTGTTTTATTTTTTCTTCTTAATTTTTGTAAAAGAAAAGCAAAACTAGTCCTTAAGCTATGGCAGTTAAGAAAAAAAAAAATGAATATTAAACTGTACATCAATTATAAATTAAAAACAATTATTAATTTAAAGCTGAAATCTGAGAAAAAATCAAACATTTGTAGAAACATAAAAATTAAAATTGAAACTTAGTTGGAAAAATAGCAAAAGAGCTCAAGAAATACTTAAAGCAATATTTTAATTTATTGGTGAAATAACTAAAAGAGCTTAAAATAAAATAACTTATGTTAAAAATTAAAATAGAATAAATAGCATTTTTGATAAGTTTTTATATAACCGATGACAATTTATTTTAAATATATTTCATTCATTTTTTTTTTAACAAACACAAAAACTGCGAAGCTTTTTTGCTTGCCTGCAGTAACATCCAAAGTCATTGGCAGGAGTCGAACATGCAACCTCAAGACTGTTGGTCGAGTACTCTAACCAAATCAGCCATCGAGGCACTCAATCATCATTTCATATACGCGGTCTGATTAAAAAATAAACTTTATTTTCAAATTTCATAAGTTACATATGTTAGATTTTCGCATTTTTTTCTGTTATGTTGTTATACATGTCTGTTATATATGTTGGCGATACCACCCATTTCGGACTGTCAGTTTGTTTTTGACAGATCAAAAGATAAGTTATGTTTTGATGTGCTCTTCGATTTCGAATAGTAAACTATTCGAAAAAGTGGATCAAAGAAACTGTATTAAGTGTTGTGTAAAAAATGAAATTAAATGCGCAAGGACATTTGAAATGTTGATTGTGCCATTTGGCGCATCTACTCTATGAGCAAAACACAACCTCAGCTGTGGTATAATCGGTTTAAGGAAGACCGAAAAGATGTCAATGGCAATGCTCGTCCTGGTCGCCCGAGCACGTCAACAACCGATGAAACCATTGAAGCAGTGAAACAAATGATTTTGGATAATCGTCAAATTACTATCAGAGACGTTGCTGATGATGTTGCCATATCGTTTGACTCATGCCAGGCAATTTTTACGAATGTGCCGCAGCGAATATGTTCCAAAATGTCTAAATTTTAAGCAAAAACAACGTCGCATGGACAACGCTCTGGAGCCGAACATCGTCAACGACGATCCAGATTTACTGAAAAACGTTATAACTGGTGACGAATCATCCCTTGCATATGACATTTTATATTTGGATATAACATTTGGATATGATAATTTATATTTCATCCAAAAAACAGTTCTGTGTATCATAGAAAAAATAGTCACGACTTTTTATCACAAAAATGAATGTTTCGTATATGGGAACTTTTTGAATTTCAAAGTATTTCTCGGTAACAACTGCCTACTAGGGGGAAAAAAAATATAAACTGCAGCTTCAAATTGAAATAAAGTTTATATACAAAACGTTCATATGCGAGGGCTGATCAAAAAATAACCGTTATTTTCAAATTTCATGAATTATTTTAGAATTTTTTGTTCGATTTTAGAATTTTTTTCTGTTATGAAGCCGAGACGATGTCAATGACGATGCTCGTCCTGGTCGCCCGAGCACGTCAACAACCGATGAAAACATTGAAGCAGTTAAGAAATTGATTTTGGCTAATGGTCGAATCATTATCAGCGAGGTTGCTGATGATGTTGGCATATCGTTCGACTCAGGTCAAGCTATTTTTACGGACGTTTTAGGCATGAAACGTGTGGCAATGAAGATTGTTCCAAAATTGCTAAATTTTGAGCAAAAAACGTCACTTGGGCATCGCTCGGGAGCTGTTGAGCATCCTGCTGGTGATAACTGTATGACTATGACGTTGAAACCAAAGCCCAATCATGCTAATGGAAGCGTCCAAGACCTAAAAAAGCACTTCAAATTCGGTCGAAAGTGAAGGTTTTGCTCATTGTTTTCTTCGACTGCAATGGCGTGGTGCATCACGACTTATCGCCACAAGGTCGTGCGGACAATAAGGAAACTACCTTAAAGTTATGCGACGTTTGCACTAAGCAATTCGTCAGAAACGCACAAAATTGCGAAAAAAAACTAGTCATGGATTTTACACCATGCTAAAGCATCAGCATCGATGCTTGTGCGTGAGTTTTTGGCCAATAACAAAACCTTTATCGTGCCTCAACTACTGTATTTACCGTACTTGGCCCACGCTGACTTTTTCCTATTCCCAAAACTGAAGACACCGATGAAAGGCAAGCGTTTTGCTTGGATTGAGAAGATTAAAGAAAAATCGAAACAGGAGCTGTTTGGCAATACCAAAATGCGCGTTTCAAATGTGTTTTGACAATTGGAAAAAATGCTGTGATAAGTGTACCTGAGGCGGATTACTTTGAAGGGGACAAGATATTTATTTATGAATAAATAAATACTTTTTGAAAAAATTTAAAATTACGTTGATTTTTTGATCAGACCTCGTATGCTTAGAAGTGTAAACTGTGATTTTTAGAACATGATTTTTTGATCAGACCTCGTATGCTCAGAACTGTAAACTGTGATTTTTAGAACATGCCTGCAAGTGCATTGTGTTTTAAACTTAACCAGCCTTACAAAACAGCTCGTAATATCCCTTTCCCTTTGTACTCGTAATAAAATTTGTTGTTCCACATATGTGGCCCACTATTCGGTTTACTTGTAAATACCAATAAGTCGTTAGAATATTAAGCACAAAGCTTTAATTTTTTTTTTAAGATGTTTATACTCACTGTTGTTATTCAGTTTATTTTTCTTTATGTTTCTTAACAAGAAAATCCATTAAATATGAAAAAAAAGAAAATCATTCAGTTATTTGTGGCTAAGTAAACATACAGTGAAAATTTGTTTGTTTTCAAATACACATTAGTTGTATATTCTGCAGTAGCCAAATGAACATAAAAATATGAAATATACATTAAATAGGATTAAAACTAACAGCAAATGTTTAAAGACGAGGTCACCTCTACCGCCAATTTTTACATACGAGCACTCGGATTCAATATAAAACCAATAAGAAAACAACACCTCTAGTGAGTGGTGAGCTTAAATCAAACACTATTGTTTAAAAAAGTGCAGAGAAAAAAAATTCAACTTAAGCTTATTTGATTTAAGCTATTTTACTTAACTTTTGCTGTTTTTAAACAATATTTTAAAGATACAATATTTGAATAAGAATAGTTGTTAGAACAACGAACCAAAACTACCAATCTCTTAGATATGTAGCAAATTCTATTTAAAGCAAAGTTGTTCTTTTTTTAACTCCTGTCTTGTTGGCAAAATCTCACATCATTAACATCTGACTTATTTATTAAATTGTTAAATATTATCTAGAGTATACTTATGTACAATATGTGTTTACAATCAAGCCATAATCATCTTTAGAAATAGTAAAACAAAATGTTGCGCATTTAAAGGATTTGAAATTTATTTTAGACTTGACTACTCAAATCTTGATGCATTTAAAGTGGCTTAAGATATTATAAATAAATTTTGCAGAAATGGAAAGAGTTGTTATATGTTCTACAGCGAAGAGATTGTTGGGAATTGGATCCAAAGCAAATAATTTTTTCAGACACCTAAAATGTCATTCTCTATAATAATTATTTTAAGATTCCAAACGTTAAAAAAACAATTCTATACAAACATAGAAAAATGCATCTTCATATTGATGGCCACATATGATCAGGGGGTTACTCTCTATTGCGATAAAGAGAAATTGGAGAATTGGTACCCTGTATTGCATTTCCGTATTTTCCTTTCGCACATTTTATTTTACAATTTTTCGCTATTGTTAATTTTGTGGTACCAGTGTTACTTCATTTTTAAGTATTTCGAAAAAAAGTTTGCGCAAACGGCACAGGGTACCAAATTATACTCTTATCGTATTTACCTTTTGCATCGAACTTACTTTCTCTTCGCAATAGAGAGTAACCCCCCGGAATTGTAATATCAATATTCAGCTCCATTACAAACAAAAATTTCGTGGGAGTTTTTACTCTTTTCCTTTTGTTGCTGCAATTCTTACTTTGTGGGTGAGAAAGGAGAGACGAACTGAAAGGGGGACACATATCGTTATAAACGCAAATGAAGTTTTAGAAAAGAAACGACAAAAATTTTGACGCAAAAAATTTTACAATGTAAACTGGGACTAAGAATAAAAATTTATGTGTTTATTGTTTAATTCTCTGCGTTTACTGAAAGCACATCTCTTCAACTCCTACGGCAGTGGAATCAGAAAATTTTACCGAAAAATCTTCATTTGCCAAATAAGAAATCTGAATTTTGGGTCAAAAACTCATAAAATTTATGTCTAAACGCGATATATGTTGTCTTTTTATTATTTTTACAAAAGCGCAAATACTCTAACAGAAGATCAAAATGAAAATTTTACTTAAAAATTAATTATAATAAAATTTTCTTACTTAAGATTGCTAGTGTATGTAAAAAGAGAAAATAAACTACACAAACTCTTTGACAAATATGCTATAATTTTAGGTTTGTACAAACATTTTGCATTGTTTAAGGGAGTGCTTGCCTGTTTGCACAAATATTGGAAGCATGTTTGCAGGGAAAGCAAAACTTTTGGAATACGCGCAAACATATTGATCACTATTGTTATTTAGAGCTAAATTCTGTCGTCTCAAAGAAAATTTCTCAGTGTGAATAAGTAGAAGAAGAAGAATACAAAATAGATGAAGAAAATCTTGTTAGAATTTATAAAATTGTAAAAAAGTTTGCCTACTTTGTTGAAAAAAGCTATAACGAATTTCATACTCTTCTTGTCATAACACAAATGAGAGAATTTTCGTAACATTAATGAAGTACTGGTAGTAAAAAATAATAAAAATGGTGCTACGCCAAATAATGCTAGTAAAAAATAATAAAAATGGCGCTACGCCAAAAATTTTATCCTTCCATTTATGAAACTTTTCATGGTATTAATGAATGAAAGGTGTATATAATGGTTTCACTGCCATAATGAAACGTTTTTCTCTCAGTGTACTCTGCAATGAATGTTGTCGTAGTTGCAGTGATATAGACTGGAAGGTAATTTTCTTTTAGCTCTTCAATGGAAGCCTAGCTTTGACGATCAAGAGGAGCACTGCTCTGAACAACTGCGTGATTCCCAGTTTTAGTGAGTCGTTATTGTCCACTAAGCTATCTTATGGCTACAGACTGGATTTAATACAGTAATCACCACGCAATGCAGACAAGGGTACTCGCACATTAATATACTAAGCGTTCTCTCTGTGGGGACGACTCGTTCTGGCTGTGGTTGAAACTTAAAGGAAGAGTGAGTTAAATTCCTTGATAATTCTTTGGTGTGTGGTTTTTTTCGGGGACTAACAACCTCCCGAGAGTGTGTTGTCTTTACAACAGATACCTGTACTGTAAGGAACCAGCGGTGATGGTTGAGTGGTTTAAGGGATGCTGCTGCTAGTGGGCTTCAGCCTACCACCTCATTAAGCCTTGTCTTCCATTGATTGCTGGGAAATTGCATACAGGAGGGATTAGTAGATGCGAACTCCTCAACAAGAAGTTGCTCATATGGCTACAAACATATTGCGAAAATTACTACCTCTGTGATTCAGCCACACGGCAGCGCTGGTGAATGGTGAATAATTCACTCCGTGAAATTGGTGCATCAGCAGATAAGGCCATAAAGGCAGGGGCTGATGTAAATCTTTTTCACTACTGTGGGGACGGCTGATCTAGCGCTATAATAGTGGCACTGATTACTTCAAGTGTAGATGTATTATCACTTACTAATCTTAAAGTTCTTATCTAGTCTTCTACGTCATAGAAAATTATTAAAATTTGTTAGCGTGAAACTTGTTGCTGCTCTTGAACCAGATTCTTTAGTGGGAAAATTTTCCACGCTTATGACTTTAAATTGTAAACATGCAGTTAAAATTGCTCTACAATTTTTCGTGTTTAGTTTTTTAATTAGCTGAAATCGTTTATTTAAATAACTACTTATAATTTTAAGTGTATTAAAATTCTTTTTGGACTAGTCACGATTTAAGTTAAGCTAGATAACTGCCCCAAAATATGGCTGCCTTTTTCAACTTCATGCCCACAAAAACACCCCCGTGAAAGTGTTTAGAACTTAAGCTATGTACACACTGTTGTCAGATGTTACAATATTATAAGATTTGGCAACATGCTGACAATGTAATGACAATGAAAAATTGTCCCGCAGAAGTAAATTGTGTGTACAGACGATCGTAAGAAAATCTTACAATTTCATTGTCAGACTATGGTCTGACAAATAATTCATGTGACAACAAAAATTTTCAGTTCACGCGGTTGTCAGATTGTTAGATGCAAAAAATTGCCAGACATTTTGTAAGGCATTGCCACTTATGTATATCAACTGCCATCTGTCTGGCAGTGTTGCCCATCAAACTTTTTTCTGACAATGATGCCATTGTCAGGTGCATTAATTTTATACATCTGACAATTAAAACCAAGTTTACAATACCAGCCAATTATCCAGCAATGCCGATGAAGAGTATTCTCACGATTGTCAGATGCCTGACAACATTGTCGTCTTACAATTGATTGGCAATGGTTTTCCTGACAACGTTGTAAGTTAAAAATTGGCAGTTGACACGATTGTAATACATTTTCAGACAATTTTACTGGCAATATTGTAAGATCTGACAACCGTGTGTACGTAGCTTTACAATTGTCTATTAAACTCCCCCCGGGGAACAGGTTTTGCCTTGGCGTATTCCTAACTTAGGCGCTCTGTTTTTTTATGACAAGAATTGCTACCTGTGTGAGCCTAGCAAGCCACACGGGGCGGTGGTGAATCGTGAAAAATTCACTCCGTGGAATTGGTCCATCATCAGATTAGGCCGTCAAGGCAGATACTGATGTAAATCATTTTCACAGTTGTCTATTAAACTACAAACAACTTATTTTGCCTTTTACTGATTTGTAATTGGAAGATAAATATACTTTAAGTTTATTTTTTTATTTGCAATACAAACAGCAGTAGCGGCTGCATATAGCAAATGCTATAAGTTTGCTTTAAACAACGAAATCTTAGCTTGAAGCTTCTTGTATTTCATTAAATTTTGCTGGGTTTCTTTGCTCTGATTAGACTTATAATGTGCCTAAGTAATATAAACCGGTTTCTGACCTAAAACTACTTGTTTCTAGTACTTTAAATTTATTTATGTTTCTTTGGTTAAGTTGGTAAGAAAACTAAGTTAAGAACTGGCCATCTAATTATAAATAAGCCAAACAAAACTATAATTTTACTTGCCATCTGTCTGCTTGTCATGTTTCTACTTGCATACACAAACGCACACACACACACACACACACACACACACACACATGCATATATGTATGTATGCATTGCATAGATAAGTTGTAAATATGTATGTATGTATTTGTGTGTGTGTGTGTGTTACAATATTATGTCTCCTAACAAGTTGATTTAGAAAAGTAAATAAGCAAAATAAGTAGCTTAAAATTCTATGTTGTATGTTCTAATAATAATTTCAAAAATTCTACAATTATCATGTACGAGTATTGTGTTTTGTGTGGCAAAAAGATAAAATATTATTAAGATTAAATATATTATTATTTACTCAACAATTTATCAATTTTAAGTTGCATTAACTACTTAATATTGTTTTGTAGAATTATTAACTTTAATTGGATTAGAAAAGTGGCAATCTAATTTGGAGCAGCAGCCTTTTTTAAGAGCTAAGATTTAAAATTAAACTGTCATTTAAAAATTAGCTTATTCCAAATTACACAATAGACGTCTGCAGTTGGATGATATGATTTGTCTAAATATATTAAGATGTACATCTGGCGTTTTTTCGTTTTGCTAATAACACAAAACTATTTAAAAATGTAATTCTGATAATGAAACAAACATATGAATTTATTTGTGCCCTGAAATGTTGGTTAAAACAGGGTGGCCCAAAAAAACAAATAAGCAACACAAATCTTTGCATAAGTTAGAGCGTTTTCACATTCGGCAACTTGGTTGCGCAAGTCTATTACGAGTATTTGTTTTTATTTATTTTTTTGCGTTCTAGCTGTGGTTTAAACCTAAAACGCAGAAAGGGGGAGTTAGTACCCCTGACAAATGTTTGGTGTGGGGGTTTTTTTCGGGAAATAATAACCTACCGATGATCTATTACCTCTACAACAGATACCTGTAAGGAGCCAGTGGTGATGGTTGACGGGTGAGTTGGTTTAAGGGCTGATGCTCTTAGTGGGCTTCGGCCTAACAACTCATTAAGTCTTGGAAATTGCATACAGGAGGGAGTAGCAGGCCCGAACTCCTCAACAAGAAGTTGCTCATATGGCTACAAACATATGGCGAAAATTGCTACCTGTGTGAGCCTACTCAGCCCCACGGCAGCGCTGGTGAATCGTGAGTAGTTCACTCCGTAGAATTGGAGATCAGATCATCAGATAAGGCCGAAAAGGTAGGTGCTGATGTAAATCTTTTTCATTACTGGGACAGAGTCCGATCTATCTATCAATGGCTGCATTTATCGTTAGCAAGAAACTATTGTCTAGCTTAAAATTTTTGAGGCAAAAACTTGTGTAGTAGAAAATAGTTGATCGTGCATGTAATCAGACTGAAATTTAAGTTTTAATTGATTCATTTAGATAGCTATCGGACTTAAGCTATCCAGACGATATGTTTTTGCATCTGTTTCTTAATATGTAATTCCTCAGGTATTTTTTCATGTCTGTCAAAATTATAATTTTTACAGACGGTTTGTAAAATTAGCTCACGAACGTACATGTACTGCTACTTCCACTATTTCGAATAAAAATTTTCATTCGCATAAAAACATTTTTTTTAAGCATTTTTTTATTTATTGAATCTTCAAAATGAACTAACAATTCAAATCTTAATACTAAATTTAAAATTAAAAAATGTGATTCTTAAGTCCGGCCAATGCTAGACAAAAAGTTTTATTATGCGGGAGCTATTTCGGTAAAATCACCTATTGAGCAAACTGATGGTGGCAGCGGTATCTCTTCTTCTAAGCCGAGTGTGGCCGCCAAAATTAAGCATATTGCGCGCATAAAAACATTTGAAACAAAAAAAAAAAAAAAAAACAAAATTTGAAAATTTGTTTTTGTTTTAAATGTATTTATGCGAATGAAAATATTTATTCGAAATAGAGAAAGTGGCAGGTACATTTACATCTGACATTGTCTATGCTTGTTATCATTATAAAAAAAATTATTTTTTGAAACATATTAAAAGATTTATGCGTTAAAATTTCCTCCAGCCGACTACTTATACCGCCCATAATCAACAGCCGCTGAATTGTCTATGATTACACATAACATAATAGAACACATCCTGTTGGAAATTTTGTCACATGACTTTACTCTTCTTTTTACAGAAGCAGTTTTTGAGGTAGCATACGACATTTAGGCATTGAGAAAAATTACATCTACATTGTTAAAAACATATCGTGTGTTATCCACTTAATGAATATCAAAAAGATACGATTTTTTCGACCATAGTTCATTATAAATCATTCAAGCATTCAGTATAACAACAAAATATTGGGTAAATAGGAATTCTAGCTTTAAAATACAAAATGTGTCAACTATTTCGCTATATGATTTTCAAATCCTCGCCAAAGTCGCCAAACCAAAAATTTAGTCGCCATAGTACATAAAAATTTGAAACATTTGGCGAGAAATCGCCATATCTACTAACCTTGCTGCTATGTTCAAAATGATTGAGTAGTCGACTGCACTACTACATTTAATGCTTGCAGCATTTGCTGCCGTAAAGTAGTGAAGTCAGCTGTGGTCTATGTGTTTAATACTTTACTCAAACTTTATATGATGAGAGCACACTTCACACAGCCGCCACATCATATAAACTTGCAACAAATATGTATATAAATATTTTTTCTAAAAAAATCCTGTTGCAGGTTTGTTATTAATTTTTTTTTACAATCTTTGGATTATTTTGAATACAATAACATATAAAAGATTATAGTTATTTTCGTCTGCAACAAAATTTTATAACTTGAATAAATTTCCTTTAAACTCAAATCCTTTATGCATATTATTAAGATAAAGTTCTTAAAAAAAAAATCATGCTTAAAAAAGCAAACCTCAATATGTTTTCTTTGTTATTTTATTTTTGGGGTTAAAATATGCTTAAAAGCTCAAGCAGGAAAAAATAAGGGATTAAGTTTGCTTTTGCATTAAGGATAATTTTTAGACAAAAACAAATCTTTACTCACACATGCCACTAAATACATGAGTAATGAAATCATACAAATGACATTATTTAAATGATTGTAAAATATAAAATAAAAAAATATGCAAAAATCACAAATGTTTGATTGTTTGCACACACTCCTGTTGTAGTATAAGGAAGTTGGTATTTGACTTTCGGATTGACTGGTGTAAAGAGCAGTAGCTGTAATAGTAGAGAGGGGGGTCATTATATTGTAAGCCACAATAAGATTTGCAAGAAATATATAAACCCCTGCCACAGTTGCCAGATTCGATGTTTTTATGGCAGCCTAAATTATTTAAATCAGACTTTTGATAAGATTTCCGAGTATTTGTATAATACTTTTTAATATAAGTTGGCACTGAATATCGTAGTTAATTTGTTTTATAAGTACTCGCAACAAAATAAACTCGGTGGCTGAAATGGTTAAAAAGCCGTATTAAAAAATACATCATGTTCACATGATCCCGAGTTCGAATCCCAGTGGGTGCTGATGAGTAGTGTAGCGACTACGAAACAGCTAGTTGTCCCTTGTTGCTATTTGTTCTGTTCTTCTTGGGTCTTATTGTTTCACAGCAATTATTGTTATAATTAAAAATAATCCCTCTTCTTGACTGAAGTTGGACTCGAACTCACACTAGTTAGTTAATATCGTAGATACAGAAAATCTCTTATTGGCGATTTTTTTTATGTTTAACTTATATTGACGATTTTATCTGGCAGCCACGTTCACCGTCTCTATGCACTTTGAAATTTTGTTCATGTCATTTTGGTTTTTATCCCTTTTGGTTTCCTTTTGTTTCTGAAATACATATTTAACATCTGTACACAACTGCATATAAATGATTTAAGGACACGGACTCAAAAAAAAAAAAAAAATTACTGAAACCAATACCACTGCTTTTATTCAAATGAAGCAAAAAATTGAAGTGGTTCATTATGTATGTAGTTATAGAAAAACACAGATTAAAATGTCAATAAAAATTGTACTTGATTGTACTCATGCAAGAAAATTTACCTAAAACATTTAAAGGTCCTTTAAACTTAAAGTCTTTGTCCACAATCAAATTTGTTATATAGCCAAAAGATTGCTAAGGATTACTCCAAAGTCTGTGAAAAATATTGTTAAATAGCTTAACGATTGGATATTCGTTATAAAAGAACTTTATCGCTAAAATATATACAAAACTTTTGAAAGCTAAAAAATTTCATTGAAAACTTACTACTAGAACTAGTCACGATATGCATTCGCTATGTGGATGAGAAAGAAAACCAGTCGCTTAGGGCACGACTAAGAGAATTTCTCACTCGCTAATATGCTTATTCCCACACACACAAACTACAAAGCCATGAAGCAGAAAATAACTAAGATATTGCCGAAAAGTTGACAAAATAGTTTTCTACTGCGCATCACGTCACACGGGATTGCAGTTTGTTATTGCAATAATATTAAAAAAAATCACTGTCTACGTCAGAGTCTATAGCTCAATGATTCACCTGCATAAAGTGTAATCTTTTATTTTTGGTTTAAGCTAGAAAACGACAAATACGAGTATAACAAAAGTGAACGATTTTAACAGCTATTGTTACATTGATTAAAACGAAAAAATGTATTCAATACATATCACTAATCTTATTACTTTTAATTAGCATGTATAGAGTGGTTTTCTTTAGAAATATTAATGGGAGTGAAAACGCCCATTTTTATGAACCGATTAGTAAATTACTTTTCGTTTATTTCGCGGCTACTGGACCGTGTGCAAGAGTGAAAAACGTTATCGAAAACAGTAGAGTCACCAACTCTATTAACTCACTGGTGCATCTCCGCAGTGTGGTGTACGCAACTCTGTTTTATCTATACTAAAATGGATTTTGTTGTGATGGAATCACGGATCTTGTTACTGAAACTCACATATTTTTACGTAATACATGCACATCGTGGTCTTTTGCTCCCTGAATCCTTCAACGCATTACAGAGGGAATTCGTCTTTTAATCGTATATTTCAGCTGTGAAACAAGTTGCCTACATAGGTGATTCTTGTCACGTATAACATTGGAAAGTTTAATTCAAAATTCTACAAACGCTGCTCGCTCTTTCCTCCTTCTCATAAACTATTTTTCTAGTTCCAGTTCACGATAAAAAAAATTAGTCAAATATAAATAATAACAATTTAAAAACGAGAAAATTTTTCGATCAATTCATTTACTCGTTATTAGAAAATCATCGTTCAAAAGTTATTCGAAAAACAGTTTGGTTTTTTTTATAGAATTTTTTTTTTAATTGGTTGACAGCTCTAGCTCGTATTATATTTTGTTTGCCAAGAAGTAATGAATTAACAAAATTATTTAAATATTTACATAAATTTTTTTACTAAATTAGCACATAAATAAGTTATGTGGTCCTTCTTTAACTTGGTTTCATGACATTTGGAAAGATCGGTTGGATATTTGATCGATAACTATTTTATCAGCGTATCGATTTTTTTCTATTTGAGAGCGGTTGCCTGCAAATTTATGAACATTTTGTGGATAAACTATATATCAATTTATGTATGTTATTTGTGAATATGATTTTAGAGCTACAGCTTCTTTACTTTGGCCACATATGTTTGAATTTTCCTATTTGTATTTTATATTTATCTCTATTACAACATATAGTCTGAAAGCAATTGCATTTGATAACATTGATAAATGTCAACGGCTTACCGCCAAAAATATTTCTCTTACGAGTATACACATAACTTGTAATTGAAACCATTTTGAAAATCTTTGTAATGGCTCTCTATCACTAACCTTTGAAGGGTAAGCATCTCTTGCTTGACACTAATTTATATTCCATTTAAACCTAATTGTTTTTCATTTTAATTATATTTTATTTTTATCATTTATTTGTGAACTCAATTCATTATGTTTTTTTTCTTTTCTTCCCTTCTGAAACACATAAACATATCGACTGGTATAATTTCTTCTTTGCTGAGGAGAAATTACCAAAGCGCTCATATTTTCTTAGATCTTTGCCTGGAACCGACTTACAAGAAATCCCTAACCATCATCTCATTCCAACATCAATCAAACCACATTCCCCCATATTCCCTACAGTGCACTGAATTATAATCATTAGATAGTTACTCTACACAAACCACAAGTAAGTATTATTTTATTCAGTAGTTTTTCTTTCAATGTATTGGTGTTTACGCTTCCATATAGAACTTTTGGGCACCCCTGGCTTAAGATTTCCCATGCTTAGCATAGGTTTCCGTTCTCATCGTAATGCACACAAGTAACCACACTCCCCAAAGTTTTGATTAATATAATCTTCCTTTTTAAGCATACACAGCAACGCCAACAACAGCCAAAACAACACAAATAGTGGGAGAAGTTGTTGGGCTTAATACAAAATATAAGTAGGAAGGTAAGGGACGATGAAAGTTGTATAAAGGAAAACAGCAAAGATGTACTCGAACACATAAGTAAATACCAACCGTATTCATACACTGCCAAGTCAAGTCAATCAGCCAATGAACTGAACCGTACTGCCAGACTGACAGACAGCCAGCCAGCCAGTTGTTAAAAATGAATCAATTCTATAAACAATTTAATAGCTCTCGGCTTGGTTTAAATACGAATAAGTATTTGCATTTGGTACAAAGAACATTAACAGCAACTTGAGAAAAAATCAAAATAAAGTATTGATGATACCACGATTGACATTCTTTACTTTATAAGTGCAAAATTTATAAGATGGAAAAAGAGACAAAAAAAAAAAAAATTAAACCGACTTAAGCTGGTGATTTAATTTCTTTTCAATCGCAAAATGCAGGAGGTTAAGATTTCTGTTATTTTTTTTTTTTTTTTGGTTCTTTTTTTAATTTTTTGTTTTGCTATTGAGGAAAAAGTATTATTTAGCGTAAGAAATGAAACTTAACCTTCATCAATACAGCAAAAGAGTAATAAATAAAATGAAAAACTTAAGCAGGGATTTTTCAAATAAGAAATACTTGCACATATTTTGATTGCCTTCTTCTGACTCGCATTGTCAATTATAACTAATGATAACCTCTAAAGCAGGCCATAATACACAGCTCAATACTGTTCCATAAAGCAGGCGGTATAGGAATTATGTGAAGCATTGCGATTTTATATACAGATACATATAGTCGTATTTTTTTTTTTTTTTTTTTGTGTTTCAACCGATGGGGATGAAATTTGATCCTTTAAGACAAGTACCTTTAGTATCAAATACTCGAGAAACTGGCTGACATCATTCTTTATTTACACCGGCAAATATATAGAATTATACAAGTTAAAATCATTGTGTGTGAGTGTGTGTTGAGCTTCAATGGATTTTACAATGAATAAATGAATCAATGAACGATTGTATTTTTTGTTTTTATCTTAAAACTTATTGTTGGTATTATTTGCATTATTCATAAATCTTATGGTCGGGCTTTGCAATATGTCCCAGCACCACATTTTAAGGTGCTGCATTTAATATAAAAAAATATATACATTTTGAAACATAAACACATGCACAATAGATCAACTGTGGTCGCAGTGCAAGTGGCCGATGAGGGCCACATCCCATGCAATAATAATAATAATAATAATAATAATAATAATAATAATAATAATAATAATAATAATAATAATAATAATAATAATAATAATAATAATAATAATAATAATAATAATAATAATAATAATAATAATAATAATAATAATAATAAAAAAGTATCTACTGTTTTCTGCTTTCGTCGATTTTCCCTCTTCTCGTCCTTCTTTTGCTCCTCCTTCATTAGCTCTTTTCTTCTCAACTTTTCTTAATTCTGCTGTTCTTTTTTAATCTGCACTTCTATTACCTTCCTACGCTTCTTCTTTTATATTCTCTTCCCCCGGAGAAAAGGTGTATGTCTAACTAAGCACTTTGCTTTCTGTTGAACAGAGGGGTAGGAGTTTCTCGCTTGTTATAGCAAATAACACTCTTTTTTTTGTATTGGACTACATATGAAGTGCATTGTACCAGAGCTAGGAAAATAGGTTGTGAGGAGGGGGAAAGAGGGAGTAGTGTTTGTGAACACTCTGGGAATCCGCATGACTTATGTTGTATTTCGAAGCCCTAGGATTAAGTGGCAGCCCGAGGATCGGCAAAGTCCCTAGCAGGATCTGCTTGCAAACCATCTCTACACTGAACATGGTTGAGGTGTCTGCATCTCGGCTGAAACGTTCTGGCTGTTGTTAAAATCGCATAGAAGTGAATTACACTTCCCTGATAACTATGGCGCAAGCCGGTTTTTGAAGGCTAATAAACCTCGAGGAACTGTTGTCTTGCAATAGATTCCTAGAATGTTTGGAACCAGTAGGCGAGTGAGCTGGTTAAGAACAGATGTTTTTAATGGGCTTCGGACTACGAACTCACAAGCTTTGTCTTTTAATGGGCTTCGGACTACGAACTCACAATCTTTGTCTTTTATCGGCTGCCTGGGATATTGCATACAGGATGGATTAAAAGGCCAGAGCTCTTTAGCAATTAGTTTGGTCAATTGTATATATATGACGGAAGTTGCGACTATTGTTAGTCTTGCAAGGCATATGGGGATGCTTGTGAATTGAGGGTCGATTCATCATCACATAAAGCCGTCAATGCAGGTGCTGATATAAAAGAATAACACATTCTTCGTTTCTCTTCAATTCCCGTTCTTCTACTCTATTTGCTGCTCTCTATTCTTATCTTTTTTTTTTCTCTTATTTTCTTTTGTTTATTTTTCTTGTCTTTTATTTTTTTAAGTTTTTCTCCTCTCTGTTCTTCTCTTGTCTTTCTGCTAATTTCTCTTCTTTTCGTTTTTCCTTTTCTTTTTGCTACTCTTTTTTTACGTAATTTTGTGTGGCATAATTATGGGAGCAGATAGTATAGCTTGTGGAGAGAATGAGCTTGAGATGTTTACAGATGAACCAAGCTGGACTTTGGAGTGGCGATATCTTTGCCGGAGGTGGGTGATGTAGAATGCCAAGAGGACGAGCTTCAGATCTTTACAGAGGGAAAAATTGGATTTGAGAGTTGGTGGGGATATCTTCAACCCCCTATATCACAGGAGTTTTAGGGTGTGCAATCAGTGTAGCGTCACTTAAGCGGAAATTATGGACGTGATAAGAGCAGCTAACTGGTTGAGGTACTATAGTATACTATATATACGGACTAGTATAGGGCGTCCGCACTAGTTCATAAATGCCGGATATTTCTTCAAACTTGTATATGGATAACTTTATAAAATCCAGCGGAGTTTTTTAAAGATAAGTAAGTACTTGTAGAAATTATTTCTAGAAATGTTTGCTGGGTGTTACAATGCACTTCAGATAAAAACAAGAATATTAAGCACATACAATTTCTACTGCGAAGCTTTGAACAGGCAAGATACTTTATAAAGAGCTGCTTAATATGAAAGGGGATTAAGCCCAGGTTTTATTTTTATAAAGTATTAGTGGCCGCCAAGGGATTAAGAAAATTTTTGCCGAGATTAAATGTTTCGTTTTCAATGCAGTTCGAATTGAAAGAGAAATACGATTCAAAACAATCAGTGCATTTTTTCAGCCATAAAAATAAAATATTAAGAAGCTTAGAGCGGCTTAAAGTCTTTTTTTAATCCCTTGAAAATCAGAAATCTTTAAATGAAGCTTTTCTTAAAACTCAAATATATTACTTGCTTTAAGAGTCGCGCCAGTTTGCTTTTATAAAGCTGTAAAACTTTATTTTAATGTCTTTTCTTTTAAATTTAAATCTTTAAATTGTTTGTATCTTTTTCTTTTAAGTTCTGTGTTTAATTTTTTCTTTACGTTGGTTGCTTGCTGTCGGGATTTCAATTCAAAAGGATTAACTTCTAATTTTTTGCTTTTTTTCTTTTTTGTAAAACTTTTGTTCAAATATCTTGTTCGCATTGTTTGCACGAGAGCAGGGCATAGTATTTTATTTTTATTGTCTTATTTTCCTACTATATCTGTTTTAATTCTTGGTTGTTGTTTTAAAACCATGCTGAGGTTTAGTTTGTGTAGTCTTGTTTTTGTTGCTATTTTACACCTTATAAAACACTTTGGTGGTTTTGTTGTTGCTAAATATATATGTATGTATGTATGTATGTGTATGTTCATTCTACAGTTTTATACACAAATTAGCGAGCATAAAAGTGTGGTAAGCTAAGCTGAGTTAACTACCACTTTGTTAAAAGAGAAGCTAGCAGAGGTGGGATTATTTTTTTATATAAATGGGAAACATGGATGCTCCAATCCTATTATATGCCATCCATTGTTGTATCACCTATTTTCAATTCATTTGGTAAATTCAAGGTACGTTATGAAACGGAACTAGGGCTTGACGATGTTTTCTATACAATTTGGTACAAAATTATAAAATTACATAATGGTAGTTGTAAAATAAAGTCTATTTTATTTTGACAGCGAAAAAGAAAAACGTTCAACAATATCACCATACTTTCAGTAAATTTCATATATTTTGTAAACAAAAATTAAGGTTCAAAAGCCTTAGCGGGAGAGGGCATACTCGAACATTTTGGAAATTGTTTGGCAACATCATACAAAAAAAAAGTATAGTGAGGTAAAACTTTATAATCATGGCAGCTAATTTAAATAATATTAACACAAGATAATAACTATAAACTTAAATCGTCTACGTTCATATTGTTCACCTTGAAGAAAGATAAATCAGAAAACATCATTCTTAGAAGAGACCGTTGGCAATGCAAAATTTGCTTCAAACAGTGACTTTTTGTGGACGCATTGTCATCTGCGGAACCTCAAGTAAGTTTGAGTCATCTCATGTAGGGTGGTTTGGAGTTTGGCACCTTAACATTTTGTAGAAAGGCGATGATATATCTTGTCCATAATTTCAGCCGATATGTTAAGAGTTTGTGCGCTTTCCGCAAGAAGTGTTTAGCCGAAAAAGATGATGAGTCAAGTTCATTTTTTTTCTAATGCAGTTCAGTCTTGCAAGATCACCAACATTTGTGCCAGCATCTTTCTTTTGAGACATCGGTTGCTTTGGCTTGAAGGGAATCACTTGATTGCATTTTGTGGACATAGTGCTGCGAATTCAATAACTCCCAAAATAAAAAGTATGGTGGGGTCGAATTGCGTTGTCTTGGTGGCCAACTCAAGCAGCTGTACATCAGTAACTCAAAAATAACGAAAAGTGTGGACAGCAGTGATATATATACTATATTATTGACCTTTACTTTACACTGATAGAAAAACTTTCATAGATATAACGATTTTTTACAATAGCATTATCGTTTTGTTTTTGCTTTTATGCCATAGTAAAGCTTAACTCAGGGTATGAATATTGTTTCATTAAAGATATAACAATCGTAAATAGAATGAATTTTGTTCGTTTATAAATTATCTTTATCCTAATATTTCGACCTTTTTCTTATATTAAGATGTAATGATCTTCAAGCTTGAGGTCTTTTTTATAAAATTTTTTAAAAAAATTGTTTATTTAATTCAATATTTCGTCTTCCTTCGGAAGACTTCTTCAGAAAAAATTTTTTGTTTTTGTTTTGTTTCCTTTCAAATAATTTATAAACAAAAAAATCAAAAAAGTTTTCCTAAAGAAGTCTTCCGAAGGAAGACGAAATATTGAATTAAATAAACAATTTTTTTAAAAAATTTTATAAAAAAGACCTCAAGCTTGAAGATCATTACATGTTAGTTCGTTTATAAAAAAAGTTTTTATTAATATTATGAACACAAGATATAATATATAAAATGAATTCATCAATATTTTTTTTAAAACAAGCACAAAAATTGCGAAGCTATTTGGCTTGTCTGCAGAAAAACCCAGGGTCTGGAGCAGTAATCGGTTATGTGACCTCGATACTGTTAGTCTGAAACTCTACTAAATCAGCCATCGAGTGTGTAATGAAATATGCCTATTATTTTAACAACATAATTTCTTAGCTGTTACGAAAGGTTTACATTAATGCAATGGAATATTTTCATTATATTTACTACGCGCTTAAACAAAACTCTTACATTTTCATGCAAACATTTTTCGTAACAAGAGTGAAAAAGTTTTCGTAACATTAATGAAGTTGTAAAATATAATAAATTGGTAATATGCAAAGTGTTTATCCCATTAATGAAGCTTTCATAGCCAAAATGAAACTTTTCATGTTACTAACGAAAGGGTGGCGAACGAAACTGTTTCATTCACAAAACAAAGCATTTTAATTTCAGTATAAGGCGATCATCTAGGTAAGTAAAACAGCAAAAATTTTTGCCGAATATTATGAACCCTTCAAACGACGCTACTGCCTGTCATATTTTTTGCTATCTTTACCCTTTTTTTTTTTTGTTCTATACGAACGCTCATACAAAAATACTCGCACACACATACTTTCTCTCTCTTTCACTATATTTCTCTTATCCCCACAGCAGAGAGACAAATACTTTACCATAAACAATCAAGCATTCAGAATCTAACCACAACATATCCTGACGGATTAAGTTTAATACGCGTTATTTTGATTTTTTTTTTCCTTTGCTTGTTTTTAAAAGACTTCAGCCAACATACAGGGAGGTGTTAAGGGAAGCAGCAAAAAGCTCTGAGTGACAAAACAAAAAGCAAAAAGAAATGTGCATATGTATAGCAGCAAAACACGAAATAAATGCGACAACAACCAACTAAATAAGGGACGTGTGGTATTGTTATAAAAATCACACAAGAGCAGCATAAAACAGACACTTTAAGCTGAATGTAGCATATTTCTTTGTAGCTGCTGGATGTGAAACCAAACTCACACACACACACGCATACAAAATCGTTTTTTTGGGATATTTGTGGAGAAAATTTAATAGTATTTTTAGATTGATGTTAGTCTAATAACGAGGATAAGACGAAAATGTTGCAAAAACCAGCTCAATTATATTATAAGTGTAATGGTTCGATTATCGATAGCAACCAAATTTTAATTGCGTTGACAGTTGCTAAAAAGGCACTACACATGGCAACTGGCAACCAAAGTTGCTAGTGTAAAGTAATTTTAGCAACCACAAATTTTTCGTTGCTGTATGATTTTTTAAATCGAAATTGACTGAAAAATAAAAAATGGGTAATTATTTCTTTGAGAAATAATTGTTCAAAAAACAAATTAGGGACAAGGATTCCAGGACATAAATCAGACCACAAAATTAGGCATATTAATTCACAATAGACAGCATTATCTTCTCATTGCTTTGGATTAAATCGCTATCCCCACTTTGGAAATATTTCAATACTGAAAGTAATTATAAGAAATGTTATCAGACATGTTCTGAGAAATGCAAAACGCTTAAATTTTGCATTTTCGATTTGAAAACGCCAAATAGGTGTTCTGAGAAACGTAAAAGGCAAGATGTATGATTTTGCGATTTAAAATCGCCAAATAGGTGTTCTGGAAAACACATATCGCTTAAAATTAGCGACTTCAACTCGCTGCGAAGCTTTTTTGCTTGTCTGCAGTAACACTCAGGGTCTGAGGCAGGAATCGAACCTACGACCTCGAGACTGTTGGTCGAGTACTCTACCAAATCAGCCATCGAAGCACCCAATTGAAGTCAACTGATTAAATTTGCTAAAACTGAACTTGCAAAAAGCGATAAAATTATTCAGAACTAATATATAATATGTTTTCTTTTTATTTCAATAAAACGTGTAAAGAATTTTACACATTTTCAATTAAAAAAACTAACAGCCATATTTTGAGAAACGCAAATCGCTTAAATTTAGCGTTCTCGATTTTAAAACGTCAAATAAGTGTTCTGATAAATGTATAAATGCTTTGCATGCCTTATAAATAACGCTAAGAGTAATTTTCTAGTGACCCTCGTATGGTGTATGAAAAATGCTGCATATTTTAGCACTTCTACAACACTGACAGTACTATTGTACAATACCAACAGCATTGTCATTTCGCTTGCCAGATTTTTTTCTTATCTAGATGACGTATTTCACTTAATTCTTGTTTTTGTTGTTATTTTATTAAACAAAAGATAAACAGACATACAGCATATACAGTTTAACTAATTGTGTTAGTATGTTTGTTTGGTTGCCCAATTGTCTCTTTCGAAGGTTTGCACCCAGTTGACCAAGTAGATGTCGGCGGCACACAAAAAAATATTCTCTACAACTGAAACAAATTACTTTAGTTTGTGGCCTATACCAATACGAGTAATGTCAAGAAAAATATTGTGTTGTACAAGTTGTTGTGTTAATAACTATACTACTAATCTTTATACCAATCAAAATATATGTATATATATATATATATATATATATATATATATATATATATATATATATATATATATATATATATATATATATATATATATATATATATATATATATATATATATATATATATATATATATATATATATATATATATATATATATATATAATATAATAAAATATTGAATGAAAATAGTTTTTCCTTAAATGTATTGGTGTTTACTCTTCAATATAGAACTTATGGGCAGCACTGCTTTAAAGATATTTCTATATAGATATTTTTACAGTTTCCATACAAAAATAGAAATTTTTCAAGAAAATTTGGCTAAATATATTAATTTTTATATTTTTTTCTCTTCTTCTTTTGATATGCAAAGTATACGACCAGCGATAGCTTATAATTTGCGCCACGATTTTTGGGCAATTGGGTTGTTGGGGGATTTTAAACACAATAAAAACTCAGTGAATGTTTTGAATGCATGAAGCAACAGCTTCATA
This sequence comes from Thecocarcelia acutangulata, assembly GCA_914767995.1. Taxonomy (NCBI): domain Eukaryota; kingdom Metazoa; phylum Arthropoda; class Insecta; order Diptera; family Tachinidae; genus Thecocarcelia; species Thecocarcelia acutangulata. Next base: position 89,843,665 of record OU612098.1, on the reverse strand, counting down.
CTCTATAAACAATGCTAACAAATCTAGTGAACTTCACAGAGATTAGCCCTCATGAAAGCATCAGTATTAAAAGCTTTTCCCTTGTTTTGGTTTTTTTATTCTGTTTTTTCCTCTGCTGTTGTCATTCTTCTCTCAATTCCTGGATTTCCTTTTCAATTTTAATTTTTTTTTGTTGTAGTTGTTATTCCTGCATGTGTGTTAAATTCATTTCTTTGTTTGCTTGTTTCTTTTATAGATTTGCTATAATAACTCTTGGTTTTATTACTTCGTTTAGTTTTGTTTGAAAATGAAACTAATGGAGTTGTTTAAAATGTTTTTCTCTTATCTAACATGTTAATGGAGAAAGAATGCTGAACGGATTATTTGCACTACAATTGATCAATAAAATTCATTTTTTGATTATTTCTTCTTTGGTCTTCTTCACTCCAAAATGATTGATCACAGCAAATTTGTATCGTAAGAAAACCTTCTTAAGAAACTTAAGAAAGGAAAAGCTTGAACTAAAACCCGTTTTACAAGTAGACAATAACCACAAATCTAATATAAAAATTATACAGTTCGTCAAAAATCAATCTATTAGATAAGCAGCCATAAGCTGAAAATCCCATCTCGCAAAAAAATTGGTGAAAGTCGCAATCATAAAAAATTTTGCTATTTCAACTCGCAAGCAAATGATGAAGTGAACTCTAAGTGATCTTGCTTATGATATGAAAACTAATTATCAAACCGTGGAACTGGAAGCGCCCAAACAAAATTTAACCTATTTATATTAATCAAAAATATGTGTAATTTTCATATATTTTAATAAAAAATTTGCCGTTAAAAAATACATCTTTTTTTTTTTGTTTACTTTAAAAATGGCGACTTCAGATGGCACAATTAGATTTTGAACGCACGATCTTCAGTCCACAGAAAAATGCGCTTTGCGATCTTTACCTAAAAAGTGATTTACAATTTTTGCGTTTCTCAGCACATGGCTTAATATATAAAATTAATTTTTCATTTGTTTAATACGACAGATTTTGAATACTAGTATAATGAACGCTATGCGGAAAAAGTAATATCAACATCTAAAAACGATGTTTTTAAATGTTTTAAAGCCTGACTGACTAAAAATCGCCTGATATAAGCTGACAATGACTGACAAAAACCTGACTTTGAGAAGGACTAGGGCATAGTCGATTTTTTGGTGTCTAATACTATTATTTTCAGAGAGCCATGACCTGTTATGCTCTTTCTGACCGGAGTTGTCAGATATGGCGATTTTTGTTAATGCTCTTTCTGACCAGGGTTAACAAATTTCTTATAGAAATTTGTCAAATAAGAATCTAATAAACATACTATATTTTTTATAATAATATGCAAAAATAATTAAAAAATTTTTTATGCCACTTAATCATTTTCTTTTTCCTCCGTAAAGTTATTACGTTTATCTATAAATTTGTCATGACAAATTAATATTTTTCCTTGATTAGAAGCGTTTTTAATGCCATTTTAAATATTAAGCTTTGAAAAATTACTTAAAAAGTGAATCACTTTCTCAATAAACGATATTTGTTAAAATTATGAATAAGCCATTATAGTATAAAATTTAATAGAATATATAACGTCGTTTTTGCTTAAACATAATTTTGCAATTAATTACATTTGAGATTCTGCTGACGTAAACTTTTGACATATAAATAAATCAAATGTATGTAAATTTTAGCACATTTGATATTAATTTATTAAGGTGTGCATTTGTTGTTGCCTTCTAAAGGTTTGTGTCTTGAATAAGAATGAATTATACTCAAAGTGTTGTATCATACCAGCTTAATAGGCCATTTACACCTAAGCCAAATCTACTACTTTGGGGATTTCGAATCAAATCTAGTTAAATTTGACGAGATTTCCCATACAAAATGAAATCCAGATTGCGATTTGATTTTGATGAAATCTGGTACTTTTTTACACAACTGTGATTTTTTCAAAATAATGCTTGAAAATAGTAGGCTGTAATAAAAAACTATATTTTTACATGATAAATTCATTGTGATAAAGTTGTTGCTGTCAAACCCTTTGCAAAAAATGATATTATAAAAACGAAATCCTGTTAGATGTCAAAAAAGGGTAGTGTAAACTGTTTAAGTGCCCTGGAGACGATCAAAAAACACGTCAATCAGTGCATATGTGTAAGTGACGTGTTTTTGTCGTTTAAAAGGAGACGTACAAATATAATCGTCAATCATAATTTTTATTTTGACTTCGTTGTGTTCGTTTCTAAACATGTCATCATCCGATGATGAATTATTGCTATCTTGTGCAATTTTGTTAAGAAAAAAAAAAAACGTGAAAAGAAAAAAACTATGTATGAAAATTAAGAAGTAATGATCATCAAGCTTGAGGTCTTTTTTATAAAAATTATTTAAAAAAATTGTTTATTTAATTCAATATTTCGTGTTCCTTCGGAAGACTTCTTCAGGAAAATTTTTTTGATTTTTGTTTATAAATTATTTGAAAGGAAATGAAAATAATATTAACATACATACATAAATACATTCTACATAAAGTGTCACAAAAAATTAAAATACACAAAAAACATTTTTAACATAATGTTATTAACATAATAAAAGATTTCTTAATATGCTAATTTAATACTTTATTTTTGTAAATAAAGGAAGGAAGACGAAATATTGAATTAAATAAACAATTTTTTTTAAATTTTTATAAAAAAGACCTCAAGCTTGACGATCATTACATCTTAATTTAAGAAAATCGTCGAAAAATTAGGATAAAGAAAATATATATGAACAAAATAAAATTCAATAATCATAATAAATATAGAATTAGTTTTTTATTTTACTTATTGTTGTTCCTTTCGATAACAAACCTGACATTTTTTATCGTCAATCACAACTAAAGACTATCAAAATAATAACACGTCAAAATAAAATATCAAAAGTTTTTGATTTTCATCAATCAGAGTCGACAGCTAATAGGTGTACCCGAAAACACACGACTGCACGCACACACTTAGAACGTTGATGTGTTTTTTTGATCGTCTACATGGCACTTTAGATTTGATCAATATTTTCATTCAAAACTACTATATTTTGGATAGCTGTAAATGTCCTATAAGTCGAATTTTAAAAATTGAAAAGGTGTGTCTAATTTGGTTTGTTAAAAAATATAAATAAACCCATAGTTGCATCTTTAAATTTTGCTAGTGGCAAAATAGATTTTATTTTGTATGGAAAGTCTAGTTAAAAACAGTTAGATTTAGTTCGAAATCTCATAAGTACTAGATTTCGAGATATTAGTGCAAATGCACTATAATAATATGAAAAAGTTATGAGTTTTCTTATAATTTGGCTTTTTTATAACCCGATATCTTTGTAACCATAAGCCAAAAATATCTGAAGTTTTTTTTTTTAAATATACTGTTCAAAAGGGATATCAATGCAGTAAAAATAAAGTAAATCAAAAAAATTTTTTCTGCGATCTGTCCGATTTGACTTGGATTTACCCCATATACCTACATGTATAACAAAAATAATAACCTGGGGTATCACATTTTGTTGTTGTTGCAGAAAAAAAATATATAAAAATAAAAGAAAATTCTTTTCGGTAAAGATATATTTTTTTAAAACTGTTTCTTTGAATCCGGGAATTTGTTGGCAGAGCCGCACTCAAACAATTGATTTAGCGGATTTCGTTTTTGAACATGAACAAAATTTATTTCTTTATTGTTTAAAAGGGAGTTACCTTCGAGCTTCTATAGGGTCTGATGAATTAACTACTCTGTGATAATATGACAAGTTTGGTGAAAGATTTAATGTGATATCCAGTTTTTTATATATTTAGTTACTTAATCCTTAATTTATTAAATCCTTACAAAGGAAAACCATGAAATAATTATACTATTTGGGGAAAAATATAAAAAATTATTCAAATTTCATCCTGCCATATTGAAGTCCGAAGGCAACCCCTTTTTAAACAATAAAGATGTTTAGTAAATAGTCATAAAAACCCAATTTAATAAAATTTTTTTCTGTTTTATGTATCCGTACTTAAATAATATTAAATAAAATTATTTAAATTAAGTTGGCAAATTCAATTTTTGAATATGATTTTTTTTATTTTCTGTATTGAATATAGACAGTGCCTATAGCAACACTTTTTAGTATATATTTTTTTAAATCCTTTTTGTAGCAAGTAAAACTTGCCAATATTTTTAAAGAAACTTTCACACAGCAAGTTTTAGAACAAAATTTTAAAAGGCAGCACTTATTATATGTTAGCAGAAATTTGAATCTGATTGAGATGGATCTACGAATCTTTTTATAGCAATTAAAAAATTTTATTGAAAAGTAACATTTACAATACATTGCACTGGACCTTTTTCTTGACTAAAGCACTTCGTAAGTACGGGTCATCTCCAGAGTTCTGGTCCAAGATATAAATAAACATATTACAAGGGTCAGCGGAAAGAGAAAGATTAAGCAGAAATTTGGATAGAATTATTATATCATATAATACGACAATACAAAATCATTTATATGACTTGGAACACAGTTTAGAAATAAGACTCCAAAAAAGGCCATTCAAAATGTTCGAAATGAATTAATGAAATTCGACTAAAAATTTCATATAACACGACAATACAAAACACTCATATGACTTGGAACACGGTTTAAAAATAATATTCCGAAAAAGGTAATAAAAAATGTTTGAGATGAATTAGTGAAATTGAAACTTTTGATTTCAATTAAAAAAATTGATGTAAAAGTAAAAAATTACAAAAGTCAGCTCTTCTTACTTAAGCAAAACAAGTATATAATATAATACGAGCTTATAAAAAATTTATACGACTTTTAGCACAATTTTGAAATAAAATTCCAAAAACTGTCATTAAAAGACTGTATGGGATGAATTTATTTACATCGATTAAATAGTTTGAGCATTTGTGTTCATCTATATGTATAATTTTATCATTCATTACTGATATCACAATTATAGCTTTATCGAAGATATTACAAAAATTTAAATGTTCTATTGTTTCATATCATTGTTGTTGTATTTGTGGAGAAATATATTATAAGTTCGATATAAATCTTGACTTTCATTGTTTAAAACATACAACTAAAAATAAAGTAAGCAACCCCTTAAAGATTGTTTTAATGCGGGATTTCGGGTCTTATATTTCGGAGCTATATTTTGTTGGTCGAATGTAGAAAGAGCATGAGTCGCATTTTTACTGAATTCGAGCTTTTTGGTGTCTCTAATACATTCCACATTGCGATATTCTGTCAGAAATATTTAATGGAATATTGTCACAAGTAATTGTACAAAAAATATAGTTTTAATTATGTTTGCCACTTCTCTTTTAAAGTTACAGGTAAGTAACTTTAAGCCCAAACTAACGTAAAGCTTAACTGGCTTATGATATCAAAACTTATATGATTTATAAAATTTTGATTTTTCATTTTGTTTTGAATGAATTTGATAAATACATACATATGTATAAATTTTTTACCCGCTTTTCGACAACTAGCATAAAAATTTTTTTTTTTCCCACAAGAACTACTTTATGAAGCTTTCAAAACGGTCGATTTCATGATAAAATATCATCTTTAGATACAATATTGCTTATAAAAATGTTTTTGAGACTTCAATATGTTTTACAAGCTGCTCAGATTTCTTTAGCTTTAACAGCTTATTTACTTGATATAGTTTTTGTTTTTTGAATTTAAAAAATTTTTGTTTCTAACGAGCTTTTACTTTTTATTATTGAGAATATTATTTCGAAACACCTTTCTGCATTAACATTCCAATTAATATTTTATTCTTAATCATTACATTAAAAATAAAAAAAAATGTTTGATGTTCGCATTTTCATATCTGAATCACTTAATCACATAATCATTTAATCCTATAATCCATCATTCCCGTATAATCAGACCGACCCAAAATACACAGCACGCTCGCTCACAAGCACACATGACCATTCCACAAACGAGCGAACACTCACACATGGATTTGATACGATTAAAGCAGCACGCACATAAATTTATATAATCACATTAAAAGTTTTTTGGTTTCGTGTTTCAACATTTTATAATCCCGCCTAAAAACGATTTTACGCAATTGTAGCAAATAACACAGAGAGACGCACTCAGTAGAATATGTCATAAAAAAAATATATTCAATTTAATATATTGTCTTTAACGAAATAAAAAGAGCTCACCAACCTTCTTCTATCATGATTCACGCACTACTGAAGAACCGATTTACAAATGACTGCCAAACAAACCATCACCAGCACAATTGCATTTCAATTTTCTATACGTATACGCATAATCGTCCAAAGCACACAGATATCAGTCACTCATACTACTCAACACTCGTAGCCGCCGTGCAAAGTGTGCATTGAATGCAAGCAACATGTGGCAGCCAACAAGCAACGATAAACATTGCAGATATAATAAAGGGGAGCCTGTTCACAAAAAAAAAATAAAAAAACAAACACCACCTTTAAATAACACAAACAATCTCTCCTCTCTCACTCACTCTTTTATCACTAACCCTCTTTTAGAAACTTTACAATCATTGTTTTCTCTTTAGTCACACATACACTGTAGATGTTATCATTTGTGAGAAAGTAACTGCATTACTCTTATTCTATGAAGCTCATTTTGCTCTTTCTCTTTTTACATGAATTAATACAATTACTGTGAAACTTATTCATACCACATGCACACGTACAATACTTATATTTGAAACGAAGACACCAATACATTTGCAAACACAAACATTAAGTCTTATTGGGCTCATATCTCAGGGATTATGCAAAATGTATAAATGAATGAATACAGGGAATTAAGGATTAATTTCGAAGGGATGTCATTTATACTGAGATAATACTGTTTTGTATTTTATACACGAATAAATTTATTTCCTTTTATAAGTATTCACTACGTTTATTTCGTTGGTATGAATATTTGGCGGTGTGTTGGTTGGTTGGTTGGCTGGTTGTTTGGTCTGTCTAACTGGCTGTTTGTCCGTCTGTCTGTCTTAATGATTTGGTGTATGAGTGAATAAATTGTTCGTTCGTTTGTTTAATGTAGTTAGTTTACACTGGTTCTGTGTTGTTGTTCAAGGAGTTTATTCAGTAGTATTAATGTAAAGTAGGTTTGTTTTTGCTGGAATATTTTTGTGCGAAAAGCAGGGCCAGTAGTAAAAGTTATTAGAATGTAGAAAACTAATAAGCTTGAAAATAAGTTCGAAAAGTCTAGGTAAAATTGTTTCTTTACTTTGGTGGCATGAAGTTTTGATTTCTTGCACAACGTAATAAACCTGCTTACACTAGTGTAGTGTAATTTATATTGAAAGCTTATGGCGTTTTCTTTTCTAACAAGAAGTTTGCATTTACGTTTTACACTTAATTATTAATCAAACTAAAACTAAAAAATATTGACACAAGTACAAAAGGTATCTTGTTTTCTTTTAAATAAATAACATGTAAGACAATTTTTGGATCGCACTGTACAATAATTTCGAATATTGTCACACAGTTCTTAAGACTGAAGTGAAAAAATTTGACACATAGCAGACTACTTCACGACAGCAAATGCTCCAAGCGGCAATTGTAAGCACGTAATCAGCTACAGAACTACTTCACACATACACACGGAAAAAACAAGCTCGTACTAAATTTAAGTATATTTTACTTGCTTTTAGTACGAGTCGTACTAAAAAACTTAAGTACAAATAACATAATAATCTCACAAGAGCAATTGAATTTTCATATAAATGTTTTGATTTTGACACTTGAGCTGACAATTTTTGCTGCATAACCCATCAGACAATCGTGTGAACGGACAATATTTCTCAAGCCAACATAAGCAGACAATGTAACTGACAGTTAATTGTCTTACAATGAAATTGGCAGTTTTTGACAATTTGTATTCTAAGAACAATTGGGCATTGTCATGCAATTGTCAGCACATTGTTAGATCAGATATTGTTATCGGATCTGGCAACCGTCAGAACAAAGTATTTATTTATTTATTTATGTACAAATTTATTTTAATTTAAATTACCATAAACTATATTTAGTAAAGCTCTTGCAACTGGGGCTATCGGCTTGAACAAAGTAAAAGTTAAACATAGAGTGCTTTATGCTACATTTTTGATATATCGAGCGTCCTACTCTTTTTTCCACAATAATACTGGTATTTTCATTTACCCTTGTTAAAGCATATTTTTTAAATTATTTGTTACATTTTAGTTCGATATTCAAGCGGGTTTTTTAGATTTTTTAACTATATTTGTTTTGTGTTATATTAGAAAATCAGATATTTCCAAATGTTGATTTGTTTTGTATAATTTATTATATTGTCAACACTGTTTTTATTTTGCAGTAAACAAAATCAGCAGGGACAACAACCTGCAGTAGTGTTGTCTTTCTGGAGATATCATCAACAATCTCACATAGATATATGTGTTATATTTAACAATTGAAGTTGGTAGTATACTCACTTCTATGTACTTAATGCATTAAGTGATGGAACAGAACTAGGACATGACGATTTTCTCCATACAATTCGGCATAAAATAACTCCAGAGAATGCGGTCGTAAAATAGAATTTATATTATTTTGGCAGCGATTTTTCTTATGCTCTCACTTTGAAGCAGCAAAGCTTTCAACAATATTACCACACTTTTAGTAAATTTCATACATTTTGTAAACAAAACCATAAACTTCAAAAGCTTTAGCGCGACAAAAAGTAAAAATAATAGTAAAGTTTTTTTTTTACTTTACTTAACTTTAAATGACAGTTTGTGAAGTTGCAGCCGTTTTTGCTTGAAATTGCGGACGTATTCTGTTTCATCATTAAGCATTAAACACATAAACCACAGCAGACTACACGACTTCACAACAGTACATGCTGGTACCATAAATTGTAGTCGTATAGTGCTCTATTGAATTATTTTGAACGCGGTAGCGTTCATTAATTTTCATCAGTGTTTCTGTAAAGCAACAAGGTCTGTTTATATAAAACTTTTATGAAAAAAGTTCTTCTCTCTGAAAAGTAATATCATAAAAAGATTAAATTAACTTGAAAACGTTTTCGTTTGCTAGGATTAATTCAGGTTAGGTGGGCCTTTGACAAAGTTGAAAGTATAATTGGATATAACTTCTGATCTATAATGAGAGCAATATTAAAGAAATGTGACTTTACGACAATACATCGACTTTTTCAAAATGTGGAGCAAAAATCTTTTAAAATTTTTGCAACAAAGGTATGCAATTTAAACAACTCGTACCTGACTTAAAATCAACTGGTATATATCTAACCACAAACTACTTATTTTATAAAATTAAGGTTTCTTGTTTTGAGTATATGTAAGTGCGCACATATTTATTAAAAGTACAAATTTGTTAATTTATTTAACAGAATTAAAAATTTTGCTGTTTTGTTGCGTTCTATTAGAAAATAAAATATTTCCTCAATTATGTAACACGTTTTCATACACAATGGCCACACTGTTTTTATTTTGTAGTCAACAAAAATAGCTTTAAAAATGCAACATTGGGGGTAGAGTATTTTCTCTACATTAAAGTTTAACAGTGAACAGATAATTATAGAAAATTAAACAGTTTTAGAATAGAATTTTTAATAGCCTTTAAAATTTTTCATATTTCCACAGTTCAAATTAACTTTTCAGTCGGCACTCGTAAGCGTATTTATTTGCCTGTATATTATATCTGTTTATATACAAAATGAATATAATGCCATTATAATACTGCGGCTTTTTGTTTATAACAGTTTAACGTTAATGCAATAAGTACAGCGGCGTATAAGCTGCACACTAATATAACTTAGTCATCAAATAACAGCAAGCTTGCTGGATGTAAATAATGGATACGCTGGTGATATGAAATCCTAAAACGTATTAAGAAATTATATAAAGCGCAAATTGCTATATGCTCATGCACGCTTGTTGATAGCAATATTTGTCAATTGATTTTCTTTTTATCAGTTGGTTGTTTTTTTTTTTTTTTTTTGTTAAATATAAACATGATCACCTTGTTCGCATAGATACCGTCGGCGTTTTGTCAAAGGCAGGTAAGTGGTAAAAGTGGTTCTAACATAAATTTGAGATTGAGTTTAGTAGAAAAAATTGTTTCGCTTGTTCTTGAAAAACAACATCAAAAATCGTTTATCAATTAATTTACAAAAAAATGTTAGATTATATAATTAAAAGATTTCTAATGTATTGCTATCGGCACCAGAAGAGAAATCAAAGAATTATATGACAAATCAAAAAATAAAATTCTCAATAACATTGCACCTGCATAATCAGAATAGCAATAAATTTATTTTCTTTCTTATAGACCAGCCTAAATAACGCGTATAGAGCAGCGCAATTTGGCGCTTAAGGTTTACGCTGAAATGAGCAACTTAAAAAGCAGCCATGACCAATAGTGTTAATTAAAGTTGTTTGACAAAAATCGCCAAATAGATATAAAAACATCCATAAAGTTACGAAATTGGACTGAAAGCAGATGATTTCTTATTATCACTTACAAGGAAATTATATTGGAGCCAGTTTTATTCACTAAAGAGTAAAATTTACTCTTTTTCGCGGTGGCAAAATTTGATTTCTAATTGAAAAGTGTTGCCGGTTAGTCAGACAGATAAATACCGCTTTGTGTACTACCTAAATTGCGCTGCAAAGAAATTTTAGAAATGTTTTCAAAATTTTTATTTTTTATTGAGATCACAATACTTTTTCATATTTAGCATTTTCCTGAATTTACCTTCTAAGAACTTTGGAGTTGAAAAATTGATACTTCTTGAATCAGCTGCCATTCAATCAGGGACTGCCAAATTATCAATTCTGTTTATTGGCTGTTTACACGCGCTAAAATCATTTTATTCTTCTGTTCGCTACCCACTAATTTGGCAAACCAGTATGTAAAAACTTATATCAGCCTCTGTCAAAACGCTCTTATCTGCTGTTAGACTATCCGAGTTTATCAGTATTCCAATTGGCTCAACATTGCAACTTCTTGTCACACGTTTGTGACAATATGAACGAATATCTCGCCGAGCAGCTCCCACCTTTTAATCCCTCCTGTATGCAATTCTCCAGACAGTCAATGGAAGGCAAGCTTTCGCGAGTTATTGGCCCAAAGTTCATAACGAGCATCGAATCTCAACAGTTTTATCCATTTATCCGACACTTCTGGTCCCTTACATTACAGGTGTCTATTACAAGACAATAGCAGTTCGAGCACAAAAACGAATTCCCCGAAAATCAGCATATGTCAAAATTATTCTGCAGTTTTAGGTCTAAACTAAAGCCAAAATGCTTCAACCAAGATTTGGGCAATTCAACCGCAAACAGCGCCAAGATGGGCAGCTAAACAGAACCATCTAATGGAGTGCTGATCTCCGTTCTGGCAGTAAACTCTGGGTGGGTTTTTTTTCGGAAATTCCAACAAAATCTAATGAGGGGCACGTAGCCTAGCTGAATATTGCAGAAAGCAATCAGAATTTGTCATTGGTTTAATCGGCATCTACCTTGCCAGCCTTAAGTGATGATAGACGATGGCTATCGTTGATTCTGCGGGGAGAATTATACACGATTCGCCAGCACCCCCATAAGGCTTTCAAACCTAATACAAGACGCAACTTTAGTTATAAGTGTGTACCTAAATGGACAAATCCGTTGCTGAAGCGCTTGTGCCTTTTAATCTCTCTTGTATGTAGTTTCTCAGATAGCCAATGGAAGACAAGTCTTAACCTGAAACCTCATTAAGAGCGTCAGGTCTATAACTAGCCCTGCCTCATCATCACGTCTGGTTCGTTAAATTATAAGTATGTGTTGCACGGCCATAGCACCTCGGGAGTTTTTAGCCTCCGAAAACCGGCAGTACTCTATTGTAATCAAGAGAACTAATTCCGCTTCTTGCGATTTGAGTTTTAAACTGGCTGAGGTTGATTCAGGTTAGGTAGGCACGTCAACTACGATCAGCTCCAGGATAGCCCGCAAGCACAGCCTTCCGAGCGTTTTGCCGATCCTCGTTGTGCCAATTAACGCTTGGCAAGGGTTTAGAAAGTCCAGCACAACATAATCCATGCAGCTTATTTCATTTGCTACAACAAACAAAGAACTCTTGCCCCTCTATACCCCAGAAAGCAGAATACAAAACCTGCTTCCCTTAAAGGGGGAAGGTTTCAGCCAAGATGCAAGCATTTCAACCACGATCAGTGCCAGGATGATCATCTGATCATCTGATGATCTGAAGGAATGCTTGGTAAAGTTTCTCGTATGTGCCAACACAATCTAAGTTATGCTGAGACTTTCTAGAACTTTATTTGCTACAATAAATGAGCGAAGGAAACAATAAAGCAACATAATTTTTACAATGAAGGAACATAACGTTGCAATTTTTCAAAGATTTTAGAAGAAATTCAAAGCAATCAATTTCATGCGGCTCACTAGAAGTCGGCCTGGGCAAATTTTGTGTCGTGATTGCATCCATTCACGTCAACGAAGATCTGTTTTACTTTTATTTCATCTACTCTTTTCTTATAAATCCCTTCTTTATTACTTAAAACATACTGTCATTATTATTTTAGCCGCAACTGTAATTTGCGTGTCTGCTTTTATTACTTATAATAACCAAACGATCCATAAAACGAAGAGTTAAATCCAAAATAATAATCCCGCACGAAATTAAATCCCTCGCCCACACCGCATCAAAACGCAAAACAGTGGACTGAGAGAGAGAGAGACAAATAATACAGAGTTTCACTACTACACATACACACACGCACTTGCATAATAATAAACTTTTGCAGTTAAGCAAAAAAGCAGCCACCAGGCAGACACACAAACAAATAGACAGTTATTAAACCAGACAAACAGACAGACTGACGGACAGATTCGCTAAAGAGACAAAAAAGAAAAAAAGAAAAGCTGAATTTCATGGTAGTGGCAAAGACAACAACGGCAGCAGCAGCAAGCAGCATGGCACGACATGCCATGGCATAAGCCCAAAAATGCTTAAGCTCAACGCAAACAGCTAAGCACAAATGGATTATACGAGCTCCTACACTCAGTCCATCACTACTACTACTACTACTATGCCGTTGTCAGAACTCCAGCACCAGAACCAGCATCAGGCACATAGAAACAATTACATTTAGTATACACATTTACATTTGGAGGAAGTATCTGGTGTGCTTGCATGCCGCTTAAGCAGTATACGATTATAGTAATTGTTGTTGTTGTTGTTGCTGCTGCTGTGTTATTTGAATGGATAAGTGTGGATGGATATACAATATTTGGCGGGCTTGACAGGCGAAATGGCAATTTGATACACCAGCTACTAGCTCATTTCCTCACGCTTAAAGAATACAGTGGACAACTTTGAAAAAAAAACAATAATAACAAATTCTCAAAACTTTGCTTTCACATTATGGTGCATGGATGGACACCTTAAAAGGAAATTTCACACACAAAAGGGTTGTGCGATTGTAGCCTTCAAGATGTACATATGTATTTACATACATATATCCTCATTTATTTTTATAAACTTAACAGAGTTACTGTGTGTTGCGACCAGCGATGTGGGTTTGGGGTTTATCTTCATAGAAATGCAGTAGCAGCAGAATGTATTAAGCTTAAGCTTCAAGTGTACGGCTGAGCGCAAGCAGAGAATAAAACCTTCATTCACAAAGCCACACACATACAGATACGCACACACATACATATGTACTTACATACATGCATACATAAATCCAATGCAGGGCTTTTTTAAGGATTGCCTTATTTGTGTGAGTCGTTGTTAGTCTGACTGTGCTTTGGCTTAAGGATTAACGCAAAAGTATAAAAACAACAACACTCACATGCACACCAACACATTCTCAATTGTACACTTTAACACCAACAGCTATTGAACAGCAAAACAAATTCTTAAAAGTTGGTTTGAGTACAGAGAAATTTATTCAGACGTGGCATTAAGAAGATTTCTGAAGGGGTGTGTGTAGAGGGGACAAAAAGAGAGCGCAAGATGTATGAAGATAAAAAAGAAGACTAAATGTGGTGGCATACGATAAAGTGAGTTCTTGCGGATTATAGGTTTTTCGTTGTTGTATATAGCATTCAGAAAAACGCTGCTTGTTTAAATCCTTTAAAGTCTTTTCATGTACACAAAAGAAATACATTTGCGTATGTAAATGTGTGCGCGAGTGTGTGTGTGTGTGTGTGTGCCTGAATAGCTTTGGCTTCTTTTATCGTAACTTGTTTTTGCTTATTTATTTCCCTTCTTCGGGATTTAAAATTTACACTCAATGGATGAAGACTAAATGACTGCAGATGCCAGTGCAAATTATGATTTAATAGCAGTTGTGGATATAAACCGTTTGAAAAGGCCTTGAATTATTAATCTTAGTTTTTCTACTACAGCTTAATGAAGTGTGAAACTAAAAACAAAAAAGTTTGTTTTGTTAGAAATATTTCTAAACAGAAAAATTAAACAGTTACTAAAGAACAGACCTTATAATCTAAATCAGGGGTGCCCAAAAGCTCTACATGGAAGAGCAAACACCAATACATTGAACTAATTTTATTCAACATTTTTTGTTGTAAAAAGCAAAGTGGTATCGTACGTTAAACAAAAACAAAATTTACACTGAGAATCAGTGTCGTCAATGTTTATCAATGAAATCGCATTTGTTACTTAAGCAACCAATCTAGAAATCATGTTCCATGAGCGGTTGACATGGTCTTCACATATTGGCATTGTTGTAGGTAGAGTGTATAGTATGCGGAGCAATTTATCGGCTGTCAAAGACTCCACCCCATTTAACATACGTATGCTACTAGCAAAAACGTATCTTAGGCCTTATCTATTATATGGTAGTGAAATCTTTGTTTATTGTGGCAGCGAAGACAGGCGTAAACTAAATGTTGTTTATAACAATATAGCAAGGTATATTTTCCAGAAGCGGCGTCTGGACCACATTTCACAATACTTATACCAAATATTTCACCTCACATTTGATAATCTACTCAAATATAAATGTCTAACCTTCCTGCATAAAATAATTATTTCTAAACAACCGTCATCTATCTATGAAAGAATAAAATTTGCTAGATCGAATTGTGGTAAAAAAAAATTACTCAAATAAAATGTAGGAGTCTTATATCGCAACGCCAATATTTAATTCATGCATTTAGTCTTTGGAACGTATTACCAAATCATATTCAAGAGATAAGCAACGCTAATAGCTTTAAAATAGAATTAAAAAATTTATTTTTGTAAACTATTTTTTTTTCAACATATTTGGTTTCTTTTTGCAAAGTAACGATAGTGATTCATATTTTTCCTTTTATGTAAGTGATAACACTAATTGTTTTGTTTCTTTTGTTTTTCACTTTTGATTAAATTTGCATACATACGTATGTATATTATCATTGTCTGCCCTTATTACTAACACTGTCATGTATATTTTGTTGTGTTAGTTTATCAAATATATAAAATAATTAAATAATGTTGCTTTGCACTTGTGTGTGTACACACCCTTGTGTATATTAGAGCGCACTGCTTATAGCTAAATGCTTTTACAAAAACAAATGAGCACGAAGCGCATAGGGCTTGGGCACTTCTGATCTAAATGTTAAATTAATATCTTCAATTTAGTTTTTAACTATATAAATTAAATTTTACTATATAAATTATATTTTGCAAACTACCACAATCTAAAAGCTCTTTACTACAGAGGTATTTTTTTTTTTTAACAATACAAATATTAACACGGATGTGTCTTTCTAATGAGGATTTTCAAACAGTGTTGGCTCCAGACACATAAGTATATTCTGAATTATACTTCTATATTAGCACAAGCAAATAACGAATCATAAACTTTTATGTCACTTCGTATATAATATTCCTTACATACGAGTACAATGAACATGAATTAGTCACCACGATTACTGTCCATAAGGCATACACATACTCAAACTGAAGGAAATACAACAACACCCACAGAAAATTGCGTTGTTGTTGTGAAATTAATTGAATTTACATTTTTATGTTGAATGAAGTTGACCGTAGTTAATAATAGTTCTCATTCAGTTCATGCGCTGAGGAGTATAAGATGGCAAAGAACAAACTCGAAGGGGGAAAGTAGTTCGGTAATTACCGAGGTAAAGGTATTAGAAAATAGCTGCACCACTAATAAGTAAATTCTTGTTCCAAAAGTTTTTCTCTTCAAGGGTATACATAGAGATAAAATGATACCACTAGGGTATAGATACCTATACTCGACGTGGTATTGATAGCAAAGTAACGATACCTACTCAATATCGAAAAAAAAGCATCGATATATACTTGTATCCGTAGATTTGTTCATACAATTGGCGGCAGAAAAGAACATATCTAAAATATTAATAAAAAATTTTTAAAAAGTTGAAAGCCATATTTTCAGTGTTGTCAACTCGGTGCGTTTCGCATCGTTTTTGGTGCCTTTTAAAATTATTTGTGCGAAAAATTCTTTAGCCGGTGCGGGGAGCGCTGTTTTTACATTTTCGGTGCGTTTTTGAAATTTCATTGACACAAAATCAAATTCAACTCAACTTATTGTTTTAACATAATAAAAAAATTTAATCAAAAGTCCAACATTTTTACGTTTAGTTTTGCGTGGACAAAGCACCGTGTTATAACCACAAAGTGGGGCAATCTATTATACGCACTCTCGAGAGGAAACGAAACATTTCGTGTTATAAAATATGCTGCTTTTAGAGAGTATTTTACTATTAAACGATCAAGCCAAGTTTGTCAAATATTGTAATAAATTCACTGAACCATGAAGTTCGCATTTCTGACGGCTCGTGAATTCGTTACGGTTTTGGTAATTGAAAAACTACCAAATTACAAAATAAATTATAAAGTTTCTGCAAAACGTTTGCACTAAATATTGATTACAGTAAACTTCATTTTTTATATGGTGTATTTCTGGCAAATTTTCGTATATTTCAATAAATTCTTTTAAATACACCGCTTACGAAAACACAAATGAAATGTAGACTAAGATTGAGAGAATTGCTATTAGATGAATTTAAAGGCTGTTTCATTATCATGTTTTTAATATCAAAATATTGTACTTTTAAAAATACAAAATAGTTTTCTAAAAATAAAAGGAAAAATTTCAAAATTAGGTGCGTTTTCGTTGAAATAACGCGCGTTTTTCCCCGATTTTGTGCGTTTTGAAATTTCAAAGTTGACAACGCTGCATATTTTATAAAGTTCAATTTTGAGACGCAAATGTTTTTAGATAAGAATTTTTTTCCAAGTTGCTGATACTTGTTTTACAAACACCTTTCATCTATTTAATGGTAGTTTCTATTGAAGTGCACTCTTATTAAACGACGCTTACTTTAAAAGTTTTTAAGCCACAATTTTATAAAATTATTTTCAAAATTAATTTTTTTGCTTGCAATTTACTTTATGCCAACAATACTCTCATTTTCAAGCCATTGAGTTTCATGACATGTTAATTTCATAATTACATAGATTTTACAAAACAGTTTGCACTGAATGAAAACGTCATCATTGAAGGAATTATGATCGCATTTCCGTAAATCCATCTGCTCTAACAGTGGACATGTATCGATGATGTTGGTGTATACATAAGGATTTACTTGAATGAACATCAACATAAAAACGTTCAAAAGTTCATATGCATATTTAAAAACGTAGACCCCAAATAAGACTTAAGCAAATGCGTACGAATGCAACATGAACAAATCCATAAACTCACATGCAAATAAAAAATGCTGGCACACAACATTTGTAGGACTCATAAACCATACGTTGAATTTATTAGGGACGTTCGAAAAAGAAAATCAAAAAATATAGTTTTTTTGATAGAAATTTTTTTTTACCGAACTAACTTCATTTATATGGATCATCAGTATCTGCAGCCGCAACTTTTTGAATACAATTAAATTTGATTTAAGAAAAAAAAAAAACCTAAAACGTGTGCCTCCCTAATAAATATATTTCTGTAGATTGGTGTGCTTATATAAGTCTTTTATTTATACCATAATGATAAACATTGTTGTCTGATTACAATACAATTTTTATCTTCATATATACTCGTATATGAGCGTTCATGGGCAGTGCAATAGGAACTCTCAAAATTTAGCTCTTGACAGCAGCCATTTTGCTGAAGGAAGATCCATTTGTCAAATCGCTTATAATTTATTCAGTGTTTTTTGCTCAAACACCGTGGGCAGGTGTGGCATTCAACCAGAAAAGCAATTGAAAAAAATATTTTGCCAAAATCGTTGCGAGAGTGGGTAACCCACAGAACCAGCAGGCACCCATGGGCAGAGATATATGTGCAGTGACTGGCTCAACACACTAAGTTTTGTGTTCGTAAAAAAAAAAAATGAATAAATAAGTAAAAAACAAAATAAATAAAAACTTCACTGAAAGAAATGTTTTTTCATGATCAATAACGACTTTTGCTGAATCAAATAATAAATTGTTTGAATACGGTCTAATAAAGGCATTTGTGGACTCAAGCACAAATTTCGTAAAAATAATTATTGAGCACAAGCAACTACTTTCAACAAAAACAAAAAAATTATATCCAAGGCTATTTTCCATGAAAGAACGACATTTTAGATTACTGAAGATATAAAAGTCGAAAATTCGAAAGAATGCAACCAAATGTGCACATCAGTTTTGCTTCGAGGATTGGTAAAAAACACTGGCACGAGTGTATTATATCGAAGGAAGTATACAAAATCCAAGGCGACGTTATTGTTAGGTGGATACATCGGCTTACTCAGACGAATCAGTTCGCTTTGACTGGCTTTGTCGAATTTTATCATGCGCTACTCTTCAAAGCCGCACTAACCAGGCTGCATATGTTTCTTATCAGCTACTTTTGACAGCTCAGGTTAAAAATTCGCCATTTACGCAAACAAAACACCTGTTGTTTTCTTTTTAGTAATGTATTGTTGTAGAGAAGAGGCTTCCCTGTTTATTGTATCCTAGAAAATTCCTTCTTTAAAACTTTGTTCTTTTTAAGGTAAAATGGACTTTGACGTTCCGTCAGTCAGTTCTATTCTATTAACACTCATCAAACATTAAATTTAAAGTTTATGTTTTAATAGAAAAATGTGGATTTAAACAAAAAGAGTTCAATAAACCTCTTTAAATAAGCACATACATACACACATACATACACACATACACACACACATAAAATATACAAATTCAACTGTTTTAAAGCTCTTTTCTCGAATTTACTTACCTACCATAACTGTAAAGCATACAACCTACTTCTTGCTATTTGTACTACTAATCTTATCCTGGTGCAAAAATAACACTAACACAAGCACATACAGAAACACAGAGATAAGGATAAACCTAACAAGCACTTCAACGCAGAATAATATCCTGCCACACAACTACAAAGACCGTAAACATACTGTAGAGCGAGCACACATAAACTTAAGGCAAAGAAAGAAAAAAAAAAACAAACACTATATGAATTTTGCAGAAAGTAAAATCGAATTTAAATCCTCCATTGAGCTTATGTCGGCGACGGATTTGCAATGCTGCCAACGCCGGCAGCACTTTTATCCTTGTGTATGCTGTTTATCTGCTATTTGTGTGCTTTATTGTTGCTATTTTAATGGGGAATAAGGAGGCATAGAGGAAAACAAAGTATGGCGCCACAATGCTTAATCCCTTGGCTTTAGTTTATAAACAAACTCACATACAATGTTTACTTGCTACTATTTAGTTGTATGTGTTTCCACACAAAGAACTAACTGTTCTGTCTCTTACTCTGGAATTTGTTACGCTCTCGGTACTCTTTTGTTTGGCCTTTCCTCTGCTCTTTAAATAAATATTTATCCTTGATAAACTGAAAACATTAGATGCACATACTCGCACATACAGACATACTTGCTGGCTGCAAACAATGTATTAAAAAGTTTGTGGGTGGCGAGTTAACAAAAACAAAAAAAACCCCCCATTTATACGCAAATTTTGTAAACACTCATACACTTGCAGTAATGCATGTACAGGGCTTAAGCTTTACAGTTAAACCGGCAACGCTAACGCTGGCAGTGAGATTTATTATGGCTTAAGCCATTTGCGAATATAAAGTTTGTTTTGCCACAGTATGAGTGGCAGCGTTGGGGATTTATCTATTTGAATCCATACACATACATGCACATACAAACCCTGCTATGTATGCGTTTGTTTGTGTATTACACATTTCGTAAATAATATATCCTTGATGGTTTTGATACAAATTTAATGGCAACAAAAACAACAACTGACAGCTCATAATGAATTGTATTTTATTATAGGTCCTTAATCCAAGGCACAAGCAACATTGTCTAGAGTACATACACACACACACACATACATATACACGACTACAAACTAACACATTTACATTGCAGACATAAAACAACATTTTATTTATACTTTGGCATGATTTTCATGGTTAAACTTGAGTTATAAGGATGTTTACCAACACAGCATTGCTTATCCTTTTATATTCCCTCATCCTTTGCTCATTTCATGTTTATTTCTGTTTGTGTTTTTTTCTTTCTTTCTTTGTTCCTAGTAGTATTTATCCTTTTTGTGTGCTAAATGCTGTTATTGTTGTCTTTATTAAGTGTTGTGTGCGTAAGTTTACAGGGAAGTTGTGCACACAAAAAGGAGACTTGATCCGCACAGGTGACAAATTACAAAAAAAAAAACTTTCGAATAATTGTTATGAAAGTTAATTGCAACTAAATTTATGTTTTTTGCTTTCTCTAATTAAGAAAGTTTTAATTTTTGGGTTTTATTATTGAGATCAAAACTTTTGGAGAAAACAAGTAAAAAGTAAATTGTGGAATTCTTAAGCTCGAGGACATCAGCGATATCGTAATCGGTGCTATTATATTATAAAAAACAGCGCAAAAGAAAATTAGTGTCTGTGTTTTATTTATAAGTTATTAATATAATTTAATATATTGGTTTTTAATGTTGTAGTCACGAAAATACGAATCCCCTGAAGAAGTGAACATAAAATTCACGAAACGTTGGGAAAATATGTAATAAAAATTCTACATTTTTATTGACATATAGAACGTTAGGCCTCACTACCTAAGTAGTTATATACAAAAAGCTATTAAACTAAGTTCATAGTTCAGGCCTTTGCAAGATATTTTTGAAAAGAGACACAAAGTTTCATTTTAGGACCACTACTATTTTCCCCAAAGTGAATGATGTGCCGGATTAGCTCTACAGATGCAGTATCCACTTATACATGGTTTGATAAAAAAAACGTTATTTTTAAATTTCATGAGTTCCGTGTGCTCGATTTTCGCATTTTTTCCATTATGTTGGTACATAGATATGATACACATATCTGTAGGCAATATCAGCCATTTCAGATTGTCAGTTTGGTTTTGACATATACAAATTTTTTACTAAATTTACTAAATTTTGAACAAAAACCACGTCGCATGGACATTGCTATTGAACATCGTCAACGACGATCGAGATTTTCTCAAAAAGGTCATAACTGGTGACGAATCTACGCCACTTTCAGCAGCGTTATCAACAGAGTTAATGACGCTTAATGGCACCAAGCCACGTTTGGCAACCCCGTTAATTCAAGCCGAGTATGGCAGCCCTTTGCAGCGCGAACTTAACGCATACAAGCTCGTTAAGTTCGAACTGCAAGGTTTCGACCTCATGTTCGCTTGGTTTTTTATTCATTCCTTTTTGAACCGCAGATGGAGACGCAACCAACCAAGTGAAGTTCTTTGGTATTCTTAAAATTAATTCTTGGCAGTGAATAGTGTGCGCCAACAAAGCTTTTTAAAGTGTTTTTTACTCTAGACATATAATAATAAAGCCTTTTGAAGTGTTTCTTTTCATTTTAAAAATAAAATAAAGTGTGCCGCCAATCAAAGGTACTAGAATATTTTAACGAAACAACATTTGGGTTTAATTTTATCACCTCTAAAAGGCCACAGGATCACTGTTTTCTTCATCACCTCTAAAAGGCCACAGGATCACTGTTTTCTTTGGACTATTACGCGCCGGTGAACAGCCACCATAATAGTATCAGAGAACATACAGCACGCAGTTGTTGCAACCGTAGTACTGGATCAACAATCTCTTCGAATCCCACACCAACCACAACAGTACCATCAGCCGCAGCCAAAGCAAGCGCACCATCGGGTCAGTTCCCCGTCAGCCTAGAAGCATCGCCACGCGTCAGAGAACAACAATCCCTCATCTGATAGCGTCACCGCCCCATTTTTCTTGGACGACGGTAAGTTCTCTGCTTTCCTTTAACTATTATCATTAAACCCCCGTGTGCACCCGCACACAGTCAAAGAAAACATTGAGCAAAACCTTCACACTTGACATGCTTTTTTCCGTCTTGGCTCTTCTGGACGCTTCCACTGGAATGATTGGGCCTTGGTTTCAATGTCAAAGCCATACACCCATAAGTCCTGACTAGTTATGAGCTTTTTGAAGAAATCTCAATTGGATCGTCGTTGACGATGTTGAACACCTCCTGAGCGTTGTCCATGCAACGTTGTTTTTACTTAAAATTTAGCCATTTTGGTAATATCCTCGTTGCCGCACGTCCGTAAAAATTGCTTGGCATTAGCCGAACGATATGCCATCATCACCTCTATAATAGTGATTCGAAGATTATCCAAAATCATTTTCTTCACAGCTGCAATGTTTTCATCGATTGTTGACATGCTCGGGCGACCAAGACGAGCATCGTGATTGACATCTTCTCGGCTTCCTTAAACCGGTTATACTATAATTGAACTTGTGTTCTGCTCATAGTCAATTCGCCAAACGCCACAGGCAACATTTCAAATGTCCTTGTGCATTTAATTTTATTTTTTACACAAAACTTATTACAGTTACTTTGACCCATTTATTCGAATAGTAAAAAATCGAAAGAGCATACCATAATATGACTAAGCTTTTTATCTGTCAAAAACAAACTGACAATTCAATGGCTCCTGAGGGATGTCGCAATTTTTGAACAATTTTCGCTGCCGCTCGTTTCATGCCTAAAACATATATAAAAGTTATGTGTACCAACATAACAGAAAAAATGTGAAAATCGAAAATAAGTAATATATAAAATTTGAAAATAACGCTTATTTTTTCAAGCAAACCTCGTATAATAAAATTAGAGCAACAAAGCTGTAGTTTCAAAATTTTTGAAGCTAAGATTTAGTCACCCCACTTTCCCCAATCTCTTCTGCGAAATGAGTTTAAATAAATCTCTGCTCGAATTTCCTTGCTATTGATTTTTGGATTAAGATTTAAACTTTGGTGATACACAGCAGCCGAAGAAATGTTTTAAACGATAAAGTTTTCTTTAATGAATAAACTTTAAGACTGAAATGAGTTACCCACCCAAACAAATATTAATTAAACGAAGAAAAAATAGAAACATTATTGAGTATTAAAAATGCAAAGAAACAAATATATTTTGTCATAAAACATATTTACGTGTACACAAATATATGTTAAGTCCTTTTTGTATTTTTGTTTCTATACTCATAATAATCATTCGGCAAAGCTTTTCTAATGACACATATGGATTGTGAAAAAAAGAGGAAATTTCATGCAAACACGTTTTAGTTACATTTCACTTAATATTCAAAACAATTTTTAAACCAACCATTCGCACATGGTTTTTAATAAAATAGAAAACAAAAAAAAAAAAAAAGAAAAAAGTATACATATATTGTTCAAATTCTATAGTAAATACTGAAAGAAAATGCCAAATGTAAATGTTGGCCCGCTGGAGAAAGAGAAACAAAATAAGATTTGTATTGAATGTCATGTATAAATCCATTTGAAAATATTTTCGAAAATATCAACAAAAACGTATAAAATACTTAAAGTGATGTGACACATCGGTTGATACCAAACAACCGTTATCCCTACACACACACACCCACACACTAGCACATGTTCTGCTCATATATTCAATACAAATAAATATTTGCCTGCATTTTGCTATAAAACACTAACACAAATATGAAAAGCTTGTTTAGAGATTTTGTTGCTGTTGTTTTAATAAAATCCTCAACTTATGTTTTAGAGCATGTAGCCTGGTCAAGTTTTAAAGCCCAATAGTTACCAATACAACAACAACAACAACAACACCACCAACAATGATAACAGCTCAGTTGTAACAAAAAGAAGTGAGTGCATCATACTTGTGTCAAAGTGTTGGTAAAACCCCTTTACACATTCATACACATACACAAATGTAGCTCTCGGATTTGCCAGTGAGCATTTTATAAAGTTTTTAACTGCGTTTTGGTAATTAAGATACTCATGAGTGAAAAATAGTTTGTAACAAAAATCTCTGGCCGAATTTAAAAGCTTCTTCAAGCATATCGCGTAAAGTTGCATTTGGAGATCAAGTCTCAAACACAATTTCTCAAAATCAGACAGAAATTATCTATTTGTAAGTTATTCGTAATAAATTGTGTTTGAAGTTATCTCTCTAGATAAAATATTACATGATACAACTAAGTTTGAGATAGTCAATGGAGCACTGGGACACAGAAGATATAGGCTACTATAAGCTTATATGTTAAGTGAATGTGACTTAATATCACCCCCTATGAAGGAGCTTGTCCGTTTTCTTGACATACTCAACCCATAACGGGGCAAGGAGACGCACAATAGATCAATATTGGTCGCAGTGCAAATGGCCGATGAGGGCCATATCCCATCCACTAATAATAATAATAAGTTTGAGATTTAATTTTGGAAATAGAAGATGCGTAAGTTTCGTGAAGTGTTTTTTATGATGCGCGGTAAAAACATCGTGATGATCTTTATTAATAGAAAACATATTAAAGGCTTACAATATTATGTTTCTTTACGAGTAAACTGCATTCTTCTGATACGAACTAAAGCTGCTCAAGGAGGATTTGTCTTGGTATATGCCTAACTTGAGCACTCCGCTTTCTGGGATATAGAGGAGTAGGAGTCAAACATTTGTTGTAGCAAACAAAACTCTAGGAAGTTCCTGCATGACTTAGGCTCTGTTGGGACTTCCGAAGCCCTTAACCAGGTGTTAATAGGCAAAAGAAGGATCAGTACGCCCCCCGACGGTTGTACTTTGCACACAATCCTGGCACTGATCGTGGTTGCTGCAGCTTATCTGAAACGTTTTAGTTGTAACAGGGAGGATTTAATGGTAATCCCTGATAATTATGGTGCACGGCCGACTTTCGATGGGCTACATGTAGTTTCCAAGGTGCTGCAACAAATTCCTGTACTATAAAGGACCAGAAGTGCGGGAAATGCTGCTGTTCACTGCGATTTTTAGAACATGAACTCGCCCAGCCTAGCCTACTTGCGACTGTCAGGGTATTGCATACAGAGAATGAAAAAGATTTACATCAGCACCTGCTTATAAGGCCTTCTCTGATGATGGACCAATTCCACGGAGTGAATTATTAACGATTCACCGGCGCCCCGTGTGGCTTACCAGGTAAACACAGGTAGCAACTCTTTCTATATGCTTGTAGCCATATGGGCAACGCCTTGCGCAGGAGTTTGGGCCTTTTAATTCCTCTTGTAGGCAATTTACATAAAATCAATGGTAGACAAGGCCATTATCAGCATCCCAGCCCATTATGAACATCAGCCCCTAAACCAAAACACCCGTCTAACCCTCACCACTGGATCCTTACAGTACATGTATCTGTTGTATAGGCAACAGATCCTCGGGAGATTGGTAGTCCCCGAAAAAAGCCACACACCAAACAATTATCAAGGATACTAATTCCCCCTTCCTGCTTCGTTAGGTTTTAACTACAGCCAAAACATTTTAGCCAAGGTAGGCACCTCAACCGTGATCAATCCGGGTTGAACTGCAAGCAGAACCACCTGGGGGCCATGCTGATCCCCGTTCTGCCAATTTATACCCTAATAAGTGTTTCGGAAGCCAACACAACATAGAGTTTACTACAACAAACGAGGAACTCCTCTGCCCTCTTTATCCGCAAAACAGAGTGCACTATCTTGAAATACGCCAAGGCAAAACCTTCTCTTCAGCGGCTGGTTTGTTCATATGAATACAAATACTTGGACACTCGTGCACTGTGAGTTAATTCACCCCATGGGATTGGTCATACTGGCAGCCACAGACTTAAATCTATTACACATTCAGTCTAAGCAAAAGCTCCTTCCGAGGAGCAGGTTTGACCTTAGCGTATTATTAACTTGCGCACTCTACTTTATGTGGTATAGAAAGAAAGGGGTGTCTCCTTTGTTTTAGCATATAAAGCTCTAGCAAGAAATTGCCGCTTTTGCAGATTAGGCAGTAATGTCAGACGCTGAAATCTATTATACATTCAGTCTGAGTTAAAGCTCCTCCCAGGGAATGGCCTTGGCGTTGTCCTAAATTGGCACTCTGCTTTATGAGGTATAGAAAGGAGAGAAGGCTTCGTTTATTCTAGCAAATAAAGGCTCTCGGGAATCCTAACATTACATTACTTACTTATTACTTATAAGTGTTACTAATAAATAGTCGAACTTTTCTTATTATATATTTACCATATTAAATGATGTTATTTGTCTGGTTAAAGTTCAAATTCGGCTTCAGCCAAAAAGGATGTTTTATTTTTTAACAACTCGCAGTTTCGTAGCCGGTACATTACTCATCAGCACCTACTAGGTCTCCAAATTACTTAGGGTGTGTTGGGACTTCTGAAAAGTGACACTAAGAGTTAGTTGGCAGAACGAGGATCAGCACACATTCAGATGGCTGTATTTTATAGACCATTGAGGTGCCTGCAATACGACACAGAACTCTAGAAGATCAAACAACAACAGCAAACCTGACCGCAGTTAAAAAAAATTACGAGTCCGTTAACGCAAGGAGAGCTGTTCTTTAGCCCAGTGCTGCTATTCTAACAAGAATATTTTTATTTTTAGCCTACTATCGACTTAACAGCTTGACAACCTTGTAACTAGAGTCACTGAAGACTTTGTGTTACAAATGTTAACTGGGATATTGAAATAGCTTTGCTTGGCATGTGGTTGCAATGGATTTTTATAGCCTTTTGTGTTTTGCTTGCTACAGCTGTTGATGTTGTTGTAGCTGTGATTTTGATTGTGTTAATTTTTAGTGCAAATCCTTTACTCTATTTGATCAACATCATCATCGCTATCAACTACAAATACTTCATCATCAATAGAAAATTGCCTTATACATATATTTGCACATATGTATATTGTTTAAGTATATATATATATACACATAAATATGAGTGCACGTCTAACGCCAATACAATTTTATAGCATATTTTATTACAGATACGAGTACAGTGGTTCATGAGCAGTGGGCTGCTCACGAGATTGCAATATGGACATGAGTCCTACGCTATAAGCACACAGTTCGGTCTATGTAAATTTTTACATTAGTCCGATTCACAATCTTGTGCATTTGATGTTGCATATTTCTGCATTTGCAAAAGTAACATTTATGGGTGTATTTTGTTAGTGTAAAGCAAGAATATACTCCATTACTTTGCAAATGCAATGATGCAAGGCCATTTGCTTAAGATTGTGAATAGGACAATTGTTTTATTTATAAGCAATTGTTTTATTTATATTTATGTACAGCAATTTATCAACCGCTCAGGAACATCCCGTGAGCAGCTTATGTGTCGCTCTTTTTACCAAGTGAACATGAAATATTTGAAAGCAATTTGTGTGTTTAAAGGTAAGGTCACATTAACTAAATATTGGACAAAATAAATGTAACCACTAGGTTGTACAGGCCGCCAGTTTCATGAAACCAGCCCACTTGGGTCCTTTTGGTCCCGTTGTGTTGCCTGAGGGAGAAGTGCAGCCCACGAGACTTAACCACTAACTTTACTTACTTCTTTTTTGTCTAAGGAAAAGTTAGCAATAAAATTATATATTTTTTTAATTTTGATAACATTTTATACCCATTTTTTGTGAGTCAACAGTACCACCTACTTTACATTTTTTAGGTACCATTTTCGGACCTTTTACAACCCATGAAATTGTAATTTATTGTCTTTTAGTACATAGACAAAAATGTTGGAAAGCAATGTATTAAGAAAAATAATTCTCTCTGTGTAAATTCGGTTTGAAATATAAGTAGCAGAGATGCACCTAGTTGTTGGGCATCACTGGCTTAAACCAGAGACAGTTGAAGGGTTGAGTGCAAACGTATTTGAATTAAGGTTTATATGTCATACAACGAACTTGAAATTATTGTTATTGTTGTGTTTATCTGCCTGCCTGTCTACTCTACACAAATGTATGTAAATAAGTATATTTTGCTTTCATTTCTATAATACAATGATACAACGACAAACAAATGTGTTACAAATGTTTAACGTTGTATTGATATTAGGATGGTAACCAATCATTTCGTCTATCATCTGAAAGTTTCTGAGCTATACATATGTATGTTTCTTTCACATCAAAATTCTTTGCAAACGCACGTTACGTGATAGTAAAACAAAACGTAATGTTATATTAGCTGCAAAAAATAGTCTTGTGTATTTTCAATTTATACTGCTTTGAATTGAGCATTACCGATACCCATAGTGCCTAAAGTTACCTAGACAAACAAACATTTTTAAAGTTACCACCCTAATATAAACATGCCATTGAAAATAAACAAATTACTATTTGTAGTACTTGTGATTCTTTCTCTCGCTCACCATGCACATTAGATGCATTTTAAAGAAGATTCTAGCAGTAGGATTAAGGATTTATACAAAAAGCTCTTTTGCATTCATAACATTTAATAAATAACAATTGTATAAAGTTTACTCTTCATAGACACACAACTCACACATCCATGACAGATACGAGTAAATACTATTTTACATCTTTGCATTCATACATAAACATTTCATGTCTAGATTTGGTAGCAAAATGTATACTTTTCACCGATAAACATGTGACAGATCAATAGGTTGTTTTTAAGGTTTAATCACTAAACAATATTCAGGGCTTGAATGTGCACTGAGGGTATAAGGCTTCGTAGTGCGAGTGTGTACGAGCGAGTTTGTCTGCAGGTTGCTATTTTAAGTTCCTGTTTGCAATCGTATTTGTAAGTAAAATTTTGATAACTAAATCCTTAGTATTATGTTACGATTTTATAATCAAAATTATAAACAAATTTTGTTAAGGATTTTGTGTTATTTAAGTTTGGTTTCTAATACCGGATGCTGTAGTTACTATCGAACAGGAATAGTTATAAAATTAATAATATGTTAATGTTAGTTGGGGAAAGAATTTCAACTTGTAAATTGGATTTAATTTGAGGGAATTAAATGGCAAAGTGCTATGAGCACAGACGCAAACTAGAGGGATATTAGATAGACGACTCAGGTTTGACAGCTTATACTCACACTTCACCGGTCCCGCGATATCGAACATTAACGTTCAACAATATTTCGTGAAAATTGCTTTGAAGACTAATTCTGAACTTTCTTTCGCATTAATAGGTTCGGATATGTGATGATTGGGACTGTTAGATTGCTCTGCAAAATGTTAGTGAACGTCCACGTTCAACAAAATGGGACAGGCGTGCTGTCTGTCAAGTAGAGCTGCTGTCATATAGAATTTTAATGAGAAATGTATTTTCTCGTCAATATGTTTTATCTTACCTTTATTTTACATGTATACATTCATAAATTCGTTAAAATTGGATGAGAATATATCAAATTCTCATTTCTATTTTTTGTTTCTTCGTAAATTTTTGATTAATTGACATCAATTAGTCGATTTGTTCGTTATTCGAAAACGGTAACTTCATATATATACTTGTATATAGGGAGGCACAAAATTAATCAAACAATCGTAAGATGTAGTAGCTTTTGCCTTAATCCTATTTTTACCTTAATCCTATTATATATTTATAAGCTAGACAGCTGCAGAATACAAACAGACAAACAATTGTGAACCATAGTCCGCTTGTAGAGCCATCGTCAATCTCATTCAGTCAAAAACCATTATGAGCGACGAGGCGCATTTTCATTTAAACGGTTAGGTCAACAAACAAAATCTTCGTTTCTGGGGCACTGAAAATCCGTGTGTGGTAATCACGAGGGATGAGAGATTGGACCCTAGTTTTTGAAGAGATCAGTGGCTATTTAGTTATTGTTGCTAGCAAATACCACACCGCCATGATAAGCGATTTCTTACAACCGGAATTGAATGAGCGGGGCTTGGTGAACATGTCATTTCGACAAAACGGTCCAACTGCTACTATAGATATTGTAGTGGCAACACTAATCATATTCCGAAACCTGCTACTACTACTACTACTACTTAATTATACAACCATATCATTATGTTACTAAATTATACAACTATGTAAAATGAAGAAGTAATGAATTTTAAATTAAAAATTTTTTGGTTTGTACATATGAAGCAATGAATTAATAAAATTAGAGGCAGTCTGGTACTGAGTGTGAAACGTTAAAGAGGTTGGTCTTCTTTGAAAGAAAGATAAGATCTTTGTGAAGGAAGTATTTCCTGGTCGCTTACTCTTCCGTTTTGGCATGATCAGCAAGATCGTTCGATTTCACTATCCGAGACTTCGTTGGTTAGGACTACTTGAAGTTGGGGGACTTAGGGGGACTTATAATTAAACATTATAAACTTAAAAAAACATATTATTTCCGCATATTAAGAAGCAGCAGCTTAAAATATTTTTTTTTCTGCGCTAAATTCAATAAAAGAATTGAATTGTTTCTGCATATTGTCGTTTACGGCATTAAGATGGATGAGACAACGAGTTAGAACTCCGAAACAAGCGTAATTAGTGCGATGAAACGGCACTTCAAAAAGTTTTGAAAATCTAAGATTCCCCGGGGGAATACAAAATGGAACAGCTGATAATAGCTCAGGGCAATCAATGTTACCATTGACAATGTCAAAAATAAACAAAGCAGATTCTACTTTATATCGTAATTCCAAGGACTGTAATCCAATGAACAAGCATTTAGATTCATAAGAAACACTAGCTAGATATGCCGAAGATAGGGTAGCAAATTTAATAAATAAGCGTTGAAGTCTCTCAATACGTGACACAAGGTAGAAAACATGTGGACTCCAAATGTTTGCAGCATATTGCAAACAGTTATCACCAGAAGTGGTGCGGAATGTTATGGAAAATGCGATAAAATGGGCAATGTGAAACAAAATTAGTCGAATTTTGGGTAGAACTGCTGTA
Source organism: Thecocarcelia acutangulata (assembly GCA_914767995.1). Classification (NCBI taxonomy): domain Eukaryota; kingdom Metazoa; phylum Arthropoda; class Insecta; order Diptera; family Tachinidae; genus Thecocarcelia; species Thecocarcelia acutangulata. Next base: position 89,812,337 of record OU612098.1, on the reverse strand, counting down.
ATTCACAAATCACGATTTTTTATATATTATATTACAGTACTGTAAATTCAACATGATATATAGTTAATTTTACATAAATGCCTTTTTTCTGCGTGTAGTTTTGGCACCAGTGTTTATAGAATTGTTAGTAAGATTTTAGAAAATATTTGTTAGTTTTGCTACAAATAACTTCAAACAGTATCAGAAATTTTAATCCGTTTATAATACGTACTAAACAAGTCTACATACCAACAGACAAATATGTAAAATTCATACAAAACCTTCAACATGCAACAGTCTACTTACACTTATGCCTTGTGTGGGATGTATGTGTGTGTGTGTGTGTATTTGAGTGCATGTTTGTTAGTGATGACGTGTGCTTGTGCGTATCCTTATCCATTTAGACGGCAAGACAAATTTGGTTAAAATTAGAAATAAGTTTTCCTTATATTGTATTTCGAGTTCTAAGGTATGACATGAATATAAAGAACTTAAGAACTCTTTTCATTAAGAGGTGGCCAAACCAGGGAACGCTGAGCAAGCATAATAATATTTCAACAACTAGACTAGAGAAAAACTAAAATTTGTTTATATAAATTTTAAAATTATATATGTTAACAATTTTACGTTACTTAATTTAGTATTAAGGGTGGCCAGGTACTTTTTTTTTGTCTAATGGCAACAGTTTCTTTATAGCTTATCGCTAAAGCAAATATTTTGCTATCATTGTTGAAAAGGATGTTAAAATATTTTAAAAACACCTAGATTAAAAAATAGTAATAATTTGCACAATTCCCACATGATTTACGTTTTATGTTTGCCATCTCAGTCTTGCTGCCATACAATTCAAATCTAAATTATATTTAGACTTTGGTAAGCTAAAGTTTGAGCTTTTTGTGAGACAAATAGGAAGACAAAGATATAAACAAGTACAACCAGTTTAAGAATAATAACCAACAACGGCATTAAAATAGTTGCAATAGTCTCCTTAGTCACCTACTCGTACAACAGGAATGGAAAATATTTACAATGTTGAACTTGCAACAATATACAAAGTGGTCATTCGAATCGGATCAATTGCAATGCACATAGAACTTAATGCAGTTTTTTGACACAGAAATTCGTGATTGAACGAGCTACGTTATCTAAAGTCATGTAGTCTTGCAGAAAATTAGAAGCTATTGATGATCTCGGAAAAAGTCTCGAGACTGCAAGTTCAATTTCTGGTTGCTACAGTGGGCAAAAGAAAAAGTTTTGCAGTTTTAAATTAAAACCTAAGGTTATCAATGTATCTAAGTTAAACGCATTAGTAATGCCTCTAAAGAATGAAATTCTTCTTCGGAGGCATAATATCCTTGCTGGATTTTCGTTAGCTGACGTAAAGTATAGTTGAATTTTCGCTAACTCATTTAGAACTGACTCTTAAGCTAACTTGTGAACCATACAGACAAGAGTCACGAGTTTTCTTGTTAGAGCCAAACACAGCATAGTCAATTAAAGGCTAACTCCAATGCACCATATTATATGCACCACCAACTAACTCTTCAGGGGTATGCTTGAAATTTATCAGCCAGAAGCTAACTTAAAAAGAATTAATTTGTTGTTATTATAATGCAGCCTGAGTGAGTACTGACTCACTCTGATGTTATTACGTGGAAAAACTGCCTAGCGTGTAACATGAAAACTGAGTTGGCTTTTGCAGCAGCTGATAAATTATTAATTAGGTTTAAGTTAACTCAAATCCTGATAAGACTTTACGACAAAACATTCGTAGAATTCACAAAAGTATTTTACAGAAAAATAAATTTCACTTCAGTGTAAATCAAATGTTTTCACTGAATAAATTTCACTACAGGATGGGCAGATTTCCTTTCAACAGCAATGTTGTTTTAATTTGCTGTTGAGTTTTAACAGGCTGTTAGCCATTAAAAACGTATCCTCTTGGGTCCAAATTGGTTCCATTATGTGGGCGGAGTGTGATATGTGTGTCAGCAGATCTAAATATCACTGGTCTAGTTCAGAATGAACCTGAGGGTCGGAAGAATAAGTACAATCCATCTGCAACATATTCCGGTATTCCGGTCTGACCAGATATAAAGACGTTTTATAAGAAAGAGTTGGATACCAACAGAGAATGTGCACAATAATTTCCTCATATGCGTGTCTATGTCCAGTTGGATGCATCACAGTAGAACGCAATTTCTGTCGGGATAGACCCCTAAGGATAACAGTACTCCTATTATTATACCTGGGCCATGTTAGCCATGATATTCGACAGGTGACCTCTGTCTTGTGCAGTTCCTAAGAGCTGATGCTGTAACTGGATCTTATAGCTCTTCAGTTTCTTCTCAAGTATTCCATCTCTATCCACTTGTTGCAGCTGGACCCAGGCCTTTGTAAGATCACCCGCTACCGCTAGTGCGTTCAAAGCAGCCTTACTATCAGTATAAATTCGGATATACTTCCCGTATACACTGTAGTTCCTCAACCAGTTAGCTGACCTCTTTACAGCTGCAATTGCTACCTCTCACTCACTGCTACACTCATTTTGCAGCCTAAAACTAAACTTCCTCTCATACAGGGGGTTTAAGATACCCCTACTAACTCCTGAGGTTGATGGTGATCTATCTGTAAGGATCTGAATAACATCTTTTTGATGTTCTATGGCGACCATCTCTGATAGCCGCCTTGTTTTCCCTTGACTGCACACTCCGCTGCCAGGAAAGTTTGAAATCAAGATAGACATCACTGATAGCCACCTTTCTTGAACTTGACTACTCATTCCGCTGCCAGGAAAATTTGGAATCAAGATAGACACCCAGATATTTCACCATCAGACAGCTTCAGGTCAATCTCCCGTACGGTTGGTAGGGCAAACGTTGGAGTCTTGTAAGTCCGAGTAACCAGAACAAGCTCCATTTTCTGTGCATTCGCACACCACTATTCGTGCACCATCCGTCTATAAGCCTTAGTTAAGAGCTCATTTGCTGGGCGACTATAACGCAAACCACACTTTTTGGGGATCACGTTTAATTACCTCGAAAGGCCGTGTGCTTTTTGACACCGTTTCCAAAATGGGTTTAGATGTGGTTTCAAGCGGACATCCCACTTATTGGCCGTCAGACCAACGAAAGATCCCAGATGTTATAGATTTTGGAGTTGCGAAAAATTTTCCCTTAGAGTGGATGCAAGTGGAGCCTTCATTAGATTTGTCATCAGATCACTCTCCCACTATAATCTCTGTTTCGTTCCCCCACGAGATTGACTCACCGTTAACTGTCAATAGAGTTAATTGGTTAAAATACAAAAAATTTTTGAGTACACATTGTACTGAAAATATCGCCTTGAGAACGCCTGAGGATATTGATGTGTCAATTAACGATTTTTCTGAAAACCTCAAACTGGCCGTACAGCATGCTACCACTAGTCATATAAGATCCAGAAATGAAACCAATAGAACTTATTCGTCTGAAATTGAGCAACTTCTGTCAGAAAAAAGAAGAGTCCGAAGAGAATGGCAACTTCGCAGATCTCCCCAGCTTAAAACTAGGCTACGGGAATGCATAACTCAGTTAAGAAATCTGCTTGAAGTCCATAGAATTGCTTCCCTTAAAACATATTTGGAAAGCCTTGATGGTACTCCTCAATCTGATTATTCCTTGTGGAAAGCGACAAAAGGTTTAAAAAGACCCGTAATAGGTAAGCCACCTTTGCGAACTTCAACTGGCGACTGGGCAAGAAGCGACTCTGAAAAGGGGATGTTGTATGTCGATCATTTGAGAAACGTTTTTATTACAAATGATTCAGCGAATATTACAGCGGAATTACCACCATATGTTGTTAGACCCCCTGTGTCTTTGAGACTTAATTTTCAAGATGTCGAAAACGTTATCGCAAATACAAACCCAAGAAAAGCTCCAGGCATTGATCAAATTACTGGTAAAATGCTTGAACAGTTACCTCGTGTAGCTAGAAGGGTTCTACTTTTTATTTTTAACGCCATTTTACGCCTTGAGTATTATCCTGTAGAGTGGAAGGTCTCAATGATTACTATGATACCCAAGCCAGGGAAGGATCTGACAAAGGTAGAATCATATAGACCAATAAGTCTACTACCAACAATTTCAAAACTGTTCGAAAAATTGTTAATGGCGAAGTTGAGTCCAATATTGAACAATGTGGGGTGTATCCCTGATCATCAATTTGGTTTTCGGGCTAAACATAGCACCATAGAACAAACGCACAGACTAGTCAATGTCATAAGACAGACCTTTGAGGAGAAGAAGTATTGCTCAGCTCTATTCATCGACATTTCTCAAGCTTTCGATAAAGTGTGGCACGACGGGTTGATGCACAAAATAAAGTTAAACTTGCCTGTAAATACTCACAAGCTTCTGGAAAGCTACTTATATGGGCGGAAGTTTATTATCAGAGAAGGCGATTTTATAAGCCCAACTCAGCCAATCGAAGCAGGTGTTCCCCAAGGCAGCATACTGGGGCCTACTTTATACTTGATTTACGCCTCTGACATGCCAACGACATCCGGAATCCATACTTCAACCTTTGCAGATGACACAGCGTTTTTGAGTGTTCATGAAAACCACCAATTAGCTTCACGAAATTTACAGGAATAGATTTCAATATTAGAGAAATGGCTAAAACTTTGGAAAATCAAAGTTAATGAACAAAAATGTACTCATGTCACATTCACTCTGTGTAAGCAAACATGTGGGCCTATCCAAACAAACAACTCACCTATTCCGCAACACAGTGAAGTCAAGTACCTTGGTATACACCTCGACCGTAGGCTAACGTGGAAGTCTCACATTGAAGCAAAAGTCACTCAGATGAAACTAAAAGCAGCGCAACTAAATTGGCTCATGGGCAGAAACTCGACATTGAAGTTGGATTGCAAACTTCTGTTATACAATGCAATTCTAAAACCTATATGGTGCTACGGAATTCAATTATGGGGCACCGCCTCAGCGTCAAATATTGAAAAAATTCAAAGGCGACAAAACCAAATTCTTCGAACGATTACTGCAGCTCCATGGTACGTAAAAAATTCACGAATTCATAACGATCTGAGTGTTCCGCTGGTAAAAGAGGAATTTTCCAAGTACGCGACAAGGTATGTCAGTAAACTGGAACTTCATCCAAACCCTCTTGCGCGCAATATACTTAATTTTGGCGGCCACACTCGGCTTAAAAGAAGGGATACCGCTGCCACCATCAGATTGCTCAATAGGTGATTTTACCGAAATAGCTCCCGCATAATAAAACTTTTTGTCTAGCATTGGCCGGACTTAAGAATCCCATTTTTTAAATTTTAGTGTTAAGATTTGAATACTTATTGTTAGTTCATTTGGAAGATTCAATAAATAAAAAATGCTACAAAAAAAAAAAAAAAAAAAAAAAAAAAAAATTTGCTGGGAAAGTCTATTGGAGTACTTCCTTATTTGGCACAGCCACCACATTTTCATCGGCTTATACCACTGTCCTGAACAACCTGCAATCTAATTCCACCAGTAACGAATTCAGAGCTAAGTTCCACAGAAATGGAGACAAAACCCCTACCTCCTCGTACAAAATGCTCCTCAAGGACACTATGCAAATAATGGTTCGCCCCATTTTGGAAGTAATGATATTATCGGTCAGTAAATTTTCTATGAAACTCATATTTGGCTGATGATGATGTTTATCTAGTGCCATTATTATGATCCTTAATAACATATTATTAAATGTTCCCTGTATATCAAGGAAGGCCTTTATTGCATACTCTCCATGCTACATATTTTTCCTACGAGCGCACTTTTCCCCAATTTCTGGCCAATTATTCAGGTATGTAATAAAAAACGATGGCTTTTGAAAATGTTTCATAGACTCTTTTTCAATGATTGCTTTTTAAAAATAACACTATTATATTAACCACAAATACAGTTACAGTAATAAGCAAACATATGTTTCGAAAGCTGAAGAAAAGTGATTACATACTAAATTTTAAATATTTCCAAAATGATTAAAATACGTTCATCACACCTTCTTTTTACATAAACGTTTCCAAAATTAATTTCTATCACATACCTGATTAATTTTATAATTAAGGATAATAACAAACTGCAATAAGAAAATATTTTGTTCTTCTTACTTCTCTGTTCTAATCTTTAGATTTTCAAATTCACATCAATATATTAACTTAAGAAGAAAAATTTGCTATATCACACTCCCATCTCTGAGTGTTTGCTCCTTGGAGGCATTTTGATTATTAATGTTAAAAGTTTGTTGCACGAGCATAATATTGCATTGTTTGTGCTGTTAAGTTTAGGTAACAGATCTCTTCGTTTGAATATGGATTAAGGATTTGTACAAGTGTGTTATTGCGTATGTGTGTATGTGCGTGTGTGTGTGTGTGTTTGTGTATGTTGGAAACATATTTTCAATTCCATACTTTAACATATTTATCGTAAAGAGCAACAACTAACATTGACACTAAACATTTATACCAGGTGAATCCTTTAGAATTTTCGTACCAATTTATAGTTTTATTAAACAAGATATCTACCCAAACACACAAATTATATGGGTGTTACTTATTTCAAATACAAATCTATACATTCGAATCTATTTGCACCTATACATACATACATATGCACATATACATAAAAAGCTTTTTGTCTTGTTAGTTTGGTAAAAGCTAGGCATTGGGTTTTTATATTGCACTATGGCACAACGTTTTTTATTCAATTTATACATGGAAGATGAATAAAGCATACTAAAGTTTTTTTTTTTTTAGAGATAAACTGGCGTTAGCTAGAGAAATTTTGTATCCACCAAGCTAGCATTTTTAATCGTAGAAGACTCTATTCGGAATCTCATGAATCTCATGATCGTCGAGGAGTAGCTGTTACAAAAGCTGATTCTTCTATGAGACTCTTACACAACTCAGCAAAAGATTCTTATGCTAATCGTAGAGGGAAACATCTGAGACCCATGTAGGGATTATCTTACAACTCCTCATGGAATCAGCCATGTAATCCTTGTATGATTCATGAAAAACAGCACATACCTCATTCAATATTTTCATACTATATACGAGTACATATAATTCGGCACCATAAACTTCACCCACACTTTTTATATTAAAAAGACTGTTGTACAATAAAGAAAAAAAACTGTTGTACGCTGTTTATATCTATTTATGTATCTAAAATATAAAAATAAATTAGAAATATAAGTAAATAAAAACAAATTTTAATCTTCTAACAAACATTGCAAGATTGCGGGACGAGCGTGTCAGAAAATTTTTAAAAAATGTATACAAAAAAGTAGAAGTTTTTATTGTTGTTACTCGTCAGATAATCCCCAGAAGATTTTTTTGGGGATTGTATATTGAACACAATCGTCTAACAAATAACGTATGCTAGCTGGGCACGTACGAGTATATGTATGTATATATAACACCAAGTCGCTTTAGTTGCACTATTTATAACTTAGGAACGTCTGGACCGATTTTTATGTTTTCAGATTTGTACTCATCTGGAATACGATAATAAGTATTAATGTGAATACAAATAATTTAATATTTGAAACAGCAGTCTAGCGGCGCATCTACGCATATAAAAGAGAATGTGTATTTGTTTGTTTGTATCTTGTAGGAGACCAGCCCTCTGCGCCGATCTTCCTGAAATTTTCACCAGACCAAACTGGTATTCTAGAATGAGTTATAGGCTATTTTGTACATCCAGTTTTTTAACTTATATTACCACTTGCACATTCCTGGATGCACGCCCTATACAGGGGTTTGCACAAGCGATATATGCAATGGGGTATCTGTTTATCTATTGATCGAGGCAGAATCCTTTGGGCTTTGGCTAGTTTTGACGAATATAAGTCCCCGGGTCCAGATGGTATTATAACAGCTTATTGGCAGACTTATGTGGAAGTTATAGTGCCATGTTTGATACGAATTTTTTTGGCCTACTCGTACCTTGGGTGGTCCTATATAACGCAATCATGGCGATGGTGTGTTATAGTCTGTATTCCGAAAGGGAAGAGAGCTTAACATACTACTTCGATAGATTTCAGGCCCATAACATGTTTCATCCATTTTACTTAAAACTTTGGAACGGATAATTGAATTACATCTTAGGGTATCAATTGATCTGTGACTTTTATCAACTCAACGCCAAGTTGAAACTCGAAATTAATAACACACAAACAAATTTTCCTGAAGAAATTTTCCGAAGGAAGATGAAATATTGATAAATACAATAACAAAATTAAAAAAAAAAACCAAAAAGGACCTTGAGCTGAAAGAATTTATTGCAAATATTACAGTTTGTTAAGCTTTACTCGTTTGGTAATAAACCAAGAAAACCAAAGGCAAACGGCTGTTATTTTTTTAAAAAATTTGTAAAACTTCAAATAATTGACTTTTTATTCGCTATTTTAGCCTCTAACATTGATACTAATAAAAAATTATAAATAGCTTGTTTTCTATGTTTCCCAGCTATTTATATGTCGACATTTCATAGGAGCTATCCTAATCATTAGTAGACTTTTGAAAGATATTCTCAAACATTCAACTTTATATCCCAAGAATCCAAATAAATTGTAGCAACCAACGGTTGTTCATTTGTTTGAAAGGTGTAAAGAAATGTTAGAGACGTTTATAAATGAAAAAGCTTGTTTTTTTTGTGTTTTGACGGATATTATTAGAGCATTTTTAAATTTTCAATTGTTTATTTAGATTGTTCGAATATAATAATGAATGTTTCAGAATATCTTTCAAAAATGTCCACAGTGTACTCATGATTAGGATAGCTCCTATGAAATGTCGACCTATAAATAGCTGGGAAACATAGAAAACAAGCTATTTATAGTTTTGTGTTTCTAAAAATAATAAAGTGTCAAATCTCTTACCAGTTATTTTCAAAACACCGTACATTCGCACCATTTCACGTATTACCTGAGTTTTTGCCAAGTCTTAATACAAACTGTGTTAGTCCAAAATGCGGTTTAGATAAGGACTATAAAACTTAAGGGTAATTAGTTTTGATGTATTAAAGCTTATTTTTAGGTAACCAGGGGGTCTGTCAAGCAGTAAAAAAAAGTTTTTCATATGAAATCTTTCTTAGTTCTTTCAGCGTTTTTCGTCCCACTGTGTTGTTTATGTAAATATGAGTGTTATTATTTTGTCGTTTAAATCCTTTAACCAATTTTCATTCCTGTTATTTTTTTCGATTTGAAAAATTCGAATATATTTACTCCTGTTGCTTCGCTGAAAGCACTGACTGATACTACCCTACACCTCCTTTTCACTTTTTTTTTTTTTTTTTTTTGTTTTTCTCTTTTTCCAAAATTGTATTTATTTGGTAAAAATTACATTTATTTACATTTAAACGAATGTGTTAATGTGTCTCTCTACTACCACTCACAAGTATAATTTTAAGTGTGTGTGTTTGTGTAAGTCTTTTTCCTAGTTTTTCTCTGCATGAGTGTAGGATTATTTGTTTGTTCGCCTGTAGTTGTAAATCCTTTCGAGAGTATAAGACTTAAATAGTTTTGTGTGCAAATCTCGTTGCATATGTGTATTTTGTTTGAACTTTTTTGTATATATTTCTTTTTTTTTTACTTTTTTTCTTCTCTAATTTTATACAAACTCTTGCAGCTTGTTGGATTGTTTGTAATACTGAATGATGATAGAGAAATGGTGGTGTTGTTGTTCCTGTTGTTGGAAACCTATAACGCTTAAGACTTAAGCTTCTCGATATGTTTTTTTTTTTGTTTCTTTCTATATATAAAACATTTGCTTAAATGCTATACTTTTTGAACTTTGTATGAGTAAAACACATTTTTCATATTACACCTTTACTCGCAAGCCACTGAGCGTGTGTTAGTAAGGGCTTAAATGTCAGCATATGTGTTATTGTATTAGTTGTATATACATACATACGAGTATGTATAGATGTATGTATTTTGGCTACAATTCCATGCTAAGTGAGTTATAGATAGTAAGATTATAAACTGCTTAAAATAGTTTTATTTAGAGATATAAAAACAAAACGAGTAGAAAACTCTAGAATTGAACTTTTTATGAGTAATGAAATTGTTTTTGTGCGATAATTTACAGGTTGTTACGCTTAAGCAACACAAAAGAACTTAAGCTGTGGCATAAGTGGACATTTGTTAAAACTGTTTTATTATATGTTTATAGGCTTGCTAAGAGGAAGAAAATTTTATATAATTGGCGAACAGAGGGCTCCGGTTGAAAATGTTGTACTCTTTTTTAAGGCAAACGGTGTAGTCGAAAAATTTTTAAAGCGTTTCGCCAAACACTTCCAATTTCATCAATTTTTTATAACAGAGAATAACAGAAATTGTTATTCACTATACGAGGGCTGATAAAAAACTAAACGTTGTTTTAAATTTTTTTAAAAAGTATATATTTATTCATCGATAACAACAATCTTGTCCCCTTTAAAGTAATCCCCCTCATACATCTATACCAGCGTTTTTTCCAATCCTCGAAGCGCTTCTGAAACGCGCTTTTTGTTATCGCTAATAGCCTTCGTTTCGATTTTCCTTTTATCTCCTCAATCGTAGCAAAACGTTTCCGTAATCGGTGTCTTCAGTTTTGAGCATAGGAAAAAGTCACTGGGGGCCTAGTTCGGTTAATACGGTAGTTGAGGTATGATACAGCTTTTGTTTTTCGCTAAAAACTTACGCACAAGCATCGATGTGTGAGCTGGTGCGTTATCATGGTGCAAAATCCAGAATTCTGTGCGTTTCTGACGAATTGCTTCGCGAAAACGGCACATAACTTCAAGGTAGTATTCCTTATTGACCATACGACTTTGTGGCAAGAATTCATGATGCATCACGCAGTGATGCAAGTGAGTGAGCAAAGCCTTCACATTTGACCGAACTTGTCGCGTTTTTTTATCTTTGCTCTTCTAGACGCTTCCATTCGGGTGATTAGGCTTTGATTTCAATGTCATAGCCATACACCCATGATTCGTTACCAGTTATGATCTTTTTCAGGATCTTTTTCGATCGTCGTTGACGATGTTCAACACCTCCTGAGAAATATCGCTACTGTAAAGTATCGACATATAGTTCCTGAGAAATATCGCTCCTATGAAGTATCGACATATAGTCTGCATTTAGACACGAAAACATTTGGAAGGGAAACATTTAGTTTGGTAGCAAATTACCGGTGAGGAAGGGAGAATCGATTGGGTGTTCGGTACTCGGCAACACACTTTGTTGACATTTTAATTTAATTTACATTTTCTGAAGTTTTGTGTGGTTTTAAAAATTTTGTTAATTCTGCTCATTCGAGATTTCAAGCCAAATCTAGTAGATTTTGAGAAGATTTCCCACACAAAATGAAATCTACTTTATAAGTAGATTTCGACGAAATCTCCTGAAATCTACTCAGTACTAAGCGATGCAACTGTGTTTAAAAATACTACGCTGCAACAAAAATTGCACTATAATGTGGTGTATGCAGTCTCTGGGCACAAAAAATATACACTTTAATGCTGTTGTATTCAGTCTCCGATAATATTGTATTGTCAAACCCGCATGCATAAATTATTTTTGAGCAAATGAAATCTTGCTAGATGTCAAAAAACGGTGGTGTAAACGATACAGATTTCGTTGTAGATTTCAATTCAAATCTACTATATTTTGAGTTGGTGTAAATGCGCTATTAAAGAGAACGAAATTGTAATATAAATGGGAAAGAAAAATTGTGGAAAAATTAATCTTAGTTAAGATAATATTGTCGTAATTATTACACATCGAAATATTTGCTGAAACAGACAACATAACGAAAAATGTAAAAAACAAATAATAATGGAATGTTGCCGGCAACATGTTCGACTGTGTGAATACGAAAGAAAAATCAAAAGAGAATTCCAAATGTTGTTCTTCCAAATGTTCGCTCGTCTAAATTCAGACATAGAAAGCTAGGAAACAAAAATTTTTGCAATATAAAAATCGAAAAATACACCTTAATTTTTTGCTGCCACTAATACAAGCATATAACTACGAATGTATGTATATGGCCACCACGGGTTTAAATCTAAATATGGGATGCTCTTAATGGGAGACCTTTTACTTAAAACACATTCCTCTAAAGAATACTAAAACTTCATTAGCAATCTTCCACGTAATTCTTTTTAATCTACTACTGAACATTTCAAATCAAACACTGACTACAAATCTCAAAGGGGTTTTTTTTATTTATTTCTATATTTTTTGACTACTGTTAGATAAGGAAGCTGGTAAAGAAATCCTAGCAACTATCAAATTGATGTTTATCTCGTTTTAACAATTCAATGAATCTGTTTTTAATGTTCATGTATAAAATTCAACGATACGCAGTTATTTGCTTTGCGTGGTGGCATGACGTATTCATGGCGGCAAGGCTTAATCCGCTCCTTAATACTTTAAGCCTTAACTATAAAATCATGTTTTATTGCACACGTAAAAGGGAAAAATAATTGGGCAACAAATAAATAAAAATGTGGAATAAAATAAAGAAGTAAAGATACATATTTAAGCATTTAAATAGATTTGCGCGCACTAAAGAATTAAACGTTTTAACCCTCTTTTGAGTTGAGATGAGTTGACTTGAGTATGAGGGGAAGAGGGCAATGAAGTATATAAATTTCATGGTCTGAAAAATTATATAAAAATAAGATTTAAAGAATTTAAAGATTTAACTACTCAATGTGGATTTTTGGGGTTGTACAAACATGATTCGTATGAATGAATTATACCTGGAAGTCAAAAATTGCTTAATTAATATGATCAGAAATAAAAACAAATTATCTGAAAAAATTCTAATAAAAAATTTATTAATAGCTTTTGTTTTCTATATCTGCCAATATTTAATAGGAGTTACCCTAATGTAAAGAAAAGTATAGAATCAATTATGCTGAGTGAAGAAATTGCGGCAAGCGGGTTAGAGATATATTAAGGGTTTCATTAATTAGGGTTGAGTGGACTGTAGGTTTGCCCCTAATTTAAAATGCCTACCGCTTTTCTTAATATTTTAGGAGGACGTTTAGAATGTTAAATCCTCGTGGAATAAAAAAGCGCAATCTTTCAACTTTTATGTGTGGCTTTATTGACGCTTCGTTCTCAAGTGCGTACATACATTTCGTTTTTCTTTAAGTACTCTTTTTTTTTTAATAATAATAATTCACAATAAACTAGACTAATTATTTGTTACTTGATGATATGACAAAATTATGTTATAAGATACAGTACTTTTATAATATTTTAACTTGATAGTATATAATTCAATATTTTATGTTGAAATGCATAAGCTAACTAAGCTTTAGTTCAAAATTCATACTTGAAAATATTTCTTGTTTAAAATATTTATATTTTAAGCACTGAGCAATAAAATCAAGAAGTGCACGAATGCAGTTTGATTTGGGCGCCCATTTTTCTAAAACTTTTGAAACCTTTAATAAGGCGTTGGTCAATTGTGTACTTCTATATGGTTGAATTTGTCAAGCACTGACACAAAGAAATGTTAAATTAAGTTGGAGGAAAAAATCTGATGTATGACTAACTATTAGCAGCGTGCCTTAAGGTTGGACCTCCCTTTATATGCGTGTAAAATAATAAATAAAAATATCTCGATAAATTATAAAAAAATAAAATTTTGTTAAACTTCACCACATTAACTCTGCAAGAAGCGGGTTCTGCCATGATGTATGTAGGGAACTCTGCTTAATGGAACATGAGCGGTCTGGGCTCCTCGTTTGTTATATAAAACTCTAGGAAGTCATATGAGTTATGTTGTAGTGAAAAAGATTTACATCAGCACCTGCCTTTACGGCTTTATCTGATGATAGACCAACTCCATGGAGTGAATTATTCACAATTCACCAACGCCCTCGTGTGGGTTTCTAGGCTCACACTGGTTGCAATTTTTACCATATGTATGTAGCTATATGAAAAACTTCTTGTGGAGAAGTTCGGGCCTTCTAATCCCTCCTGTATGCAATTTCCCAGCTATCATTGGAAGACAAGACTTAATGAGTTGGTAGGCCGAGGCCCACTAGCAGCATTAGCCCTTAAAAAACTCACCCGTCAACCATCACCACTCGTTCCTTACAGTACAATTATCTGTTGTAAAAGCAAGAGACTCTCGGGAGGTAGTTAGTCCCCGAAAAAAGCCACAAACCAAATAATTATCAAGGATACTAACACCCCTCCTGCGTTTTAGGTTTAAACTACAGCCGAAATGTTCCAGCACGTGAATCATGATCAGCCCGGGTTGAACCGCAAGCAGAACTACCCGGGGGCAGTGCTGATCCCCATTCTGCCAATTTAAACCACTGGTAAGGGTTTCGGATGCCTACACAACATAAGTCATGCGGCTTCCTAGAGTTTTATTTGTTACAACAAACGAGGAACTCTTTCCCCTCTTTAACCGAAAAACAGGGTCATATCATACAAACAATATTTCCTAAAGAAGTCTTCCAAAGGAAGACGAAATATTGAAAAATACATTAAAAACAAAAAGGATCTTGAGCTGAAGAAATTTATAGCAAATATTGCATTAAATAAAGGTCAAAGCAAATAGCATCAAGAATTAAAAAATTTTTAAATACATTATCATGTCAAACCTAACCTAACCTCAACACAATGGAACCTGTCTGGACCCGAGTGGGCTGGCTTTACAATAGCTGGCAGTCTGTCAAATCTAAATACATTATCAAATAAGTGTTCTTAATCAGATTCAGCGTTGTTATTAACGTTATCATTGTAATGTTCGTATACTCGTATGTTTTTATTACATATGATGAGATCATTCGTAATTTTAAAACCATGACAACATTGGTTTTAAGCCGCATCTTATACTTAAAAAGAAGGGATTTTATAGTGTTTAAATTCTTCCTATTACTTATTTTTTTCCACGTGATTCAGTCCGCTAACAACTCATTCAACTGCATTGCTAAACACTAACACGAAGAATTTTGAATGAAACTAACTCAAAAAAGGGGTTTCATTTCGTACGTTTTTGTACTGAAATACGTTTGTCCAAAATTTTATTGTGGAATTTGGGTTTGTCCGTTCATATGAATTTAACTTTTGCCACTGATGTTCCTGTTATATTTTTTATCGTTTAGTCTGGCATTTCTGCCTTAAAATTAAAGTGCCAAAAGCTAAATCGAAAATTTTGCCGCTAAGTCAAAAAAATAAAGAAGTGTTAAATCTAGCATGGGAAGTGCTAAAATGGGCATACTGACTGCTGTGCACTTCCCCTCCTAGCCTCCTCGATGGTGTTTTTTATGCTTTATACAAGCACACTACTTTTACTGCTGGGCTCTGTGGCCATCAAAGAAAAATAAAATAATTTGTACTCTTACTTACAATTAACTTTTGTAACATCCATTTCTTTACGTTGATCCATTGTTGGAGCAGCTGGTGAGGCCAGTAGTTTATCTGTAGATTGTTGGTGTTGAAGTTGTTGTTGCTGCTGGTGCTGGTGCTGTTGTTGTTGTTGTTGCTGATGTTGATGCTGAGCGGCGGCAGCTGCTGCAACTGCATTTAAAGCTGATGGAGGCAAACAGGTTATACTACCCATGACTCGGGGCGTATGTGTGGTGTCTGTCGGCCGTTGTTGCTGTTGTTGCAACTGATGAGGAAGTGTATGATGGTGGTCATCTCTATCAGTGGATAACTTTGGCGTTGAGCTATTTTGACTAGAGGTTGTTGGATTGGTATTGGCTGTTAAGTTATGTGTAGGTGTATGCACCAACTCGTGTCTGGGCGATGGTGTGGTATTGTGAGCCGCCGATAAACTACTTGATGAAAATCTAGGACTACGTTGTAGTTGTTCATCAGTTGATGTTGGCTGATGGTGATGATGATGATGGTGAAGATGATGATGCTGTTGTTGCTGTAATTGCTGCAATTGTGCCAATTTATCTTGTACACCCTGTAATGAAGGTCTTCGGCTGTGTTGCTGTAATGAAGTGTGACTTTGGCCGTCATCCACATTTGTAGTTGAAGGGTTTTGTGCATTTGTATTACTGTTATTGTTATTATTATTATTATTTGTGGGTGAATGGCGTGCTGAAATGTGTGAACATGATGATGAAGAGGCATTTATGTTGGTAGTTGAAGGCGGTGGTAATGCTGTTGTTGCTGTTGCTGTTGTTGGTGGTGGTAGTGGTGGTAGTGGTGGTGGCGGTGTTATAGAATGTTCACGTTTCACCACCACATCTGGGTGCAAATTGTCGGCTAGAGGTGATTTGGCGTTTGCTGCTGCAGCAGCGGCAGCTGCATTGGCCACACGTGTCAAAGCTAAAGCTTGGCTCTGTAAAAAGAAAATAAAATTAAATAATATATCAATAAACGCCTTGTAATAAAAACTTGATTTAATCAATTAAATATTCCTTGTTGTTTTTATCATTTGTATTCTTAAGCATAAAAGAATTGCTTTCCTTTTTTAAATCATGGTATATTGTAAAAAAAAATTCACTTTTTCTTAATCATATCTTTTCAATTAACCATCAATCAGTGAAGAAAAACAGCCTAAATTTCCATTCATTCATTTGATTGTATTATTTAAATGCTCAGTCCTGGCTTGGGGTTTAATTCAACGTTGATTTATTCAATTTATTCATAAGATGTTGTTTAATTGTTTGTATTGATTTTATTTGTTATTTATTTATTTCTTTTCTTCTTGTGGTTAAAGTGTTGAATTTATCAACACAAATGATCATTCGTTTGATTAGTGTTTGGTTTTCTTTATTAGAGTTGATGTGGCGAATCAAATTGAAGATTTATTGATTAAGACAAATTGACAAAGACATTGTAAAACGAAACTCAGCATTAAGAAATTATAAAAAAAGAAACGATTCACAACTTAATGAATAATTCACTTTTTTTTAAACATCCAGCGCTTAAGTTTTTTTAAGAAAATGTCTAATAACTAAAGTATTTTTAAGAATGGTTGATTTTATTCACATTTGAACAAATATAGTGATAAAAAAAAATATTTGATTGAAAACAAAAGAATGTTAAATTGACACTAAATGCCCATGAAGCAAAAGCACAGCTGAAAGCTAATTCATTCTATTCTGATTTCAGCTTAATTTAACATGATTTCATGTTGAAAGCAACACATGTTTTCATCAAACTGGCGGCCTGTACAATGTAACTTAATCAGTATTTTTGCACAAGTAACTGCGTTGCAATGGAAACATTGCTTCATTAATTTACATTTTGATTTTTTATCTCCTTTTTTTTTTTTAATTGATAATTTATTCGAATGTTTTTCTTACAGTCGTTCGTTTTTCCATAAAAAACGTCACAAATTTTATTTCCATATTTCATTTCCCTTTGAAATTCTTTTGAAAAGTTTTAAATAAAAAAATCCCAAAAACTTATGACAACATTTTTCTGAAGAAGTTTTCCTAAATGAAACGAAATATTGATTTGAAAGTTATAGAAAATTTTGCAGAAACAAATGCGGCCTAGTTTTACACAGCTTTCACACACCAAAATTGCACTATGCAAACACTGTTGCCAATTTAGCGCCTGTAGCGCTAGTTTTAGCGCTTATCAGTACCCTAAAAGCCGCATTTTTTCGCCTTAGCGGCTATTTTTAAAAATCCGCTAAAATGGTGATTTTTATACATTTCTTCAAAAGTCTACAGTGAGTTTTAATAAATTTAGAAGGTGATATTGTATTTGTATTGAATGAATATTGTTATTTGGTATATTTATGTTAAACTCTGCCAAGAAATCAATATTCTGTTCTGAAAAAAAATTAATAAAAACAATTTTTTTTTTGTTGTGGTTGGCTAAAATAATTATTATTTTTTAGAGAATTTCTTGGTTTTGAAAACAAAATTGAAAAAATTTACAATTGTTTTTATATTTATGGGTAAATATAGTATCATAAATTCATATCAATACTTATAAGCATTCGAAATATTATATCCAAACAGTTGTAGGATTAGAAGATAAAGACGACTGGAAAGCAATGTAGGAATCATGTTCATGTCGATCGATCGATATGAACATCAACTTTAGATAGATCATTTCATATTCTAAAATATTGCTTAATTGGGCCTACTTTGTATTTTATAGACTCTTTTATGTGTGGGTGAGTCAACTTCGGAAAAGAAAATTTAAATTCAAACAATTAAATTAAAATTTTTTTTTTTTTTTTCTTTTTAAATTCTCAGCAATTTATTTGGATTGTTGGGATATAAAGTTGAATGTTTGAGAATATCTTTCAAAAAAATTCCAAAGTTCCTATGAAATGTCGACATATAGATAGCTGGGAAACACAGAAGACAAGCTATTTATAATTTTTTATTGGTATAAATGTTAGAAGCTTAAATAGCGAATAAAAAACTTAATTGCTTGTATCTTAAAAAATGGTAATACAATTACTGCTGTCAAAGACTTTGACAACGAAATCTTGCAAGATGCCAAGAAACGGTTATGTAAACGCTTAAGATTTTGTTGAAAATTTTCATTTAAATCTACTAGATTTTGCTTTGCTGGACATATCTACCTTGATAGAATTTCTTCGCAGTAAATCGCCTAACAAAAGTAGCCTGCCATTGAAAAAATAATAATCATTTTTGTCTTTTTTATAAAGACATTCTTCGCTTTCAATTACACTCAAGCTTTGCGATCGCTAAGGAACAAAAAAATTGCGTCCAAAAAGCTAATTTGTAAAAAATCATAAAAAATAACATCATGATAACAAATCAAGTTTCGATATAATAATTTATTTGAAGACTACAGACTACCTGTTGTGTTGTATTATTATGAGACAAGTAAACGTCAACGTTGGAAGGTAACAATTGATGAATTTACAACTAATAACAACAGCAGAAGCTGCTGCAGCAGCAGCAGTAACAGCAGCGGGCAGAGAAGCATACAACAGCGAAGAGAAGGCAAACAAAACATTCCAATCAAAGAAATTGCAAAATTTTGAAGATGAGGAAAAATCAGCTGACAAAAAATTCGACCACTTCACCAATAAGCCAGAACAGCATAATAAATGCTTAAATAAATGAATATTTTTGGTGGCGCAAAACAGAAGCTAAAGTATGAAGATAATTTTGGTAGTTTTTGCTTGTTTAGTACAACCAAAAAACCCAAAAAAAAAATGTTAAATTCTAAAGCTCTAGAAAGATGTGTGCTGGAAAAGTTGTTGCTACAAGTGATACAAAATTCTTAAAGATAAACATACATTTCTGTTTTGTTTTGCTTTTTTTTTTAATTGAACTAAAGAAGGCCTTATAGTAGTTAAGATCAAAATCTTAGTGCAGAAGAAAAAAACACAAAAAATTCTTAAGCAGCAGCAGTAGTAGTTGCCATAAATGATTGGCAGCTTATATCACGAGGGGCAGGCAACAAAAAGAAAAAGGAATAAAAAAGAGAAATGTTTCTTCCATAAGTTATTTGTCAAGTTTTGGTTTAACTGCTTAAGACGAAGCAACCAGCCCAAATACACATTTAGACACATTGACTCTTCATCACAAGAAAAAATTAACTCTGTTTTTGGCCACAAAAAAGGACGTGATTTTCAAACTAATGAGGATTATAAAAATTAAATATGTATGAGTACGAGTATGTTTTATATCTTTTTTTTATTTTTTATTAAAAAACACAACGTACACATTTTTGTGTACGTTTTTAAGACAGCAGGGACTTAAGCTTTTATTATATATTTAAATATGATAACAATCATTATATTTGAGAACATTCTGGCAAAATAACACTAATATTCGGTAACCAGTAGTATCAGCTCACTTTCACGTTTTTAAAAGCTAATTGTTGCTCCTTTCTTGTTTTATTTAGCTTTAAGGCATTTAAATATCCGGCAAGCTTTTGCGTCTAAGCGCCGAAATATTTCAGTAAACAAAATTTGCTTACTGCCATCAGCATCAGGCTTAAAAGTAGCCTTACCAATGTGTATGCAATACTTATATCTTGTTTTATTTATTAAAACTTTCAAGGGGCTGTAGTGTAGAGTATTGTGTGCCGCATTTAGTAGAGAAAAATGCATGTGATGAGGCATGACAAAGCATGCTGAAATAATAGTTTTGTCAGAAAAGAGTAACTGAAAAGAAAGGATTTTTAGCTAGGTATATACTGTAAACCAGGGGTGCCCAAAAGTTCTATATAGCAGAGCAAACACCAATACATTTAAGCAAAAACTACTTTTATTTAATATTTTTTGTTATAAAAACCAAAACAATTTACAGCAACAATATTTACTTTGACAATCGCTGTCGTCAATTTTTAGCAGCTAAGCATGCGAAAGTGTAGTTATTTTGCTCTTGTGTGTAGGCAGGGAAGACCGAAAAAAATATATAAGACGAAGTTGTTTGTGTATTTTTCATTGCTAGTGCTGAGTGCATTATGTGTGTATTTAAAAGCACAGCCCTATAGCTAAGCGCTTTTACGCAATTGAGCGCAATTGAGCATCAAGCGCATAGGCCTGGCAACATCTGTGCTAAAAAGATAAACTATGTTTAAATTATTTAAACTGAGCGCAGGTGCAAATACAAATGTTATAATAATTTTTTTAAGGCGCTTAAAAACGCCAGTGTTATTAAAAAAGCAGATTAATGCTTTAAAAATAAAAATGCCAATTAAATTAAGGCTTTGGAATAATTGTTTGTTTTTTTTTAAATCGATTTCTTATAAACTAAAGTAACGGTAAGTCTAAAATTACAATTTTTTTAATTTTGTTATTGTATTTCCAATTGAGTGAAATTTCAACAAATAAATAAAAGTTGTGAAATGTGAAAGTAGGGGGAAAAAGTAGATTAACAGTTGATAATATTATTGAATAGTATGGGACATATGTATATAGTGCACTATAATGTAATTACTAAAGATAATTATAAAATACACTACACAGACCCTACACTGCCAACCTTGCCATTGTAGCATTTTCGGGACTAAGTTTAACTCAACGAATTATTCCAAGCTTTTAGTTTTTTACACACTTATATTAGCTTCACTTAAATGTTTGCTTGTATATTTGTAATTCTCGCAATCGCTTTTATATAAAGGGTGTACTTTTGAGGAATTTGGTATTCCGCTATATGGAATAAAAAAACTCACATGCTTAATTAATCTTAATTAAAAAGTTAATCATATAAATCCTTATAATTTAGTAACAATTTAAAATCACTAAATGACTGAGAAAAATCCACATATACTATATTTTATATATTATATAAAGAACTCAAAGCACGTAACATATATATTTACGTGACTATATACGAGTATATGGACCGATATCTGAAACTTTCATGTTCTGTATTTTAGCAACCTGCTTTTATAACCAGAACAGCTTTTAAGCAAAACAATTTTTGAGTTCGCTTATGGGCAGAAACTCGACATTGAAGCTGAACTGCTAACTTTTGTTATATAACGCAATTCTAAACTAAATGTAGAATATTGAAGTCTTTTTTCCTGAAAGCAATGTAATTTTACTCTTGTATACTTTGAAAAAAAAAACTAAGTTTTCTACTTGAAGTGTTGCCAACTTCTATCAAGACTCTCCATCAGGAGAATTGGAGAGTTGCAATAAATTTAATTTTTATTTTTAACAATCAATATTCTGTACTTTTAAGACTTGTGTTAAGTTAAGTGTTGCCAATATCTTTAAAACTCTGTTAAGAGAATTGCGTTCTTTTTTCTCTGAGTGTACAGAACTAAGTTATAATAAAGCTAGTTTTTATTTTTAACAAGTATATACGTTTACAATATACTAGTTGTCTGCTTAAAGTGTTGCCAATATCTCCGCTTCTTTGCCAGGATAATTGGCGGCTTTTTTTCTCTGAGTGCATAGCCATATAGTTCCAGTAAATTCTGCTTACATTTTAAATCAGGAAATGTAGGCATTTATATACCTTTGAGAATATATACAATAAGTTATCTGCTTAATCTTTTTGATTTTCTATCAGGAGAATTGTAGCCGTTTTTTTCTGAGTCGCTAACGCTATAGACGCTGTAAACACAAGTTTTCTTTTAACTAACGGAACTGCAGTATAATTGCACTCATAGAAAACCTGTCATAACTATGATGTATTTTAACATCAATGCAATGCCAAATGTCATCATTTTTGACCCCATGACACTTGTCATCGCTGTGATGTCAAGCATTACATCAGTTGCTCTAATTATCAGCAGCGGCAATTATGACAAATATTTCATCAATGAAATGTCACGCTGACATCATGGGGATGCTTTATTAGAATCCATTTGATGGGGGTATGTAATCAATGCAAGGAAACTCCAATACCCAGAAAATTACTAAATGATGTCAATGTAATGACAAAACATCATCTGTAGAATGGCGCACTAACATCAGACCAACTATAAATTGGATTGATTTGGAAGTAAATTTCGTGGCGACATCATCAACATTAACCTCCAGTTATATTTTCTGATATCAAAAATATGTTCAAACACATAACTTTATATTCTACCATCTTAAAGAAATCAATGAGAATTAAAAATCTTCTGATAATACTTTTGATGACTTCCTGCCATCAATACAATGTCTGTGTGGCGTATTATCATATTTTAATTGCGTGTATGCTGTGTATGAGGCAATATTTCTTTGCTTCGTGGTGCTTTTTTTTATTTTACTCTCTACGCTGTCATTATATTTATGTAACTAACGTCGCATATGATGACTAAATATCATTAATTTGATGCATTTTTTTCTACTTCTTAAAAATTAATTTAAATTTAAAAATAATAATTTTAACAGCCTAATTCCTTTTAAAAAATAAGTATATAATATTATAACACTATGTGGGCTTTTTTTAAAATCAGTTTTTACAAATTAGATGTATTATACCTATTAATAAAATGTATCATTGGATTGATGTCACCACAGTTGTAGCATTGATGATACTCAATATATGACAAAATTGTCTGATGATTTTTGTTGTTGAGATTGATGTCAGTTTTCATATTATTGATGACTATTTACATACTATTGATGTCACAATTCTGATGATCTGCCGCCATCAATATGAAGATGCTTTTTCTATGAGTGTGCAACTTTAAAAATTTATACTTTTTTTGCTTAAAAGCTTTTCAAGCTTTTTGATTCCCTGGCGTTTTTTTTTCTTAAAGCGCAAAATGTGTTTATACGAAAAAATAAAATTTTAATTATTATTATTTATTTCCTTAGATATTATTACAATTTAAATTATAATAAATCTTTAACAATAAAGCACTTGTTTTAATTATAAATAATGAATTTTCTGTATATTTATACCCTTTAAAACATACGAATGAATATAAGTGTTGCCATTGTAAACAGAATTCTCTGTCATGAAAACAAAAAAATATGTTATGAAATTATTTTCAAAAATGGACAAACAATTTTGCCGACAGAAGAAAGGTTGGTTCAGCCTGATGCAAAAGTGATATTCAGTAGCATTTATAATCATAATCACTATCGCTCAACATTTTCGTACCAACACAGGCACTTAATGCCTGTTCAATTTAAGAGCACATGAACGTTTATGAGTGAACGAGTAGCAAGCAGCCATCAGCCGTCGTCAGCCAGCGCATATGAATGAATGTAAGTATATGCTAAAGATCAATTTCGTCATAACTGCAGGGCGATCAATTAAAATTTTTGTTGATCGAATTTTCGTCAATTTTTTGACATGTGCGTATCAACAACAACTGCTATAATAAACATACATGAACCGAAATCGTCTACCAAAAAGCTAAAGCAGTGCAGCAAAATTCAGATCAATTCATTCATGGCCGGAGAGATGGCTGGTTTTAGAGCATAATTTTTTTTTCTTTTTTTTTGGAAAACCTTAAGGCTAAAGTAATATGCTTTATAAAAGAAGAAGAAAATAATAATAAATTGATTAAAGCGTAAATATGTACTTCTTTTTGAATTTTTCTTAATTTAAGTTTCATTTAAAAGCCTTTCAGCTCATAAGACACGTCCGGTAGATTGTAGTTGTTTCATTGATTATAATATGCAGCAGAGAAGAGCAAGAAAAAAAATAATGATTAAAAAATTCTTAAAAGATCAATTACTTCTGTCGTTGATCGCTAACTCGTTGGAGGCTACCGTTGAAGTTCACTCATAACAAATTTTGTCAAATTTCATATTTTTGAGTAGCTGAAGGTTCAGAGTTTTAATTTTTTTTTCTTCTGTTTGCTCAAACACAAATTACCTTTAGGCTATTTACGCGGAATTTGAAAGGAATAATCATAAGGGCTAATCCTTATGATCTGTTAGTGTATGTGTTGCAACTACTGGTTTCCTTCGTAAGTAAAGTGGGACTTTAATAAGAATTTTAAATGCAAATTTTGGCAAAACAGGCCGTGTTTTGGGGTCTTTTATGTTACTAAATTGCAGCAGGACATGAAGATTTAGAGAGAAGAAAGTCATGTGAAGGAAAAGCAGTTGGCATGCTTGTATTTTTCAAGAAGTTAAAAACAATAAATTGTAAACATTTTTTGTGTAAAAGCAAACTGGGATATAAAATTTTATAAATAAGATCCGAATGAGGTCTTCGAATATCAAACACGTAGAAGTTTTCTATATAGTTAACGCAAAACGTTATAAGATTTGTCATTGCAGTTAATGAGAGTTACCTAATATTAATAGACACCTTTCTTCTTCAAACATTGAAAAAATTCAAAGGCGAAAAAACAAATTTCTTCGAACAATTACCGCAGCTCCATGGTATGTAAAAAACTCACGAATTCATAAGGATCTCTGTGTTTTTCTTGTAAAAGACGAATTTTCAAAGTACGCAACAAGGTATATCAGTAAATTGGAACTTCATCCAAATCGTTTTGCACGCAATATACTTAATTTTGAAGGCCACTCTCGGTTGAGAAGGAGGGATACCCTTGCCACCATCAGAACGTTAAGTAGATGATTTTATCGATATTGACCGTGCAAAATAAAACATTTTTGTCTAGCATTGGCTGAACTTAATTAATTTTATGTATTTAGTATTCAGATTTGAATACTTATTGTTAGTTCACTTTGTGAAGCTTCAATAAATAATTGAATGAGAAAAAAAAATAGACACCTTTCTAGAATTTTTACGATACAGCTGTGAAATGAATGTACATCAGCATCTGCCTTTACGGCCTAATCTAATGATGATGAACCAACGCCCCCGTGTGGCTTGCCTGGCTGACACTGGTCGCAATTCTTCGTTATAAGTTTGTAGCTCTATAGACGAACTCGAACTGCTTAAGAGTTCGCGCCTTCTACTCCCTCCTGTATTCAGTTTCCCAACACTCAATGGAAGACAAGGCTCAAAGAGTCATCAGGGCAAAGCCCATTAAGAGCATCAGCCTAACTCATATGTTATCGTGCCAATAAGAAAAGGGAAACCAAAAATTTAGAGGCCTGACACAATTGCATTTTTAGATACAGAAAGCGAAGGTAAAAAAAATATTCCACAAACTCTGACCACAAAAGGTCTCTGCGTAATTTGAGAGGAAAGTCTGGGACGCATTAAGGTATGACATCAGTAAGAGTTTTCAAAGTTAAATCTGGATAAAATGTAATTTGGTATAAAATATCATCATCAATCTAAGTCTTAAGAAATCATCAAAAGAACAGCCTACGAAATCTTTCACATAAGCAGACACTTGATCCCTAAGCTTGTAAACATATCTACTTATCAAAAAGAAAAAAACAAAAACAAAAAAAAATAAAGCTTGTGTTTTGTATTATTAAAGCATTTTTCTATTTAAATTCTCAATACTCGTAATTTATTAAGATTATTGGGACATAAAGTTGAATGTTTGCAAATATCTTTCAACGATCAGGGTAGCTCCTATGAAATGTCGACATATAGACAACTTACTATTATATACCACCTACATTCGACCGAAAATGGAATACAACTCTCATATTTGGGCCGGTACCTCAAAGTCTATTTTGGGGTTACTCGACCGTGTGCAGGAGAGGGCGAAGAAGCTTATCGGTGACAGTAGGGTATTTCACTTTATTGACTGTGGAGTGTGTTACTCTGTTCTATCGTTACTACAATGGATTTTGCTCTGACGAGATTAGGGATCTAGTTCCCGAAACTCGCACTGTCTGTTGCTGTCTGTTATAACGTTGGAAAGTTCGAGTCAAATGTTCACAAACACTACTCCCTCTTTCCCCTCCTCACGATCTATTTTCATAGTTCTGGTACAATGCACTGCATATGTAGGGGTCATCCCCTGTGTACTGATCCAATATAAAAAAAGTCAAATCTGGATAAAATGTAATTTGGTATAAAATATCATCATCAATCTAAGTCTTAAGAAATCATTAAAGGAACAGGCTACAATATCTTTCACAGCCAATCAGAAGCTTCTAAACATACTTAATTATCAAAAAAAAAAAAAATAAAATAAATGAAAAGCTTGTGTTTCGTGTTATTAAAGCATTTTTCTTTTTAAATTCTTAATAATTTATTAAGATTATTGGGATATAAAGTTGAATGTTTGAGAATATCTTTCAAAGTCTACCGATGATTAGAGTAGCTCCTATGAAATGTCGACATATAGACAACTGGGAAACATAGAAAACAAGCAGTTTATAATTTTGGTTTAGTTTATAATATTTTAATTGGTATCAATATTAGAAGCTAGTATAGTGAATAAAACTCAATTTTCCTGATCCGATTATCCGATTGAAATATTTTTTTACGAGTAGTGTTCCAATATTGGTCTCAGTGGTTCCGCTGTAAGTCATAGAATACAACTGTCATGAGCGTTGCATATAAAACAAGTTTATGAACGTTTAATGGCAATGAACAATATATATTATAAAACTTTCGCAGTCCAAAAGATAATCGGGAAAACACATAATCATCAATAATAACCCCAAGATTTTTGATATATTCCACATACGAGTATTTGATTTCTTCACCACTCAAAAATATTTGAAGCCTCTTAAATACCGCAGCATGGAAAGATACAGCTCTAGATTTCTTAGGTTTGACTACAATAAAATTTTCATCACAGCATCTCTCAATCCCATGTAAGTTATTATGAGTACCAGTTGTAAATGCATAAACATCATTATTGTTTGAAGAAAACAACAGATGAAGATCATCTTGTTCTCGAAATCGACATATTTTAACGTTATTCGTGTTCACCACCCAGAGCTCATCCATTTGTGGTCGATTACTTAGGGAATCGCACTATTCATTGCAGAGAGAATTCATTTTTCAGCCGTACGCTTGTCCTACAGACGAGTTTCTAGTCTGTTATAACAAACAATGTTAGTTAAATATTTAAGAAATCTCTGGAGTCTTGCGAAATGAAAGTCGCCTATTTGACGACTACTTTTCAAGTACATTAGGTTTCATTTTTATTTTGCCAGTTTTTTTTTCTTTCTTTTTTTTTATAGCGTGGGAACGTTTAAAGCAAAAGCTTTTAGCACCAAATTTCTTTTAACTCTTTTTTGCACACAAATTTCCAAGTTCTACAGGTTTCCCATCATTAAATTAATTAAAGATTTTTATTCTAATAAATGCCTGCTACCAAGTTGTGCCAAATTAGATGCGAAATAACAGCCAAGTAATAACGGAATTGATTTCAGCAATTTAGCGTTCTTAATAATTTTCTAAAATCTTCAAAACTTTTTCTTCTATAAGAAAACCATGAAACACTTAACAAAAAAAAATGCTATTCTTATTTTTTTTTTCACTAATTTCACAAAATTATATTTCACTGGTTTTTATACACTTTTTTTCTCCAAACATTTAAAAAATTTATAATTTTTGCTAATAGTTGCACTGCAGAAAAAACAAGCAAACAAATAACTAACGCGTATTTAAGCCCAAACAACCATAACATGATTCATACGTTTATTATGTTGGAAAAAGACCATATTGAGCAAAAAAAAAAAAAAAAAAGTTTCAAAACGATATGAAAGCAAAAAGCAAAATGAGACAAAAACAAAAAACTGCTTGATTATCCAATCACAAAAAACGAAATGAAATTTTTTCAACATTTAAACCAGCCAATGATAAACACGAATATTTTACAGTTTTTGAATAAAAATGAACATAAAAACCCCAACCAGACATAATCTCAGACATTCAAAAATGCCAGTGATCACAAAACTTCTCACACAACAAAACAGCTAAAATAGTTGCAACTCACAAAAACAAAAGGCAAACAGCTAAAGCGGAGCATAAAAATTCGAAACGCAACGAAATGAAGCGAACTGTTGAAAAATGCCACCAAAAAAATTAACAAAAAAAAAAAAAAACCAAAAAGAAACTGAAAAACTCCTACTAAAACGCCAAAAATTTTAAAATCAACACAAAACAAATAATATAATATGTTGTACATACATACATATATATGAATATATGTACAAGCTGTGAACAAAAAATGGGCAACTTCTTTTTTGAAATCATAAAATTCAGTAGCTAAAACACCTACACTTGAAAGGTCGGCGATATTAGACTTGGGACAAGCCATACACACAACTAACATTAGTATTTCTAACGTAATTGAGTATTTAGTTTAAACCTTGTTTCAAGTTTATTTAAACAGAGAAAAGTCCATTCAACACTAAATACTTATTTATATTATTTTTCATTTCAGCTTATACAAGGCAAAAAATGACTTCAACATTTGCAAATGGCAATTTGTTCCTTCTTGTTGAATGCAAATGGAAAACATTTTAAATCGTTTTTTAATTATTTACACATGCTTTCGGATATACACATTATACATTGCAAGCAAAGATTGGGTAATCCTGGCAAAGACTAGATGAGCCCAATTGTTTCAGTGATTCGGAGCAGCGTTGTCAACTCGGTGCGTTTCGCACCGTTTTTGGTGCTTTTTATTATTATTATTTTTTTTTTTGTGCGAAAAATTCTTTAGTCCGTGCGCTTGTTTCTAAATTTCGTTGCGCTTTTTAAATTTTGGTGGCACCAAATGATATTTAATGCAATTCTTATCCAAAATTTTTACTTTTCATTTTACAAAATTTGATGTTTTAGTAAAATTGCAGTTTTGCTATTAAGCGATCAAGACAAGTTTCTCATATATTACAATAAAAGCAGGCACTAAAAAGTGAAGTTCGTATTTATGAAAGCGCTTTTGTAATTAATAAATTACTAATGGCGTTTTCTTTTCTGGAAAAAGTGTAGCATTTTCAATATTGGTTTGCCAAAAAAATACAGAAGTATACAGTTTTCTCAACTTTTTTTCAAATATTTATAGTTATTGTGACATTTTCTTTTCATCTCAATAAAACTTTAATTTTAGAACTTATATTTTAAGAAAAAAAGTGCAGCATAAATGCAAAACTTTTTCAGAAAAGAAATCGGCATAAATTATGAACTAAATTCTTAAACTTTTCCAAAACGTTTGCATTAAATTTTGATCATGATAAACTTCGTCTTTTATTTGCTACAATTACTTTCAAATGTTCATATATTTCAATAATTCTTTTAAAGACAACCACTGTTGCCAACTAATTTTTACTGTTCGCTTAGGTAAACATTTATTAATATTTGTTAAATACTCGTAGAATTGCTATTAATGGAGTTTGAAGGCTTGCAGTGCGGTTCAGTAACTTCTAATGATCCGATAACTGTAAATTTTTTCGACATATTTCATCATTTGCAGTAACGATTGTATTCTCCCGCAACATAATTTCAACGATGAATAGGCAATAAAGCTAAAGTTACGTGCACACGGTTGTCAGATCTTACAATATTGTAAGTACAATTGTCTGAAAATGTATTACAATCGTGTGAACTGCCAATTTTTAACTTACAACGTTGTCAGAAAAACCATTGTCAATCAATTGTAAGATGACAATGTTGTCAGGCATCTGACAATCGTGAGAACACTCTCTGTCGGCATTGCCAGATAATTGGCGGGTATTGTAAGCTCAGTTTTAATTGTCCGATGTATAACATTAATACACCTGACGATGGCATCATTGTCAGAAAAAAGTTTGATGGGCAACACTGCCAAACAGATGGATGTTGATATACATAAGTGGTAATGTCAGTGTGAACTGGCAATTTTTGTTGTCAGATGAATTAATTGTCAGGCCATAGTCTGACAATAAAATTGTAAAATTTTCTTACGATCGTCTGAACAAAGAATTTATATAGTTAAACACCTTCCACATTGCAAGGTGGATAGTATTAGGGTCCAATTAGGATCGATCATGGAATGGGTTTGAACTATTTTTTCGATATTTTCATTTATCTGCTTTATTATATATAGATAACGATTTATTTTTACATTAGAATAATATTCAAACAAGTAAGTTTTTTATTCGCTATTTAAGATTCTAACATTTATACCAGTAAAAAATTATAAGCAGCTTGTTTTCTATGTTTCCCAGCTATCTATATGACGACATTTCATAGGAACTACCCTAATTATCAGTAGACTTTGGAAATTTTTTGAAAGATATTCTCAAACATTCAACTTTATATCCCAACAACCCAAATAAATTGCTGAGAATTTTAAAAGAAAAATGCTCTAATAATATCCGTCAAAACACAAAAAACAAGCTTATTATTTATTTATTTATAAACGTTTCATTTGTTTGAAAGGTGTAAAGAAATGTTAGAGACGTTTATAAATAGAAAAGCTTGTTTTTTGTGTTTTGACGGATATTATTAGAGCATTTTTCATTTTAAATTCTCAGCTATTTATTTGGATTGTTGGGATATAAAGTTGAATGTTTGAGAATATCTTTCAAAAAATTTCCAAAGTCTACTGATGATTAGAGTAGTTCCTATGAAATGTCGACATATAGATAGCTGGTAAACATAGAAAACAAGCTATTTATAATTTTTTATTAGAATAATATTAATAAAAACAATAATAAACCATTAATCCCTACTAATATTATAAAAGTGAATGTAGCTCTCTCTGTCTGCCTGTTACCCTTTCACTCCGAAGCCCCTAAACCGCTTTGCTGAAATTCGGTACGCAGATGCTTTGCAATCCGTGACTTATTAAAGGATAGTTTTAGTTGTGAAATTTGAGCCACAAAGAGGTACAAAAGGAGGCAAAATGACCATACAAAAAACATTTTATTTTTAATATTTCCGCAATTTATGACACATTTTTTTTCCTTTTGAGAGGGTTTCTGAAGAACCTGCCTATAAAAAACTTTTTTGACATGAGACAAACAAACTGTCCGCCCGAAAAATAAATTTTTGAGAAACTCCGCCAATTATGAACCCCTTATCAATACATTTTTTTCTTTCAAAATATTTGATGATAAATCACCATTTTGACGATTTCCATGCTCATAGATAGCAAAATGACGATTTGACGATTTTTATTTTGAAAATGACGATTTTTGCTATACGGAAAGCATGGCAGCCGTGGCAACCCCGGCTTTCAAGAAAAAATCATAATAAGTGACGAGGCAATATTTTCATTTGAATTGATGTGTGGATAAATAGAATAGTCAGTTTTGGGCAATGGAAAACCCTAAAATTATTCATCAACCCCCTTTGCGTCCACTAAAAGTGACAGTCTGGTGTGCAATTTGGCCAGGAGGAATCATTGGTCCATACTTTTTGAAAAACGTAACGGTAGCTGTGAGCGGGCAGCGATATCGCAATATGATTGAAACGTTTTAACACCACAACTGTCTGCTTTGGGCTTGATTCACATCTGGCATCAACAAGACAATATCACGACCCATACAGCCAGGATTACAACCGACTTACTGCGAGACCTCTTTCCACAACAAGTTATTTGAAGACATGGTGATGACGATTGGTCTCCTCGGGCGCCTGATTTGACTGCTCCGGACTGCCCTTTATTGAGATATCTGAAAAGTATGGTTTATGCAAACAAACCAGAAACGTTTAAGCAACTCAAACAAAATATTCGTGATGAAATTAATGAAATACTGCTTCAAATTTGAGATGAAAAATGTGCTCGAAAGGGCTCGCATTTGTAAGGGCAACAGAGGCGGATATTTATCTGATATTGTATACATATTTGCCGGCATTAAATAAAACATATATCAATATAAGATCTATTCTCTTTCATTTAATAAAAAATGATAAACAAACAAAGTAGTGTACCTTACCAGCGGATACCCTGTATAAGATTATGTATGACTTATATGATTAGTGCCCTTGTCTAAACAATTAACTTTACGGTGATTCTTAAAACCTTATTAAAGTATTGCCAATTCGTTGTAACCCGCTAGGCAGGGGTCCCCTCCAAGTCGTTCCTTACCACCTTTTTTATTTTTTCTCTAGATGCATATGTAACTTTTTGTTTCACATTGATCATGCCAATAAATATTTTGTGAAAATACAAAACAATTTTACGATTAAGATCAGTTTTGTCACTTTAGCAAAACTCAACTAACTCGTTACTGGCAAAATGTGTTGTTATGAAAAGGAGACTCAACCAACAATCACCTGATGATGATCATCACAATTTAAAAGATGACATTTGAACATATTAAAGTTATGTTAAGTAACAAATCTGAAAATATTTGTGTACCTTAAACAGGCTGAAATGGAAAAGCACAAAAAAAAAGAGGAGAAGAAGTTTTTTTTAGTAAAATATGTATAAAAATTAACAAACCACCAAAAGAAAAAGTGTTTGGCAGCATAAAAAACGTAAGAAGAGTTCTCTGCTTGTTTTAATGTCAGATGATCGATGATGAGTTTGAGTTGCGTTGAGGTATGATCATTTCAATAAGACGTTTCTGCTAAGACAAACAAAATACTAAAGCTGGCAAAAAGATTGTGTGACAAAACAGTAGCTGTTCAACAA
Source organism: Thecocarcelia acutangulata (assembly GCA_914767995.1). Taxonomy (NCBI): domain Eukaryota; kingdom Metazoa; phylum Arthropoda; class Insecta; order Diptera; family Tachinidae; genus Thecocarcelia; species Thecocarcelia acutangulata. The sequence goes on along the minus strand of OU612098.1, from coordinate 89,779,526 downwards.
CAATTCATCCATATAAATTTATTGGAGGACAACAACAGGAATAAATCAAAAACGTTAATTTTTAAATAAAAATGAACTACTATGGAACGCCTCCAGTCATGCTATTGACCAGAGACTTTTTGGTGTTGTCGTTGTTGTTGTTATTGTCGTTGTTATTTTGTTTGTTGTAGTATTTTGTTTGTGATCACTCTTGGGGTATTGCAGCCAGAGTCCTCAATTTTTGGTGTACGTGTTTTAGCGATCATCACTTTGATTGCCAGTTTAGTTCTTATGTTTCATCTTATTTTTGTTTTTTAATAAAATCAGATTTTTTGATGAAATTATTCCTTTTCGTTTTTCTTTTTTTTTTTTGTTTTAATTCAATTTTGCCTGCGGGACATTTAAACATGTCTAATTATTTATGCGTTTAAATGAGAATATTTTCTTTCAGCTACTGTTTCTTTTTTCTTTTTTTTTTTTTTTTTTGGTTTTTTCGCTTAAGTATTTGTGTAATTTCATTTTGGTATGTGTGAGTATTGGGAATATTATGTCGCCGTATAATGAAGAATATTTCTTAAACATTGTGTTTTGGGATGAATTTTTGATCCTTTTGCTGCGTGTTCTCTGGCTGATCACCGTGATCATCAGTTTGGACATGATCTTTATAAGAATACATTTTAGCAGACAAACTTGTATGTTCATATAAAAAATAATTGCTAGTTTGAAAGAGACATACGCATATTTATAAGGTCTTTTTCTTGTACGACTGCATACGAGTACAAGTGCATGCGCTGAACATCAGCAAAAATATTTTGTAATGCAGGTATTATTATAATTTTTAATTCACCAAAAACAGTTTCCCAAAAATCGAACATGAGATAACAGTTTTTATGGTTATTATAGATTATATATTTTGGCATTTCAAAGGAGCATATGGCGCGCAAAATGACAAATTAGAATAAGAGTTGAAGACAGAAAAAAAAAAATGGAAGATGAAAAAACTAAAACCCATATTTTAATGAGAGCGAAATTAAAAATGCCGGTTCTTATTTAAAGAAATAAAAGAGAAGCATACTCAACATAATGAAAATATAACAAAGTTATGTCCGCAATACATTTATACTCTGATGGGCTTAAAGCAATATAGGCCACTACTGATGGGCTTTAAGCCCTTTATGGTGGCAACAAACAAGCAGAATTTTAAGCCGGCTTTCATTGCAAGCAAAATAGAGCCTATTCTAAGACATCTAGAAACATTTCTTCAGGTTGAATCATGCTGGAGAATGTTAACTTTACCACCAATTTTATTTTTTTTGTATAATTTTATGCCGCATATTGTTAGAAAATATAAAATTGATTGATTTATTAATGGTATTCTTGTACATACACAAAAATCTATATCCTTTATTCCTTAAAATATGTTAATTATTATAAAAGCTACATAATTATAATATAATGTTTATTTAATTTCAAAATTAAACAGGACATATTCACATGTCAGCATCTTGAAAAAAATACACTTTTCATTCAGCTCATTTCGTTAAGATCTCTCATTCTCATTTTATGAATAATTTCTGTCAAGTTTTGTCCAAAAATGTTAAAAACCCCAAAACTCAAAACAACAATCCCCAAAACAAAAAAGAGTTTTAAGCATGACAAAAATTCATGTTCTTGCCATTACGTGACGATTACCTTTATACAACACGTTGTTTAAAAAAAAAAAAAAAAAAAAAAAAAAAAAAACATCCACAGTCTGCTGCCATTGAATTCCCCCTCTATTTCCCCACAAAATTTTGTTGCCTTCAAAAATTGTCTTTAGTGCTTTTTTTCTGTTGCTTATGCTGCAGCTTTGTACATACGCATGTATTTATTGCCTGATGCTGTTGCATTCGATTTTGTACGAGTATTTCATTGCAGAATGTGGCAAGCATAATATGGCAAGTGCGATCATCGTTATAAAAGCTACTGGATTTTTAATGTGTTTTAATCATTAAACGCACATCTCCAACGCATGTTTTAGTGGACAATATAAAGAGTATATAGAAGCAAAAACCCCCCTAAAGAATAAGAAATTATATAAAAATTTTTATATTTTAACAGAGTGACACAAAAGAATTGAAACAATGGGAAAGGAGTATATTAATCTCATTTTATATTGGAATTAAACAAACTTTGCTTAAAATACGAGATAAATATAGATATAAAATAGCTATCTAGCGCTAGATGGCAGCACAAACACAAAACGTCAGCTGCTAAAATTTCACCCAAGTTCATCGACTAGTTTATTTGTTGTGACTCTTAGAAGTAAGCAACTTTTGTGTTTCTTGAAAAATGGAATAAAGTGAATTTCGTGCAGTATCATTTGAAAGGTAACTCAGCAAAAGAGACAAAAGAACAGCTCGATAAACATTGTTTTTAATTTAAACGCGGCTGAACAAGTATTGCAACAATACCGTCAACAGAAAGGCTAAAACAGGTGGTTACTGAAGAAAATATCAAGAAAATGCTCGATATCGTTATGAATGATCGCCGACTCAAGTTACGTGAGATTATTAAAATGCTAAACCTATAATATGAACGTGTGTTCATTATTTTGCATGAACATTTGCATATGAAAAAGCGGCAAGATGGCTGCCGCGTTTGCTCAGTAGCGAACAAAAACGAGCTCGATTTACAGCAGTGTATGGACATGATAAAGCGTCACCATGTTGATGTCTGGTGCCGACTAATAACTGTTGGCAAAACGGGGGTGCACCACTACACACCTGAAAGCAAAAATGAATCGAAACAGTGGGCGAAAGTGCTCCGAAGAAGTTGAAGACAGCGAAATCGGCAGGCAAGGTTATGGTCGCTGTATTTTGGGATGCACATGGAATATTAGTGTTGGGCAAAATCTTTCATTTGTGTGAATCTTTCATTCTCTTTCAGAAAGGTTAAGTGAATTAATTCATTCTTTTCTTTCATCTTTCTGCTTGCCAAACATTTCAGGTGAATGAAAATGTTTCAATTATGTGTGTCAGAAGGCAGCATAACGAACGAATACGAATACTGCACTATTTGTTTAAATCACAATTTGTTTAAACGCAGAAAAAATAAAATAAAAAATTTATTTAAAAGTTATAAAATATAAAAGTTATAAAATATATTATTATTATATATGAAATTGATTATATATAAAATTTATTTAAATTTAAGTGTACAAAATAAAACTAATAACTGATTTTGAATGTTTACGGGTACTAAATGAAAGATGACGAAATATGAAAAGAAACATCATGATGAAAGAAATAGAGACAGACATATTTCATTCTTTCACTTGAGAGAATCATTCAGTTGAATTAATTCATTAATGAACGACACAAGACTACGGAATATTGCTCATCACTTATTTTGGAAAAGAAAGTATTTATATATTTATACATAATGTTCATCAGCGATGAGCGCAAGAGGTGCGGTACGACGACGAATTGAGGTGCACGGCTCTTCACACACACACATTTCTGCGAACAGCAGCAATATTTTCTGCGGAATGAGCTATACGAACATGCACTGGTGTTTTCACATCTCCTATAGATGCAGTTTGTTCAAATTATTGCGCGATGTTTCCGATTGTATGCACATTTGGACGATTAAATTGACCGAAAAAATCACTTTATTCACTATATGCATTTTCATTGGAACGCTTATTTTCATAATAATGGTTATCTTTCAGCGGCTCGAATTGAATTAGTCTGAAATTGAGAAATGTCAAATGAAATGCAGAAAAAAACTTGGCGTTTAATTATGGTTCATAAAAATCTAACCACCTGATATATCTTTCCAAAATCGATGACGTATTTACCTATTAATAGATTTGCCATTGCAAAAAAATGCCGGATGAGTAGAAACCTGTTGAACATTCTCCCTTTTGTTGTCTTACTCTAAAACACCAGAAAGTAAAATAATTCCTTCCTTTTGGAATCCAGACTCTACAATAAGCTCAAGCATTTTTTCAAACTGTCATTATTTCAAGTCACCCTGTTTTCATTGTTTTTGTATTAAAAAAAAAAGGAAAGAGAAAAAAAGTCAAGCAGTAAATATTTGCTACTGTTGTATGTTGCAAAAATAAATTGTTTTTTTATTAAAAATTAAACAACGTGGTTACTGCAGACAAGTCGCATATAAAATCAGCAGCCGCAGCAACAGCACCAGCCAGCCAGCAGTGAGTTGAAGATTTTGCCCGTGTGTGCTTGCGCTGCATCTTCAATATTGATTATTGACGACCAAATTTGCAGTAGTGCCTGAAATCAACTTGATTTTATATCTTCTTGGTGTTTTATCGTTTTTTTTTTTGCTCAATTTTTTCAATTCTTGCCGTGATTTTCTTATTGCTTGATGAAATGTGAATTAAGGCAATAAATTGAGCTGATAAATATTATTAATAAAGTTTCATTTTTGTAGCTTTTCGCATTATTATTTTTTGTGTTTTTTTTGTTTAACTACTTGCTTTTATCGCAGTTCTTTAGTTAAAATTTAATTATTCTTTTAAAAATGTGTCAGAGAGAATGTTAAAATTTTAAATTATATAATTAAAGTACTAAACTCGCCAACTAAAATAAGCAAGAGCTGTACGAACACAAATTGCTTATGTTGTCGTTAAATTCTGGTTAAGGATAAAACTGCAAATTGTTGCCAGCAATCTTTTTAATGATGATGATTAAAGTCGCAGCTTTGATTTGAATTTGTAATGTTGCAATTACTCGTATTGTGTGCCCGTGTAAAAGGGATTGGAAAGAATTTTAAGCCATAAAAGGTCTTGATTAATTAAGACTAGTGATATGTTGAACCCAAAAAGGTGCTTCGAAAAGGTAATTAACAAATATTTTCGATTATTTCAATAAAGTATAATAGTGAATGGAATGTTATGCTACATTTTTTATTTTATTTTTTCTTAATTTCTATTTAAAAGTTTTCAAAATGAAATGCAAATGTTAGAGAGGTGAATAAATGAAAAGGCTTGTTTTTTGTGTTTTGACAGGTATTATTAGAGCATTTTTCTTTTAAATTCTCAACAATTTATTTATATTGCTGGGATATAAAGTTGAATGTTTGAGAATATCTTTCAAAAATTACTGATGATTAGGGTAGTTCCTATGAAATGTCGACATATAGATAGCTGGGAAACATAGAAAACAAGCTATTTATAATTTTTATTAGTTTTCAAAATATTTTAATTCGTTTGCACCTTTTTCAAGGTAGACAAAAATGTTGTAGTGCGATTTTTTTTTTTTAAATTTGTGAAGTACGTTTTGGAAATATGTATAATGGTATTCAAGCTAACTAGGTTATATTATTTAAGAAAAATTCATTTTGAAACTATTCACGCTCTCGACAGTTTAAAAAAAGGCTACAGCAATGAATTACGCAACTAAGAAATCTGCTTGAAATTCGTAGAATGGCTTCGCTTAAAAATTATTTGAAAAGTCTTGATGGTACTCCTCAGTTCGACTATTCTCTATGGAAAGCGACAAAATGTTTGAAAACAACCGTTAGAGTCTTTGCGTACTTCAACTGGCGACTGGGCAAGAACCGATTCTGAAAAGGGGATGGTGTATGTTAATCATTTGAACAAGGTTTTTATTATAAATGAAACAGCTGAATTTCCGCCGTATGCTGTTAGACCCCCAGTACCTTTGAGACTTCAAGCTGTCGAAAACGCTACAAATAAATAAAACTCCAGGAAAGCTCACGGTATTGATAAAATTACTGGCATAATGCTTGTACAGTTACCCCGTGTGGCAAGAAGAATTGCTCTTTTTATACGCTATTTTACATCCAGAGTATTACCCTGCAGAGTAAAAAGTATCTATGATTACTATGATACCGAACAGGGACAATAAGCTTTTGATAAAGAGTGGTATAACGGTTTGATGCACAATATAAAGTTGAACTTGTCTGCAAACACCCACAACCTTCTGGAAATCTACAGCCAATCAAAGCGGGAGTTCCCCGAGATGTCTTACTGGAAGTTACCTTATATGAGATCCGCGAAAAAGTAATCCTTCTATCAGAAAATGCTATAAATTTTGCGATTGGTCCCTAATGTCAGTTTTGTTTTGACATTTGTGTAGTAAACACATGTGAAATACACGTTAATAAACAATGTTACACTACACTGCTTCAGAACGCGGAGTATTGGTAACTATTTATTTGACCCCAAGAGGAAGATGATTTTTCATCAAATAGCGGGTACGTAAATAAGCAAAATTTACACTTCTGGGGCCCTGAAAATCCGCGTGTAACCCACAAAGAGCCATTACAGCCACTCAAAGTCACTGTATGGTGTGCTGTTTTTGCTGGAGGAGTCATCGTAATTTTTTTCTTCGAAGAAAAGAAGGGCCAAAAGGTGAGCGCTACAGAGCAATGATCAACGAGTTCTTTTTGCCGCAACTTGATGAATTGGGATTGGAAAACATGTGGTTAAAACAGGACGGTTCTACGGACACACTGCACGTGCCACAATCGATATGATGAAGGATGCATTTCCCGGGCGACTAATCTCCCGTTTTGGCGATTTGCACTGGCTAACAAGATCGCCTGATTTGTCCGCTGCAGGCTTTTTTTGTGGGGATTTTTGAAGTCGTGGGCTTATGTCAACAAGCCTCAGACTCTTACAGTTCTTAAAGACAATATCCGTCAAGAATGTGAGGACCTACCGCCGGAAGTTTTGGCCAATATGATGGAAAATGCTATAAAAAGAGCTCAAATGACAATCAACTGTGGCGGCGGCCAATTACATGACATCATATCCTTGACTTGATGTAATAAAATGAAAAGACCAAATAAAAATAATCCACATGAAGAATCAAAGTTTTTAATTTTTTTTTTTTTTTTTTTTTTTACAGCCAAAAAACATCGGAAGGTTATGTTTGCGCCACCCTGTATTTCATTTATGCCTCTGATATGCCAACCAGATCTGGTATTCACACTTCAACTTTTGCAGATGATACAGATTTCTGCAGCGTCCATGATAGCCATTAATTAGCTTCGCGAAATTGCAGGAATATATTACGATATTAGAGAAATGCTTAAAACTATGTATGGAAAATCGAAGTTAATTGACAAAAGTGTACTCACATTACATTCACACTGCGTAAACAAACTATCCAAATTAACAATTCACCGATTCAGCATCACAATGAAGTCAAGTACCTTAGAATTCATCTAGACCGTAGGCTAGAACACAAAATATATCTAAAGACCCTGATCTAATATTATACACTATCACACGATTCATTCACAGGATAATGTTCTAGAAGTCACTCTTCAAAAGAGTTTTATTTTCTAACGGGCAAAGTTAAACACCTCAAATAAGGTTTACTTTATGATGGCTAAATAAAACTTACGTTTCAAGAGTTTCATCTGACCTTTTATGCTACGTTCTAAAATAACTGTTTAAGATGGAACTTTTTCATTTAATAGCTCATTTACATCTAAGCAAGTCTAGTTGATTTTGATGAGATTTTCCACACAAAATGAAATCTAGATTACTACTAGATTTTGACGATATCTGGTAGATTTTTGTAAGTGCTCTATTGCACAACTATGATTTTGTTCATAATAATACTTTAAAATACTATGCTGCAATAAAAAAAAAAACTATATTTTTACATGATGAATTCATTGGGATATAGTTATTGCCATCAAACTCTTTGCAAAAAGAGGTTTTATGAAAATGAAATATCAAAAAAAACGGAAGTGTAAAGATTTTGTTCAAGATTTGCATTAAAATCTACTAGATGTTAGGTGGAAGTAAATGCATTAAAATCTACTAGATGTTGGGTGGAAGTAAATGCTTTATAAGCCACAAAATAACTGTTATTAAACAATTTATTTGATATCAATTATAATTGTTACGGTCCCTGATTAAATGCTGTTCAAAAATATTTCAAATATATTTCAGTTTTAAAATCAACAACTATATTTCACAGGAGGACTTTGTGACTTATATGAGCTGGTGACGTAATCAATAAGTGTATATCAATAATTTTTTCTTATTTATAGAACTGAAAATGGAATACAATTCTTATGTTTTGGTCGGTGTTGCAAACTGTATTTTAGGGTTGCTAGAACGCGTGCAGATGAGGGCAAAATTCAAAAAAATTTTGCCAAGGCAAAATGCAAAGCCTGCTCTCAGGGGGCAGGCATTTCCAAGGCAAGATTAATTAAAGAGTTAGAAAACCCCTAACAATAATTTCAAACAAATATATAAGTATATTTAAATGTTTTTCGAAAATTAAATACCTAAATAGTGTCGCTCAATTGACATCACTTAAATTCAGTATTGATGACGATAATTCGCTTTTAAGACTGTAGAACTGTAGAAAACTGATTTTCCACTTTATTTGATACGAGTGACCTTTGTTGGAAATAATTTAGAAATAAAAATTTCTTAAACCTTGAATAAATTTATTTAATAATTTTTTTTTCTTTTTTTAACGTTGTGTTTATATAATTGATGGCAAGTAATAAACTATACTAACCACTTCTTATTGGAATAGCGAAACCAAATAAATTATGGAACTAAATTAAATGTTTTAAAGTGTCTTTAAATAATTTGAATTGATACCGTTGTTGAAATAAAAATCTATTTGAGAACAAATGTAAGTGTGTGTGTATGGCATTTAAGACATTTTGCATCAATTTATAAATGACGTTTGATATTTGTTTATTTCAAATGAAATATAGTTAATAATAATTCCATTGAATTGAATGTTATATATACATTTAAATAATTTATTAAAAAGTCTACATTCGCATTAAAAAAAACGTGTTTTGTTGCTTCTATTATAAAACATTAAAATCTAAAATATGTCTATAAAACTATTCGAATAACTCAACACCTTTGAAACGTGCCTCATCAAAAATAGTAAAAAAAAAATTGTTGTTTTGTTAACGTTTCATTTCCAAATGAATTAACTTGAAACAGAAAAAAAAAATATATATTTATAATAAAAATAAATAAACATTTGATGTGCGTGCACAAAAATTATTTAATTCATCAAACATTTACTTGCAACTCATACCAGATACTGGTTACATACAGATGATGGCACAAAACCGGCATCTTTCGGTCTACAAAACATGCAACAATTTATTTCGCTTTTTTGTTTCTGTTAGCAATGTTTACCATAAACTCAAACTGGAGGCGTGCATACATATGCTGCTCTGTGAAATGTATTAGCAAATATGCACTTAGCGAAACTATAGGAATTTTTGCTGTCACAAGAACACCAAGCAATTTACGACTCAACGGGGGATAATCCGTTTCGGGGGTGATATATAATTTATTTTTGGACATTTTCCAATAACAACTCCAGGTTAAAATCATTTCCAAGACAGATGTGTGTCTGCCACTAGACTATAACGATACTACACGGTAAACAAGTTCACCAAAGTCTCCGTATGAGTTGGAAGACTCACATATTTGTAGCCATATAAGCAAGCCCCTTACTGAAGAGCTCGTGCCTTCTAATCCCTCTTTTATACAGTTTCCCAGGCAGTCAATAGCAGACAAGACTTAATGAGTTAGTAGGCCGGAGCCCATTAAAACGTCAGCCCTTAACCAACACACCAGCCTAACCATCACTAATGGTTCGTCACATTACAGATATCTGTTGTAAGACAGCAACATCTTCGGGATTATGATTGCTCTAGTCTATTGACTCACTGGAGCTTCGACGCAGTGCAGAGTGCATTACTCTGCTCTATCGTTACTACAATGGATTTTGCTCTGACGAGACTAAAGATCTTGTTCCCGAAACTCGCTCATTTTTCCATAGCACGCGCTCATCGTCCAAAGCTCATCCATTTGTGATCGATTGCCTGGGGAATCGTACTACGCATTGTAGAGAGAATTCGTTTTTCAGCCACACGCTTCGCCTGTGGAATAAGTTGTCTCTAGACGTCTTTCCTATCTGTTATAACGTTGAGAAGTTCAAGTCAAATGTTCACAAACACTAATCCCTCTTTCGCTCTCCTTACAACCTATTTTCCTAGTTTTGGTACAATACACTGCATATGTAGGGGTTATTCTCTGAGAACTAGCCCTAAATAAAAAAAAGGATTAGTCATTGATTTATATTAGCATCTGCCTTGATAGCCTTATCTGACGATACGGGATGAACTATTCACGATTCTTGAAAACCCCCGTGTGGCTTGCGATAAAATCGCGTAACCCTTCGCCACACTGTGACGACACTGTAGTGACTCAATAGAGTTAAATTCCCTATTTTCACCAAAGAGCTTCATCAATACCCCCTTGCGATTTTTTATATTAGCATATGCCTTGATGGCCTCTCTGTTGATGGAAGGGATGAACTATTTACGATTCATCAATGCTCCCGTGTGGCTTGCGATAAAATCGCGTAACAATTCGCCACACTGTGACGATACTCTAGTGACTCAATAGAGTTAAATTCCCTATTTTTACCAAAGAGCTTCTTTGTCCTCATCTGCCTTGACGGCCTTATCTGGCAGATTGCGCTGGTTTGACATACGGCAAGGCAAAACGTAAAACCTGCTCGCAGCGGGCAGGCATTTCCAATGTAGGATTAATCATTGATTTACATTAGCATCTGCCTTGATGTCCTTATCTGATGATGGACCAACTCTATAAGGTGAACTTTTCACGATTCATCAAAGTCTCCGCGGCTTACGATAAAACCGCGTAACACTTCGCCACACTGTGAGGATGCTCTAGTGCCTCAATAGAGTTAAATTCCCTTTTTTTTACCAAAGAGCTTCTTTGCCCTCATCTGCCTAGACGGCCTTATCTGGCAGATTGCGTTGGTTTGACAAACCGCAAGGCAAAACGCAAAACCTGCTCTCAGGTGGCAGGCATTTTCAAGGTAGGATTAATCATTGATTTACATTAGCATCTGCCTTGATGGCCTTATCTGATGATAGGGGATGAACTATTCACTATTCATCAAAGCCTCCGCAGCTTACGATAAAACCGTGAACACTTCGCCACACTGTGAGGATGCTCTAGTGCCTCAATAGAGTTAAATTCTCTTTTTTTTTACCAAAGAGCTTCTTTGCCCTCATCTGCACGTGTTCTAGTAACCCCAAAATACACTTTTCAAAACCATCCAAAGCATAAGAATTGTATTCCATTTTCAGTCGGCTGTAGGTGGTAGAAATAGTAAAGAGATCCAGTAGAGTCAAGTATCGAATATCACACTCAATTTTCATTTCCAGAACATCAAGAGAATTCGATTTCGCAATAACTATACGGCCCATGAAAATAGATCATACAATATCTGTGGCTGTGCATTTATGCGTAAGCTGGCAACATTGGTTCTGCAGTGCATTGAAACAGACCTCGTTCAACCAACTCCATTCGGATATTTTCAAAGCGTCATGGGTAATCTCTGATTGCCATAAAAGAGTGGATAGGGTTGCCAGTTATCGCCAGAGAATATTCATTTTTTTTAGAAAATAGTCAACACTTTTCAAAAACTCTTGTTTCTCTTGTAGTAAAATGAAACTGTTTTTCTCTGTGTAGCTTTTATTTGTTTATAGACAAACTACTTGTAAACTAAAAACGGTAGCTCTCCAGCTTAGTGACAGTAAGCAGCATAATTATAGCATGCAATCAGTTTGAAACTTTTATGATTATTATTGTAAAGTATGGTCATGAATCCAAAAGAGAAAAAAAAAATATCATAAATATTTTCAACTCAATTTTTGCCATAACAGATATTCCAGCAGCAGTAGAAACGCGTTGTCAATTGGCAATTGGAATTAAAAAATAAATATTGAATTTTATCATGTTTCCACAAAGAGTTTACAAGACAACTCATTTTTATCTAAGACCAAGAATTAGATTTTGAAAAGAATAAAATGAAGACGATTTTTCGTGCTTGATTGCTAATCATGTAATTGTGTTCATAAAAAAGGAGGAAAACAAACGATCATTCTTTATGAACAAAATCAGCAAAACTTTTTCAAATTTAATGGGAGTTTTCAATTATCTGTTGCAGGCTGAAAGAAAGCATTACAAAAACAATTAAATGTTTAGTTTAAGTAGTATTTTATAGCATCTGTCTGTCCAGGCTTCAGTTTTACCGATTTGTCTGCTTGTATGTAGTTTGCAGATATTCTGGAAATTTGACAAAAATTCTTGGGTTTTGTGTTACAACTTGTAGTATCTTTAACAAACAAACACTTATGTGAAGTATGAAGCTCTTGATTACACAGTAGCGGTCTGACTTGTCCAAAGTTGACTGTGTGCTGTTATTTAGTTATTCGTTAAAGCGCAGTACACATTTATATTTATATTGATCATGTTCGTTGTATTGGTATCTGGTTCTCTTTGTGTTTTGATAACCGCAGACAAGATTTCGTCAACCAGTTTGCCAAAGTGTTATGATTTAACATAAAAATATTTTGGTGTTCTTTGTTATTTGAGAAGGAATTTTTCAGGTTTTATGGTAGCGCTATGTAATTTCTGTTGGAAAACTATTTGAAAAACGCATGAGGAGTGATATTGCAATTCATTTTGGGCATTGTCTTGGAAAAATCGTGACACTTTTTATTTTGTTTTTCTTTTTACCTTGGACCAGCACTCACAGGATGACCCCTATGCCATATGACATATGCAGTGCATTGTACCAGAACTAGGAAAATAGGTTGTGCGGAGGGAGGAAAGAGGGAGTAGTGTTTGTGAACATTTGACTTGAACTTTCCAACGCTCTAACATACAGGAAACACGTCTGCAGGCAACTTTTTCAACAGGCGTAGCGTACGGCTGAAAAATGAGTTCTCTCTGTAAGGCGCTGAACGATTCCCCAGGCAGTCGACTACAAATGGATGAGCTCTGAACGATGAACGCGTGCTATGTAAATATGTGCTAGTTTCGGGAACAAGATCTCTAGTCTCGTCAAAGCAAAATCCATTGTAGTAAGGATAGAATAGAGTAACACACCCTACACTACGTGGATGCTCCAGTGACTCAATAGAGATGGATACCCTAGGGTCTCCGATAAGCTTGTTAGCCCTCTCCTGCACATGGTCGGGTAACCCCAAAATAGACTTTGAGGCCCTGGCCCAAACATGAGAGTTGTATTCCATTTTCGGTCGGATGTAGGTGGTATAAATAGTAAAAAGGTCGGGTGGAGTGAAGTACATCTTACACCGTTTCAAAACCCCGAGGCACTTGAATGCTTCTTTAGAGATATGAAAGATGTGTTCAGTCCAGCGAACATCACACTGTATCTTCATTCCAAGAACATCAAGAGCATCCGATTCCTCAATATTTCTACCATCCATGAGTACAAATGAAGCAGCATTTGCGGTCGGTCGTTTGTTTGTGTGTTAATAAACAACACACCCATTCGAAGATTAATCCCATTCGAAGATTAATAGAAGATTACTATCCAGTGAATCATTCATATTTAGCCTCTTGGCAGCGATTTCTTATAGAACGAGCCTATTACAAAACTGGCTTAATACTCAACTTTCTGTGTGAGTTTTTGGCCAAAGACAAAACCGTTATCATACCTCAACCACCGTATTCACCGGACTTGGTGACTTCCCAAAACTGAAGACACGGATGAAAAAAAAAGCATTTTGCTACGATTGAGGATATAAAAGTACATCGAAACAGAAGGCGATACCAAAAGGCATATTTCAGAAGTGTTTTGAAGATTGGAAAAAAACACTGGCATAAGTGTATGGTACCTGAGGGGTATTACTTTAAAGGGGACAAGATAGTTATTGATGAATAAATAAATACTTTTTGAGAAAATTAAAAACAACGGTTATTTTTAGATCAGCCCTTGTATTCAATTATTTCCTCTGTCTTTTCTGATCAAGAGTTATTAATCATAGCAATTATTGTTATAATAAAAAAGGAAACCTACTTGGCTGAAGGTAGTTTCGAACACACAACTTGACAAATAACATTATACAACAAAATCCAAAGTTGTTTTAAAGCAATTAATTGCGTTTTCTATTATATTCCAAAAAGAACTTAAGAAAAATTAAATAACCATTTACTCTGAATATGCCAGTTCATTTATGAAGCTGAAAAACAACCAAACAAGTGAAATCCTGCTCTAACATGATCAAGGCGAATTTATTTAGGTGAATGCAAGCGTGAAGGCGAATTCAGTATGTATGTATTTTGTTATTGTAAAACTTCCTGAGAGTAACAAAATCCAAATTCGCCTAAGATTGTTTAGCTGGGAAAAAATGTTATATAAACGTTATAACAAATTTTTATAATTTTTTGTAATTAAAATCACAAATTGTATTAGTTTTTCACTTTTAAAATCACACAAATTTCTTGTAATTACACTTAATCATACAAAAAAATCTTGAGATTAAAATGGCGCGAAAATGTTTGTAAACAAAAGAAAAAAAATGACAGTCTCAGAAGAAAAAGGAGGGAAACAAAAAATGATCACCTGCGCTGTCAAGTTCACCTTGTAATGAATTCGCCTTGAACATGCCGGCACTGCAATTTATATTCATTTCTGTTCCCAAAACCACTTACGAGTATCTCTTGTTTCACAAAATTTTTGTTACCGTCCCGTGGAAGTCATGAACTAAAATTTGCTTTTCATGTAACAAATCCCCAACATTCCTTTGCTAGTTATCAGTAGTGTTAAGTAAGAAAAGTTCTTGGCAGGTCTCTCAACTTGTCTTTATTACAGCAAAATCTTTCATGTACTTCATTAAATAAATGTTGTTTTTGAATTAATTTTAATCAAAATCTCATTCATAATCAGCCAGAAAAAAGGCCTGTGACAGCAAAGCGATACAAGCCAACAGAAACAGACTATGGGCAATATTCGCCTGTAGCAGCCAAACAGATTGATCTTTAGATCTGGCTGGTGGACACATGTGTTGTGTAACAGAGCAAATAATCATTCATACAGCATGTTGCAACACTGTTGTATATGTGTGCGGGTGTGTTTGTGTGTGTGTGTGTGTGTATCATCATACTCGTATATCAAAAACAATTAAAATTTGTACTCCCTTATTGTCCGCTCTACTCGTAGAAAGCAACCAACATTCTTTTATTGTAAATGGGTTGATTGGTATGTGGAATTGGTTCAGTTGATTCGTGATTCTACTTAACATCGATTGACCTTAACAGATTAGTAGAAATGTTTGCGGTCGTTAAGAAAGTTTCTGGCAAGTACTTTCATAAAATAATAACAACAATAAATTGCATAAAGATAAAAACTCAAAAAAAAAAGAGAAGCTGTATATCTAGATATTCATTGAATAATCATTTTTTTTTTTGTTCTTCTTAATATTAAATGGGTGTTTGTTGAAATGGGAACAATGTGATCGTTAATTTGTTTTTTAATGCGTAGAAAACCCCATAAAATTTACAAATACAGGCTCACGCTGAAGAAAAGTGCTCGTACATGTGTGCAGATGTGCGTGATTTTATGACAAATTAATGAATCTTTATATGAATTTAAGCTTGTGTGTGTGTATGGCAGCAAGATACAGAGATATTTTGTTTCAAAGCTTTGACAAATTAAATAACCATTCAAAGAGACAGTGTTGGAAGTTTAAGAAAACAATGACTACAAATAAAAATATAAAAAAAAATCGTAAAGAAAAAGAATTATTATTAATTGTTTAGAAAGACATTTGAATTTGTTACAGTCACTAGGTCGCGTTTTGTGACGCAAATTGTCAATTTTCTTTCTTTCATATTTTTTAGATTTTTTTTTCTTCTTTCTTTCTATTACTTATTAGTTTCTATACGATATGAGCACATATATATGCTTTAATTGTTGTTCATTCTACTAACATAGAAAGTAAAAATTGATACTAAAACATATTCCAGTGGAAGAAGAGCTTTCCAGTAACTAGAAGCTGATGTGTAATGTGATATATGTTAGGGACAAAGATATTTGAGAAGCAAATTGTAACGCTCAAAATCGGAGGCCTCATTCTGGAGCAACACAGGTGAAGTAGCAGCCTATTTTTTTATATTTATAATGGGTGATTTTATAAGAACTATCGGAAATTTAAAAAAAAAAAACATAAAATTCAGAAAAATTCATGAAATATTTATTTGGATCGATAGTTGGGTCGATATAATTTAATGTTTGAACATTATTTCATGCAAATGTTGGCCGCGGCTGCGCCTCAAATGGTCCATCCGCTTAGTCCAATTTTGGCATACTCTTTCCAACATTTCGGCCGGTATCTCACGAATAATGTTGGCAATGTTGGCAATGTTGGCTTCCAGTGCGTCAATCGAAGCGGGCTTGTCGCTATAGACATTAGCCTTAACATAGCCCCACAAAAAATAGTCTAGAGGCGTTAAATCGCACGATCTGGGCGGCCAATTGACTGGTCCCAAGCGTGAAATAAACTGTTCACCGAACTCGCCTCTCAATTGGTCCATTTTTTCGCGTGCTTTTTGGCATGTGGCACCGTCTTGTTGAAACCACATGTCATGCAAGTCAAGCTCTTCCATTTTGGGCAAAAAAAAGTTTGTTATCATCGCACGGTAGCGCTCACCATTCACAGTAACGTTGTGATTCGCATCATCTTTGAAGAAATACGGCCCAATGATGCCGCCAGCCCATAATCCGCACCAAACGGTTGTTTTTTGTGGATGCATTGGTAGCTCTTGCAATGCTTCTGGCTGCTCTTCACTCCAAATACGGCAGTTTTGCTTGTTCACGTATCCATTCAACCAGAAATGGGCCTCGTCGCTGAACACAATTCTTCGATAAAAAGGTGGATCTTCATCTAACTTTTCAATAGCCCATTCACCAAAAATTTGGCATTGTGGTAGGTCGTTTGGCTTCAATTCTTGCACCAGCTGTATCTTATAAGGCTTCACACCCAAAACCTTCCGCAAAATTTTCCACGCAGTAGAGTAACAGAGGCCCAATTGCTGCGAACGGCGTCGAATCGATAATTCACGGTCATCACACTGGCCGATACGGCTGCGATATTTTCTTCAGTTCGCACTCTACGTAAGCGTGTTGGTGGTTTAATGTCCAACAATGTAAATTTGGTGCGAAACTTTTTTACAATAGCCCGAATAGAAGCCTCAGTAGGTCGATTAAACTGACCATAAAATGGAAGAAGCGCGCGATGAACTTTCTTAACAGAGCACGCATTTTGGTAATAAAATTCAATAATTTGCAAGCGTTGTTCGTTTGTAAGACGATTCATGATTAAATTATAGACCAAACTGAAGATGTTTGACAGTGACACAAGATACAAAACGTGCATGAGCTATCAAAACTAGTGTTGCCAAAAAGATAATAGCAAAAAAATCACTCGTTATATATTCAGATATTCCTTTATTCGTTCGGTTATTTCATTTTATTATTAAGGCAGAATTACTTTCTACGTTCTTTTCCGTTCTGAATCAGCTGTCTTGTTTCTGTTCAATGTAAACTATATGTACATGGTTTGTTCTGTTATGTTGCGGACTAATCTGTTGAAAATAGAATTCGACGTTAAGTGACGGCCTGATATGTGTATGTTTTACTTTTTTCTGGTATGGAAAAACGAATTTTTTAGTCATATGAATACAAATTTTTTTTTATCGAAAACTGAAATAATATGTTTTAATTAAAAATTTTTCAAATTTAATATATATTAATCAATTAAGCCACTATGAATGATCAATAGAATATAATTTTAGCAAATAAACATTATATTTTGTATAACATGTGTCGTAAATACTGCAGATCGTGAGAGAAAAGTTGGCTGTTTTGTAACCATTTCTAAGTATTTAAATTGTTCCTTTTTTTGTTTTTTTCAAATAAAACAACTTTTAGGAAAAATCTCAATTCCAATATTTTTCTTTTAATTTTGCTTTACTGTAAAAATTAGCTGAACTTTTTCTCAGAAAAAATAATTGTAAAATATATGCTATAGAAAAGAACGTCACAGAACGTCAACTGAAAGTAAAAACTAATGAGGCCTTTACTTATTATTGTTATTATTATTATTATTATTATTATTATTATTATTATTATTATTATTATTATTATTATTATTATTATTATTATTATTATTATTATTATTATTATTATTATTATTATTATTATTATTATTATTATTATTATTATTATTATTATTATTATTAACGCAAGAAGCGTTGTTCTATTTTCTTTGGGATTAATAATTAATTTATTATAATAAGTTACATGTTGTGTAGGTTAAATTATTTCTAAGTTTGAAAATTGTATTTAAAATTGGCGGTCAGCGTAGATGGCACCACCACACGATGAATAAATATCAACCATGAGACAATGTTTGCTAAACACAGCCAAACATATGATTGCTCGTGGGTGTTAGTGGGTGTATGTGTGCTCAGAGTAGAGTATAAAAGCACGAGCATCAGCATATTCTAAGCAGTTTGGTCGGTGGCTGACCTACAGGTAAGGCGTGCCTGGGAAAAAGAGTTTTCAATTCTATTTCCAAAATATCTTATCTTTGAGTGATCACAGCTGTGGTAAAGTGTCTAACAAGTAGTTAGTGTGGAGTTTTCAATTCCTCACATTTTACTATTTTAGTCCTGGTTGGCATTCGTCGGAGAGTTTTCAATTCTCCTGAGAGCAGTTAGCCCTCTAACGTGGGTGACGGATAGTAAAGGGGTTATCGATACCTTCACCATTCGCCAGCGGAGTTTTTAAATCCACTCCAGTGCGACACAAGGTGCATTAAATCGTTGAGGAAGTGAGTTATACTGTGCGGGAGTTTTGATTTCCTTCATATCAACCCCTTTTCAGCGTCAGCCGTCGGTGGTGCCACAACCCCACGTGACCAAACACACATAAAGAGAAAAAAATAATTTATTAATAAAGGGCCAGAATTGAAGACTAATGTCTTCAAGGACGAGCACTCATCTAAAAAAATTTGTATATGGAAATCACTCAAAATATTGAGTAACTTTCATACAAATTTTCTAAACGAGTTGCTTGTCTGTGTTCTATGAACAGCGTATAATTCTTTTTCTTTGTATTTATTTTTATTGGATCCACCCTGGACCGCGCTGAGCTATCCCAGCATACAGCGGAAAGGGTCGTTACAAAGTTCACTTTTGCTGATATCTTCATAAGTAAGAGGGCTGATTGATATTGAAGCTACCTAGCACTAGATGGCAGTACAAATACACAAAACAAGTTTTTTTTTTAACTTGCGGTCTGTCAAACATCAGCTGCTTAAATATCACCCAAACTTCCCAGCGGTGTTTGGGCATGATAAAGTGTAATCCTGTTGATTTTGGGCGTCGATTAATAACTATTAATGAAACGCGGGTGGATTCTCTACACACCTGAAACCAAAAGTCAATCGGAACAATAGGTGGAAGGTGTTGAAAGTGTTCCGAAAAAGGTGAAAACAGTGAAATCGGCTGGCAAGGTTATGGTCACTGTATTTTGGGATGCACGCAGAATATTTCTTATCGATTATCTTGAAACAGCATTCACAATCACAGGAAAGTATTATCGTGCATGGATCAATAGATTGATGCCATCAAGAAAAAACGACCCCATTTACAAAGGAAAGTATTATCGTGCATGGACCAATTGATTGATGCTACCCCATTTAAAGAAAAAAGTTTTCTTTCTTCAAGACAACGCACCGGTTTACACAGCATTAGATGCGATGTTAAAATTACGTGAAATACGCTTCGAATTGGTTGATGATCCAATCCTACTGATTTTTGCCTCTTTCCAAACTTTATTTGCCCGCAAAGCAGACAATTTTCCATTTGCCACCAATCGCTCCTAGTTTTAAAAAGGTTTATTATTTTAGCTTCTAATTTCATCACAGTAGGTTGGACAGCTCAGTAGAAGAAGAAAATGTCTCGCCAAGCGTGCTTTGTTTTAGTTTTCAAAATGTACAGAGCCTGTGTGTCTTGAATTCAATAAAAGTGAGTTTGAATAATTTTAATTCATGTATTCCTTTGTACTCTGGATCTATCTATATTTCAAATTTCGTCGACATTAGTTGAGTCGTTTAGCTTATAAAGCGCAACAAACGAATTAACTTTCGCATTTGGTCAGGGAATGGACATGCGAAAAACAAGCAATTTAGAGACCATATATCGCCTCATGTTGATTGAGTTTTGTATTCCATTTTTGAGTCTTAAAATTATTTTAAATCAAAAACAGTACGAACAATTTTCTGTGTTTAGGCAGTTTACCGTCTGTTGACCCTATGAGCCTACGTCCGTCAGGAGGCTTCACTCTATACATTGCAGAAAAAATTTTTAACATCGGACCTGTAGTTGCAGATATTACCTCTTGTAAACACACAATCATACAAACTTTTCCTCTATATATATTAGTATAGATTTACACTTAGATCCGGCCCAATCCTTTATATCGTACTACAATCTTACTTGTTGTAATTAATTTTCATGTTTTTTAATACACTATGGATTACAGATAAAGTATTTCTTTAGACAAGTTTGGCTCATGGGCTTTTTGTTTTGATTGAAAAAATAAATAAATCCCAAATTAATGAAGTACCAGCAACGATTTTAACAGGCCACTTTCAATATCGTCGTCAACCCTTTTAGTCTTAATTTTTATATTGCTTGGTGGCAATCATTTTGAACAAAAAAAAAAAAAAAACACCATTCACACATTCTGGTGGATTTCTTTGTTGTTTAGCTTAATATGCTTAATTGGTGCGATTTAATTAAACGCATTTTCTTAAACTCTCTTTCTACTTCTCCTTTAAATTCATCCCGAACCATTTTTTATTATTTAAGAGAACAGATTGTTGAATTGTCACTGGTATCAATATCTAGTCAAAGTTTTTGTGTGCTTACATTTAATAAAAATTAAAAAATACAATAAAAAAAAGAAAAGTCACCCAACCAACAGTGGTTGTGAGATCATTAATGTCACTGTAAATGATTCAAATGATTGATCAATGAAGAAACAATTTGTAGTATTAAAAACAAATTTGCATAAACACGAGTGTTTTATTCTTATTATTTTTGTTTTGCAGAGACAATTCGCAAAATAATACAAAAGAATTTAATGAAGAGAATAACTTTTTAACGTTATTTGAATCCATAATACTTTAGTATATATTTCTTATTTTTTATCTCTTTTGGATTTGGTCTTTTTAATAAAAAAGGTTTTGAATTATTCTTCAAAATATGTAAATATCAAAAAAGTGAAATGTTTAAAAAAGAATATATTTTGACGAGCCAGGTTAGAGACACTATTTTCAGTGTTTACACTCATTTGTCACTCATTGTCATTTGAGTGTAGTTAAAAAAATAACTTGAACACCAGCATGTGCTCTCTCTATTTCATGAGTCGCCTTCGTAGTTCTATACATATACTTAACAGCATGAAAGTGTTGAGAGAAAGAGTTAAAGCTGATTCATATCTATTGAAGTAATTAAATACCCAGCGACGAACACTGCCTAATACTTTACAGCTCTTCAATGATTTGTGCAACGCTTTGTGTTCAATGAATGCTACCTTAAACAGTGTATGACCACAGTAAAATATCGGGTGGTTAAATTTCAAGAGCCGATGTTGAATGTGAACCACACCTAAACGCCAAGTTTTTTTTTCCAAATTTTATTTGATATTACTCTATTTCAGACTTACTCAATTTGAACCATGGAGAGATACACAATCCAACAACGTGTTAAAGTTATCCAGACTTATTATGAAAATGGGCGTTCAAATCAAAATGCATATCGTGCACTTCGTGATTTTTTTGGTCAATTTGATCGTCCAAATGTGCGTACAATCGCAAAAATCGTGGAAAAATTCGAGCAAACCGGGTCTGTAGAAGATGTGAGAGCACCAGCGCATGCTCGTATAGCTCGTACTGCAGAAAATATTGCTGCTGTTCGCGATAGTGTGGCAGAAGAGCCGTCCACCTCAACTCGTCGTCATGCCCAACAATTGCATCTCTCACGCTCGTCGTTGATGAACATTATGCATAAAGACTTGCATTTACGCACTTACGAGGAGCAATTGGCTCAATACATAAAGCCTCTTGACCATTCCAAACGTTGTGAATGGGCAGAATGGTGGCAAGAAATGGCAACAGTGGATGATCAATTTTCGAAGAAAATCATCTTCAGTGATGAGGCTTATTTTCACCTCAGTGGATTCGTCAATAAACAGAATTGCCGCATTTGGGCGAATGAGAATCCAAGAGTAACTGTCGAAAAACCAATGCACCCACAAAGAGTGACTGTTTGGTGCGGTTTATGTGCTGGCGGCATCATCGGGCCGTATTTTTTCCAAAATGAGGCCGGTCAGGCAGTTACTGTGAATGGTGTTCGCTATCGTGAGATGATAACGAACTTTTTATGGCCCGAATTGGAAGATATGGATGTAGACGATATGTGGTTTCAGCAGGATGGTGCCACTTGCCACACAGCTAACGAAACAATTGCTCTTTTGCGCAACAAATTCAATGGCCGTATTATCTCACGTAATGGCGATGTCAATTGGCCGCCAAGATCATGTGATTTGACACCGTTGGACTTTTTTCTTTGGGGTTATTTGAAAGAAAAGGTGTACGTCGATAAGCCAGCAACAATTCAACAGCTAAAAGATGAGATAATTCGGCACATTAACGGCATAGAACCTCCATTATGCTTCAGGGTCATCGAAAATTTGAACCATCGGATGGAGGTGTGCCGCCGTGGTCGCGGCGCCCATTTGGCCGATATTTTGTTCCTTACATAATTGAACAATACCAATATATCATAATAAAATAAAATTACAATAATTTCCTAAATAGTTTGTGTTTTATTCAAAATCAACATCGGCCCTTGAAATTTAACCACCCTTTACATACAAAACTCAAGTTTTGACAGGGTAATTGAGAGCCAGATTTTGGGGTAAGTTATGCCTTGACATACTCGCATTTGTAATACTTATATGTAAATAATAAAGCAATTTCCAAATATATACATTCAGCAAAACATTTTACGGGTTACTTTTTTCCGTACTCAATAAAAATGCCGTTTTTGTTGTCTCTTCTTTTACGGTTGCTTTTACCAACACAATCTCTTAACACACACAAGAAGAATGCATTTGTATTTAATTGACTTATAATTGGTTGTTTGTTAGTGAATATAAAAAGGTAAAAAAAAAAATACTTCAGCTCATCTCACAGTAAGCATATGGATAGTTTTAAATTAAAAAAAAAAAATACCTACATATGTATATTGCCTGAACAATTTTCTGTTGACTTTATTTTACTTCTTTCTCTTCGGCTTTTTTGACTTATTCGTTATAGAACAATGACAGACATGTGAAAATAAGTGCATTTGTCGTTTGGTTTATTGTTCAAGTTGAATGATTTTTAAGTTTTTTTACTCTTTTTTTTCCACAAAACTACGAGTAATTCAAAACGCCCCGCTTTTTGCGCCAAAAGAATATTTCGTTGAACTTGAAAATTAGCAAGGGCACCTACATATTTTGAAATAATTTTTTTATATAAAAAAAAAGGATGGTGGTGGTTTAAAAGAAAAAGAGTTTTTGAATAGAATATAAAAAATAGCGTCATCTGTTATTTGAGGTCAGTAGTATTCTTCCTTTTTTTCTTCTCTGTTTTGCTTAATGATTAAAAAGTAATAAGAACAACTGTAGCTAAGTCTTGCGTATGTGTGAGTATGTATGAAATTCCTCCAGGGATTGCTTTTGCTGTGTCCTATCGGATTGCAAAGCAAACACCGAAATTCTGCGTATGATAAGCACGTATGCAAAGTGGAGATATCTTCCACTGATATTTTCAGATCAACAAGATTTGACAGAACATTTGATCACTAACATTAAGGCACAGGAGACACGCAGTACTAGATGACCAAGAACACTGCCGTCAACTCAGTTAGCTTTAAATTAACTTTAAACTAATTATTTTGCAGCTGATGGTGGGTGACACTTAGATTATTTTCAATGGAGATAACTGACTATTTTAACATGGCGATGTCCTAGGAGGTAGTCAATTGCCCGACTCTGCATTACTTTTCAACTAACTTAAAGTTAGTTTTCTAAAAGTCAACTTTTAACGGACTTATACTCAGAAGTTAAGCGTTCATCAGAGGAGTTAAAGTTGTTTTTTTAGTTAGTTAAATAACTAACTACCTATTATCTAACTTCCTCCTAGCCTATATGATAACTTTAAAAAAGAAAATCCTGATTTTTTCCGCTATAACGATCGACTTCGTTAAAAAACGATTATTATAATCTTATAAAAATATAATTTAAAAAAACGAAATTTGTACTACCAGCTTGAAGCCGTCGTATATTTAAAAACATCGTCTTTCAACTTCTGCAAGCAAGTTATATCATACGATTGACTAACAAAGAAACAAAATCAAAACTACGCATTAAAATAAACCAAAAAACCAAAAAAAAAAAAAATTAAATAATAAATATACTTTCATTTGGGAAAGTTCTGCATTACATTGTAGCTAGCTTGGGCCAAAAAAGTGAATTACTAGTAGATTTTAATTGTAGTCGACTACCAATTTGCTGGCAGGGAACCGAATGTACCAACACTCGCATTAAAAAATATAGTCCAATTTCTAAATGTATTGAACCTTTGGGGAAAAGGGGAAAAGCACAATAGACTAATGAAGTATAAAGGATAGTCTCAAACCCGCTCTAATTAATTCAAAACTGCAACAATTTTTATCGATTTTGACAGTTTTTTTTTTTTTGTGTAATTTGTCATGTCTTACTTTTCACCATTTTTTTAACACAATTTAAAAAAATTACCTAAAACTCTAGGGAGTTGGGCCATTCTTTACAATTATTTTATTTATTTATGTAACTATACAGTTGCAAATAAATTTGCAAAGTATAGGATGCACAACATGGGCGGAGTAACGAAGCTCATATGCCCACGTTGATATTAACAGTAATTTAGTGCGGCGCTGTGACTAACTGTACCGATCTATGCCTTCGCACAGGAAGTTGCCGCGTGGTTAACAATGTAATACCTAAAAAAAACTGTAAACTAATACTGCTAGTTGTGGTAGACAGTTAACCAGTGAGAGTGAGACACAAAACATGAAAGGCTAAACAAGAAAGGAGAAAGTTATTAGGCTTGAAATCATTAAATGATCGCAGAACTTGTTCCTTGCTATTGCTGGCCTATAATAGAAATACGCGTATTTTTGAGGAGAGCTGTCTAAGAACTAATGAACCTATTGCAAGGTGCTTACATTTATGTAACAACTTATCCCCTTTTTTAAATTCTAATATTAGTTTTAATACGTTCAAATTTATGTTCTGACGACTTTGCACTGATAGTAAAGTTGCGTTAAATGTGCTGACGACTGTCTATACGACATCTAGGTTGGGTCATGAATGCCAGAAATCTCTTAACAAGATAAGATGTATAATTGATTTACGTTAGCACTTGCCTTGACGGTCTTGTTTGTCAGTGGACCAATCTCACGGCCTCCTAGCGCACCCATGCGACTTGCAAGGATAACGCTGGTCGTAACACATGGTTGTAGCTGTATGAACAAACTTCTGGCTAAAGACTTTGAGTACTCTAATCCCTCTTGCGTACAACTCCATTAACCGTCAATGGAAGACAAGGCTTCACGAGTTGGTAGCTTGAATTCCATAAAGATCATAAATTCTTAAACCAACTCATCTGCCTACCATGAATTCTAGTTTCTTATATTACAGGTATTTGTTACTAGATAGAAGTACAGGGACTATGCCCAAAAGTGGACAGACATATCAGAGAAGACTAATAACCTCTACCTGATATTTTAGGTGTCGGTCATAACTAGAATGTTTCAGCCAAGTCTGTAAAACAGAACCTCGTAGGGGTTTTTGCTCAACACAACCTAAGTTATAGAGTTTTGTTTGCAACTCTTAATCCTCTACTCCCCACAAATCACAATGGCATGGTTAGAGGGTTTTTGGTGAGGTTCTCTTAGGCTCAACACAACCTAAGTCCGAGAGTCTTGTTTGCTACACTTAATTCTTTATATCCCAAAAATCACAATGGCTTGGTTAGGCGTATGCCAGAGCAAGTCCTGCTCTCTGAGGATCCTCATAAGATATTGAGACATTCGTACATGGAGCTTCTCTAAGGTCGGAAATACTGTCGCGGGAAAATTGGCAAACTCCATGTCTGGGAAGACATGGACGAGATGTTAGGGGTTCCACTAAAAAGCTGTAAGAATTAAGTACAATGTCTATTTGTATGAACAGAATAGCTCTGTTGAGCTTATCTTTTAGGATGTGCAAGATTGCAGGATGGCAGTGGATCTGACAGATCTTTCCCGGCAAAGGCTGCGTACTATGACGACGGTGTTATTAGGGCTTTATTATATAGGGACGCATGCGAGCAGACAAAATAGTTTTTTTTAATGATTTCTATTGAAGTTTTAACGATGACGAGGGGAAAAGAGTAGCTAGCACTTCCTTTGTAGGTACTCGTCTCTTTCTTCTATGATAGCCTTATATCTGGCCAGAGGGATGCTGCACGGTCAATACCTTCAAATCTACCAAACAATATTGTTATATAAGGAAACTCTAATAATTCTCTGGCAATATTCTGATTAAATTTAGTTCCAGCTGGAGTCATGTAAATAAAGTTAGTATTTTTATGAGCAGAGAACATAGTATCTACTGCATCGAAATTCGAACTAAACGGATTGGAATCTTCTATCTATTTTTCGGGTTAAATGGGATCTGAACCGTTAGAGGATGTGTCTCTGGCCGCATACTTCCCTCTCAAGCCATACAACGGGTCCAAAAAAGAACCCAAGTGAGGTTTTATAAAACTGGCTGCCCGTACAACATAACCTTACTAGTTTTTGATGGAAATTTAAGATAGAGTAACTACGTAAGTAACAGGGCTTTTACTCGAGAGACCAAGCAGGCAAAGAATGTCGTATGAAGCCAACATTGAAATATTCTCGCTTGTGCACTAGTCTTCAACAGAAATTATATATTCTTATATCCAGTGTATAGCTAGGAATATAACTTTCAATTGTTGCTGACAATAAGTAAGTACGTGGGAAATGTTTTACTCAGCTTGATGATGAGTATTGGTATAACATACCAATGGACATATTTAATATAAATATTTTTTAACAGCTTTTTTTTTGTATTCTTCTCATAGAAGAGATTTCTGGTATCTCTTTAGTATGAAACACAAACACCCACATGCCCATTTTTCTTTGTCCTTGACCTATATTATCAATAATTTTTGCCATTTAAATAGCAAAATGTATATAAATAAATTACATTTATTTTAACGTTTTTGCAACGACAACTGTTACTGCGTTTAATTATTGAGAAATTATTCCAGCAAAAAATATTCAAACATTTGTTATTTTATCTACCACTCAAGTTATCAAAGTAGGGCGCTAGGCTATCTATCAATAAAGTATGCAAACAGGACTAAAAAAAGGACGCCCAAGAATTAAATAAAACGAACGGTCAAACTGTGTGTGTGTGTGTGTGTGTGTGTGTGTGTGTGGGTAAGTATGTTGCAAGTCAACAATGCGGGGATAATACTAGCGCAGTTCAGCATAAGACAACAAATGTTTAATTTTTTTTTTCTTATTTGTTTTATTGAAAATTCCACATAAGTAAGAGAGTACTTCCTGTAAATACACAGGTCCTTGCAGTACCCCAGCCAACACTTAGTCGTACACCTTTACAAAACACTTGCACTTGCAAATGCCATTAAAGGGCACAAAAAGTAAAATAGACCCTACAACAAATGCCAATTACCCGGCGAAAGTGGCAAACAACAAATTTACAAAAAGCAAATGGGAAAAGCAACACAATGTTGGAAACAAAAAAAGAAAAAAATGTGTCAAAGTCATACCTGCAACATAAATGTGAACAAGAATATGTGGAAGAAAACAAGAAGAAGAAGAAGAAGAGAAAAAAACGGCAACGTTCTAAAACAATAGATAGGCTTAAACGTCTGCAAACAGCCTTTTGTTTATTTTTATTTTGTAAATTGTCAGAGTTTTTTTATTTTTTGTTAATTTAATTTTTTTTCTTTTTTACCACACAAGGCCTTTAAATTCCTGCTAGTTAAACGATAATACAGCAAGATAATTTTATGCCACGGCATGCCTTCAATCCATAGACATTTTCATACAGTTGATAGGTCTTTTCTTTTGCTTCGTCTTCTTCTGCTGTTTTTTTTTTTATTCTTATTTTTAATTTTCTATAAGATGCTTCAACATAAGGCAGAAGGTAAATTTGTACCACTTGTTCTAGTAACTGGTTAATATATTTATGTAACATGAATGCTTTTAAACTATTGCCATTTTGTAGAAAATTTAACACATTTACATTTATATTTTGTTTTGCTGCCATACCACACAACAACAAGAACAACAGCAACAACAAATCCCCTTTTACACTTACACATTTTAAGATAAACAAAGTACTTGCAACAAAAAATAACCTACAAGTTTGAAAGGTAATGATGACGTTAAGATACTAAGAAGATACTTGCATACTTACTAACATACATGCATCAGGCACAAACTGAATTTGCAGGTTGGTTTCTTCTACTTAATTGCAGTTCTTAGTAGATTTATAGCTTAAGTAAAGTTTTACATTCAATAGCAGTATAAGAACTTACTTAACACAATACTTCTTCTATCATATGTTTGTTTATTGTAATTCTTGCAGCTTTTGTTGAAGTGCTAAATATTAAGTTGTATTATTTATAAAAGATTGTATAACCCAGTATAGCACAATTCCTAAATTCTATAAAAGTGAAAAAGTTATCAAGTATAAAGCCATCACTTTGAAACTACTGATGCGCACCTGGCAGGCAATGATATATGGCAACTTCACTTTTAATGCCGTCTACAAAACATTTTGTTTGATAATTATAATATCTAAGAC
Organism: Thecocarcelia acutangulata; assembly: GCA_914767995.1. Classification (NCBI taxonomy): domain Eukaryota; kingdom Metazoa; phylum Arthropoda; class Insecta; order Diptera; family Tachinidae; genus Thecocarcelia; species Thecocarcelia acutangulata. The sequence continues at coordinate 89,750,652 of OU612098.1, read as the reverse complement.
GTTACTCACTGACTGTATCTCTCTTACCCCCGGGGAACAGGTTTTGCCTTGGCGTATTCCTAAGTTAGGCACTCTGTTTTTCGATGAAAAGAGGGGAAGGGACCCTCGTTTGGTGCGGCAAACAAAACTCTAGGAAGCCACATGACTTATGTTGTGTTGGCTTCCGAAACCCTTACCAAGGGTATAAATTGGCAGAACGGGGATCAGCATGGCCCCCGGGAAGTTCTGCTTGCGGTTCGACCCGCGCTGATCATGGTTGAGGTGCCTACCTTGGCCGTAACGTTCTGGCTGTGGTTTAAACCTAAAACGCAGGAAGGGAGTGAAGGGAGTATCCTTGATAATTGTTTGGTGATGGCTTTTTTCGAGGACTAACAATCTCCCGAGGAGCTGTTGCCTATACAACAGATACGTGTACTGTAAGGAACCAGTGGTGACGGTTTGGCGGGTGAGTTGGTTTAAGGGCTGATGCTCTTAGTGGGCTTCGGCCTACCATCTCATTAAGTTTTGTCTTCCGTTGATGCTGGTGATTGATGTATGCAATTTACATGTGGGATTAGAAAGCCCGAACTCCTCAACAAGAAGTTGTTCATATGACCGCAATCATATGACAAGAATTGCTACCTGTGTGAGCCTAGTCAGTCCACCATCAGGTTAGGCCGTCAAGGCAGGTACTGATGTAAATCATTTTCACAGTTGACTGTATCTCTCGCCCCGGGGAACAGGTTTTGCTTGGCGTATTTCTAACCAGGGCACCCTGTTTTTCGCGTAAAGAGGGGTAGGGGTCCCTGGTTTGTTGTGGCGAATAAAACTCTAGGAAGGCGCATGACTTATGTTGTGTTTGCTTCCGGAACCCTTACCAAGGGTTAGTTAGATTGGCAGAACGGGGTTCACCATGGCCCCCGGGTGGTTCTGCTTGCGGTTCAACCCAGGCTGATCATGGTTGAGATACATACCTACCTTGGCTGAAACGTTTTGGCTATGGTTAAAACCTAAAACGCAGAAAGAGGATGTTAGTATCCTTGATAATTGTTTGATGTGTGGCTTTTTTTTTGGGGTCTAATGCTTTAACAACAGATACTGTACTGTAAGGAACCGGTGGTTATGGTTGACGGGTGAGTTGGTTTAAGGGCGAATGCTCTTAGTGGGCCTTGTCTTCCATTGATTTCTGGGAAATTGCAAACAGGAGGGATTAGAAGGAACGAACTCCTCCCCAAAAAGTTGCTCATATGGCTACAAACGTAGGGCTAAAGTTGTTACCTGTGTTAGCCTAGAAAGCCACACGGGGGCGCTGGTGAAACGTGAATCATTCACTCCGTGGAACTGTTCCATTATCAAATGAGGCCGTAAAGGCAGGTGCTGCTGTAAATCTTTTTCACAACTGACTGCATCTCTCCCCCCGGGGAACAAGTTTAGCTTAGGTGCACACCAAACCTGGGCACTGTGCTTTCTGGAGCATAGAGCGGTAAGATTTTCTTGTTTGGTGTAGCAAATAAAATTCTAGGAAGTTGCATGACTTATGTTGTGTTGGACTTCCGAAAACCTTACCAAGAGTTAAAATTACTAGAACCAGGATCCGCAAAGCCACCGGAAGATTCTGCTTTGCAGACCATCTCGATTTTGATCATGGCTGAGTTGCCTGCCTTGGCTGGAACGCTAGCTGTGATTTAAATCTAAAATCGCAGGAAGGGGAAATAGTTTCCCTCATAAATATAGCGCAATGACGGTTTTTGGAGGCTAATAACACTTCCCGTGAATAACCAGGTGCTGTTATATTGCAATAGATACCTGTGCTGTAAGTAATCAGGGGTGGTACGGAGACGGATGAGTGGTTTAATGGACTCCATCCTACCAACTCACTACTTCCATTTACTCTTTGGGAAGTTGTATACTGAAGACATTAAAAGGCCCGAACTCTTAAGCAAGAGGTTTGGTCATATGGCTATAAACTTATGGCAAGAAGTTGCGAGCTGAAAGGGCCTAAAAAGCCACACGGGGGCACTGGTAAAACGTAAATAGTTCACCTCGTAGAGTTGCTCCATCATCAGATTAGACCAACAATGTAGGTGGTACTGCTGAAAATTAATTCCGACTAAGACGCTCCCCTTTAAACCTGGTGCATACTGAACCAGGGCGCTCGTTTTTTGTATGTTTTAGCTAAAATGGCAAACGAATTCAATATTCACATGGATAAAAATCACTTTTCATCATGTTATTTAGCCCTAAAACATAATACCCACGCATAAGGCACAAAAAAGCAAATTTTCTACACATACACGCGAATAAATATTCATTTGATCATACAAACAGTAAAACACTTTTTAGATTGTTGCATCCCTGCTTTATGAAGACGAATTGCTTGTGGTTGCAACATAAACGTTTACACTTTTCATCTCAATACAAACAGGCAGCAGACAACACCAATCAAACGCACAATAGCACCAGCAATAATGTGCCAGCTACGACAGCAATTCTAACAGGGGCAACAACAACAATTAAAAAAAAAAAACAACAACAACAACAAAATGTTTATTAACATCTACTCTTAAGGTTTAACCAAGATTGTTGATCTACTATCACTCCACTCTCGAGTATGTACTTAAATAACAAAATGGCAACAACAGCAACAAAAACAACAACGGCAAAGAAAAATCGAGTACCAGCACAAGTACAAGTATGTTAGAAGCATGTAAGCTGTTATTGTTGTTGTTGCTGCTGCTGTCGTTGTTATTGTTCAACTATTTACGAGAAAAGTAAAAACACTTGTTGTTTATTGTGGGTTGGTGTTTTGTTGTTTTAAATATTGCCATTACTGGCTGTTACACTTGCAGAAATTCCGGCGGCGCTTTTGAGGAAAAAAAATTTTATTTTTCGATTTTTAAAAAATTAATATTACACAGAAAAATTATATTAAAAATGAAATCAATAAAATTTTTGGTTTGTACATTTGTACAACGGGTTATAGTTCAAATTTTTTCCTTTCTTAAGTTTTTTCTTAAGAATGATTTTTTACAATACAAATTTACTGTGATCAATAATGTTTGATTGAAGAAGACAAGAAAAATAATAATCAAAAAAGAAGAGCCCAGACTGAAAAAATCACGTCGAGTTCGATCAAATGTGACAGTTTTACTCACTGTTTTCTTTGACTGCAATGGCGTGGTACATCATGAATTCTTGCCACAAGGTCGTACGGTCAATAAGGAATACTACCTTGAAGTTATGCGCCGTTTACGTCAAGCACTTTGTCAGAAACGCACAGAATTGTGGAAACAACAATCATGGATTTTGCACCATAACAACGCACCAGCTCACATATCGATGCGATTTGCTACAATTGAGGAGATAAAACAAAAGTCGGAACAGGAGCTGTTGGCGATACTAAAAAGCGCATTTCCGAAGTGCTTCGAGGATTGGAAAAAACGCTGGCCTAAGTGTATTATATCTGAGGAGGATTGTGTAGTGTATTATATCTGAGAAGGATTACTTTGAAGGGGACAAGATAGTTATTGACAAATAAATAAATACTTTTTGAAAAAATTTAAAATAACGCTTATTTTTCGATCAGACTTAGCATTTTGCTGAATATTTTATAACCTCTATTGGATCTTGCAAAAACTAGCATTCCATAAATATATATGGGGTCTTTTGGTATAAACAAGTTTATGTAAAAAGATGAGAATATGAAATTATGGCAAGTTTGCTAGTGACATATTGTATAATTTCTTCGAAAACTCTAATTTTTTGAAATGCAACCCAATAAAAATTTTGCGAATATTACACGCATTGGAATTGGAATATTTGCAAATTGCGGGTTAAGTTGATTTCACGTGTTTCATATATTTTTTCTACATAAGCAATGCAAAACTTTAAAATAATTTTTCTTTCAGTGTAATTGTCTTTGTTGCCGCATTATGTTCAGCCTCTTAATGGTTTGTCTGTCTGCTTTCGAGTCCGTCTAGATGTTTTTTTAGTTATTGTTTGTAAAAACATTTAAACAACAAATTGGCGCTAAAAGTCTTGTTTTTTATGTTGTAATTGTTGCCATAATTAAAACTAAATATATAGATTTATACACACAAACACATACATTTGTATGCATAAACAGATTTTTTGTTGCTACATAAAGTATTTTAATTCTCTTTAAAATGTCTCTAGCTTTTTTATCTATTTTTATTTTGCATTTAGTTCCCATATATTAAGCGAACCATAACAAATTGTTACAAGTTTGACTAGTAAAACTAAGGTGGTATCGCCAGGACGATTCCATTGTAAAAAAGGATATTTTTATTATTAATTTTAAGTCATTTATTTGAACTGACCAGCCAAGTTTTGGCAATACCTGAGGCCGATTTTGGGAATTCCGAAGAAGCCTGAAATCGCTTTACCAAACGGTACGGCGGAAATGGTTTTTCGTATTCGGTCCGCTTTTTGCCGTGGAACGTGTATCTGAACTAATAACGGTCATTCGCTTTAGTGCGGAAATTGAATTTGCCGTATTGCAGCTGATGAAGCGGGAAGGGGAAGTGGGTGGCGAAGGGGTGATGGGATGATCTTTGTGATTCTTGAAGACGATTTTGGGAATCGCTTTGCTAAACGGTTGGAAACCGGTTTTTTATATTCGGTTCCCATTTTTGCCATGGAACATGTGTCTGAACTAATAGATTTTTCGTTCACTATTAATGCAATCTTATTTTTTAAATTATTTTTTATTAGAACAGAATGTAGAGCACTTCAAAATCAATGTTCTAAGCTTTAATTACTCAATTAGCAAATTAATATATTCAAATGACTTTCGAGCGTAGTCATGTACATGTTTACTAAGCAAGGACAACATAAATATAGTTTAAAACACACGCTTCGATATTGAACTAAACTAAGAAATCATTTTGGGAATAAGCTTAAATAGTAGTGAATGAAAAGTATTAATATTATTGTGAATTAAGCGTGGGGCGCTAAGTGCCATATCGCTCCTTTATTGAAACATAGTCAATTCAAAAAAGCCTGTTTCGAGAAAATCAAATTTAAAATTTTTAGCTTCCATACAAGTCTTAGAAAATTTTTTTAAAAAAAATCTCCTAAAGGAAAAAGTTTTAAAGTAATTTGAATAAAGTTTTGGCACAATATAGAAGGTGGTACTGTTAACAATTCTGCATTGTTAAATCGAAAAACTAATTTTTTCTTTATCTTGGACCAGTACTCAGGGGATGCCCCCTACATATGCAGTGCATTGTACTGGAACTAGGAAAATGGGTTGTGATGAGGTAGGAAAGATGGAGTAGTGTTTGCGGAGTGTTAACAATAACAACACGACTATGTTGCAATAAAGGAGCGATATGTTTCGTATATTGAACATCCGAAGCTTAATTCACGATAATACTTATATTTTTCATTCACAATTATTTAGGCTTATTCACAAAATTATTACTTTTAAATTCTATATCGAAGCGTTTTTTTTTTTAAATATTTTTTTTAACTATCAGCCATGTTCCGAGAGCGCGCATTCTGAAGCCGCAATGCGTTTTGAAAAACTTCAATATATACATGCGAGTTGAAGTCGCTAATTTTAAGCGATATGCGTTTTCCAGAACACCTATTTGGCGATTTCAAATCGCAAAACCATATTTTTTGCGTTATACGTTTCTCGGAACACCTATTTGGCGTTTTCAAATCGAAAACGCTAAATTTAAACGATTTGCGTTTCTTAGAACATGCGTGTATATTTTTATCATTATGGAAAATCTATTAGTTTGGGTTTTTCTAAAGTACCAAAAAGCGGAAGGATTCCATTTCTAAACAGATTTAAACTATATGACACAATTGTTTTATTAACGAGAACCATTTCGATATTTAGGCATTTCCACTTCAGCTGCTGTCAGCTGGCCAAAGTCAAACGCTTCTACTGGAATATTTTTTACTTTTATGAAAATGTGAACCAATTTAAAAAGAAGTGTTTTAATATAGTTTGTATATTTTCCTATAACTGATTTTATAAAAATAAATATATATATAAATTTTTTTCCTTTTCTATTGTATTACAAAATAAACTAATTTTTTATTTCTGCCTTTATGCCAAACGACATCTATTTTATGTAGTCAATTAAAACTTTTGTTAATTCTCTTTTATTTATCAGACACATCAAATTTCATCTGAGAATAAAAAACCCTTTCATCTGTTTTGCAAGCTTTTTAAATTTAATAGTTATACTTTTAAAAAGTCCTCAATAACTAAAAATGTTCATATGCACAAACTTGTCCTTCAAACTTGACTAAACAAATCAACAACCTATTGGGATAGAAATTAGATATCGCTTTGACAGAGATGGTCTAAAAACACAGAAAAGAAAACAAGCAAAAAAAAAATAAAAATGATAAATAAATAAACGGAAGTCCTTATTAATTTGCTATTATTGGCCAGACACAGGAAGTTAACTTAATTTTGTGTATGTGATATGCCACTAAACAATAACAAAAACAATAGGCAAAACTCATTTCAACAGCCAGACAATTAACAGACAGGACAACTAAACTAAAAAAGCGAAAACTTAAACAAATTTTATATTAAAGAAAAAAAATACATATTAAAAATATCAACAAAGGATTTCAATTTCTTTAAAATGGTCATAAAAATAGTAGAAGAGTAGCAAACATGTATAAAGTTCGGACTAAGTGCCAATTTCACGATAGCGAAACCGTTCGTTCGCACAATTACATTTAAAGCAAAAACAGCATTCAAAATTTTCTGCCTGGCCCACTATGTCGCTCGATATCGCTCGCTCGCATAAATACATTTGAAACAAAAACAAATTTTAAAATGTTGTTTTTGGTATGCATGTATTTATGCGAGCGATCGATGTCGAGTGACATAGTGGGCCAGGCCCTTTATTATTGTTTTAAATGTAATTGTGCGAACGAACGAACAGCTTCGTTATCGTGAAATTGGTACTAAATAATAAATAATATGAGATATTGAAATTTGATATTAGAACAAAATTAGATCAAATATACTAATGAAACATATTGCAAAATTTTTAACGGGTCATTTAGTTTTCGGGGTGACCAATTACAATGTAAGATTGGTTTCAGCAGTAGATACTTTTGAAGCAATGGTACATCTCGGCGATAACTTGACCAATGTTTGTTTTAAACTCCTTCAACAAAAAGGGAATTATTCTTTAAGCTACGATCTTTGACATAAAATCTAAAGACATCGAATCATGTGATCTTAGCGCCCAATTGAAGTCGCCTAAAAAAAATTCGCTTTTTCATATGCAATAACACTGTCACTATCATCCTGCACAAATCTATTTAAAATTTTCAAAATATTTTTGTGAAGAAAACAACAACAGTCCCGATATTAATATAAGATGTATAAATAGGTTTTCGCCATTGTGAGAGTGACGGCATGTTACGAGGCTTACGTTAGAGTTCGCAGCTGATAACCGGTTTGAAAATAAGTGTCTTTTGCTTCCTTATAAAATAAAAATTTGCGTCTAAGACATATCGATTGCTCGTAAAAGCATATAATAGGAGAACTTTGAACGTCGTCAAAAGTTTGAAAATGGTGATTTTGCCTAAGAAAACAAATATTGCAGTGGAACACCAAAATTTCACGAAGATACAGAATGGGAAGAAGATTGGTGGCATCAACCACAAAACGAACTTGCAATTGTTTTGGAAGTTACTCAGCAAGTAGTCTTATATTGTATAAACTTGTTAACAATAACAATCGCAATTATTTACTTTATTAACTACTAATAATAATACCAATTAAAAAAATACAAACAACTTAATTTTTGTGTAAGGAAAAGTAGTATGCTTTAGCAAAGCTTGTTTTTGCGTTTTGAAAGGTATTATTAAAACATTTTCTTTTAAATTCTCAATAATTTATTTAGAATATTGGGATATCAAATTGAATGGTTGGTTTCGGAATGGCTCTAATGAAATGTCGATATATAGACAGCTAGCACACATAAAAAACAAGCTGTTTTTATTTTTTGCTTCTTACACTGAAAAGGATTCAATCCATCCGTACTTAAATCATTTTGAAAATTTCGGTAAGCACGGATTTGCTTAAACCAAGTATAGATGACATGATTTAAGTTCGGCTTATTTAAGCACTAAATACTTATGTTTAGATATATTTAATCCTAAATCCGTGAGTAATCCAGACATCGAAATAATCTTAAAATGCGATTGATTCAAGAATTTTAGAGTTGATTCAATACCGAATCCGTAGTTGAAATGAAAACAATTGAGTCAAGTGTTTACTCTAATATTTATACCTTGTTTTGTATATACATGTATGTCAACATTTCATAAGAGTTATCCGAATCAAGAGTAGACTTGAAAAACTTTTTGAGCCATGAATTCGGGGATTAGGCTAAGGTCAAGCGGGACTTGGAAGTAGGTGACATATGCTCATGTCTCAATTGTGCTAAAATAGTGATACTTCCGGAGGATATTGATTACTGCTCACCAGCTCTACTGCCCGACAAAAGGTTTGTTATATTTTCCTTTACCCTCCTGTATGAGAGGAGGAAAAGTTTTAGGACACAAAATAAGTGTAGCGTTACGCAGGCAAAAATTGCCGCTAAAATGGTTGAGCTACTCTAGTGTACTCAGGGAGAATATCCGAATTTGTACTGATAGTAAGGCTGCATTGAAAACACCAGCATGGGTCTATACAAAGTTTATATTGGTTCCTGAATGCCGGCTATATCTAAAAGAGATAGCGAGACATTCGAACTTGGAGCCCTTATGGGTACGAGAAATGTTACAGCGGTCAAACTGGCAAGGGCCGGAGCCCGGTTACAACAAGCGGATACAGATTGGATCCTTTGATCCCGCTCAAGAGCTGTAAAAAACACGTACAGCCCCAACTTTAAGGGATCGCTCAAGACAGCTGGTCTTGAGATTAGCTATAGAATATCAAGCCTGTCCTGTCCCATATATGATAACAAGAGGACTGCTATCCTTAGAGGCCTGCCCCGACGGAGGTTGTGTTCTGCTGCGCCGACCCTGGCGGAGCATTGCCACATAGAGACGCAGGCGAGGTGGTTATATTTTACATTTGATGATTGATTTCTGCAGAAGTTGTAGGGAAAAGGAGATTGTGCTAAGCACTACTCTTTCGCATACAGGGTGTCCCACAACTCAACGTTAAAAAAATACAAGAGCTTGTGCAAATAAAAAACATTTGAACTGGGTAAAATGTTTTTTTTTTAAATTTTTTTTTCTGACTTTCCTCATGATGGTTGCAATCAATTCTGTCACCCTGTTTAGGTTTGATGTTGAGTTCTGTGACGTCCTGTATAAGGGCTTTGTATCTAGGTAGGCCGAAGCTGCACGATTTGGTAGAAATATCGGAATCGATTTGGTAAAAATATCGGTGTGGTAAACTCTTTCATTTTTTCGGGTTGGTTCTGAACTGGACAGGTGATATATAGACATGCTAAAGTACATATCACACTTAAGGTCTAAACACTTAGACGACAGCAGACTTCACAACTTCACAAGCACAAATGAAGTTAGCTTCAAATGCTGCCGTCTGGTCAGCAACATAATTATTTTAAAGACAGCAGCAGCACTATGTGTAATTAAACAATACATATTTCAGAGGTGCCACATTTATATTTTACATGAATAAAATTAAAATTACTGACTGAAAACGTAATAATATCACGCAAAACTCTAAAAACTCATCAATTTATTTGTTTATTTTATTTATGTGATGTTTATTTCTATTAAATATTTCAAACAAATTTTAGTTTTTATTGCTGCCAATTTATATTTATAGTGGCAGCACTGCATTTACTTTTTAGAAATTAATCTAAGTTGGCAGCAGCAGCAAATGCTGTTGTGAAGTTGTGCTGCTGTGATGTCGTTAAAATAATCATGTGCATTTAAACACATGTATTTTATTTTAGACAGATTGCTGCTTGCTGTCTGCTGTCGTCTATGTGTTTAAAGCTTTAGGCAACACAACGCGATCAAATTGAATCCAAATGGGCTGGCTCTTCAATAGCTGGGACAGCCTGTTAAACCTAGTCTAACAATTTATTTAGATTGTTGAGGTATAAAGTTGAAAGTTTGAGAATATCTTTCAAAAATTCGCAAAGTCTACTGACTAGGGTAGCTCCTATGAAATGTTGACATAGAAACCAAACTGTTTACAATATTTTAATTGGTATTAATGTTAAAAGCTAATATAGTGAATAAAATTGTTGTCCATTTTATATACTTATACATCTTTAGACATTTGAATAGTTTTTATCGGTAGCAACTTGCAAATTCAGGACTTATAAGCAATTAGGTTTTTAATGACTTTTTTGTAATGACACTTTGAAATAGTTGTATGAAAGTGAGAATGATAAGTACTTGCCTCCAAAGACATCACTATGTTGAGATAATGACTTAAAATGTCAAAGTAGAAGTAGTGAAGAATAGGTTTCACATTACTTTGCAATAGAAATTTTCACTGGGATATAAATAAATTTGATATATTTTTTCCAAAACAAAATTAAACAAAAGCATTTTGCCGATTTCATATTCAACGAAAAAATATTATGTAAATCATTAATCAGTGAACTTTTTTAGTTATATACATATGTGCGATATTAACTAACTAGTTGTGAGTTCGAGTCCAACTTCAGTCAAGAAGAAGGATTATTTGTAATTATAACCATAATTGCTGTGAAACAATAAGACCAGTGGCTGAGTTGGTTAAGCGGCCGTATTAAAAATACATCATGTTCACATGATCCCGAGTTCGAATCCCAGTGGGTGCTGATGAGTAGTGTAGCGACTACGAAACAGCTAGTTGTCCCCCAGCTAATGCTATTCAATTATTTTTTCTGTTCTTCTTTAGTCTTATTGTTTCACAGCAATTATTGTTATAATTAAAAATAATCCTTCTTCTTGACTGAAGTTGGACTCGAACTCACAACTAGTTAGTTAATATCGCACATATGAAAAAATATTATATTTTTATGTTACCCTATAGAGCTCACCTTCTCCCACTAGCATAATTTTGCTCCATACTGCATATATGTGTGTATATTTGTGATTTAAATTACTAACCTGTAAAAGAAACAAGAGAGAATTTTACATTAATTTACAAATATTTAGAGAGACTCTATCTTAAAATAAAAGTAATTATTTTTCTAAATTACAATTAAATTAGCAATTGAAATTTAGTTGTACAATTAAATAGGCCTACAAAAGAATTTTTGATACAAATTGTTTTATTTTTTTTTTTCTTTTGTTTTGTTGGCAAACTTGTATAACATTAAGATAGGTCATTATTTCCTGTGTTATTTCATTGCACAGCAAACATATCTGCCGTTTAAGTTTTCACTTTTGTTTTTTCTTCAGACAAATGTTGTGCCTACAGATCAACAACGAAAAAAAAAAAAAGTTTAGATCCTGCCTAAATGATAAAAGAAAAAAAAACTGCTATAACAAATGACGGTGATCTTGTTTGGAAAAAAAACCAAACAAAATAAACTTCTCTTAACATTTTATTTTATATCTTTTTAACAACCACCCTTAGAGTTTATTTTTATGTGCGTAAAAAACTACAATTCATTCATCCAAACACTCACTCATAGCAGATCAACCAACACATTGAGGCCCTTTTCTTTGTTTCGCTTTTGCCTTTGCCCCGAAGTATTTGCATGGCAGACAGGAAACACTTTTCGCAGCGAACGGGAACGTATGTAAGGTACTGGAGAGTTTTCGATTTCTTAATAGATTAAGATAAAGTACAGCGTCACTTTAGTATGAAAGCAAAAATTGTCTCGAGGATATAAAGCAATAAAATAAGCCATAAGTTAAAGTTTTTTTTCTGCAGTCTTTTATTAAGTTTTTATTGTAAAACACCCTCCGTTTTAAATTTATTACAAATTATAAATACTTTGGTGGCCTACTTATTTATATTGATAAAAATTTTTTTGCAAAGCTTTTGAGCAGTTACATCGTTAGCGTGCTGGCTTCAGACAGCTTTGAAGTTTAATTTGCAGGCAAATTTTTAAACATGAGAAAGTTTAAACATACTTTGCTAGCAGGAAAAATGTTATTGTTTAACAAAGGCATCACTCCAGTCAAAAAGCATTAACACTAAATTAAATTTGTTAGAAATCAATTGTAAATTAATATTTTTGTTAACAAAAAACTGATAATAATTTAGACTAAATGTAGCCACATCGCATATCGCTCCCTTATTGCAACATAGTCATAACTAAAAAAAGCTCGTTTCGAGAAAAACTAAATATAAAAATAAAATAATTAATAAAAAAAAATAAAATGTGCTTTTTACTTACGTCCAGCCAATGCTAGACAAAAAGTTCTATTATGCGGGAGCAATATCGGTAGAATCACCTATTGAACGTTCTGATGGTGGCAACGGTATCCCTTCTTCTCAACCGACTGTGGCCGCCAAAATTAAGTATATTACGCGCAAGAAGGTTTGGATGAAGTTTCAGTTTACTGACATACCTTGTCGCGTTTTTAGAAAATTCCTCTTTTACCAGCGGAACACTCAGATCTTTATGAATTCGTGAATTTTTTACGTACCATGGAGCTGCAGTAATTGTTCGAAGAATTTTGTTTTGTCGCCTTTGGATTTTTTCAATGTTTGACGGTGAGGCGGTGCCCCATAACTGAATTCCGTAGCACCATATAGGCTTTAGTATTGCGTTGTATAACAAAAGTTTGCAATCTAATTTCAATGTAGAATTTCTGCCCATAAGCCAATTTAGCTGCGCTGCTTTTAGTTTTAACTGAGTGACCTTTGCTTCAATGTGAGACTTCCACGTTAGCCTACGATCCAGGTGAATACCAAGGTACTTGACTTCATTGTGCTGCGGTATAGGTGAGTTGTTAATTTGGATATGCGCACATGTTTGTTTACATGGTGTGAATGTGACATGAGTACATTTCTGTTCATTAACCCTGATTTTCCGAAGCTTTAGCCATTTTTCCAATATTGAAATAAATTCCTGTAAATTTCGTGAAGCTAATTGGTGGTTTTCATGAACGCTCAAAAACGCTGTGTCGTCTGCAAAAGTTGAAGTGTGGATTCCAGATGTCGTTGGCATGTCAGAGGCGTAAATCAAATATAATGTAGGCCCAAGTATGCTACCTTGGGGAACTCCTGCCTCGATAGGTTGAGTTGGGCTTATAAAGTCGCCTTCTCTGATAATAAACTTCCGCCCACATAAGTAGCTTTCCAGAAGCTTGTGTGTATTTGCAGGCAAGTTCAACTTTATTTTGTGTATCAAGCCCTCGTGCCACACTTTATCAAAAGCTTGAGAAATATCAATGAATAGAGCTGAGCAATACTTCTTCTCCTCAAAGGTCTGTCTTATGACATTGACTAGTCTGTGCGTTTGTTCTATGGTGCTGTGTTTAGCCCGAAAACCAAATTGATGAAAGTAATTTGAATAATTTTTTGGCAAAATATAATAGATAGTACTGTTAATAATTTCGCATTGTTTACTCGAACACCTCATTTTTTGAGATATGACTATGTTGCAATAAAGGAGCGATATGTAAAGTAAAGTGGTTCACCTTCTATACAAACAAATTGTCAGCCACCTCCATTAATTAAGGATACATATGTGCTGTTCATAGAACACAGACAAACATTCGTCTGAAAAATTTGATATGTAAAGCACTCACAAAAAAAATGTATAACAAAAAAGTGGCAAGGAATTAACAGCCAGTTCGCCGATGTCGAAAGGCTAAATTCATTCGCATTCTAGGCGAAAGAAATTTGATTTGGGGTTTTCTAACTTTGTTCTATGCGAGCGATGCGTCAACGTTCAATTAAAATACATAAGTGCATGCAAACGTATAATAGTGACATAGACAAATCCAAATTGATTCGAATGTGAGTGACTAGCTTTCTTTCAAACACATTTTCATTCAATATCGGCGAACAGGCTGTAAAGCTCTTTCGGTAATTTTGAGCCACACTGTATTTACTTACGAAATGCAATTTCTTATAATGCATTAATTTCCCTTATAGCTATTAAAATGCATTCATTTCCATTTGCCAATATCCACCATAAGAGAATGACGACTTCATTGCTAATCTGTATATAATAATTTGAAGAGTTGTGTCGTTCATGAACTGAACGGGTTAAATTGAACGGATCATCTCATTGAACGTAGTGAGCGTGTCAATAAACTGACCGCTTTTCGTTCAATAGTGATCCGTTCAATTTGGGCAGCTTTCATGCAAATATCTTTCGTTCTTTCTATGTCATGTTCATATTTGTTTTTGTTGTGTAGTTTAACTAAAACGGGGGTTTTTTTTTGTATTCTTTTAAATTATCTGAAATAAAACAAAAATATATTATGAAACTAATCAAAATTTCGTTTTGTTCATTTTCCAGAAAATTTTAATTTTGGCAACGTGTCAAAGAATCAAAATGACCGATTGAACGAAATGATTGAGCGGATCAGTCTTTTGTAACTGAACGAAAGTGACCGGTCACTAAAATGAACAACCCGGCACAGCTCTAATGGTTTGAAAAGAAGCTTCAATCTGGTTTACTACACCAGTCTATTTAACCACCAAATTCTAATTAATAGTATTAACATATTTTGTCCCCTAAATGAAATTCACTTTGATTTCATGTTTTTTTTTTACGATTTTAATAATTGACTAAATGTTTAACCCGGGGGAACTGAATTTACAAATTTCTATTTACTTAATATTTAATTAATAAAATTTATTTAATCAAAACTGCCAGAATTCAAACACAAAGTGCAGTCTTAACTAAACAGTTTGTGTTTTATAAATATACGAACACATTACACTCGCTTATCTTGAAAATGCAATAAAATTTGCATGTTTAAATAACACTTTAAGCATAAACACGCCAACAATTATAATAACGAGTAAATATTTTGCTTTTTTTTCAGTTTTTTATGGCTCTTTTCATATTAGTAATATCTTGTATTAATCCAATATTCGTTTCGTTGGAAGGGAAGTTTATGGAAACATCAGATCTCATGGAGACTTATAAACAAGAGTGATTTCTAAAACTGCTGGAAAAGAAAAAGCAGTCTAACACATGGTTACAGCAATATTGGTATATATAGGGTGTTTTTATGAAGGTATAAAACTTTGAAATCGTATAAAGTAAAGACGGATAGTTTACATTAGCATGAAATTTACTTTATTCGAATGATAATTGAAATGGGAAACCATTGTCACCAACGATTGCTGACATCGTATTTGAGGCACTTTTGAATTCATGAAAATTGAATTCAAAAAAATTTTTTTCTGAAAAAATAATTTGTATGCATATATATATATATATATATATATATATATATATATATATATATATATATATATATATATATATATATAATATATATATATATATATATATATATATATATATATATATATATATATATATATATATATATATATATATATATATATATATATATATATATATATATATATATATATATATATATATATATATATATATATATATATATATATATATATATATATATATATATATATATATATATATATATATATATATATATATATGTTCAAAAAAATAGTTGTTTTCGATCAATAATTATTTGTACTAAACTTTTGCTTGAATCCACGAATTCCTTTACAGGTCAAACAATTTATTAATTGATTCAACGAATTTAGTTATTGAATACGAAAAAAAATTTTCCTGCGTATAAACAATTATCTGAAATGACAGCATTTGTTTTGGTTCAAATGTATATTCACTTTAAATTTTCCTGCAATTTATTTGCCTTAAAAGTTGCGATATTTTTTAGTATAATACCAGAAGTCTCCCCATTTTCCCTTATGCCGTGTCAACAGCTGTATTTAAATTATTATTAATTTAATTAAGAGGGCTTCTGCATTGATTTGTTAAAGCTTTTTTTTTCTGTTGCTAGTAAATAGTACTCTCACACAAGCATGTTTGTGGGGCTGTTTTTGTTGCAACAATTCCAACGAAATAATGCTTATTTTGTTAGTCGTTTTCGTAGATTTTTTCACCACATACTCGTAGTAACATTGATTGTAACACGTAAAATATTATATGGACATTAAAAATTGTATAAAAATAAAAAACGGGTATTTATATTTGGAAATAAGATTTAACATGACTTTTGCATGTTTTACAGCAAGATTTCTTAGTTAATGTTGGCTTTAGGTTTGACTACTACAAACGAAATGGCTAAAAGTAATTTCAAATAAACCTGTTTAAAAAGAAAACTTAAAACTTAATAAAAAGGAATTGAAATTGAGACATCATACTTTGCTATTTGTTCTCTTCCCGGGGATCAGATTTTGAAAGAGTGCCTCGACTGTGCTCAACTAGGGATGCAACGATACGAGTAAATACTTGATACTTTTCCTTGGATACCAAGTACTTTTGGTACTTGGTACTTGCTGATGAGTAGTGTAGCGACTACGAAACAGCTAGTTGTCCCCCAGCTAAAGATTTGATTATTATTTTTCTTGTCTTCTTCAATTAAAATTATTGATCAGAGCAGATTTGTAGATTTGTAGATTTGTATTGTAAAAAATCCTTCTTAAGAAACAAACAAGAAAGAAAAACCTGAACTATAACCCGTTGTACAAATGTACAAACCAAAAATTTAATTTAAAAACTTATAAAAGTTCATCATATATATATATATATATATATATATATATATATATATATATATATATATATATATATAAATATATATATATATATATATATATATATATATATATATATATATATATATATATATATATATATATATATATATATATATATATATATATATATATATATATATATATATATATATATATATATATATATATATATATATATATATATATATATATATATATATATATATATATATATATATATATATATATATATATATATATATATATATATATATATATATATATATATATATATATATATATATATATATATATATATATATATATTATGAGTTTTAATATTTTTCTTAAAATATTAAATAAAAAATATATTAAATAATAAATTATAAATAGCTTGTTTTCTATGTTTCCCTGCTATCTATGTGTCGACATTTCATGGGAACTACCCTAATCATCAGTAGACTTTGGAAATTTTTGAAAGATATTCTCAAACATTCAACTTTATATCCCAACAAAGCAAACAAATTTCTGAGAGTTTAAAAAGAAAAGTGCTCTAATAATATCCGTCAAAACACAAAAAACAAGCTTTTATATTTATAAACGTCTCTAACATTTCTTTTCTTTTTAAATTCTCAGCAATTTGTTTGCTTTGTTGGGATAACAATATTAATCATGATACAAATATTATAGCTTTTACCATATATATGGTTATATGGTATATTTTTGTTTTTGGCTGTGCTAAGTTTTGTAAATAAATATCGTATTGAAACAATTTTATGTGGTTGTGTTCAACCATATAATTTAACATTAGTATTTTGCCCTTTAAATATTGTCATATCAACCATATTTTTTTTCTACGTGCAGAAATTTATTTAAACCGCCTGGAAATTGGTCGCTCTGGTTCAGTTTTTGATGTTTGAAAGCGTTAGTTATGAAATATATTTAAAATAAATTTTATCCTATTGAAAAAATTTTATGTATATATGTATGTATGTATTTAAATATATTGATATATACTATAGTGGTTCAACATTATTTCGATTGATTGGGATAATAGCGTTCTAGACTTTTGAAATTAAATGAGTGGGAATGACAATATTATATGGTTGGCTATAACAGAAATTACTATAACTCCTACTAAATATATGATTATATAATATATTACTGGTTCTTGGATTTACTTAGTTCTTCAAATAAATTTTTGCGACTGAAACCATTTTATTTGGTTGTTTATAACCATATAACGCAACAGTAGTATGTTGCGCTTAGAATATTGTTATATCAACTATATTTTATTTTTCTACATGTCGTCAGGCTTGTTGTTGGTCCTTCGAGAGTTTTGCGTCTCGCTCTCGCTGGTTAACTATTTGGTTAACTATTTGCCCTAACTGTATTAGTTTAGAGTTTTATTTCAAGTATTTTGTTAATGCCATGGTGGACATAGGGCCTTTGTAACTCCGCCCAGATGCAGTCTATCCTATATTTAGCAAATTTATTTTGCAACTGTAGTGTTAAATAAATAAATTTAGGGTTGTTGTCTGTCTTATCTGGCTGTGGTCAAACAAAACCACTGGCAGAAGCATTGAAGGTCCGACTAATAGGCAAAGCAATAATTAAAAATTTTAAACATAATTTTAAAAATTTTGATTTTTGTTTTTTCCCCCAAAACAATTCTTGTCATACAATGCTTTTTATTTCAATAACTTATAGTCAAAAAGGGAAGTTTTTATTGACATAGAAATATTAAAAACTAAACAATAAGATATTGAAATTTATATACTCATTTCAGTTTATTTTTAGCCAAATATTTACAAATGTATTATAGTTCGCAAAGAAAAAAAAAAGAAAAGAATTTAAAAATCCATAAATTTGCCATAACCGCATTAAATGGCAAATGCTTTCTTTTAATGTTTTTTTAAACTTAGAAGAAAAAAATATGTTTTTATACTTTAACTACAAATACGATAAATGGCTTTCCACGTTTGGTTTTTTTATATTTTTGAAAAGCAATAAAATTTTTAAAAATATCGACTAAACTGCTTTCGAGTTGTAACAATTTGTTGACATTTTATGATTCTCAACAACGAGTGCATTTCTGGTGCGCAGGTTAAAAAAAGCGTTTAATAGTTTCAATATGTCAAGTGACAGCAAGGAATTCAAGAAAAGCACACACATCATCTATAAATGTTTTTGTCATATCTTTATGTGGTAAGACTCGTAAAAAATTAGGCGGAAAATATTATTATGCTAAAATGTGTACAAAATGCAGGGCTGGGTAGGCAATAATATATGACGATAGCAAAACAGCGAATGCGCAAAAGTTTAGGAGAGGATGGTTGGAATTTAATCACATATGCTTTAGTGCAAAATTTGAAGTTGCTGTATGGAGTGACGGGAAAAAGGGGGGATTTTGGGGATTCACGAAACCAATTTTGGGAATTTCCAAAAAAATTCGCAACCACTTTGCTAACCAGTCTGGAACTGGTTTTCCATATTAGGTTCCCGTTGTTGTCGTGGAAGATGCATCTGAACTATAAATCGTCACTCGCTTTAGTGGGAAAATAGAGTAGGCGTCATTGCGGCATCAGTTACTTGCTTCATGATTTACATCAGCATCGCAAACCACACAGAAACGTAAGCGGCGTAACGTATTGTATATTCGAACAAGTTCAAAGTCTGAATTCAAATAGTTCTCAATTTGGAGTAATTATATCTTTGGCCAACTTATTTTGTTATTTGCTTTTTTTATATACATATATACTTAGCTGGTGAGGCCTAACATTCTTTATGTCAATAAAAATGCAGAATTTTTATTATATCTTTTCCCCGTTCTCAGTTTGTTAGCTGATATGACAGCCACTGTAACAGTCTTCACTGGTTACTGGGACGCAGGGTTTGGGAACTATCCAGGAGACTGAGTTTACGCTGCAATGACTTCTGCAGCAGTTGCTTAGACAAAGACGGGGAGGAGAAGGTCCTTCGCCTCTTCGGAGTACGTCCAGCATTGTAACATCACGGCCTAAGATATCTGGACGAGCGGAGTTTCAATAGCTTATAATGTCTGGCCTCTGTGTTTGAATGCATTCCATAAAGTCTACAAGGAGTGTTTTTTTTTTGTTGGATTTGTTACTTTTTGAGGGCAACGAGAAAGCTTATCAAATATTGTATATAATTGTGTATCAATCTGTATGCGTTAGCCTCATTCATAAGGAGCAGCAGATAGCTAGCATAATAGCAGGTATATTGTCATATAAAGCGGTTTCCCAAATTTCTCCACCCCGCAACCACTATATGCCCCATTTACCCCATTTACAACTTCACCAAACTAACTCCCTCTACTTTCTTCCTTATTTCAGGCAATCACAAAGGGAACTGATAATAACCCAAGAGAACTGGACATATTGAAGCATACTTAGGACTGATAATAACCCTAGAGAACTGGACATTTTGAAACATAGTTAGGAATCCACCTGCCTGCCTATTTAACCTAACCTCCCTTCGATAGGTGAGTAAGTCCCCCTAGCAGTTAATTGCTTAAGTTTTTTAGTCCGGACTTTAAGGTTTGTTAGCCGATTACGCATATATAGGTTTAAATCCAGGGACAGGTCTGATTTTATTATTTTATAAAAATCCCCAAAATCAAATTGTTGTCGGCAATTATAGTGCCCCCGATAGTTTATCTCTGCATTGAATGCATAAAGTAATAAAATTAATTCTCACTACCAATATTAAAAGGCAGAGCATAAAAACCAAAACAATTTATTTAATGCATTCAACAAATGTACGCAGTAGATGTAAGTGCAACAAAAAATCATAAATAAATATATAAAAAAGGTGTAAAGTTGATCTAAAAACGAAACATGTCTAGGAGTTTATGGTTTAGAGAGTAAATAGAAGAAAAAGCAAATGCAACTGGGAGGGGGGGAAAAAGGAAAGGCCACAAATTGAATAACAAGCAAAATTGATTTAATAATAAAAATACAAATAAACAAACAAACAAACACATGAGAATTTTCACAATGCAACATATTTAGCAACCAGCCGAGATACCACAAGCAATTGAAGGCAACAACAACAGTAGCAGTAATAGCACCAGCACCAGCACCAGCATCGGCAACAGCAGCAGCATTTACAGTCAAACAAATTAACGTTTGTGAGTTTGCTGATGCCAGTATTTATCGTACGCGTCTAAATGGATGGACGGATGGATGGATGGATGGATGGATAGCTGGATGGAATGATCATAATGATTGTCGCCTATTTTATGGATTTTTTTTTTTTGCTTTCGTTTTGGTTTGTACTCCTTTATATCTGTTTTTGTTTTAATTTCATTTAAGTTTTTAAACATATTACAGCGTAAAAAGAAATATTCTTGCTATGCTTTTGTGTGTTGGAAACTACACCAACGAATCATGTGGCAAGTATGTCTCTGTCTCATGCACTATGGTCTACGGCAAATGAGCAGAGCTAGCTGCATACAAACGAGTGTATTCCATTCAAAATCGTAATATAAAATATTGAAAGTATGGAATGAAATGAATTACAGCACAAGCATTATGTCATATTGTTTGGGTATTTAAGTTTGGAAAAAAAATTAAATAAATAAAAAACAGTTTGTGTGCTGGGTTTTACTGGTTGCCGAGTTGCTGCTGGGTTGCTGCTAACAATTTGCAATGACAATTGTACGCGTGCCATCATAATCATAAATGTGTTGCATTGCAATTGTTGTTATGGCAGGCTGGCTGTTTGTTTGAATGGAGGCATGCACCATTCTTTATCATTCCCTTGCTGGCAGTAAATGCTACTAGTACTACAACATACTTTCGCTGCAGATGATGTTGTTTCTTCGCCTTCTAGTTGCTGCTTTTGACGTCTGATGACGAGACTACTGCCACTATTTGTGTAAAGAAAACTTTGTTTGTGTGATTGTCTGACGAGTACGAACGAGTATGTACGATCAAGTTGATCATTTTGGTGACTATTTGTGTTGGTTTGGCTGTTAACAGAACAAGAGAATCGCATTGGTAGCATTTCTTGACTAATAGCTACTTATTGTTTTTGGTTAATGGATATCAAAATGGATTTAATTGCCCCATTTATGGTTATGCAGGGCTTTCATAAATTATACTTAATATGGTTGAGGTTTTGCTAAAGTTTTGTGTAAATGATTTGTTTTAATGTGACATTTATTGTTTCTGTTTTTTATTTCTTTTTGTTTTTTTTTCTTTCTTTTTGCTATTTTGTTTGTTAATATAGATTTCTTCAAAGTAAACAAAGGTTTGATGTTGAGTTTTGCAAGATTTTTTGCGTTTTTTGCTCGGCCTCACTTTTTTTTCTTCGTTTTATTTTTAATGGAAAAATGGTGAAAAATTAACCATGGTAATCATTACCATATTTATGCAATGAACTGGCAGTTTGCTTTTCAATATGGCGAGCCAGTTTAAGTTAAAAGATTAATTAATTAAAAAATGAAAAGCAATAAATGTGTTTTTGTTGGACAGATATGTTGGTTTGTTGTTTACAAGGGCCTGGCAAATTTACAGGCTGTTGAAAGGTATAACAAACTGTTAAAGAATAGCATATTTTTGGGTTTTCCTGTTTTGCTCTAACATGCACTTAGGATAAAGAAAGGCTTGACAAGAAGCTTAAAAAAAATTTAAAAGCTAATATAGTGAATAAAACTCAATTGTGCAAAGTTTTATATAAATCAAAAAATTCTAACAAGCAAACATTGTCTTGATTCATTTTGTGTGCTTCTTGTTTCACCACTTCACTCTGAAAATTTTTCATTGAAATGACAAAATTTAACGCTAGACAACACAAACATATTTGAAATATTTGTACAAACATACAAACACCCCCGTAAACAACGCTTAATGTTTGCACAAACCTAAAATTTTGGCATGTTTACCAAGCAGTCTGAGTAGTTTATTTGAGCCTTTTGAAATGACAACATTTAACGCTAGACAACACAAACATGCTTAAAATATTCGAACCAACATGCAAACACCCCCGTAAACAACGCTTAATGTTTGTACAAACCTAAAATTTTGGCATGTTTACCAAGCAATTTGGGCCTTTTTGCATTTAAGCACCGCACAATGAGGCTTCTTCCTTCCATTAGTGGATACAACAAATTGACTTATATCATCATATCTGATTGAATACTCTTGGTTTAGCTTATCGGCTCTAGCTTTGTTGCGATGGTCTTTTATATCACGAAGACTTTCCGTACCATGTGGCAATACATGACGTAGCTGAATTGATTGAGCAAATATGTGTGTAAAATTTAATATCACTTGCTTTTTGTATGCGAAAAATCTAGTTATGCCTTCTGATGTTGCCTTATTTGAAGCAAAGAAATTAAAGTCAAATAAATGTAGTGTTCTTCAAATAAAAACATTAAATTAAAATTGGTAAGAAAATGTGTATTGTTTTTGTATAGAATAAATTAAACAAATATCGCGCTGTTCATAGAACACATATTTGTATGAGCAACTCGTCTAGAAAATTTGTATGAAAGTTACTCAATTTTTGAGTGATCTCCATATAAAATTTTTTAAACGAGTGCTCGTCTGTGTTCTATGAACAGCACATACTAGTTTTTAGTTAGACGATTCAATTTTGTTTAACACACAGTTTTTAGAATATGATACGAGTATACATACGCCAGTTCAGTCACTTCACTTTATTTTATCCTTGCGAGTTGAAACATCAACTGATTGCGCTTTTCAGTTCACCAATTTTGTGACCTTAACACGTAATCGCATTTTTCTTACGAAATGCGACGCAATTTAAAAAAAAATTATGTTTGTGCTGCCATCTAGCGCTAAATAGGTTCAATTCAATCTGCCCTCATAATATTTAATACCGTAAGTATATTTTATATTATTTACGCAATGTTAGTAACTATTTAAGTTCTGAATTTATCTGGCCATGAAGGCTTGTACATCACAATAAATAAATTCAGTTTTTGGTACATTATGTTGTTTTTTGCTACTGTAAATTTGATTTTATGATAGTCAGAACTTTTCTACGTAAAAGCTTTCATATTTAATCAATATCACACTTTTTCTGTAGAACGGTATGACAAGAGTATTAAACTAAACTGGCTAATTATACAAATAAAAAATATCTAAATATCCAAATTGCAGTGTAAAATGACGTACATAAATATCCAAAGCGATTTTTTTTTTGACCGGAGGGTCCATACTCTCCGCTTTGTGTCGGGCTGATGACAACAGTGAACTTACCGACTAAACAACCCCCTCTTTTTCCTGCGATAAAAATTTCCACCCCGGGAACGCCTTAGGATTTCTTCGGGCTGGATTCCCAATGGCTTAATAAATCAGCCCTTCTCTTACTACTGTCCATCGTCTGAGATCCTAATTATGATCTTGTTCTGCGACGTCCAGATCTGGCTTTTTCGTCCGCAGAACTCTTTCACAGAATCTCGATACCGCTAAAAAGTTGGCCTCGCTCCCTATCATAATGTCCATGACATTCTCTACCGTTATTGAGCCAGCTACCATCTCCAGTTCTCTACAAGTTTCCGCCCATCGCATACACTTAAAGAAAGTGTGTTCGGCGTCGTCTAGGACTTCTTCTTCGTATAAACAAAATGTGGTGTTACATTTGCCCATTTTGTGTAAGTAGCTCCGGTAGTAGCCGTGACCTGACAGCATTTGAGTGAGGTAATAGTTAACATTCCCATGCCGTCTGTTCAACCATTTCTCGATATTGGGAACGAGACACTCCATCGATCTACCCCTAGTATCAGTACTCCATCTAGACTGCCAACTGTGTAACATTTCCTCCCGTATTTTTTGTATACTTCCAAGGTCTGCATAGCCAGTCTGCCTTGATATCCATGCCTTCTTTCGTGCTAAGATCTGTAGGTCTATTATGATCATACCTGCTATTACTGTAACCGCTCCCGCCGATACAGTACGGTATGCAGATGTGACCCGCAAAGCAGCTACCTTTTGCACTGCTAGCAATGGTTTTGCTCTACTTTGTATCCTAACTTTCTCCCCCCAGATTTCGCTCCCATAGAGAAGGATGCTATTGCATGCCTCCATTAAAAAATTGCGTTTTTCTGGTAGTGAGCCTCCTATGTTCGCCATCAGCCAGCTTAATCGTCCTTTTATACCAGTAGCCTTGTTAACAGCATACTGAACCTGTTCTGTTCGTTAGCTTTGTATCAAGCCTTATCCTGAAATAATTCACGAATTTCCTCGTTGTCAGGATTAAATCATCAAACTGTATATCAGTTTCCAATGGAATATGACGGCTGCTAAGGGTTAAGAGCTCAGTCTTCTGCTCAGCCAATTGCAGGCCATGTGCATCTAGCCACCCTTTTGTTCTTATCATCACCTGCCTCAGCTTCCTTTTTGCCTCCTCATCATCTCTGGCGCTGATGACTGCTGCAATGTCATCCGCATAGCCAACTAGGAAGCTATCCTGCGGTATTTCCACTTGAAAATTTTCATCATAACTAAGGTTCCATAGGTCTGGTCCCAAGATGGAACCCTGCGCAGCGCCTGATGTTAATTTCCTTCTTTTCCGACCTTCCGTAGTATTATATATAAGTTCCCTATCCTTAGGATAATTAATATCCATAACATTTAGACTGTCGTAATATTATGTTACATTTGCTATTTTATTAACTTATTACCCATTAATTAGATATTTCTCAATATAGATTTGAATTTTCTCAATATCATTTGTTAAAAATGGTGAATAATTTAAAATACCTACAAGAGACGTTTTTCTGATCTTCTTAAAATTGACGTAATGAAATTTATATGCTGCTCAAGTAAACACATTACGCTGGTATTGAAGCAAACAACAGGTGAGTTCTTAAACTAAAAAAAAAAGAAAAATAGTTTTCTTAAAACTTATGGCCTGGACACATGAGAACGACCCGGTGCTGTTTGCCAGGGGTACTTGCGTAAAAACAAAAACAACAAAAGAGATAAGTTAATCTTCTATAGTTTTTCACAACTATTTGTCTAGTATTTCCTTTGCTGCAGACGTTCCTCTTTCTTTTATTTTGTTTTTGTTTGTTTTATTAACGCTGGATTTTTGTTTTTGTTCTCAACGTTCTCCTGCTGACAAATGTGTTCGGTTTTGTGTGACTTGACCCTTCTTCCGGTTTCGTGAGCACACAAACCTTTTATCACCGTGTATGTGTGTGTGTATGTGTGTTTGAGTGCGCGTATCATTAAATTTCTTATTGCGTACTTTTGTATAATAAAATTATTTGTAGCTAAATTAAAAAAAAAAGTAAGAAGTAATGTTAATTTTACAATCATTTTCTGTTTTTGTTTGTAGTTTGTGTCATTTACTTTAACAAAATGTCACATGACCTCATTGTTTTGTTTTCTTTTTATCCGTTTTTGGTTTTTGTTTTTTGTATTTAATATCTTTCCAATGATCGTGCTAATATTGTAGGCAAAAAGGTGCTCTAATGATCATATACATACATATGTATGTACATGCGAGTACGTTGTTGTTTTTGTTTGTTTCATTTTGTCTCATTTGTCATATGAATTTAAGTGCCTGGTTGTCTATTCAAACAAATTTCTTGTCGTTAATGATCATAAATTATGGGATAATCCTATTTAATGTTTATTTCCTGATCAGGGCATCGTGATATCAAAGGAAATTATGTAAAAGAAAAGATTTTAAAAAAATATCTCATGTATTGCTATTTGGAACACAAATAAGATTTTGTTTCATTATTATCAAAGCTGCAACACATACACTTTTACTAATATCTATATAATAAAACTCATACATACACAAAAAATAGTAACCTAGTTGACCATGTGTTAAAGACATCTAAATGGCGGAGACACGGCCAAAGACAATTGAAGATCTATTGATGACAGTTGAAAGAAATCATTAACAAAATTTTCGGTTATTGCGAGGATTTTTATACAGTACGCAAAGAATGTTCACGAGAGAGCGTCAAAGCAGTTCAAATTTGTATACTCGAGAGCATTACATATTCAGATTTCGGTCGACGATACAAAAAATAATTATTCTCAAATATCAGTGCCTTGTTTCTGCATGCTTTTTTTTTTTTATCTGGGACCAGTACTCAGGGGATGACCCCTACATATGCAGCGCATTGTACTGGAACTAGGAAAATAGGTTATGATGAGGAGGAAAGACGGAGTAGTGTTCGCGGAGTGTTAACAATAACAACATAAAAGACTAAAACAAACTCTATTGCAGCATTTAAAATTTTGGAGATAAATTAGCTATTCGTCTTTGGAATGATGCTCTTTCGCAGCATCAACAAACTAATTGCAATGCAACAAATTTTAAACACTTTCTTTTTCATTTTTTTTGACTAGATGTCTTAAATATTTTACAAGTACCTAAATCAGCATGTCTTACTCTATTAATATTAGTTAAATAATATTTTTGTTTTTAATATTACTTTAATGGTGTTATTTTGATGATTCTCTTGTACAGGGTGACTGATGAAAGCTGCTACCAAAAAAAAAAAAAACCTAATAACTTATTTTCTGTGTCACTAACCTGTTTCATTTTTGTTGTGTTGTATAGATTGATCTTTAAATTTAACTAAAATGGAGAATTGGGACAATGAAACAAGAATTTGGATAGTTCAACGCTTTCACGCTTTAGAGTCTGTTGTTTCCATGCAAAGAGGATATTGGCACACGTTTGGTTGCACTCCTTCTAGCAGATGGAGTATAATGAGGCTCGTACAGAATTTTGACGAGCGTGGCCCAATTGCAAGAAGGCCTTATCATTGCGATCCCTCAATTCGGACGCAGGAAACTATCGCTGCTGTAGCTGCTGCCATACAATTCAATCCTAGAATTTTGACAAGGAGCTTATGTGCTCAAATGGGTGTCAGCAGACAGTCGCTGCAGACAATTTTCCACCAAGATTTAAACTTATTTCCATATGATATTCAATTAACAAACAAACTGAACCCTAGACACTTCCCGATTAGCTTGGAATTTTGTGAGAAGATCATTCAAATGGTGTAAGAGTATGAAAACATCTTAAACTGCATTTTTATGTCTGACAAGGCACATAATGATTTAAACGGTAATGTTAGCAAAAAAAATTGTCGAATATGGAGTAATTCTAACCCACATATACTACATCAGCTGCAATTACATCCACTTTGCATCACAGTGTGGTGTGCAGTTTCTTCAAGGTTCATTTTCGGGCCTTACTTTTTCGAAGAAAACGGTCGTACTGTTACGGTCAATGGAGACCGTTACTTAAAGATGTTGGAAGAGTTTTTGGTTCCAGAATTACGCCGAACACTGTTTGGGGCTATTTGTCACATAGCCACGTCTGTTATGCCAAAATTGAGACATAAATTTCCCAATAAACTGATTTCAAGAAACTCGACATGCCGTTGGCCTCCCAGGTCTCCTGACCGCACTGTACCTGATTTTTTTTTTTTGTATGGTTATTGCAAACAAGAAGTTTACAAAAAAAACATAACAAATTTAGATGATTTAAAGCAATCCATTCGAACGGTAAGTAAGTTAGTCCCCGCTGCAACTCTTCACTTTTCGATAAGATGTCGTACATGTGTCAACGGAGGTTAAGGCCATTTGAATTCAATTATTTTCAAAACTTAATGAATTACTTTAATAAAAACGTATTATTTTTCCAATGAATTTCTAAAAAATAAATTACATAAACTTTACAAAAATTTATTTGAGTTTCTTAATGTAGCAAAATTGATCAGCCACCCTGTATTTTCAACTTATATACAATAGTACGATGAAAAACGTTGTTACAAAACTCTTTACATACAACCTTTTCATCCACGAGGTAATTAAACAAACAAATTTAGATTTTGACAAATATTACGATCATCTTGAGTTGAAAAAATTAAAGTTTTACCTAGTTGCATTATCTTTAACTTGAAAAATAAATAATTTGAATATGTTAAACAACAACTTCAGTACAATTAAAGCCTTGTCATCAATAACATAAAAATTTCAATTCACAATTACTTTTGACACAGACTGGAAGCATCATTATTTTATTACATGCATTTGTAAGTTTGAGTCGTTTTAGTGAAAAAAAAAACAAAAAGCAAAAAAGACATCAGCGGTGTACAACTTCAATGTACGAGTATACTTTTTAAAATTTCTTTCTGTTTTTGCTTTTTGTACTTTAAACGTTTATTGTATTTCCTCAACTGTGACAAACCGTTAACGACAAAGGGAAGTTAGACGCCTTCTGGTGATGATGATTATACACACATAAATATGTACGAATAGGTAGGTACCTTCATACGCGTATATTTTTGCAGGTTTGTTTGTATGCCTTGTAAGTTGTAAGTGGTACTTACAATAAAACAAACTTACATTCACATACTTCTAAATACACATATATACACACATACAGATATATAAACGCGTTTAACAGCAAATAACATTTGGCTGCAACAGGACCACAAAAGTGACTGGGAAAGGGGACCAAAGTAATGTAAGTAACAGTGAAAAATATGGCAGCAAATTAAAAGCGAAAGTCTTGTCTTGACTTCGTAATTTAAAACAAATGTTTTAATTCCTCTCAGTTTAACAGTTTAAACGTGTACACCAGAGAGCTGCAACCGGTGCCTTTTTAAATAATCTAAGTACACCCGTCTCAAATCGATTTGCGGTTTGTTTGGCCACCGCATATTGTTTGCACAAGTATGTTATCTTCTCGTTAGAGCTTGGTTCTGTTAATTAGAGTATATAATATACCCAGTCAAGTTTGTATGCGGTGGCTGCTTGATTTGGTATCTCAATTATTTTTACCACATTAGGCGATCGAACAGGTACTTCTTTTTAACAACGAAAATAATATTTTTAATTAAATTTAAAATTTAATTTAAAAAACTATAAAAGTTTATCAAAAATTCAATAAATTTATATTTACATCTCTGCGTACGGAGAATATTAAAATACAAAAATATGTATGTTAATAACTAAAAGGAAATACCGCTACTTCTGAGACAGCAAACGCTGTACAAACAATGTGGGCAATTAACAAAATGCATATGTCATTCAATATGAGATGAATATAGATAGAAAATAATTAAATGCTCGGTGGCTTAGTGGTTAAAGTAGTAGATCATGATACGTCATGACCCGAGTTCAAATCCCAGTGGGTGCTGATGAGTAGTGTAGCGACTACGAAACAGCTAGTTGTCCCCCAGCTAAAGATTTGATTATTATTTTTATTTTCTTCTTCAATCAAAATTATTGATCACAGCAGATTTGTATTGTAAAAAATCCTTCTTAAGAAAAAACTTAAGAAAGAAAAAACCTGAACTATAACCCGTTGTACAAATGTACAAACCAAAAATTTAATTTAAAAAATTATAAAAGTTCATCAAAAATTCAATAAAAGAAAATAATATTTGTATGCAAGAATTTGCAGTCACATATATTTACCTTGCCCATGAGAATGTATGTGTTCAGTTTTATATATATACTCACACAGAAAAAATTTTTTTTGTGTTCAATAACGAAATTCGTTTAATCAATTAATAAATTGTTTGAATGCGGACCTGTAAAGGAATTCGTGGATTCAAGCAAAAGTTTAGTAAAAATAATTATAGACCCAAAACAACTGCTTAAACAACAACAAAAGACGATATCCAAGGCTATATTTTTGATATTTATGTATATGAATACAAATTATTTTTTCAAGCAAAAATTTTGTTGATTTTATTTTTACTATAATTTTTTCTGTGCGCTCACACTCGGTACATATATTCGTACTAAGCGCGGAGTTGCCAGAAGGTTTTTAAAACATCATGTTTTAGCGGTCGTGTTTTGAAGAAAATATATACACATATTTTATTTGAACATATTTAATACAAAACCGGTAAAAATAATAACTTTTATTTTAAACAAATTATTTTTTATGAAGCAGATTTTCATCAAATTTCGTTTATTTCATATGCCTTTATTTATAATAATTTTTATTCCTTGGTTTTAATCCATAACCACAATAAATGCATATAACCAATTGTGGAAAAATATTGCTTGAACAATCTTAAAATAATCATTCAGTATGCTTCTTTCATAATCGTCAAATTATTAAATCTGGCAGCCGCAGATTTCACTTAATGTTAAATAAAAGGTGACGCATAAACGCAACAAAAGAATTTGTCGAGAGTGTTGTTTTTTAACAAATTGATTTTGGGACGACATCATGTATGTTTTATTAAGAAAACTATTAGAAACAAAACTAGGAAATACTAAAAATTATTCTCTTACTAAGTGCTAGTTACAACAACACTCTTTTTTGTGGTCGTTTCTTTTACTCTAAAAAAAATACACAAGATACGAAAGTGATTGGATACATGTTTGATGTATCAATATTTTTCAAACGAGCGAAAGGTATAAATACCACCACATAAATTGTTAAGACTGTTTCAAATACTCGTATGTGAAAAGGATTGGCTAAACAACCGGTAAACTTATGGTTGCGGTGCACCGGTGCAGATCTCTGGTGTTCACTTAATTCAAAGTTTAACGTGTTTTTATCGTTCTAATTAATTACTTCTTAATCTGTAAGTTGAATTCGTTGCATTCGAAAAATCGAATGGCAATAAAAAATTGTTGAACTGAAAAAAATCTTTATGATTTTCTTATATATATTTTCGAAAACTTTTGTTAAAGTAATTAATTTCAATATATATTTTTCTATGAATTAGTGAGCAGTGTTGCCTTTTTTTTGATACTAAAGAATCACTTTGACACTTTTATGATGTCCGTGAGACTTTTCATGACACTTTTTTTAAAATACCCTTATTGACCTTTTTTCAAACATGGGACTTTTTTCTGATAATAATCGAACATCTCTCGTATAAATACCCAGTTCTCATTCGCATTTGAGTAAGATTTTATATTAAACTGCTTTTATATATGTATATATTGTTAAGAATTTTTGTCACATCTACCCTAGTGTGCAGCGGTAATTTGCTTATTATAAATGTACAACACATTCATACAAACAAGATAAAACTAACAACAAAATACACAAACAGATATACATGATATACGTAATATCCCAAGTCAATCAACTACAAATGAAGTTGTTGTTTTTCTTGTATTCGTTTTATTATTTTTTGTTGTTTTGACATGCTTATTGTTCGCAAGCGTGTGTATGAATGTGTATATGCGTAAATTATGAATAGCTAGCAGTTTTTAAACTGCGGATAAGTAAATTCTCTGGTGAATTTTGTCATTGAGTTTGATGTAAATTTTCACAGTTCTGATGACTATTTTCATAATATTAATGTCACAATTCTGACCACCCAACGTCATCAATATGAAGAAGTTTTTTCTATGATTCTGGGTACATTTGAAGCTGAACGGTGGTGGTTGGACTTTGGGTCCCCCATGAAGGCTTTCGTGGTAATTACAAGTATATTTATTGTGCACACGAAGATTTTTATAATGGACTTTTAAGAGCGTCGCAGCAGCTGAATTTCATTGCTCGCGTGTATAAAAAATGCAGATTTTTAGCCATCGCTGATCTAAATAACAATTTACATCTTAGAACTAACAGCCTGTTTGCCGGTATAAGAGAAAGATAGCTAGGATCTCATATTAGAATGAATTTGAGTTTGTCTCTGTCACTATTATTATGTATTTTAATTGAATTTTGACACCACGTTCACTTAGAATAAAGCTAGAAAACCCCAAATCAATTTTCTTTCGCCTGGAATGCGAACGAACTTAAACTTTCAACATCGGTGAACTGGCTGTAGGTTTTTGAATTCAGCCTAATCAAGTTTTTATCAAATTGTCTAATGAAGTTTTTATAAATTTTTTTTTTTTAAATTCACATTTTTGGCCACTGTTTTAAGTCTCTCTTTTAGTCTTTATAAAAAAGAGTACAAAATCTAAGAGAACTTGGAAACGAAATATATCACGTCTACCTTCATGACTGGTGATTTTTTCAACATCGTTTTATTTTGCTAAATGTCTTTCAAATAAATGAAATAAATATTAATGTTTATCTCTTAAGTCCAACGTATGTTTGTAAGCAAATGTCTGTGCAAACAAATGACTGGGTTCGTGTGTTTATTTGTGTATTTTGAGTCTAAGTTTTTTTTCCTCATAAATACAAAAACAACACTCTTACGCTAAGAAACTATGGCTATGCGTCAACATTAATTTTCTGTCAGTTTTTTTATTTAAGCCGGATTTAGTTAAGCAGCTCAACAGCTCCGTTTTAACAAACACCCAACCAACACACAAAAACCACTTTTTTCAATACCCTTCTCCTTTCTCTGCTCCCAAAAGGCATAAAAGCATTTCCTCACAAAACAGAGAAGAAAAAAATTATTTGTTAGGCCAACAACAGGCAAAGTCTTATTTCAGTTTTAAGAAGAAAGAGCGAAAAAATGTTTATTAATTTTTGTAAATAAATAGAATTTTTTTTTTTGTTTCTTTTGACTGTCTTGACTTCTTGTGTTTATAAATTTTAATCTCTTTTGTGAATGCTTGCAAGTGATCATCATCATTTACACTTGGACAAAAAAAAAGTCTAATATTAAGCATATAAAAATATGAGGCAAAGAGGCATTAATGTGTGGCAAGAGTTAAGTAGGATATATAATCCTTTTGAGCAGATCGTAAGCAGTTTAATGCTATACATAGTAGCACAGTACTTAGAACACAATTTCTTTAATGACAAAAAGTAAAAAGAAGTGAAACCAGAAAGAAACAAGAGGGGCAAAGAAACTCTTTAACCATATGCTTCTTATCAGTTTGTCTTGCTGGTTTCCGAATTTATTATATATGAACAAAAATTTGGTTAGAGAGTATACCTTCGCCCTGGAGAACGTTATTATTAGTATTGAATTGAAGGAACTGTTGCTTATGGGGGAGGATGTGTAATGGTGTGGTGCGGCATCTCATTAACTGCACATACAGCTTAAGTTTTCATTAAACCGACGGATTGACTTCTCAACGCTACATTTCTGAAATCCTCGCAGATCATGTGGTACCTTAGGTAGGATATATCGGGCAGGATTTGCAGTTAATGCGTGATACTGCACGGCCTCACGTTGCTCAAGGAGTGACCCAATATCTACGCAACGTTGGCATCCGTACGATGGCCTGGCCAGCTCTTCTTTCTTCTTTCAAAAATTTCCAAAGTCTATTGTTGATTAGGGTGGCTCCTATGAAATGTCGACATATAGATAGCTGGGAAACATCGAAAACAAGCTTTTTATTTAAATTTTATTGATTTTTCTAAACATTTTTTTCTAAGACTTGTATGGAAACTAAAAATTTGAAATATGTTTTTCTCGAAACAAGATTTTTTCGTTATGACTATGTTGCAATAAAGGAGCGTTATGTAAAGTATATTTTGGAGAATTGTAATTGTAGCCGAAACTTTAAAATAAATGCGATGAGTAACTATTAGAACCCAAATATTTCAGAAATTCGGCTCTTTGCTGATTTAGAGCAATTTACTAAAATTAAATTGTGCGAATGGATAACTGCCGAACTACAAATTATTGTTGAGTAACAGCTGTTGTTCACAAAAGGAAAGATTTCAGGATGCAAATGAGCTGGAGAATCTAAGCTACTTTTTGCAAACTCTAGCGACCTGACTACCTAATAACTGTTGCTACGAATATTTCCAAGTGGCCCACAATGGATTTTTTGCTTATTAAGATTTCAAATATTCTTTTTTCAAAATAATACATTTTCCTTTAATGTAATTGCATGTTTTGCATTCTCTAATTCACTTAGTTTGACTGTATTAAAAGGTTCACCTCAATTTGCCATGTTCTGGATAACACCTTTGAATTCTTCTAAACTCTTAATTCAATTACCATTTTAATCTGAATGTTTTGTATTTTTTTTTTTCGTTCTATGTGTTAAAGGTCACATTGTCACAAAAAAAATGCTAAACAAATCAATAATATAAAAAAAACAACGGAATTTGATCATCATCACTAAAGGAAGGTAAGAAAAGTTTGCGTGACTTTTAATCCAGCTGCAGATATTGTTCTAATACTTTATGTCAAACACTCAAAAATCGCTTAAGCTTCAGTTTCTTTCTTTCAGTTTGCACCTTAAATCCCAGATTGGACAATATCTGATGGCAACAAGAGATATTAAAGCAAACAGCAACAATGACATTCGTTAAATCAAACGCATATTAATACAATTAAATGCTGATAAAACAAAATCAATAAAAATTATCTAAAATAATCGAAATGTTTCTTTGTTGATATTAAAAAGTATATTTTTATCTAAACAAACCAGAACCTAATTAAAACTATATGAGAATACACACAAGAGTAGATAAACTTTAATAAATACAGGTTTGCCGCAATAAAGATTAAAAGTGTTTGCAAAAAATCTGCCAGAGACGAAAATCAGCTAGAGTCAAAGAGGAAAATCAAAACTAAAGGGCCTTTTATTAAGCGCTGGCAAACTTTTAATATAAATAGCAAATTGTTTGTTCTTTGAAAAGGCCAATCGATGCCATTATTTACGGTGTATAAGCTAATGTTATACTTCGTAGTTGGTTTTGGCAACAATGTTGCATGTCACGCATCGGAAATATTCAATTTCCCCTGTGCTATGTTGGCTTTGTACGCCACTGCTAATTCGCATCATATAACTACTACTTCAAAACGCTCTCATTAAAAGATCTAATGCGGTAATATACAATCTTGAGGATCAGCAAGCATCACTTCTTTGAGAAATTTTCATTGAACTATTAAGTGGCAATGCTGTGCTACAACGACATGATGTTAGTGGTTATACAGAGTGTTCGCCAGGAAGGTATACTACTCGCAGTAATTCCATATGGCACCGTCTTCTTGATACCACATCAAGCCCAAAGCATGCAGTATCACGGTATCACTTCACAGTAATAGTTAATAAATATATAAAAAAAAGTTGTTGAGTAGTTATAAATGTCGTGAAATCGACTGGTTACTACTATCCTGTACACTTTTATGATTTTAGAAGTGTTGCTTGGACATGTGAGAGATGTTTACTATATCATTAGTAGACTCAAATTTATCCACCACCCGGAATAGCACCCTTGAATAATATCGACTGTCCCTCGAACAGAAAATCCAAGCTATTTTACCAAAATCTGCTGAATGCTTTGCCAGTCCGTGATGATTTGAAAAAACACGCTTGGATTTAGGGGAAGGGAGAAGTATCCTCTCCTTTCCCCAACGCGTATCTAGCTGAAGCTTTTGCATTGGCAAAGCCTTTATTAGCGAACTAAGAAAATATGATATTTTGCCCTTCCCCAAATTGAAGAAATAAGCGCA
Source organism: Thecocarcelia acutangulata (assembly GCA_914767995.1). NCBI lineage: Eukaryota > Metazoa > Arthropoda > Insecta > Diptera > Tachinidae > Thecocarcelia > Thecocarcelia acutangulata. The sequence goes on along the minus strand of OU612098.1, from coordinate 89,714,629 downwards.
TTGCCCATAACAAAAACTTCAGTTGGATCGGCGCCAGCTAAGTATATATGATCCTAACGAACATTAAATTTGGGGATCCCCTATTCAAAGAACCCTTTACATATTTCTGGAATAGTAAGACTTTGTGTTTGGTGTGCTTTTACTGCAAATATTTAGTTCCTCCGGGGAAACCCTTGGCTATACTAGGGCATCCTGTTTGAACCTCGTTTATTGTGGCAAATAAAACTCTAGGAAGCTGCATGACTTATGTTGTGTTCGCTTCCGAAACCCTTACCAAAGGTAAAAATTGGCAAACGGGGATCAGCATTGATCCGGGGTGGTTCTGCTTGAAGTTCAACCTGGCCTGATCTTAGTTAAGGAGTCTACCTTGGCTGTGGTTTAAATCTAAAGGAGCAGGAAGGGGGAGTTCCTATCCCTGATAAATATACGATACATAGCTTTTTTCGGAGGCTAACAACGTTCTGAGGTGCTGTACTGTAAGATACCAGTGGTGATAGTTGATGGGTGAATTGGTTAAAGGGCTGATGTTCTTAGCCGGGCTTCGGCCTACCAATTCATTAAGCCTTCCATTGATTGTTGGGAAATTGCATACAGGAGGGATTAGAAGGCCCGAACTCCTCTACAAGAAGTTGCTTATATGGCTAGAAACATATGTCAAAAATTGCTACCTGTATGAGGCTACTTAGCCACACGGAGGCACTGGTGTATCGTGAATAATTCACTGCGTTGAATTGGTCTGTCATCAGATAAGGTCGTAAAGGCAAGTGCTGATGTAAATCTTTTTCACTACTGCAAAAAATGCGGAGTCGTTCGTATTATATGCCGTCTTTTTAGCAACTGTGCAAAACTTTGTGCAGAACAAAAAACAGCTGATTTATACAGCATTCCTGAAAAACCAAAATCTATGCTTTTGAAAATTGTTAAAGATATGCTGCGCAAATTCTTATAAGAATATGATATTATTATTGCATTAATAGCAGATATATCCTAATAAATTTGGAGTTTTTCAATTTTTACCAAACAGTACATTCTCGCTCCAAGGAAAATACTGATCTTGAGCTAAAACAAACACCTGCACCCAAAATATGTACTCGTATCTGTAGTATATTACCTGTCTAGCAAGTATAATATAATTTTTCAAAATTTAGTTCACAATACAATACCAACGAACGAACATTATTGCTTAATCTAATCTGTATTTTTTAAACCTTTAAAGAAAATGTTACTTAATAAATTTTAATTATGATATAAAGCCATTATTTTAAGATAAAATAAAATTCGCTTGATTGGCAAATCTAAAAAGAATACAATTACTTTAGCAGTAAAAAATTAAATGCTTAATTGACGAAACAGAAAATATTGGGTAACGATAGCGCAAGCTTTAATAAATTTGTTTTTGGTTTTATCTCTATTTAGTTAAAACTTACGCTTCTGGGGCACTGAAAATCCATGTGTAAGCCACGAAGAGCAATTACACCTGCTCAAAGGCACCGTATGGTGTGCTGTTTTCGTTGGAGGAGTCATCGAACATTTTTTCTTCGAAGACGTCGCGGGCCAAACGGTTACTGTGAATGGAGAGCGCTACAGCGCAATGATCAACGAGTTCTTTTTGCCACAACTTGATGGATTGGGATTGCAAAACATGTGGTTCCAACAGGACGGTGCTACGGCACACACTGCAGGTGCCACAACCAATATGCTGGAGGATGCATTTCCCGGACGCGTAATCTCCCGTTTTGGCGATTTGCACTGGCCAGCAAGATCGCCTGATTTGACTGCTGCAGACTTCTTTTTGTGGGGCCTGCAGCTCTTAAAGACAATATCCGTCAAGTATGTGAGGACCTATCGCCGGAAGTTTTGGCCAATGTGATGGAAAATGCTATAAAAAGGGCTCAAATGACAATCAATTGTGGCTGCGGCCATTTACATGACATCATATTCTCGGCTTGATGCAAAAAAATTAAAAGACCAAATAAAAATAGTCCACAAGAAGAATCAAAGTTTTTCATTTTTTTTAATTACAGCCAAAAAACAACGGAAGGTTATTTTTGCGCCACCCTGTACGATCAAAGCAGTAAATTTATTTACTACCAAGAATGTTTTAATTATATGGCCACCACTGTATGTGTTTATGTATGAAAAGAAACCCCGTAAAATCCAACATGCAGACAAAACATATTAATTATGCCGCATTTAATCAAACTCCCAGCATGCAGTTGTTTTACACTGTTGTCTTCTATATATTTTTAAAGACCAGTAGTCAAATGTGCATTTAATGGTTTATAATGTGTCTTTAATATTATTGAATCTTTTCGGTTTTCCTTTTTTTTTTGCTGCCATTGTTAACGAATATACTCTCAGCGGCTAAAAGCAACACCAACCACATGTGTGGTTGTTACCATTTACACTTTTTTTGTTGATATTTTTTTTTTATCAGTATTTAAAAAACTTTCTAGTTGATTTGTATCTGTAAATGTAAAAATCATAATTTTCCAGTTGTAGTGTTTTTCATATGATTCTTTTTTAGCTGAATCTTTCATTGCGTCTTAACACTTATTTTTTGTTATTGTTTCATGTTTGTAACATACGAGGGCACTATTAAAATTATTTTCATAGCATAAATGGTTTTAGAAGGAATTGTTATCCAAAACTTCTTCGAACAAGTTTGTTTTTGCAGAAGGGAAAAAAATAAGTAAAAATATTTCTTGATCCAATTTGCTTTGATCTTTATTTAATTCAATATTTGCAATAAATTTCTTCAGCTCAAGGTGTTTTTTTTATTTTTATTTTTAATGTATTTTTCAAATATTTTATTGAATTTATAACACACTAACAAATTTTCCTGAAGAAGTCTAGTATCAAAAAAAAGAACAAACTAAAACTTTTCACAAAAAGCACTTGCTTATTTATTTCTTTTAAATAGAATCTTAAAACTATTACACGTAAAAGAAATAGATTTGGCACAAAAAAATGTTTTGGGCGTCATGCTGCTACAAATTTGCATTACATCCAACCCGCTGTGCAGCCATTGATCTGCTTATTATAAATTAACACTAACATCCATACTAAAAGCCAAAAACATAATATAAAAGCACACAATATCTAAAAAATGCAAAATTCAAATCAAATCAATCACCAATGATTTAATTCTTGTTATTGCGTTCTCATTGTTTCGCAAGCATTTGTGTATGTGCGTGTGTGTATGTGCGCAGCAATTATGTTTGTATAGTTGAATCTGTAATAATCGTTAACTAGATGTTTCCTGAACATTGCAGAAGATAATAGAGAAGTGTAAAAACAGGCAGATGTTCGGTAGAGTCAGAATTTAATTTTAAACGTTGCACAAGACAGTCATAAGTCACAAAAGTAAGCAAGTTTAGTTGTTAATAGTGGTATTAAGTGTGAGTAAAGTTAGGAAGCATATAAGTACAGTGTAACGAAAAAATGTCTCCAATATTTTATTTGCAATTGAAGAATTCGCAAAAGCGGTGTGAAGTATTTAATTACAGTGTAAGGAGCAAATGTTTGCGTCAATATTTTATTTAAAATTGAAGAATTCGCTAAATATAAAAACGATACAATATTTAATTACAGTGTAACGAACAAATGTCTACGTCAATATTTTATTTACAATTCAAGAATTCGCTAAAGCATTTTTAAATATAAAAACGATACAATATTATTTCTGAATTATATGATTGTTTCTAATAATATTATGTTGTAAAATATTATATTGCAAAAAAAAAAAATAATAATAATTTTAAAACATGTAGTCTGATTCAACATTAAACAACCACGTCAATAATTAAAGTTACCATGGTATTGTCATATTCAGCCATTTTATTATGCTAACCAATCATACCTTTTGTAAAATATACTTTCATAATACCTAATAATTTATATACTTTCATTATACCTAATAGTTCTTCAACAAACGATTTCCTTAACTAGTAACATTTAACCCGTTTTAATTGTTCAGTGGACAGAAGAAATAGATTATCATAAGAAACGATTCATATTGCAGAATAAAACCAACGATCGTCCCTGAAATTAAATTTTATGCAAAGCTTCTGACCATCTTGCTTACACCTTATTTTCAGGCTTTTCATATTATCACACAATGCTACAAAAGTCATGAAAATATGCTGTAGGTTTAGCAAATACCATTTCTAGTTTGACACTTTTGAAGTCAACAGATACAAAACTCGCGTCAATAAAATATAAATTTCTATACTTGCCAAAAACAGAGAATAATTATATCGATTTCTTAACGTAAGCTTTTAATCTAAAATTTTCATGAGCTTCATTTTACTTTACTATTTGTGGGTACGTAATTATGAAGAATTATTGTTTCTGCCGCACAAAAAACTGTGTACTGCGCCCTAAGAACTAGCCGCTCAAAATTGCTATATGATGTGGTGCCACCGCTTGGAGCACATATGGACCTTTAAATGAGCAACGTGAACGGCAAGCGCTATTTAATGAGGACTTAACAAAGTACGCTTACATAGGCAGCATATTGTACCTCAACTTGGCAAATAGGTTGTGGTGAGGAGGAAAGAGGGAGTAATGTTTCGATTCCGATTTCCTTAATTATAACTGACAAGAAATATATCTCATACGAAAGCAGAACAAATTCTCTATACGAGTATAATGCGTTGTACAATTCAATTACGTAAAGAGTTTCGGGTTTTGGGAAAGTCACTGCAGTAGCGATAAAACTGTGTAACGCACCCCATTCTGCAACAATGCTCCAGAGCATCAATAGACTCCGTACTGTCATGATAAATTTCTGCGCTTTATCTTGCCCATGGTCGAGCAACCTTAATATAGGCTTCAAGCCACCGACCCAAACATAGCAGTTCTATTCCATTTCCTGTCGGCTATAAAAGGTACAAATAGCGAAAAGAGCGAATGGAAAAAATATGAATGTCTTGCACCTTTTCAAAAAACCCTTGCAGAAAGTCAAATGCATGTTTTCAAACATGAAAAATGTATCCAGTCCAGCAAATATCACACGGAATTTCATTCCCAGGATGTTCAAAAATTTCTATTCCTCAATAAGTATATTATCCATGACACTAGAAGAAGCACCATCTGCATCTATCATAAGGACACAACACTGAGCCTTATGTGCATTGAAGTCGAACCTCTATTTAGACATCGTTATAAAAGGAGTGCCCAAGTCTTATGCGCTTGATGACCTATAGTTTTTGTAAAAGCGTTTAGCTATAGGGCTGTGCTCTTTAATACACAAATACTGCACTCAGCTCTAACAATGAAAAATACACAAATAACTTTGTCTTATATATTTTTTGTGTCATTCTTCACTGCACAAAACTAAAACACTTTCGCATGCTCTGCTGGTAAACATTGACGACAACGATTATCAGTGTAAGTTTTCTTTTTGTAAATATCTTTTGCTTTATTATAACAAAAAATATTAAATAAGAGTAGTTTTTCCTTATATGTATTGGTGTTTGCTCTTTCATACAGAACTTTTGGGCACACCTGCGTTAGAAGATCGTTGTTTTAGGTATTTACGTACTCATTAAGTGGCTATCAGTGGCTATCATTTTTTTTTTAAGGTACTTATTGTTTTTAATCTAAAAAAATCAGACATCTCTTCGAACTTGATTTTATTTAAACGTCATTTTTTTAGCTTTCTGTACTTTGTGCTAGTGATTAATCATGTATAATCTTTTGAACTAATCTCTTTCCAGTCTGCCCTCGTACATAATTTTCATATTCTCTTTTTTTATCATGAAAGCATAATAATATTTTAAGCTAATGCTGCATTTGAAAACAAAAATGTTTTTTCAAATCTTTTTGCTGCTTGAAGCGTCACATTTATTTGGGATTATTTCCACATACACCTTACCCGCTTATTGCTACTTTGACTTAAGATTATTTTTTCGTTTCTTTTTCTAGATTTCGCTGGGTTTTACAATTTCATGTTCTTATTTTACACGATTCTTTTCACCTTATTGTTGTTGTTGTTGGGTTTTTTTTTATATCGCCTTTCGTTCATTTACTTCATACAAAAACGTCTTAACAGTCATTATAAAAATTTATTAATTATTCAAATCCGATTGGATTATAATAATTTATAATACTTAGTTGACGTATTTATGCACGATTTTTGTTTCTTTTATATATTTTCAACCTTTAATACTTCTTTCACAAGAAAATTAATAAGTAAAATACTTGTCAGCGTTTGTTTGTGTGGATTTAAGTTAAGTGAAAGATATCGAACTGTTGAGTAAGCTTTAGAAATGCCCTAAAATGTCTGGCAAGATTCAGGAATTATATTATTATTTTAGTTAGGGGGCGGACAAACTGTCTGTTAGTTTGGTTAGTATATTTTAGCTCTTTTTGACTTGATTGATTTTTTGTTTTGTTTTAAATTTAACATTTTAAAGTCAAGTACTACTACAGGAAAGAAGATTCGTTGGATGGACATATGCATTGCATGACCTGAGTACTGGTCCAAGATAAAAAAAAGAGTCCTCACAAATTAAGGTTCTAACTGCCCCATTTCAATAACTACTTTTCGACCAATCTTCCTACAACTACGAGTATGTATGACATCTCCTGTACCATGCACCCAATTTTGTCAGCTGTCGATTTATTATTTCCATTGTTGTCAACACTTTTCTGTACAAATTGATATCTTGCGCTCATTTTGTGTTACCCTTTACAAAAACATTTTAAAAAGCTGTGTCTTTCTCAAAATCAAACAAGCTGTCTGTTAATTTTGTTAATATATTTTAGCTACTTTTTTCTGTTTTGTTTCAAATTTGACACTTCAAAGTCAAGTACTACCACAGGAAAGAAAGTTCGTTGAATGGATCACTATACTCTACTGCCTCAACATATGCACTGCATGACCTGAGTACTGGTCCAAGATAAGAAAGAGAGTCCTCACAAATTAAGGCTCTAACTGGCTCATTTCAAAATCTACTTTTCGACCAATCGTCTTAGAACTATGTATGACATCTCCTGTACTATGTGCCCAGTTTTGTCAGCTGTCGATTTATTACTTCCATTGTTGTCAGCACTTTTCTGTACAAATTGATACCTTGCGCTTTTTTTGTGTTACCCTTTACAAAAACATTTTAAAAAGCCGCGTCTTTCTCAAAAATTCGAATTAAAACATTGCAAACTTAAAAACGGTAATTAATACTAAAATGGCCTAGTGTAGAGTACTCACAGTCTCGTATATTAAAATGCACACATATACAGACGAGTACGTGCATATATAAAGCTTTTCAAATATAAAGCAGCAATAATATTTAATATAGTATTAACTACTTAAGCAAAAATCGTTCATTGACTTCTTAAGCTGAAGTTGCTGTATTTAAAGTTTGTTCCTCCCGCTCTTCAGTAAGTAATTCAACAATCAACACAATGAATGGACAAACGAGAGGTTAATTCTTATTTTTTTTTTAGAGAGATATGTGTTAATCTATACAATAATATTCACTGCCTATGTATGTATGTATGTGCATAACTCTATGATTAGATATGTATAAGAAGTAGCCAATAATTCTAAATAATGAAATGCGTGTGTGTGTGTGTGTGTTAGAATACTTGTACTGCATGTCTACAGGTATTGCAGGCGCATTGGTGTACTCGTATGTGATTATCAGTGAATTTATGTCATCAATATTTTTATTTCAAAACAAGCCGCTTTTATGCATACACAGGTACATACATACGAATACACACATACATACATATGTATATAATTTGCTAACACTGATGTTCATATTTTTCTATTTATATAAGCATGACTAGATCTACGTGTGTGTTTCAATAACTTTAAACATTTGATGTGTCACGCGTGCAATTATTTTGTCACTGTATAACAGAACAGTTCTATACACACATATAGTGTATGTGTGCGTGTGTGTGTGTATTTGTGTTATTGCGAGTTGGTTTAAAATCTAAAACAGCCAACAAGCAACCAGCCAACCAACCTTTTCCTTCATTTAACAAACAATAAATGTTGATGACTTTTCGTGTTACACTTTTTTGTTGTTGTTGTTGTTGTCTCATTATTGCTGGTATTCAGGTATTATTGTTGTTAATGCTTCTAACACTCTGGTTTCTTTTTCCATTTTGCCGCTTCACTGATAAAGAAAAACTGTGTCTTGTCTTTTAGATTTTCTTACCATAAAAACGTTTTAAGTTAATTAATAATTCTGCTGGTAAAAAATCATGTTTGTTGTACTTGTTCGATTCCTAATGTCATTTTGTATTTAGTTTAAAATTATTGATTTAAATCAATAAATAGATGTGTGTATTATTTCTCTGTTTAATGTTTGTAATTTTCTGTAGTCTCAAAAAAAAAAAAAAAACTCTGTGACAAGTTTATAGCCGCCTTATATTTGTCTATTATGATTTTGTAAATATGCTGTATTTATGTTTATCTGCCTGCACGAGTATATCGTTGGTCTCGTGTAGAAAGGCCCTAACAAAGATAGTTGCAGTTTTACAGGAGAAGGAAAAATCGTAATGGAAACTGTATAAATAGGTACATCTAAAAGTAACTTTTTTTGCTCAATTGGCTGTAAGAGCGATATGTATGAAATTTTATAATTAAATCTTTGTGACACTGTGTACTTATGTGAAACGTAGTAGAATCCCTAGAAGAGCTCAATTCAGGGCAAATGTGAGTTAGGGCTTTTCTACGTGAGACTAACGATATATTCATATTAAAGATAGAAATTACTACGGAACATATTTGTAAATCGAAGTGACCTTTTCGGTATTCCATTTAAGTAAAACGACACATATCTAAAATATAAGTAGTCCTTGTGCAGTTTCTTGCAATAGCAAGGTTATGTTTATCAGACTGCCATTCCTTGAGTAGTCGGCCCACTTGGGTCCAATTTGGTGCTGTTATGTTACCTGAGTGTGATAGATATCTCAACCAATCTGCATATAACTGGTCCATGTCAGAACCAACCCGAAGATTGGATAAAAGAGTACAATCCACCGCATGGCATCCCGGTATTTCTGCCAAATCATGCAGCACAAGTCCGTCTAGATACAAAGCCCTTATCTGCTCAACACTTTGTGCACAGACAGAAGAAGTACTCAACACTTTGTACTGCCTTCTCGTTCTTATAACTTCGACAGAAATCATTTAATGAAAGACTTAATCTTTTCGCAGGCATCCCTATGTGGCAATGTCTTGTCAGGACCACCACAGTTGAAAGCAAACCCCGTCGGGACAGGCCTCTAAAGATAATAGTTTTCCTTTTTTATACCTCACCCATTTCAGCCTTGATATTCGACAGGTAACCTGACTAGACCATCTATCTTGTGCGGTCTCTAAAAATTGCCAATATACTTGTTTCTTACAGCTCTTGAGCGGGATCCTAACGATCCCATCTATATGCCCTTGTTGTAGCCGGATCCCGGCCCTTGCAGCTTGTCTGCTACAATATTTCCGGTCACTTCACTGTCGCCCCATTACTATCTCGTTTGGAGATATCCGGCATTCACCAACCCCGCTAGTGCATTCAATATAACATTACTATCAATACAAATTCGGATATCCTTCCTGTATCCAATCTGCAGCCGGATCCCGGCCCTTGCAGTTTGTCTGCTACAATATTTCCGGTCACTTCACCGTCGCCCCATTACTATCTCGTTTGGAGATATCCGGCATTCACGACCCCCGCTAGTGCATTCAATATAACATTACCATCAATACAAATTCGGATATCCTTCCTGTATCCAATCTGTAGCTGGATCCCGGCCATTGCAGTTTGTCTGCTACAATATTTCCGGTCACTTCACTGTCGCCCCATAACTATCTCGTTGGGAGATATCCGGCATTCACGACCCCCTCTAGTGCATTCAATACAACATTACTATCAATACAAATTCGGCTATCCTTCTTATAACCAATTAGTAATTTATGAGCTGTAGTACTTTAACCAGTTAGCTGTCCTCAGTATAGCCGCGATTTCCGCCTGCATTACGTTACACTCATATTGCAGCCTAAAACTAATACTTCTCTCATGCAGGAGGATAAAGCTACCCGCACCAACTTGAAGTACGACTACGATCCATCTGCAAAGTTTTCGTCATCTGGACGATCTATGCCAATCACCTCCTAGTCTAACAAAATTACAGCAAATCTTTGGTCGGGCAGTAAAGCCGGTGAGCAGTATTCAATATTCTCCGGAAGCTCGACTATTGTTCCCATAATTTGACCATATATAGCCTTTTTCCACGTCTCACTTGACCATAGCCTGATCACCGTATTCAAGGCTTTTTTTACCATGAGATAAGTCGGCAGCCAGTTTAGCTTAGTGAAAAGTGTTTTCATGGCGTAGTGTCACCAGCAAAGCTGGTGTGCGCATTATCTTTTCTACAACGACTTCTACCATACGAGCTCTCCGTGCCTTAAAATAGGCTTAACAACCATGTCGGCTAGCCAGCAGCAAATTATTCTTCATGTATTTCCAGTGGTCCTCCTACGAGAGAATTAGGAGATAGTTGCCTTTTCTTTCCTTGACCGGAATTTACAATCAAGGGAAGTCACACTATACCCAGATATTCCTAATGTCATTTCACAGCATTCACAGCTTGAACTGCATAAGATGAAGTGTTGTAACCCTGAGTGAAGAGTACAAGCTCTGTTTTCTGTGGATTTACACTTAAACTACCATTTGTACATCATCCGTCTACAAGCCTTAGTGCAGAGCTCAGTTGCTGTGCAAGTATCCGGGTACTTACTTACCCGTAATGTCATCGGCTTATGCTACTGTCTTCACCAAAAAATGTATCTAATTTAACCAATAACGTATTCAGGCTTACATTCTATGAAAGAAGAGACAGAACCTCCCCATGTGTTTCATTCCGCCCTAAAATGTCGGAGACCATCAAATCTTACAAATCCATTTGTAGGATATCTCGGATATTTTAGGGCTAAATGAAATAACGCGGTTGTTTAACTCAATTCTAAGGGCAGAAAAGGCCTTCCTAGCCACTCAGCAAATTTTGGCTCTCCCCATATTAAAAGCAATAATCCTATTGGTCAGTACATTCCCTATGAAACTATGAAACTTTGATAGTTGATATCGTCATCTATTACTAATGTAGCTTTAGCAATACTTATATAGCTTTTACCGGCATTTATTCAATATATTCATGAAAAATAAGTTTTAGGGATTAAGTGTCCTGCAACACGTAATGAGCAGCCAACGAATTCAATTTCGCACTGAAACTTTTACTTTCGCACACCACAACTGGGTAAATTATCTGACGAGACTTTTGCTGTTGAGTAGAAACTTTTGTAGAGGAAACTGAGATATGAAGCTGCTTGTTAATTTAGCGTAATTACTTCACAAATCATAACCTAAATTAATTGGCTTTAACAAAGTATATAAACAAATATTATAAAACAAATCTACATCCGTGTTCCCGTTATATTTAAACTTTTAACATTTCTTGTTGATTTTATAAAAAAAAAATTATACTTTCTATGGGAATATTATTTAAATAAAAGACATTGTTTATTTTGGACCAAGAATTAGACCAAATTAAGAATATAAAACAAGATAATATTGCAGCAATTAAATTATCTGTTGTCATTTTTGTCTGGCTAACAACTTAATCTTTCTTGCTGGTAATTACAAATATTTAATTTAGCTTGAGATAATACGTAATCCTTATCAGCAGATAAGAACGATGAAGCTTAAAAAATACTAGAGTAAAATATGAAAATTAAGAAAAGAAAACATTAGCGATAAAATATAAACAGATACCGGTAATCGCACATATGAATATTTTGCTTCTTACGAAGGCCAAAAATAAAGGTAATGAAACAAATTGTGTTATTGTGCATTTCAAAGAAAGCTTAAGCTAAAACAGTTAAGATGCTCTTTACTTTGATACGAAACCTTGTAAAAGGTGAATTTCGTTTAGAGTTTAAATTTTTGTTCAACAAAAAAAATATTTTTGGATGTCTCTCAGATAAAAGTATGTGAACTAGAGGAATTTTTATGCACTTTATTCAAATCAGGGGGGTTACTCTCTATTACGATGCGAAAGAAGAATGGTATTGCGTTTTCGTATTTTCTTTTCGCATTTAATTTTCCCTTGCGCACATTTTATTTTGTCATTCTTCGCTATCGTTTATTTTGTGGTACCAGTGTTGCTTCATTTTCAAACTATTTCGCGAAACAGTTTGCGCAAACAGCACGGAGTACTAAATTATACTCTTATCGCATTTACCTTTCGCAACGAACTTGCTTTCGCATCGCAATAGAGAGTAACCCCCTTTTTTAGTTTAACCCCACAATTCAATCGACTAATCTAAAAGTCTAATGAATTTCACGCCAAATCGAGAACGGCTTCACTAAAACAAAACAGATAAAAACAATAAATTTTCTCATAATTTTGTATATCTTACTGTTTCATAGTTACCGCCCCCCGGGGAACAAGTTTTGCCTTGGCGTATTCCAAACCAGGGCATTCTGTTTTTCGGGTAAAGAGGGGAAGGAGTTCCTCGTTTTTTATAGCAAATAAAACTCTAGAAAGCCGCATGACTTATATTGTGTTGGCTTCCGAAATCCTTACCAAGGGTTTAAATTGGCACAACGGGGATCAACATGGCCCCCAGATCATGCTTGAGGGGCATACCTTGACTGGAAGGAACTGGTTATAGTTTAAACCTAATGACGCAGGAAGGGGAAGTTAGTATCCCTGATAATTATTTTCTGTGTGGCTTTTTTCGGGGACCAACATCCTCCTGAGGATTTGTTGTCTTTACAATAGGTACCTGTACTGTAAGGAACTAGTTTTGATGGTTGACGGGTAAGTTGGTTTAAGGGCTGATGCTCTTAGTGGGTTTCGGACTACCGACTCATTAAGTCTCCCATTGCTTGCCGGGAAATTGCGTACAGGAGGGATTAGAAGGCCCGAACTCCCCAACAAGAAGTTGCTCATATGGCTACAAACATATGGCAAGAATTGCTATCTGTGTGAGTCTGGTAAGCCACATGGGGCCGCTGGTGAATAGTGAGTAATTCACTCAGATAAGGCCGTAAAGGCAGGTGCTGATGTAAATTTTTTTCACTACTACTTCATAGTTACGAGTATTCAGAAATTAACGGGGAACAAATTTGTTCTTCATGCAAAATTTTTCATTTTTCTTCGGCCTCAATCGCAATAGAATAAATAAATATTTACACTAGTGTTAAGTTTTCTAAAAGCTACATATGTTAAGGAAATATAATATTCCCAATTTAAGGCACGTTCCCATACTGAAAAATTTGTGTGATTCAAAAAATACAGACTGAGCACATTTGAGTAAATATTACAGTTCGTGGGCGGAATTATTTACGATTCACGAGCGCTCATGTGTGGTTTCCATGGCTCACACAGGTCGCAACTTCTGTCATATATTTGCTGAAGAGCTCCAGCCTTCTAATCTCTCCTGTATGCAATGTCCCCGAAGAGGCTTATGAATTAGTAGGCCGAATCAGCCCTTATCCTAAAGTTTTATTTGCCACAATGAACAAGAAACCCTCTATACCCCAGAGAGCAGAATGCGTTGATTAAGCGTACACCAAGACAAAGCCAGCAGCCCGGGCGGAAATATTTCTCTATACTTTTAGCTTAATTAATTTTTAAGTATATAAACAGCTTGTTTTTTATGTTTCCCAGCTATTTATATGTCGTCACTTTATAGAAGCTATCCTAATCATCAGTAGACTTGGGAAATTTTTGAAAGATATTCAACTTTATATCGCAACAACCTAAATAAATTAGAGAATTTTAAAAGAAAAAGGTTTTAATAATACCTATTTCAGAATATCTTTCAAAATTTTCCAAACTTGATGATTAGGGTAGCTCCTATGAAACATAAAAAACAAGGTGTTTGTAATATTTGATTGATACTAATGTTAGCTACTAAAGTAAAATAAATAATATTGTAAACCAGGAATGCCCAAGCCCTATGCGCTTGATGCTTAATTATTTTTGTAAAAGCGCTTAGCTCTTTAATACACATATACTGCGCTCAGCACCAGCAATGAAAAATACACGGACCACTTTGTCTCATATATATTTTTTTTTTGTTCTTCACTGTACATACACAAGAGCAAAGCACCAACACTTTCGACGACAGCGATTATCAGTGTAGATTTTGTTTCCGTAAATATGTTTTGCTTTTAACAACGAAAAATATTAAATAAAAGTAGTTTTTCCTTAAATGTATTTGGGTTTGCTCCACATAGATCTTGTGGGCACCCCTGTTGTAAAGTAATAATACTATGTTGATCCAAATTTATTTACCTGTTTTACATAATTTTCTTATTTTAAATAATTTGCAATATCCGAGGCCGTTGTTTTTATAAAAATATTTAAATAAATATTGACTGCCTGACCCACTATATCACTTGACATCGCTCGCTCGCATAAGTACATTTGAAACAAAAACAAATTTTAAAATGTTGTTTTGGGTATGCATGTATTTATGCGAGCGATCGATGTCGAGTGATATAGTGGATCAGGCAGTCAATATTTCGTTTTCCGTTGGCAAATTTCGTCGAGAAAAAAAAAAATCCAACGGAGAACGATATATTAAATAAATTTATTTAAACATAAAAAAACAACCTCGGATATTGCAAATTATTATTATTATAATAAAAAGAAAAGTAATACTATACTATAAAAATAATACTATACTACAATGTCTAACGAAGCAAATACAGTTCTTGGGCCTTACGCACATAATACTCAAAAATCATTTTCTCTCTTTTTATAGCAGTACCCTGTATTTGCTTTAATTATTATTTGTATTTTTCTCGCTTAAACCTTTAAGTTCTTTTAATATAAATAAAACTTTGTGTTTTGAAAAGAAAAATTACATAAAATCGAGTCAATAGTAAATACCTAGTCTAGTACCTTGACTCATAAACAGACGAAAAGAATTTTAGCGGAGTAGAAATGATGTCACAAAATATTTATTTATTTACTTTATTTGCTTAATGCGTCAGTTAAGACATTATGTATAGTCAAACTCAAACAGCTTAAGCTCATTTTGAACGCTAAAATAAAACAGAATACAGTAAAAATTATACATTTTATTTCTTAGGTTTAATTTTAATAACTTAATGCGTTTCATGTTGATGTCTCCTACCTTTGTGTAAGCAAATATGTATGTACGCCGTCTGTTCTTCTGTCTGTATGTCTACTTTTGTTGGCTTAGCTGTCTGTTCCCCCTTTGTAAAGTGTCTTCATGAAATTAAAAAAAAAAAAAAAAAACGGCAGATAAGATAATCCCAAAGACCTAATAAATACTTTAAAGTATTCTATGTCATGTGTAAATTTAGTAATTTTTTATTCATTCGCATACTCGAGCAAGAGATGAGTGAGTTAAGCTTTCAAAGAAATACAGGGTGGACTCTTCTTAACAGTGGTCGTACAAGGATGGGAGACAAGGGCTCTGCTATGCGAAATGAAGTACAAACTCTCGCAATTGCAAAAAATAAAAATAAAAAATAGCTTAAATAAAGTTAGAAGGAATCTCGCTCGCAAATAAGGTTAAGAAATTTTCGTAGGAAACATCACTGACAATCTAATCACAACAGTCCATTTTCTAATAAATGAATATGAAATGATAACAAATGCTCCTTTATCACCACTAACCCAATTATATATGTGTATAATTGGCGAACGAAGCGTTTTAATTTATTAATATTATTTATTATTTATTAATATTATGGTCAACAATGTTATGTTTGGCGATAGCATTGCGATATACTCCATTAGAATACCAATGAGGTCTGTTCTTAATTTTTATGTCTAATGTATAACTATGAATACGACAAAAGGCGTTAGCAGGTTATAAGCAAGTACATTCACAAATGACTATAATTAATTTACCTCCTTTAAGATGTCAGATAAAAAATGAATGTTAAAGTAACCGCACTGAGTAAAAAAGAAAGATTAGTAGAGAAAGATTAGTAGCCTACCTATTTAGTCCACTATAAAAGTAAAGCCTTCTCTGGCAAGCCATTACCAATATATAACAATATATAACATTTAGAACAATTTAAACAGATAGCGGATGTCACTAGTTAGTTCATATTCTGAAAGACAGAAGTGATTAGAATTTAGGTAGGCTCCTGCATCACTTATCCTATTGGATAGCGCAAAATACTCAGGCGTCGTTCTAGACAACAAACTCTCATGGAAAGAGAATATACAGGCTAGGGTAATCAAGTCCATCAAAAGTCAAGCAAGTCAAGCAAAAGTCTTAGCATGGGGCATACCAACAAAAGGAGCTGTGTAGCTTTATGAAATGGGTATAAAACCGATCATTTTTTTGTGAGACGAAAGTTTTCTCTGTGCGTTGCATCTACGTAAGACACTTTCTAGATTATATATGGATACCATATGTTGAAAACCGAATTCTCTCTGTAATGCGTAGTACGATTCCCTGGGCAATCGACCATAAATGGATGAGCTGTGGAGGATGAACGCGTGCTACGTAAAAATGTGCGAGTTTTGGGAAAAAGATCCCTAGTCTCGTCAGAGCAAAATCCTTTGTAGTAACGATAAAACAGAGTAACGCTCCCTACACTGCACCGATACTCCATTGAGTCAATAGAGTTGGATACCCTACTGTCACCGATGGGCTTCTTCGCTCTCTCCTGCACACGGTCGAGTGACCCCAAAGTAGACTTTGAGGCACCGGCCTCAAAGTTCCCGAATTAATAAAAATGGTTTATTGCATTATAAATTTTTCCTCAAACAAGTAATTGAGAAAATTCATTTACCGTTTTCCCGGAGCCTCTGAGGTTAATGATTGCCTTCCATTTTTCTTCGGAGCAACTTCGTCTTTTTCCCATACCTAATGGAAAAATTCTCGCAAAAAAACGAAATTATATATTACGAGTATAATAACTGTATTCAAATAGCAGAACTGAAAATTATGTGCCCGCTTGAAATACTGACTTATTTTTTAAGAAAACTGAACAAAAAATAAATCTAAAGAAAGAATCAAGTGCAAAAGAAATCAAATGAAATAACAACAGATCATATAAAATACCGAAACAATCAAAGATGACATTTATGTTCACCACTGTATGTCTGTGTTACTATTTAAAAAGACTTGGAACCAGGCAGCTTGTGTTTAGTCTTCCATCCTATTTACACGCGCCTGTTTCACTGTCATCCGTGTTTTTTTTATATGTATGTTCTTTATGTTTTTAATTTCTATGTAATTCATTACCTTGCAGTGTAGGAGTAGTGACTGATTGTTTAATGCAATGAGTATTTTGGTTTCTGTTTTACAGTACAGTTGAGTTCATGAGCTCTTTTAAGAGAATACTCTTTTTAGTTCCGCTCTTTTCACTGAAATATATCTTTCTTTAAGTTCAATAGTTCAGTGATCCGTATGTATATGAACGGCTCTATTTCAGCTTTCATGATATAATAAAGAAGAAGAAAAGTAAAACAAAATTGATATAAATAAACCAATAAACACATATCTAATGCAAATTAAAGGTGTGATTAAAAATATTCAGGTTTGCAATAAAGGAGGCGATATATATTAGAAAAAATTAAACATGAACGAAAAAGGAAATAAAACACAAAAGAAAGAAACATGAACTATGTAACTAAAAGAGCTTGCGGTATTGATCAGCTTGCTTAGTTCGCTTGTTCGCGAACCACCCAACTCTATTATACAGTAAACTATCACGTGAATTGCACAAATTACTGCTGCTGCTATATTGTCCTTGAAATCCCCCAACAATCTGATTACACTTTTCTTTACACTCATTGTGTATGTCACCACCTGCTATCAGCAGTAGTCTTGTGTCATTCATGAATGAATTAATTCAACTGAATGATTCTCTCAAGCGAAAGAATGAAATATTTCTGTATCCTTTCTCTATTTCTTTCATCATGTGATATTTTTCATATTTCATCATCTTTTATTTAGTACTATTCAAAATAAGTTATTAATTTTATTTTGTACTTTTGAGTTTAAATCAATTTTAGAAATAAACACTAAATAATTTTTTATATATTGCTTTTAAACAAATTGTGACACAAAAAAATAATGCCGCAGTTGATTTCTAATAATTCGTTATGCTGCCACCTGATACACATATTTGAAACATTTCCATTCGTGCTGAAATGTTTGTCAAGCAGAAAGATGAAAGAAAAGAATGAATTAATTCACTTAGGCTTTCTGATAGAGAATGAAAGATTCACGCAAATGAAAGATTTTGCCCAGCACTAATCAGCAGCGTCTTATATAGTTATGCCAATGAAAAGCTTAAAGAAAACATGCTTATTAAGCCGGAGATTTTGACTTTTTTGCCATAGAGTTAATAGTGAACTTCAACAATTCACTTTCAACAACTTCAAAGGCTGCATGTAATTTAGAAAAAAAAAACCCCATTAATTCAAAACTCGCTTTTAGATAAATAAACGTTTAGAAAAGATAAAACATAACATAAACATTTTCAAAATGTTATCTAAAAATGCTTTAGTGGTCAGTCGTTAATGGGTTAAGCTAATAAACTATAGTATTTGTAAAGTAAAACGATAAAGAATTGTGATATTTTTAATATTTATTCCAACTGGAAAACATTCGCTCGTTTCGTAAACTTTTTTTTTTATCGACAAAATTCCCATTTTTAATTTTATTTATCACTGACAATGGAATATTAATTTTTATCTAAAGCTGCAAAGTTAAGAACTTATAATTCGCAAAGGTATGACTACTTACGCTGCAGACATGATTTAAAGTTTGTAAATGTGTGTGAACTTATGATTATGTCTGTAGGTGTGTGTGTGTGTGTTATATACACGTAAAGAATGAGGGCTGATATCAGAATTAATCCGTAAAAGGTGCGATAAAAATTGATTTCATTTAGTAAAGCTTAAATTATAAGCAAATAACACAATATCACATACACATTTCATATGAAAAAACTATATACATATGTGTATATCTGTCAGTGTGTACACATGTATCTGGGTGTTATTTGATGTCAATGAAGTGTTTATCTCTTCAACAAAAAAAGAAAAACAAAATGTACTCACACATGTCTTTACGAATGTATTAAAAGTTATAATTGATTATGCGGAATAATATATTTTATCTGTTTATTTTTCGTTTGTTATTGACTTATTTTGGTTAAAAAAAAAACCCTAAAAATATTAACAAAAGCTGTTAAACAAAAATGAACAATTCGATAAAACAAACTCAGTTCCAACTTAAATATAAGTAATTTCTTAATACTACAAAAAGATTTCATCATTAATGAGTTAAAGTTCTCTATTACGGACTCTTATGGTGCAGGGTTCTTAACTTCATGTCTAACCGTACTAACTTCGAGATAATTCAATGCTAATTAAGTCATTTTGTACTTAGCACTGAAGACCAGTATTGTCAGAAGTAGGATTTTACCTTAATTTTTTTCGAGATAATTCAATGCCAATTAAATCATTTTGTAGCCAGATTGATAGCGCTTCAGAAAATAGGACTGAAGACCAGCATTGCCAGAAGGAAGATTTTACCTTAATTTTTTCGAGATAATTCAACGCCAATTAAATCATTTTGTAGCCAGATTGAGATAGCTCTTCGGAAAATAGCACTGCAGACCAGCGTTGTTAGAAGGAGGATTTTATCTTAATTTTTTTCGAGATAATTCAACGCCAATTAAATCATTTTGTAGCCAGATTGAGATAGCTCTTCGGAAAATAGCACCGAAGACCAGCGTTGCCAGAAGGAGGATTTTGCCTTAATTTTTTCGAGACAATTCAACGCCAATTAAATCATTTTGTAGCCAGATTGATAGCGCTTCGGAAAATAGCACTGAAGACCAGCGTTGCCAGAAGGAGGATTTTACCTTAATTTTATAGATTTTACAATCAAAATAAGATTTGAAGGTTTTTCTCTTAAAATTAAAATGTTTAAGATTTTGTATTTTAATAAATAATGTGGGAACTATGCATTTGCCAACATCTAATAAAGTTGGATTTGTTTAATAACTTGAATCTTGAAATCATTTTACCTCATACACTCAATACGAGTAAACACATATGTATATGAAACGTCAAACTACAGTGAGAAACATTAGAAACATCCTCGATAATTTTTTTTTATTTAGGACCAGTACTCTCGGGATATCCCCTACATATGCAGTGCATTGTACCAGTACTAGGAAAATAGGTTGTGAGGAGGGGGAAAGAGGGAGTAGTGTTTGTGAACATTTGACTTGAACTTTCCAACGTTATAACAGACAGGAAACACGTCTGCAGGCAACTTATTCCACAGGCGTAGCGTCCGGCTGAAAAACGAGTTCTCTCTGTAATGCATTGTACAATTTCCCGGGCAATCGACCACAAATGGATGAGCTCTTGACGAAGAATTCGTGCTTCGTAAAAATTTACGAATTTCGGGAACAAGATCCCTACTCTCGTCGCAGCAAAATCCATTATAGTAACGATAGAAGCGAGTAACGCACCCTACTCTACGTCGAGGCTCCAGTGTGTCAATAGAGCTGGGTACCTTACGGTCACCAATAACCTTCTTCGCCCTCTCCTGCATACGGTCGAGTAACCCCAAAATAGACATTGAGGCACCTGCCCAAACATGAGAGTTGGATTCCATTTTCGATCGATAATGATAGTGCAAGGACTCGTTTTTTGAACTCAATAGGTTCTCAAGATGTTGCTAGCTTGCAACAAATACCTGTTTAGAAAAGAGCAGCATAGTGAGGCTCAACTAGGTAAGTCTGGTTAGGACCTGATGCTCGTTTTTAAAGGAAAAGTAATCAATTAATTTGTTGGGCCGCTTCTCTCCATCCAGCTATAAAAACCCAAAAACAATTTAACTGCAATAGCTTTATTATTAGAAAATGGAAAAGAAAATTGCTTCTGCAGGGCAAATAGGTAGCAATTACCGACTTTCTTGCCACTTAGCCTGCACTGAACCTCGACAGAACTGTCTATGACCAAATTCAGTAAGGTTTCTTTCTAGACCTAATTATACGCCGTTCTACTTCTTTTTAATACGCAAAGCTTTTCCACCCAAAATAATATAACTGCAATAACCTTATTATTAGAAAAAAATTACTTGTGCGGCAGCTGTCAGGGCAAAAAAATACCAAATACTGACTTTCTTGCCACTTATCCTCCACTGAACCTCGACAGACTTGTCAATGGCGAAATTCAGTAAGGTTTGTTTCTTGATCTAATTACACGCCGTTCTGCTTATTTTTTTAATCCACAAAGTTTGTCCACTTCTCGGAGCGTATTTATCTTTTGCAACAAAGATATTTGTTCTCTATTGATCCTCACTCATTCCTTCTACCTCTCTCTCTCTCGCTCTCTACTTTCTTTTCTCTTCCCTCACATGGACGACTTTTTCACCCTGTTGTTTTCCTGATTAGCTGTCTGACCAGACTTATAGCGCTTAGAAGACTTTTAAAAATTACTCCAATGAAACAAGACACTAATTTACCTACACTGAAAGAAAAGTATTTCTTTATGGGAATGAAGTCATTTAATTTAGCACTTTTTCATTAATAACATGAAAAGTTTAATTATCCCTATTTCATAGCTTCATTAATGGGATGAAATTTCCGCGTAGCACTAATGCAGTATTTTTAAAACTTCATTAATGCTACGAAATTTGTTTTACTTGTGTTACGAAAAACTTTTGCATGAAAATGTAAGAATATAAAACATAAAGTTTAGTTACAAAATTAATTTTTCCGTGTTTGCTGTTTTTTCATAAACGTCAAAATTTTATTCTATTTACGATTGTTGTAATATTAATCACCCGAATGAAGCGTTACACATTTCAACATTAATGCAAAAAATCGTTATATCTATGAACGTTTTTCTATTAGTGGAATATTTATATTCATCTAAAAAGCCCAACATCTGTTGCTACGCGTAACTTTATATGGATCGGAAAACTTTAAAAATGTTGTCATTAATTTTATAGCCATGTTCTGAAATATTTTATGTGCTGACAAGTGTGAAAAGCTTAACAAAAAAATCAATTATTTTTGTTTTAGATCTAGCACTTATGTGCATAATTCTATTATATCCCTTCCATTTATAATTTTTACGAATCATATCGAATGCTCTTTTTTGTGTGGCCGTTTTCGGTAGGCTTTGCTTTTTTTGTAGTTACGGAAAAAAAAGCTTAATAAATTTTTTTTTCTGGCTACTGTATGGCATTTTTCTAATTCTTTTATAAGCATATAAACATAGACAGACGTATAAAAAATCTATATCATTAAAGAAATATTTGAAATCATTAAATCATATTCTTTTATTTTATCTCAGATTAAAGAAAAAAAAAAACTTTAACAGCAAAAAGTATGATGTTGTGGCATGACTGCTGCATCAATAAGAAATTTTTATTTATTTTGTTTTTATTAATATTTCATTTGATATTTAATCTTCCGCACAGTTAATAAGTCCAATGAATTCCTTGGCTGAGTTTAAAAATTGTGTGCGCCTACAGGTGTATGTGCTAGTCTTCATACAAAAAAAAATTATTGATTTCATCAAATGTGTTATGGAAACCGGTCAGTATTACGCTTTAGCATCATATTTGAATCCAAATACATTTGCTTTTTTAAACATTCTCAGCATCAGCGTTGTCAACTCAGTGCGTTTAACACCGTTTTTGGTGCTTGTTAGAATTATTTGAGCGAAAAGTTCTTTAGTCGATGCAGTTTAAATTTTCGGTGCGTCTTAAATTTCGCTGGCGCCAAATCAATTTCAACTCAACTTTTTGTTTTAATGCAAGAAAAAAGTACTCAAAATTTTTACGTTTCATTATGCTGAGCACAATCAGAACACGGAGTTATATGTGGAAAACGCAGCATATTATTCGAACAAAGTGAAGCAATCTTGCTGAACTATAAACATTCTCGAAAGAAAAAGAAACATTTCGCTGCTTTTAAAGCGTGTTTTGATATTAAACGATTATATCCAGTTTGTCAAATATTACAATAAATGCAGACACATGGCACTTGGATTCGTTAATGTTACGGTAATTGATAAATTATTAATTGAATTATAAAATGTTTCCAAAACTTGTGCATTAAATATTGATTATGGTAAACTTCATATTTTATTTGTTATAACCCCCCCCCCCCCCCCTCCCCCATCATGTTAAATTTTAAATAACTTCAAATATACAGGTTTTCATTGACGATAAAGATAATTTATGTAATCCCACGAAATATTACTCCAAACATCATTAATAGCCTGAGTTAGTGACTGCTTGTCATCAACTTGTCTACTTTCTTCATAGACCTTATGAATCCCAGACATTTTCGATATTGGCGAATAGGGTGGCCAATCAGGAATATCTACATTTTGGGATGTAGTGAACTTCTTTACTACTCTGGCGTTGTGTATAAAGGCGTTATCCTGTTGCAATATCCAAGATATGGGGCTAAATAGTTCATAACATCTCCCTCTCGGCTGTGATGCCAGCTCAAAAATCGATTTTCTTTGCGCAAATTAGGGATATAATAGTTATAGCCATCAGGTCCATCCAACTTAAGCTTCTTCTCATCCGTAAATACAACCGTTTTTCAGTCATTTACATGACCTCTGTGCTGCAGACACAATATCATGTAGCCTTTTGTGAATTGAAACCGCTTTTCCTTACGAGGTGCATTACGTGGCGGCTTATTTTTTTTTGTAATTTCCAGTATATAAGAAACACTCAGCTTTTCAATATTCTGCGTAATGATGACTTGCTTGCTTGCATTCCATTCTTATTTTTGACAAGGATAAGGGAGAATTAGAAGCAATTTTGTATTCTCATACGTAGATAAAGACAATGAAACCTTTCGTTTAATTTTTTTCCATGCTTCTCGGGATGTTTGATGTAATTGTCGACAACTGTTGAGCTTCGTCCAATTTGTTAGCTATTGCGCTGTTAGAATATCCTTCAGAATGTAAAATATCGATTTTAGGTTATTCTGATAGATATAAAATGTTTTGTTTTGCCATTTTAAATCGTAAATTGATTAAGCTTAAAAATCATAGCTTACTTTAAATATAATATTATATAATTTTTCGAGCTTAAGGTCTTTTGGAGTTTTTGGTGTTTTATAATTATCTGACAATATTTCGCTCTCCTTTGGATAGCTTTTATTATTTGGTCTGAAGAATATTAAGAAAAAAAAGGCTCAAAATAATTACTTTAAAAATAACAAAGAAAAAATACATTCAAGTGAACCAAAAAAAAAGCAAATTTTTGCACTTTTTTATAAATTGCTCAAAATAGGTTCTTTAGTTCATGAACCACTTTTGCCATGACTTTTTTTATACCTCAATTTCTATTTTAAAATTCTGCAATCGTTAAAAAATTGCAAAAGATACGGGCTTTTGAATATGGAGCTTTTAGTGCCTCTAAATAAGAGAACCGGAGTGTATTCAACATTACACCCGTTTCCTTGTCACAGCGGACATACAATGTTCTTCAGTTTTTTTTTTTTTTTTTGTCTTGGACTCGGTTGTTGCTCTGGTGTAGCAATATCACTAACTCGTGCCTTCATCACTTACCACATATAACTTTTTCTGATAGTTTTTGTGCGCATAATAACTCGTCATTCTGTATCTCCGTCAAACACACAAACACATATGAAATTTTTTCATTAAGCATGTGCTTGTAGTGATTTTTTGTTTGTTTGGGAGGTTGGCATGTTGTTTTTGCTTTGACTGGCTTGTCTGTTTAAATTTTGTTTTTTGTCGGTTTGGTCTTTTTTGCTGTATTAGTTTTGGGAGCTGCGGGTATTGTTGTAGTTGTTGGAATGTTTTTGTTTTTTCTTTTTTTTTCTATTCTGTGTGTCGTCCCGTAGGTGATTATGAAATGATTAGGCGTGTTAATTTATTTTTTCAACACTTTTGTTAAACGAAATAGATTCTCATATGATTTTTGAATACAAGAACGATATACATATTTTTATTTGCAGCCTTTTTTTGTGTGTGTTCTTAATTTTTAAAATATGACTTTTAAAATGGTTGTAAAAGCAAAATATGAATATAAATAATATTTTAATAATATATAAAATTGTAAACAAGTGGATGAATATAAATAAATTTTTCTGGAAAAACTTAAAATAAATCATGCGCTGCTTAACGAAAAGAATTTTTTAAAATGTGATTATACATATGTAGAAATGTGTTTGAAATTATATATAGACATATCGTTACTTTATTGCAACATAGTCATATCTCAAAAATGAGCTTTTCGAGTTGACAATGCCAAATTGTTAACAGTACCACCAACCAAATGCCAAAAAAAAAAATCGTCTAACATCTTTAAATAGTGGCATGAAGTTATTATATATTGCTTTGTAGCACCATTCGTATATGCTGCCATATCGCACCCTACATACAAAAGGGTCAAAACTCAAAATACTAAAATTTTCAGGAGAGTCAAAAAACTGTTTATGTAAAAATAATTGTAACATATAAAAAAAATATTGTTTCATTATGAAAAAGTCCAATATTGATATGGAAAAAAAGTCAGTTTTGGAAAATTTTGAGTTGTGATCCTTTTGTATTTAGGGTGTGATATCATGAATTCTTTCAATTCTTTCGTATGTAGAAACCTCTATCGGGCGTTGTGAAAATTTTTTTTTTCAAATTACTTTTAAACGGTTTCCTTTAGGACATACTTTCTAAAAACTTTTTCTAAGAGTTGTATGGAAACTAAAAATTTGAAATGTGCTTTTCTCAAAACAAGCTTTTTTTAGTTATGACTATTTTACATTTAAGGAGCGGTATGTTTTTTATCATGGAATCTGCATACATTTGTGGATCTTGTGGAAATCTATTTTACGCCGAAGTCATCATTCAAAATTGAAAAAACTGTGCTACGTCAAATGCCTATAGCTTTCATCTTCCGCGCTTGTACGGCCACATCGACAAGCTTCAAAAAATAAATTTTCCCTTATTCCCTTATATTTTACCAGAGCCAAGCTCAGTTATAGTGCAATCACACGGTGTAAGGAACAAAAGCCGGAGAAAAAACGATTAGTGAAATGCACAAAAGTTTTATGCGTATTACTGTGCGACGGAAATTAGCGCGTCAAGCGTAATTTATCTGTTAAAAGTCCTCATTCACATACAAAATGTATGAGACCAACCCAATTAGCGCGGCGTCATCGCTTTGCAATTAGATCACCTAACGTTAACGTTAACGAATAAACTATTAACAAAAGGTTTTAAATTAAAATAAGTAGATATTATGTGTCTATAAATTAGTCACTAGTATTAACTTTGTGGCACATACCGCCGAAAAATATTTAATACTATTTATTCTTATCGCATAAAACCAACGAAAAAAAAATCACAAATTATCAGTTGCGAGTTAGATATGGCTGAGAAAGTTTTATTTGGTAATTCACACAATTTATTATAAACTCTTTTAAGAGAAAACATTTCGTGCAGAAAAATTTTTTTCTATCATAATACTTTTATTGGGAAATATGTATATTAGTAACAAAAATTTACAGAATATTTGAATTTTATCCCCATTGTGCAGTAGAGTGTAGGCAACCCAAAAATAATCTCCCTTATTCCAAGAGGCGTCATCGTCGCCTCTTGGAATTATTCACGATTCACCAGTACATCCGTGTGGCTGACTAGGCTCACACAGTTCGCCATTTTTGCCATATGTTTGTAGCCATGTGAGCAACTTCTTGTGGAGGAGTTCGGTATTAGAAATCCCCTGTATGCAATTCCCTCCTGTATGCAATTTCCCAGCAATCAATGGGAGTTAGTAGGCCGAAGCGCACTAACAGCATCAGCCCTTAAACTAACTAACCCGTCAACCATCACCACTGGTTCCTTACAGTAAAGATATCTGTTCTAAAGGCAACAGACCCTCGGGAGGTTGTTAGTCCCCGACACCACACAATTATCAAGGATACTAACACCCCCTTCCTGTGTTTTAGATTTAAACCACAGCCAGAACGTTTCAGCCAACGTGATACCCGTTCTGCCAATTTAAACCCTTAGTAAGGGTTTCGAAAGCCAACACAGCATAAGTCAATGCGGCTTCCTAGAGTTTTATTTGCTACAACAAATGAGGGACTCCTTCCCCTCTTTACCCGAAAAACAGAGTGCCCTGGTTAGGAATACGCCAAGGCAAACCCTGTTCTCCGGGGGAGGAAATTTTAAGGGCTAATAAATGCTTATTCCTAGAATACCTATGATACCTACTGACTTAAAAGTATATGGGTTGGAATATCAAAGATTTTCCCGCCGCCACTTGATAGAAAAGAGATATTGTTTGCCGTTGTTTTTAAATCAATTATTGTCATATATGAGTAGTTATACTAATAATTCAATTTATTAGGACCATAACTACAACTTAGCAAAAATTTCTTAATAGTTAACCTTAACATTAGTTAGCATGAATGATAAAGTTACCATTAAAATTTTTCTATTTTTAAAAACTGAAGTTACAATATTATCAGCAGAAAATATGGCAGCTTCAAATGCTTAAAGTTAACTTTGAAATTTACCATGACGATAAATCTGCTGTTAAGTTATCAGCAACTTTTCACTTTAAAGCTAACTTGTAATTAGCAAAAAAAAAACAAAAAAAGAAAAATTATCTGTAAGATAAAATCCTAATGTTAACTATCTGCAGTTGTAAGAAAAGAAGACATTTTTAGGTAATAAATTGAGGAAAAATTTTCTTTGTGCTGAAATACTCGTATTTGTATTATTGTAAAATTTTAAACAATTTGTATAATCATTACTAAATAAATACCTTTCAAGCAAAGTCGGGGCGGTCAACTAGTTAAGTAATAAATATATGTAGCGCCCTAATGCCTGTTTGTATAGTATGATTTGTTAATAAATATTTGTATACGAGTATATCAATTATAAAACGTTTAATTTTATTATAGTGATAATATGTTAAATTAATAAAGCATACCCTAATATCTTAGAGATAAGATTTGGTTTAATTTTATTAACTAGGAAAGTATTGTTGTTGTAGTCGTGTGTTAATTATGAATAGATACAATATGACATTTTATGGTATGTGCGTATACGAGTATGCGAGTATGTATAGATGTATGTATACACATGAATACTCACGACTTTACTTTTTCTATTGTTATAAGAAAAAATTTTGTTTTATATATTAGTAAACTTTTTGTTTTTGTAGCTGACTAATTAATTAGTGGCTTAATCTTTTTTGATAAAGTAATTAAGCTTTTTAATTTTATCTTTGACAAATATTTGTGAGTATTTACATTTTTATAGCGTGGCTGTGCCGTGTTTGATTAAAAGCAGAAATATTTTATTTGTCCCAAATGGACTGGAGTAAAGCGGCAAATAAGGTTTATAAACCGTCGGCATTTTCACCAGCTGTTTTAAAAATGCATTTCTCACTTAAAAGCGTTGATTCTAGGATATGAGTGCATTTAAACGTGAATTAAACACATAAAACATCTTTTTGTTTTTTACCCTTTTTACCGTAAAAAGGTAAAAAAGGCGGCAAACTGTAATCTATTTCTGAGTCATAGGGCTATTTTGCTTTTTGGGATACTAAAGCACTACTCTGGATGGAAATGTACAACTTCCCAGGGCCTGGCGGACTGATTGTCTATACGAGAATGTTTTAATCCCTATACCCATGTGTCCTTTTTCGGATAGGATTCTCTCTGTTTCTAAAAATTCTTACAGGTGGTATTATAATCATTTTCATATAAATCCAGGTAGTCTATTTTTGACAGGTTGTAGCTATCTTGAATGTGCTTAGTGCATATTAATCTGTAAAACTGAACAACTGAATGAAGTTGACGTTTACATTTTAATGTCACTTTAGTACAGGGGTCAAATCACAGCATACGATATCGAGCAAAATGATCGAAATTTTTCATTTCGGTATCATGGCATACGATATCGTATAAATTGTATTGCAATAATACAAAAATGTTAAAGGATTTATTTTTTGTATTCGTATTTTTAGGAAACGTATGGTCTTCAATCTATTACATTTTGTTTAAATTACGATCTTTGCCATAATCTAGGTGTATCGTAATGTTATTCGATACGATGGTTAATTCGATATCGTATGCGGTGATTAGACCCCAGTTTTTCTTTTATCAATGTAGAAACATAATAGAAAATAGAAACAGCACATTTCTCTTTTTTTTATATACCTTTCATTATAATTTAATATTTAATAGTCGCCGAAATGTAAACGTACATTTTTCCAATCACTTTTTAATAAGGTGGAACACGTTTTGCGGGGAAGTCTTATAACCTTCTTTCATTTAAAGAAAACGGCTGCCGAGAGTCAATGATTATTAGTAGAAACTTGGCCATATTGGATCAATTGATTGGCGCAATCAAGAAAAAACGACCACATTTAAAGCAGAAAAAAGTGTTCTTCTTCAAGACAACGCAACGGTTCACACAGCATTAGATACGATACTAAAACTATATAAAATACTTTTCGAATTGGTTGATCATCCACCTTATAGTCCAGATTTAGCTGCTAGTGACTTTTTCCTGTTTCCAAACTTGAAAATTGGCTCGTAGGAAAAATATTTATCTCAAACAAAGAAGTGATTAACGAAATTAATGCGTATTTTGAGCGGTTCCCAAAATCTTATTTTCAGATGGTATAAAAAAAGTTGTAATCTCGTCTGACTAAGTGTATTGAGCTAAAAGGAGACTATGTTGGGAAATAAATGGTTTTTAAAAAAAGTGGTTATTTTCCTACATAGGTAGCTTCAATATCAATACGCCATCGATTCATGAAAAATCTTAATCAAGTTTAGTTTAAGTATAAGGGAATAAAAGTCAATAAATGTTCATATTGTTTACAATCAGCTTCAATACATGCCCCACATCTTCTTAAAAAAGATCTACTATACCCCGTTGTTACATATATTCAAGAGTTGATCATCGTAGTAGCTAGAAAAAATCGCTCACACAGTTTGGCTACGCTCTCATTGAGCTTTGAATATCGTCGTACTTCATCTTTAAAAAAAAATCCAGAGGATTTAAGTCCGGGGAACGGGATGGTCACGATATAGTGGCTGCACGTACAATCCGCCTTCCCGGATATTCCTGATTTAGCAAATCTCTTACTTGCAATGCATAATTCGCTATAGAATCTCCGTCTGAATGCGTGGCGTCACTATTTGTATCGCTCGCTTATGGCAAACACGTCCTCTATCTATCTCTCTCACCATTTTGCCGTAAAACTTAGAGCCTACCAAGAGCTTGTGCACATAAAAAATAGTCGAACTGTGTAAAATGGGTTAGCAAAAATCGGGTTACTTGAGGTTGTTATTTTTTTTACTTCCTTTTTAAGTATGAAACTAACAAGAATTATACCATTTTACAATCGTGATTAAACGCGGGAACTTTTATTGGCACTTGCCAAGGCACTACAGTACATTTTATTGAAAGAAAGGCCTCTTGAAATCGACAACTTTTGAAAATTTTAAATTCATAGTTTAACAAATAAACTTACACAGAAAAAATTATAGTAAAAATAAAATCAACAAAATTTTTGTCTGAAAAAATAATTTGTATGCATATATATAAATATCAAAAAATAACCTTGGATATCGTATTTTGTTGTTGTTTAGAAAAATTTTAGTTTTCGATCAATAATTATTTTTACTAAACTTTTGTTTGAATCCACGAATTACTTTACAGGTCCGCATTCAAACAATTTATTAATTGATTCAGCGAATTTCGTTATTGAACACGAACAAATTTTTTTTTGTGTAGTGCTGGAAAATATGGGGCAATTGTGTCATTAATTTTGACTGTAGCTCTAGAAATGTTATTTAGGGTATGACATAGTTCGGTAGATTAAAGGCATAGCACCTCAATTATGCCTCTGCGTCGTCGAAAATTTGAACCATCAGATGGCGTATGGTGTACCGCCGAGGTTGCGGCGGCCATTTGACTGACATTGTTTTCCATACATAATTGAGCCACAGCAATATTATTAAATTTTAACTAACCTTTATTATTAAATTAGTTAAAATTCAATGGATATTTGAAAAAAATTCGCATATTTATAGAAATGGTAAAAATCATAATTTTAAAAAAATATCTTCAAATATTATTTTGATTGAAAAATATTTAAAATTTAGGCAAAATTTTTATTCCATCATATTTGTATTACAAAGATGATTTCGCTTTGAAGAATAATAAGTTTAAAAATTAACTTCTTGTTGAACGCATTGGGGGATAGGAAGCAATTTGTGACAATAAATGTTACAAGTAGTGATATGTTATCTATACTGTCAGGGGTTCCACAAGGAAGTGTGTTAGGACCACTTTTATATAAAATTCAAATCGATGATCTGAAAAATATAATCTTTGATAGAAAATTATTTATGTACACAGATGATATATGCATTCTTTATAAATATAAATATGAAAAAGTTCTACAAACGCAAATAGGACGTGATATATAACATATATAAATATATGTTGAATGCTAAACAAAACAAACTTTATCAGATTTAGGCTGTATGTTTATAGTAGAGAAGAATTTATGAAAATACACATTGCTGGAAATACAATTTGCGAATCTGAGCATAACAAATATCCCGGCATTAAATTAAGTCATAATCTTTTGAAGGCAAAAATTTCTTCCGGAATTTGTGTGCTTTATAAATTTAGAAACAAATTGCCTACTACAACAAAACTGTTGCTGTATCAGTCCTTAGTTCACTCGCATCTTACATACCTTCCAATAATTTATGCCTCGAAACAAGTACCATTTTGAAAACGTTACAAACGGCTCAGGATGAAACCTTGAAAGCTGTGTTCAACCTTCCAAAAAGATTTTTAACAGTTAGCCTTTTCCAAAACTATGCCGAATCAATCCTTTCAATAAGAGGACTTTTTAAATACCAACTGCTTCTATATGTTATGTATAAATAGAATTGGTTCGTGTTCTGTTTTATTTCAACAGAACATATCAATATCCAGGATGAATACTAGACAGTCAAGAGACCTGGGCCTACTAAGCACAGCATTGAATTTAGCGGCTCGAGTGAATACAACATACTATAGTGTCATCTCTACATGTCACTAATAATAATACACGAATCACTTTATTCTATTAATAATAATAGTATAGTTAGCCTATAATAAGAACGATATTCGTTAAGTTAGATTAAATTAAATAAACTCTTGAATAAAAGCGACAGTGGAGACTGAACACTAAAGAGGCAACAACCGACTTTTATTTTATTGCTTCAATATGGCGACCGTGCCTGCACGCAAACCTGCAATCTTCGGATTTGAAGGCCGAAGAAGGTTTAAAAATTATTCCGGTGCTATCAACCTTTATAAGTAAATTAAGATTACTTGCTTAACAATGTAAGTTTACTTCCTGCGTATGAGAATTAGTCAATTACTTTTTTTGTGTTCAGATTTTGAGTAATTTTTATGCAATTTTTTATAACGCACTGTAAACATGTTTTGGATTTGTTTTTTTAATGAAATTGTACCTAGTTGCCTTCAAGCCTCTATAAAGCCATTTGGCGCTGAGGCATAATAATATTACAGTGATATTACAACAAGATGCCCATAACAGATGCTCCATGGTACGTTAAAAACTCACGATTCCACGCAGATCTGAACGTACCTTTTGTGAAATCTGAATTTGTGAAGTATGCGACTAGATATATTAACAAACTTGAATTCCATCCAAATCCTCTTGCAGCTAATATTCTTAGTTTTGGTGGTTATAACCGTCTGAGAAGGAGGGATACTTTGGCTAAAATTAGAGCTCTAAACAGATGACTGAATTCTGAAATAATATTCGCATAAAAATAAATTTTTGTCCAGCACTGGCAGGACTTTAATCACAATTTTTTTTTTAGTATTAAGACTTGAATACTTATTGTCATTACATTTCTTATGTAGATTCAATAAATAAAATAATAAAGTTAAAAAAAAAAAAATATTACAATAATATGGAAATACACTTAAAAAAAAGCTCAAAAGTTTTATATATAATTGTTAGCATATTTGGCACACATCTCTTTTGTCGTCCGTAAAGCTGAGGGGTGGATAATATAAGGCAATCGAATCATACATCAGTAGACGAGCAGGCAAATACTACAAATTTCTGATTACCAGAAAGGCAGTAACACATTGATTACAGGTAGGTTAGGTAGGCAGGCCGCTGGATACCCCGGAATAGTCTGGGTTATCCAGCTCATTTAGGTCCTGGAGTCGATCCCTTTGCGATTGTGATTACAGTTACTTTGGGCATTATTATTATCTTGTCTGTATTATCATTGTATGTGACTGCATTATCATTCGTAGTACCTGGCAGCACAACTAATCTATAATCGTGCTACAACAGTTATATAACTCGTTCTTTTGCAGGGGTTTGCTTAGAGTGGGTCTTGTACATAATTGATTGAAGCCTTAATTCGGCCTTTAGAGATGCTGCTGATACTTTTAGCTTTTAACAACGCATTCAATTTTCATTTGCAGTAACAGACAGTTTAGTTTTCTTTATATATTTAGTTCTCTTTATAGTTTCCAAAGTTAAACTCTTTTAGTATAATTTGGGGCAATATTTTAAAAATGTAAATTAAAAACATTTGTAGCAGAAACTACGAAAAACAATACATTTTGCTGAGCAAAAATTTGCACATGTCAATTTATCTTGCAGCATTTCATCAACTTCTTTTTTACATTAATGCCCGATATAAATTGCATATTAAAAATTTTGCGATGGTTTATAATTAACACCTTCAGATAAAATATGCATGTTTTTTTTTTTATTATTTTCTGTTGTTGCTCTTGATGGGTTTCTTAAAAGACAATTTCTTTTGGGAACTGATAATTACAACATACCTGTTGTCCAGCATTGGCGGCAACCCAAGCTTCGGCAAATGTCTCCATAGCACTTTGAAAATCCATGATAAATTTCTTAAACACCAACACTCTCACACATACATGCAGGCACTGCTTAACAACACTTAACTTTTCAATTATTTTCTGTACAGTGTGTATGTGTGTTAATATTTTAATAATAATTAATTACAAGTTTTGGCAAAAGTATTATTACATATGTATAAAAAAAAGAAGGGAACGCAAAAATACGATTTAAGTAAAATTTATCTTCATTTTTCTTTTGTGGACATTATTTTAGTTTTTAAATATTATTTCTTTTTCTTTAATATTTTGTGTAAATATTATGCCTTGCTTTGTTATGGATTTTAACGATTTAATGTAATTAGGAGATTTGCCACAGCTACGCACATAAACACAAACACACACACACAAACACAATTTTTTTTAAGATAAACAAATGTTAAATATAAGCAATTATTTACTTGAGTGTAAAGGCTGGCTACTTCATTAGTGAGTAGTGGCCAGGACCAGGAAGGAATAGCAAAAAAAAAAAAAAAAAAAAGAAAAACTGTTGAAGAGCTCGTTGTGCCGCTGTTTGGTTATTTAAGCCTTGGTAAGATGCAAAACAGTCATAAACCTCTAATGGTCATAAAACTTGGATAGTTTTTAGTTGGCGGGAGTTGTTGATTTTTAGCAATCTTTTAGTAGGTGTAACCAATTAGTTCAAATAATGATTAGAAACCGGCAATAGGTTTGTTGCTGTTGTTGCTGTATTCTCAAGACCATGAGAATTGCAATTTAGGCTGTGCCTTTTTGCATAAGTTCCTGCTGATGGTCGGGCAGGTAGTAAGTAAAATATGATATTTTTTGTATTATTTTGTTTTTATTTTTAAGTTGTATGTAGTGGTTCTGTTTTCAGTATTCTCAGATCATTGCTTATGGCTAATAGTTAGTATTGTGACAGCTGCTGTTATGAGTTCTTCTTTTGTGCTGTTGCTGTTGCTATTGTTGTTGTTTTATTTCATTTGTCTGGCATTCTTAATGTTTTGTGTTTGTCAAATACAGGTGACACTAGAGTAAACACGTTCTGAAACATTAAAAACTATCAGCCGCCAGGGTAAATAATATCCTACAACAGCCGCACTGAAAAATTCTCATTTGCCGCACAAACTCTTTCAACAATGATGCATTTTTTTCGTCACTATTAAACAAAATAAAAATACGCTCACACTCACACAATTTCCAAATTCATAAAAACCATAAAACAAAAATTTCTTTTAATTACAGAAATATTTAATTAATTAATAGCACTCCAAAGCATTCAATGGCAAACACAAACACACGCTCATCACGCATAATTACCGGGAGGGTGAGTTTAATATCAGAAAAAACAAAAATGTTTGAAAATTTGTTTTGTTATTTGACGCACTTGATCGAACGGGCGCCATACAATGACTGGCAGCACGCAGTATCGACTACTTTATGGCAACTTAAGTAACGTTAATCATATTTGAATAGCTTTTTTTTCTTTGAAAACATCTTTTCTTATTACTTAAATCAAAACATTGTCCATTTTATTAATTCTTTTCATCATTTAGTTTTATTCATTATTCAGCTTAAGCGTTAGTATTAATAATGATGCCATATAGAAAACAAATGAAAATAGTTTTTGTTAAAAATTTAATTTAAATTAAAAAAAAATAAGTAAATAATTTGTGCAAACGC
This sequence comes from Thecocarcelia acutangulata, assembly GCA_914767995.1. Taxonomy (NCBI): domain Eukaryota; kingdom Metazoa; phylum Arthropoda; class Insecta; order Diptera; family Tachinidae; genus Thecocarcelia; species Thecocarcelia acutangulata. The sequence goes on along the minus strand of OU612098.1, from coordinate 89,678,989 downwards.
GCGTAACAACATGCTCACCTAATGCAAGTTGTCGCACAACTGATGTTCTGCTCTTCTCGCACACTAATGTATTGTTCTTGATGTGTGTGTGAGAGTATGCTAGTGTTGGTAATATTTTGTGTTCTCTTCGCCCATACGCATATGCTCTTAAATTAGCTACCACTACAGCCTCAAAACTTTGGCTTGTGTATTTGTTTAGATGCCCACTTCCACTTAGCATTTTTGGCCGGATTAAGGATTAAGTATTTTTTTTTCTTATACCATTTTAAACAAAAGTGTGGTAGTAATTAATGGGAGGTTATGGGGCTTGTAGTGTACCCACTCATGTCAGTTATAATAAATTAATATAATGCTTAAGGCACAACATAATCTTCAGGAAGATTATAGTGCAAGTTTGCCGTGCAGGCGGATGGTGGTAACTTCTTTCTTATTTTTATTTCTTACCAACAAATAATATAGCGTACACTACAGAGATTGACAAAAGTATCTATTTTAAAGAATTATTGGGTATTTGTATGAAAACGTGCATGAATATGTTCCATTAAGGAAAAAGAATCCGTCGTACGTTATACGTTGCCTTTTTCAACTGACAACTAAGTTGAAATGCATGCATTCCGTACTGCTCCGTCAACGTAAAGTATTAAGGCAGAATTAGTTTGTACGTTCTTTTCTATTCTGAACCAGCTGTTTTGTTTCTGTTCAATTGAAACTATATGTGCATGATTTGTTTTTACTTTTTCGTTCTGTTCTGTTGCGAACTAATCTGTTGAAAATAGAGTGCAACGTTAAGTGACGGCAGATATGTGTATGTTTTACTTTTTTCAGGTATGGAAACATTAACTTTTTATTCAAATGCATATAATTTTTTTTTTGTCAAAAGCTAAAAAAAATTTGTTTTAGTTAAAGATTTTTAAAAGTTAATACATTTTTATCAATTAAGCTACTATGGATGATCAAACGAATACTATTTTAGCGGGGAAAAAATTATATTTTTTATAAGAAGTGTCATAAACTCTGCAGATTGTGAGAAAGAAATGGGCTATTTGATCCCCATTTCTAAATTATTTTGTTTGTTTATTTTTTTGCTTTTACACAAGATAATAAATACATATGTACATATTTTATTCTTCATTCCAATGCTTTTCTTTTAATTATGCTCTACTGTAAAAACCAAGCTGAACATTTTCACGGAAAAAGTAATTGTAAAATATTTGCTGCATAAATGAACGTCACAGAACGGCAACAGAAAGTAAAAACTAATGAGGCCTTTAAAGTTGAGCAACGTTTAACGTACGTTGAGAATTTTGACAACTATCTGGTAATATTTTTTGTATATTTTGATATAATATTTCGTTCAAAAATTAAATAAATTGAAAAAAATTATTGTTAGATTTTTTGTGAAATATAAATTCAAAGATTTTAATCAAATTAAAGTAAAATGCAGTTAAATTTATATCCGCTAACAAAGTACTGATTTTGCCAGCCTCATACTTCGTATACGTTGGTGTCAGTTGGAAAAGGAGACGGACAAAGTACGACGGGTTCTATGTGTCCCGGCCTTTAAAAATTTAAATAATACACATATACATCTTCAACTTTTAAATTCTTAACAATTTATTTAGATTGTTGGGTTATAAAGTTGAATGTTTGAGAATATCTTTCAAAATTTTCCAAAATCTACTGATGATTAGGCTAGCTCCTATGAAATGTCGACATATAGATAACTGGTAAACATAAAAAACAAGCTATTTATAATTTTTTATTGGTATCAATGTTAAAAGCAAATATAGTGAATAAAAAACTTAATTCTTTGTATATTTCGTTAAATTTTAATAAAATATATATAAATACCATAAACACGAATTCGCTAATATTTTATGAAATAAAATTATGACGATCACTCAAGCACCTGTTAGAAAAAATCATCTTTTATAATAATTTTATGTATTTGAGCATTAGGTTAGGGAGTACATGCCGCGAGTTTCATGAAACTACACCACTTTTTTCCTTTTACGGTCCCGTTATGTTGTCTTAGAGAGATATGCAGCCCACTAGATTTACACATCCTCCGAATTCTTGAAAACAATTTCAATAATAATTTTTTTATATTCTTGCCACGCCTACAAATATAAAATTTATGTTTGCAATAAAAATTGCAAATATAACATATTTGAGTGCGTTAGCGTAGAACATCACCATACATTTACTGAGTGTTTCTGTGTGGAGATCACTGGAGCAAGTTCATTTGCAAAATATTGTGAATAGGGCTCATATATTTATAGTTTGCCCATGTTTAGCATAAACAATGGAAAAAGTCGTTTCATATTTACTTTTTTAACCCATCGATTTAGGCTCTTCTTCCACTACCCTTAGTGAAACTTTTTTTTTATATGCAAAAAGACTTGAAAACTTATTTGATAATCAATTACTGACACTGGTAATATGTGGCACCACCTCTACCCCTAATTTAAAAGTATAAAAATTATAATAAGTAATATATTCAAATATTGTTTGCTACTTTAATAATACGCAATTTTTCAATACAAAAATTTAAATCTTGTTGGTCTGAACAGTGTCTAAGGTACATATATACACTGGACACTGATCAGTTTTAACGAATTTAATTCCATTTGAAATGCTGTAATAGAGTTTGTCTTTGTCTTTCGTGTTGTTATTGTTCAAGTCATAGCCTCTACAAACACTAATCCCTCTTTCCTCCTGCTCATAACCTATTTTCCTAGTTCCAGTACAATGCACTGCATACATAGGGGTCATCCCATGAGTACTGGTCCAATATAAAAAAAAAAAAAATTGTGACAGAAAAATTTCCCCCGTTAGCTTTCAAACGATTTGGAAATCGTGCGCTTTGAAATAGATAACCTTTTTCATTATCTTATGTTTTGAGATATTATCACATTTAATGAATCCTCTTCACATTTTATAACATTAACACCCATTATGCAATGAAAAATTGTCCTTTTCAAGCCAGCAAAGAATAATAATAAGCTTAATTAAAATTTAAAAACTATTTTTTCACAGTGATACACCAATTTTAAAAGAGAACGTATTTTTTTACACTCGACGTTGTAAAGAGAAAGTCCAATGCAATAAAAACCGGCAAATTTGTAATGGTATGCAAACAAAACAAAACCAACACATGTTTGAGCTGTCGAAAGAGCAATTTAATTTGGAGAGAACTCAATTTGCAAAACTGCATATGTTTGAAAGAGAAGCCTTGATTTTCCTCAAGAGAGAAATTATTTACATTACTCAAACTTTTTCAAGAGACTTTGGCAGTTACACATAAACAAAAGATTATGCTAATGCTGGCAAAAAAAAAAAAAAAAAAAAAAAAAACAAACGAAGAAAAGACCTTGTTGTTTGGGATACCAGAAACAACCCATTGGGAACCAGTTTCTTTTCCTTAAACATTCCACCAACACTGTGATAGCTGAGAAAATTTACATTAACTCTCAGAGATAAGATTTTGTTGTTTGTTGTTGTGGGTATTTGTTTGCAAGTCTTGGCGGCGGTATGTGTCAGCATTTTCTACTTCACAGACAAACGAGTTGAGAGCCAAGCGGTGGAACGAGCAAAACATTATGGATTTCGTTTTATTTTGGGAATTACATTAAACCAATGCTGCTGCATTTGGGTGCCAAAACAAGTTAAAGTTTTTCGTTTTGTTGTTGTTATTGTTATCAGACTGGGTTTAAATGGTTTTGGGTGGGTTGTGTCATGTCAACCACAAAACATATCGTATTGTAACAGTGCTGTCATCTCCTACAGCAGTGTGTAGGTAAAATCGTATAGTAGGATAATAGTCATGGTAGTGGTGCGCTTACTAAACTTGTGATATATTTATGAAAGAGAGAGACAGAGAGAGGGAGAGTGTGGGATTGCAGCACAAACCTTTTGTTATATACATACAACGATTTAATGCGGATGAAGAGTATACACATGCTTGTTATACATTATTGTATTTGCTATAAGTGAGTTTAAAAATGTTTTCTTTTTGTTTTTCTTTTTTTTGTTTGCTGTTAGTTGTGCCAAAAAATTTCGTTATGCCTTGTTAAGCAAGCAAGCAACTCCCACTCCATGTTGACTTTGTCATTTGGCACCTTTTCAATGGTAAGTTTAATCATTGTTGTTGCTTTACGATTCTTTGGCTGTTTAAGTAACTGCAGGGAGTACATACGAAATGTATTAAGAATAGGTGGCTGAAGTGTAAGTAAGTATGAATGTATTAAATGTATGAACACTGTTATACAACAAAAGCTTTAGTAGTATATGTACGAGTGATTTTTGGCTAAAAGTTGCAGATAACCGTCGGCTCCTTAATTGGCTGTGTGTTTTTATTTTTGAGTGTATTTCTTTTCTTTTTTTCATTTAGTTTTTTCTTTTTGCTGACCATGTTGTCTGGCATTTTTGTATGTGAAGTGGCAGATAAGAAAGACGATAATGCGCGCGCATTACATGCGATTAGGTGCCAGCATGAAGGATTTAGCCAACCATTATAAAGGAATTTTTTTTTCACTTTTATATTTACCAAATGTTTTTAGCTTTGAATTTGGGTTGGTTTGTGTCTATGTATAAGTAAAGTATATGATTTTTTACTAGTTGCTATATGGGACAGCTTAGAAATGAATGTATTGCGTATTATCTTATGTGCAGCGAAAATACAAACATACCTGCATATATACTTATGTATTCAAAACTTAAACCAATCATATTAAGAGATAGACTAGCTGGTGAAGTATGTGTATACGAGTAAATGGATTCATAGGGATACTTGTGTTTATACATACAGCCAGTGGTAAGTCTACAGAAATGGTAAAATTGATATAAAAATGGTTTTGAAGATGTTTTACGTTACTTTTTATGTGCAACATAAAAACATGCTACTAATAAATTCTATTAATTTTAAACGCTGTTTCATGTAATCATATATTATGGTTTACAGTTAATAATTAATGATATTATTGTCACGGTTATTGTACAATACCTATATTGGATATAAGGATATCAAAAATTTTACGGTCAATTCGCATAATATGACGAATATTTTATTATTATGCTTATTTGCACTATAAATAGCAATATGCTTAAAAATTGAGTTTTTCTACTGTTCACAAAAATGTTAAAGGTATTTATAAGTTCATGATTCTGTTTGTAATTCCTGCAATTTTCATTTCCGATGCTATAAAGTATATATATTCTGAATCAGCATTGATAGAAAAATCGTTTAAGCGATATCCGTTTGTCCGTCTGTCGGTCTTTGTAATACCGTTTCTGAGAAACCCATTAAGGCCTCATTAGTTTTTACTTTCTGTTGCCGTTCTGTGACGTTCATTTCTGTAGTAAATATTTTACAATTAATTTTTCCGTGAAAATATTCAACAGTTTTTTTTACAGTAGGGCTTAAATAAAAGAAAAACATTGGAATGAAGAATAAAATATGTACACAAATATTATCTTGTATGAAAAAAAAGAAACAAATTAATAATTTAGAAATGGTGATCCAACAGCCCACATTTTTCTCACAGTCTGCAGATTTTATGACACTTCTTATACAAAATATAATTTCTAAAATAATATTCTTTTAATAATTCATAGATGCTTGTATTAATATTAATGTATTAACTTTTAAAAATCTTTAATTGGAACACATATTTTTAGCTTTTGAATTATGTACATTTGAATAAAAAAATAAATGTTTCCATACCTGAAGAAAGTACAACATACACATATCTGGACGTCACTTAACGTTGAATTCTATTTTCAACAGATTAGTCCATAACAGAACAGAACGAAAAAGTAAAAACAAACCATGTACATATAGATTATATTGAACAGAGACAAAACAGCTGATTCAGAACGGAAAAAAACGTACAAACTAATCCTGCCTTTAGGCTTTGAAACTTTTTTCTTTTACCATTCTATTACTCCATCGATTCCTGGGTTTGCTGTTGAAATTTAGTAAAACTGGTTTTCAAAATCTTTTTTATTGAAAAGGTATTTAAATTACGTTTCAAATGGCTGAATGTAGTTTTTTTTTATCTTGGTTTAGTACTCAGGGGATGACCCCTACATATGCAGCGCATTGTACTGGAACTAGGAAAATAGATTATGATGGAGAGGAAAGAGGAGGTGTTCCTGGAGGCTTAACTTTAACAATAAAAACACGAAAGACTGAAACAAACTCTATAGCAGCATTTAAAAATTTTGGAATTAGATTAGTTAAAACTGATCAGTGCCCAGTGTGCATGCCTTCGACACTGCTCAGATTAGCAAAATTTAGTTCAACACCTTCCACACTACAAGCTAATGAAGTTATTGCCGCTAGATGGCAATAAATTAATTTTTTGTTGAAAATTGCATCAAAACACCCTGTATTTGCAAATAATAAGAGCTTATATCGCTCCTTTATTGCAACATAGTCATAAAGCAAAAAAGCTTGTTTTGAGAAAAACACATTTCAAATCTTTAGTGTTAGAAAATTTTTTAGAAAATATCTTCTAAAGGAAACAGTTTAAAGGTAATTCAAATAAAATTTTGGCACAATATAAAAGGTACTACTGTTAACAATTCTGCATTGTTAACTCGAACAGCTCATATGGGGAGATATGTTCAGCAAAAATATTCTCCAAAGAATTTTGCACGAATTTGCCAAACATTATTTGGTCCAATTCTGCAAATCTAAAGGTCAATATTTTTATTTTCTTCAATAACTTAAAAATAACGATAATTTTGTAAATAGCGGAATTATGAAAAAGTCATAGAACAAAAGTTGCTGCTAAAGTCCTAGAGAAACATTTTCAACAATAAAAAAGTTTTTTCTTTCGCAAAAAGTAGATTTTGGTACATTGCTAACTAAGATACTTTTATTAAATTGATTTATATATACTTTATAAATTCAATACTGTTACTACAGCAAAATTTCGAATTGCTTGCTTGTTGTGTGTTTTTTAGTAGCTGGAAAACATAATATTTCAAACCGTGTCTAGTTTTAATGGATCAATTATCTTGATCGTACACGTAGCAAAATATGTATCTTTGATCTGACACTTGTTTACGGGCATCGTACTATTGTTGAATTATATGGTTGGCTGCGGTAAGAGGCAAAAATGCATTACGCACGCATCCCAGAAGGTGGTCCCCCCTGAGGTGTGACGAACTCCACATATAGCGTATACCGACTACTCCAAGGGAGAAAATCCACCCTGAGGTGGTCCCTATCTGTAGCACTCGAAGGGGTTTTTGCATCGCATTGTGATTTGGGACGAAAAATAGGTTCATTACGATAATCCGAAGTGTACAAAATTCCCGGCCATGCTTCCACGTCAACGACCAAACTGAATATGCACGATCATGCTCAGTATTTGGTGGGTCCAGCTCGGCATAGTGTATTATGCGTAGTTAAAACGGACTGAAGCTATCGCTGGTCATTGTTGCCGGATGCAATGAATGTATTTGAAACGAGCATTCAAAGACAAGACAAAACGGCCGCTATACAGCGAGATACAAAATAAAGTGATTTTACAGCATGACAATGATCGAACTTATGTCAAGATATATTACATAAAAATATATTTCAGTGTGGCCACTTTAGAGTTTTAAACTTTAAAGAATTCCGTTGCTTTACAGAACGAGTTCTGTAGGTTCTTCTCGCTAAAAACAAAAGATTTTAAAAAGATAAAAAGAGAACTTGACAAAAGAAGATTTTTGTTTGCTTCAATTAATTCAGGTTATGTTTACCTTCAAGCTTGAAACTAGAATGGGATATCTATAACGAGATGATCTGTAATGAGAACCGTATTAAGGAATTAAAAACTTCACGACAACTTATAGAATTTTTCAAAATGTGGACCAAAATAATTCGACTCGAGAAACAAAAATTGATACCCGTCGTGAAAGATAAGGAATTAAACCTACTCCTAAGTAAAATAAAATCAGCTGGTATCTTATCAAATTAAGATTTGTTGTTTTGAGTATTAAAGTGTGTGCGTATATTCAACAATAGAACAAATAAATTTGTTAATGTATTTAAAACAGCATTTAAATTTTTCTGGTATATTAGAAAATAACATATTTCCAACAGCAAAAACGTCCTACATTTTTGTTGTTGCTTACTGGTCATACTGTTTTTATTTTATAGTCGACAGAAATAGAAATGAGTTTAATTCGTCTGCATAAAAGAACACAGCATGGACAACCACCTGCAGTCCTGCCATTTTGATGTTGTCAAAATAAACGTTCGAATTTAAATGCATGTATTTTATATTTGACATATTGGGTTCGGTTGCCTGCTGGCTTCATTAAATGCGTTCATGTTTCAAGCTTAATGGCCTGTTTTCAGCAGACATGCCAAGAAAAGAAAACAGGACTGGGAATTGATAAATACATAACAATTTGAGCTTCCAGACACTAGTTCGCCCTCTTCGCATCACTTCCACTAGCTTCCGCCTATTGTTTGGATTGATTTTCGGTTTCAGGTGTGTAGTGGTGGACACACGTTTCATCAACAGTTATTAAACGATGCCAACAAATCGACAGGATTACGTTTCATCATGTCCGAACACCGCTGTGAAGTGGTCTGTCGAACTCGTTTTTATTCGCCACTGAGCGAACGCGGCACCAAAATGCTTTTTCATGCAAAATGTTGAACTCAAGTTCATATGATATGTTCACCATTTCAACAATCTCACGTAACTTGACTCGGCGGTCATTCATTACGCTATCGAAAATTTGTTTGATATTTTCTTGAATTGACCTTCCTGTTGATCGTGTTGTTGCAGTGCTTGTTCGCTGGGGGACAACTAGCTGTTTCACAGTCGCTACACTGTTCATCAGCACCCATTAGGATTCGAACTTAGTACCATGTAAACATGATGTATTTTTAATACGGCTGCTTAACCAACTCAGCCACTAAGCCCTTACTTTAGTGTATTCAATTATTTTTTCCTGTCTTCTTTGATCAAGAGTTATTGATCGCGGCAATTATTGTTATAATTATAAATAAAAATATCTCTTGGCTTTAGCCAGGATTGAACTCGAGCTAGACGAATGATACCCACCCATCATCATACAATATTAGAAATATTGATAATATTTATGTACATATTTGATTCTTCATTCCAATGTTTTTCTTTTATTTAAGTTCTGCTGTAAAAAAGAGCTGAATATTTTTACGGAAAAAGTAAATGTAAAATATTTGCTACAGAAATGAACGTCACAGAACGGCACCAGAAAGTAAAAACTAATGAGGCCTTTATTGTATTAAATATTTTGTATGAGAAAAACGCTTGGATATATTTTGTTTAGTTGCTTTCAATTAATAATTATTTTTACTAGATTGTCGGTCGACATTCAAACAACTTTTTAATTGATTCAGAGCATTTAGTTATTGAACATGCAAAAAAAATCTGTATGGTTATCATACTTATTTGTTGTTGAAAATAGTAGCTGCAATCACTCAACAATATTTTTTGGCTGAACTTTTTTTAAATCGACGAAATTACTTACATATAGGTACTTATGTATATGCTCAAATAATGATACCGTTAATGAACATGTAAAGAAAATTTTTATGTTTGTACATAACTTTTTTCATGTTCAATAACGAAATTCTCTGAATCAATTCATAAATTGCTTGATTGCAGACCTGTAAAGGGGTTCGAGGATCCAACCAAACAAGTTCAGTGAAAATAATAATTGATCGAAAACAACATCAAAATACAATGGTTATTTTTTGATATACATATGTACATATGTATATGTATGTATATAACCTACATACAGATTTTATTTTTTAGACAAAAACTTTGTTGATTATTTTTACTGTAATTTCTTCTATTCTCTAAAGCGAAACCCAATTTATAATTTTGCTTGCGAGTACAAATCACATGCAAAAACATTTCTTGTTACTTATTTCATAAAGGAGTTACTTTATTGCCACATAACGAAATCAACAATATCTTCGCCCCATGAACCCAATTTTCTCAAACATATTAAATTCTCTTGCACAGTTATTTGTTAAAAAACTAAATTCAATCATTAAATCCCTAAGCTCCTGCTACAACTCCCAAACACGAAGAACATTTTTGTGCTCTCTTAAAACAAGAACTGGAAATCAACAAAAAGAAAATAATCAAAATAATATATGTACCTACATATGTATGTATGTAAGTAATATAGATATAAATATCACTCATACTCCAAATTCAAGAGGTTTAGTGCGCTGTAGCTGTTTTTGTATTGGCGCAGATTAACACATAGGTTTACTTTTTTTTTTTTTTTTTTTTTGTTTAATGTTATCCCTCCTCCCACTAAATATGTATCCATGTTCAACAACTTGACGTACATTTATTTAGCAGGGTACAAATTTTCTTAAAACCAGCTAAAGCAACAACAGCAATAACAACACATTTTACAATAAAAACTTTATCACATGGCAGAAACAAAAGTGTGTTAAAGCACACTCAACTACAACCATTTATTTTTAAGCAAAAAGAAAATCCGTTTATTGTTGTTGCTGTTGCTATTGCTGGCGTTGTTCGTGTCTCAGCAACCAAGCACACTGATACACTTATTTATTGTGCTCCCATGAGAGAGAGTATGTTTAGTGCTTGCTTAACGGTGCTTAAAGAGCGTCAGAGTGAGATAAACCCACACATTGATGAAAAAAGAAATCATTAAAAAATGCACAAACACATTCCAACAAAATTAAACAAAACAAAGCAGAACAAAAATGAATAAGTATAAAAAAACACAAGTGTAACAAACAACAACAAAATTTTAAATGAAGAAAAGAACAACAAAAAAACAAAACAAAAAACTTGTATAAAAACCTGCTTTACTGTGGCTCCGCCTTTGCTTGATTTTGATTGGCTTAAAGATTTCTGTTTTGTATTTATATTCATTCAGCACATACACATATATGCATACTAATATATAACTGTATTATTCCAGTATTAAACTTAAATACACAGTTGTTACTGTTGTTATTTGGTAGGATACCAAAGTTTATACCAGCATACTCGTACATCCTGATTGTATAATGAAGAATAATGCAGTATGGGGTAGAGTTTATCTCTTTATATGTTTGCAGGTTGGGTGTGTGTTTGTGTATACATACACATACATTTTTAACAAATATTTCAGCATTTTCATGTACAATCAGGTTGCACATTCGCATCGCAAACTGAAGGTACCAAATATACTTGAAAGTACACTTTTCTTTAATTTTATTAATATTATTATTCTTTTTTGTAAAGCTGTTTATAAGATTTTAAAACATCGCTCAAATATATGCTCCTATATCATTTTCAACAGTAGCAGATACTTTTCCCTTTTTCGTTATATATAGGTAGGTAGGTACGTACTTACGCCCCGGTTCACTTATTTTAAGACACTAAAAATTTCATATAAAATTTTTTTTTGCAATTTTTAACCCACTGAAGAGTTTTGAAATAGAAATGGAAACTTGACATCTAGAGATATAAAAAAATTATGACATACGTGGTTCTTACCTAAAGAACTTTTTTGAGCAATTCATAAAAATAAGTCCTAATAGGTAGCTATGTGCTTTCTCTTTTGGCAAGAAGGCTGTTTATAATTTTTTATTGGTATCAATACACGCAAAGAAAAGGCAATTTGAAATATGGTTATAAAAGCAATAATATAGGTACCTATACGCCATAATATTGTGTATTATTGTTAAAAACAGCCTTATTATATCGATCAAATTATAATTTATTTTCCGATATATAGGTATGTGTTCGTTTGCGTTTCTGTAATTCTCTTGTTACCGTCTATCAATTTCAGAATATGGTTACATACAATGTTAATATTGTAAGTAATTGTTTTAAAAACAACAATAGTTTTTATTACAATCAATGCCAAAATACCTGTTTTTATCTTATGTGTAATACGTTTATTCATATGTAACACATATAAATTTACAGAATAAACTTACTATTGTACTTATGCATTATCAATTGTTTTTTTTTTAGTCGTCGACGCATAATTTTCATTTATTTTTAATTTTTTTTTCTTGAAAAAATAGGTGTTTTGTTTATATAAAATTTTGATATTTGTACAAATGTTGTAATCAACAATACTATAAGAAAGTCAACCATATTGTCGGCCACCCATATTATGGCTGTGCACAACCATACAATTGTTACAACCATAAAAAAATTAAATACGAACAACCATACTATGTTACATTAAACCATGTTAATATGGTTACGTGTATATATTATTTTGTAAACCATACTATTGTCGAGAACAACCTTGCTATGTTACATTAAACCATGTTAATATGGTTACGTGTATATATTATTTTGTAAATATGCCATTATTTTTATTTCAGCCAATAGATGCTAGAATCCGTTGAAATCGACACCATTTGCATTTGTGCCACCCGACTATTTTTTGCAAACTATTTTTAATTATTTAATATTAGCAAAAAATATTTTAATGAATGTTTTATAATAACTTATTATAAATATGTATATTATATGACATAGATATTGTAGTATAAATAAATAAAATAGTATTGTTTATCCAAAGATGTCCTCTTTTGAATTAATATGGTGAGCTAGAATAAAAATATGGTTCTCAGCCAAAATAAAGTATGGCTATTTATAAAATTTTTAAATAAAACTATAGTGAGGTGTATTAATGTCATTTCAAATATGACAATACAATATTATTAGCACCAACCATGCAACTCAACAATTGTATGTTGTCCTTAGAATATTGTCATGTCAACCATATATTTTTTCTACGTGTATTAAAAGCTAATATAGCGATTAAAACTATATTGCTTGAATTTTTTGGTTTTCGCTTTGCGATACTTTTAAAAACAAATCGTAGCAACCAACAGGGTTTTCATTTGTTTGAAAGATGTAAGGAAATGTACAAGGTAGCTTTATATAGGTAGTGGCAGAATTACAATAAATACAACACATAAACATGTATTTTTTTGGTAGAATTTACGATTAGTTGTCAAAATTTTGTTTGAAAGAGCAAGGAAGTCTATGTGTTTTTGACAATTTTACGCAAAAGAAACGAAAAACAGCAGGGCTTATACCACTACCATATTAAAGCCACCTTGGAAATGTAGAGACGTATATAAAAGAAACAATTTTGTTCTTTTTTGTGCTTTGACACAAAAAATTCTCAATAATTTATTTAGAAAGTTGAATGTTTGACAATATCTTTTAAAAATTTTCAAAGTCTACTGATGATTAGAGTAGCTCCTATAAAATGTCGACATATAGACGGCTAGGAAGCATAAAAAGCATCCTGTTTATAATTTTTTGATTGGTATCAATATGAAAAGCTAATATAGTAAATAATACTCAATTGATTTGATGTTAAACTTCAGAATATAAATTTTCTACCAAAAACTTAAAAAAAACTGAACCTACCAACCAAGCTCTCAAATTTCCATACAAATATCTGCCAGTTTTGAATTATTCACACCAAAGTGGCAGTTCTGATGACAAATAATTTAAGCCCTTGTAAGTTTTAGAGCCTGCCCGATAACTTCAATGGTGCTAAAAAGTTATCTTATAGCAAAAATTCCTTGTGGAAATCAAAACGTACCACAATTGCTCTAATCTGCTACCACGAAATGGATGTGGAAGGGTGTGAGTAAAGTAAATAAATGTGTTATTTCTATCTACTGCATTCGTTCGCACACATGCACATTTTTATATGCGTTAGAATGTTTGAATGCGTTTCAGCGGATTTTTAAAAAAAAATTTCATTTTACATTTTCAGAAACTTTGGTGGTTTGTTTTGCTGCTGGTTTGTATCAGTTAAAATGTTTTATGCTGCTCGAAAGGAAAACGAAGTGCACGGGTATGTTGTTGGATGCTGCCGTTGCAGTAAGCTCCTCTTTAGGTGGAATTATTCTTGTACGTTCTCTACTATTTATTTTGTTTATCTTTTTAAGTGTTTTATTTTTACTATCTTTATTTGGCAAGCAGTAAAAGTTTTTTTTTTTCCTAATTTTGGTTACCGAACGAGCGAAACCAACGAAGTTCTTTATTAAGAAGCTTTTAAACAAAAATATAATAAAAACAAAAAATAAATAAAAAAAAAAATTAAAACGAAATAAAAAAGTTTAGCCTATTATGGTGGTTATGAAATGGAATCTCAGCTCTTGAGTTATTAGTCATTTTGTTATTCAGTACTTGAAAAACTTAAACAGTTTGAGTTTATATAAATAATTTAATTAATGGTATTAAAACTAAATGAATCGAAAGATATGGTTTAAGTTATTCCCAAGGGGTTTAAATTATGCATATAATAATGGGTGGTTTTATAAGAACTATCGGAAATTTAAAAAAAAAAAACACATAAAATTCAGAAAAATGCATGAAATATTTATTTGGATCGATAGTTGGGTCGATATAATTTAATGTTTGAAGATTATTTCATGCAAATGTTGGCCGCGGCTGCGCCTCAAATGGTCCATCCGCTTAGTCCAATTTTGGCATACTCTTTTCAACAGTTCGGCCGGTGTCTCACGAATAATGTTGGCTTCCAGTGCGTCAATCGAAGCGGGCTTGTCGCTATAGACATTAGCCTTAACATAGCCCCACAAAAAATAGTCTAGAGGCGTTAAATCGCACGATCTGGGCGGCCAATTGACTGGTCCCAACCGTGAAATAAACTGTTCACCGAACTCGCCTCTCAATTGGTCCATTGTTTCGCGTGTTGTGTAGCATTTGGCACCGTCTTGTTGAAACCACATGTCATGCAAGTCAAGCTCTTCCATTTTGGGCAAAAAAAAGTTTGTTATCATCGCTCACCATTCACAGTAACGTTGTGATTCGCATCATCTTTGAAGAAATACGGCCCAAAGATGCCGCCAGCCCATAATCCGCACCAAACAGTTGTTTTTTGTGGATGCATTGGTAGCTCTTGCAATGCTTCTGGCTGCTCTTCACTCCAAATACGGCAGTTTTGCTTGTTCACGTATCCATTCAACCAGAACTGAGCCTCGTCGCTGAACACAATTCTTCGATAAAAAAGTGGATCTTCATCTAACTTTTCAAGAGCCCATTCACCAAAAATTTGGCGTTGTGGTAGGTCGTTTGGCTTCAATTCTTGCACCAGCTGTATCTTATAAGGCTTCACACCCAAATCCTTCCGCAAAATTTTCCACGTAGTGGAGTAACAGAGGCCCAATTGCTGCGAACGGCGCCGAATCGATAATTCACGCTCATCACCAACACTGGCCGATACGGCTGCGATATTTTCTTCAGTTCGCACTCTACGTAAGCGTGTTGGTGGTTTAATGTCCAACAATGTAAATTTGGTGCGAAATTTTTTTACAATAGCCCGAATAGAAGCCTCAGTAGGTCGATTAAACTGACCATACAGAGCACGCATTTTGGTAATAAAATTCAATAATTTGCAAGCGTTGTTCGTTTGTAAGACGATTCATGATTAAATTATAGACCAAACTGAAGATGTTTGACAGTGACACAAGATACAAAACGTGCGTGAGCTGTCAAAACTAGTGTTGCCAAAAAGATAATAGCAAAAAAATCACTCGTTATATGCCTTATGTATAAAAATTATTGAAAAAATATTATAAACAGCTTGTTTTCTATGTTTCCCAGCTGTTTATATGTCGACATTTCATATATATATATATATATATATATATATATATATATATATATATATATATATATATATATATATATATATATATATATATATATATATATATATATATATATATATATATATATATATATATATATATATATATATATATATATATATATATATATATATATACAATGCTTGGGAAATATGCCAAAATTTTACGTTTGCACAAACATTTTGCATTATTTATGGGAGTGTTTGCATGTTTGCACAAATATTTAAAGCAAATTTACATCACAATCAAAAATGTTTGATTTTCTTAAGAGGGTGCAATGATATTCATAAATTCTAATGTATATCATAAATTCTGATTCAGGATTATACGTTTTTGTTATTCTATTTTCTAAAATTTAGATATATTCGATTATATTTATGTATTCAAATTAAAAAAGGAATAAAAAATCCTCGTAAAACTTTTTTTTAGAATCGCCGCCAACTTTTCTCCCTTTTGGACTTTTTACTACGTGCACATCAAAATGTCCTTTAATAACATCAAAGATTAAGCCTTAAATATATTTATGAGCAAACTTTGTTTCGAAATAAAAAACAAAAAAGTTGTCAACAACTTGAGCAAACAAAACGGTAACGTAAGCAAGCGAATATCAAGTGGGTCAGTGTTATTGAAAATGTTTGTCCCATGTGACCTGTGTTTGATTTTGGCTAAAAAAAAAACAGGCACTTCGGAAAACTGCTGATACTCTTCAAACCCGCCGCTGCAGATGTTGGAGAAAAATAAGTCAACGCAAATTGCTGTTGGTTATTAAACATATTTTGTTGTTTTAAAATCTTTTATATATGTACGAGTATGTAGCTACATATGTATGTATGATAATTCTTTTTTGCGTTGCACGTGAATTTTCCCTCTCTTTGGAATTTAACACGAAATGATGGTTTAAAAGTTTATACAGCACTTGAAATGTTTCAAAATTAATTAAAAACGCTTTTGATTTATTTTTTGCGCTTTACTATTTTGAGTCTTAAGAGACTTTTGGTTATCGCTTTGAACAACAGCAGAATGTCATTATTTTAATGAAATGGAAAAAAGTGATTAAACAAAATAGTTGACGAGTAATCGTGTGGAATTTTTCCACAAGGGTTTCTGACTAAATGGTAGTATTACTTTAAATATTTTATATAATTAGCTCAACACTCGTAAAGTATGAGGAAACATACCTATACGAGACTGTTTGACTATACAGGGTGCAGGTTTAGAGTTGCAAAGGCTTTAATCGATATAAAGCAGAGATCAAGGCGAATTCACACCAGGTATATGCAAAAGCAGTACGTAAAATTCTACAAAAAATAAATCTTTTTGAAATGTCAAGGGAAAAAATTAAACACAAAAAGGAACTCAAAAAAATATAAGAAAAAAAAAAATTTGCAAGAAAATACAAACTTTTAATTTAGTTCGTGAAGCTTTTAATTATTTATGAAAATTAAGATCTCAGATCATAGATCTTGGAAGGGTGAAAATGGCCAGCTAGATTGGGGAGGATTATGGATGATATAAGACGCTTTTTTCAAATTTCTATTAAAAAAGTTTACAATGAAAGCAAAATTTAATTATTGCTTAAAGCTTAATATCTCAGATCATAGAGCTTGAAAAGGTGAAAATGGCCAGCTAGATTGGGGAGGATCCTGGATGATATATGGCGCTCAGGATACAATACATAATGTAAAAAAAATGCTTAATTTTTTTTTCAAATTTCTATTAAAAAAAGTTTACAATGAAAGCAAAATTTAATTATTTTTGAAACTTAATATCTCAGATCATAGAGCTTGAATAGGTGAAAATCGCCAGCTAGAGTGGGGAGGATTCTGGATGATATATGGCGCTCAAGATACAATACATAGTTTAAAAATTTTTTTAAATTTTTTTTTCCAATTTTGTTTTAATTATGCCATTGACATCTGAAATAGACTAAAATTAAAACAAAAATTAAGATGTAATAATCTTCAAGCTTGAGGTCTTTTTTATAAAATTTTTTTTAAAAATTTGTTTATTTAATTCAATATTTCGTCTTCCTTCGGAAAACTTCTTCAGGAAAATTTCTTCCGAAGGAAGACGAAATATTGAATTAAATAAACAAATTTTTAAAAAAAATTTTATAAAAAAGACCTCAAGCTTGAAGATCATTACATCTTAATTTAAGAAAAAGGTCGAAAAATTAGGATAAAGAAAAATTAAAACAAAAAGTTATCAGCTGGGCTGTCAATTTCACCTGTTATGAAATCGCCTTGGCAGAGATATTTTCAATATCAATGAAACGGACTTTGTTGGATGGACTCTTTTGTGAAATTTATGTTTATACAGGGTGGCACAGAACTACCTTTATGGCTTAAATGTTCAATAACCTTTTTAGTTTATCTACATTTTTTATTTTTTAATTTTACAGCTTTATTAAGACAGCGATCGAAAGTTGTTTAATGTTTGTTCTGGACCTCCAGCATCTACAACAAACAACATGGTACAGTAGGACAGCTTCCATATACCGGAAGACCACGAACAGTCCACACGGAACAAATTATAATACAACGTGTTGCGGAAAGTGTACAGGATAGTCTAGAAACAACAAGAAGACCTTTGACACAACTGGGGCTATCGCGCAGGTCCGTTCAGAGGAGTTTAGACACATTGCACATGTTCCCATATAAGATTCAGCTTGTTCAATAATTGAAGCTGGTAGAAGACGCACAGCGTCTTAATTGTGCTATTCCATTCCGACAAAAAGCAGAAGAAGATCGAAATTTTTTACACAAATGGAATGAATGGTTTAGCAATCAAGCAAAATTGCTGGATATGGGGTACGAAGAATCCAAGGATAGTTCTTCAGAAACTATTATACCCAGTTAAATGTACTGTTTGCCATAATCATCGATTTTAGTGCTGATTTCTAAACCAAAAAGTAACTAATACTAGTAAGTAACAATACTGCATGTAACTATCAATTCTTTTCCGTTTTTGCTTATTTAGTTCAAGTATACTAGTATATGACTTCATCCACTTATCTTCTAAATGTTTAATTTCAAATTCTCAAAACTCAAAATAAAGACAGCTATTCTATAGATAATTTGTAATTATTTGCTTAAGCGATTGACGGCATTATGTGATTGATTTGGTTGGTTCACTTTGAAACGAGTAAATATATATTCGGTTTTATCGATAAGATTTTTAATATTTTTCTTCATGTCGAAATGGGAACTTACAATATTTTTGTTTTGTATTGACTTTTTTAATAAAAGTTTATTTGTTCAGTTATTGTGTAGACTTGTTAAGATCTAATTAGATCCATTTCAATCACAGTGATAAGCTTTTGTATTTTTGTTGTTTTTTCTTTCTTTGAAGTGAAAATTTGATTTAGTAATCGTGATAAATAGAAATCAAAACATACTTAAAGATAATTAAAATCTGTTGCGATAAAAAGGAGAATTGTTTTTGTTGATTACAAATAACAAGTGATCTTAAAAAATACGAGATTGTAAATAAGATTATGCAATGCATAAAAAATGAGAAATGTCGCCAGCATAGAAACAAATTTTCATGTTCAATAGCAAAATTGGCCGAATCAGTCAATAAAGTGTTTGAATGCGTGGATTCAAACAAAAATTTGTTACACATAATTATTGATCGAAAGCAACTATATTTTAAACAACTACAAAATGCCCTATTCATTTTTTTGATATAAAATTTTATTGACAAACATATTATTTCAATTGTAATTTTTTCTGTATGCGGTAATTTCAATTTTTCAAGTTGATAGTTCTCCCATAATTAGAAAGATGATATAAACACTAAGATGATGTAGATCTGTTAATTTATAATACTGTTACAAAAAATTTACCATTCTATTGTCAAGTAAATATGTTTAAATACTATTTCACAGCCAACTTTGTAAAGCTTTTGTTCCAAACCAATTTTAGCTCTTTGAGTGTTTGTTCTGAAATGATTTACCTACTTTGAACATTTGTACTGAACAAACAAAGCTACCCTATTTTTATTTATCTTGGACCAGTACTCAGTGCATTGTACCGGAACTGGGAAAATAGGTTATGAGGAGGGAGAAAGAGGGAGCAGTGTTTGTGAACATTTGACTTGAAGTTTCCAACATTAAAACAGACAGGAGACAACTTATTCCATAGGCGAAGCATACGGCTGAAAAATAAATTCTCTCTGTAATGCGTAGTATGATTCCCTGGGCAATCAACCACAAAGGGATGAGCTCTGGACGATAAATACGTGCTAGGTAAAAATGTGCGAGTTTCGGGAACAAGAGCCCTAGTCTCGTCAGAGCAAAATCCATTTTAGTAACGATAGAACAGAGCGTCGATGCTCCAGTGAGTCTATTAATACCGTACTATCATCGATGAGCTTCTTCGCTCTCTCCTGCACACGGTCAAGTAACCCCAAAATAGAGACCGGCCCATTTTCGGTCGAATTTAGGTGGTATAAATAGTAAGTACGTCGGATGGAGTGAAGTACATCCTACACCGTTTCAAAAACCCGAGTCACTTGAATGCTTCTTTAGATAAATGAAAAATGTGATCATTCCAGTGAACATCACATTATATTTTCATTCTCAGAACATCAAGAGCATCCGATTCCTCAATATTTTTACCATCCATGAGTACAGATGAATCAGCATTTGCGGTCGTATGTTTGTGTGTTAATAAACAGCATTGGGTCTTAAGAGAGTTAAAGGCGACTCTGTTTTTACCACCCGCTCAGAGATTAATAGAAGATCACTGTTCAGTGAATCATTCATATTTAACCTCTTGGCAGCGATGTCTGATAGGCTAGGCCTACAACTAAAAGAGTACGAGTGGCAAATGCTGCTGTCATCCGCAAAAGAGTGGATAGGGTTTGAAGTTTGATAGAGAAGGTCGTTGAGAAAAATAAGAAATAAGGTAGGAGAAAGAACGGAGCCTTGCGGCACCCCTGAGTTAATCTTGAACTCGTTTGATGAGACCCCATCTATAACAACTCGTATAGTGCGGTCTCTGAGGAAGCTCGATATAAACCGAGAAAAGTCATCATCGACACCAAAAGCTGTAAGTTTTGAAATAACTATGTAAACGTGACGTCTTACTATTTATTACGAGATGGCAACTTTTTAATTCCTGAAATAAGCCTTACATTACGTTACGTTGTCCTTTACACGCTAATTTAGGTTACGCCGTTAGTTTGATAGTTCGCATTTATAGTTTATAACTACATTACATACTTACATGTATATTCATATTTTTCCTTTATATTTTATCCACCTTTGTATCAGCAACGTTTCTTAAATAAATTAAACATCAGTAGAAGTTAACTTGATTAGCAGTAGTTCATATATACGCAACTACAACAACAACAAAATATATAAACACATACACGACGGCATTCTGTAATTCATTATAAAATTTCATTACACTAAAAGCTTAATTTTGTTTTATTCTTCATACTAATTTATGGCTGTTTAGATAAATGATGGTTGTTACTTCTATCTTTATTCTAAGCATGTGTAGTTTAACACACATCCATACATACTCTTTTGCTTGTGTGTACGCGTCTATATTGGTAAGATATTCCAAGATATAAATGTATGTATGAAATTGTTATTGTAATTAATAATATTGTTTATTTCTAATAATTAACGTTGTTTTTCTTAAAGAACAGCAATTAATTTCTCGTCTCTTTATAGCACATCATGCCGCATGTCTGAACATACAAGTTCACTTTGCACAGCGTGCTGGCTGGCATTAAATAAACTCAAAAGTTTGTATAAAGTTGCATTTTATAACATAAATGAATTAAAGTAATGAAATTTTGTTACAATGTACGAGTACAATATGAATATGTCCGTAATGGAATGCGATCTATTACATTTTATAAGTAAATTAAACAAATAATGATATTGTATTTATTTGATGTTAAATAATATTTAACTGAAGCTTAATTTAAAGAAATAAATTGGTATTTAAAGCATATAAATGATTGTTATTTGATGAGTCTATAAGAATTAAACACATTCGAGACAGCAGGCTACCGGCTACACGACGACAAATGCCGCTAGCAATATAATTATCACTTCAAAGATTGTAATTAAGATTTTCTTCTTGTTGACGCCTATATTATATCTTTTTTGAACTATTTACGTAGAATAATACCAAAAATAAATAAACGAAATTTAAAGGTTTTATGAATTAAACACATTCGAGATAGCAGGCTACCGGCTACACAGCGACAAATATCGCTAACAATATAACCAGCACCTCAAAGATTGTGGTTGTGATCTTCTCCTCGTTGACGCACATCTTATATCTTTTCTGAAGTATATGTATATATACAATATGAAATTCAATCTGTTCGGTTTAGTACTTTAGGAGTAAATCGGCCTTCAAGTTATTTGACGTTTTTTTTTTTAAAGCGTTTTATATTTAGTGAATCTTCAAAATGAACTAACAATAAGTATTTAAGTCTTAATACTAAATACTTTTTACATAAGTCCAGCTAATGCAAGACAAAACGTTTTATTATGCGGGAGCAATATCGGTAAAATCACCTAATGGTGGCAACGGTATGCGTTCTAATGGTGGCAACGGTATGCCTTCTTCTCAACCGAGTGTGGCCGCCAAAATTAAGTATATTGCACGCAAGAGAGTTTGGATGAAGTTCCAGTTTACTGACATACCTTGTCGCGTACTTTGTATATTCCTCTGTTACCAGCAGAATACTCAGATCTTTATGAATTCGTGAATTTTTTACGTACCATGGAGCTGCAGTAATTGTTCGAAGAATTTGGTTTTGTCTCCTTTGAATTTTTTCAATATTTGACGTTGAGAATGAATTCCGTAGGCTTTAGAATTGCATTGCTTGCAATCCAACTTCAATGTCGAGTTTCTGCCCATAAGCCAATTTAGTTGCTCTGCTTTTAGTTTCAACTCAGTGACTTTTGCTTCAATGTGAGACTTCCACGTTAGCATACGATCGAGGTGTATACCTAGATACTTGACTTCATTGTGCTGCGGAATAGGTGAGTTACTAACTTGGATAGGCGATCATGTTTGTTTACACTGTGTGAATGTGACATGAGTACATTTTTGTTCATTAACTTTAATTTTCCAAAGTTGTAGCCATTTTTCTAACATTAATATATATTCCTATAAATTTCGTGACGCTAAATGGTGGTTTGCATGAACGCTCAAAAACGCTGTGTCGTCTGCAAAAGTTGAAGTGTGGAACACAATCGTTTAAAATTAAAAGAAAACATACGATTTTGTTTGCACTATAAATGCTGCACTTATTTGGTAGTAGTCAAATCTAAATGTAGGCATTTCATATATATTTGTATATATAAAATATGAGTTCATTGCAGAGCCTTGTTATTTGGTAAAGCGAAAATCAATAATTTGCTTTTTAGAGCCACCGCTTTACAGTTTTTTTGCAGACTAAAAACAAGTAACTAAATTAACTTGTGACAAGTTTTCTTTTTTAGTATGAAGCCTTTTGCAGCAAAATAGGGACATGCGTCGAAATTTGCAAATTGTTGTTGTTGTCCACAGCAGGCATGATAATTTCAGTAGAATTGCACTTTCTTTTCAGTACAATTCTTTTTCCTGGAGCTTAACTATCGAGCTTTGTTGGCATAATCTTATATAAAATTCTTATATAAAATTTCTGTTTTTTTTTTTGGCAAGAGTTTCGATTGTGTTCAGCAATCAAAACTCTTGGGAAAGAAGACATGACTTGGGTTGTATAAAGACTTCCAAAACTCTTAATTAGCAAAAAATAAAGGTTTGTTTTCAGTACAATTCTTTTTCCTGCAGTTTATCTATCGAGCTTTGTTGGCATAATCTTAACTTTGTTATAATTTTTTTTCTTTTTCTGCTTGAGTTACGATTGTGCTCAGCAATCATAACTCTTGGGAAAGAAGACATGACTTGGGTTGTATTAAGTCTTCAAATACTCTTAATTATCAAAAAACAAAAGCCCCCAGGAGGTATTGTCTACAGGCGATCCTGGCATTGATCGTGGTTGTAATGTAACGAAATTTGACTAATACTCAGTCGATGCCACTGCAATACATTGTACCGGACGTAGGAAAATAGGTTATAAAAAGACGAAAAGAGCAAATAGTGCTTTTGAATGGTTGAATTATTTGACGGGAAATAAATCTGCTCCCTTTTATTCCATAGAGGATCCCTCTGAACTATTTAAGAATGAATTTCCTCTCTAATGCTTTGTGTGCCTCAGTAGCCAATCCACCATAGAAGTATGACTTCTGTATGATGAACGTGTATTACATAAAAATACTCAGATATTGGAAGCCAGATCACCGATCTCGTTAGAGCAAAGTTCCCCACACTAAAACGATGCTCTGGAATGAGACCATTTTTTATGCCTTAAAAAAAGCATTCCAATAGCTTAGTTTTATCAAACGATGCAAGGCATACTTCACTCCATCGAATCTTTATAATATTTATACCAGCTATATTATATCGAAAATTAAAATGGAGGGCTAATTAATGGTGCAGCAGAGGGAGAAGAAGCTTAGCAGCTTAGCAAGATATTCAACTCTATTGACTCCCTCTGCTGCACACGATCGAATAACCATTAAATAGCCTTCCATTTTAATTTTCGGTATAATATAGCTGGTATAAATACTAAAGAGATTCGATGGAGTGAAGTATGCTTTGCATCGTTTGCTAAAACCAAGTCATTGGAATGCTTCTTTTAAGGCATAACAAATGGTCTCATTCCAGCGAACTTCACGCTGAATTTTTATTCCCCATACATCAAGATATACCGATTCCCCAAAAACTGTACCAACCAGGAATATAACCTGAGACTGATTAGGTGTATGAGCGAATGAGTACCAGTGCAACCTAAATTAGATTGTAAAGCTTTGGTTTTACGCTGCAGTATGTAACTTAAGAGAACGTTAACCAGGTGCTAAGAATAGTATTGTTCCACCTTGTTTAATAGACATCACTAAATAGAAATAACAAAGCACCAAAAGTATAATTACTGATTGCCGAAAAAAATGAACAAGTCCCGTTTACATTGCACAACCTTTGACGTCGCAATTTTAGTCGCTTCTTCTTTAAAATAGCGTTTGCATTTATATTGTGCAATTTTTATCACATCAATTTTTATTGATATATACATGTATAAACACATACACAAAAATAAGTGTGTATATGAGTTTATGTGTACCCCTGGAATTGCAGCAACAAAAGTTGCACAATGTAAACTGTGACTAACATTTGTTTTGAAGCTAACTTTACTGAGAGATTTTCTCTCTTACGCTCTAACTAGATTGGATATTCCAGCTGCATAGCATGGATACCACGCTATTTGTATTAGTCTCAAACATTTTGTATGTGAATGAGGACTTTTGACAGATTAATGTTATGTCTTAAGCTCGAAAGTCTAAAGGCCGTGTCAGATAAAACTTCTTGCTTCGCTTTGCGTTGCCAATTCGCTTTGACATCTAAGATAAAATGTACATACTTATATGAAACATGTCACATAGAGCACTTTAAACACAACGCGAAGCGAAAAATTCGGCAACTCTCAGCTTTATGCACTAAGAAAACAATTTGAGCGAATTTCAGTAGTTCGTCTAATAATATTTTTAACTTCTGTTATCAGAAAATATGATTAAATGTAAACAATTAACAACAATTTTTTAGATAAATAAACAAATCGTGAGCGTTGCCAAAGTTTTTATTGTGGCATTTACCTTTTGCTTTGCGCTTTTCTGCTAAAGTTTTAAACTTCACGCAAAGCGAAAAAGTTTTATCTGACACGGCCTTAAAGGTTTTCAAGGTGATGTTGTCATGCAATTGTGCATGTTCTCATATTTGGAAGTGATTAGATGGCGAGGAACGTCAGACTAATCTGGTTTATTATTCTTCATGAATTTCGGGGCTACCAGCTTCGGAGTCTATCTAGGTTATTACAGGGGGTACAAGAAAGACCGCGCACAACAACATTTTTTCATATTCAATAACGACAGTCGCTGAGTAAATTAATAAATTGTTTGAATGCGGGCCTGTACAGGAATTTGGGGATGTAAACAAAAGTTTAGTAAAAATACTTGTTTATCGAAAGCAACTATATTTTTCCACAACATTAAAAGATGATATCCAGGGTTAGTTTTTCGATTTTACATTTATATATGTACATACAACTATTTGATTGATTTTTTTACTATAATTTTTTCCGCATAAGGGGTTGCCAATATGCCCATATGTGTGTCTTAAAAGCCAGATGGTAAACCGTTGCAAGGCCGGCAAGCCTTTTCAACACTGCCATAGATTCACTCAAGGGTTAGATTGAATTACCCGTTGTTGAGTGAAGGCAAATCTACCTCTATGTTTAACTAAGCTGCTCTAAAAAACTGCTTATAATAATGTTTTCCAGCGGCT
Source organism: Thecocarcelia acutangulata (assembly GCA_914767995.1). NCBI lineage: Eukaryota > Metazoa > Arthropoda > Insecta > Diptera > Tachinidae > Thecocarcelia > Thecocarcelia acutangulata. Next base: position 89,652,874 of record OU612098.1, on the reverse strand, counting down.
TTCATGGGACTTTGCAGTTCACGTTTACCAGCCCTGCCTTTTATATAAACTTAAATAAAAACATACAAGGATAGCAAACCTAAAAAAAATATTTACAGGAAACATTATAACATCTCGAACGCTTAGTAGTGAGGCAAAACGTTGTGATATATTTTTGTTGGCTGTAGAGAATGACATCATCAACTCCAGCGGCTGCCACCATATCAGCAACAAATTGGTCTTCACAGCATCATGAGATAAAAAACAATCAGTTACACTGCTTTTTTATAGTAAATATTAAATTATATTGAGTAAAGACTGCTTAAATGAAACTTTAAGTTTTTATTTAAAGAAACTTCTCTTATTTTAATATTATAACAAAATTGTTTTACTGATGCCAGTTTAAGATTTATCATAATGTTTCGTTCGCCAACTGTTTTCAAGCAGGTATCCATTTACTAAAAGATGTTTTATAAATTTTTGATTTCTGATTTTGTACTTAAAGACCACCACCACCACCATTATTCCTTCTAGAAACACTTTCTTCTTTTCGTAGCGTCGCTTTGTTGCTAATTGTGTATGTGTTAGAATTTTGTCGATGATGAACAGTCGACTGCTGATAAGAAATAATACTCGTAAAGCTTTAAAAAAATATATTAAATATCTTTGTGGCACCAAAGCATCCATTCATCGAGCTCTCTCATTATGCATTAAACAACAATGAGATTTCTTTAACTGTCATTTCGGGTTGCTTACCTTTACTTCCGGTAAAAAATGTCAAGTTGATGTTTCCGTTAAACGTTTTGTATCAATTTGATACCGTCTGCTGTAAAAGTAGTTGTTTATATCTTTTCTTTTATGTCCTGTCATAAAGATTTTTGATGAAATGCACATTTTAAGCTGTAGCTAAACATATTTTTAATGAACCTTGTTGGTTCGAACCAAATGAAATGTCCTGAAAAATATGTTTTTTTTTTACCCCAAAAACGTAACATTTTTTTAAGGTTTTTAAAAAGCGCTTGCGCATTTCTAAATATAATTTATTTTTATATAGAAAATATGTCTTTATATACATAAACTGTTTTATATACTTCCAGCTGTAAATGGGTGTATGTAGATGTCATTTATGGTTTTGCAGTTTACTTTTGTCCAAAAAATAAAAAAAAAAACAGAAAAGAAAAAAGTAATCCTTGAAATTAAGCAACACTCAAAAAGTCTTAAAATAAGACGACTGTTTATTATACATAAAGAATTGGTCTTTTGTAATGAAGTTTTAATTAAAGGAAAAATTCGTAGTGAGATTAAAATTCATAAGGTTTGAAAAACTTAGCAAATTATTAATATGATATATTATGCTATTTTCTTAAGTTCTAATGCAATAAATTTGATGGTTTTAGTTGAAAAATTCTAAAAGATTTGAAATATTTGAAAGAAAACTATCTTCCTGGGGATTGTGACAAGCGAACTTCTAAGCTCTCTTTTCTTCCAGCAAACTGATACAAAAATTTTCGTAGCTACAACGAATTTATATATATTGTTTCGTATCTGTAACAAAAGTCTTACATTAATACAGTGAAATATGTTCGTTATATTCACCACACTGTTTTGTAGCTATAACGAAATTCATGCATTTTGATGTAAAATTTTCGTAACATTAATGAAATATATCAAATATAATGAAAATGTCCATCTCATTAATGAAACTTTCATAACGGAAATGAAACTTTTCATGGTATTAACGAAAAAACAGTGAGCGAAACGGTTTTTTTCCCATAACCAAGCGTTCGTCTTTCAGTGCATGCAAGGATTCTATTAAATTAATTTCAGTACCTAAAAAGAGTGTGATGAAATTAAAAAATTAAGGAATTTGAGTTTGTGGGATATAAAAGTTACTAACTCCATTTAATTATACCTATCTTAATAATAAGTCTCGCATTTATAACGTTTTTGTAAGAACACGAATTTAAATCTAAAAATGGCAAATAATCGTTGTTGTTGTGGAAATGAAACTGTTTTGTTCACCATTCTTTCGTTAATACAATGAATTTGTGTTATCATTTGTGTTATAAAAATTACATCAATAAGATGAAAACTTGGCCTAGTACCATTTTATTATTTCTACAATCTTACTAATATTACAAAAACTGTCTGATTTGAGTTACCCAAAGCATTTGTATGAAAATAAAATTCTTTCGTTATAGCTACTAAGCAGTGTAGTAAATATTTCGTTGTACTAACGCAAGATTTTTGTAGCAGCTACAAAACCAACCGAATAATAGGAATTATCATTCTTATTGTAAATCATTATTATTATTATAAATGAAAGATTTTCATTTATACTAAATGGCTCATTTGGTAGAGTACTCGACTAACAGGCTACTGGTCACAGGTTTAGTTCTAGCTACATACTGTTTTTTTCATAAACGAACAAATTTCATTGTATATACGATTGATATTTCTTTAATGAAACAAAGTTGGCTTTACGTTGGCTCAAAAATAACAACAAAATCGTTACATTAATGCAATAAATCGTTAAAGCTATGAAATTATTCCTATCAGCGTAGTACAACTTAGAAAGAGCCTGCGTTCATTTGAAGTATGTAAAGGGTGATCCAAAATTAACGCCAAAGATTGAATTAAATGGAAAACATAGTTTTTACTTTCGTTATTGCTTTTTTTAACATAAAGAAATTTTGACGGATAATAACACTTCAGCCAACTGGCTTCAACAGACTCATTCGTTTGTCGAAAATTTGCATACGCGCGGCTGATTTTGTTGCTGCAGCATTGAACCTCCTCTTTTAAAGCAGGGGGGTTATGGTCTTATTGACATATAACTGTGATTTCAAATAACTCCATAACAATCTGCTTTCTAGGGCTCAAAGAGAGAGAGAGAGGGAGAGAGAGAGAGAGAGTTTCTCGTTTGTTATAGCAAATAAAACTCTAGGAAGCTGCTAGACTTAAGGACTACCAACAATCAAAATAATTTCCTTTTTTAATTCAGTAAAAAAGTTATTCAAAAATGAAATTGGTTAATTAATTTTGCGCCACCTTGTACAACAATAACACTTTAGTCAATAAAGCGTTCAATAAATGGAGGTTTCTCATACAATACAACATGTTTACAAAAGCATGAAAACAAAACCATAGAAATATGTTTGCGTATAGATATTTTTGAGTAAGTGCTGGAATGGTAGAAATTACTATTAGATTCCATTGATGAAATTGTGTTGTCATTTGATAAACAGGTGATAAGCACAGAATCACAAATAAAATTGTGTATGTACGAGTGTTTCTACAATAAGTATAAATAAACTTGTGTTAGGCAACTTTGTATTATTCTTACTTTATTTTCAGATTTGGAGATGATTTAAAGAAATGCCGCCAAACATTGTCAAGCGTTGTGTTATTGATTGTATTTTCTTATCAGCAGCGGCAGTAAATGAAAAGTGTTTTGAGTTTTTCCTTTCAAGATATTTATTCATTGATGTGGTTATAATAGAAAATATAAAATAAAAAATTAAATACAATGACTTGTTTTTCACGCCAGTGATAAAAAATGATGCGAAATCTTTCCAATTTATATTTAGTATATTAGTTTATTTATTTCAAAGCAAAGTTATAAGTTGAGCATTGGAATATCTAGTGTGAGAAGAACACTGCTCAAAACACTTTGACACAAATAATTTCTAGATTAGGTTTTTTTTGTTAACACACAACAATTATGATTATAGTTTTCCATTAGACCTCACCCAAAACATGAAGGTTTCTAAAATGTTTTAAACATTTTAAATAACAAAATACAAAGTCTAATTAGAAAACTCCATTTAGCACTTGAAAATATTAACAAAAGAAATATGTTACAAAAAATCACATAACTTAGAGTAAAGAAAAAGTACACAGGTTGACACAATTTCTTGAAAACTTTATTGATTTAAGTGATAATGTTTCTGTGTTAATATCGTGTAAATTTTTATTTGCACTAAATAAAAGAAAAAAAAAACACATGAAATCAGAAGAGAATGAAAAGAAACTACTAAAGCCCACCGGTGAAAAGAAAGTGTAAACACGCCTTCTAAAATGCCTAAAGTCCTTTTTACTATATTCCATATTAATTCATTTTTACACTAAGTAGTCAAAGCCTTTCACATCCCCTTTACACCTTGGCACCGTAATAGGTAGCAGTACGTGCACACATGTTTATTTATTTATTTTTTTTTTGTCCTTTTCCACCGTTGTCCGTGTCTTCTTTATACATATGTATGTTCATTATTAATTTCTTTTGAAAGCATTTCATTATCTCGTAGTGTGAAAAGTGTTGGACTAAATTTTGCTAATCTGAGCAGTGACGAAGTGACACTGATCAGTTTTAACTAATTTAATTCCAAAATTTTAAATGCTGAAATAGAGTTTGCTTTAGTCTTTCGTGTTAAAAGTTAAACCACCACGAACACTACTTCCTCTTTCATCTACATCATAGTCTATTTTCCTAGTTCCACTACAATGCGCTGCACATATAGGGGTCGTCCCTTGAGTACTGGTCCAAGATAAAAAAACATCCACTTACACGGCAGGTCTCATTGAATGTCTGTTTTAAGGCATCGTTACATGGTAATAGAAGTATTTAGATCTGTCGAAAATGTGTGTGGGGTAAAGGAAATATTATAGTGTAAAGCAAAATCTATTCAGTAGTTATTATTTTTCACAACGACCTTATATATCAAACTTCCAACCCTATACACTCTTTCGCGGATGACACCAGCATTTGCCACTCGTATTATTTCAGTTAAAAGCCCAGCCTATCCGAGATCATTGCCCAGAGTATTAGTATCATATTAACCACCAAATGGGATCGTAAAAACAGGGGCACCTTCACCGCTTGTAAGACCCAATGTTGTTTGTTAACACACAAACATATGACCGCAAGTGCTGCTTCATCTGTACTTATGGATAAATATTGAAGAATAGGATGATCTTGAAGTTCTTGAAATGAAGATACAGTAGGATGATCGCTCGACTGAACACGTTTTTTATGTCTCTAAAAAAGCATTCAAGTGCTTCGGGTTTTTGAAATGGTGTAAGATGTACTTCAGCTGAACCGATCTCCTTACTATTTATACCACCTATATCCGGCCCAAAACGGAATACAATTCTCATGTTTGGGCCGGGGCCTCAAAGTCTATTTTGAGGTTACTCAAACGTTTGCAGGAGAAAGTGAAGAAGTTTATCGGTGACAGTAGTATTATCCAACTCTATTGACTTACTGGAGCATGGACGCAGTGTAGGATGCGTTATTCTGATCTAACGTTACTAAAATGGATTTTGCTCTGACGATATTAGGGATCTTGTCCCTGAAACTCATATTGTTATACGTAACACGCCTGCATCGTCCAGGGCTCATCCATTTGTGGTCGACAACTCCCATGTTTGGGCCGACTTCAGGAGAGAGCGAAGAAGCTTATCGGTGACAGTAGATACCCTACAACTCTATTGACTTAATGGAGCATCGACTCAGTATAGGAAGCGTTACTCTTTTCTGTCGTTACTACAATGGACTAGATTACGAATCTTGTTCCCGAAACTCGCACAATTTTACGTATTACGCGGTCGTCGTCCAGAACTTATCCATTTGTGGCTGATTGCCCGGGGAATCACATAACGCTTTACAGAGGGAACTTGTCTTTTAACCGCACGCTTCGCCTGTGAGGCTTTCAGCCTCTTCATAACCAATTTTCCTATTTCTGGTACAATGCACTGCATATGAAGTGCTTATCTCCTAAGTACTGGTCCAATATAAAAAATGACAAAAAATAGAGAGAAATCCATATATAACAAGTAAGAGTGTAGTGTATCCGGCTGGGCCGACTCTAAAATATCCATCACAATAGTCACGTAAATATACGAGTACAGCTACATTACAAATTTGAACTAAATATGCACAGAAACTAACATATAAAATGTAAAAAAGCGCTGGATAATGATCGCTTTCAGTGGCTCTGGGAAATATATTTAAAACACTGAGAGATATTGGGAACTACAAATTTCAAACCATGTTCCATTGTCAGTGTTCATCTTTCTCACTTTCATAATTTAAATTTAGTTTTCATTGTGAAATATTATTATATTTATATTTGTTAATTATAAAAAAAATTTCCTCTTATTTGCGGCTTCAAGCTAATTTAAACTAAATGCCCTGTCAGTTTTCTGACAAGGCCTTGCGGTATAATTAGAATTTTATTTTTGTAATTTTTAAGCTTCATCTAATAAAACGTGATAAACTCACAACATCAATTTAGACAACACAAACTCAATACATTTTTTAAGCGCAAAGAATTAAAACAGAATTTTTTTTCTACTTTCACATCAAATCGATATACACGGCACGTACTCGTATACTCATTAAACCTTGTGATAAATTAAGCGTATGAAAGAAAATACGTTTTCGAGCTTCAACAAAAAAACAAAAATAAAAAAAAAAATACTAGGAAAATCCTTGAGAAATAATTGAAATTTATGTTGAAAATTTGCTTTCGTTTATAAGCGGTCATTTATTTGGAAATATTTTAAACGAATAATAATAGTCTTATTATCATTAATTATAATATAAATCCTTATATAATAAAGCCCCTCAAAAAACAAAAAAAAAAGCAGATATACAACAACTTATAAGTAAGTGAATCTTTTTAAAATTACCCTCCTGGATGCCGCACATGTACTAATTCAACCCAACCACCCACTTGACGTTGGACAATTATTATGAATGTCAAAAAAGTAAACAAAAGCGGGATTACCGATTACCAAAACAATGAAGTATTTATTTAACAAACAAAAAAAAAATGTTTTGTAAGAACCATAAAACCTAAAAAAACTAAATTTTTTCTCTTTTCAGCACATCATTCATTATTATCCTTTTAATAAGAAAAGAAATAAAAAACGTTAAGTTGGAAAACAAAACAAAAAAAAAATTGTATAAATTTTAGAAAATTATGTTTTTTATTTTATTTTTTTTACCTTATTATATTATGCAATTTTGTGTGCGTCACCCACACACTCCAACCAACCACCAAAATTAATGAGAACGCCAGACCGACCGACCTAACGAACGACTACCTTGATACTCAAGAGCACACTTGTTAAATAAATAGAATAAATATATTTTTCTATCCGGTTTGAGAACGTATTAACTTGTGTTTTCTTGCTTTTTTTTTTGCAAAATTTGGGGAAATATTCACTTTTATTGTGTACCCTTTATCAAACCTAAATAAGGGTATTAGACGGCTTTTTAGCAAGCTGCAGGAAAATAATATATATTATAACCTCCCTAATCCGGTCATCCGGACTACACATACTTACACATTATATGGGCTGAAAAGTCCCGGGCCTAACACATAGATGGCGCTATTTTTTATTGCAGTCACCTTTTTTCAGGTAATACTAACCTTCAAAAGATATGATATTCTATTAATTAGTTTGTGAGTTATTGTGCTAACAATGACACTAGTTTTGTTATTTTAAAAACGATGGATAAAAACCGATGATCCAGAAGGCAGTGGACGTGCAAATGAGGTGGTAACACCAGAAAACATAAAAAAAAATCGCCAAAATCGTTTTGGATGATCAAAAAATGAAGTTGCGTTAGTTAGCTGAGATCGTAAAGAACGTGTTGGCTTTATATTGCATCAGCATTTGCCTATGAGAAAGCTCTGTTCAAAGTTGGTGCCGCGTTTGTTCACTGTTGTTGCTCAATCAGGCAGATTCTCTGTTTCTTTTTCATATCTTTTATGAAGCTTAAATTAAATAAATAATAAATAAATTAAAAAAGTGATTCAACACAACAATAATTGATCACACGTAATTTTAATTAAAAAAATTTATGAAAATATTTTTCTAAATTGGATTTTTGGTTTGTTTATATGTACATCGAATTTTAGTTCAAGATTTTTCTTTCTTAAGTTTTTTCTTAAGAAGGATTTTTCACAATACAAATTTACTGTGATCAATAATTTTTGATTGAAGAAGACAAGAAAAATAATAATCAAATCTTTAGCTGGGGGACAACTAGCTGTTTCGTAGTCGCTACACTACTTATCAGCACCCACTGGGATTTAGTGGATAAAGTAGTAGATCATGATACGTCATGACCCGAGTTCAAATCCCAGTGGGTGCTGATGAGTAGTGTAGCGACCAATCTAGAGTTAAAAAGTGCTTCTACTCTTATAATTAAGACTTTAAAAATTTCGTATTTCATATAGAGATAACAAAATTCGTTTACTAACAGCCTTCTCTACATATCAAACTTCTTAATTATGCATAAAAATTTTTATACCCTGCCTGCTATTCATCTTAAGTTCATCATCATTGAACCATCACTAAAAAGGATTTGTGTTTAAATATAACTTAATTTTTTTTTTTTTTTTTTAATACAAAGACTTATTTTTTTTCATCGCGGTTTATATTTTAAAAATTTAATTCCGTTGTTTCCTTTCTCTTAAAGAAAAATCATTGTTTATTTGCTTTTTACTTTATTTTCATTCAGTTTTTCATTTATAAGTATTAAGTTATATACCTACCTCAAAAGGGATTTTAATGTTTTATAAAATATACACAAACGGCTCAGCTAGAAAATGTGTATTGAAAACCGAAAACACTAAATTTTTTTAGTGTTTTCAATGCAAATTTTCCAACCGCGTCGCTTGTCTGTTCAGAGATAGCAAATGCTGTATAAACAATGCGGACAATTAACAAAGTGCATATGTGATTTAATATGAGATGATTATAGAGAGTTGTGAAAAAGACTTACATCAGCGCCTGCCTTTACGGCCTTATCTGATGATAGGCCAGTTCCACGGAGTGAATTATTCACGATTCACCAATGCTCCCAAATGTCAGGCTATATTTCCAGTGTTGGATTTAAAATTATGCGTGTTTTGAACTTTGAAAGCAGCTGTTTTGATTTAAAAATGCATCTGACATCAGCTGTTTTCCAAGTTGAATATTGCAAGTATTTTAAGATTTGAGCCCTCTTTTTGCTGAAATACAAAACTCGATGGGAGAGTGAAGCACTTTAGACAAATAAGAAAATATTATAGTTTAAGTCAGATGAAACTAAAAACGCAAGTGTGAAAGTAAAAATTGTACACTGTGTGGAAACTTTTGTTAAACTTGCTCAATTACAGATAAATAAAAAGTTGGCAAAAACACAGTGGAATGTGCAAAAGTGACTTTAGTGTCTTCAGTGGTCTTCAAAAATAAGATTATGAGAATGAAAGTACACAGAAAAAAAAATTTTTCGTGTTCAATAATAAAATTCGCTGCATCAATTAATAAATTGTTTGAATGAGGAGCTGTAAAGAAATTCGTGGATTCAACCAAAAGTTTAATAAAAATAATTATTGCTCGAAAACAACTATTTTTGTAACGAACAACAACCAAAAACGATATCCAAGGTTATTTTTTAATATTTATGTACATACATATATGCATACAAATTATTTTTTCAGACAAAAATTTTGTTGATTTTATTTTAACTATAATTTTTTCTGTGTATGATTATTGTATTTGCATACAACATATGTACGCACATACATTAGGGTGGGTTGATATGGAAGGACAAAAATTTGCCAATACTATGCCATCGATTTTTCGTTAGCTTCGGCAGGAGGGGAAAAAATTTCCATTAGGAAATAAAAATCATATTCGAAGCGCCCAAAATTGAAGCCCGCACCAGACTCGAAGTCGATAATTTTTTATAAAAAGACATGGTAACAAAATTTATTTGGTTTTTTTGATTCATTTCAATACAAGTCAGATTTTTTTATCTTGGACCTGGGGCCAAATCACCGCATACGATATCGAGCAAAATTATCGAAATTTTTCATTTTGGTATCATGGCATACGATATCGAATAAACTGTATTGCAATAATATAAAAAAGTTAAAGGATTTATTTTTTGTATTCCTACTTTTAGGGAACGTATGGTCTTCAAACTATTGCATTTTGTTTAAATTACGATCCAATATGCATCGGTTGCCATAATTTAGATGTATCGTAATGTTATTCGATACGATAGTTAATTCGATATCGTATGCGGTGATTAGACCCCAGTACTCAGGGGAAGACCCCTACATATGCAGTGCATTGTACCGGAACTAGGAAAATAGGTTATGAGGAGGTGGAAAGAGGAAGTAGTGTTTGTGAATATTTGACTTGAACTTTCCAACATTAAAACAGACAGGAAACACATTTGCAGGCAGCTTATTCTACAGGCGAAACGTACGGGTGAAAAACGAATTCTCTCTGTAATGCGTAGTACGATTCGTCAGAGCAAAATCCATTGTAATAACGACAGAACAGAGTAACGCACCCCACACTGCATCGATGCTCCAGTGAGTCAATAGAATTGGATACTCTACTGTCACCCATGAGCTTCTGAGCCCTCTCCTGCACACGGTCGAGTAACCCCAAAATAGACTTTCAGGCACCGGCACAAACATGAGAGTTGTATTCCATTTTCGGTCGAAGGTAAGTGGTATAAATAGTAAGGAGGTCGGATGGAGTGAAGTACATCTTACACCGTTTCAAAAGCCCGAGGCACTTGAATGCTTCTTTAGAGACGTGAAAAATGTGACCATTCTAGCGAATATCACACTGTATTTTCATTCCAAGAATATCAAGAGCAACCGATTCCTCAATATTTATACCGTCCATTAGTATAGATAGAGCAGCACCCAAGCACATACAAGTTAGATTCATTTCAATACAAGTTAGGTGGGTGGTTAGCTAAAGGCTGATGCTCTTAATGTAGAGGCAACCAGTCATAAAACTGGTAATAATATCCATCTCTCCAGAGATACAACTTTACAAAATGCAACTTGATTTGTGAATTTGATTAATATTTATTTATTGCGCTTAATTTCCTTCCACTAAATGTTTTCTTTATGTGTACCGTTTTTCATTCACCAATTTAATTAGATAGTTATTTACGTATTATTCTTTCCCTGTTTATAACTTCAATTTTCCTCTTTATTCACCCTTTTTATACGTTTTTAAGTTCTGTCGCTTGTCAGCATTCAAAACAGAGAAAAACAAAAACAGACACAAAAATCCTTTAATGCCGTTTAATTCAGGGGGTCACGTACTTGATTACATTTGTAATTCTTCCTTTTTTTCAAACGTTTATTTTTGCCACAATTCCTAATTCTTTTCTTTTCTTCAAATCAAAAAATTTTTTTTTGGTTTTTAAGTGCTTTTTTTCTCAATTTTTCTCAACGATTTCATTTCGGCTTGCTTGGGCCAATTTATTTAAACATTTTTTTTTTTTTTTATATTTTTCTTGTCTCAAAAAACAAAAACGGTTTGTGATTTTGGCGCTAAATATTTCACGCCCACTTTAATATTCTAAGCGTGTTACTTAATCCCAACCATTATAAGGAAAAATAAAATAAATATCCCACCGGAAAGCTATTTCAGAGAAATAAAAGTAGAAAAAATAATGATAATTTTTCAAATTTTCTTTTTTATTCTTCCGGCTTAAAAAAAGCAACACTTTCATGTGATTTTTGTTTGGTGCCAGCCCCACCCCTAAATCGACAGCATAACAGCACGCTTGTTCTATTTGAAGCCTGTCGTTTTTGGTATTCCTTTGTAAGCAGCTAATTTAATAAAGTTTGTTGTATGTTTGATAAGATTTAAAAAAAAAGAACTTTCTATTTTTTTAGTAATTTTTTAAATTAATTTTTAATGTTGAGCTAGTGGTCTTCTTGTTTTGGTAAAAATTATGGTTTTTATTTTCAATATTTCGACACTCCGTTGTGTGTCTTCTTCAGGAAAATTTTTGTTTTTTAAAAAATTGTGTTTAGCAAAACCAGAAGACCACTAGCTCAACAACAAATAATAATTTAAATAAAAAAGGATCGAAAAGTTTAGTAATTTTTTGAGTAAAGATGAGAAATTTTATTTATGCTTTTGTTTTAGGAAATACATATGTATGTATTTATTTTTTTGTTAAAGCATTAAACACATAGACCACGGCAGACTTCACGACTTCACTACAGCTAATGCCGCAAACGACATTTGTGATTCTGTAGTCAACTAAGAACAGAATGAGCTCTGTTGGTATCAAATTTTCATGAAAAAAGTATTTCTTTAAAAAATTTTAATTAAATCAAAAAATCAATTGAATTTCAAAGTTGAAAATATAATCGGATATATCTGTGGCATTTTATCATAACAGCTTAAGTCGAGATAAGATCAAAAAAAGTTTTGAAGGGAAATATGAATGAAGAACTAAATTTGAGAAGAAAAGAAGATAAACCATAATTATAACAAAATTTTGTGAATAATACGAAATATTATTTCTGCAAACAGGAACACCATATTTATTCAAATAATCAAATTAGCAGCAATTTTTACAATTTTTAAAAATCGACGATAAAACGCCACAGCTGTTATGATAAAACGCCACAGATATATTTTGATTTAAAGTCATATGGGAGTGGACCCAGAATGGAGTCCTGAGAGACCCGGTTTAAACAATGTTGATTCTTTGAGACATTATTTCCACAAGCAACATGTTGTTGCTTATTAGTTAAATAAGATGACATAAGTTTACATGCAAGAGATTTGAATCCAAAGTAAGAGTGTAGCTCGGTCACTATATTATGGTTAATCACATCAAAAGGGTTACATAAATCAAACCAATAACGACCCCAACTTCATGATTATTAAGGCGTTTTCTTATCCTATCAGTCAAATACAATAGGAGTGTGGTAGCACTGAAACCTTTACGATAACAGCTGAGACATACTCTAAGTAAACTTCTTGCAAAAATATAAGCTGTTATTTCTATAACCATTCCACAACTTTTGGCAAACAGGGCAATATACTAATAGAACGAAAATGATTAGTGCCTGGTCCTCCAGGTTTTCTTACTCTACCAATTTTCCATATTAATGGGTAATATGATGTTATTACGATAGTATTGCAGATATGTAATATATACTTCTCAATAGAATGGTATACAATTTTTAGGAATTTTATAGGTAAATCATCGACTCCTAAGGAATTCGATTTAATACTGAAAACAGGGGCCAAATCACCGCATACGATATCGAATTAACTATCGTATCGAATAACATTACGATACATCTAAATTATGGCAACCGATGCATATTGGATCGTAATTTAAACAAAATGCAATAGATTGAAGACCATACGTTCCCTAAAAGTAGGAATACAAAAAATAAATCCTTTAACTTTTTTATATTATTGCAATACAGTTTATTCGATATCGTATGCCATGATACCAAAATGAAAAATTTCGATAATTTTGCTCGATATCGTATGTGGTGATTTGGCCCCAGTTTTACAGAATTAGAAATTTTCTACAACAATCAAACTTTTCAAAAACGATTCGAAAACTAAACACGTATCTTTTAAATTTTTTATTCAAAGATATATACAAATTTATACGTAAGTGAGGTTAAAACAAATTGTATATATCGAACCACATACTTTATAAAACTTAGATTTCTTGTTTTGAATATACTCGTAGTATGTACGCACATATTTAACAATAGAAGAAAACAATTTATTAATTTACATATTTCAAACAACATTTTTTGTTATATTAGAAAAAATAAATATTTCCAAGAGTCGAATTGTTTTTTTTAACACTGGCCACACTGTTTTTGTTTTGTGGTTAATCATTAAACACAGTGAAGCCAGCAGGCAGCCGACTTCAATATGTCAAATATAAATTACATGCATATAAATGAGAATAATTATTTAGACAACAGCACTACAGGTTGTTGTCCATGCTGATTTTTTGCCGCAGTCAAATCAAGGCGAATTCATTACTAGGTGAACTTAACAGCTCAGGTGGTTATTTTTTGCTTCTCGCGTTTTTTCCAATGAGACTGTCAAATTTTTTTTTTTGGTTACAAACTTTTTCGTGCCATTTTAATCTGTAGATTTTTTTGTATGATTTATTGCAGTTTCAAGAAATTTTTGTGAATTTAAAAGTGAATAACTAATATTATCTGAGATTTTAAGTACAAACAATTATAAAAGTTTATAATTAACATTTTTATAAAATTTTTTCCCAGCTGAGCAATCAGATTTTGACATTCACGATATGTTTTACAATAACAAAATACATATTACTGAATTCGCCTTTCCGCTTGCATTCACCCAAGGCGAATTCATTATTAGGTGGTTGCATCGGCGAATTCAGGCGAATTCGTTTAATATGGCGGCACTTTCTCTGTCAAGTTTTGTTTACCTTTTCGGCGCCATTTAAATTTTTGTTCATGTTCTTTATCAACTACTTTTGACAGCTTAAGTGTGAATTCGCCTTTTACACAAACAAAATACCTGTTGTTTTTTTTTATTGTTGTATTGTTGTAGCGAAGCGGCTACCTTGTTTTTTGTATCAAGCATTCACCTGTATAAATTCGCCTTGACTCAAATTAAACTAATTTCTATTTGTGCTGACTACAAAATAAAAGCAGTGTGGCCAATGTATAAAAAATATATGTGATAAAAAAATTTTGTTCTTGGATATATTTTATGTTCTAATAAAGCATAATAAACACGTAAAGAAAAAGTAATTTGGATTATTATTGTGGTAACATTAGTATGTAGGCTGCAATCATTTTTATTTCTGACGCCAACAGCATATTTTAGATTTTCAAATAGTTAAATCAACTACAAATATATTAGTGCTAAAGTGTCAATATTTTAACTGTTATATTTCTATAATTTTAAAACATTTTGGCTGCAATAATATATGTTTGAATACAACAATGTCTTTTGTAACAAACAATAATAAACTGTTTGTTTTAAACACAAGTATATTAGAATCGTAGAATAAACCTACCGTTTTTGTTTTCATTTATGCCACTGACATATAATTTTCTTCGTAATTTATTTTTATTTTGAAACATTCTATTTCTTTCTTTAAAATTTATTTGGATTTTATAAATTTTGGTTATGTAAGATATCAGCAAGATAGCAGGAATATGGCGGAATGTGAAAATATTGTAAAAATATTTGCATGAATAATTGTACATATGAAAAGAAGAAGCTTTGTATTGCTAATTTTATGTATAAAAATATACATACATAAATATGTGCACATACTCTTAGATAACATATTAATATGTATGAATTATATTTATATAATAGCTCAAAATTACTTCGATTGAACGTGATAATAGTGTTTTAAAATTTTTAGATTAAATGGGCGGGAATGACAATATTCTATGGTTGGCTATAACAGACATATGATTACCAAATATATGGTTAAATTATATAATATTGGTTCTTGGATTTACTTAGTTCATCAAATAACATTTCAACTGAAACTATTTTATATTGGTTGTTTATAACCATATAATGCAACAATAGTATGTTGCCCTTAGAATA
This sequence comes from Thecocarcelia acutangulata, assembly GCA_914767995.1. NCBI lineage: Eukaryota > Metazoa > Arthropoda > Insecta > Diptera > Tachinidae > Thecocarcelia > Thecocarcelia acutangulata. The sequence goes on along the minus strand of OU612098.1, from coordinate 89,637,469 downwards.
TTGTTATATCAACCATATTTTTTTCTGCGTGAAAGAACAAAATTTATATGGGCTTTTAAATAAATTAATAAATTTATTTATTCTACTGTTGAATATGTGCATACATATTTATCCTCAAAATAAGAATGCCAAATTTTATATAAAAAAAACTAGTTAAGCGCCAAACAAACTAGACAAACAGCTTACACAAAAACATTTGTACAAACATTTAGCGTTGTTGAAGCATGTTTGCACGACTTTTGTGCAAACATCTTGAATGTTTGTGTTGTCTAACGCAAAGTTTTGTCATCTGCATAGTTTATTTGTCTCTTTAGATATATATCAGTTACTTTATTTGTGAGTAGTTTTAGTTGCATATCTTCGACGAACAATTTTATAATTTATATGCCTACACTTTTCTTTCTCGAGGCGAATCATTTTTGTCCAAATTTTGAAAAATCCCATTATAGATCAAACGATTATATTTTCAACCTTTAAGAGCAGCCTAATCTGAACTAAGTGAAGCAAACAAAAGTTTTTTTAATTAATTTGTTTTTTTTTAGATTTTAAGGGCTTTTTTTAAAGAGAACTTTTTTCATGAAGGATAGGTATAAACAGAGCTCGTACTGTAAAACAATGGAATTTCGTAAAGCTAAAAATTCTAAGGTGGCCACACTGAAACCAACTTTTATTGAAATGAAGGTATGTTGCTGCCATGTTCAAAATATTTCAGTAATCGCCTACAAAACTAAAATTGCCGGTTACAGCATTTGCTGTCGTGAAGTTGTGAGGTCTGCTGTGGCGTATGTGTTTAAGTATCAAGAAAAACAGAAACTAGTTTAATTCAACTGCGCCACGATATCAGCATGGACAACAACCTGCAGTCGTGTCGTCTTGCTGTTGTCAAAATAAATGCTCGCATTTATATATGTGATTTTATATTTAACATATTGCAGTCGCAGTCCATTGTTTGCGTGCTTCAATGTGTTTAATGCTTAAGCCTTGAAGAATATTTTGTTTTGTTTTTGGATGAATAAAAAAGAACTTATTTGCCGTTTTGAAAATCGAGAAAAATTTAATTTATTCATAGATATTTTTGCGGCTTAACACGCTTATTGTCTTCGGTTGTGATTTCATGTTTTGCTTGTACTTATAATTTTTGTATTTCCATACAACATATGTACGTACATACATTAGGGTGGTTTGATATTGAAGGAACAAAATTTGCCATCGATTTTGCGATAGTTTTCGGCAGGAGGGGGAAAAAAGTTCCTGTACGACATATCATAAAGATCATTTTTGAAGCGCTAAAAATTCAAGCTCGCACTAGACTCGAAGTCGATAATTTTTTATAAAAAGACATGTTAACAAATTTTATTTATTTTTTTTTATTCATTTCAATACAAGTTAAATGGATGGATTGGCTAAAAGCTGATGCTCTTAATGAACTCTAGCACTCCAACTCATTAAGCCTTGCACTCCATTGGCTGTCTGGGAAATTGCTTACAGGAGAGATTAGAAGGCCGGTACTCCTCAGCAAAGTTCATAAGGCTTCAAACGTATGACAGAAGTTGCCACCTGTGTTTTCCATACCTTGCAAGCCACACGGGGAAGCTGAATAATCAAGGCAGGGGCTGATGTGAATCAATTCCATATTCTGTCTAGGGAAATGCTTATAGGAGGGACTCGAAAAGTCCAGCTCTTTAACAAATGCTGGACTTTGCTAGTGCGGTCATATCAAACGTATTAGACCCAATTTTCACGAGGCAACTTTAGTTGCGCAATTCTTGAGTTTGTTGAAAGATTGGGGAGTGTAAAAATGAGTACAGAGTAGCTTGTACTCGGAAAGTCGTTTTGTGCTATCATTCGTAATGTCAGAAATTTTACACTTTCTTTCATTTGTGTTTCTTTTATGTATTGATATGCTGTCCGTGATGAAAATAATATTGGCGCGAAAATATGATATTTTAATTCATTTGAAAAAAATTTTTTTTTAAATATTGTGGACAACCTCAAAAAATAGACAGCAGTATTAATTTAGAGGAAGTGAAAATTAAATGGAAAAATTTGAGAATGCAGTACAAGCAAGATTAAGAAAGTGTAAGCAATAGAAAACGATAATTGCTCAAGTAAAATTGCTGTGTCTGAACATAAAAGCAAGTTTAAAAGAAAATTTGATAAGAATTGCGTAACTAAACTTAACTCGTGAACATTGGGACTTACTAAAACTATCTACCTATGTTTGTCAGTCACCGGTGACAGTGGACAGCTCCATATAGTTACTCCATTATCATATCAATCTGCAAGCCAGTCACATCTGTAGTCCTAAGAAAGATGTTATTGGCGCAAGTCATGTTAAATAATTTAAACTCTTTTTTTTGCTGTCTATAGAGCCAAAGCAAATCATCTGAACAGTTAACAATCTGAATGGTGAAGGCATGTCAGTAAACTAAACCTTTTATCTTAAAAGAAAAACAAAATCTAAAAACTACTTCAATTGGTATAAAAGTAGAAAGACAGCAGTCTCACTATCACATACACATAATATTTCCTTTAGCTAGACAATACTGGGCCAAAAGATGCAACTTTTAGTGTTATCATTAAGACAAAAAGATATTGGATGACGATGACGATGATGAAGCCGGTGGCAATTACCACAACTATTCTTTATGCCACTTAAATATTTTTCCCTTTGTCTTAGTAATTTGATTCAGCAGCATTTTTTCTTTCAAGCACGAGTAGTTTATAAAGTCTAAAGAGTTTTTATGTGCCAGTATTTAAGGCAGCAATATTTTTGTAAACTACAAAGACACTTCATATCGAGTTCATGTTTAAAGCTTTTAGAAAAATATTGAGAAAAAAAAAAACACCTAATGCACAAAGTTATATTTTCTTTTTGTCACATCTTTTTCTTTAATGACTAATTATGACAAAGTTTTTCGTATTTCTTTCTAGTTGATAAAATTTCTTTTTTCAATACTCGTGTTACTTAATTTTTAAATAAATAAACTTGGAAAAAAAAAACACAAACTTAATGAAAAGAAAAATCGAACATCAAAGTAAAAAATTAAGCGTATTAAAAGTAAAGATTAACAAAACTTGGGCAAATAAATTGTCAAAAGGAAAGAAAAAAAGTTTTAACATATTTTTCATTAATGGGCGTCATTAAGTGAATGGAAAAGTAGAATTCATTTTGCCATGCAGTCGAAGCAGCAGCGGACAAATCTCAATATTGTATACACGCGAGTATAGGATGCAAAATTCAGCTGCTCACAAGTGCACTACAAACATTTTTCTGTGCACTAAAAAAATGTTAGAGCGAAAGAAGAAAGCCCACAATTGATATTGATGTGTTGTTTACAAAGTTAATCAAATTAGTTGCTCATTGGACTTTAATGAAGAAAGATCTCGCTGTGTAGATTTTCAAAAATACATCCTCGTGTTTTGCCAGCATATATCTATGAACTTACAGGCAGTTCCAGAAGTCAACATCAAGCCAAAACAGGGTGACAAGATTGTTTGTAGGTTAGGTTAGGTCAGGTTAGGTTGTGCAGGCCGCCAGTTTCATGAAACTTGGGTCCTTTTGGTCCCGTTGTGTTGCCCGAGGGAGAAGTGCAGCCTATGAGACTTACACTTCCCCCGTAGGTTCAGATCCAAACCAACCCGAAAGCCGCATAAAAAAATCCAGCCCAGGACTACGGTCCTAAAGGGTCTTCCTCATCAAAGGCAGCGTAACTTTGTGGCAGTTCTGACAGGACATTGCCACATAGGAAGGCAGGCGAGGAGGTTAAATCTTCTATTTAATGACTTCTGTAGAAGTTGCAGAGACGAGGAGGAAGAAGAGAGCATTGAGCACTTCCTGTGCCAGTGTCCAGCTCTTTCTTATATAAGGACATTGAACCTAGCAGACCGATGCTGCATGATTTGACGGAGATATCGGTATGCGATGTAAGTGGATTGGACTCCTTTAGCCGATTCTCGGGTTGGTAGACCTACGGAGATACATATCAAATCCAGGCAACACAACGGGACCTGACTGCACCCAAGTGGGCTGGCTTTACAAAAGCTGGCAGCCTGTCAAACCTAACCTAACCTATTGCACGTCGTGGTTATGTTAATTGGCTGCCAAGATCATGTGATTTGACACCGTTGGTCATCTTTCTTTGGAGTTGTCTGAAAGAAAAGTTATACTTCCATAAGCCAGCAACAGTTCAAGAGCTAATGGCTGGCATAATTCGGCACATTGACGATATTGAATCTCAATGATATCTGAGACTTATTAAAAATATGAACCATTCAAGGGAAATATGCCACCGAAGTCATGGTGAGCTTTAAGAAAATAAATTCCTTTCACACATAATTGTTATAGATCCTTCTGTCAGAACAAAAAATATTAAGATAATTCTCTGAAAGTTTTTTGTTTTATTTACAATTAACACGATTCGTTGTTAATGGACCAGCAAATTTCGGTCAAGACTGCATACAGCAACCAGTTAGCTGACGTATTTATGTGTGTATCTAACTACTAAGTACAACGGGAACCATCCAAGTTTCCTTTTTAATGAAGTCAAAATACTACGTTATATTAAAAAAAACTTAAAATGGAACCCAAACATTATACACAAAGCAACCAATTTTAATTAGAAAATCTTTGCTTCCTTCCATAAGAGTCACTCGGTTTTTTTTTGTTTTGTTTTTTTAGTGGAAAAATCCTTTTCTCTGACAAATATTCAATTTATATGTTTTCTTTGTTTTGTTTTCTTATTTTTAATTCCTTTCGGCATCCATTAAGCGAATTTTAAAACGCGTTTGTCGAACGTTCCTAGATTTCCATATTCCCAGTCTCGTCCCCATCATTTAAATTTTTAATACTCCTAGAAAACGCATTGCAAACAATCACACACACACAAACACACAGTATTTGAATATATTTCGTGACGGTCATTTCATTCACAGTCTTAAGACGCAAATAACGTTTTGCCTGGCAGCTTCATTAACTCAGCGTTGATTTGGCTTTGCTGGTATTTTGTCTGGTTTCTTGTTTTCTTCATCTTCAAATTAAGAAGCGTTGAACAAAGCATTTGGCATGACATTAGAGACGTAAGTTATTCAGCGAAGTGAATGGGTTGTTATTACTATTTTCATTGTCTTCAAAAAAAAAAAAAAAAAAAAAATGAGACGGAGTAAAAATAACTTTAGATGGTTCTTAATAATACGGGATTAATTGGTATTTATTTATTTTATATTGTATATTTTCCACTGTAAGCTTTTAATTGTAATTAGATTCTCATTTTTGAGTTAAATGTTTTGGAAAATTTATGTTGGAATTCCTTTTCGAAACTGAAGATTTTGTAGGCTTTTCCATAGATAAATAATTATAAGCGTTTTTATAAAATTACTGTTTTTTGCAAATTTTATAAAAATGCTCAATAAACGAAGAAAAGTAGATCATTAAAAACTTACGTTAGGTTAATCGGGCCAGCCAATTTGGGTCCTTTGTTTCCTTTGTGTTATTAAAAATTTTTCCATTTTTCTAAAATTTTTGCCACTATTTACTAAACTTCAGTGGCGAAAACTACGAAAATATTCGGAGCATACATGTAAGATAGCAATATACAGCAGCTCGTATATTAACGTAGAAAAAGGGCATATATTTTAATCAGCAGCTTCTGCTTACTGTTCCCCCACCCATCTTCGCACTAACTGTTCGCCCAGCAGCCTCGGCAGACTGTTGACACAGGAGCTTCGGCAGACTTTACACCCAGCGGTATTCGGATTTACGGTTCGCCCTACAGCTTCAGCTGCCTGTTTATTCAGGATCATCGGCTGACTGTTTACCCAGGAGCTGCGGGTCATCAGTCTGACTGTTCCTTCAGCAGCTTCAACTGATTGCATACCCCAGAAATTCGGTTGACTGTTTTCCGTGCGATTTTTTTTATTTTTATATTGGACCAGTACTCAGGAAATGACCCCTACATATGCAGTGCATTGTACTAGAACTAGGAAAGTAGGTTGTGAGAAGGGGGAAAGAAGGAGTAGTGTTTGTGAACATTTGACTTGAACCTTCTAACATTATAACAGACAGGCAACACATCTGCAGGCAGAAGACGAAGCGTTCGGCTGAAAAACGAATTCTCTCTGTATTGCGTAGTGCGAATCCCCGGGCAATCGACCACAAATGGATGAGCTCTGGACGATGACCGCGTGCTACGTAAAAATGTGCGAGTTTCGGGAACAAGATCCCTAATCTCGTCAGAGCAAAATCCATTGTAGTAACGAAAGAACAGAGTAACGCACCCCACACTGCGTCGATGCTCCAGTGAGTCAATAGAGTTGGATACCCTACTATCACCGATGAGCTTCTTCGCCCTCTCCTGCACACGGTCGAGTAACCCCAAAATAGACTTTGAGGCACCGGCCCAAACATGAGAGTTGTATTCCTTTTTCGGGCCGACTGTTCATCCAGCAATAAGGGCATACATTTTATTCAGCAGCTTTTGCTGACTGTTCCGCCAACGTTCGTCCGCGCACTAACTGTTCGCCTAGGAGCTTCAGCTGACTGTTTGCATAGGAGCTTCGGCAGATTTTACCCCCAGCGGTGTTCGAATTTACTGTCAAAATTTGGAAGAAATCAAAATAAAAATTTAATTTTGGCCAAAACAGTCACAAAACTGCAAAACTCTCTTTTGTTTGTCTTCAGAAACATTCGGAGTCTTTTGCAAGAATTGACAGAAATTGTCTTGAATTAAATCAGCACCTGTCTAGACGACCTGATGAAATCGGGGCTATTTACGGTTCCTAGAGCTCTAATGTTGCTTGCATAATTTGCGCACACAGGTCGCAACTTTTGCCATAAGATTGGACAATCTCCTAGCTTCTAATCCCTCTTGTATGCAATTTCCCACACTTTGAAGTGAAGGCTTATAAGTTGAGAGGCCGAAATCTATTAAGAATATTAATGCTTAATCAGCTCACCCTTATAACTATCGCTTTTGGCTCCTTATATCAGAGGCACCTTGGGGGTTATTAGTGCCTAAAAATAGGCATGCATTGTAGTTATAAGGGAAGTCTAATTCCCCTCCCAGAATCTATCAATTAAGATTTGGGCACCTTAACCATGATCAGCATCGAGATGGTTTGCAAGAAGAACTTCTCAGGAGGGGGGTGGGGCTGTTCTGCCAATTAACCCTTGACAAGGGTTCTGGAAATCCAACACAATATAGGTCATGCAACTTCCTACAGTTCCTACAACAAACGAGGTTCTCCTATCCATGCTTCAGAAAGCAGAGTGTCCTAGTTTGGTATATACCAAGGCAAAACCTGCCCCCTGGGGGGCAAAAGTTGACACCACATCATTAAGAGTGTTAGTCAAAAACTATATTATCAACTGTTCGAATGAAGGCACTTTAGCTTAAACATCTCCAAAAAATATTGCTGCCTCTACTGGCTTTTCGAGTCTGTTTTAAGTTTTCCAGTCATTAAAGAAAAATTGTTTGTGAAGAATATTTTTCCTGAGAAGTTTAATAATCTAAAGTATGGAAGAACTTTCAATATTAAGACTTAGCTTACCGTATTTTTTTAATGTGCAACAAAATCATGATTTATTCGTTGTAAAATAAAACAATTTTCCTTGATGATTAATACACAAAATAATAACCCACTTAAATGACCAATTTGTATTTATTTCAGTTTAAAAGAGAATAATAATAATGTATGATGTATACATATGTATATAAAAGATAAATAAAAGGCTTAACATATTTATGGCCAAAAATCCTAAATAAAATATCAATTTTATTATTCCACTTAACAAGTCATAGTTTTTTTTTCGGCCATGACCAAAAGCAAAAAAAAAAAAAAAATAAATTATTATAAGAAACGTTGACCATTTGCTAAGAGAATCGCAAATAAGTTTAGAAACGTTACTGATAACAATTCTAATATGCTGCTTAAATTCTAAATTGTCAAGGCAATCAAAGAATGATCAAAAGTTAAGTTGAGTTGCTGTTGGGGGATACCAACCGGCAAAGCAGTGGCAGAGAGCAGTAACAATTGATATGACATTTTACAGCAAAGTTGTCCACATATATTTTTTTCCTTTTTGAAGAAGGATTCTTTTTCTTTTCAGCATCGTCTATATGAAGTAGAATGTATTTTGTATTTGTGTATGTAAAAGAAGAAAAGTTTTATGAAGGGGTACGGTCGACTTTAGTTAGCTGTACATGTGCTAAAAAAGCCAAAAAGCTTTGTAGTATGCTTCTATTTCCATAATTTGAGGAAATCATTTCGAAGTGTTTCCATTATGTTGTAATTTTCTCTTGGAATTTTCAAAATCAGCTTGACGTTTGTTATTGTTCACTTATGTGAACAAGGTAGTGCACTACCCGTCCCTGATATGTGTTATCAATGCCCACCAATATCTGCCACAACAGCGACAAAAAGCAATCGTCATTTTACCATAAGCCGAATATCTAGAGTGGCTAGAAACAACTTGAACCGAGACGGGCAAATTACGAATATATTTTTTCTTTGAATTTGAAATATTCTATAAATGTTAGGTTAGGTTTAACAGGCTGCCAGCTATTGTAAAACCAGCCCACTTGGGTCCAGTCTGGTCCCGTTGTATTGCCTATAAATGTTAGTAAGTATAGAATTCGCGGTGAACATTATAATACTGCAAATTTATGAATATTGTAAAGGTCAATGACCAATTATATACTTGCGTTGTATAACATTGCACAAAACCGGTTTGTTCTATTTAACAAAGAATTAAAGACTTAAGACCCCCTCTAACCCGTAAAAGAACTTTTTTTTTATTTTTTTTTTTTATATTGTTTGATTATACTTTATCACAGAAAAAACACTTTCGAACGTTAACATGTGGAATACGTATACCAGCGCCCCACATATGACAAACTGCCTTGTATGAGTACCAATTCGATCTCATCTTATTTGGATATGATCTCCACTTTAGTTAAGAGTGAAGCCCGGTTACAATGCAACTCCAAAACGAGCTCAAGCTGAACTCTCCCCTCGATTTGGGATTAAACCTCAACCACTACGATACTCTCCGAACGGGCTCATCATATTCGTGCAGAAGCAAATTCCTGGAGCTCCCGGTTCCGCGGTACCAGATTTAAATCTACGGTCAGACTTCGTAGCCCAAGTACTACTACTAGTAGAGCCCCAAAGGCTCCTAGTGCTCCCGGTTCCCGTGTTACCAGATTTAAGTCTGCGGTTAGACTTCGTAGCCCAAGTACTACTACCAATAGAGCTCCAAAGCGCTCGGGGACTGGTAGTTCCCGCAATATTAATACTGAAACAACTGCCCTTAAATAGAGCAAAATAAGGTTTAAAGGTTTAACAGGCTGCTAGCTATTGTAAAGCCAGCCCAAAATAAAAAGCTTATAGAAATGAGAAAGTGATAGAACGTGGACACAAAGTTCGGAGAATAGGGCGGGTGGGTTAGGAATTCCCGATTCAACGTTCCCGCAATATTAATACTGAAACAACTGCCCTTAAATAGAGCAAAATAAGGTTTAAAGGTTTAACAGGCTGCTAGCTATTGTAAAGCCAGCCCAAAATAAAAAGCTTATAGAAATGAGAAAGTGATAGAACGTGGACACAAAGTTCGGAGAATAGGGCGGGTGGGTTAGGAATTCCCGATTCAACGTTTTCAAATATAACTTGACCACTTTCGCAACTTGGGGTTAAGCAGTGTCATGTTATAAAATCACTGTATCATGTCCCTTGTTTTATTGCGGCCGTTTGTCTTTCAATGCCCGGCTCAAACCGATTAGTTGTGTTCGATAACGATCGCCTGTGATTGCTTGAGTTGGTTTAATTAACTCAACACACTACGCCGTGCTGGTCTTACCATATACTGAGCATGACCTTGTACCCATGAATATTCGGTTTGGCCGTTGATATAGCAGCATGGCCGGGTTATTCCCATTGGGATTACTGTAATGAACCTGTCCTCAGTTATTTTCTTACGAATTTTTAACAACAATTTCGCAGTATTGGATAAAACTCGTCGATTGTCTCAGCTACGTTAGAAAAATTACCGCTTAAAAATTTTGATCCAAACACATTCATTAACTCAAATATCCAACCTAATTTTTGTACTTAAAAAATAAATAGTCAATTGTTACAATGCAACTGCTGCTTTTTAATATTTTTTTTTCTGCTGTAAAAAGGACTATTTGTAATGTGGGAGATTTGTCTTCCATTTAGTTTCATACAAGTATTAGTGTGCTTTCCTTTAAAGCTTTTTCTTAAGGCAATCAGATAATAAAGGGTGCTTTTCACACAAGTCTAAAACTTTAAGTTGGCAACCTTTTTTTTACTGATAACAATCTAGTCAGCTGTTCAATTAATTTAAATTTGGTTTGACATTTCAATATAAATAGACTGACGCCTGAACAAAGCTTACATAATTGAACGCAAAAGAAGTCGGACTTTGATTCCGATCTTAACATGCGCATTTTGTTTAGCAATGAAGCTCTTTTTTGTTTGAATGTATACATCAAATTAACGTATTTGAAGTGTCAAGTCAACTGTATGTTGAGGCAACTTATATCCTGTAAGCTGAAATTCGGAAAAACTGGCATCCAGAAAAAATTACATCGAGAAAAGCTGACTGGGTTGGTGGGCTGGTAATCATTGGCCCGTACTTCCTTAAAAACGATGATGACCGCTATAAAGACTTGATTAAGGATTTTTTCGCTCATCAGTTGATCAGCCATGACTTGCGGGAGTTGTGGTTCTACAAAAGAACGTAACACCTCATACAGCTCGCGCCATATTTTATTTATTGAAGGAAACAATTGGAACCGTATAGTATCAAGTTTCGGACCCGTAGATTGGGCTCTAAAATTATGCTACTTAATTCCGCTCGACTATTTAATGTAGGGATATGTGAAGTCACTAGTCTTCGCCGGTAAAACCGAAACGATAAGCCACTTGGCAGACAAGATTCGTTGCGTTATTGCCAATGTGCGGCCACAAATGTTAAAAAAAAGTCGTTGAAAATTTAACCTCTAGCTTAGACTACATCAGAGCCAGTCGAACCGGTCATATGTAAATTACAATGCCAGAAGATCTGCTTTCGAATAATGTAAATTTCTTGTCGATTTAAAATATTCATCTTTATTTTATTCCATTTCAAAGTTATATATCCTTATAAAAACACCCTGTACAGAGGAGTGAGTGTGTATTTATGTTTTCTATAAGCTGCTTGTATCAATAAAAATTCGATTATATTCAAACATAAGATTTCTTATATATTTTTCTTGCTTTGTAAATTATTTGCTACAGCACACGTCCACATGTCCACACAAACCCTTGTATGTTTTCGTATAATTTAAGTTTGAAAATAAAAGATGATTTATCGCTGACTTGTAAGCAGGTTATCAACATATCATATGTGAAAAGTTTGTTTTCAAACAGGATAATATTTATTTTTTGTTGTTCTTTATATTGAAAGTAGCTTTATTGGACTTAATATTTGTTGCAGACTTATGACGGTACTTTTCTTTCCCTTCCATTTTTTTTTCTGTGGGGTGGTTGGAAGGAATAAACCAGTAGTAGATGGGTGTTGTTTTTTATGTTTTGCTTTTGCGAAAAAAAAAAAATGGAATCCAGTCAATTGTGCAAAGTGGTCAGATATTTTTTTATCAGCAGCAAGTGGCCCAGTATAAGTGAGAGGAAGTCAAATGAAAGCCTTGTAATAAAAGGCACTTATTATTAAGGCATTATAGTAAAATACAGCATTTCAGCAACATACAAATATGCGAATTTCGATGTGCTCGTATGCATGCGTAGGGGTTTTATCATTTGCCGGATCATTGCAGGCCAATATAAAATGAAGGAAGATATTTTTTTCAATTGATGTAATTAATTATTGAAAATGACAAAAGTCTTTATAATTGTTGTGTAAATGAGCTTTGAGGGCACTTAATGTAGGATACTTTTTTCCTATTTTAATAATCGATATTTCGGCACCCCTTTGTGTGTCTTCAGGGAATTTTTTTTCTAAACAATCTTATCGATTAATAAACTAATACTTTTTTTACAACAAGTGACCTCAAGCTCATTTAAACAACAATTCTACTTTGAAAAGCCCGAAAAACTAGGATCTCGTATCTTGATCCTAGTTTTTGATTATGAACAAATGTATTTAGTAAAATCCCACAACTAAAAAAAGTAGCCTTTGTGTTGCTAAGAACAAGACGAATTGATTATCAGGTAGATATATCGGCAAATTATGGCGAATTCTTTATCAATTCGCCACATCTGCAGTTATCAAATTTTTTGGTACTCTACTTTGCACGCTGGCAGGATAATAGCAAAACTTTGGTTTTGAATTCGCCACTTACATAAACTATATACGTGGGCTGATCTTCTTTATTTGGACCTGCACAATTTTTTCTGTTAATTGGAAGATATGATATCAGTTGATACACATTTGTGCCCATTTTATCAAATTTTCCATAACTTCTCGCAATATTTCTGTAGATATCTGCTCGCATTCCAGTACTGCGATTATCTGAGGCTTGTATAAGCCCGCGACCTTCCCTAGCCCCAAAGAAAGAAGGCTATGATGGTTAAATCCGGCTATCTTGCTGGCTATGTCAAAACTTCAAACGCCAGATTAAGCGTCCAGGAAATGATTTCTTCGCAGTATACACTGTGGTTATTGCTGTGTGCTGCTGCCCCCCCGGGTAACAGGTTTTGCCTTGGTGTATTCCTAACTTAGGCGCTCTGTTTTTCGGGGAAAAGAGGGAAAGGGGTCCCTCGTTTGGTGCGACAAACAAAACTATAGGAAGCCACATGACTTATGTTGTGTTGGCTTCCGAAACCCTTACCAAGGGTATAAATTGGCAGAACGGGGATCAGCATGGCCCCCGGGAAGTTCTGCTTGCCGTTCGACCCGGGCTGATTATGGTTGAGGTGCCTATCTTGGCTGAAACGTTCTGGCTGTGGTTGAAACCTAAAACGCAGGAAGGGAGTGTTAGTATCCTTGATAATGGTTTGGTGATGGCTTTTTTCGAGGGCTAACAATCTCCCGAGGATCTGTTGCCTATACAACAGATACGTGTACTGTGAGGAACCAGTGGTGATGATTGACGGGTGAGTTGGTTTAAGGGGTGATGCTCTTAATGGACTTTGGTCTACCAACTCATTAAGCCTTGTCCTCCATTGATTGCTGGGAAAGTGCATACATATGGGATTAGAAAGCCCGAACTCCTCAACAAGAAGTTGTTCATATGGCAAGAATTGCTACCTGTGCGAGCCTAGTCAGCCACACGGGGGCGGTGGTGAATCGTGAAAAATTCACTCCGTCGAATTGGTCCACCATCAGGTTAGGCCGTCATGGCAGGTACTGATGGAAATCATTTTCACAGTTGTGTGCTGCTGCCTGCAAACTCACTAAGCCTTGTCTTCCATTGATTGCTGGGAAATTGCATACAGGACGTATTAGAAGGCCTGAACTCCTCAACAAGAATTTACTACCTGTGTGAGCCTAGACAGCCACACGAGAGCACTGGTGAATCCTGAATAGTTCACTCCGTGGAATTGACATTGTCAGATAAGGCCGTAAAGGCAGGTGCTAATATAAATTTTTTTCACCTCTGTGTGTGCGGCTGCACTGTCTTGTTAAAATTATTTGTTCAGATTTAAAATTCGGTGCGCTTTCGTTGAAATAACGCACTTTTGGTGCATTTTGAAATTACAAAGTTGAATACGCTGGCCATAACACGTCCAATTTATACGTGATACGTGGTGTGAAGTGGAACTATCGTGGAACATATCGTTCAGATCCACATACTCGTGAGTAGTTCATTCCGTGGAATTGGTCCATCATGAGATAAGGCCGTTGCTGATATACATCTTTTTCACCACTGTATGTGCCGCTGCAGTGGCTTTTTGAAGCCACCTTTACCAAGCCCCGCATATTCAATTCCAGCAGTAAAAAGTCGCTTAGTATTGCCCTATAGAGTTCGCCAGAAACAACAACTATATTGTCGATGGCGATGGACAATTTATTTAAGGAAATCGTAGCAAAACTGTTTGTGATTGGCATTGCATATTTAATCATATTATTTGTGACAACTTTGAACCTTTTTAGTATATTAAGTTCTTTAGATTATCTCTATAAAGCGAATGCTTTCAAAAATGTTCAAAAACTTCAAAAATATTAATATTGGTTTCCATTGGCTGGAGCAATATTTTCAGCACAAGCAATATTTTATCACTCAACTATTTCCGCTTTCAACCAAAATGAAATTTGATATTATCGTTTGGTAAATCATCACTGTCATAATTTCTGTAAATCAAGTATCCTATTAAATATACTCCTGCATATTGTAATGCTGCTAGTCTTTAACCCTTGAACAACTTCCGTCACCCCACAATCATTTTGTGCAATCTTCAAAACGTTTTCAAACTACACAGCCACTTACATACAACAAATAATGACAATAATAAAAAGACGACAACATTAAGGAAGAATATGTATTTATTAAATAAATTTTCCTTTAAAACGCCTTTTAACCATTAACTCAATTATTACAACCTACTTACACAATGCTGTCTAATAAAAATATGCATGTAAAAAAAAAACACGAAGAATCAACTTCAACGTTTACACTCAAGCATCTCAAGGAGCAATAACAATAAACCAAACTCCCCATTATCGTCATAAGTAAAGTATATGCTTTGTATTTGAAAAATCTCTACACAAAAAATATGACACAAGATGTCAGGCACGTTGACAGCTGTTAACTGATGCTAAATACCCCATATAACCCTTTTTCAAAGGCACTACCTTTCTTTTTCTTACGCTGGCACTCTCTCTCTCTTTCGCTTCTTTCACTCTTTCGTCAATTTTACTTCATCCTGTTAAGTAATGACGGGATGATGATGTGCCTTAGAAATAAACAAGAAGAAGAAGGCAAAAAACAAAACACACGCACAGGATTCAAACAAAAAGTTCACAAAGGAAGTTACTTTTAATGTAAGAGGTGTAGAAAGGATTGTTACTTTATTGTTGTTAAGAGCGTGTGTTTCACTTTTATACGCTCTTATTGACTTGTATCTTGATAAGATTAATCAAATTTTCATAACATTAAAGATGAAGATGACAAAAAAAAAAAAAAAAAAACAAAAGGAATTATAAATAAAATAAAAGAAATCATAAAGTAGCTGAGAAATATGCAGAGCCACACACAGTTTCTTTAAAGGGCATTCCCACTTGAAAGTTATGCTTGTAATTAGCATTTCTCTTAAAACTTTATTAAAAACTTTTAAAGGCTTTTTTTCGTTGCAAAATCAACATTTACAAATATCTATGTTAAAGGGAATTAATAGCAGTTTTATTTTTTTATCATAACAAATATCGCGTAACATAAAATCTTAAAACATAAATGACGAAGAAAAATATAGAGATATAAAAATAAAAAAACGTTATAAAATATATTTATTATGCTAGAAGAATCTATTACAATTAGTTGTAAAATAATAATAATAAATTTTAATAATTTAATAATAATATTGGTCTTGTAAACTTTTATTTTATAATTTTATTTCACTTAAAACTGCTGCTGAATAGTATATATACATATCGCTCCTTTATTGCAACATAGTCATAACTAAAAAAAACTTGTTTCGAGAAAAATGCTTTTAAAATTTTTAGTTTTCATACAAGTCTACGTATACACGGTTGTCAGATCTTACAATATTGCCAGTAAAATTGTCTGAAAATGTATTGCAATCGTGTGAACTGCCTATTTTTAACTTACAACGTTGTTAGAAAAACCACTGTCAATCAATTGTAAGACGATAATGTTGTCAGGCATCTGACAATGGTGAGAACACTCTTCGTCAGCATTGCCAGATAATTGGCTGGTATTTTAAGCTTAGTTTTAATTGTCAGATGTATAAAATTAATGCACCTGACAATGACATCATTGTCAGAAAAAAGTTTGATGGGCAACACTGCCCAACCAAATCGTTGTTGATATACATAAGTGGCAATGCTTTACAACATGTCTGGCAATTTTTTTCATCTAACAATCTGACAGCCGTGTGAACTGACAATTTCTGTTGTCAGATGAATTATTTGTCAGACCATAGCTGACAATGAAATTGTAAGATTTTCTTACGATCGTCTGAACACACAATTTACTTTTGCGGGACAATTTTTCATTGTCACTACATTGTCAGCATGTTGCCAGATCTTACAATATTGCAACATCTGACAACCGTGTGTACATAGCTTTAGAAAACTTTTTTAGCAAATATCGCCTAAAGGAAACAATTTAAAAGTAATTTGAATACATATTTTGCACAATATAAAAGGGTGTACAGTTAACAATTCTGCATTCTTAACTCGAAAAGCTTATTTTTTGAGATATGACTATGTTGCAATAAAGGAGTGATATATGCATATATTGTTATAATATTGCACGATATACAAATATGTAAAAATTAGTGCATTGCGGTAATTGTGTGATCCTACATTTGGATCCTACATTTTGGATCGACAGCAGAACTGCAGATTCAATTTATTACCAAATAATCGACAAAATCGTTCACGAAATTCAATTTATTAAGAACTAATTCAAAATTCTTTGTTCAATACATGTTCAGACAAACTTTTTAATTAAATAAAATCTTTATTTGCTTTTAATACAAAATTAAAAAAACAAATTTTAAGTAAATAAAGAAACTGGTTGGTTTAAAATACACTTATACGGAAATTCAAGTGCGAACAATACTGTCCACTGAAGGAAAAATACACTTTTTGCGGGCTCTAATATATTGTGTACCCTCCCCGCGCTCTTTTTTCCGCTTTGATTCTCTTTGGCATACTTTTTTCAAGGTTTTTGAGAGTTTAAGGATCGATTCTCTACCAGGCTTCAATACAACGGTCCCAAAGATCTTCTACAGATTTTGTGGAAAAATCGTCCTTTTTAAGATGGACCACAGACGTTCGATTGGCTTAAGGTCCGGGGACTGGGGTGGCCAATATACAAATATGATACCATTTTCTTGAAACCACTCCTTTGTTATTTTTACTGTATGTTTCGGGTCGTTGTCTGGCATAAATATATTATTTTGACCCGGTTCCAAACCAAATATATCGAGACTTGGTAGATATGAGTCTTCCAAAATGGTACTTACTCGTACATATACATATATTATGTTCTTCGTTGAAAATTTGCTTAACATCAACTGCAGTATTAGCTCTACCAGTCACAATTATACGCTTAGCTTCCTGAGCATCCGCCGCTGAAAGCTTTTTTGGTCGACCTGCTGGATTGCTCCTGACCTCCAAATGGGACCCTTTTTTATCTTGTTGATAAATTCAAACGATATGTTATACTTTTGAGCAATCTTACGATATGTAACTCCTGCCACCAAATCATTTGCCACATTTTGTTTCATGATGATCGTCTTAACTTTTGCCATTCCAAAAAACTGAACAAAATCATATTTTTTTTAGAAAATTTCTGTAATACATTTTTAGACAAAAATTCTACTTACTTCTGCAGTAAAATCCGTCAACAAAACTATTTATTTATTCAAATTAGCAAAAGAATTTTTTACTTAAACAGGGACAAAATTTTTCACACACGTGGTTTTAAATTTGCTTAAATATTAAGAAAAAAGCTAACGGTATTTAGAGAAGATGTTGCCACACAAAGATCACTTAATGATCTAGGAAACTCACAGAGTTGTCACACTCATATTTTTTAACCTTTTTTATACACATTGATTTTACTTGGAAATTCATGAACGATTTTGTCACTTAACTGTATGTATTTTTTTAGAATATCTACTTATTAAAGTTTCGCTTTTATTATTTTTCATCTTTTCATCAAAATCTACTAGCTTAAAAAAACACTTACACAAAACTAAAAACATTCACTCACACATCAACAGCATTTATCTTTATGTGAAAATTGCATGTCAAGCGGAAAGTAGTTGTCAAGATTGCTAAGTCCTTATTTTCTTGGCTTTCAACTTAGTCGTCTGCAAGTTTCTTACCTTGTTTGTCTTCCAAGTGGAAAGAAGCTGGTTTGCAAATGTTTTCATTTATTGGAATATTCAATAGTGTTAATATTTAAGTATATATACAGGGTGTTCCAGAGCACAATGTCAAGCCGAAACAGAGTGACAAGATTGATTATAACTATCATGAGAAAAATCAGCAGAAAAAAATCTAAATAAACGTACGAAAGCTTGAGCGAATAAAAAACATTTGAATTGAGTAAAATGCTTTTTTTCTAGATTTTTTTTTTGTGATTTTGCTCATGATGGTTACAATCAATTTTGTTACCCTGTATTTGCGAATGCTTATATTTTTAGACAGAATGGAAAACATTAGTAAATCTATAAAAAAAGGAAGAAAAAGTACAGAACTTCGTTATTCTGCTCAAAGAGTGGTCTAAACCATGGGTGCCCAAAAGTCATATATATATGGAAGAGCAAAAACCAATACATTTCAAGAAAAACTAATTTTAGTTAATAAGCAAAGCAAACGAAAGTGTTGTGGCTTTGCATTTGTGTGTGGACACACATGCGAATATTAAAGCACACAGCCTATAGCTAAGTGATTTTACAAAAACAAATGAGCACCAAGCGCATAGGGCTTGGGCATTCTGGTCTAAACTTTCACTCGCATGAAAGATGTTGAACCTCAATTTTTGCTTTTTAGTCTCGCTAAACGTTTTCTATATTTTGTAAGAAACTCTTAAAATGTCATACCGGGTGGTTTGAAAACGTTAGTTCTGTTTACTCATATTATTTTTCAGGCATATGAACCGTAAATATTTATTTTACTTTTATGTGTGTAAAAGGTATTTTATTAAAAGCTTATAATTTTAAATAAAACAAACATTTTTCATTACTCAACAAATATATTTAGCTCAAAACATGTTGAATTAGCTGCTGTGGCTTCGGCGAAAAAACTAGTGTATTCCTGCATGGATTACACTAGTTTTGAGAGTCCATGTTATTTGTATCTTATATACAAGGAGTTGTGAATTACAAAACTGCATATAAATTTAAATGGGATCACATTGCACACTTGCTCAATATTACATAAATGCAGCATGTATTACTATCTTAATACCATATGTCGTTAGTGCCCATATCATCCAAAATAGATATTACATATATACAAGTATGAGTTCAAGCCATGACGGACTAATCTAATAGTGAACCAGTAGGAAAAGTCACTACTTTCTTTGGGTTTTAGAATGGTGTCCTCGTTGATTTGTATTTCTTTAATAAAAACGTTAGTCTAGTCTTAATCTGCAACGCGGAGCACTATTGCGTGATGACTAGCTTCTTTCATAAGATGCAGATTTTATCTTGATGTATTCCTGACTAGGCCGCACCGCTGGCTTGGATCACTGGTAGCCTGATTGACTTGAAAGTCAATACTAGAGACATAGAGATAGAGCGAATGAATGACTTTGTTGCGCATGAAATTCCTAAAACTATACCAAAGGATGATTAGCCGCTCAAAGATGTTCTAAGTCTCGGTGAGGCTTGCACAATATATTCATGTATTGAATACACGATTGAGCTGTCTAGCTTGGCTGAAAGGTTTTGAGCATGGCTTAAACGTGAGTTCACAGAAATCGTAAATTTTTTACTATTGATAATGGAGACACAAACATCTTTTATTGTGTTGTTTAACGACATAGATTTGTTGTAGTGAGGAACTATGTAGTTAAGAGTTAAGGCAAGTTTGTCTAGGAACTCATTTGTAGTTTTAGAACATTCGTATCTAGTAATCCAGTTTAGTAGGTGGTCACAATCCATTCAATCTGGTTCACTATCTGAGTAATGGCTTGAACTCATGTATGTAATATCTAGCTTGCATGATATGGGCACTAACGGCATATGAGAGAACGATAATAAGTTTCAACCTGATGGATGGGATCATCAATTTGGTTGAAACGATTTTATCATTTTTATGTCTTGTTGAATGCTCCGCTAGTCTTGATAATTTGGGAAAACAAACTGTATAAACAACAGTCAACATTACAGATATAAATGCCACAATAAGGCTTCTATCAGCTATCAAAACTAGACAGTTCCTACTGCAAGACGCTTTATATACAAGAAATTGTTTTATTGTTGTTTTCTCAGAACTCACTTAACTTTTTTAGACATCCGTTTGTTTCTTTCTTTTGCCTTGGAGCTTAGAGCGCAAAAGGTAAATCTTTGAATTTCAAAATGTTATTTTCTTATGTTACATTCTTCCGTTCATCTAAATGCAAATGTTGGAATCAATGAAAATTTAAGATGGAAAACACTTGAAATTTGTATCTTGGCTCTATTTTGCTAAAAAAAAAAATAAAACAGCAGTTACAAACACATACGTCACAGCTGTAACTAGCAACTATTTACACATTTTAAATAAAATATTAGCAAAGGATTTATTTGTTTCTTTCTGCTCTTCCAAGTTGTGGTTTCTTTCTAAGAAAAATTTCTTCGAATTTTCAAATGAATATTTCTTGTATTCTTTAATGTTCTTGTTATTGTGGTTGAGTAAAACTAATGTGAGTGTATCTTAAGGAGCATCTGAAGGCAAATGAGGGCGATGTGTTTTTGCGGGGAAACTAAAAAATAAAAGAAAATACATAGAAAAAGTTTAAGAAACTAATTTTATGTACATGAAGTCTTATAAAGGATTTACATTTTAGAAAAGATTGTCAAAAGAATACTAGAAACTAATTAAAGGCTAAATTAAAAAGTATTAGTGGTGAAAACAAATATTACAAAGTAAGTTGAGCATGGAAACCTAAAATAAAGCTTCAATGACATAAAAAATTAAATTTGAAATAAAATTATTACTAACGAGGAGATGAAGTATAATAGTATTCGTGTATATGCATCGAAGGAAATGTAGTACATGAGGGACTTCAAGTCAAATCTTTTTGATTTTTTATGATATATCTAATAAAAACTGAAATTCAGTTTATTTATTTATTTTTTTTAACAAACAAAAAAACTGCGAAGCTTCTTTGCTTGTCTGCTATGGCAGGAATTGAACCTGCGACCTGGAGACTGTTGGTCAAGTACTCTGCCAAATCAGCCATTGAGTCACGAGCGACTAGATTTTGAAAAAAACTTAGTTAAATTCTGTTAACACTGAATTAAACTGAACTGTAATATTATTTACTTTAAAAAGCTGTTCTATAATAAAAAAAAATCTATACTTTAAGAGCATGAAGGCATTGCGAAAAAAGAGTAATCTGTGTGGTTAACCCCTTGTGAATATATCGGGTGGTTAAATTTTCGGAGCCGACATAGAATGTGAACTATATCTAAACGTAAAGTTTTTTCCTGCATTTCATTTGACACATCTAGATTACACACTAATAGCGCATTTACGTTTAAGCTAAATTTAGTACTTTCGAGATTTCAAGACAAATCTTGTTGATTTTGACGAGATTTTTATTATTTAAAATAAAATCTGTTTCGCGACTAGATTTGTATGAAATTTAGTAGATTTTTGTAAGTACTCTATTGCACAACTGTGCTTTTGTTCACAACATTACTTCAAAATATAACCCTGCAATAAAAAAAATTATACTTTACATCAGCGGTTTTGGGGTAAATTATAAACTAGTACATTTTCTGATACCTTTTTCTGAAGTGAAGTGTATTTCTTTAAGCGTTTGCTGTATCGATCATAACAAATGGTAGTTAGAAGCAGCAAGGTCTGAGATATAAGGCTTATAATCCAAAGCTTTCCATCCACTGTTTTAACAAAAGTGTATTACCGGTATTGCAACATTGTGTCGACCGCTCTCATGATGGAAGATTGTGGCTTGATGTCTGGTAGGAAAAAAATTCTAGAATATAAATGCTGGATTAAATGCATAATGATATATTTTATATTATATTATTTTATATATTTATATTGTATTGTTTTTATATATATTGAAAAGTGACAACCGTCATGAAAGGGTGACAATTCTTTTTAAAGTTTTATAAGTAACATAAGGAAATAAAACTTTTGTTTTCTTACCTTCTTTAACAAGATATATTTTTTCTTTTTATCCAGTACGTATTACATTTCTTGAAGTAGCAATCTAAGTATAGCTTCCAGTAAATTGCAGGGTTTCAGCTGCTCAACCACTTCGAATGCATTTGCTCTGCAATAATACGAACAGTCAAATTATGGTTTTTAGTAAAAACTTAAAAAATTGGCGGTAAATTTATAGTTATTTATCTATAGAAAAGAAAGGAATAATGAGGGTAATAAAAATTTTAGTGAATTTTATTTAAAAATTGGCGGTAAATTTATAGTTATTTATCTATAAAAAAGAAAGGAATAATGAGGTAAATAAAAAGTTTACTGATTTTTATTTATAAAATTTAAAATTGGCGGTAAATTTTTAGTTAATTACCTATAGGAAAGGAAGCAATTAAGATTTTCTTTCTGAGTAATATTAAAATTTTTATTTGGTACAAATTGTTTAATTTAATATATTTAGTTAAGCAGATATTTCGTAAAATTTACGAAATTTCAATTACTTTTTTTACTTATAACAAACTTTTAACTATTATCATATTCTTTATATTATTATCGCTCTAAGTCAACTCGACTGCCATTTCTAAATAAATTTTATTTTCCAGTGCTGTTTTTAGCTTCAGAAAACCTGCTTAAAAAAACGTTTGATAAACAAAAAAAAAAAAGCTTATTTTTTTGATGGCAGGACTTAATATTTAATTTTCCTTCATTACTTTGCTCATTCATCCATTCATTTATGCAACCATGCCATTAAACAACAAATTGTTGTTTGTGATTTTTGTTTGTCTAACAACAACGCTCAACTGATTCAAAGCAAACCCACAGTTATCAGCAGAAATTGAATGTTAGAGAAAACCACATTATGGTGTAAAATAGTTAAGACGATATCTAGAAATGCAGTTTCCGTCCAAAAAGCAGGAATTTCCTTGACATTTTCATTAAGTATCATAAAAAAAACGACATCATCGTCATCAAACCCGAAACAATCAACTACATTTTCAACTCAAACACCAGCCACAAAATGAAAATAAAACAACAAGCACACACACACACATTTAGACACACATACAAATGCAAATGTAACAAGGCAGGTTCCCAGCAAACACAATGTCAAACCTTTCATATAAATTGATATCAAGCATAACTTTCAAATATTTTTTAATAATTTGATTTTAACACCCGAATTGAAATTGAGAATAATTTGAATGTAAACATTTATTTTTGTGCATTGCTGCGGAACTTGAGGAGGAGGTAGGAGAGAGTACTCTACTTGAGGAGGAGAAAGGAGGGAGTTAACTCTACTTGAGGAGGAGGTAGGAGGAACTACTCTACAAGAAAGAGATGACCCAAACTAACGTGCTGAAATTTAATTTTTTTAACACATTCACAAAATTTTTATACGAATATAAAATTTTCAGAACTTGAGCGAAACTTGTTGCCGATGTTTTGGCCAATAATGTCGGTCAAGTGACCAGTCATTTTGTCACTGTTCTTGTAGATTGGTGTTTGTGGATATTTGACTTGAACAGAAAACACGTCAACAGGCAATGTGTTCTAAGGATGAAACGTAAGGCTGACTAACCGTGTTTCTCTGTTCATTGGTTTGAAAGGCGTAAAGAAATGTTAGAGACGTGTATAATAAAAAAGTTTGTTTTTTGTGTTTTGACAAATATTATTAGAGCATTTTTCTTTTTTTAAATTCTCCACAATTTATTTAGTTTGTTGGAGTATAAAGTTGAATCTTTGAGAATATCTTGCAAAAATTTCCAAAGTCTACTGATGATTAGGGTAGCTCCTATGAAATGTCGACATATAGATAGCTGGGAAACATAGAAAACAAGCTATTTATAATTATTTTTTGGTATCTATGAATAAACCATATATAAAATATTAAGTGCAAACGGTAGCAGGGAAAAATTGGAATATGAACGGGGAATAATAAAACTTTTATTGTCTGAATGCGGTGCAACTCAGATTTCTCCTTTTTAGAATAATAAAAATTAAATTAAAAGAAAATTTTGTGGAAACAAAAATTATAGAAATTTGTAAACCAAAACTTAGTTTGCATATATGTACCATTTTTGTAAAAAAATATGTTTGCCTAAGCAAGTGGATCAATTATGAATTGCTCAATTTTAAGACATTTTGCTGTTAAGAAGGTTTTGCTTTTCTATTTGATTTGAAGTCACTACCAAACGTTTGTCATTTGAAAAAACGTTTGCTTTCTAGATCACTCTCAATTAAACCTTGGTGTTTGCTGGGTTATGAGTTTGAAAGCATCAATTGAAACTAACACAAATGCAGGCAAAAGTCCTGTCCCATTACAGGATGTTGGTTTTCTATCTATTTAATATTTTCCTACAGCCATAAAAGGGTGGTGGTGTTGGTTTATTTTGTATAACAACAACTAAACAAAATACGAGTACACTCATACTCCTTACTGAAGTTAGAGAACAAATACGTATGTATGTACTTTGAAAGCGTTTTTTTTAAGATATTTGTATAAAAGTTTTTGCTGGAGTGTGTGTGTATGTATGTTTGTTGAAGTGTAAGTGTATTTCAAAGGACTGGTTACAGATTGTGCGAAAACCCGCCCTTGGCATCTTAATTTCTAACTGTATTATGAAATCCTTGAATACAATTGTACTTAAGTCCGTTTTTAGTAGTTTAGTTTCATATCTCATTGCCCAACAAAGTTGTTCAATGTTTGTGAAATTTCTGTCATGTGTATGTCTGAGTGTGTGCTTTCTACTTGCAAATTGTGTCTCTACTTTTCGGGGGTTAATTTTTGCAATCTTGATTTGATTAAATGGGCATTATTATATCCTTGTTGATTTTATTGTTTGTTTTACCCCTTGGCTAGTTGTTAAATGTGTATTTAGGTGTGCGTGTGAGTATTTGGATGCCCTCATGTGTCTAATGTTGTGGGAAATTGCATTAATTATTCTATTAGCAGGGTAATACGTTCTTAATTGTATGATAAATGTTATTGCTTTTTATGTTTTATTTGCCTAAAGTATTTTAATATCACTGCACAATTTGTTGTTATTTATGATTGACTTTTATTACTGGCATTTGATGTTCAAATACAAAAAAATTAGGGGAACTTTAAATATCCTGGAGCAGCGAGTAAAAATATCCAATTTGATATGTCTTATTTAACTAAATCATTGATATGTCTTATTTAGCTAAGTAATTTTTATTATTGTTATGAGAATGGGGTTCGAAATTCTAACCGGGGAACAGGTTTTGCATTGGCGTAGACCAAACTAGGGTACTCTGTTTTCTGGGGCATAAAGGGGAAGGAGTCCCTCGTTTGTTGTAACAAACAAAACTATGGGAAACTGTATGACTTATGTTGTGTTGGACTTTCGAAACCCGTACCCTTTTTTCTGGGGCTAACAATCTCTCGAGGTGGTGTTGCCTTGCAACAGATACCTGTACTGTAAGGAACCAGGAGTGATGGTTGGACGGGTGAGTTGGTTAAGAACTGATGCTCTTAATGGAATTCGGCTTACCAACTCATTAAGCCTTGCTTCCTACTGGCTGTTGAGAAATTGCATACAAGAGGAATTAGTTGCTTAAGCAACGGTTTTGTCTATAGGACTGCAAACTTATAGCGAAAAGGTGCGACCTGTGTGAGTCTAGAAAGCTACGTAGGGGCGTTGGTCCGTCATCAGATTAGACCGTCATGGTACGTGCTGAAGTAATTCAATTCCACAATTGCCCAGGGAATGATACAACACATTACAGATATAATTCGTTTATTAGCCGTACGCTTTGACTGTGAGACAAGTTATCTGCAGACATGTTTCCTGCCAGTTACAACCTTGGAAAATTCAAGTCAAATAACCACAAATACTATTCCTTCTTTCTACCTCCTCAAAAGCTATTTTTCCAGTTCTAGTACAATGCACTGCATATGTAGGGGTCATCCCCTGAGTGCTGGTCCTAACTGAGAAAAACAAAAATATCTACAGATATGTTTTTTTTCTCTTTTTTCATAAATATAGCGCCACCGTTAAAATCTGCTTATTACAGTTATTTTTCAAAACACAGAAAAAAATTTACTTATTAAATTTTATGTATGTAAATTTTCTTTTATTACTTTTTAGATAAGCTGGAAAAGTATTTTTATGATAAGCTACGAGTAGCAAATAAAAAAGCGGAAAGCAAAAGAAATAAAATAAGCAACTGGAGCAAAAGTAAACCAAAAAAATATAAACAAGAGGAAACAAATCACTGTCTTCACAAATGTTCACTAATTTATGATTATTATTCAAACATTTTCATTTACAGAGATTTGCAAAAATATTATTTATGGCCTACTTTTAGGCATATGCACGTTTTAATATGCGTTCTTCTACACTACAAATACACGCACACACACACACAAACAATAACACACCAGCAGCGCACACAAGTTCAAGCCACAGAATTTCTTAACAAACGTTACTTTCTTGCGCGGATGTTCTGTGGTAAGAAAAGCGATAAAACAGAATTTATATATTTTTAAAATTATTAAAACATTTTGTAAATGATGTTGTGTAGTTGTTTCAGTTTTTTTCCTCTCAGCATTTGTTGGGCCAAACAAATTTGTATTGTTTTCTTAAGAACGTTACATTTTCATTACAGAAAAACATAATTTGCATATGAGCGTGTATCAATTTCAATCAAAGAGAAAAAAAAACAAGCATGCCAAAATATTCTGTCTTAAATAACCATCCTTTATCGCCTTTTCTTTTTATGCCTGAAGTCTTTTTAGTTGTTGTTAAAGTGGTGTGAGTGTGGTTGTGAGTGCATGTGTAACGACACCCTTATTCGTTTACGGTTATTGTTTTGCGATAAGAAGTCGTATCATGGTGGCATTTCCTGTGGCTTTTACGCTTAATATTTTTGATTTGTATGTTGGTTAAATGTTGTTGTTTTTTTTTTGTGTATTTAATAAGAGGAGTTACTTGAGCGCCAAAAAGGGCCTTTAGATAAAAGACTTTTATACAAAATTTTATAAAAAATGTGAGAGAGTAAAAAGCACTAACTCCCCCTTCCTGTCTAACTCCTTCCTCCCTTTATGGCCTTATATTATGATGATGGATCAATTCCACGGAGTGAATTATACACAACTCACCCGGACCCCCGTGTGGCTTACCACGCATACACAGGTAGCAATTCTTGCCATATTCTTGCCTTGTTTGGGCCTTGCCACCTCTACACAAAATCCCACCAATCAATGAAAGACAAGGCTTAATGAGTTGGTAGGCCGAAGTACCCTAAAAGCATTAGCACTTAAAGTAACTCACCCATCGAACCATTACCACTGGTTCCTTTCAATGCAGGTATCAATTGCAAGGCTACAGCACCTCGGAGGTTTGTTGCCCCCGAAAAAAGCCACACATCAACAATTATCAGGGATACTAACTCCCCCTTCCTGCATCTTTAGGTTAAACTACAACCAGAACCTTCCAGCCAAGGTAGCCACCTCAACCATGATCAGCCCGGGTTGAACTGCAACAGATTTAATGACGCCAGCCGGTATGACTGTATAGAAAGATATAAACAAAGAGGCACCCTTTATATATTATGAATTACATTGATAACTGTTAGTAAGCGATTGAAGATACCACCTCGTTAATTATAATCAATAGACTCCCTCTCTCTCTCTCTCTTTCTCTATTATCCCCAAATTAATACGAAACAAAATGTTTGTAGGATATCATCGAAATTCTTCATTTCTTTGAAGGGCCTTCTTTTAGGGTCAGTGTGATTTATGGCTTATTCCTGTAGACCTAAAAATTACGAAAACCCAAACAACAAAATCCTAGCAGTAGCAAAAATTTCGATCTACAATAGACTGCTCATATCACCTTCAAGTAAGAAAACCATGTGCTCACATAGAAAGTACAGTGCGCAGTTTGCCTATGGAAACTGTGCTGTAGAAATCTACTTTTGCTACTAGGTATACAACTTTGCTTCTGCCGTTTTGTAATATATGACTACAGTGGTAAGTGGTAGTCGAAATAACTAGACCGTAGATGTCTTGCAATAACCTAAGGTATGTCTAAACACATAACGCAATCGAAATATTAGACGCTCTGTGTCTGCCACATAAAGTTATTCCCGATTAAACATGTCAGTTTACGAGCCAAAGTCAATTGCGGAAGGTTTTAATTTCCAGCTTTAATATGCAGAAATCTGCAGCTGAAGTTCATCGAATGCTTTGAAATACGTATAGTGAAGACGTTATTAGTAAAAGAACGTGATGACAGTGATTTTAAAGCTCCAAGAATGATGAATTTGAAGTCAAAGATGGTGTTTTATTTTGTTTTAGTCATGCCATGGATCGCTCTGTCCCTCTATAGTAACACGGCGAAACCAACTGAATACAAAACAGCTATATTCGCTTTACATACCCCTTCAATGAAATAATCGCGGTCAATTGTTCCTACACTGAACCAAAAGTTTACCTAAATAGTGCAAAATGGGGTGTAAACTTAAAGTAATGAATTGAATTCACACCCTACAAAATATTTTATTCAAATTTGCCCAGAATTTCAACTATTGTAATTTATTTAACTAAATAAAATAAAGAAATTTCTTTATTTCTACAGGTATTTATTCAATAATACATACATTTAGTTCAACGGAAAAACATTATTCAAGTTTAATAAAATAAATTAATTGAATATAGAAAAAATTTATTCAAATCTGCAGGGTAAGTTTTGTTGACAAAATTTAGTCAAAAAAAAAAAAAAAAAAAAAGAAATAATTTTTTATTCAAACTAACATTCTTGCAGGATGTAAATTTGAATATTTGTACTTTTGCCTAACTATTAGTTACTACAGCTTTTACTAAATTTTTACTGATTCAACAAAACTTTGGCTGCATTTAAAAAAAATTTTTTTTAACAAAACCCATTGGAGTTGCATCGAATAATATTTGTCTATTTGAATAAATTTTATTCCGATTTGATAAATAATCTTTTGATTTGAATATTTATTTTTCGTGAAGGATTTACTATATTTTTTTGTTAATACCGACGAAGTGTGGTTCAGTGTATTGGAACACGTTTTATAAAGCCCTTCTAATAGAAAGCCTGACGACCAGACTTACCGCTTTGGTTAGATTTGTGTAGCTTGTTTTTTACACCAATAAAATTTTATTTTAACTGGTATTTGCGGTTATTTATGCTAAGCTCTTTTCCAATGTACACATACACACACATATACACATGCCCATACATAATTGCACTACTTTCATAAGCGCTTAGAACTGTTTGTTCCTTTTTTCTAACAGAAATAACAAACACATTTTGTTGGAAGTTTTTCGCCCATACGGGTACAAAACGATTTTTATTTCTCCTCCTTCTTCTCAATAGAATTTTTCACTTGTTTGCTGCTTAAAAAAACATTGTTGTTATATTTTTTATTCCTTCTTGTTAAACGTATGAGTCTATTGTTGTTATGGTTTTTTAAGCTCTTCGTTGGTTAAATAGAAAAAAATATGTAAAAGTAAACAATAAAAGAAATTGCTTGAACATATAAAAATCTATTTGTTTTCAATTGAATTCAGTACACTTAAATTAGCAGCTTAAAGGTGATACCAATATATCGTTCCCTTAACGAAAAAAGTCCCCAACTTAGTTTCTTTTTAGTTGTTTTGCAACATTAATTCGATTGATGGATGGTTCTCTAGTGTGCGTTATAACAATATGTCTAAAGTCGTTGACAAAAAAAATTTTGGGTTTTTTTTATGCTTATCATCAATTTATATTCAAGTAACGAAACTTAGTTTGCAGTAAATTTTTGTATGGCAACAATTCTTAGTTTGTCTTCAGCCGAAAATTAGTCCTTTTGATTTTTATTACTGCCTAGAAACATATGATGCTTATGTGACGTGTTTTATTGTCAAACTGTTTGAAGCATTTTCTTTCGACTTGACTATTATTTCAGGACCGATATAGATTTTAAATAAAATACATATTACGAGGGCGGATTGATATTGAAGCTACCTAGCGCTAGATGGCAGCACAAACACAATCTTTTTTGCTATTAACATTCCACCCAAATTCATCGATTAGTTTATTTCTTGTAGTCGTGTGAACAACTTTTGTATTTCTAAAAAAATGGAAAAAAGTGAATTTCGTTCTGTGATTAAGCAATATTGTTTGAAAGGGAAAACGGCGAAAGACACAAAAGAAAAGGTCGATAAACATTACAGTGAGTCTGCTCCGTCAGATTACATGATAAAATATTGGAGTGCTGAATTTAAACGCGGGCGAACCAGCACTGCAAAAATACACAGAAAACATAGTTGAAGCTTTTTTTCAATCAAGTTATGTTATATTAATAAAAAGCCATCAATTTAATCAAATTTGTATTGATTCAATTAAATTATTATTAATATTGCCTTGTTGGAAATATCTCTTAATAAAATGCAATTAATAAAAAGTTTTCTGAATTATTGATTGTTCTTCAATAATTAAATTTCAAAAGTTGCCACATCACAATGAAAAGTGGTTTTTTCTTTAACAATTTACTGATTATACATATTAAAAACAATTTTTTCAATTCCATAATTTTTACTTTTAAGTGAAAAAGCTGTTTCTACTTTATAATTTGAGTTATCAATCCGGCAAAAAATCCTTTTCACAGGAAATTTTATAAAAAAAATAGTGCATCTTGTTTTTTATCAATATGGCATCTATTTATTTTTGTGTGCCATCAACAGGAAGGCCAAGAAAGGTGGTTGCTGAAGAAAATATCGGGAAAACGTGTCAACATGATTTTTGTAAGTCATGATCCATCCTAGTAGTGGAACTTACTACTATGGTAAATTATGGATTTTTAAATACCAAGCAAACGGATGTAATCTACACGGATTTTAGCAAAGCAAAGTAAACCACGGACCTTTTGTTACACAAGTTTTCATTAATGCGATTTGGCATTACGAGTACAACCCTTAAATGGATACATTCATATCTGTCTGACAGAACCAAAAAAGTTAAGTTTAGAAATGTTTTCTTCATAAAGTTGGATGTTGCTTCCGGTGTTCCCCAAGGAAGCCATCTTGGCCCGTTGCTGTTTACCATTTTTATTAATGATCTGCCCTCTGCTGTCTTGTACTCAAGAATTTTAATAAATGCTGATGATGTTAAAATATTTAAACCCCTAAATGAGCCCAATGATCAACTGCTACTGCAAGCCGATTTTAATAAACTTGATTAATGGTGCAAACTTAATTTTATGTGCTTTAACATAAGAAAAAATTTTAACAAATGCCATTTTATCGCGTGTTTGCTGTCTGTTATAATGTTGGAAATTTCAAGTCAAATGTCCACAAACACTACTCCCTCTTTCCCCTTCCTCATAACCTATACTCCTAGTTCCGGTACAATGCACTGCATATGCAGGGATCATCTCCTGAGTACTAGTCAAAGTTAAAAAAAAACAACTATTCAAATTCCTGTTATCACATTAATGCAGTAATGCTTGAAAAAGTTAACACTATTACCGATTTGGGATTCATTCTTGATCATAAGCTTGACTTTCGGGATCACATTGCGCTAACTGTTAATAAGGCTTGTGGAGTTCTTGGATTTCTAAAGAATTTTCAGATTTTAATTGTTTGTAAGAACGCATTGTTTGTCAGAATGCATTTATAAAGGTGGCATTTATACCATGATTTAAATTCATGCGTTCTTTAAATCATATAAAATTATCTATTACAGTTTATGTATTTGTACAAAACATCTTCAGCCATTTTGATAGTTTTTATTGACACCGACTCGTAAATCAAGGACTTATAAGCAATTAGCTTTTTTAGTGACTTTTTTGTTATACCATTTTCAAATAGTTATTTTGTAAGCGAGAACGGTAAGTACTTGTCTCCAATGACATCACCATTTTGAAATAATGACTTAAAATGTCAAAACAGAAGTAATGAAGAATATGTTTATTAACATTTTAACACATTACTTAGCAATAAAACTTTTTGCTGGGTAAGTATATGATTTGTTGTGGGCATTCGGGGACTTAATAAAAAAGGCGTAGTATACCTGTCATAAAATAGTTTTTTAGCTCATTACAGACTTTATGTTGAAAGATCTATTATGTTTTAAAACAGAATAATAAACTTAGTGAAATTAAGAGTATGTTTATTAACATTTTAACACATTATTTTGCAATAGTAGTTTTTGCTGGGTAAGTATATGATTTGTTCTGGCCATTCGGGGACTTAATAAAAAAAACGTGCTCTACCCGTCATAAAATAGTTTTTTTTAGCTCCTTACAGACTTTATGTTGAAAGATCCATTTTGTTTTAAAACAGAATAATAAACTTAGTGAAGTGAAGAGTATGTTTGCTAACATTTTAACACATTACTTTGCAATAGAAGTTTTTGCTGGGTAGATATATATGATTTGCTCTGGCCATTCGGGGACTTAATAAAAAAGGCGTAGTCTACCTGTCATAAAATAGTTTTTTAGCCCATTGCAGGCTTTACTCGTATGTTGTAAGATCCATTTTGTCTCAAAACAGAACAATAAACTTAGTGAAGTGAAGAGTATGTTCATTAAAATTTTAACACATTACTTAGGAATAGAAGTTTTTGCTGGGTAAGTATATGATTTGCTCTGGCCATTCGGGGGCTTAATAGAAACAGCATGTTCTACCTATAATAAAATAGTTTTTTAGCCCATTACAGGCTTTACTCGTATGTTCTAAGATCCATTTTATCTTAAAACAGAACAATAAATTTAGACTCACTAATAGATTTTGTCTGGTACTCAACGGGGATTTTTGTCTGGCGTCTTCTGTTAGATTAAATAATAAATATATATAACACTTGTATTCAGTTCAGTGAAAATATTAACATTATTTGACTGAATAAATTCTTTCATCCATTAAGAAAGAAAGAAAAATATAACGAAACATTTCCTCAAGGGTGGGAAATCTTCAATAACATCTTAACGGGTTATAAAATAAACACAACATTTTTCCGCTTATTCAAATATAAATAACACAACAAAAACGTTTTTTGTAATATTGCCAACGAAAGTTTACATCCGTCAAACATATGTTACATATCAATACAAACTATGGAAGAAGAAAGAACCCCTTTTCTTATGCACTAAATTAAGACATTTAAGCGAGAATTTGTTCGACAAATTCCTGAGAAAAATTCATGAACATAAAATTTGTTACGCCGATTTAACGTTCAGTTTATGCTCTTACCAGCCTCTGAGAAACTATATGAATGGAATGATATATGTTTGTTTAAAGGAAAATTAGTTACGAGTATAATCAAGTGATACGGAAACGGAAATCACATACAAAGTGTTGACATGTGTGTGTGTATGGCTGTTAACACACATTAACGCATGTTAGTACACAGCGAGTGTGTATGTAAAGTGTTCATGGGATGTGCGAGCAACAGGGAATAGTTAGCGGTGGGAAATAAGTGCGTAAAGACTTTCCTGCCAATAATGGGAGTACAATAATGTAACTTGAGCGAGGCTTGACAAAAAATTAGGTTAATAAGATCAATTATTAGAGTAAAATATTTAGTGAAGTGGTTTTAATCCATTGTGGCGTTAGAGCGGTATGCAAAATAAACTGAAGATGTATATTTGAACAAATTAGCGATTTACTAATTTTGTGCTAAAATAACTCTATTTGAAATGAGCTCCTAAATAAAGTTATTCATAGTTATTACTCAGATTGAGTAATTTATATGGTGGAAATAGGGAAAAGGAAAACAAGCAGGGTAAGTATATTTTCTTTTCACTCAGGGAATGTGGATTTTGTAATTATATTCACCTTTTTAACAATCGGTTGCAATAAGTTAATCACAAGTAATTATACTAATATACAATGTAACCTGTCAGTAAACGCAAAAGATGTCCAGCTGCTGACTCCGTTGACGTTGTATCAGTAGTAATAAGCAAAAGTGTTCCAAGCGGAATTATACACAATAAGGGAAGCGGTTGAAATACTCTTCGATAGGGGACACAAGGGAGTGCTGATAAAAATACTCTCTCCAATCAGTGCTGAAGGCTCTGAGCTCTTGTGTCTTTACGACCAAAATTCAAAATTCATTTAGAGTTAGTTTAAAAATTCATATTAGTAAATTATAAAAAGCAAAAACAATAAAAATAAAATATATTGTCCAAATTAGTTTTGACAACATTAAATAGAAAATGCCATTTTTAGTGTTTTGATTATAATATTTTTATTGCGTCATTAAATTATATAGTTTTATATATTTATTTGCCTGATCGGTAAAATGTCGTCCACGGCTTTGCATGCATGATAATGATCTCTGTTGAAATGCCAACAAAGCCTTTAGCCCTCATGATTATTACGAGTATTTTTACAGCATCGCAGCAGCAGAATTTTGTGTCCTATACTCGCGAGTATAAGAAATTTAGATTTTGGCCATCGCTGTTCTATAAACAAAAGGGGTTACACTCTCGTAGCAATTCAATTACGATATGGTTGCTGTCATCTTAATTGTGTTTTCATGTGTATGCACATACGAATTTTTGTTGCTTCTTAAAAGCGAAAAGTATGAAGTGTGGTGTCAATAAGCTGTTTGTGGCATTAGGCATAAAATATACTTAAGATTTATCTTAATAATGAAAACGAAAAACCACAGATGATGTATAAATATTTCAAGAATTACAAAAAAAATATTTCGCATAAAAGGAGAAAAGGAAAGCATCTTGATAGATACTTAAGAAAATGATTAAAAATTTGAGTAAAGAGTTTAAGAAGCAGATTAATTTTGACAGAAAAACAGTTTCAAAATCTAAGAACAGCGAAAGTGAGCTCAAAATAAGGGCATGTGTAGAAAAGATTTAGAATTTAAATTATCAAGGAGATGACAGAACAGAGGCAACGAAAAATATATTACTGCTTTTTCCATTTTATATGTGTACACTGAAAGAATTATGCGGCATATATTTAATGAAACTGTTTCATTAAATATTTTTCATTAATCCAATGAAAACTTTTCACAATGCGCATATATATTATGAAATAGTTCCTTCAGAATGGTTTCATTAAGTTTCATAGTTTCATTAAAAAAAAAATCATTGGATTTATGGCTACAACAAAATTTATTTTTTTTTTAATTCTATGAATTTTGGTTAGATATATTAATGGGCATTTATTAATCTTAAGCTACAGTTTAAAAAATGTCAAGTTTTTTTTATTAAAATGTAAGTTTTATGAGTTTCATAATTCCAGTGAAATAGAATTCATGAGATCAATGACAAATCAATTTCTGGCTACCGAAGTTGGGTACGTATGTACATTTAAATCTGTTTTATTTGGTGAATACTTGTTCAACATTTTCTTTTATCATAATTAGGTGCAATTTCACAAAAGCAAGGAATAGTATTGTTTGTGTTATGAAATAAAGTATCAATGAATAAATGAAATAATTCCATTGATCTTATTACGTACATTTGTGAACATATTTTATTAATGTGTGTTATGATATTATTTCATTAAACAAATGTAACTATTTCATTGATTTAATGTAAATTTTTCAGGTCCTCAATGAATAATAAAATAAGATAAATGAAATAACTTCATTGACCTTATGAAGGAGTTTCATATTTTTAATGAATATATTACATTAGTACAAAGAAGTTTTTAAATAAATGTTACCTTTTCATTAATTTAATGTACAGTTTTCATGTGCTTTATGAAATTGATTCTTTGATCTAGAGAAATTATTTCACTAATCATATGATTTGTCTTTCATACTTTTAATAAAAATAAGTCATGTTTCTTATTAAAATGTTTCATTACTTTTATGAAAGTTTTCATTAAAATAATCTAATGAAATTTGTTTCATTATTTCTATGAAAAGTTACAATGGTTGAAAAATAATGAAAAAGTTCATAAAAGTAATGTCAAAATTCAGAGAATTTCTGAACAAAATTTTTTCAGTGTAGAACAGATTACACTCTTTTTTTAGCGAATAAGCATAAAAGGAATTTTGTAGTGTAATTGACTTGCGTCAGCGTAGGTGCTAGATAGCCTTGATGTGGCTTGAAAGGCGTGTTCATATGTTTGTAGGCATATGAACAATCCTTTTGGTGCAGAGATGAAGTCTTTTAATTCAAGCAGTATACAAAGCCCCAGATATTCAGAAGAAGTCTAGCACCAGGATAGCCTCTTGGACAAAATATCCTGGGAGCTTGACAATCCCACTTCTGCCAACTACCACAGCCACACGGTAGCAATGATGAATCGTTAATAGTTCATCCCTTGGAGTTCGTCCATCATCAGATAAGTCAAAGCCTGTGCTGATATAAATCAATGCTGTAGAGCACTTCCATAGGCAGGTAGAAAACCACGACAAAAGAGAGGTTGGCAAAGTGAAGTCTTTAAGTTTTTAATTAGACGTCCAAGTTCAAGCAAGAGATTTAGACTTTCGAATACGAATCTACTAGCTGCTCTATCATCACATATTTCTTATCTTTTCTTCTTTCGCTTCCACGTTCTTCAACTATGATCCAAAAAGATTCTCTGAAAAACAGCCAGTAGTCGTTTTGTTACTGAACTTTTGTTTCATTATCAGAAAACTTTGATGGAGTCCTGCAAGCCCCTGGTCAGGTAGCATTTCATATTTATTTAAAATTCATTCTTGTTTGCTCCATATTCACTACTTGTATAGTAATTGGAATTATATACCCACTGTAAGTACCAGTAATGAAATCTTTTATTTAATGCCTACTTTAAGGCTTCTTAAAATTCACCTCTTCATCTATTTGAAAATAATTCCTAACCTTTTAACTATAAGCTTTATTATCTTTTTTATAAGCTATTTCTACAATAAAGATAAAAAGTTTCCACTAAAACAGTAGGAAATGAAATGTAACTTAATATGCCCATAAAAGATAATGAATGCTAAACTAAAAGCCAATAAAAATATATATAAGTACTCGTATATACGGAGGGTTGATTGAATTAAACAAATCAAATATCTGTTTTTTTTTTCGTTTGAGATTGTTGTTTGAGGTTTTCTTCATCTTATAATTAAGAGTTGGGGATATGTTTTTTACTGGTATTAAATCGTACAGATCATTATGATAATAAACAAATGTGATTTTGCTAGAAAAATAATCATAATAATCACAAATGATTCGTACAAAAAAACATTCGATTTCATTGCAGAGTTAAAGCTTTTTACATATTAAAAAAAAAAAAAAAATTACACTACGAGTTCTTTTCTTTCTACTGGTCCAAGTTAAAAAAAAAAAAAATTTAGTTGGATACCCTACTGTCACCGATGAGCTTCTTCGCCCTCTCCTGCACACGGTCGAGTAACACCAAAATAGACTTTGAGACACCGGTCCAAACATGAGAGTTGTATTCCATTTTCGGTCGAATGTAGGTGGTATAAATAGTAAGTACGTCGGATGGAGTGAAGTACATCTTACACCGTTTCAAAAACCCGAGTCACTTGAATGCTTTTTTAGAGATATGAAAAATGTGTTCAGTCCAGCGAACATCACACTGTATCTTCATACCAAGAACATCAAGAGCATCCGATTCCTCAATATTTATACCATCCATGTGTACGGATGAAGCAGCATCTGCGGTCGTTTGTTTGTGTGTTAAAAAGCAACATTGGGTCTTACGAGCGTTAAAGGCGACCCTATTTTTACGACCCCACTCGGAGATAAATAGAAGATCACTATTCAGTGCATCATTCATATTTAGCCTCTTAGCAGCGACCTCTGATAGGCTGGGTCTATAACTAAAAGAGTACGAGTGGCAAATGCTGCTGTCATCCGCGAAAGAGTGGATAGGGTTAGAAGTTTGATAGAGAAGGTCATTCAGGAAAATAAGAAATAGAGTAGGAGAGAGAACGGAGCCTTGTGGTACCCCTGAATTAATCTTGAACTCGTTTGATGAGACCCCATCTATAACAATTCGTATAGTGCGGTCTCTGAAAAAGCTCGATATAAATCGATAAAAGTCATCACCGACACCAAAAGCAGTAAGTTTTGCCAGTAGTGCAGCATGCCACACTCTGTCAAACGCTTTGGAGATATCGAGGGCTACCACTAGAGCATCGACGAAGTGTAGGGTGCGTTACTCTGTTCCATCGTTACTACAATGGATTTTGCTCTGACGAGATCAGGAGCCTTGTTCCCGAAACTCGAACATTTTTACGTAGCACGCGTTGATCGTCGAGAGCTCATCCCTTTGTGGTCGATTGCCCGGGGAATCGTACAACGCATTACAGAGAGAATTCATTTTTCAGTCGTACACTTTGCCTGTGGAATAACTTGCCTGCATACGTGTTTCCTGTCTGTTTTAACGTCGGAAGGTTCAACCCAAATGTTCACAAACACTACTCCTTCTTCCCACTCCTCGCAACCTACTTTCCTAGTTCTGGTACAATGCGCTGCATATATAGGGGTCATCCCCTCAGTAGTGGTCCAAGATAAAAAAAAGTAGTATGATTGGTTGGCTTAATTACATTTTATTAAACTGTGTTTGTTTTGAGTTTTAACAACGTTAAACCAGAAGTTAATATAGTTATGTATAAAATTTTTTTTAGAATATTGTCATATCAACCATACATATGTTTTTTTCTACTTGTGTACATCTTTACATAGTATTAAATTCATTTGCAAACGCTGATGCTAATATTTAATAAAAAAAACTTATTATAGG
This sequence comes from Thecocarcelia acutangulata, assembly GCA_914767995.1. Classification (NCBI taxonomy): domain Eukaryota; kingdom Metazoa; phylum Arthropoda; class Insecta; order Diptera; family Tachinidae; genus Thecocarcelia; species Thecocarcelia acutangulata. Next base: position 89,598,722 of record OU612098.1, on the reverse strand, counting down.
TTTTAGCCGTATTTGAAAAATAAAAACTAATTATTAACTAATCGAATTCACTTATTCCAACTTTTTAAGTTACTTAGGGTTTCAAGTAACCATAATTGATATGTTCAACCGTTTATAGTTTGAAGGCTCATGTTGCAAATAACAATTGAAAATAATCATGAAAAATATGATAAAAGTTACTTTTGATAGTAAAACGATGATGACGATGATGATGATCATTATTATCACACACAGCAGCATTATCATAACTCATTCAAAAGAGCAGGAGAGAGTACAATAAATACGAATTAGTAGCGGCGATATTCTACTTTTTTCCGAAGATAATATCACATTTCACTTGATTTTTATTTATGTATTTTTCTTATTTCTTACTTTTTGTGAGCTTAATTTATTTTTTCTTTTTAAAATTTTTTTGTAGGTAAAATAATACAAACGTAAAATGTGGATTTAGTTTAACTTAGTCAAGCGGTGAACGCGTTTTAAATCAGTAACTATTTGAAAACTATGTAGCTGGAAAAAAAAAGCTGGCGGAAAACTAATTTAATAAGAATTAATAAAATGTTTGACACAAAATAAATTGCTAAAAATAATCAAGACAAATTAAATGAAATTAAAATTAAAAAAAAGCAAATGCAACAAAAAAAATTGTTTGTAAACAAAAATGCTAAAAATGACCAAAAAGATAAATCTTAATTCTAAAATTGTTATATAATAAGCAAAAAATTTTGTTGTGAGCGTCTTGATGAAAAATCAAACAAATTTTATCAATTAATTTGGCTGAATATACACAACTTCTTGGGGCTTGAGCTGTTCAAAAATTCAACGGAAATTGTTTAATTATCAATTTAAAATTGTTTAAAAAATTATCTACATCAAGCGCTTAAGTTGGAACAATTTTGCACTTGACAAAGGAAAATATTGTAGTTTTATTGGAAAAAGCTTTCAAAAAACTATACAAAATAAAAAAAACATCTATGTAAATATGTATGTGTGTGTTAACTTAAAAACTAACAAAACTTTAAAATATATATGTAAATAAAAAAATAAGAATAAAAAATTTATGCAAACTTCTAAAGAAAAAATAAAATAAAATATTCCACAATTAAATGATGGGTGTGTATCTGATTTAATGACGACAATCTTAAAGTACACAGCAGTCAGCATTAAGATAGATAAGAGCACAGCGTATTTAAAAAAGTACGTTTTATTCAAGACAGACTACAACAAATATTAAATTCCCACTAAGCACACAGTCGCGCTTATACGCACATACAAGCACACATGATGATCATTCATTTCCAAGCCAAACAGCGATCAAAGAAAATTAAAATGAAGTTCAAGTGATAATAAAGCTCAATTTAAAAGCTCATTTCATTGTAATCTTAAACTGGGATTCTAATAAATTTATTCAAAAAATATTAGATTATTATTACTTTTTATTGTTGATTGTTTTCTGTTCCAACAAGAACGTTATTTTTACCAATTACTGAGTGGGGTTAAGTGCGGTAAAAATGTAGCGAATCCGAAAAGGTTTAAATGGGGAAATTCCCTTGTTATGTCTTTAGTGTGATAGTTGACCAAATATACTCAAATCTGTTGCTTACGCTGCCATTACACAGGAAAGTACTTTTATGAAATTTCTGTCTACGTATTACAAATAAAAATTTCAATGAAATAGACGACTTTCATGAAAATTTCTTGTTCGCCTACACAGGAAAGTGAAAGTTCATTTTACAAATGTCATCGAGGCAAAAATTTGCAAAATTTTCCTCTACTTCTCTCCACTCTTAATTTGTTTGCTTATTAATCAGAGTTGCCGAACTTATTACATATACAAATTTATGGGGCAATAGTTGAAAAAAACTTATCATTATAACTTTATATTTATTTTATTATCATTATAAACTTTTCTATGACATTATTTGGTGGCATGTCATAAGGTCTAGTGTCATAATGTCCATGGACGTTATGACACGCTTAAAAATGCCATAAGGTGCATGGACGTTAAGACACTTTTGAAAATGTCATAGTGTCCATGAGCATAGTGACACTTTGCAAATGGACTTTATGTCATTTTTAAAAATGTCAAAGGTCCATAATTAGAAAAGAAGTTATATATGAAGATGACCGTATATTTCAGTGATAATGTGAACCAATAAAAGCTGTTCCCATAATCAAATTGGACCACATTTTCGTTGGCAAAACTTTGACGCATAAATTTTGCTTATATTGCCTAAAAGAAATTAACACTTTCGCTCGTTTTGTTTAAAGAAAAAATTATTTCAATACAGAATTTTTTTATATTCTTTTTCAATCTACGAATTAATATTCCCTTGAAAAATTAAACCAAAATTTTTGTTTTTTTTTTGACAGAAATGATTTTTCACAGAAGTGAAAAGTACTTTATTATCAAAATAAATAATCGCTTATTGAGATATATTTAGGAGTGTATCATGTTCAAACATTTTTCCATAGTAAAGGCAAAGTTGAATTACCTTTCTTAGATTTAGTGTCCAAATTTTGAAAACCAGGAGAACAAATTGTAAAATACCCGTGTTTCATAGCTCTGCCATGGATATAACGCATCTTAAGAGTTCTGTCACCGGACTTTTGATGTTGATATCTTTTGTTTATGAATCGCTTGCTTCTCCAATATCTTTTTTTTTAATAATCTTTATTACTTTGCATTGCTTGATTACTTATAAAGGAATTATGAATATAAAGGGAATTATAATAATATAAAGGACAAGCAATTTGATTTATCTGATAAGCAATCAAATGAAAGAAAATTGTTTTATGTATTGATAATAATATTAAAAACCTCAGATACTAAAAAAAAGTATGTATGTCTAGTGTCCAATTGCTGATCACGTTTTTGTATTTGATAATCTTTATTACTTTCCATTCCATATTCCAAAATCAGCGCCGATTTTTCCTTCATACTTCCTTTATGAGTGATCAACCAATGGAAAGTAATAAAGATTATCAAATCCAAAAACTTGATCAGCAATTGGACATTGGCTGTACATATATCAGTATCGGAGGTTTTTATTATTATTAATCAATACATAAAACAATATTCTTTTATTTGATTGCTTATCAGATAAATCAAATTGCTTGTCCTTTATATTATTATATATGTATGTACATATATATTTCCTTTTAAATAACAGCACTTAGAAAACACAGAAAACGTAATGACAAAATTATAAACAAATCATATCAGGTGACAAAAGGTGTTGTCGATCACAAAGTGATCTTATCTTGACAACAAGACATTCTCAATCCTCAACCGGTATTTTTGTGCCATCTATTCGCAATTTGACGGCGGTATGTTCACAGTTTGACAACGATGTGTCCACAATTTAACGAG